>OX352702.1:8973632-10282948 GCA_947095575.1 Electrophaes corylata | reverse complement strand
TAAACATATATTTTTTGAAGTTTTAGGCTAGGTTAGGCTAGGTTTTAGGCTAGGTTTTTTGAACTTTTAGGCATGCTCTGCTGGAACTCGAACGAGAGTTCTGGATTTGAATAAGGTTTTTGATGGTAGTTCTGATACAGATCTATACGAAACAAGATAGTTCTAGCCTCCTTGAACTATTAAACATATATTTTTTGTGTTTTTAAACTTTTAGGCATGCTCTGCTGGAACTCGAACGTGAGTTCTGGATTCGAATCGAGTTTTAGATTGTAGGTCTGATACAGATCGATACGAATCATGATAGTTCTAGCCTTCTCGAACGGTAAAACATATTTTTTTTTAATTTTCAAACTTTTAGGCATGCTCTGCTGGAACTCGAACGTGAGTTCTGGTTTCGAATTAAGTTCTAGATTGTAGTTCTGATACAGATCTATACGAAACAAGATAGTTCTAGCCTCCTTGAACTATTAAACATATATTTTTTGAATTTTCAAACTTTTAGGCATGCTCTGCTGGAACTCGAACGTGAGTTCTGGTTTCGAATCGAGTTCTTGATTGTAGTTCTGATACAGATCTATACGAAACAAGATAGTTCTAGCCTCCTTGATTTATTAAACATATATTTTTTTACTTTTTAAACATTTAGGCATGCTCTGCTGGAACTCGAACGTGAGTTCTGGATTCGAATCAAGTTTTAGATTGTAGGTCTGATACAGATCGATACGAATCATGATAGTTCTAGCCTTCTCGAACGGTAAAACATATTTTTTTTGAATTTTCAAACTTTTAGGCATGCTCTGCTGGAACTCAAACGTGAGTTCTGGTTTCGAATCGAGTTCTTGATTGTAGTTCTGATACAGATCTATACGAATCGTGATAGTTCTAGCCTCCTCAAACTGTTAAACATATATTTTTTGACTTTTCAAACTTTTAGGCATGCTCTGCTGGAACTCGAACGTGAGTTCTGGATTCGGATTAAGTTTTAGATTGTAGATCTGATACAGATCTATACGAATCGTGATAGTTCTATACTCCTCGAACTGTTAAACATATTATTTTTTAATTTTCAAACTTTTAGGCATGCTCTGCTGGAACTCGAACGTGAGTTTTGGATTCGAATCGAAATCTAGATTGTAATTCTGATACAGATCTTTACGAATCATGATAGTTCTAGCCTCCTCAAACTGTTAAACATATATTTTTTGAAGTTTTAAACTTTTAGGCATGCTCTGCTGGAACTCGAACGAGAGTTCTGGATTTGAATAAAGTTCTTGATGGTAGTTCTGATACAGATCTATACGAAACAAGATAGTTCTAGCCTCCTTGAACTATTAAACATATATTTTTTGACTTTTTAAACTTTTAGGCATGCTCTGCTGGAACTCGAACGTGAGTTCTGGATTCGAATCGAATTTTAGATTGTAGGTCTGATCCAGATCGATACGAATCATGATAGTTCTAGCCTTCTCGAACGGTAAAACATATTTTTTTTGAATTTTCAAACTTTTAGGCATGCTCTGCTGGAACTCGAACGTGAGTTCTGGTTTCGAATTAAGTTCTAGATTGTAGTTCTGATACAGATCTATACGACTCTTGATAGTTCTAGCCTCTTCAAATTGTTTAACTGTTAAACATATATTTTTTGACTTTTCAAACTTTTAGGCATGCTCTGCTGGAACTCGAACGTGAGTTCTGGATTCGAATTGAGTTCTAGATTGTAGTTCTGATACAGATCTGTTTGATACGTGATAGCTGTAACCCTTTGGAACTGTTTAAATTGTTATAACTGCAAAAAGATATGCTACGAGAAGTTGGGTACATTGTATTTTCAAATAAGTTTTTTCAGCTGAAATTGCCAGAACTATTCCTGAAAAGTATCAGGAACTGTAGAGCTTAGGATAATGTGAATGGTACCCTTTTTTTTTTTTGATTTGCTACAAAATGATCTGCTACCGGAAGTTGGCAGATCATTTTTTCAAGTAACTTTTTTCAGGTTTAAACGCCAGAACTATTCCTGAAAAGTACCAGGAACTGTAGAACTCAACTGCATGCGAATAGAACTCTCATTTTTTTGTGATCTGCTGGACAATGATCTGCTAAGTTCACTCACATAACTAATTGCTAATTGCTATAAAATATCATATTCTTAATTAAAACCATTTTTTTTATTAATCTAAAAGAAATAGTAGTTTTGTAAACCTAATTGACGACCGATGTGGCGCGGCGGGCTAATGTCCGCCTACAACGCAGAGGTTGCGGGTTCGATTCCCGCCTTGGGATAAATGTTTGTACGATCTGCAAATATTTATTCTGGGTGTTCTGGGTATTTTCTATGTATAATAAAAAAAAATATCTATGTATGTAATATAATATTGTATTAAGTATATCAGTCATCTAGTACCCATAACACAAGCTCTGCTTAGCTTGGGGCTAGATGATGCTGTGTGGATCGTCCGGCATTATTTATTATTATTAATTTTTGTGCATGTAAAATGAAGTGTGGCAAAAATAGCGTGGCCATGAAATAATAAATTGAAATAAAACTGCAAAAACTATGAGGTTTTCGAGTATTAGAATGAAATACAAATTCCATATTCAAAAAGAAGTTGGCAGTTATGTATGATAACTAGTTGTGACGTCATTCGCGCTGAATCATCTGGTTGGTGGTTCACCAAACATGGCGGATAGCAGAACAGTTCAGAACTCTTACTATTTGAATATTTAGAAACCTAATTTAATTCGATCTTTATTACTGCCATCATTTGTATTGTGACAAATATAACTTTCATTCAATTTAAAGAAAAAAATAGTGAGGTTGTGTTTAGCATTTTTCTTTTCAGGAATACAGTTTAAATTCAAAATGAAAATATTGATGGAAAGTATAGAATAACAAATAGCTAAATAAATAATACATACTCTGCTATAACTCTGCTTAGCTTGGGGCTAGATGATGCTGTGTGGATTGTCCAGCACGGTTATTATTATTATGGTTATTATTATACTGACATAAACTTGACACAGCGCTATCTATAAACAAGACGTCTTTTGAGGAACAAACTTCATTAAAGACCGCGGATATCCGCCTGTCGGAACGATTTTAAAGCATTGACAGAAATCTTAAAAACAACGGGCGGCCGTAATCGCATTTTAACATAATTACATTACGTCATCTGCGTCTTCGTTAAGTTCACAAAGTAAAAGGTAAAAAAGAAAACAAAATAATCTCATCATCATTCTCTCAAGAAGTGCACTGGATATAGGCTGGATATTTTCCATCCACCGATTTCCGGCACCAGTTCATCGTGAGTTCCTCGGGTTGAAAGCGTCCTACGCTTCCTCTTCCGGTTTCTGTTCGCTATTCTAGAAACTTTATTTTACATCTGTTGTTGGTTCTATACGAGCTATATAATCTATCAATGCGTTCAACGTGTCAGTACTGAGAGGTGTATGATTGAGAATAAGATTAATCTATACTTCCATACGAAAAAAGATATGATTGAACGTTTGTTTGTTTGTTTGCATTGAATAACCGATTTGAAAAATTCTTTCACCGTTGGGAAGCTACACTATTCCCGGATGACATAGGCTATATTATATTAAAAAAAAATAGGGTTTTTTGATAAAATCCGTGCGAAGCCGGGACGGGCCGCTAGTTAAAGATAACATTTTTATTTTAGAGTCCAGTGTTACTGTAACTGGTACTGTACTGTAATTTCAGCTAAGTTACGGACGCCGCTTTTAGGTAGGCTCTGATTTAAGTTTCTTCGTTTTGTTCAGCAGAGCAAAGGTCTTGTCAGTAGATACTATTGTCCGATTTCATCAAATGAATAATGTTTGAATGAAGTTCGGACTCTAAGGTTGTCTTTTAATCAACTCTGCCTTGAATTATTAACAATATACATACAATATTGTTGTATGTATATTGTATGTTGTGTGTTTGACGACCGATGTGGCGCGGCGGGTAAATGTCCGCCTGCGACGCAAGAGGTTGCGGGTTCGATTCCCGCCTTGGGATAAATGTTTGTACGATCTGCAATTATTTATTCCAGGTGTTCTGGGTATTTTCTATGTATAATAAAAAATATCTATGTAGGTAAGTAATATAGTATTAGTATAGTATGCCTATTTCTGCCGCTAAGCAGCTTGCTGTGTCTCACTTTAAAGGGTGTGACAACACTAACTGCATAGCCACGCTGAATGGCAATGCTGATTCGTTGTGCCAGATACTCACCAGCTCTCGGGTCACGCGTCGCTTCGACCTTATAATAAATAATAATGATGGACAATCCACACAGCATCATCTAGCCCCAAGCTAAGCAGAGCTTGTGTTATGGGTACCAGATGACTGATATACTTAATACAATACATTACATATATAGATATTTTTATTATACATAGAAAATACCCAGAGCACTCGGAATAAATATTTGCAGATCGTACAAACATTTATCCCAAGGCGGGAATTGAACCCGCAACCTTCTGCGTCGCAGGCGGACAATCGCCCGCCGCGCCACATCGGTCGTCAATCTATTCTAATCTAATCTATCGGTTATCTATCTACCTTATACGTCTATTTTATACTTTTACTCAACCTATTTGACACTAAACATCTTTGTACTGTGTAACTGATGTCGGATAAGTAGGAAAGAGAGTGTTGGCACCAGATGAGTTCTGAAACTGACCAATTAGGAAAGTAGCGTATTAAGGAAAATGGTTTGTTAATAAAAAGATCAATAGTCTTACTCATTTTGATTGCTGTGGGTTCTAGTAACTAAATTAGATGATAAGTCAGTTGCCGTCTCTTTTTGTTGATATTAAAGTGACGGTAACAAAAAAACAGTGCGGCGCTTTATAGTCAGGTAATATGAATAAGAGCCGAAATTGATAAGTTTCATCATCTTTGGAAGCAACATTTTGCCTTTACATGCAGGCGGATTTCTGTAATGTCATCTACTGAGGAATAGAGACTGAGTGTATACTGCATGCACTCTGCTCCTAACAAATCCAATCAATACATGACCGTGGAGTTGCACTTACGTGTATATCGGGATTTCTTGAGATATGTCACATTCACATAATGGGCGTACTGTGCTAGAAGAGATTGTTATGAGCAGGCTTTTACATTGCATCTATTATAGATGATAAAGACAGCGTCAGAGGCAACTTTTTTTCAATTATGACTCTATTTAGACGCTGTATTGTCTGAGACAGAATTTTCCATGGAATAGGCTTGCCATCCTCACAGCTTAGTCGGCTTATCCATAGGAAAAACATGGCCAATACGTGCGGAGCTGACGAAGCCGCTGGTCCCCTTACGATGTTTTCCTTCACCGTTTGAGAGCACTGCATTGTGCACATAAATTTGAAGAAATTGTTAGATTTAATAGCCTGAATGAACATTTACATAAAAAAACATTTTTTTTACCTAAAAAATCAAAAGTCAAACTACGTGGATCTACGTCCAATAACCTGAAGCATACGGTGTAATGCTTCATGAGCCTGTAATTTCCCCAGCACCCACTCCCTTCAAACCAGGACACAGTCGGCTGCTTGGCGGTAGAAATATGTATAGTGGTACTTCCCCGGACGAGCTCTTCACTAAGAACTCTCCTAGTTACATACAGGTATACAGGCATACGGTATACCTCAAGTTGATGAACGCAGAACAGTGCAACGCTGGGCGCATTTCTAACGTGCGTGAGCTACTAGGTGATTTTGTTACCACTTAACATCAGGTGTACCATATTCTTGTTACATCAGCAAGAAAAAAATATTAATTGAGTTTCATCCAAGAAAGATTATCTGTTGTTCTATCATTAGTTCTCATTAAAAAATATAAAATTAAAAGAATTAGGCCATTGTAGTATAATTTACAAGTTTTCTTCCATTTATCGTCTCTTTTCAGACCTTTATAAGTTCAAAAGTAGGTTAAGTTAATATAGTAAGCTTATTGTTGAAAAACTTCTAAGGTTCTGTCTGTAAGGGGGCTTTTAGACCCGCAATTGGATTAATTAATGTCCCTACCGCAAGCCTCCCCATTGTAGGGAACTTGAAACGGCTTGTTTTATTTGCAATGTGGATTGACACGTTGTTGATTATTTGTTGGTTAGCTCTCTTTGTAAAATAAATTGCTTAGTGACGTGAAGATGGGTTCTTGAGCTTATCAGTTTACGAAGTAGTTTTTTTTATTTGGTAATTTTTACACATCATCTAGGCCCAAACTAAGCATAGCTTGTACTATGGGAACCAAATGATTGATATAATACTTATATATGTTTTCAATCATCATCATCAACTCCTAGTGCTAATCCAATGTCTTATCCCACGATTCTAGCAACATCATTATGTATAGTCCTTCGCCTTTCGATTTGAGTTCGTCTTTCGAGAACCTTTATTCACCCAGCAGTTGCTGGTTTATATCCATTGCCGCTGGATTCTGATTTACTGATTCTGAGCCTTCGATAGATTAATGATGATGATGATGAAAGAAGCCTACTGGACTTACATCATGAATAAAGTAATTTAACCTACTAAAAACTACTACAAAACTTTTACGGGAAATCATATTAAATTAAATAAATTAACAAGAGCTTATGTTTGTTTGTATTTACTTTCACCTGCATGCATGGCTGATGAAAGCACTTTGAATAAACACGAATTACAATCCCCGGCTTTTGTAGAGGCATATTTATTATACGAGAAAGAATTTTCTTTAAGCCGGTCCCGTGTTTTTGTTCTAGCAAAACATGCAAAAATTATACCAATTATAAGAATCTTTGTTCTGACTGATTGATTGACTGACTGACTGGGATATAGACAACGTACAGCCTAAACAACTACTTGTAAAGGCTTGAAATTTTCAGGGTATATTCGTCTTGGTACGTAGAAGTGTACTAAGGAATTCTTGAAATACAACCCCTAAACGTGTACAGCGGGGGTTGAAGCTTATGAAAACAGCCTCATGCGGACGAAGTCACGCGCGTTTCGCTAGTCGTGTATAATTATTTGCTCGAGTTATGATGTCACCCACCACCCGCCTCACACTTTAAATATATATTGATTACTTTTCAGGTAGCGTATTGAAAAACGAATGGCTGTTTCAATTTGCAGACTAAATAACAATTTCAACATTGTCATTCAAATCCGACAATATGCAATACAATATACATATACAATACAATCTGATCCTACAATACAATGTATTGACGGAACAAGCATATGGCTCACCTGATTTTAAGTGGTTACCATCGCCTATAACAAAGCATTGCCTTGAAGGTCACGCTCTTTAGGAACGTAGCCCGCAATACACTGCTCTGCGTCCATCAACCTGAGGCATATAGGTGCTAAGCCTCATGTGCCTGTAATTACACCGGCACCCACACCCTTCAAACCGGAACACAGCAAGCTGCTTGGCGGCAGAAATAGACATGGTGGCAGTACTTTCCCGGACGAGCCCTCCACTAAGAGCTACTAGGTACTAAAAAAAACTTTACTTTAGGATTGATTTTAGGAAGTATATAGGAACCAAAACATTAAGGTAAGTATAAAAGGTAAGTATCTCATGAAAGAAAGGCGATTTAAAAATTGTTCACGTAGAAATTAAATTAATATTATTAAGTAAAAATATTCATCAAGCAAACACTTGTCCATGAATTGCCAGTGCAATGTACGAGAACTGTTGCAAGAATTAAGTCCACATGGGACGGCTAAATGAATACATGTTCTATTTTTAGACAGACAAAGGTTAAGTAGGAACTCCATGTTTTGTAAATGTAATGAGACTTGGTCCTGTTTGGTTAGGGTAAGGTTTTATTTGCACGGCAAAGGTTTATGTTGAATCAGTGCTTCTGTTAGTTGTAAATTAGTAATATTTGTAAGTCAAGTGTTTTAAACAGTCGTTTGTATGGCATATTTTTTTTTTAAATAAGTTCTTAAAAACTCTTAAAACCGACCCTTCCTGGAATGACATATTTTTGCCAGTTCAATTTGAGTGAATTTTTTTGAAAGAAATTTTCTAAATAAATACATTTTAAAACATACAACCAAATTACGAAACGCTTCCTTCTTTTGAAGTCGTTTAAAATACGATAGCAATTTATACCAATTATAAGAATCTTTGTCCTGACTGACTGACATAATACCTACATGCAACGCACAGCCTAGACCGAGACCTATTTTGAAGGTATATTTGTCTTGATGCGTAGAGGTGTACTAAGAAAGGAATTTCCGAAACTCAATCCTTAAATGTTTACAGCGAGGGTAAAATTTTGTAAGAAAATAACTTCACGCGTGAAAGTCGCGCGCGCTTTGCCAGTTAGTCCATAAACAACGTTAGGTAAAAAAAATAACAAAATACGGTTGTATTTTGTACCATTGCGAATCTCTTCCTTCTTTTGAAGTCGAGATTGTAATACGAGAGTAATTTGCTATATAATAATTTATTTTCTTAAAATATAGATCCTCCGGCTTTAAGTTTGCCCACAGATTATCATACGAGACGAAAACTTGATACCTGACATTTCATGGTCAACCTACAGCAAAGGACGATCCCTAACCATTTTAACTCCTTCGTGTCCCCTCAGACGAGAGTGGAATTTATTATGAGATGTAATAGCTTTCGTTCTTGAAGTGATTTATTTACTTTATAACATGTTGGTAACACTTGACTGAAGCTGATAGAAACAATACTTATAACACTTGTTTTTCTCTCAACAAATAATATAGATTAAATATATAAATAAGAGGGAGAATATAAATAAACAAACCCGTTTTGTGATAGCCTTTTTTATGTGAAAAAATCAGGATAAAATGACGACGTGAGGTTTGTTAAGGAACTGTTTATAATGAGGTGAGTTTATCTATAACAAGAGATAACAAGAAACGGCCCGTAGCACTATTACGGACACTTGTAGGATAATTTAAACCGGGTATTCATCGCGGGTGTCAGTTTGAGCGGGCTGACAGGTAGCTAGCGTCGTGTGATATAATAACTCACTTTGATCATGTGCCCACTCAAGTGTTTGCATATATTGAGACGCTCTGACAAACATTTGAACCCGTGTTTGAGCAAGCGTGTAATGTTTGAAAGGAGTCTCTCCTTATTTTCTGTATTGAAGTTTATGTTATTTGATCTTACGTTTGACGTTTATTTTTTTCGTGTTGATGGAACAAGCGACAACCCAACAGAAGTGGTAATCATCACCTATAAATAAGCATTATATCGTAGATCACGCACGTTTGGATCGTGCCCTCTGCATTACCCTTCGTATGAATATTTAATAATAAGATGAATCACTGTAATTTTTCATTTCAGTTGTATTCAAGATTCTAGTGAAAATCTCGTCCGGGAAGTATTTCCAATATACCTATTTATGTCGCCAAGCAGTTTTCTGTGTTCCGGTTTGAAGGTGATGAATGCTGGTGAAATTACAAGTACCTACCTACATGAGGCTCATCTCCTGTACACCATAGGTTGATGCACGGGGAGTAATGCATCTTAGGGCACGTTCCTAATGCAAGTAACCTGCGAGGCAATGCTTTGTTAAAATGGCACCTTAATATCAGGTGGGCATTTAGACGCTCGCATAAAAAAGCGTTTTATTTGTTTTTATTTTACTAACTTAAACTTCCGTTGTATTCTTCTGGAGATGAATTTCAATTATTCCTTACTTAGTCCCGATCTATAAAAACCTATAGAATCAAAATATACTCCTGTATATGTCTATTAAATCAGTCACCAGGACAAAGATTCTTATTATTTTATACGTAGCTATACTCAATATTGTGCACATATGAACATTTATGTAAATGAATAGGGATGGTGATCCCCTTTAAGTTCTGGGCCCGTTTTCCATTACTATAACCGTCCGCATCGATCCAAAATGACGACGAGAAAAATGAAAACCTATAACAAGCTGACACGGCCGGCGAGGTATGAAATGCTCACTGGGACGTGAAAAAGTTTACAAGTAAACAACTTTTAACAACGTAGGTATAGATACGTTGTCAAACTACTTATAATTTTCAAAAACATCAATGTTTTCAACAAATCCAGACTATTGAAAGCTCCTTCCTATCTTTTTCTCTTCTCTATGGCACCTGTCCGTCATTCGATAGACAATTTTGCCAATTTTAAGTGTTTTTAATAAAAAGTTTTATGTCAAGTCAGTCAAATTCTGTTTTTTTTTTGTGGCATCTGTCCGTCTTGCGGACAATTTTGCCAATGTCAAGTGGGGTTGAATAAATTCTTTTTAGTCAAGTCCAACTCGACTTAAAGTAAGTAAAGTCAGCCGTCATCGGTTTTAAAGAAAAAGATGGCGTTTTTCTTCAAAACCAAAGGGAAACATTTTCGTTCAAATCAGAATGCCTCATAACACACTTTCATTTCAATTGTTCACACTTGTAAGTTGGACTATTATGAGTACCTATTGAACAAAAAGATGGCATTATTGCCGGGTAGAATGAAAAGTCCAATCATCAGAAAAAAATGTTCGCTTTTTAATTAACGTTTGACAGCTCTAGAACCATTTGGGTTGTGTGACGCTTTTCATTATCTTCCCAAAATGTACCTTAGACGCTCCTTTCAATATTTCATTTCATTTTTTTTATTATATATTTTTCATTGCAAAACAATAGAACTCCCAACTTGACACTTTGGTTTTCATTGCAAATTTACAAACATATAGTTTGAGGGTGGATGACACTGTGTTACTTATGTTAACTTATCTTATTTTAACATAGAAAAGACTCGAACAAAGCATTTTCTTCCGCAAAAGGTATCACGGTTAAAAGCGCACTCCGAAGCACGAATTGCAAGTCTGCAATAAGTAAGTAAGTACAGTCAACAATAAAAGCAGATTAAAAACTTTCATAATTTTACAACTCAATATTCAAAGAACCAAACGATGCTTTAAAAAATTTTTAATAACTCATTAAAAAAAAAAAACAAAACTTCCATAAAAAACAACTACATATACTTTTTTAATGCAGAACTATTTTTTTTTAAATCGAGCACGTTACTCCTAACATTACTTTTCGATAACTTTCACGGTTTCAGTGTTCGTCATAGTGGCCCTGAAAAAAGCTTAACTAGCATAAGTAGGATGGGGTTTCATGTTTATAACCAGATTTATCTAACTTTGTCGCTGACTGTACAGCCACGGAGAAATCCCATTTGACAATATTAAGGCTTTGAAATGTAGAACCAGTGCCGAGCTGAATGGAAACAGATTGTATTTCGCTCGAATATTTTCCTGAAATTAACTCCAGATACTTAATTGTGAGCACCGGTGTCAGTGAACCTACCTTCTGATTCCAAGGTCGTGGGTTCAAATTCGGTCATCCACCAATGGATTTTTCTGTTCAAAAAATGTATGTGCGCAATGCCAGTGCTTTGAAACGATGAAAGAAAACATCTTGAGGAAACTGGTTAGTATTCTAGCAGCGGCGATGGGCTTGCAACCTGTCACGTATGGAATGCTGACTACTGCAAGGTGTGGGTATGTACCAAGTGTACTATCTGGACATACCTCTGACTACTCCCCTTGGAAATCTTTTAAGAATTTCGAGTAGGTACTTGTTACTAGATCGGAGGGGATATCTACCGTGCTTGGGGAATAAAGACGTGATGCTATTTCTTTTCTTTTTTCTATGAACACCATGCCTCAAGGGACGACAGTGCTTCCGTGTACCTAATATATCGCCAACCCATACGTAAGTAAATAATTATAATATTTGCCGAGATTATTTATTCAGGCAAATAATCTATTTATCTATTAGTTTAATTTTCATAAGTTTCTTTAAGTAAGTAACTATTATCTTTAGTAGGTACCCGCCTAGTTGAATCCCTACTCAGACCTAAAACAATATAAACACTACGATGCGGCGCGGTACTTCTATTTTTTTTTATGTAATTGCTGATGAGACAAGCATATGGCTCACCTGATGCTAAGTGGTTACCATCGCCTATAACAAAACATTATATTGCAGGTCACGAACGTGCCCTACAATGCACTGCTCTGCGTCCATCAACCTTAGGCATACATATAGATATAGATGTTAAGCCTCATCTGCTTGTAATTTCGCCGGCACCCACGCCCTTCAAACAGGAACACAGCAAGCTGCTTGGCGGCAGAAATAGGCATGGTGGTAGTACTTCCCCGGACGAGCCCTTCACAAAGAGTTCTACTACTACTAATAACAAATAACTATGTTAAATCGCTACATCATTGCTAAATTTCTGTACATTTGGACTAAGCTTAATATACAGTTTTGATGTTCTCGAATTTTGTCTACCCTCAAACTTTTTCGCCTTTTTAATAATAAAACATTTCTTAATAGATTCTGATCCCCAATTACTTAAAAAGTGAGTTGGAGAAAGATAACTAGTCTAAACAAACTCTAAATTAAGTGTTAATTAAATTTATTAATCAGAGAAGTAGCCTTTTGTTTGTTTTTACTCTGCAATGTTTGTTCAAATAAAACCAATTTAAAAATAGAAGAGGCAAATTATTATGCAGACTATATAAAAAATAATCATAGACTATGGCATCCATAGAGTAAAAACAAAAAAAAAACAAATTCAACCCCTAAACAGGTACAGTGGGGTTGAATTTGTTTTTTTTTTATACAACTTGCTTAATATGGAACAAGCAGATGGCCCACCTGATGTTAAGTCATGTGGTGGATTTGTATGAAAGTAACTGCACGCGCGCGTTTCTCTAGCATTTAAATATTTGTTTATTCAGAGTAAAAATTTCGAACTGAAAAACACTTGAAGTCTCCCATTAAATTGTTATTCAGATAATAACCATAAGTGCTGAAGTTTTAGAAACCCGAAGAATGAAATCCATCAACGTTCAAAACTTTGCTCATAATTTTAAACAAGTATTATTCTAATAATCGTAGCTCTGGTTTCAACCCAATCAATCACATCTTGGCTTATGAAATCTCGGAGCAAACAAACCGGCCGCGGTACGGTCACGCTTCATCAGACTCCCCCTGCTCCAATTTGGCATTTGCGGCTTACGTATCGTATCGACATTTGAATTACATTTACTTACCTAACTAAAGTGTGTTGCCTGTTTACTGCGTAGTGTAACTAAGAAAAAACTCCTCCAGTGTCCTCCGGATCTTCCAGTGATCATCACAAAAAAAGCAAGACTATAAAAGCAGGTGTGGGTAGGCGGTGCGCTCACATGCCCGGTAACGCTGTCGTGCCCGGTAACGCTGTCGGAAATCGCTAGGCGATTATGCCAGCATTTTAGTCCGTTCGAAAAAAAAAAACTTGAGAGGTGTCAAGGGACACCCGGATGGAACGAAGTTAAATCCGAAATAGAAATGAAAATATCTGGCTTGCTTTCTATAAGAGAGAGAGAGAGACAGACAGAGAAACATGCGACGCCGCACAGCTTACAATAGCAAAAAGTGTCGTGACAACTTTTCGTAAGAATTTTTTCCGTCTAGCCCCCTTTCACAACGCGCGATAAGGAACTTCGTTCCAAAAAGTTGCGCTCATTTAAGCATCCAGGGAATAATTCAGGGTTTCTATTATTTTAAGGACATGTGAGCCATTTTTCTAAGTGTAATTCTTGTCGTAGTTCTGTGTACATTTGTGTTAGATTGCGTTATTAGACTTGTTCTGTTTTGGTTATTTTCGGTTGGTTTTTTAAGGTTATTTGTTTTGTAAAATAAAGTTAGGTTTTTGGTTTGTATTTTTTTATCTTTAATCCACTCCTGTTTCTTACAATAATACGTTTTCGCTTCAAAATTATTTTTCGAATTTATTAGTTCTAGACTTTTTTGATCACTTTTAGAACATCAATAATCTACGAAGATTTTATATTATCCCAAAAAAAAGTGTAAGATTTTTGTGTAATGGTGCAAGTTAATATTTATACATTGAAAGTGCTGCATATATCATTATTGTATGTATATTTCAATTCATGAAATCAATACCAAATATGTAAACAAGCAGGTAAACTTAGTGAATAAACAGTAACTTACCTAATCACAGAGCGTTCGTACCAGTAGTTAAGCAAGGTTTGAAGGTGAGTCCTCCACTAACTTTGATTAAACTCAGTATTTGAATTGGAGTTCCGTAAACATTTTGATGGTTTAGTTAGAGCGCTTTGTTGTTTGACAAACTGACAGCTGCAGTTTCTATCGTGAGCTCTTATATCACGATTGCAAACTGTCAAGACACCAAAATTACCATTGCTATCGTGCTAGACTGATAACATTGTTTTTAATTTATAGGGTTTCGTACCCAAAGAGTAAAACGGGACCCTATTACCAAGGCTCCGCTGTCTATCTGTCTGCTTGTCTGTCTGTGTGTCACCAGGCTGTATCTCATGAACCGTGATAGTTAGAGAGTTGAAATATTCACAGATGATGTATTGCTGTTGCCGCTATAAGAACAAATACTAAAAAACCGAATAAAATAAACATTTAATGGGGCTATTTTATTTGCGCAAAGCCAGTGCTCCCAAACGGTGAAGGTAATCAGTAGTATTCTATCAGCGTCGATGGGCTTGCAAGCTATCACGTATGGAATACCAACTACTGCAAAATCTCTGTATGTACCAAATGTAATATTAGGACGTACTGGACTACCCCCATTCGAAATTCTTAAAAAAATCTCGATTAAGAGATCTAATGGTATATCTACCGTGCCTCGGAATTAAAGCCGTAGAGCTATTTCTTTTTTTCTACGTAAACGAAATTGCAGGCAGCTGCTAGTATGATGTTCTAAATTCTATCATCCCTACAATCGGCTACTCTACGTGCTTCTACGTCCGAACAGTAGGTACATCTACGCGTAGTTGTACAGTATGCGGTCATTGTTGACTAACTTAGGGTTGTGAAAACCCTAATAGAAATAAAACAAACAAACAATTTTTGCATGGAAATTGAAACTAAGATTTCATCAGAACTGTACCACACACACACACACAATAAATATGTGCTCACAATATCTCCACTCTTAAATTTTCATTCCACTCCAGATTCAAACCAACGACCATAAGATTAAAGGGCAGGGTCGCTCCCACTACACCACTAGCTTAAAACAAAGCCTATTTTTATAATATTAATAATAATGCATACCGTTTTATGGGCTTTACCTAGCCACTAGATTTCTAATACATACTGTACTTTACGTATTTCCAACGTTAATATTATCAACTTTAAAATACGAAAGACTTACTACCTTATTTTAGGTTTATGCGGCAACCCTGTGTCACATATACCTATGTGCCTACCATATAGCTGAAGGCAGCTTTAAGCTCTACTTTAGAACATGGGTCACCGTGGCAACCCTAAATGTTTCCACTCGCATCAAGTGAAGTTAAAATTAGTTCCTGTCCACTGCAACACGGCAATAACCAACTACAAATTGTATTCTGATCGGAAACTGAAGTTTTAATTTATTACAAAGCTCATAATAGCCTGAACCGTATTTTATTATAATAATACCTTTATTTGAGAGAGAAATATATAACAAAAATAATAATAATCATTTCACGGCTTTAATTTGAGTACCCTAATACCGTGGCTTGTGCGGCGCGCACAAGAGGTCGTCCTACGAAAAGATGGTGCGATGACGTGGTAGAGGTAGCAGGGAATATCTGGACCCGAAAAGCATGGGATCGCTGTGAGTGGAATCGCATGGAGGAGGCCTACACCCAGCTTTGGGTGTCCAACAGTATTAGTATATAAGAAATATTGTAAATAGTGTTAGGAAATAATTAGTAATAGTTTTTTTTTTTTTTAGAATGGAAAAATAATGTCTAGTACGTAGTTGGAAATAAATGGCTTATTTATTTATTTATTTATTATTAATACCGTGGCTGCGGATCAGTCGGCTTTTTTTTATAAGTGAACGTTTAACCGCAATCGCACACAGTATTGATACGGTCGACGGTGTAGCACGCTTACCTAGAAGATACCTATTTACTCTTCTCTTGAAGACATCCAAACTATACGTGATCGGAAAAACAGAGGACGGCAACGAGTTCCATTCCTTTGCTGTGTGCATAATGAAAGTTGATGCTAAACGCTTGGTGCGGGTGGAAAGGGTGACGCCATTTTATTATTTTTACTAACAGGCATTTTCCTAACAGTGAAAATTATTTTGCAACATGCTGATGAAAGTATACAAGAACGGTATTCACTTGAAATTTTCAGAGTATATTCGTCTTGGTGCGTAGAGGTGTACTAAGCAAGTAATTCCTGAAATTGAACCTCTAAGCGTGTACAGCGGGGGTTGAAGTTTTTATGAAAATAGCTTCACGCGGACGGAGTCGCGCGCGTTTCGCTAGTTGAAATATAAAGATCAACGCTCGATAACATCGCTTGTAGTTTGGTATTCAAAATTTATCAATGTATATTTCATGTTATGAAATTAAGGAATGGTACGGAAGGGCGGCAATAGGTGGGTCACATAGTCCGTAGAACCGTCAGCCACTGGGGAATACAGGTTCTTGAATGGCAACCATGAATCGAAAGACAAAGCCTAGGACGCGTCGTAAAATATCACAAACAATTTTTTAGTAGTGTGTGAAAGTGTTAAAAACAAGTGCAAGACTTTCTGTTGTATGTGCGGTTGATGGGTGTGTGTGAGGAAATGTATGCAGAAATATCTCTGCAAAGGTATGGGACTTAATTAAAATAATGATGATATAAGTTTGTGAGCTCCTAAACACATCATTTTGTTTTTGAACAGGCACCTATCGTGAACACAAAGCCCTCTGTGGTTAATTTAAACTTTACGAGCTCATTAAAGAGGAAAATGAACTCCATGTTTGACTCAAAGACCCGTTTCAGAACTTCGGCAACCGTTATTTGCTGACCGTAAACATAGATTCATAGCCGTGGTATTCTGTTTTAGTATTTGTTGTTATAGCGGTAACAGAAATACATCATCTTTGAAAATTTAACTATCACGGTTCATGAGATACAGCCTGGTGTCAGACAGACAGATAGATAGGCACGCATACAGCGGAGTCTTATAGTGATAGGGTCCCGTTTTACCCTTTGAGAACGTGCCCTACAATGCACTGCTATGCGTCCATCAACCTAAGGCATACAGATGCTAAGCCTCATGTGCATGTAATTAAACCGGCACCCACACCTTTCAAACTGGAACACAGTAAGCTATTTGGCGGCAGAAATTGGCATGGTGGTAGTACTTCCCCGGAGGAGCCCTTCACTAAGAGCTCTTCTACTTCGATATATATTATTATTATGTCTGCGTCAATATTTATTACTATTTTGTGTAAAAACATAGAAAACATTACTTCATTTTGCCAACTGTACTCGTTTATGTTAAAATAAACACCAGTAAGTACATACACTCACCGGCACGGAAACTTGGCCACTTGCTAATTTAGCTATATCTTGTGTTTTTATGATTTAAATAATTATTTATGGGTAGGTGGACTAAAAATCCGTCTTTTTAAATGATTTTAGAAGTTTTTTAATGATTTTGACCCATTATAGCACTCACAATAATTTTTTTTGCATATTGAACAATAATCAACAATTTTGACACTCGTTTTAGCTGCACCAAAAAGTCTCTGCGCAGCCCTTAATAAAAAAAAAATCACATTTTAATAGCGAGTTCCTCCTCCCCTAGCCCTGATAACTGCCTGCATGCGGTCAGGCACGCTCTGCATCCCGTTTTTGATGTCCACTTGCCTTATGTCTTTCCTAGCGACCAGCGCTACATTGCGGAGTTAGTTGAGGGTTTGTAGCGGGCTGGATTTTTTTTTAAGCATATCCTAGATGTGTTCTATCGGATGTAAGTCCGGGCAACGGGCTGGCCACCGTAATTTTTTAATACCCACCACTTAAAGGTACTCTTCCACGCACTGTGCAACGTGGGGGCGTACGTTATCGTGCATTAAAAAAAAATTGATGTCCAATGAACCCGAAATAAGGCATGACATGGTCCTGGAGAATCTCTTCAGTGGATCGAGTGGCATTCAGTCGATTGTCGACGATCACCAACTCCGTGCAAGCGTCCGAACTTATTCCTCCCCAGACCATTATGGAACCACCGTGAAAATTCACTGTCTGTCTGGTGATGATGGGTAGGTACCGTTCTTTGTGTCTTCTCGACCCTTTCTCGACCGTCTGGAACTCGTAAAGCAATTCGGCACTCATCTGTGAAGAGCACTCTAGCCTATAGCTCGTGTGTCCAGTTGGCATGTTTTTGGGCGAATCGAAGACGAGCTACTCGGTGCTTTCTGAGAAGTTCTGGGCCGCGCGCTGCCTTATAAGCTTTTAAATTCATTTTCTCCATTCGTCTTCTAACCGTGCACTGGCTAACAATTAATTCCCTTACGTTTTGAAGTCCTTGTCTTATCTCAACGGCTGTGAGGAAGCGATTTCTCAATATGTCTAGGACAATGAACCGGTCTTCTGGAGCTGATGTGCGTCTCACACCTCCACTACTTGGTCTTCGCGTGTAGATCCTAGTCTCCTGATACCGTTTGAAGGCATATTGCATCGCTAAACGTGGCACATTTAGCACGATAGCCACTTCTTGCTGTGTCAGCCCTTGGTCGAACAATGCAACGGCTTGTGCAACCAGGTCTGCTGATAATGTCATTTTTTTTTACCCCTAAGCTCAGTTTATCACACATAATCACGAACCAAACGCCAAAAGTTTTATAACTTTAGCAATACTTTACAAAAATTTAAAATTTTAACTTTTGTCGCACTCATTGAAATAACCCGATATGACTAAATCTTAAAAAAATGTGTCAAAGTGCACTCCAACATAGTGAATTACCCACTTGAACTTAAAATAAACAATTTTTTGACCTACTAGCATCCGCAGAATTCATTAGAAACACTTCAATTGTCGGTTATCGCAAGATATGAGCCTGGCCAAGATTCCGTGCCGCTGAGTGTATATTATTTGCCGTCGTTTTATATTTATGACTTACGCACAGTCAACATAATTTGTTGACTGTTGTTACATACATGTTATTATGTTGGAATTGGTGGTCGGAAAAAGTTTTTTATGTTCTGCGAAGTAAAATTAATCTATACCTATTATAAGAATCTTTGTCTTGATTTACTGACATTATAGACAACGAACAGCCTAAACCACTGGTTACAGAGGCTTGAAATTTTCAAGATATATTTGTTTTGATGCAAAGTAGTATACTAAGCTAATTGGGGGTTGAAATTTGTATAAAATACCTTCACGCAGACGAAGTCGCGCGAATTTTGACTAGACCTACAAGGTTTTTGTGACAAAAAATAGACTTATTATTTTTTCATTTAGTGATGTTGGTTTAATTGGTTTTAAATTTAAATTTAATTTTGAAATAAACTTTAACCCCAATTATTGTGTATAAGGGAAGATATAAGTAGGTGTCATAGTGACCTAATTATGTATGTACCGCGATCTCGTTTTATAGAAAATGGGTATCATCGGCTAAACGGGTTGAAAGGACATCTGAAAATTCAATCCGTCCAATTTTCCAGTGCTCACACAATCATGATGGGGCAATTTGTACTTTGTGTTCCATTTACCCACCCAGTTGTTTAATATTCAGAGACACCGTTTTCTTCAAACCTGTCACCGTTTTATACCGGCTGGATTTCTGTGGCCTTTTGCGTTTCATCTTAGTACATGCCGCCTGACTGAGACACAAGAAGGGGTCGGGACAAATAGATGAATGATCTCTAAAATATATATTGTATATTTATATAATTTAAAGCTTTATAACACGCACACATTTTTATGTAGTAAGTACAAATGTTTATGTATAACGCACCTACAAAGCTAATAAACGTTTATGTGACTGTATATATTCTTAAAACCCCCACATATCTAGGAACATCAAGTTTATTTAAAAAACTCACCGCCTGACAGTTGGTGGCAGCTTTGCCTTCTGCGCCGTAGTTGTGGGTTCGATCCCCACCGTCATTTGTGTGAATAACACAGATCAGTACTACATAGCTAAATTTAAGTTGCGTTTGACTATTCGACCGTAAGCCACGGTGTTATAAACGCTACGTCGTACTACTATGCTACGGTGTAGCAGTAAAAGTTTTTGTATTTTTTATATCCGTTAAAAAACATTTTGAACTTCGAACCCCTAGAATCTGGCACTGGCCAACAATAAACTCGTAATTAAACTAATTAACAGAAGAAGGTTGTATGTCGGGTGACTGATTGTAGCACGCTCTGGCGCGCCGAGCGAACGGATGAATGCATCAACGCTCGCTGTAAACAAACCTGTTTAAACACCCTCTGTAAATGGATACTAGAATAAAAAACATTTCAGCCTTGCTCGTCATAATTGTACTGAAACACTGGTCTAGTGAGTGACGTTTTTATTCATAGGTCGTGGTTACAAAATCGATCGTGTCATGTGCCTGTAACTACACCCGCAATCAAACCGAAACAGCCGAAAGCAGAAACCGTGACATCCGTCATAGCTCAGCTCGTAGTAGCCCTGCCTTCAGCGCTGTAGGTGGTGGGTTCGATCTCCATCGAGGATAAACATTTGTGTGATGAACATGGATGTATGTTTTCTGTCCGGGTAAGTTCTAAGTAATTACAAAGTTTTTTATAAGTATTTTATCAGTCATTTTAGTTCCCATAATACAAGCTAAGTATGCTTAGTTTGGGGCTGGATGATGTGTAAAAAAATTCCATAATATTTAAAAATAAACAACAACGCTCTTCTGGTTTGGTTGCGATGAACTGTCACCTAGTTTCACCTAGCTTGTAAAACTATTCAATACTTTGAATCCCTGTGACTACTGATTTAAAAATGTTATGATTTTCTACTATGATGCTACTTATGATTTTTGCCGCCAAGTAGCAAATGAAATACTTGATACCTAACGACAGAAATAGGTACGTTAGTAGTATTTCTCTAGCTCTTCTTATAGAGTGCTAGATTTACTTCAATGAACCTATAATGTCATGAAATTGACCCTCATCTTCATCTCTTGATCGTAAAGGCGGACACAGGTAAGGACCCTCTTATCAATTAACCCTTTGTCGATATTCGCGCAATGTAATTTAGTTTTAATTAAAATGTTTCCGAAACACACACAATAGGTAATTTCGAAAAGGGTTAATCTTATGGTGGTCCGGCAATGATTAAAGACCGCGAAAAATCTGTCAAGCACAAAATATTTCTTTCTCGGTGAATTTTTTCAGTCTGATAAAATGATATTGTGTTAATACATTTAAAATTAGGCAGATTGGTCGACACTTCAGTATGTACTTACTGTCTTTCCTTGAAATTTTACAACGGAAAAGCCATAATTCTATCAATAGATCAAGGTACGAGGATTACGAAAAAACAAAAGAAAGACGGCATGCGGCACTACTAGACCCTTCAATCAGTTTAAAATTTTGTTACATAAATCGAACCTCCAATTTTCATCGCATTCACAATTTAAACTTTTAATTTTTTTATCAAATTACAAAACCACACCACCGAATCAAATTCAAATCTCTGAATTCAAATTTCGAACGTTAACTTTTTAAAACAATTGGCGCGTGAAGTTTCGCGAATTTTCCGACGGCCAGCGCGAGAGGCGTCGGTTCCACTGCTCTTTCCCAACTGACAATCTCGGAGTCTGGAGATAGTTGCATTCAGCAGGAAAGCAGGTTGCCGCTGGTTGTAAGCCGGCGCATGTTGATGTACTGCGCAGTTGAAACTGCGTGTTGTAACCCAGTAAGAAAAGCGAAAAGTCATACTCAAAACGTTAGTTTTAATCGTTTTACAGACTATTGATAGCAATAGTTTGCTATTTTATTTATTTATCAGAAAAATCATCATCGTGTTATTCAATGTAGTAAAACCTAAACATAATCAATACCTAAATGTTAGGTAAATGTAAGTAAGTGTAGTTTTGATGTAGTTTAAATTGATATAATCGGTGCTGATAAACATAAAAATTTATAATTGTGATTGATAACACTAGACTGTTCCAGGCCACCAAAGACAATGACCCCGGGTGGCAGGCAAATAGTAAAACGTGAGGTCACTGACCCTGCTCCGGTCGGAACATACATTGTATAGCGTGAACATTATGTTACCCATACAATATTTTAAGGTAGTTAAGGTAGATTTATATAATTTAAAAGGTACCTAGTTAATATAAGTAAAAAAAAGTGCGACTAAAACGACTCTTTCGAAATAAAGATAGAACTCCATTTTATTCCGAGAAAAGAAAGCCTATAAGAATACATCATCATTGGCCTTCAACATCTATTCCAGATGATTTAGGTGGCGTCAGTTAGGTCACAGAGCACCTTGAAGGCACTGAACACTTTTGCTCATGGCTAAAAAGACCTATACGGGAGTGGCAGCCACGACCACAATTTCGACAAACGAAGGACCCTGGGGATGTTGCTGGGTTTTCGGCACGTTGGTGACGCTTAGCCCTTTTCTGCGCTAGATGGTCAAGCCAGGTGCTATCGTGAGCGGTAACACCGGCAGCTACGGATTTTCTCCAAGCGTCACGATTTTCAGCCTCACTCTCCCAATTGGAATAATCAATTTTAAAAGTTTTCATGTCTCGCTTTAGGCTGTCCTTAAAACGCAACATCGGCCGACCGACAGGTCTTTTGGCGTCGGCTATTTCTGCTAAAAGGATTTGTCTCGGTAGACGAGAAAAATCCATGCGATGGACATGCCCCAGCCAACGCAAGCGTCTTTGCTTAAGCATGGCCATGAGGCTTGGTAATTTTGCCATTTCTAATACGTTCTCGTTTGTAATTTTATCTTGCCATGATATGCCCAATATCCTACGAAGACAGCGCATGTGGAAGCTATTGATCCTCCGTTCTTGTTTGGCATACGATGTCCAGGTCTCGGCTCCGTACAAGAGTATGCTCAATATGCACGTTTGGTAGACCAATATCTTGGTTCGATTGGACAGGTGTTTGTTGTCCCATACTCTTGTACTTAGCTTTCCAAACATCGTAGAGGCCTTGCCAATACGCGTACCAATCTCTCCATCAATCGAGAGATTACTCGACACCGATGAACCAAGATAACAAAAGCTATCCACAACTTCCAAGGGTGCACCGTTAAGCAAGATGACCGGCTGTTCTATGACACCTTGCGCCATTACAACAGTCTTTTTTCCATTCACAGACATAGAAAACAGTCTGCACGCATCTGAAAATCGGTCAATTATATTCTGAAGCTCTTGAGGTGTAGACGCGATGAATGCTGCGTCGTCGGCAAATAAGAAACTGTCAACAAATAAGTCATTTCGATGACGCTGGGACTTAAGCAGAGCTATGTTGTACAGTTTGCCATCAGTTCGTGTATGCAAGTGAATACCCTGTTGTGTATCCCCAAAAGCAGCTTTCAAGAGCAATGAAAAGAATATTCCAAATAACGTGGGTGCTAAAACACAGCCTTGACGCACTCCCCGCCTCATTTCAAATGGCTTAGATGTTTCACCTTTAAAAATTACTTTGCCTTTCATATCATCATGGAATAATTTAATCAGAGTTAGTAATTTGGGAGGGCACCCGATCCTCTGTAAGGCCGTGTAAAGACCTTCTCTACTAACTGTATCGAAGGCTTTATTGAGGTCGACAAATGCTATGAACAAGGGTGTTTTTTGTTCCCTACATTTTTCCTGTATCTGGCGAAGACTGAATATCATATCCGTTGTAGAGCGCTTAGCACGGAATCCACACTGTGACTCAGGGTATATGCGGTTTGCGAGTTTCTGTAGTTTGCTCAAGATGAGCCGAGCAAACAGTTTACCCACAATACTCAACAGTGAGATTCCACGGTAACAATTGCAGTCACCACGGTCTCCTTTCCCTTTATACAGGGTTATAATGTTTGCGTCACGCATATCCTGAGGTACATATCCTTCGCGCCAACACTTTACGACTAGATTGTGCAGTAAAGGTAAAACACACGGCACTTTAATTAGTTCAGCTTCGATGCCGTCTTCGCCAGGACTTTTACCACATTTAAGTTGCTTGACAGCAAAATGAAACTCTTGTATAGAGGGTTCTTCGTCCAGTTCTTCCCACAATGCTAGTAAAGGGATTTTGTCCACCGCTTCTGGCTGTATATCTATCGGCCGGGAGTATAGCTCGGTGTAATGTTCCACCCAACGGCACATCTGACGTTCACCATCAGTAATGATAGAGCCATTATTTTCCTTAAGTGGCGCTGTCTTTTTAGGAACTGGACCAAGTGCTCTCCTAATTCCCTGATACATACCACTGAAATGTCCAGTAGTTGCGCAGTCTTGTATACTCCGGCACAGCTCTTCCCAATACAAATTGGCATAATATCGGGAATTGCGTTGCAGTGCCGCCTTCGCCAAACCTAGGTCAGTACGTGTTTGGTTAGATGGATTAAGGCGATGTTTTAAAGCAGCTTCACGTTTAGAATCCAGCAGTGGTTTTAAAGAATTAAAGTTTTCATGGAACCAATCTTTACATACTGGTTTCTTGTAGCCAAACACTTCAGCGGCAGTCTCAGTTAAAAGTTTTTTGACATTTGACCATTCCTCGCTAGCAGATATTACATTTGGATCCCAGGTGTCCATTTTGTCAAGGATAGAATTCTTGAATTTATTAACAAGGTCTTCGTTTTTGGTTTTGGTAAGATCAATCTTTTTAATTCCTGTAGGACGAGATGTATGTAATTTCTTGGGCTTTAAACAAACAGTAGTCATAACAAGAGAATGGTCCGTGGTGCAATCGGCACTGTGGAAAGACCTCGTATGACGGATGTCTTTCAAGTCTTTCCTTTTTGTTAGAACAAGATCAAGTTGATGCCAGTGACCTGACCGAGGATGTTTCCAAGATACTTTGCGGATGTTTTTCCCTTTGAAATAAGTGTTAGTGACACACAATTGGTTTTGTGAGCAAAACTCTAAGAGCCGCTGACCGTTCTCATTGAGTTTTCCAATACCGTGATTACCTAGACAATCTGGCCAGGCCACTGCGTCCTGTCCTACCCGTGAATTGAGGTCACCTAAGATTATAAGGCGATCACTAGAACATACCGTTTTCAGTGTTCTGTTAAGCTGGTCATAGAAAAGATCTTTGGATTCCACTGACGACGTAAGTGTGGGTGCGTAAAGAGAGATGATGGTGACGTAACCACAGGTTGTCAGCATCCGTAGCACCATAATGCGTTCAGAAATGCCTTGTGGACCTTCAATAGAGCTAAGCAACTCATTACGAATCGCAAATCCAACTCCATGCTCACGATGTTCTGCAGAGCTTTTTCCCTTCCAGAAAAACGTGAAATTATGTTCACGAAGAGAACCTTCATCTGCCAGCCTAGTTTCCTGTAAGGCAGAAATCATAACGTTTAATTTTGACAGCTCCGTGTCTATAACGGCGGTTTTGCGAAGATGTTCGTCGCAATTAGGGCTACCACTGATGTCCGGGAAGCCTGTCCTCATAGTCCGGACATTCCATGTCGCTAATCGCATGGCAGTTGTTATTTTGAAGGAGTTTTTATTTTTCTTTATGTTAGTCGCAGGTGAAACTCATAACGGCACCGACTGTCTAGTTATTATCCTAGTGTTCCCTCCACCCAAGGGGAACAAGACAGCACCGAGACGGACTAGTAACTTACTGGCCGGGGGCTGCCCGGCTTGAAGCGGGCGTTAACTAATCAATGGGCCTACGATGGACCCTCCCACTGACGAGAGTGACCCCTGGCGGACGCGCTTACGTCTATCTGCGCTGCCTTATAACCGGTCACTGCCACTCCCCGTGTTGTTATCCACCCCAGCAAACTGAGATGGGTGAAGTGTCCTCTCCACTGACGCCACACTGCCTGGGACTACTTTTGATAACGCAGGCCTTCCCAGGAACCCACGCTATCCTCTCGACCTTGCCGACAGGACCCACAGGAAAGACAAGTCAGTACATGCGGTGTCGGTTCGGTTGCAGGTGCATAACGGCTGGCACCGAGCCGGGTTTCTTTCAAGATTTCCTTCTCTGCTTCTAGCTCTTCTGTTAATCAGCAGGGGGACCACGTGCAGGCGAGACTAGCTGGGGTACATTGATGTTATTTGCACTCCCTCCCCCCATAAGAATACACCTAAGTAGATAAATAAGTCATTCACAACTTTGTCCTTATTCTAAGGTGAAAACCGCCACTTACCATGTAAGTTACCGGGTGGACCTGCTTTGTGCGTAAAAGGAGGTTATACTGATCCATCTCCTTCACCCGTCGTACCTCCCGGGCCATGGCGCGTTGCTTTGGATACGGCATGAGCCAGCCTTTGTTAACATAGATTGGATGCGGTTGTTCCATATGGAAATTGTTTGACGTTCAAATAGAATTAGCGGTGTACGCTAATTGAAGGTAAATTGAATAAGGAGTATATCACCTTTGTTTTAAAAACTCAAGCTTTTGCTCATATTTAAGTTTTTGGATTTTTAGTAGTAAAGCTCTTTGTAAAAGTCTTGTCCGGGAAAGTACTACCACCGTACCTTATTTCTGCCGCGGTGGTTTCTGGCAGGCTTAACATGTGTATGCATTATGTTGATGGACGCATGGCAGTGCATCGTAGGGCACGTTTTCAATGTGCGTACCTTTTGAGACAATGCTTTATTATAGGTGATGGTTACCACTTCTACAGCCATCACCTTCTTCCGTCTATAAGAAGTATAAAAAAATACATGCTTCTTTTTTTCTTATTGCATGAAATCCTTCCCGGCTCAGTTAGCTACAGCTCTGCCTTCTACGCTATAAGTTGTGTGTTTGTTCCCGCCGAGAACAAATATTTGTGTGATGAACATAGATTTTTGCACAAAAAGTCAGGTACAACCTAAGCTATGAAGTAGTACTTTAGAAGTAATTATTTTTGAAGTCTGACAAGTGCGGATGGGTATCCAATCTCTGCAGACCCACAAAACGGAAGATTTTCCCAAATAATTTTTCAATTTGGGTTAAGTTCCAGAACTAATACTTGAAGTAAAATCGATGAGGTAAACGGATAAGCTTGAGTAAACTCCTGAAATTGAGAGCTGTCAATTTACAACAAGAATCTGGTTTCAAAATGTTTAAACAGGATTACCTGGGTAAAGGGATGTTTTGACTAAGTTCAGTTGACAACCAGAGAAAATATATTAGGCGTATGTTTAGAGCTAACGAAATGAAATAATAAATAAATATAATGAATGAATATAATGCCTATTTCTGCCGCCAAACAGCTAGCTGTGTTCCGGTTTGAAGGGTGTGGGTGCCGGTGTAATTACAGGCACATGAGGCTCAACACCTGTATGCCTCAGGTTGATGGACATAGAGCAGTGTATTGTGAGGCACATTTTTAAATAACGTGACCTACAGGGCAATGCTTTGTTATAGGTTATAGTAACCACTTAACATCAGGTGGGCCATATGCTTGTTCCATCAGCAAATTGTATAAAAAAATGAGTTTATGGATTGAAAACGCTAGATAAGGCTAGCTTATTAAGCATTACCGACCCACCCGGCTTTGCACGGCTAGATAGAGTAGAGTTTCTCGTTGATAATTATAATTATATGATGCATAAACTTTATAAAACGGTTATACATAATATCATACTAGCTACCTTAATACTGCTCATGTAATTATCATTTATGAATATAATTACTTACATATCAATAAATTATTAATTAATTAACTTAGATTTAGCGGGACCTTGGAAAGGTTTTAGCAACGGTTATGTTATAATACAAAAAATAAATTTACTCACCTTATTTCGTTATCCTGAGGGATGATAATTAATATAGCTGGACACAATAGTGGCTCCAATGAATAGAGACTACACTACACAGACAGCTACATTATAGACAAGGGGGTGCGTACGACACGCATCATCGGTTTAGTATAATGCCGGAGGGGAGGGCAGACCCACCCCCTATTAACTCGGTTAGAATAGTGATGACCGAGTTTCGTGGGTAGACAGCATGTGTAAGATTTTAAATATTTTAGCAAATAAATATTACACTTGTGAGTTTAAAAATATTGTTTATCCAGAATCTATGCAATTTAAAGACTTACTACCAACCTTATAGGGAGAATAACCTCAAATACAGGTTGTTAACTGTATTATGAGATTATTAATGTAACAACAAATAGTTTGGGAGATCAAATGAAAGAACTTAGTTGAACACTTTTAAAAGCAATATTTATTTTTATTCTAAGTTATAGTTTCTGAGATACAATAAAATTTTTAAAATTTGTGGTGTACCAACGTAATGGAAGCTCCGAGTTTCAATGATTTTATCGATCAGCTTAGATTAAATACAATTAATGTGATTTGAAATAATTCTGACTAAAAAGTTGTGTGCCAATAACAAGACAAGACAAGACTTACGTCTCAAAATGATGGACACAGTGCAATACTACAAAAAAGGCATGAGTCTTTGGTGTAAATAACACACAAACTCGGTGAAATTTCCTTGAGTTAAATGGCCTCATTAGAAAAAATATTTTACATCGCAACAGTCTCAAGAGTAAATTAGTTCGGCAATAATGGATTCTTGGAAAATAGCAATTCATTTATGAGATATTTTTACTTATTGAAAAACCTATTTAAGAATTTCCATAACCTTTGAAATAAATTCTAATTTAGAATATTGTATTTCAATTTCAGTATACCGGATATTGAGATATCGTTTTCAGAATTGAAAACATTTTTCTTCGTTCAACTTAATTTCTACCGACTTAAAAAGCAGGTAGAAGCAACCTTCATTTAGCATCTTAAAATTAATTGGATAACCAATGGTTCAAATAAAATTAAGAGGTTTATTTCTGGAGTAACTTCAAACTTTTCAGAGTACCAAAGTTTTTTAATATCGCAGCACAAAACACCTTGTTATGTTTTGTAAGGTCTAAACAACGGCATATTTTTTTTACTATCAACGAAGGAAATAGATATACTTGATATAATATTTTAAAACACATATCTAGAGAAACAAGAATACGCACCAATATACCTATGAAAGACCAAATAGCTAATGCTTCGAACTTTTTCAGCTCATCCAAAGAAAAAAAAGCTCCTTGAAAAATACTTGGTATCAACCTGTATAGTACTTATAGTTTATTAGTAGTAAGTCTTACTTTACTACTGATAAACTCGACGTAATCTCGATATAGTTGCACCATGTTTTGTCTCATTCGATTTAATTTGAAACTTTCTGTCAATGCAAAAGACAAAACGCGGTGTAACTACATCAACGTTTTGCTGAGTTACCCTGGTACTAATAAACTCGACGTAACGTTAAAATAGTTACGCCGTGTTTTGTATTTTGTGTTGACAGGAAGTTTTACACTAGATTAAAAGATACTATTTCGAGGTTACGCCGTGTTTATTACTAGTAGGGTCCAAAACTTTTGACAGGAACTTAAAAATAAACAGTAATATTTTTTGATACCACAAGTATGCCAAAACATAACCATGTTAGGACAAGTTTTGGTTGTTAAATTTACTAAGAAGCTACATCAATAACCACTATTGGTCAATTGATATGTAATTAATGCGCTGTTCGACTTACCGTGAACCCAATGCCGACGGTGGCCGAGAAGTTGCCTGATTGGAATTTCCCCGTCTCAAATTGCACAAGGAGGGATGTTTTTCCAACCCCACTGTCACCCAATAGGATTGTCTGAAATGAAAAATATTTTTAGTTTTATTTTCGTAATAAAGAAGGCAAATTAGCAGTCGTAGTCCTTTGTTAAGAGTTCGTTTGGTATCTAAGCGCCAAAGACAAAGTCAAAAAGCTATTATTCAGTAATATTTTCAGGGATTACCTTAATCTAAGTGTTACCCTTGTAGTGGGTCGAATTTAGCAAAATCCTTAGTACACAAATACGCTAAAAGAAGTTCTACTTGAAAATTTCAAGTCTCAATGACCAGCCACTTAGGATGTGCGTCTAGTCTGTATGTCAATCAGTCAGGACAATGTCTTATAATTAGTATAACAATTACTTCACTAAAGATTTTTTTTAACCATTTCTAGTCTAGCAAATACATATTTTTGATAATTTAATTAAAATGAAGTCTGTGTTTTGGTATAAATTGTGGTTAGCATTTTGCTATCGCTCGTGGCTATTACTAAAACATAAAAGCGAACGTATTTAATAAAATACACTCGAGAGCAAAAATTCCGAGTCATCTAGTCTCACAGCTCAGTTAGTAGTAACTGTCTTGTTGCAGGCAGGTTGTGGGTTCGATTTCCACCGAGGACACACATTTGTGTGATGAACGTACATATGTTTGTTCTCTGTCTGGGTGTTATATACGAGTAGTATTCTAACTATGTTTTTACTAAAACAAAGTATTCTATCAGTCATCTAGTTCCATACTACTGCATTGCTTGTAATGAACATAGATTTTTGTACTCTGGCTGGGTCTTTGTTACATTGTATTCTAGGTATGTGTTTAAATGCATCTGTTTTTCTAATGTTCAATATGTAAAAATGTCGCTACAACCCGAAGAATCTACCGGGATTGTCACAATGCTGGAAAGCGGCCGGACTCAAAGTGATACAGAAAGATTTAGTAGTAGAGCTCGTCCGGGGAAGTACTACCACCATACCTATTTCTGTCGCCAAGCTTTTTGTGTTCCGGCTTGAAAGGTGTGGGACATTGCCGGTGATATTAAAGACACATGAGCATATCATATTTGCATGCCTCAGATTGATGGGCGTAGTGCAGTACATCGTAGGGCACGTTCCTGACAATCGTAACCTACATGCTTTGTTTTGGGTAATAGTAACCACGTAACAAGTGGGTCAGATATTTCATCAGTAAGTAGTATTAAAAAACGTCAGTCTAATCAGTGTGTCGCCGTTTGACCCAAATTTGTTGTCATTAAGTGTATCTTTCCAGTCTCAGTTTTAAGCTTAACCGCAACCAAACATACGGTTATTCACATAACGATTCTGTTTAATTAAGATACCTAATTCATAACATAATTAATTTGACGACTGATGTGGCGCGGCGGGCGAATGTCCGCCTGCGACGCAGAGGTTGCGGGTTCGATTCCCGCCTTGGTATAAATGTTTGTACGATCTGCAAATATTTATTCCAGGTGTTCTGGGTATTTTCTATGTATAATAAAAAATATCTATGTATGTAATACCTATAATATTGTATTAAGTATATCAGTCATCTAGTACCCATAACACAAGCTCTGCTTAGCTTGGGAATAGATGATGATGAGTGGATCGTCCGGCAAAAAAAAAAAAAAATATATATGACTAGTGGAAAAGCGCGTGACTACGCCACCGTGATGTTATTTTACTACAAACATCAACTCTAACTGTACCCGGTTAGGGGTTGAATATCGGAAGTTCCGTTCTTGTATCAAACCTCCACGCCCCAAATGTGAAGTCTCTACGACCAGCGATCAGCTATTCGTTGTCTATATGCAGTCAGCAGGTCTACTCACAGCCTAGCACGACTAGCAGCTCGTCCCGGCTTCGCACGGGTTTTAGTATGGATCCCTATTTTTTTTATATAATATAGCCTATGTCATCCGGGGATAGTGTAACTTTCTAACGGTAAAAGAATAATTTAAATCGGTCTAGTAGTTTCAGAGCCTATTCAATGCAAACAAACAAACAAACGATCAAATCTTTCCAAAGAGTATAGATAAACAAAGTGTCGTATCGTTATTTTGTAATACAATGCGGGGCAACTCGGTAGCCGTTCCACAGTCGAGTTGTCGCTGCCTGACATGCCGCGTAGTGTAACTCAAAACGACAAATCGAAACGTTGTTTATTGTTTCTAAGAGTAGACCTGCAGGTCTGACATGGCAACACACAGTCTTAACCGTTGGTCGTAGAGACATTTCAGGGTAGGTATATTCGAGGAAGTACTAATTTCTGTCTCCTGTGCTGTGTTTCTGCTTGAAGGGTGTGGATGCCGGTACAATTAAGAGCACATGAAGCTTAACACTTGTATGCCTCAGGCTGATGGACGTAGAGCAGTGCACCGTAGGTCACTTTCCTATCGTTTGGTAACCACTCAACATTAGGTAGGTCATTTGTTTGTTCCATTAGCAAGTTGAATAAAAAAATTATTACTTATAGAACCATCTTTTGTCTCACAAAATAAAAACACGAGTCAAAACATAATTGCAATGTTCAGTATTTACTTTACAAAAGAACAGTAAACACAGTGTTATTGGAAAAACGAGATAAACGTTGGAATTGTTTTGATTTTCTACCGTTTTTGGGAGCAACGTAGCTTTTACTCCAACGCTGTTCTAAAAGTAAACAAGCTTTTGTATCTATTATAAATGATTTATACAGTGTCAGGGGCAGCATCAGCATCACACAAATGCTTGGTAGGGATCGAACCCACAACGTACACCACAGAAGGCAGAGCTACCGAACTGAGCTAAGAAACTTAAATGTGAGGTTAGTCTTAGAATAAGATGCGTGGTAATGATTGCTTTGGTTATCAATACTACTAATGTTATAAACGCGAAAATTTGTAAGTAGGTATGGATGGATGGATGGATGTTTGTTACGCTTTCACGCTCTAACCAGTGGACCGATTTTAATGAAATTTGGAATAAACATAGATTATAACTTGAATTAACATAAAGGCTACTTTTTATACCGAAAAAAATACGGGAACGGGAAAAAAACTGCCACGGGGGTAAAGCTGCGAGCGGCCGCTATTAAATAATAAATAAACAAATATTAGTGCACACTTGCATACACAACGTCATTTAGACCCAAACTAAGCATAGCTGGTACTATGGTAACCAGATGACTGATAGAATACCTATATACGTTTTTTTGTAAATATATACATACTTAGAATACACTATAACACCCAGACAGGGAACAAACCATGTTCACCACACAAATGTTTGTCCTCGGTGGGCATCGAACCCACAGCTTACACAGCACAGAAGGCAGAGTTCCTACTGAGGTGTGAAACCAGTCAAACAGCCAGTCAACTTTGGCTATCATATAATCTATTTAAATGCGATATTAAGGTTTTGTGTTTCAATATTTTTAGTAAACCGGTTTTAAATGACATCGTTTGGTAGAATTTAATAAATAATTTCCTTGTTCACTAATAACTTGGTTTTGTTTCTTCAAAATCCACCAAAGTAGCTGCTTTGTGATGGTTACCATTAATCATCAGGTGGGTCAGAGCTTGCTTAGCCAAGACCAAGACCAGCTTGTTTAGTTAACAAGTCTTATAAAAAATAAAACCGCTGGGAACTAATAGTTTTCGAATGGCGACCACGAACCGGAAGACGAAGCGTAGGACGTCCTAACCGATGGACTGACGTCATAAGGATCGCGGAAAGTCAGTGGATGGATAGGGGTCAAAATCGTTCTTCCTGGAAACATATGGAGTAACCCTATGTCCAGCAGTGGACTTTTCAGGCAGAAAAAAAAAAAGTCTTCGTCCGCGTGAAGTTATTTTTATACAAACTCCCATCTCTGCTACACTCTTAAAGGTTGAATTTCGTGAATTCCTTTCTTAGTATAGCTCTACATATCAACACAAATATGTATACCAAAAAGTCAAGTAAGTCAATCAGTCAGTCAGTCAGTCAGTCAATCAGTGAGCCAATCAATCATTCAGTCAGAACAACGATTATAGATGGTATGAAGTACTTACCTTATGTAATGGCATATCATCATCATACTGCAGCCTTGAAGGTGTATCCCCTGGCTGGTAGTCTCTGTACCCAGTTGGAGATGGTGCGTTCCTCTGCGTGGGCGCACGCAGTGTTTCATCTTCGAATACATCATCGCTCATGCTGTCGTCAGTTCCCATTTGCTGTTAAAAAAAAAAAATTATTATAACAAGGAGCAAACGATAAAATCTGAAATATTGCATCACTTCATAGAGCACGTCCACTAAATACGTGCCTTATGTGATATTATATTACGCCCTTTACTCTGAGACGTCGTCTCATGTGCCTTAGTGAGTGAGTGAGTGAGTGTGTGATAATAACGACTCTGCTTTGCAGAAGAATAAATAACGGTGGTACTATCTGAGCCGCACATTTTTTTTACGTGGCTTGTTCTTGGAATAAGTAGATAGCCCATCTGATGTTGGTCCTGATGATCTGATGATCCATCTGAAGCATCAGGTGGGTCATCTACAGAGACCCTTAAATATTTTTTAGTACTTGTTTTTATAGCGGTAACAGAAGTACATATCATCTGTGAATATTTCAACTCACTAACTACCACGGTTCATGAGGTACAGCCTGGTGACAGACAGACAGGCAGCGGAGTCTTAGTAATAGGGTCCCGTTTTTCCCTTTGGGTACGGAACCCTAAAAATTGTTTTACAGAAACATGCAGTCATGGCTCCCAAGCTTTGCTTAGTTTTAGATAGATGGCGTTGTATGAAATTTCTGCCAATGGGGGTTTTAATTTTTTATTTATTTATTATACATTATTCGTCAAAATGCAAGAAATAAATAATATAATAAAAAAATAAAAAAAATGCAAATTGCAGTGCCCAATCTAGGTATATTAAATAATAAATTAAAAGAACTAACTCTCACATCCTCACATAAAAATCAAAGCAACCGACAATTAATATTTAAAATAATAGCTAGCACTAGTAATTTGTTGTTATAGCGGCAACAGATATACATTATCTGTGAAAATTTCAACTCTCTAACTATCGGTTCATGAGATACATCCTGGTGACAGACGGGTAGACCGACAGACAGACAGAGAAGTCTTAGTCATAGGGTCTCATTTTACCTTTTGGGTACAAAAACCTAAAAAAAATCTCTGTGATTGAGTTTTCGTGAGAGTGTTTATAGAGTATACCAGCAATATTTTAGGAAATTTACATTCCATCAGCCACCTTCAAAGCTAAATTATATAATAGATTATGTAAAAAGCCGGAACAGTAATAAATTTTGAACGGTACAAACTTATAAAGGTAAGCATAAAAAACTGGGTAACCTTTAGCAATCGAGTTTTAATTTCTCAGTCTAGTTCTAGTCTCATTTAGGCACAAGCCAATGTAACTATTTTATTTAAAAAGGTTTTTAGGTTAGAATAATAGAACCGTCTGGAAAGAAATACACAGAGAATACTAAGTAGGCGTATCTGCAAAATTATGAGCTTCTCTTTTTGCATTAGAAATGGAAAGATCACTTATTTACCTAAGTGAGTGATTTCCAAGATTCTTGCTGTATTGCAATAAAACAAACCTTTATTGGAGTAAATTTAACATTGATTTTGATTTTTTTGATGTTGTTAGAATTGATTTAGATTGGCGCTATCCACGGTCAATTTCGATCTCTGTGGTAAACTGCTTCAAGGTAATTATTGTACGCACCTTGGTTTCTATTTTTTCTATCACTGACTTCCTCTTCATTTTCCGTAGTTCTGAAAACGCTGCTAAAGTCATCTTCTCTATTTGGTCAACTCTATTTTCAAGAGATTGAACCTGTGACTTCTTTTCGTTTTGTTCTTGCTCTTTTGCTTCCACTTTTTGCTTTATATCTTCATATTTCTCACGAAACATTGACTCTTCTTCATTTTTAGCTCTGATTTCATCTCGCATTTCAGTTACAATATTTAACATAAGCAGTAACTTTCTATCTTGTTCCCTTGTAAAGTTTCGGAACATTCCGTGAAGTTCAGTAGTTAATCTTTCGTAGTTATTTTCGCTAAATAGGAAAAGGTCCCGTTCGTGTGATTTTCTTCCAGAAAAAAGATCTAGAGCAGAGTCAGATTGGCTGTGTCTTAGCGATGATGTGCTTGTCAATGTGGTGGTGGACGACGTTGTAGAAAGATCTGACATTATGTATCTAGCTTCTTTCTCTTATAATGGTAAAACTAACGTTGAATGAGCGTTTTTGTCTTTTGTTACAAAAAGCCTTTGAGACAATGTCAATTTCACAATATACAATCGGAACAAGCAACAGGGCAGCAGAATTAACAAAGTAGTTTTTTTAAGCAATAAAGCGTCGACGAGTGATGTAAATCTATCTCACCTTGGCATGTTATTGATCGTTGTGCCAAGCTCACGTGATTGACCGGCCTTTCTTATGCTGGTTTTGCCGCTGTTTCAATGATATCCAGTATAAACAGATCCGTTCATGGTAATGAATGTAAATTGCCACATGTCTCTTGTTTTTATATGGTAATGGGCAACGGGTTGGTGTAGTACGAGTAGATAAATGTTCTCTTACGAATTCATGTGCTCCTGGTAATATCACTGAGTTTATTGCAAAATGTTTTACAAATTATGTTCTATTTTACAAATTATGTTCTATTTTACAAGTTATATTATTATTTAAAGACGTCTGAACACTTCAGTGTATTAATGGAAACTTTTAGCCATTTTAAGTTGATAGTAAATTTAACATAACAAGTCCTAAATATATTTATTTAAATTTAAATAACAAATAATGTATCTTGCTATTTAAATATGAAGTTTAATGTCCTTAGCATAATGTTTTTTCTATTATGTCTATCTTTCTTATTTACATAATGGTCTTGAAACGCAATTCTCTTGAGTTAGTTATTAATTTCATATATTTTATAAGTATAAAATCATCGGTCCTTAGTTTTTTTTAACATAAGTAAGGATTATTCTGTGATACTTTACATTTTGTCATAACTTAAAAATATCTAAGAAAAATGTAAAATAAACCTTACCTTAAAAACTATGAATAAACTAAAATAAATTGAATACCAAAAATCGAAACATACAATTTGAAACGAATTTATAGGTGCTATAAAATACTAGTGGAACCACGCGTGACTTCGTCTGCGCCAACCTCCGCTGCTCCTCTTTAGCGGTTTAATTACAGGAATTCTTTTTTTATTACACCTAAAAGAACCCAGTCAAATATCTATACGACCAGTGGGGGACTTTGCCGAGTCTGTATTATGTCAGTCAGTCAGGACAAGGGTTATTTTAGGTGTTATAACATTATACTTTATTATTTGCATGTTTTTAACATCTCAATTCTAAGATACCTACTTAATTTTAAAATAGATATTATTTCCATTGGAAGTATAATGAAAGATCAAAGAGAGGCTAATAGAGAAAGATTTCTAAGAAACTTCGTTTCTCGAGGAATTGAAATGTTGCCAGTGAAATGAGTTTCACAAATTATGACGTAGTACGCTGGCAATCAATTCAGACTTGTATTGTTTACATAATACAACACAATATTGCTTACCAACCAATGCATACCAATATCTGTCATCTCTTTATTCTCTCGTTTTGCGCGTTCCTATAATCCTTATTCTATGGCTTCTTTTCTATCGCGCATAATATTATAATATCACGCAACGCCATCTAGCTGCGAACTAAGTATATCTTGTACTGTGGGAATCAAACTAAAACTTATTGAATACATACTGAGTACTGCTGAATTGTACTCAGTATGTAATTATGTATTACTATGTAGGTACCCAGACAAGTTACACGTTACGTTATTATTGTCTTCTAGTACAAAAAAATAATGCTTTATGTCTTATACGAAGCAGGAAATTCATAAAAAACCTTACCCAGCATTATTACTACCCTCTCAGCTTATAAATGAGCGTAATCCGAACGTATTAGCTTGTTACAACCGCGGTATCTGCCTTCATTAAACGAACCAGTGAGAAGAGGAACTCATTACCGTTGTCGGTTTTATCTAGGTTTCATCACAGGTTTCATTGACATGAAGTGTCTTCTAGATTGTCCTTAGAGCTTACACATAAATACGTTAGACTAAGTTTCGTATTGTCGTTTTGAGTTATACTGCGCAGTAACTCAGTAGCTGAGGGGTAACCGTAAGCTCGATAGTACATAGTGCAGTAAGCAGTATATGCCAATATTATGTTACTTATTGAAGTAATACTTCTTATGCGACTTCCAACAAGGTAGCGTTAAACGTTTAACACTACCATGGAGGGGGTATGAAAGCACTGTTCTTTCTCTCTTTCCCTCATAGCCAGTTACGTTTCGTATATTAAAGAAGTTTTAATTCAGTCGTGTGGTCTAAAGCACACTCACTCGTTTTTAGGGGTCCGTATTCAAAGGGTAAAACGGGACCCTTGCCGCTGTATAAATACTTAAAAACAGAATAAATAAATATTTAAAGGGGTTGAGGAGGGTGATTTTTTTGCCGTTTTTATTATAGAAAATGGTACGGAACCCTTCGTGCGCGAGTCAGACTCGCACTTGGCCGGTTTTTTAGAGCAGCAGAGGGAACTTTTATTTTAATCGTGCCCCTATTTACTGGACACTGTTACAGTATGGGACGTCCTCCATCCATCTTCAATCCTCACAACTTAGACGGTTACTACTTTAAGTCATTACTGTATACCTATAGCAATTAGTTCGCTAGCGAACTGTTATCAGAGGGTATTGGAATCACTTTTTAAAAAAAGAAACTTTATTTTAAAATAGAAATATATTGAATGAATTATAATTACTTAATTGGATTTTGCAAAGAACAAGTGTTCAGGATGGAGGCTGTGCCTAGACTGGCTCTCCCGTACTAACTACTAATGTCCAAGGTGTAAATGTGCTGACAGGGGCTTACGTGGACCGTATTCTCATATTAATCAAGGGATATAACAACCCTCACGTTAAGAGAAAACTTACAGGAAAAGTAAGTTTTATTCAATACGCAAGCGAGGAGGGTTTGATTTTAATTCGATATCAGAGTTATTAGTTTCGGAATTATCAGATTTTGAGACGACTAATCGTGAAGACTTGTTCTTTTTACAAAAATATATTAGAACTAAACTAAGACATAATATTACTGATAATACAGATAAGATTGGAAAACTAATATGATTATTAAAGTTATTAATGGGCTGGACATCTTGTAAATCGCTCAGAACTTGGTCAGATACACTTTTAAAATTCTTTAATTTATCCAAATTAACATTTTTTATTCTTGAAACAGGAATGCTTTTTACAGAGTTAAAGCGATTCAAACTACAGCAACTGTCATTGAGGATATTGAAATCCGGCGATACACTAGGTATCTCTAGTCTAGGAAACATTTTCCGCACTATCCTAAAGTTCTCATTATAAACTACACATTCAAGCGGGAAATTAAGTACACCCGTACCTGATATTATTAATTCCGATGTTTTTGAAGTATCTTTACATTCAATTGAAATCTTAGTAGGTTTGGATTGAACAAATACCCACTTGTCATTATTTAATCTATGCCAAATATCTATTTCACCATGAATAAATCTAAACTGACAATTCTCCGGTAGTGATGTCACTGCCTTTGTTATTAATTCAATTTCACATGATGGGTTGTTTGATACAGGAAACATGTCGGTTACTTCACAAATGTAATTTCTTGGTAAAGTTATTTGACAAGAGTTCAAGTTCTTAAGAAGAATGAATGATGTTTTATCTTTACTGAGTGCCAAGTACTCTTTCGTGGGCAAAATCATGATAAAAGAATTCGGATTTTCTGTAACATGCGGAGTAGGCAAAGGTGTATTCTTATACAAGTTATAATCTAAAGCATTAACTAAAGGTATTCTTATTACAAACACTAGTTTACCGTCTAAATAATAACAAATCAGATCGGCTACATTCATAAGAATATGAATATTGCTTAAATCTAAACTTACTGGGAAGTCCCTGTACTTGGGAATTACTTTAAGGTTACTTATGATATCATTGTATAACTGATGAGGCGTCAATATTGACGGGTGAATAGTTTTACTTTTTACAAATAGAATTGAGTTCAGAAGGTCTTCAATCTTAAAAGAGAGCGTTAATAGGTAGGACTGCAAGACATTTAAAGCGGCGTCAAACCTAATTTTAAAATGGTCAACTATTATTATTCCTGAAACGTTATTAAGTGACGCAGTCACTTTATCAATGACGTCCATCAATTTTGCCTGATTGTTGTTCATTTCGTAGATGGAGTTATTAATATTCTTAATGGCGGATTGTGAGATAATAATATTTTTCTTTACTGAATTTATTAATTTGCTATCAGTATTGGATAAATTTTGAATAGCGTTATTATAATATTCCGCATCATCTTCGTCTAAAGTACCAAATATGTGTTTAAATACAACACCAATACCGGAAAACCACGCAGAGCGTTTAGATGGGTTGTTTGAAACTAAATGAGAGATAGAATCAAATTCACGTAAGATATCCTTATAAAGAGAATCGAGAGGCTGTAACGTATTCAAACACTTGGTGCTATCCATCTCCTCATTTTCCCGGCATTGAAATCGAATTATGTTAAACACGCTGTGAATGTTTTCGATGTGTTCTTTAAAATAAGATATATCTACGGGAACAACAATATCAAATCGGTCATTTACAACCTTTAGGGTGCCCACAGGGTCGAAGAGGATTCCAGGACTTTTGGTGATGTTTTCTATGTAATGATTTTCATTATTCGCCAAGATATAAACGGCACCCATTCTGCAAGTAATTTATAATATCTAAGTAAATCTAAATTTATAGTATGTATAAGTATACAAAAAAATAGTACGTAATCATAAATTTACTAAAGTTAATATGAGTCCTCTCGATAACACAAGTCTCTTAAGAGCCAGGGTTTCACGAAAGACTCATCTATTCTACCTAAATATTATGTTATTCTATTCGCTTACTAATTATTCTCGTGTGCTGGTTTCACTTCATCAAAGTGATGTTTTACGTGACGTCGGTTAATAAGAAGAGATAAGGTATTGTAACCATGAAGTTTTACTATTTTATATGGACCTTTCCAAATCGGCGATAACGCTTTTCGTAGCCTGACATGGTTTTTTAGATAAACATAGTCCCCGACTTTGTATTGTACCAGGCGAGTATGTCTATCATAGTAAGTTTTTGATCTTTCTTTAGAGGTCTCAATGTTTTGTTTTGCTTTTTCACGAGATATTTTGAGTCGATGATGGAGCATTTTTATGTATTCAGGGTAAGTTACGTCAGAGCGTAAATCAAAGATCGAGTCAGGTATGTAAGGTTTATGACCAAATATGAGTTCGTAAGGAGTAAATTGAGTTGTAGTATGAACACTGCTGTTATACGTAAGCATGGCAGTGAACACGAATTTATGCCAGTTTGTTTGATTTTCGTTTACGTATGATTTTAAATATTCTTTCAGAGTCGAGTGACTTCGTTCTAGAGCTCCTTGTGTCTGAGGATGATAAGGTGAGGACCAAATTTGTTTAATTTTTAGGAACTGACAAGTTTGCTTAAATAGTTCTGCAGTGAAATTTGTTCCTTGATCCGTTAATATGGTTTTAGGAATACCGAACAGAGATATGAAATGAACTAAGCATTCACATGAGTCTTCAGCAGTAGCGTTTGCAATAGGGTAAGCGATAGAAAACTTTGTCAGATCATCTTGAAGGGTTAGTATAAATTTAAGTTTTATGATACCGGCTTCGGGTAATGGGCCTACAAGGTCCAGACTGATCCTGTCGAAAGGACGAGAGGAAGTTGTTGTTATTTGCATAGGAGATTTGTTAATTTTACGTAAGGCTTTGTTTGACTGACACATCTTACAATTTTTTACATAATTTTCAATGTCAGATCGCATGTTTTTCCAATAATATCGTTCTTTTATTCTGTCATACATTTTATTGGAACCAACATGTCCAGCAATGGGAATGTCGTGGTTTTCTTTCAGGATTTTGGAAATTTCGGTGGGAACAGGGTATATGACGCTGTTTCGATGAATATTTATAGTTATATTCGTATTATTAAACAGGTGCATAAGCATGCCATATATTTTTATATAGGAGTTCTGTTCGAATGGGTTCTTGAAGTCGGATATAGCAATATTATTTATTGTACCAGTGAGTATAATGTCATCCCTTGCTGTTTTTAAGGTTTTAAAGATGTCAGGGTAGGTGGTACTGTCGAAATAGTAGACTTTTACAAACAGGAAATAGTATGTCACTCCTTTTGATTCAAACTTTTTGAATGAATAAAGTTCACGTTCTTCATCTAGCAAACATTTTGTTGGATCCTCCAATGTAGCAAGAATTTCTTGAAGGTAGGGATTAGAATCGTCAAAGTCGATAGATACTGGCATTAGAATCGTTTTGCAAGTACTCTTAAGCAGGCTTTCGTTATGTTCTTTCATTTGAGTGTCGAATTTTGTTCTGCTTTGATTGGAAAATGCTTTCAAGAAGTCCGAATAATCCTCATTAGAGTTAGGAAGAATCTCTACAGTTTCATTAGGAATTTCTGGCGGAGTAGGAGGATTCAGTGGGCTAAAGTCAACATTTTCTTCTAATGGGCTGAGGTCTAAGGCGCCCAAATCTATGAGATCTTCGAGGATGTCTTCGGGAACTTCGTTGGTTTGACTGGGACTAGGATTGTAAGAAATACCCGATGTCGAGGGTTGAGGGTCTTGTTCAACCACTGGATTAACTGGATAGCGAGATAAGGCGTCGGCGTTGCTATTAATTTTGCCCTTTTTATGCTGCACTTCATAATCAAACTCTTCGAGTTTGAGTCTCCACCTTACAAGCTTAGAACCGGGGTCTTTACAGTTGAACAGCCATTTAAGAGGTTGATGATCAGTAACGATCACGAAATGACGACCATATAAATATGGCCTAAAGGTTTTAGTGCCGAAGATAACGGCTAAACATTCTTTCTCTGTTACGCTGTAGTTGCACTCGGCTTTATTTAAAGTTCTTGAAGCATAGGCTATAGGGCGGTCACAACCGATTGGACCTTGAGATAGGATACTCGAAATAGCATAATTGGAAGCATCGCAAGTTAGGACGAAAGGTTTAGAAAAGTCGGGATATGCTAATAAAGGAGCCGAAGTTAAAGCATTCTTTAGATTTTCAAAGGCGAGTTGTTGTTCGTTCTGCCAATTAAACGGTACATCCTTTTTAAGAAGGTTAGTAAGAGGCTTAGCTATCTTGGATATGTTTGGGATAAATCGGCGATAGTAGGACACTAAACCCATGAAAGATTTTATATCTTTAGGGCACACAGGAAGAGGATAATTTGCCACAGCTTTAATCTTTTCTGGATTTGGTTTAACTCCTTCGTCCGTGATGATATGGCCAAGATAAGAAACTTCTTTGCGAAGAAATTCGCATTTATCAGGTTGAAGTTTAAGGTTGAAGCTGCGGAGCCTATCAAATACGTTGGAGAGATTTTTCATATGAACATCGAGGTCGTAGGAGTAAATGACAATGTCGTCGAGGTAGACAAAACATTGAATGCCCTGGAGGCCTGAAAGTGCAGAGTTCATGAGCCTCTGGAAGGTTGCTGGGGCATTTTTAAGGCCAAATGGCATACGAGTAAATTCGAAATGGCCTTGGGGAACAGAGAAGGCCGTTTTGGAAGCATCTTGCTGCGCCATTTTGATTTGATGGAATCCAGAAGCTAGATCGAGGGTGCTGAAATATTTGCATTTCCCTAATTGATCCAGAATTTCAGAGATGTTGGGTATTGGATATGAATCTCCGATAGATATGTCATTCAGTTTACGGTAATCGATTACCACTCGCCATTTGCGTTGACCTGAGGCATCCATTTTCTTTGGAACTACCCAGATTGGAGATGACCATGGGGATGTTGATGGTTTAATTATCCCTTCGTGAAGCATTTTATCTATTTGAGATTGTACTTCTTGTTTGTGAATTTCTGGAAAGCGATAGGATTTGGTATTAACGGGAATAGATGAGGAAGTTGTTATTTGATGTTCTATAGCATCAGTAGTAGTTAGGTGGTCATCAGGAAGATGAAATATATCAGAAAAGGTTGAACATAGTTCGAATAAAGCATTTGTTTCTTCTGAATTCAAATGAGATGTACGTAAGAGTTTTGTTATTTTGTCGCTTCTATCCAAAGCACTTTTTGGTAAATTGAGTCGAGGCGCATGGAAAATTTGATGAGTATTGTTTTCCTCTAGTGGTAGGATTTTCATTTTTAAATCCGAGTTAAGGCATATTGGAGATTCTGAGATGTTGACAACGGAAATATTTATCCTAGAATTAGATTTTACCTTAACAATACAATTAGCTATCAGAAGAGATTCTACTAAATGTTGGTCGAGGATGAGACCTTGTCTGACTTCAGGGTTTAGTACGGAGCATTCGATTACAGTTTCGGTTCGAGGTAAGATAGTATAGATTGGTTCAGTGAACTTCAATTTGAGTTCCGCGTTTCTGATAATAAGTAGGTTTTTTGTATAATCGATTTTGCAATTTGATATGGATAGAAAATCATTACCGATTATTCCGTCGTAAGGAAAGTCTATACTGGGTATAACATGAAATTGGTGATTCAGAGAGTCTAATTTAATTGAAATATGCCCAAAGGAAGTCATTGGATTATGTGTCGATCCTAAACCACTGAATGTTATGATGTTTTTCGTGATTACAGGCATTTCCTCGATCGAGTCTATTTTGAGAAGGCTGACAGATGCACCACTGTCAACAAGAAGTCTCAGAGGCTTAGATGAGACATGTGTTTGGACTTCTATAAAGGGTAGGTATTTTTTTATAGGATTTGTTTGGATATTGTAAATGTTTAATATATTTTTTCTGTTTTCAGATGCTGCGTTGGATGAATAGGGTTTGGGAACAATGGTTTCTTTAGGGCCACTATGACTTTGGGACTGGTTACCGAGTTTGTTAGTGGATGATTTGGATACAGTGATTGGGTGAAGGTCACTATGACTTTGGGGCTGGTTACCGAGTTTGTTAGTGGATGATTTGGATACAGTGATTTGATTAAGGCCACTATGACTTTGGGGCTGGTTACCGAGTTTGTTAGTGGATGATTTGGATACAGTGATTTGATTAAGGCCACTATGACTTTGGGGCTGGTTACCGAGTTTGTTAGTGGATGATTTGGATACAGTGATTTGATTAAGGCCACTATGACTTTGGGGCTGGTTACCGAGTTTGTTAGTGGATGGTTTGGATACAGTGATTTGATTAAGGCCACTATGACTTTGGGGCTGGTTACCGAGTTTGTTAGTGGATGATTTGGATACAGTGATTTGATTTAGGCCACTATGACTTTGGGGCTGGTTACCGAGTTTGTTAGTGGATGATTTGGATACAGTGATTTGATTAAGGCCACTATGACTTTGGGGCTGGTTACCGAGTTTGTTAGTGGATGACTTGGATACTTGAGTAACAGGAAATTGCAATGATTTTCCATGAATTAGGGTATCGTTTTTATTATTTACTCTTCCCGCACGATGCCAGACGAGAAGGTCTGCTCGTTTAAATCGTGATCACACACGTCGTTGTCGGCATCTTGTTCCTCGGATAGGTCAACCGCGTGAATAGGCTGATTATTTCGGTAGAATGTTGCCGACTGGCGATTACTTTGTTGGTTTTGGGAGTTGCCAAACCGTTTGTTATTGTATTCCCGTTTACGACACACATCAAGAGTATGACCAACCGCTTTACAGTAACGGCACACTGGAGGGCCGGATGATGGTACGGCGGGTCCCTGGTTATTAGGTCTATTGGAGACATTCACGCCGTGTTGCACAAAATTACGATTTTGCTGGAATGGCCGCTGTGGAAATTGTCGTGAAAATGCATTGGCATTGTTATAAGATGGTTGTTTAGATGTTTGAAGGATCTTTTCCTCCGACACAGCAAAATTGATGGCTTCATTCAACGTTTCAGGATCACGGCATCTGACGACCGTGGAAAGTCGAGCATTCAAACCACTGCTAAACGTGTGCAACGCTAGGTCTTGCATTGCTGCGACACGGCCAGTCAGTTCACCCTTTTTCTTAGTAGGGATCGAGATATTAATTTCCGCTAATAATTTAGATAGGCATGACTCTACCCGGAGTGCAAACTGGTTGACCGTTTCGCTGTTTGTCTGTCTACAACTTTGCAAATCTAAAAGTAATGCAGCATAATGTTTGCGATCACCAAATTGTGATTTAAGAAAATCTTCTAACTGTTGCCAGGTTTCGAATTCTTTTATAGAGCACGCACTCTCAGCACGGCCTTCAAGTTGGCTTAAAATGTATTTAAGCAATATATCTTGCTGTGTGGAAGACGCAAGGTTAATAGCATTCCTACAATTGTGTACATAAGCATTCAACTTTTCTCGGTTTCCATCGAATTTACCTATAAACTTGCACAAAATATTCATTTCGATTAACACCTTAGTAGAGTCCCTGGTAGTCATTGTACTTGATTCGCCTTTTGTAGCGATATTAGAACTTGATTCACTCTTAGTAGTAGTGTCTTTAGAGTCCTTAGTCTCCTTAGTCTCCTTAGGCATAATGTACGAGCTTGAGCTTTGTTAGTCACAACAAAGATAAGGCACGGTGCTACGCGATAAGAAAGGAATGTGCTGTACGGGTATTGGATTACAGTGACTAAAATGACGCTCAATGATCTCAAAATAGAACTCTTATGAACTTATTAATATTAAAGTTTTTAGGATAAGTTATATTATAATCACTGACTCTACGTTTTATTATAGGAACTTTTCACTTCAGTTATAAACTTAAGTTCTATCACTTACAGGACTGTTGCAGTTGTCAGGATCATTTCAGGGTATTCACACCCTTTTAGGTAAAGGATACAGTGACTGGATACTGCGACTGGATACTGCGACTGGATACTGCGACTGGATACTGCGACTGGATACTGCGACTGGATACTGCGACTGGATACTGCGACTGGATACTGCGACTGGATACTGCGACTGGATACTGCGACTGGATACTGCGACTGGATACTGCGACTGGATACTGCGACTGGATACTGCGACTGGATACGGCGATGGATACGGCGGTGGATACGGCGATGGATACGGCGATGGATACGGCGACTGGATACAGTTTTTCCAACAAGGAATAAAGTCTTTTTGTTGTTTTCACTTTGACACGGTTTTCACTTTCATAAGTTCACGTTATTTAACGAGCTATAGCGAATCCTGGATTTTAGAAATCCTTTTAGCTGCCACCAATGTTATCAGAGGGTATTGGAATCACTTTTTAAAAAAAGAAACTTTATTTTAAAATAGAAATATATTGAATGAATTATAATTACTTAATTGGATTTTGCAAAGAACAAGTGTTCAGGATGGAGGCTGTGCCTAGACTGGCTCTCCCGTACTAACTACTAATGTCCAAGGTGTAAATGTGCTGACAGGGGCTTACGTGGACCGTATTCTCATATTAATCAAGGGATATAACAGAACGTAGCATCGTTTCAAAGCGAATGAACATTAACTAAGTCTTTGGGTAAGATTGTAGCTAAAAAATAAACTTTAAATAAAATTTAATCATGATTTTTCTTTAAGTATACATTTACATACATTCGTTTAAGTATTTTCCTCATCAAAAATCAACTCAAACATGAGCGTTTTTTTTTGTTTGTTCTTTTTCCGGCCATATTTCATGTACTTTTATTATTTTATTACTTTCGTTTCCTTAGTGAGTGTGTTTTGTTTTGTATGTTGATTTGTTTCCGTCACAAGCAAATGCTTTTTGTTTCTTTTATGACTTCTGTTATACTTATATCATGTACTTAGTAGTTTTGTAAACTCGCAAGCAATTCTAATTCTTCAAGCTATTAAAAAAATGCTCAAATTGGGATCTCACAAAGTGGAGATGTTTAGTACTCTTTTTTTGGAGGAAATACTCCCTCTAGTCGAAAAAACTCGACGTAAACCCTGTATACCAAGTAAAGTACGACAGAAGAGTACTAACGAAGCAGTTACTCATAATATAATCAAAAAGTGCAAAGTTTTATAAAAACTGGGCTGTCATTTAAGTTACTTTTTATCTTGAAAAACTACCTGGAATAGTGTAAAATATAAATATATAATTGAATATTTTACTTATACATATATCAATTTAAAATGTTGATATTCTAACAAATGCTCCTGTTTTGTACGCTAGCGTAGATAAAAGAAAAATAACTAACGCCAGTTTTTTATACTACTTTCAAAAGCGGAAAGATTTGATTGTTTGTTTATTTGCATCGAATAGGCTCCGAAATTACTGGACCGATTTAAAAATTTATTTCACCGTTGGGACGCTTGACCAGGTGACATAGACACATAAAAAAAAATTAGGGATACTTACTTAAACCCATGCGAAGCCGTTACGGGCCACTAGTATTTAAAAAACGTTAAGCGCCATCTAGTGTCAGTGCTCGGTACGACGAGCTTTCTCTGAGGCGAAAGGTTCATGAAACGTGTATTTTCAGGACATTCAAAAGTTTCACGGTGTTGCCACAAAGTTTCATGATCCTTACACGTAATTTAGGTTACTCTTCATTTATACAGCCTTCACAGCTTAGTTATTATTAGCGCTGTCGTCTACGCTATATGTGGTGTGTTCGATCCCCACCGAGAACAAACATTTGTGTGATGAAAATAGGTATTTGTTCTGTGTCTGGGTGTTATGTTGCATTCTAAGTATGTATTTACAAAAAAATGTATAAGTATTCTTTTAGTCAACTGGTTCCCATAGTACAAGCTATACTTAGTTTGCGGCTAGATCATGTGTTGTAAAAATGTCCACAAAATATTTATTTTAATTATACAACAAGGTAATATTAATTAAGAATATAAGTAAATTAAATAAAAATTTATCCTCTCAGGTATTTTTTTTTTAATTAATTCATACAACTAACGAAAACTAATAAAGCCATTTCATATAAACTTCATCCCCAATGCACCCTTTTAAGATTATATTTAAAAAATAAGCATACAATGAAAACTTTAAGTTTCTACGATCGACGGTTCAGGCTGAGCGAGTTAGTCAGTCGGTCAGGACGAAAGTAACAAAAATATAAGTAGAATAGTTGCAATAAATTAATTGTTAAAACTACAACTTCGAGTTTCCATAATTATTTTTCGCCATGATTTAGAAAAAACCTTTGTACCAGTTATAAAATTTTCTTCTTCTCTTAGTAGTACCTAAGCGTCTTGATTGACGCTTAGGTACTGACATACAAAGGCACCGACTTAAGAGTTTATTTTGATGCGTGAAGGTGTACTGCTAAGAAATTAATACAAAATTAAGCCCCTAAAAGTTTGGTGCGTAATGGGTGTACCCCTAAACGAGTATAGCGTAGGTTGAATTTTTCATAAAAACAGCTTCATGCGGACTAAGTCACGCGTTATCACTAGTCCATAATATTTAAGCACAGAATTTTACCCCCTAATTCCCCTATGCGCATAGAAATGGAACATTACTAAGCTTTAAATTTTTCGTCTGCCCGAGTAGGGGAAAAGTAGGTCAATGTCTCGCGTTCAACTAGTGCTGCGTCGGACTTCCCCTAGTGACAGCCTGACAGCAATATAGCCCATTAATGGCATATTGATTTTCCGACAAGCTTGTTTACATAGTATGATTTTTGTTAGTTTGGGTAGACATTTTATTTGAATTCAGGTTTGTATACGCATAGCGTCATTTTTTTATGCGATTTGCTTATGGAGTAATCATTTATGGTGTTGAGTGGTAACAATCACCAATAACAAAACATTGCCTCGCAGGTTTTGCACGTCAGGAAATTTACATTATTTTTCATAGCATACTTCAAAACTCTTTCTTTAGAGGAATTAAATTCTTCGCATCTGGTTTTAAAACTAAATAGTAGTGATTTATGTTACTTAATCTACTTTCTGTATGATTTAATCAACTGCAAGGAATTCTTGTTTGCCTTTTTTATGTATTAACTTACAAGTTTAATATGACTAATAAGCGTATAGTAGGTAGACCCCTACATACATATGGAGATGGAATAGGCAAAGTTTACCGACTTCATTAAAATTTCTTCAGTACGTTGCCCATTTTACCCCGTCACTCCCTTTAAATAGGGCAAGAATGTGGGACGTTTTCGGCAACCTTTCCCTGATTAAATTGCGAAGACGCACGTCTCGACTGCTCTCGCCTGCGTCTAATTACGCTACGCGTCCTATTCTCCTTCTTTTATTGAAAAGATCATTGAGCTTCATGTAAATTTTTAAGTAAAAGTAAGTACGTAGAACAAAGCATGTAGGTATGTAATTATGACAGACAATTTAAATAGAAAGAAAACACTGTCAAATCTAATGAAGTTAGATGTTGTTTTCGAAATAAAACTGTGATTCAATTTTTGGGCTCTTTTCTTTGTAAACATCTACGTACCAAGATGAATATACCCTGAAAATTTCAAGACCAGTGGTTTAGGCTGTGTTAGCCTACATGTCAGTGACTCGGTCAGGGCAAAGATTCCTACAGTTGGTATAGCTTTTGGAAAGCATTATGGTGTGGGCAGCATCTCCTAAGGACGCTATACCTACAGCAAAACTACGGTTACCAACCCGCCTGCCAAGTTGGAGTCCAGTGGACTCATTCGGGCAGATGATGAAATCTATGCCAATTATAAGAAACTTTATCCTGACTGACTAACTAACATGTAGACCACGCACAGCCTAAACCACCATCGACTTGAAATTTTCAGGGTTTATTTGTTTTTGTGTGTACAAGTGTACTAAGAACCCCGAAATGAATCCCTAAACAGGTACAGTTGCTGAAATTTGAATGAAAAACGCTTCTTTATTTCTATTATAATTTTTATTGTGATTTATATTGTCTGTATTTGTTTGTGTGCTGTGTGTCCAAAATAAATGTACTTTATTTTTTTCTTTCTTTCTTTCTTCCCGGGGACGAAGTCGCGAGTGTTTTCATTAGTTAAGGCTACACTAGTCGGTACGTTGTCCATACAAACGCTGTAAGTTTACGCTTGTAACTTTCAAGGTAATCCGATTTTACTGTAGAATATAGGGTAACGTACCTAGATAACGGCAAGATAATTCAGTATCAAACTTAACTTCGGACGCACGTTAATAAATAGTAGACATTAAACACTTACAGCGTTTGTATGGACAACGTACCGACTAGTGTAGCCTTAATTTCAGATTTCAATAGTTTTTTTCTGTACTTGATATTTTCAGGGTATATTCGTCTTGGTGCGTAGACATGTACTAAGATATTTCTGAATTTAAAATCCTACACGGATACAGCAAGGGTTAAAGTTTGTAAGAACATAAACTTCACGTGGATAAAGCACGCGCGTTCTCTAGTGTATTTATAAATAAATAAGTAGACTACTTATTTTGTGCCTAAATATACTTCAGCATAATCAAATAATGAGGCTCTCAACCGTATAATCTATGAATACAAACTGAATACTGATAAGATAACCTTGAACTAGGGTATAATGTACAGAGTATTGTAAATTATGTAGATAAGGCTCGTTTTGTTACGTGCTGATGCAAAGTTAGTTACTAACCTGCTTAGTTATTTATTAGTTGGTTACTATACTAAGATACATTTTTTTTATGTGCCTTGTTGCTGGAACAGGCAGATGGCCCACCTGATGTTAAGCGATTACCATTGAGTACCTATTAAAAGCATTGTCTCGCAGCTCACGCTCATATTAAACGTGCTTTTACAATGCACTACTCTGCGTTCATCAACCTGAGGCATACAGGTGTTAAGCTTCGTGAACTGTAATTACACTGGCACCCACACCCTTCAAACCGGAATCCAGCAAGCTGCTTGGAGGCAGAAATAGGCATGGTGGTAGTACTTCTCCGGACGAGCCCTTCACTAAGAGCTCTACTATTATTTGTATAGGATGGGATTTCATACTAATCACTAACACTGCGGTCACCAATCCACTTGCGAAACGTGGTGTCTATAGCAAACCCCCCATATAGGGGGGAGGCCTATATCTAACAGTGGACTTATCTAGATTGATGACAACTATAAGCTACACATATCTATTTACATACACTACTATACGAGTTTTTAATAACTCATCATTTTAAGCACCTTAAAAGTGGTGGATAGGATCTACTGTCACTAAATAATTAATATTGAATTGCCTATTATTGTTTATTAAATCAGCTGTTCAGAATGATATAAAATTGTAGGTACTTACGCTCATTTTCGTCCAGAATACTCGGCCTTATTTCCAAGTATAATTTCAACGCACTGTCAGAAGAAAACTGATAAGATCCCTTTTCCATCCCACATTTTTCTTAGCAACTTGTTCAACAAGACAGCCGATTATCCAATAAGAGTTAGGAAAACCGCCCTAAATTCCAACACACGAAACAAACCGAACTTTCACAGTGAGAACACACCTTTAATCGCTTCAAAACAATGTCACTTTGATGTTAGAACGAAAGGATTTGAATTTATAAGCTATTTCTACGACTTTTCGTGGCCTGTAACTGAAATTTTGAGGTTAACTTTTGGATCACTGAATGTAGGACACATTGAGAGTAACCAGCATCGGCGTAAGGTTCAGAATTGCGTGGCTTTTTGCGTTTGTGTGCAAAGCTTAGCCTCGTAGAAAGCCCATGTGTATTGTGTTCGGCACGGGTTAGGGTGTGTGGGGTGAATCTGCATTGCGCATGTGTGAGTTATTTTGGTATACACGGGAAAACATCATAAAAATTAAAGATTTTTATTTGACGACAGATGTGGCGCTGCGGGCAATCGTCCGCCTGCGACGCAGGAGGTTGCGGGTTCGATTGCTTTTTTTTTTTCGAACGGACTAAAATGCTGGTATAATCGCCTAGCGATTTCCGATAGCGTTACCGGGCTACTGGCGAGCGCAGAAGGCGCTACGCCATTACAAAATTGGTTTTGTTGGCAACGAGCACAAGGGCACCACTTAGGTACGGACCTCGGCTTGGGCTGTTGCCGGAGAAGGGAGCTACGGAGAGACTCTTCGCCCTGAAGGGGCGTTAACGGGGAGACGTCTTCGACCCCGCCGCCGGGGTCGGTGTGGTTGTGGAGTGTTTCCTGTGTCCGGACTCGATGAAGCGACCTCCGCCGCATTCGCGGCGGTGATCGTGTCATCTGGGTCACCTAAAACGTGTCTAGGTCTACGGAGGGTACGTTTAACGGGCGGATCTACTGGATAATCGGGTAGCGAGTTAATTAAGGGATTCGGATGGTGGGGAGCCGAATCATAAAACCGCCTGGAGGCGCGTTTCATGAATTCGGCTATAGATTCGAGTTCGAGATCTCGATGAAGATCGATATTACGCATGTACCACGGAGCACCCGTGATAGTGCGCAAAAATCGATTTTGAACTACTTGGAGGGGTTTTAAATTGATCGAATGAGCGAACGCTACGGAGGCGTAAGTCATGATAGGTCGTATGCAAGTTTTGTAAAGCGTCAACTTATTTCTAAGAGACATTTTACTCTTCTTGCATACGAGTGGCTGAAGGCGCGAAAGAATAAATTTGGCGCGGTTACGTACAGTGCGTACGTGTTTGACAAAGGATAGACGACAATCAAGGGTTACGCCTAAGTATTTAGCTGACTTCACCCAGGGAATGGGTTCGTCAAAGAGAGTGACGGATGCCGCCTTGGGATAAATGTTTGTACAATCTGCAAATATTTATTCCGGGTGTTGTGGGTATTTTCTATGTATAACAAAAAATATATCTATGTATGTAATATATTGTATTAAGTATATCAGTCATCAAGCAATACCATAACACAAGCTCTGCTTAGCTTGGGGCTAGGTGATGCTGTGTGGATTGTCAAGCTTTATTATTATTTTATTTTCCCCAAAGCTTTCCACATATATTTGTCAAAAACCACTCGCACTGGAAATCTATACAGAATCTGTAATGATATAGTTATTTTCGAACGCAGAAGTCAAAATATGCATTGCACAAGCTTTCTGGCAAATTGGTGGACCATGAATTTCCCCAGACTATATTACATTGCAATTGTATTAAAAATCCAACTTTCTTTACAATTTTCCTTCCAAAAATATGAAAAAAACTACATGAACACTTGCTCCGATTTGTACCAAAATTTCGTAAAAGATTTCATTCGTGTTTATTACTACAGACGTCGCTTTTGAGTACAGAGTACAGTTTAGGAAAATTCATAGTACTAAGCCTACAGGTGACTTTAAAAGTGTTGTTTTGAAAGTCTAAAACCATGTGCCTGCAGTTTCATTGGCACCGAATCTTTCAAACCGGAACACGGCAAGCTGCTTGGCTGTAAAAATAGGTAGTAGTACTTCCAGCACGAGCCCTTGACTAAGAGCTCTACTACTACTTACCTATTGATAATTGAAACCCGTTCTAAGACATATATCGCTGATGAATCTGTGGAAACGTAGCCCTTGTGCGTCTGAATTCGCGAGCAGATCGATTGCGTTTTCTGAACGTAGGCACTACTACTGAAACTCGAATGATATTCGACACATTTTAGATGCAACTTGTGGATCGTAATGCGTTCGAAAAGAGTTTTTTCGTTTAGTTTTTTTGGTGCCATTGTACAAATGGCTAGCAATACTTTTACATACTTATATGAATAATGAAATCGCGCGCTCCTTTGATCGCATGAAGCTAATTTATACAAACTTCAAACCTCGCTGCACCCCTTAAGTAATTGAATTATAATGAATTAAATTAGCATAATAATTTTAATACCTCTTACTCATGAAGAAAAATATATAGAATCTTAAATCTCTACGAAAAGCGGTTTTGGTATTGCATTGTTTATATCTCAGTCAGTCAGTCAGAGCTATGATTCTTATAATTATTTCTATAAATTTCGAATAGCTCATCTACAAAAATTTGTGCGTACTGTGCGTGGGGGTTAAATCCTATTTAAATAATTACTTTCGCATTGAGTTTAAACTTCAAGTTTAAACTTCAAACAAACAATCAAGTACCAAATAAGTAAGGTACTCTAAATAAGATATGTACTTGTAAATTATTCCGCGCGTTGAAGTCTTTTGCTTATAAATGCAACCTCTACTAATACTTAAATGCTACGATAATCTACTTGAACTATGGTTTAAAATTATTTTATATTTCTTCCAAAATAATGCATTTTAAACATATTTGTTTATTTTTTACTAGCCGCCCAATCCTGGTTTTGTACGATTTCTAATATACTAAAACCCATTTTGATAAATGAAGACTTACCTAATTTTTTTGCCAATGAGTTCAATTTAAATATGACTTAAAATTAGTCCTGTCACTGTCTGTCGTTACCTAATAATAAGAGATGGCAATAGTTTAAGTATTTTATGATAATATGACAGATTTTCATAAGCAAGACCAGAAGTGATCATAGTAGTGGTCCATGTTGCGATTGTATTTGTCAATTAAACACTAACACCAGTAAAGTAATAAATAGAGTTTACCTCTTAATGCAAAATTAACTTTAACCCCTGTGTTTAGGGTTTATTTCGCATAACTGAAAACACTTTAATGAAAATTGTTGAAAGGAGAGAGATGTACAAACAATGAGAAGTGTGATAAGGACAGTATTAGAAGTTAGTCCTGCTTTATCAATAATTTGTTATCACTACGCGAGCCTACACTAGGTACGTTTTAGAGGGTAGGGTAGTTGTAAGGTCATTTGGTTCTACTTTGCTTACGGATTAAATGATTTTAGCTCTTAAAGACGTAGGTTCGAATCCATTTGTACTTTTTTATTTTATGTGACTTGCTGATAGCAGATGGCCTACCTGATGTTAAGTGGTTACCATTACCTTGAACAAAGTATTGCCTTTGAAGGTCACGTGACAAATACAATCGCAACATGGACCACTACTATGATCACTTCTGGTCTTGCTTATGAAAATCTGTCATTATCATAAAATACTTAAACTATTTCCATTTCTTATTAATATGTAACGACAGACAGTAACAGGACTAATTTTAAGCAATATTTAAATTGAAATAACTCATTGGATGCATTGGCAAAAAAAATTGGTGAGTCTTAATTTATTAAGACTGGTTTTAGTATATTAAAAATCGTACAAAACCGCTAGGCGGCTAGGTAAAAAAACAACGCTCATTATGAACGTGCTCTATGATGCAATACTCCATCAACATGAGGCACACAGGTGTTAAGCCTCGTGTGCCAAAAAGGCTACAGAGCCTTCTAGCTACCGCCCTATCAGTCTCCTCAGTTCCCTGGGGAAAATCTACGAGCGACTCCTTCTGAATCGTCTCTGGTCCCACGTTACCGAGCTCAAAATCCTACCCGATGAGCAGTTTGGCTTCAGAGCTAGACACTCTTGTCCCCAGCAAGTGCTCCGCATCACGGAGCACGTGCTCTCTCGATTTCACCATACCTGGCCGGCAGATACTGGTGCAATCTTTCTCGATGTGGCGAAAGCTTTCGACAAGGTCTGGCACAATGGCTTGATTTACAAGCTATCCAAACTCGGAGTGCCAGACAGGCTCGTGCTAATCTTACGAGACTTTTTACTCAATCGAAGCTTTCGCTATCGCGTAGAGGGTACCCTTTCGGACCCTAGACCTATCAGAGCTGGTGTCCCTCAAGGATCCATTCTCTCTCCCCTCCTATATACGCTGTACACCAGCGACGTCCCTCGCACCCATCAGGTGGAAATAGCCCTATTCGCCGATGACACAGCCCTGTACACATCCGATCGGAACGCCGATCGGGTGTGTATAAGGCTGCAGAAGGCTCTCGATGTACTAGGTGCATGGTTCCGTAAATGGCGGATAGAGGTTAACCCGACGAAAAGTGCCGCCGTGTACTTTTCAAAGGGTAACCGTAATCCTTCCAGATCCGTCACTCTCTTTGACGAACCCATTCCCTGGGTGAAGTCAGCTAAATACTTAGGCGTAACCCTTGATTGTCGTCTATCCTTTGTCAAACACGTACGCACTGTACGTAACCGCGCCAAATTTATTATTTCGCGCCTTCAGCCACTCGTATGCAAGAAGAGTAAAATGTCTCTTAGAAATAAGTTGACGCTTTACAAAACTTGCATACGACCTATCATGACTTACGCCTCCGTAGCGTTCGCTCATTCGATCAATTTAAAACCCCTCCAAGTAGTTCAAAATCGATTTTTGCGCACTATCACGGGTGCCCCGTGGTACATGCGTAATATCGATCTTCATCGAGATCTCGAACTCGAATCTATAGCCGAATTCATGAAACGCGCCTCCAGGCGGTTTTATGATTCGGCTCCTCACCATCCGAATCCCTTAATTAACTCGCTACCCGATTATCCAGTAGATCCGCCCGTTAAACGTACCCTCCGTAGACCTAGACACGTTTTAGGTGACCCAGATGACACGATCACCGCCGCGAATGCGGCGGAGGTCGCTTCATCGAGTCCGGACACAGGAAACACTCCACAATCACACCGACCCCGGCGGCGGGGTCGAAGACGTCTCCCCGTTAACGCCCCTTCAGGGCGAAGAGTCTCTCCGTAGCTCCCTTCTCCGGCAACAGCCCAAGCCGAGGTCCGTACCTAAGTGGTGCCCTTGTGCTCGTTGCCAACAAAACCAATTTTGTAATGGCGTAGCGCCTTCTGCGCTCGCCAGTAGCCCGGTAACGCTGTCGGAAATCGCTAGGCGATTATACCAGCATTTTAGTCCGTTCGAAAAAAAAAAAAAAAAAAAAAAAAAAGCCTCGTGTGCCTGTAATTTCTAGCATCGAGACAGAAAAAAATAAAAAAGAAAGAAAGAAATAGCATCACGACTTCAATTCCCAAGCACGGTAGATATCATCTCAGATCTCTTAATACAAAGTGGTACTCGAGTTTTTTTTTTTTTTATACAACGTGCCAATGAAACAAGCATATGGCCCACCTGATGTTAAGTGGTTACCATCACCTATAACAAAGCATTGCCTCGTAGGTCACGCTCGTTAGGAACATCACCTAAAATACACTGCTCTGCGTCCTTTAACCTGAGGCATACAGGTGTTAAGCCTCATGTGCCTGTAATTACACCGGCACCCACACCCTTCAAACTGGAACACAGCAAGCTGCTTGGCGGCAGAAATAGGCATGGTGGTAGTACTGCCCCGGACGAGCCCTTCACTAAGAGCTCTACTACTAATCTACTTACTTTACTTAACTTTGAGGACTTTTTTTTGATACTTTGAGGATGTCAAAGGGATAGTCAGAGGTATGTCCTGATATTACATTTGGTACTTACTTACATACCAACCCACAACTTGCGGTAAGTAGTTGGTGTACACGAGACAGATTGCAAGCCCATCGCCGTTAATTTATACTAACTGGTTTCCTCACGATGTTTTCCATCACCGTTTCAGAGCACTGGGTTTACGCACAAAAATCCATTGATGCACGACTAGATTTAAACCCACGACCTAAGGATCAGAAGGCAGGGTCACTTCACTAGACTGCTCTTTAATAGATAATGTTTATTCTTAGAAGATATTCACAACAATGTTAATTTATAGCATTCTTTGTCTGCAGGTCTACTCTTTAAAACGATAATCGAAGTTTCGTTTTGTGTTTTGAATTAGACTGCGCGGCAAGTCAGGCAGCGGCAACATGACTGTGGAAATAACTACCGAGACCCCGCAGTGTAACACAAAACGAGAATACAAAACTTTGTTTATCGCTTTCAAGAGTAGACCTGATTACGTGCCTATTCAATTGAGTTTATTCTTATCAGGGTGTACTTGACATGCGCTGGCTGACCCCGAATCGATGTTAGCTTCGTTTGTTATTGTTTTGTCTCACTCTTACCCGAAGTTGTATAATATCTCTGTTTCCGCTGCCGAGTTTACAGCCAACGTCATTTGCGACCAATAAGGAAAGTTGCGTGGTGGCTTGTAGGCCACGTAGTGAGCATATATTGGGATAGATGGCGTTAGTAGGCTTTGCGTGGAAGTAATTTGTCGCCTTTCTAAAAGCGACAAAGTTGGTCAGTGTTATGTGAGAGTGTAAAGTCGAAGTTTTTGTGTTATGAGAGCCCGTTTCGTGTGTGAACTTGATGTCATTACGAGGCTTGAGGGGCACTTATCGAACGGTAACTTATAAAACGGGCTCTCCTAAGATACGAAACATTCAGAGTGAGAGATCATTACCATTAAGATGGTTGAAGCTATTTGATGTATTTTTTATAAGATAACTTCTAGTACCTAAGTATTTAACTTCCAAGTAAGATTTTTTTTTAATTATTTTAATCTATAATTAAATTTTAATAATTTTCCTAACTGACTGACTGACATAGACAACGCACGTCCTAAGCTAACCATGATAGAGACTTCAGGGGATATTGGTCTTGGTCCGTAGAAAGGAAAGGAATTCTCGAAACTCAACTCCTAAACGGGTACAGCGAGGGTTGAAGTTTGTATAAAAATACTTTACGTGGACTTTTCCGTTAGTCATCTGTATAAACTACTGCATTCATACCCATCTAAAGGGTTAACTTCTGAAAGGATATCGCTAGGTATTCAAAAGGGTCCTTATTTTTGCTTCGAAGCTGCAGGAAAACGTGTCGAAAAAAGATTGGCTAGCTCTTTAAGTCGAATTCTTCATGGTGGTGAAAAAATAGATTTATTAGATTAAATTATTATAACTCATCAATAGAAATCGTGATTCTATATTATAATGGAACGAAGTGCGAGACGAGAATAAGAACCGGACTGAAGAAAGTATGGTAGGTAGAGTTAAGACAGAATAATAATAATGCTCGACAATCCACACAGCATCATCTAGCCCCAAGCTAAGCAGAGCTTGTGTTATGGGTACTAGATGACTGATATACTTAATACAATATATTACATACATAGATATTTTTTATTATACATAGAAAATACCCAGAACACCCGGAATACATTTTCAGATCGTACAAACATTTATCCACAACCTCTTGCAGGCGCAGGCGGACATTCGTCCGCCGCGCCACATCAGCCGTCGAATAATTATGAGGATTGCAGCTTGAATTAGACATTGATGAGAAGGGTATTGCATTTCAGTAGTAGTAGAGCTCTTTGTGAAGGGCTCGTCTACTACCACCATGCCTGTTTCTTTGCCAAGCAGCTTGCTGTGTTCCGATTTGAAGGGTGCGGGTGCCGGTGTAATTACAGGCACATGAGGCTTAACACCTGTATGCCTCAGGTTGATGGACGCTGAGTAATATGAGTACATTGTAGGTACGAGGTAATGCTTTGCTATAGGTAGGTGATGGTAACCACTTAACATCAGGTGGGCCATCTGCTTCTTCCATCAGCAAGTTGTATAAAAAAAAAACTACTTTAGATAGAGTACTTGTCGGTTGTGGACACCATTCTCGTTTCTTTGCGTAATGTCTCAAGCAAGCACTTTCCACCTTATCAGATCTATCACGTGCAAGATGGATGGCTTTCACAGACCTAGGTCAAACTAGATACCGCAAGTGTATAACCATCAAGCGAGTGCAATGTGCTCAGTCATGCTTATTTCTGCCGCTAAGCAACTTGCTGTGTTCCGGTTTTAAGGGTACCTTATTAAGTTAGATTGGCACCACACTGAAGTTTCATTTTTTACATTATTTACATTATTATTACTTTGTAAAAGGATCATACAAAAAAACGGTAGGAACCAAGCCGTAAGTTTCTTGCCGGTTCTTCTAGGCTTGGTCGCGAAGAACTGGCGCTTAGATTCACCTAGATTTAAGACGTTTCAAGATGATCCCTGCGGATATTACTGAATAAATGATTTTTGACTTTGACTTTGGTGAAACTACAGGCACATGAGGCTTAGTACCTGGGGCCCAATGGTAACGAAATATCGTCAAATTCAAGTTGCAATCTAAGAATCCTATCAATCCTACTAATAAGAATGGATACCTAAGAATGGATGTATGTTTGTTACTCTTTCACGCTCTAACCAGTAGACCGATTTGGATGAAATTTGGAATAGATATAGGTTGTAATCTAGATTAACATATAGTTTACTTTTTATACCGAAAAAATAACGGGAACGGGAAAAAACTGCTACGCGGGCGAAGCTGCGAGCGGCCGCTAGTGTGGACTAAATAAAGTCGATCTCCAAATGGCGTTATTTGAAACTGGACATTTCTGACAGGCCCAATATTGACAGTCAAATTCTTGTTTAAATCTCGTCTCAGCTTAAAAAAATTACGACAGACGAGTCTCAGTATGTCCCACTTTGGTGGACGCAAGGCAGTGCATCATAGGGTACATTCCTAACGTGCGTCAACCAGTCGTAAGTGAAAAGGTGCACAAATTTTGATGTGGTTTTATACAATTTTGGAGCATTTGATATGTTTATCGCGCACTAGTTTCGTGTAATGCTTTTTCGTCCACTGCTAAATCCAGTTTTATTGGAGACTAGCGCGTCCCGGCTTCGCACGGGTTTTAGTAAGGATTTCTAATTTTTTTGAAAATATAATAAAGCCTTTGCCACCCGGGGATAGTGTAGCTTCCCAACGGTGAAAGAATTTTTTAAATCGGTTCAGTAGTTTCGGAGTCTATTCAAATGAAATGAAATGAAATGAAAAATGAAATGAAAAAGGTTTATAGTATTTTGTAAACGATGAATGAGGTACAAATCACAATATTTTCCTGTTCATTTCATAGTTAGATTTATACCTATAGGTAGTTAAACTGAATGTTTGTTTGTGTTTTCTTGTCTCCTAGTTTGTATCCAATCGTGAGGACCGCTAATTGACTTTTCTGTTAACTAGATAACTTAGCATAATTCTTTAGTAAGCTGTTGGTCTTCCTAAAATAAATAAATAAATAAAGTATGTTTCAGCCTGTACCACTCTAATTCGCTGAACAAATCCATTGATGGATTAATTTCTACATTTGGTTTCAATTTCTGCCGCCAAGCAGCTTGCTGTGTTCCGGTTTGAAAGGTGTGGGTGCCGGTGTAATTACAGGCACATGAGGCTCCCTGTATGCCTCAGGTTGATGGACGCAGAGCAGTGTATTGTAGGGCACGTTCCTAACTAACGAGACCTATAAGGCAATGCTTTGTTATAGACTATGGTAACCACTTAACATCAGGTGGGCCATATGCTTGTTCCATCAGCAAATTGTATAAAAAAAACTGATCTCTCAATGTTATATCAGTCAGTGAGTCAGTCAGTGAGTCAGTGAGTCAGGACAAGATGACGCCTCTGCGGTATCTTGCTCAGTCTATGTCTATGCTGGCTCACGAGATAGTTGGAGTCATTAGCGTTGCCTCATCATTGCGCGTCTTCGTGACAGGAACTTCGTGATTTAAAGTGAGAGGGCTAGCACCAGTTTAAACATTTGACAAATCATCATCATCGTCAGTATAAGTAGAAAAACTACGGTTTCCCAACTTTTTTTTAATACGATGCTGACGGAACAAGCAGATTGCTCACCTGATGTTGAGTGGTAATATAAGGTTAGGTTCGTTATGAATATCATATAGGCATACGAGCCCTGTTATTTCAATTTTTTTGTGTATTTTTGTAACCTGAACGCCAGTTTTTGGATGCTTTTACTTTTTACCACGCTGACTCGGAATTGTGAAAAAATACAATAAGAATTGTAAACTAAGAATTTTATAATTTGTTCGTTTTTACATGTTGTTTTATTTTTGGAATCATATAAAATTATATTTTTTTTTTATTAGAATAGAATTTTTATATCTCTTACAGGATCAGTATAATAAATTTATTGCTTTTATGATTATTTTTTTTAAAATGCATCTCAAATGTTATCAGATGGTCATTTGTTTGTTTCTTAGAGTAGTCGGCTTTGTCGCGACGACGCTTTAATAATTCTACTGTTTCTAGTAGGGACTTCAACAAAGTTATATAATCAAATATATATTAAGTATGTAAATAGAATTCTTTCAAGTCGGGCTGTCTTTGGTATTGAATAACAAGGTGGCGTTTACTAAATCCTAAGGAAACATTTTTTTTCATACATTTGAGAGTACTTTTGAACCAGTCCATTACTTTTGAAGTCTTGATTTACTTTGAAGTTTTTGATTTAAAAAATGCAACGGTCTCATTAAAGATTAGAAGAGGTTCTGACGAGTGCTAGCTCACCTGTTTGTGAGATAATTTTACGCTGGTGTTTCACTATACGATATAATCTTAACGTGATGATCATTTTAGATTCCGCTTTCTTTTTATATTTTTTTCATAACATTATTATGACACTGAAAGCTAGCTTCAAGCGGCGGCGGGCTTGCAACCTGTCACGTATGGAATAACTAGCTTTTGCCTGCGGCTTCGCTCGCATTGAATGTTTCGTAATTTTTTTTTATTTTTCATGAAAAGTATTCTATGTTACTTTTAATACCTGCAAGAATAAGTTTTATGATGATATGATCGGTTAAGTAGTTTTCGCGGGAAAGCGTTACAAACAAACTTACATTCACATTCATAACATTAGTTTGATAACTACTGCAAAATGTTTGACGACTGATGTGGCGCGGCGGACGAATGGCCGCCTGCGACGCAGGAGGTTGCGGGTTCGATTCCCGCCTTGGGATAAATGTTTGTAAGATCTGCAAACATTTATTCCGGGTGTTCTGGGTATTTTCTATGTATAATAAAAAATATCTATGCATGTAATGTATTGTATTAAGTATATCAGTCATCTAGAAGGTACCCATAACACAAGCTCTGCTTAGCTTGGGGCTAAATGATACTGTGTGGATTGTCCAGCAATATTATCTCGTAGTTACAATTACATTATAAGTCAATTCTTTCTGAGCATGCTACGTAGAGAAGCGAAACACGTGTCCATATCTTATTAGGTTAAAATTTTGTAGATTATAATTGTGCATTACGTAATTACGCTTGCAGGTTTGAATTAAAGTATGAACTTTATTGCAGGTAATGTATGAGTTGCAAATTTTTGAACTTATAAGGATTAAAGTGGAGGTATAGTACTAATTACTTGTACTTAGGTACTTGTAAAATACTTGTACTGTGCTAGAATTGTGAAAGAAAATAAATCAACGTTATTCTTTATTTATTTATATTTAATCGTCTATTTTATACTTTATAAATCAAGGTTGTCCAGAAAACTTTATTCCAAAAACCCACGGTCCTTTCCCACGTTTTTCATGTTTCCCACACATTTGTTGACAGTAACATTGTTGAATCTATAATGTGTGACGAAGCCAACTCTACAAAATGTGGCGCCTCCATGTCCCGGCCAAGTTGATGAAACATTATGCATTATATTTTTTTTTGATAGTATGAATGGGTAAGAGCGCGGGATTTTTTTATACCAAACAAGTAGTCGTGTTTTGTTATTTTTTTCACGTGTTTTCCCTTTATCCTTTATTTTGTAACCTCTGTACGTTTTGTCAATAAACTTTTTCATTTCATTTCATTTTTATTTCAAACAATATATTGGTGACAGTATAACATTGCTTGGTGGCAGAAATAGTTATGGTAGTACTTCCCGGACGACCTACACAAATAGTCCTTACTGAACACAGTAATACGATACCCATTCTCTTTTCTATTCGTGGTTTAATGAGTCCTTCAGCTTCAGCTAGAGAATGTTTTTTAGCTTCGTATTGAAACCTGTGAAAAAGGAGTGAATTTTTTTTAGCTTGTAAAGTATATTTCATTAAAACACAGAAAATGTGCGTTATTACAACTGAAGTTATTAATCTTCTACCGTAAAGTTTCTAGACTTATGACACCATCCGTAAATACCAGGTTCGCTCAAAGAATCGGTCATTTTAATAAAATATATACGTTTATAATGGTTTTGAAGTTTTGGAATTTAAATAAAACCAACCGAGTGCGAGTCGGACTCGTGCACGATGGGTTCCATCACGTTTGTTGTATGAGAGCCCCCTTAAATATTTATTTTATTCTAGTTTTTAGTATTTGTAGTTATAGCGGCAATGGAAATACATCATCTATGAACATTTCAACTCTAACTATAAGATACAGCCAGACAGAAAGACAGACAGCGAAGTCTTAATAATACGATCCCATTTTACCCTTTGGGTACGGAACCCTAAAAAAAGTATTCAAGTATCATATGAGTTATCTGGTTCTCATATTACAAGCTTTGCTTAGTTTGGGGTTAGAAGGAGTTGTGTCTTAAGTCAGTATTTATTTACCGGTTCTAAAACCTTCCATATCACAACAGCAAACATTTTAATTGAAAATTCACAATACAATAGCAAGAAGCACGGCTTGGATCCAGACATAGCCTCGAGTAAAGAGATCCTTAAAATGCTTTAAAATCTCCGATGCATTTGAGCGACCGCCTACCGCAGCCAAAAATAGACCACGAACGAAAACCAGCTAAAAATCACACATCTATACTGCAGAATTGGTTTATACCACATTCGCCTTTATCTGTTTGTAATTAGGTCTATTTTCGATCAACGGTCCAAGGTTTTGAAACCTTTTCGTTTGGTTGATCGGTGTTTCCGTGTTTACTTGTTGGTAGAATAAATTATTCAGAGGTCGTTTTTGGTAGAGCGCCGGGTTTTAAGTTTTTGAGCAGTTAATATCCTAAACACATTTCGATAATCTTATTGCTTTGGAGAATCTAATTTTGGAGAGTAATCTCGTGAGCATGTTTCCACTACGAATATTTAACGATATTTTTATTTCTTTTTCTGTTTCTATACCCCATGGTTGCCCCATGGTCGAACTTTTTGTATGGAGAATTGGAAATACGCTAGTACCCCCATAGGCCGCTAGGGGCGCTTATCATATCTTCATACAAAAAGTAAGAGCTCGCAAACCGAAATCCAGAAAACGTAAAAAACTCAGAATCAGCCCACTGATTTTTAATTTTATATTTTTACAGTAGTCGATATTCCATACGTGACAGGTTACAAGCAAATCGCCTTTCATAAAAGCCTGTCTTTTCTTAAAAAGGTTTTCTACAAGGTACTACAAAATAGTACCTAGTAGAAAAGTGCCCTAGTGCCCCTTAAAAACAAAATATCCAGGCCTAGCCACAACATTCATCAGAGCGCAACAACAAGGTCACCTCGCTCGACTACGGAGGATTGACAACGTCGCATGACTAGACAGAGACAGCAGTATACAAACAAACCAACGTAGAAGGAGATAACAGTATTCCCATTGTGCATTCAGAAGCGAACGGATGTGGAGAGTGCAACTCGTGACCCGCGAGAAAGCGGCTTGAGACAAATTGAATTTGAAATTAGAAGCAATAACAAGAAGTTTGAATAACTTTTTTTGTAGGTTTCATATTTAATGTTACTTGCAGCCCAAGCCTACGGCTGACATTTTAGCAATTAGGTACCTACTAAAATATAGTAAGTACTTAAAATATAAATATCATAGTTAGTAGGTATTGGTACTAAAACGTCGGGGGGGATATCTACCGTGCTGGGGGATTACAGTCGTGATGCTATTACTTTTTGCTTTTCTTTTCTTTAGGTTAGTACTTAAACGTGTCTTGATAAAACTCAGATTTGAACTCACTGTTCTTAGTAAAACTAAAGTTTTTTCCAAAAATTACAAAAGTTATTTGTTTTCCTTCGCCTTGTATCTTGATACAAGATTTTTTTTCATAATCTATACATTTAGACCCCCATTATCGTTGATTCATCTTTATCCCCCATTTTTTGAGCACCCGAGAATTCCACGTAATATTTTTATTGAACAAAGTATTAGTGGGTCATTTTAATTAAAAACAGCTAAAATATAACTTATTCTTGGTAACACATTTTATACCAAACTATTACTAAAACCTATTGTTTCAAAAACCAATTTTATCAAAGTTTGAAATCGTTTTTTTAATCCTATTATAATGGTAAGTAAACATTTCTGCAAATAAAATACTGTAACTAAATTATGTATTGATGTATATACTTACACATAAGTATGGTTAAATTGCTGATTAGTAGTTGGCAGCCAACATTTGAATACCCATACACACATAAATATATTTTATTAATGAGATTACCCAATTAAATTAAATACAAACGCTTCTTATAATTTGTAGCTCTACAACGTCATGAATAATTATAGTAGTAACTAGTTTTTTCTACTACACTTCTATAAATTCCACTATTTTATAGTTATTGAGTACCAGGGGAGCATGATCGCTTGGAAGTATCGAAACTACAAATGGTACTACATCAGTCGCGGCACATTTAGGCCTACGCTGAGCGTTTTACGCTTCGCACGGCACTTTGAAACGGGAGAAATCTTTAGCAATATTATTCTTTGTAATTCATTTTATTTAACAGAATAAAGTTTTGTAAATTAAACATTTATTAAAACAATTTAAAATGTTTTTATTTGCTAGAAGTAATAGAAACAAAGGAGAAAAAAGCAAAAGTAAGTTTGTTTTGTTTTATTCACGAATGTTTCGACCACTTTCGGTTAATTTTGTATAGTTGTATGTATATTAATATTTTTAATTATTTGAAATGTAATTTTTGTTGTGATGGTTTTATCTATATATATTTTTGTGTTTTTAAGTGTTTTAAGAGAGGAATAAGGAGGCAAAAACAAAAGTCGTAGGTAGGAAAAATACGTTTTTATCACTTTCTACTTTTGACGTAGACGCACCGTCGAACGTAACAAGAATAGTGATAAAACATGTGTTTTTATGGTTTACTAATATATGAACCACTAGCGGCCGCTCGCAGCTTCGCCCATGTTGCAGTTTTTTTCCCGTTTCCGTTATTTTTTCGGGATAAAAAGTAGCCTATATGTTAATCCAAGATATAATCTATGTTTATTCCAAATTTCATCCAAATCAGTCAACTGGTTAGAGCGTGAAAGAGTAACAAACATTCATCCATACTTACAAACTTTCGCGTTTAATTAGTATTGAAGTAGGTATAGGTAGAGGATCTCTAAAAGGTAATAAGCTGTTTGTATAGGATGATATTGTATACATATATTATTATAATATACCTCTTACCTTATGAAAAAAAAAGATAAAAAATCTTTAATACCCAAGCACGGTAGATATCCCCTTCTATTTTTTTCCAATCCGATCTACTCGAGATTCTTAGAGGATGTCTTAAGGGGATAGTCGAAGGAACGTCCTGATAGTACATTTGGTACATACCCACATTTTACAGTAGATAGTTGGTATTCCATACGTGACAGGTTGCAAGCCCATCGACTCTGCTAGATTACTAACTGGTTTCCTTAAGATATTTTCCATTACTGTTTGAGACCACTGACATTGTGCACTTAATTTTTCCGGTAAAAAATTAAACGGTACACGACCAGATTCAACCCCACGACCTTAGGATCAGAAGTCAGGGTCAGTCCCACTAGACCACCGGAGCTCTATGTGTTTATCGATAATCTCGAATAAGTCTGTTTATTAATTACCCTCTTTGTGCGTTCATCAATAAATAATACTGTTATCTGTCATAACAAGCGTGCGTGCAACCCCTGTACCACCCTCGAGGGTGAGGGATGCAGTTGTGTTTTACTATAGATAACGGTTTGTTTTATCAGGAATTTCTAAGTGTTGGGCATTTTGTACTAGTTTCTAACGCTCCGTCATATTTGTTTTTATGTAAAACAAGCTGACCCGTACCCACTTCGTTGGGCGGAAACATTTATACTTACAAATCTTAACTGAAGTAGTACTCGATGTCGCCAACAGATGGCGTTAATACGGTATAAAATAGCGGCCTTTCGCAGTTTCGCCCGCGTGGAGTTTTTTCCCGTTCCCGTTATTTTTTCGGGATAAAAACTAGCCTAAGTTACTCCTTGTTACATCAGCTATCTGCCAGTGAAAGTCCCGTCGAAATCGGTCCAGCTGTTCCAGAGATTACCCGGAACAAACAGACAGAGAGACAGACAAAAATTTTTAAAAATGCTATTTTGGTATATGGATCGCATATACCAAACCATATGGATGTAGCAAAAAGCGGTTATTTTAATATTACAAACAGACACTTCAATTTTATTTATTTGTATAGACTAGCGGCCGCTCGCAGCTTCACCCGCGTAGCAGTTTTTTCCCGTTCCCGTTATTTTTTCGGGATAAAAAGTAGCCTATAATGTTAATCCAGGTTACCATCTATATCTATTCCAAATTTCATCCAAATCGGTCCACTGGTTAGAGCGTGAAAGAGTAACAAGCATCCATACATCCATCCATCCATACTTACAAACTTTCGCGTTTATAATATTAGTAGGACGGTTCAGTTTCGGTACCACTTGGTACTAAGATATCTGAGAAGAAATATACTATGCCTTTGATCCGTTATCGGTCGTTTCGTTGATGACCGATGTGGCGTTGCGGGCGAATGTTCGCCTGGGACGCCGGCCGGTGGTTGCGGGTTCGATTCCTGCCTGAGTATAAGTCTGGTCTGTAGGGGGAAGTCGGAATCTACAAGAGATGAGTTTCGTAATATTTATTTTCTTGCAACCCACAATATTACGAATTACTTACTGAAAATAATTCAAATAATAATTTATAATTTCGTAATATTGTTTTAAGATTTCATATAATGCATAAGAAATTAGTGTAATTGGCTCTCTAGCCGTTCTAATTATCTAAATAAATAAATAAATAAAATAAATAAATAAAATGACTTAAAATAAATATCTGTGGACGTTTCAACTAAGCATAGCTTGTGCTATAGGAACCAGATGACTGATAGAATACATAGATAGGGGTTTTTTGTTGTAAATACATTCATAGAATACATTTTTTTTAATTTGAGTTGTTGCTGGAGCAAGCATATGGCCCACCTGATGTTAAGTGGTTAACATTACCTTTAACAGAGCATAGCCTCGCAGGCTACGCTCATTATAAACGTGTCCTTATGATGCACTACTCTGCGTCCATCAACCTGAGGCAGGTGTTAAAACCTCGTGTGCCTGTAATTTCACCAGCACCCACACCTTCAAACCGGAACACAGTAAGCTATAACACCCAAAAATCTATAGTCACCACAGAAGTGTTTAGCCTCAGTGGGTATCGAACTTAGAACCTACAGCGCAGAAAGCAGCAAGCAAGATCAGCATTTAACTTGCTGATCGTGCAAGCATATGGCCCATCTGATGTTAAGTGGTAACCATCACATATAAAGTGTTAACGTGATTACAGGTTGACCCGTAAGTCACGCTCGTAATGAACGTGCACTAAGATCCACTGCTTTGCGCCAATCAACCGCAGGCATACAAATTACACAGCAACATTGCATGCTATGATAATGCTAGAGCTCTCAAACGGTGAAGGAAAACATCGTAAGGAAACCAGTTAGTATTCTAGCAGCGGTATGGAAAACAAATACTGCAAAATGTGTGTATGTATCAAATTTACTATCTGGACGTGCCACTGACAACGTCCCTTAGACATAGTTATAGAATCTCAAGTAGGTAGGTGCTTGGTAAGTACTAAGAGAAAGGAGTGGATATCTACCGTGCTCGCGGATTAAAGTCGTGATAGGTACTACTTTCTTTAAAATAAATAAATAAAATTTATATGTTATACTTAAAGTAAATATACAATTTAATTTTCAAAGACTTTAGCGTAGTATTCTAAAATATCATCTAATATTCTTTAAAAAGCTCAAATCATCACTGCCTTCGTTTTGTAGTTACGGAATCCTAAAACCAGGAGCGTTACCCCCGCTCGATCGATACCACCCTCCACCCCCATACCACCCTATCCCATCCCATATCCACCCCTTAGTAATAAAACCCTGGGTGCTTTTAGTAGCTTCGTTAACTGAATGAAATATCATTTTCTTTTGATCATCTCTTACTTTACGCATTTTTTTAAATTTTTCTTGTTGTCTATGGTTGAAATTAAATAAAGATATTTATAATCGATGCCGATATTTATAATCATTATAAAAGGTGTATAAGTTTAACTAATACTTACGTAACTTTTTGCTCAGCTTCTTCAACACCGTGTGACTATTTCGATTTCAAGAAAGAAATGAATTACATTCATTTTGGACTCAGCACACAAATGAGAATAATAAAAATAAAATACCTACAATATATTAAAAATATCTTAGGTAGGTAGGTAGGTAAAAAGCTGGATGCAACAAGAAAGAGGAATGTAGCATAGATAATAATAAATTACTTACATCTTATTAAGATAACACGTAGGTAGTTTAAATGTAGGTAAACCAACCTATTATTACCTATACCTAATTATTACCTACGAATGTTCTTACATTATTTTTCTCCTATAATTACTACAACTATAGTCCTATAACTGTATTAAAACCTTACATGACGTCACTGAGTAAAATAAATAGAACCTATTATATGTAATAAATTTTTTATAGCTAATAGTACTCAATTCGTTCATAAAACTGTCAATAGATGGCGCTAGCTGTTAGACTAGATAAAATATGTAAAAATACCTAAAAGTGAATGTAAGATGATTTGAAATTAAATAATACAGAATATTTTGCTTTAAATAAATCAAAATTATAGTTTGTTTCAAGTGTTGTAGATAATGAAGATAAAAATAACAAATTATTCCTTTTCAGTACGTGTTCGTAGAGATGGCGCCACTGTACCTACCCTATCATCACTAGTCGCATCCATGTATTTATATCTATTGGTATAAAAAACCTTCTATACCAAATTAGGTACCTATCTAGGTAAATACGTAACCCCAATTTTTTTTTGATATGTAGTTTGGACGTGCCTTGACTAGCCGTATAAGATCCGAAACGAACTAGTTTCAAATTAGTTAAGTATCATAATAATTTAAGATATCTAGGTATATTTACGTTGTATTTATATCTGTTCCTGACACAGCGAGAAGGCGACGCGGCAGACCCAAACGGAGATGCGGCGGGACAAGCTCGACTGATTCAGTGGGACTGGCAAACTTAGCACAGGATCGGAATGCGTGGAGGGAATGGGGGGAGGCTTTTGCCCAGCAGTGGGACACGGAGGGCTAATCCTAGTAGGATCCATATTTAAAAACTTTCGCGTTTATAATATTAGTAGGATAATCCTACTAATATTATAAACGCGAATGTTTGTAAGTATGGATGGATGGATGTTTGTTACTCTTTCACGCTCTAACCAGCTGACGGATTTGGATGAAATTTGGAATAAACATAGATTATAACTTGGATTTACATATAGGCTACTTTTTATCCCAGAAAAATAACGGAAACGGGAAAAAAACACCCACGCGGGCGAAGGTGCGAGCAGCCGCTAGTACTTGAATAAACGACGCTAAAAATGAGAAATGACCTTGAGGCAGACCGCGGCGAAGATAGAGGGATGAAATGGACGCCTACCAAAAGGACTGGTCCACAGTGGCCCATATCAGAAACGACTGGAGATAAGGAAGGGAGGCTTTTACCCTGCAGTGGGACACTACAGACTCTTAACTAATCCTACTAATATTATAAGCGCGAAAGTTTGTCAGTATGGATAGATGGATGTTTGTTACTCTTTCACGCTCTAACCAGTAGACCGATTTGGATGAAATTTGGAATAAACATAGATTATAACTTGGATTAACATAGGTATAGGCTACTTTTTATCCTGAAAAAATAACGGGAACGGGAAAAAACTGCCACGCGGGCGAGGCTGCGAGAGGCTGCTAGTAATTAATACTTGAAGCACAGCGTGTTCTGTCTTTTGTTCTGTTTTTTGTTTTGTCTTTAGTATCATTGCTTTAACATCCATGTACCTTGCCTTTACCTTATTAAGTTAGATTGGCACCACACTGGAGCCTAATTATAATATCAATAATATCCTAAATATAATATCATCATCATCTGATGATGATGATTTTCTGTTTGTTTTGAATAGGTACGTTGATGATGTAGTGGGTTCGATTCCGGTTGTGCACCAAAATATTTATGTGCATCATGTTAGTGCTCTAAAACAGCAAAGTACCTAAAACATAGCCAGAAAACCAGTTAGTATTCTAGCAGCGGTGATGGGTTTGCAACCTGTCACGAATGGAATACCTACTACCTACTGCAAATTTGTGCATGTGTAATGCTTGGAGGCTACCTGCGAATCCCTCACTGTACTTCACACTACTTCACAGGAAGCAAACCCACTATTCCCTACCAAACCCCACCAGACCCCAACCAAACCCACCACCACCAAAACCTAACATAATTCACAATTTATTCAACAAACTTATTCCAAACCTTAGCCACAGTCATCCATGACTCATGCAATAAAGAAAAAACAAATTAACACAAAAACTAAAACCCGTCTGTCCGTCGGCAGACGAAGGCACACGGGGCGTGGGTTACACCCAGGGAGGGGCCAAGTCTTGCCCCGCCCAGCCCCGCCCTTTCGCTGGCCCTTAAGATTACTTGAAGACTGTCTTGCTTCGAAGTTATTGAAACAGCTGGTAGATAGAATAATTATCTTTTAAAGTTAAGTGACTACAGGTTTTTTGAGTATTAAGATCTTATTCTCAGTTAGGATAGGAATTTAAGGTTTTTTTTAACAAATAATTTTTAAATGGTAGTGAATTTTAACAGCATGTCATAAAAGAGCCATTCTTTTGAAAAGTTACTAAAACTAATAAAGGTACAGTAGTAGTAGAACTCTTAGTGATGGGCTTTTCCGGAGAAGTATTACCACCATGCGTATTTCTGCCGCAGTTTGCTGTGTCTTGGCTTAAAGGGCGTGGGTGCCGGTGAAGTTACAGGCACATGAGGCTTAACACCTGTATACTATGATAGACGCAGTGATATGCATCGTAGGGCACGTTCATTACGAACGTAAGCTGCAAAGTACTTTGCTATGGTAACTACTTAACATCAGGTGGTCACTTGTTCCAAGAGTAACCACATAAAAGAAAACTGTCACCGACATCCTTGTAAGCTCTCCTCTGGAGCATGTCTTGATCCATAATGCAGTCTTGGCATATCACTGCTTTCCTCACCCAATCTGCAGGGAAGAACCTGCTGTTTCGCTGCTCGAACAGTGAAGGAAAACATCGTGAGGAAACCAGGAAATGTTCAAGCAGCAGTGATAAGCTTGCAACCTGTCACGTATGGAATATAAACTTCTGCAAAATTTGGGTATGTTCCAAATATAATATTTAGCCGTAGGTACAGTCAGCTGCACTAGAATGTATACAATTCGTAACATACAGCATGATTTTACAGCGTTACAATATATTAACACGGCAAAAACTAAAAATATTAGTAAACTTATCTCTTAATTTCATAATAATAAAAAACGTTAATTTCTCGCCTGGCGAGAGACATAAGTACATAAATTTCAATAATAATAATAATGCTGGACAATCCACACAGCATCATCTAGTCCCAAGCTAAGCAGAGCTTGTGTTATGGGTACTAGATGACTGATATACTTAATATAATACATTACATACATAGATATTTTTTATTATACATAGAAAATACCCAGAACACCCGGAATAAATATTTGCAGATCGTACAAACATTTATCCCGAGGCGGGAATCGAACCCGCAACCTCTGCGTCGCAGGCGGACATTCGCCCCCCGTGCCACATCGGTCGTCATCGGTCGGTTGGTCGTTCATGAGTTTTTACTGTTTAAAAGTTTACTATAAGGTTTTGATACCGTTTTGAAAGTTACAAAATATATACATTCTAGTGCAGCTGACTTTACCCCTGTCTTAGACATCCTCAAGGAACCATGAGTTGGAACTACTGGCTTAAGCTGAAGCTCTGGAGGATATCTACCGTGCATAAGGATTAAGACGTTATGCTGTTTCTGTTTTTTTATAATAACCGCTACGTTTTAAGAGACTTGTTTAAGAGCATGCATTCACCTTGCCCCGCCTCCTGACACGCCTTCAATGGCCCTAAAATAAGGTCGACTCCACCAAGTTGGGCCTATTTTCTTTCACACATTTAGAATAGAATAGAATAGAATAGAATATACGTTTATTTAGCATAGGCAAATTCACAATATTTAGCAAAGGCAAACACACACAAGCCCGACTTGATAAATAGGTAGATATTTCACATTAGACAGCAAAATCATTTAATTTTGGTCTACGATAAAATTAGGCAACCACTATCGATATGGCAACATTAGCAATTGTCAACGATCTTGAAGTTTTCAAAACTATAGTGTATTTTTGAAGAAAAAAAGGAATAATAATAATAATGCTGGACAATCCACACAGCATCATCTAACCCCAATCTAAGCAGAGCTTGTGTTATGGGTACTAGACAACTGATATACTTTATACAATATATTACGTACATAGATATTTTTATTATACATAGAGAATACCCAGAACACCCGGAATGAATATTTGCAGACCGTACAAACATTTATCCTGAGGAATCGAACCCGCAACCTCCTGCGTCATAGGCGGACTTTCGCACCGCGCCACATCGGTCGTCGAATAACTAAAGTTACATGACAAAGTCAACATACTATTGAACGTGGTAATGCAGACTGCGAGTGATTTATTATGAGATTTGCTAAAGAACAAGCAGATAACAGATGGCCCACCTGATATTAAGTGGTTCCCACCACAAAACATTGCCTCGCCGATCACGATCGTTAGTAACATGTCTTATGACGCACTACTCGGCGTTCATCAATCTGAGCTAAGCCTCATGTGCCTGTAATTTCACCGGCACCCACATCCTTCAAACTGGAACACAGCAAGCTGCTTGGCGGCTTAGGCATAGAACTTAGCTAAGCTTCTGATTGGTACTGATTTGGATCGGTTGAGGTATCTCTAGATCGATTGCAGTGGTCTTCCCAGAAACAATTTCGTACATTATGCAAATGCCTTTTTTTTGCTATGTACCTAGAAACAGTGCTCTATTAAGGCTAGGTTCACATATAACGCGCGTTAACGCAGGTCAACACGCGATCAAATTTATAAAGAGTTCAGATGACAAGCAACAACAACAACTATAACCGACCGATTGACGACGGTTGACGACCGATGTGGCGCGGCGGGCGAATGTCTGCCTGCGACGCAGGAGGTTGCGGGTTCGATTCCCACCTTGGGATAAATGTTTGTACGATCTGCAAATATTTATTCCGGGTGCTCTGGGTATTTTCTATGTATAAAAAAAAATCTATGTTAGTAATGTATTGTATTAAGGATATCAGTCATCTAGTACCCATAACACAAGCTCTGCTTAACTTGGGGCTAGATGATGCTGTGTGGATTGTCCAGCATTATTATTATTATTATCATCAACCGCCTGTATTAGTCCACTGCTGCACACAGTTTTTCCCCATACGTTTCCAGGAAAAACGATTTTGAGCCGTTTCCATCCACCGACTTCCCGCGATCCTAACAGTGGCGTCGGCCCGTCGGATAGGAAGGTGACGTACGCTTCTTTTTATTATACATAGAAAATACCCGGAACACCCTGAATAAATATTTGCAGATCGTACAAACATTTATTCCAAGGCGGAAATCGAACCCGCAACCTCCTGCGTTGCAGGCGTTCATTCGCCCGCCGCGCCATATTATTATCGGTCGGTTAGATGATGTTGTGTAAATATGTCCACAAATTTATTTATACACGATTGAAACTTCAATCTGATGAAATTTTGTTACGAGATTTGGGCCTTTGAAGTTTGACATCTAGACAAACCATGCATGGTGTGGTCAAGGGCCAATGTAAGGGGGCGGGTCATAACATGCTGGGCGGGACTATTTTTAGAGAACCTAATTTAGTATAAACCCTAAAACTTAGTCATATAAAACAGGATAGTAGTAGTAGAGTTCTTAGTCAAGGGCTCGTCCGGGGAAGTACTATGCTTGCTGCGTTCTGCTTTGAAGGGTGTGGGTGCTGGTGTAATTACAGGCACATGAGCCATGCCTCAGGTCTTGTGAAATGCCTCAGAGAGTAAACTTGCTTTCTGATACCTTCGAAACTTAAGGTAGTGGGTTTTAAACCCGGTCGTGCACCAATTTTATAACATGTAGAGAAAAATGTATGTGCGCTATGTCATAGCTCCAAAACGTATAAGGAAAACATGGTTTGTAAAAATAATAGTATTTTAGAAACGAACGATGTGATTGCAACTTTTGGCAGTAGTAGGTACTGCCCCGGACGAGCCCTTCACTAAGAGCTCTATGACTAAAAACGATTTTTAGTTTAAAAAGTAAGACAATAAATCGGAGGTCTAATTCATGTATTTTTTTAAGGTGAAATGAGATTGAAACTAGAATTTGATGAAGGTTTTGTCAAAATTGGGCCTGTCTGAAATGTTAGATTCGGAGAATACCATTTGGACATTGACACGATCGCAACTTGAATAATGATGATAATATGTATTTTGTTACGAGGATTGGGCCCCGAGTCCAATACCTACAAGTTAACGGTCCCAGATAGGTCTTCTATCGTTCTTACCGAATCCAGTCTATCTAAAAGTGGTCTGGAAGAGATCGCTTTGAGCGATAAGACCGCCCATTGTATTCCACTGTGCTATTTTTGAATTATTTTGTGTGTTATATGTAAATCCATAATATGTTGTGTACAATAAAGTGTTTTCTAACTATCAATAGGTAAAAAACAATAGGCAGAAACGCCACTATTAAAGCTACATCTTCGATTTTCCTTGAGTTGTTGAATCATTAATAGAGCTACTTAGACCAATTACATGCAGGCAAGAAGGACCACATGGTGGCAAATTAAAGGACACTTATAATAATATCTTCGATTTTCCTTGAGTTGTTGAATCATTAATAGAGCTACTTAGACCAATTACATGCAGGCAAGAAGGACCACATGGTGGCAAATTAAAGGACACTTATAATAATATATTTGTTCTAAGCCCACATTTTACAGTAGTTTGTTGGTAAAATACTACCTGACAATGGCTTCATTCACTGAGAACACTGGTGGACTCCGTGAATCAGTGGATTTTTCAATACGTAAATGTATATACACCATGCTAGGTAATATCGTGAGGAAGCCAGCAGTCTAGCAACCAGTCCTCATGGTATACTAACTACTGTAAAATGTGGATACGTGCCAAGTTAAGTATTTAGACTTCCAAAAAGGTCCCATAATAGACATACTTACCTAAAAAATTTTCAGTCGGTACTATTTGGTTAAGATATCTGAATCTGAGGGGATATCTAAAGTTGTAAAGTTATTTCATTTTTCTTTCCCCGCTACTCAATCTTTTGGTGCATGACCAGATTTGAACCCACGATCTTAAGAATAACAGGTGGGTCGCTCCCACTTCACCATCAGTGCTCTCCAAAGTTGAATTTAACATTACTTTAATATCGCTATAAGAGACCGTGGTTGATCTACAGGAATATTTTAAGCGGCTATGTTTTAAAAATATCCAGAATTTTAGAGCACACAAATGGCGATTCTGGCCTGTGCGCTCCTACCTATTCAAGGAAAAAAACAACCATACTGCATTGACCATAGCCAATGTTCCTTTGGCGCGACAAGGCGCGGAGAGGGGCGATGGTGTGGGCGTCTCCCGAACTATTCGTAGCGAGTGGGGCTTAGTCTATCTCCTACGGTTTCTGTACTCCTGGTACTTCTGAGTCGATTTTACCTGCGGAATTGTACTCAGCTTGTCTCAATTTCGTCTTGTCTTGTCTTACCTACCTGAGCGATTGGTAAAGTTTGTGTACCTAATGATTTTTAGGTCATTCTTCGGAATATAATAATAATATAATATATAATCTTAGGACAATCAATCAAATAGTAGGACTGAAAATTCTAATTTATTGCTATCAAAAATTCTTCGGAAACGTTATTATATTCAATGCTTGATTATTGTAGCTGTCTATCTGGGCTTTCTTGCTAGTAAATAAAGTTACGCCTAAATTCTAGATTAGTTGCTGTTTTCTTATATTTGTGATTTGATTTCTTATTCATAACGAGTTTTTAAAATGATACCTCGCGTTTGTTTTATTCAACCTGAGATCATTCAAAAAATATTTAAAGTGTATTTTAATGGTCTGTTGCTTCGTAATCCCAATGAAGGACGATGATTACCAGTTAATTCTTTTATTTCTTTTCGTTTTACTATCTGACTAGATATTGGCTTAGTATTCAGTGTCGTGTAAAGCTTTTGGCCTACTTACCTTTGGGTTTGAGCAATTTTTTTACAACTCGATAGTCAATAGTTATTTATTGGTAATAAATTTACAGGTCACTGCTCTCTTTGATCTACAAAGAATATCTAGTTTTATAATAAAAAGGCTGTATAGTATTATAAAATAGCGAAATGAAAAAAGGCTAACTCTTATGATTACAATAAAAATAAATTAATGAGTAGTATTCTATTATTATACCTACATAATACTCGTGTTGGTGAATTGGATAATCATTAAGGTATCGGATTGCTATCAGAAACTAGGTTAGCGTGAAATTTGAGTTTTTTTTTTTTTTTACTATTTATAGGTAGACGTTTGACCGCAATCTCACCTGATGTTAAGTGATGATGCGGTCGACGATGTAGCACGCTTACCTAGAAGGTACCTATTCACTCTTCTCTTGAAAACATCCAAATTATATGTGACCGGAAAAATAGACGACGGCAACGAGTTCCATTCCTTTGCTGTGCGCATTATGAAAGTTGAGGCAAAGCGTTTGGTGCGGAAGGAAGGGATATCAACCATAAACTGGTGTCTCGTCTCCGTACGCCTGGTGGTCCGATGGTAGAACGGGGACGGGGGAACCAGGTTGTGGAGCTCCAAGGCACACACGCCGAAATGCATCCTGTAGAATACCGACAGACTGGCTACCTTGCGACGATGCTCAAGACTAAGAAGTTTAGACTCGACTAATGCATCGTCGCCTATAAGCCTTTTGGCTCGTCTTTCAATGACTTCCAAGGCCAAGTTTAGTTTAGTTTAGTTTAGTTTTAGTTGGCAAGTTTTATCAGCTGTTGATTTGCCGTTGTTGTTATTTGCATGATTCTTATCCGTGCTAATCATCTGTGTACCTCAACATAAGAAAACCCCTATAGCTCTGAAGTATGAACCGAGATTCGTTCAAATGTTTTAAGTGCCCAATGAAAAATGATCAAAAATATCTGTCCGAGTTTTGATTCAGACTAGTGTATGCGTCAAGACTAAAATGACTGTTTTCTTTTATGTGTGAACATGAACGCTGGCGTAAAGTTTTATTAAAATACCTAAGTGAGTGCGATAATAACAATACCGAGCGTATGCGTCACAACTCAGCTTGTTTACGACTTTGATAAGGAAGTAGGTACTGATGTTGCAGCCTACCTACAAACTTGATTATAAATAACATTTTCGCTGCTGTATCCATGTGAATATTTCCTATAATCTTCCTAATAAATGCTGCTGTCATGTTTTGACAGTTCATGGCCGGTTCCTTTATTCTGCGCCCATCCGATAATAGCATTGCATCTTTCATCTATGACTACGGATCGAGTCTGTCAGGACGATTGGTCACCCAATGAGATGAGAAATTGTCAAACAACAGACTACAATTCGTAGTGCTAAAAACAGAAGCTCGTAGAATATTAGAATCGGGTACAAGCCACTGACCCAATTTCTGGAAGTTTTAAACCTGACCTTTGTTGGATGAATATTGGATACGGACCTAAAATAGTTCGGTCTCTCGGAAAAATAAAGTTCAGTACATGTAGACTAAGAAATTTAAAGTAAGTTGTAATGTGACAGTGATTAATAAAGTGCGTAAGCAAAGCCAATCTAAGAAAGAATTTCTAAGAGTTACTCAGACATATTGATTATGTAAAAATATGTATCAGTACCTATTCGAACAGACGTTCATATCAAAACACTATTTAACCTACCCAAGAGTAGTTGCCATAACTCTAAACTATGCGTCTCCATGCTACTATTCATTCTACTATATCCCGAGACCGTCACATCACAGACAAACAGTCGATGAACGGAGCGTGCTCTTCGTGAGTATGAATCTATTAACCAGTCAAGGTGACTGGATCGATGGATTCGCGCACACTCCTCGAACCCGTACCCACGTGGCTGTCAACAGATGGCAGTACCGTCCACTGCGCATGCCTCAATTTATTGAGCGCGCGGAACACACGGACTCACTTTAAAATACCGACACCCACGCACACCAACGCGATCAATGTTTGTCCGCAACCATACGGCTTCGCATTACCATCGCGGCACGTAATGACGCAAGTTGGTTCTATAAATGGACCATAAAGTCTATTATCTAAGTAGTAAAGCGTACTTTTGAATGGTAACCATTTGTCAGAATCCACAGAAGTGTTCGAGTGAGCTGAATGTTCCACCGACGTCAATTAACGTCGCCTTTCTGGTTGTTGTTTGAAGTTTGATAAGCTACCGGTTTGATTGAACACAGTTTTAGCCTTGGCAAAGTGTTTGATACAAAACTAATGTTTCTTCAGCTAATCCCAAAATCAACACAGAACAAAAACAAAATTATCTATCATTTTCTCTACCAAGAACCGTGTTCAAATCAAAGCATTTTTCCATGCAAAGGCTTTTCAAATTTAAACACGAAACTTTGCCTTCAATAATGGCATTGCCAACAACTTCATCGTTCTTTATTGCCGGGAAGTTACCGTCTGCAAACTTCTATCCGAGTTTGAGGAAATTTATGATATTTACTGCACTTTGGAATACCAACAAAGTTAGTTGTTCGTGCCAAACTAAACTATTCGTTCGGCTCGGCAATTGCCCAACTTTGTCAGACAGCAATTTTAAGTGCCCATAAAAGTCATCTACAGAAAATAACTTGGCATTTGTAGACTTTTGCCACTTATTGACCAAAAAAAATGTGTTTGCTTAACCCTACCTGACGCTTCTTTAAATCATCATTTTGACGACCGATGTGGCGCGGCAGGCGAATATCCGCCTGCGACGCATACTATCTACTGACTGTTCTCAATGACGTTTTAATATTTATTCAGATAGAAAGATATCTGCCACAGTGAAAGCATCAAATAACAAGGTCTCATCCACGAGAAACAAACTGGTTAGAAGTACACTTAAAAAGTAAAATATTAGCGTGCGGCTATAATATAGACTGTCTTCTTCTTCTTCTTCTTTTATTATATGGCTTTTCAGCGGCTGAGGGTTGCCACGAATTTGCCAACGTCAAGTGTTTACTAATCTTAAAACAAAAAGGCGGAGATCTGAGTACGGTAAGAAGGGAGACTCTAATACAAATCAAGTTGATATGTCATATACTTAAGTAGGTAAGATAATATATTTATTTTGTTAGGTAGGTAAAAACACAAACACGCATAAAATATAAAGAAATTACATAAGTAGGTAAGTATTGTAAATGAAGGTTAACTATTGTAGGTAGGTAAGTATTTACAATTTTATTTTATTTACACTTAAAAATTTACACAATAATTTGATATAAGGGGAAAATACAAGGGATAGCAAAAGTTTTGAAGATAAAGGACGAGGGATTTCAGGGGGGGTGATATCATACAAAGATAGCCGCAGCCTCGGACATGAGAATATCATATGTTCAACGTTTCCTTCGTCTAGACCGCATTCACATATAGAGTGGTTCCTGATCCTTATTTTAGCTAAGTGGACAGGAGTACAGGCATGACCCAAGCGAAGTCTACAAATGGTTGATGTTGTGGTTTTGTTAGCTAAACGAAACTTAAAAAACCAAGGTCTCGTCGGAATTTCCTGTTGTATATCACCGTAGTGTCTGCCTTTTAAAGTTTTAGATGCAACCCACATACGTGACCAAGAAGTTACCAAATGAGATTTAGGGGTTGCACAAAGGTCATGAGAATAAATTTTAAGATAATCATGGGAACCTGTTTGAATAGCTTGTTTTGCACATGAATCCACTGTTTCATTACCAGGTATTCCAGAATGACTAGGAATCCACGCCAGTACGACATTTATTCCACGTTCTTTGCATTGAAATAGCGATTCACGAATTTTGAGGATGATTGGAAAATTAGACTTAGAGCGGAATGGATTTGAGGTAATAGATTGGAGTGAACTTTTAGAATCTGAGAAAATTATGGAGTTATTTAGATTATGTGACAGGATAAACAAGACGCTTTCAAGTATAGCTATTGCTTCCCCAGTAAATACAGAAGTAACTGATGGACATTTATAATTCAAAATTATTTGTGTAGAAGGAATCCAGACTGCTGAACCAACAGGACTGGAGTCATTGAGCTTAGAAGAGTCTGTATAAATAGGGCACCACCCACTGTATTTTCTATCCATATTTAGGAAGAATTCATTTCGTGCATTGCAAGAACCTTTTTGTACGCCAAAATCAAGCAGAACACTAGGTTTGAAAATTAATGCTTCGTATGGGGAGGAGAATAGAGGAAATGTATGAGTTTGGGCAACAGGGTATGGAAGGTGAGAATATTTTCTAAAGCTACGAATTAAACAGGGGATTGTATCCTGATTGTCATCAATTTGGGGTTCTAATAGTAAAAGTAAATTGTTCAGTAGCCGAAGCAGGGGGTGATGGGAATTTTGAACAAGTTTAAACAAAAACCTATCTGCTAAATACTGTCTTCTGAGAGAGAGGGGAGCCTCAACACACTCCACTTGCATCGCATTGATCGGAGATGATTTCATTGCACCAATGATTATCCTAAGGCACCTAGACTGAACCTTGTCCAGAATCCCCAAAGCCAATTTCGTACTTGGGTCCAACAGAAATGATCCATAATCTAAATGGCTACGAACAATAGCGTTATAAAGAAGTTTTTGGCAGTAGGGATGAGAACCCCACCAAACACCAGACAAGGAACGTAGGACATTAATATTTTTTTCGCATATATCTGAAATGTAGTTACAATGAGAAATTCCTGATAACCTTGAATCCAAATAAACACCTAAAAATTTTGTACTTGGAAGTTGACGGATTTGCACTTGTTCAATATACAAATCAATAAATGGAAGAATTCGTTTTTTGGAAAATATTATACAACTACTTTTAGAAGCTGAGAGAGATAAGCCATGATCTTTTAACCATTCACCCAAAAGGGAAAGAGCTGTGTTAAGATTATCTTTAACTTCATCAATGGCTTTCGATCGAACATACAAAGCTAAGTCATCTGCGTATTGAAGGACTTGACAGAGTGGGCTGATGGAATTATCGAGGTCATGAGTGTATAGGCTGTACAATAAGGGACTCAGTACTGATCCCTGAGGGAGTCCTTTCCAAACGCATCGGGTGGGTAAAAACAAGCCTTGGTGTTTTATTAAAATGCTCCTATTCATCAATAAGTTGCTAATGAACCGTACAATCCTCACAGGGATACTCAGCTGGTGAAGCTTGTTCCTGAGTATTGGAAGAAGAACGTTATCATATGCCGACGCTATATCTAGAAAAACGGCAACTAAAGATTCTTTTTTTGAAAATGCAATACGAATGTCAGTAGTTATCAAACTTAGACTGTCCATAGTGCTCATACCCTTACGAAAACCAAACTGAGTTTTAGCCAAAATACCTCTACTCTCCACAATCCATTCAAGGCGAAACTTTATCATGTGTTCCATGACTTTGACAAAGACTGACGATAAAGCAATGGGCCTGTAAGAGTTTGGGTCAGAACGACTTTTTCCAGATTTGCATATTGGAATGATAATTTGAGTTTTCCATTCATCTGGGATAATTCCGTTTTCAAAAAATATGTTGATTAATTTTAAGTAGTATTCTTTGACGCTAACAGGGGAATTGACTATAAATGAATATGGAATCCCATCGATTCCTGGGGAAGAATCTTTTAATCCCTCCAGGGCAAAGTCTAATTCATTAATAGAAAAGTTATTGTCGAAGGAGGATGATGATGGGATAAAAGAAGGGAAAGTAGGAACTGAATCTATATTGGGAACAGAAGTTGGAGATAGCCTATCACTAAATGCCTCTATCCATGATGATGGATCATTTGAAGATGAGTTTGTAGCATTACACGCGCCTCTAAATCGTTTGATTTGTTTCCAAACTACTGATGACGGAGTCCTAGGGGACAAATTTTCACAAAATGTTTTCCACCCAAGCTTCTTTTTCTTCGATAAAACCCTTCTAGCCTTTGCAGCACAATGCTGATACTCAATATAATTTTCCGGCGTCATAGAATTATTGTATTCAATCTCTGCATTTTTCCTATTCCTAATAACAGTTGAACAGTCTGAGTCCCACCAAGGACTAGAGACCCTACAAGGTTTTCGGGCTTGTTTTTTTATTGGAAAGCACTTATCTGCACTTGCGGTAATAACCTTCACTAGCGTTGAGTAAGCAGAAAGAGCATTGCCTAGGTTAACAGGGGAAAGACTTTCAGCTGCAATATCTAAAGTAGAAGAGAAATATTCCCAGCCAGCTCTTGAAACTCCTGTAAGCCTATATTTAAGACTAGGGTTAAAACTCTGCTGTGGGATGACACAGCTAGACATAGTGATGACAATCGGAAAATGATCACTTCCATATGATAGAGGCAATGTTTCCCATGAAAAACGGGAGGAGAGGGAGGAGGAACAAACAGTTAAATCAACAACACTTTGTGGGTCCTGTGAAGGCAGGACTCGACGAGTAACAGAACCGTCATTTATTACGCAGAGGTTGACCTCATCAAACATTTCTGCAAGCAAGCGACCAAATGTATTGCTGTGGCTAGAGCCCCACGAGGTGTGGTGACCATTAAAATCACCAAGAAGAATGACAGGGGGAGGAACAGATGATACTGCTAGAAGGATCTCAGAAATTAGGCTATGGTGAGGCTGGGGAATGTAAACTGAAATAAATGTTATATCAAAAACTCTGATTGCTACTAAGTTGATGTCTATGGGGTGAGGAGGAAGAGAAATTTGACAAAATGGCAAAGTAGCCCTGACAAGCAGGGCACTACCTGCATACCCGTCAGACCTGTCGTCCCGTAGACAAGAGTAGCCTGAAATCCTGAAAGGACTTCCTGGCTTCAGCCATGTCTCCGAGACGGCAATGACTGACGGGCAGAATTTAGAGATCAAGTAAAGAAGTTCAGGCTTTCGCCTGCGGAGACTTCGCAAGTTCCACTGGATAATGGACACTAGATCCATTATGGTCAGTTAATGTAAAGATCTGGGACAGTTTCTGAGCAACGTTGGGCGGTAAAGATGAGTTGTTTGTAGAACACAACTCGATTAAAATATTTAATAGAGTTTCTATAAGAAAGCTTTGACGATTATCATTTGACTGAGATTGGGACATAAAAGCATGCCCATTGGGAAGTGATGAGGATGGAGTAGAAGTAATTTCCTGGTGGGATACTTTGTCATACGATTTAGCCAAAGGAACACGCGGGCGGGCCTTGGCATAAACCGTTTTGACATAAGAACGGGAATTCGAAGAATTAGATGAGTCAAGGGGGACTTGCTGTGAGGGGGAAGGAGGGGAAAATATTTCCTGAGTGACCTCAGTATATGATCTTCCCATCTTGGGAAAATGAGTCGCGGCTTCCTCATAAGAAATTCCATTTTGAGACATAAACGCTTTAATAGACTTTTGTCTTTCCAATTCAGGACATACTCTGCTGGAGGCAAAATGATTTCCGGTACAATGAAGGCAGTAAGCCTGGGCTTCCACCTTGTCGCAACTTTCTCCTGTATGCTCATTGCCGCACTTGAAGCAGCGAGGTTTTGAGCGACATTGAGCCTTGATATGCCCAAATCGGCAGCAATTTTGGCACTGTATAGTCGGGAGTTGGTATATTTCCACTGGAAGTGAAGTGTAAAAAGAGAATACTCTGACCGGTAAGACTTGACCTCTAAAAGTAAGGACTACTGCCTGGGTAGGGATCCAAGTAATTTTACCCTCTTCGTTTGACTTACGATTAAGACGGCGTGCCTTAACTACGAACCCGCAACCATTAGGAACGTCTAAATTTTCAGCGAATTCTTCCATTGACATATCGACCGGAACATTCCTAACGAGACCCATACGAGTGATGTTAAACGTTGGGATAGTTGCTACGTATTTGTACTGGCTTAAAAGAGCGGTATTGTCCAAGAATTTGTTAGCATCGGCGGCTGAGCGGAATTCTACGGAAACTCTATTTCTACCTACTGACTTTATACCGCCTGCACATATATTTCCTACGCGGTGGTTGGAAAGAAATTGTCCAAACTTGATTGGTCGGATAGTAGTACCTGCGGAAGGATCAGGAAGCTCTCGAGAAACATGAATTACAAATGGACCTTTGTCCACAGTAGAATACTCTTTAACTCCTATGACAAGAGTAGGGTGCATCCAGGTGGTTTGCACTGAAGGAAGAGAGGGGGCTGAGTCTATGTCTGCAGATATCGCTTTTACTTTACCACCAGCACCACCGGATTCCTCTATGTCCGCATCTTTTCTGCGTTTGTTTAAACGATTCTCACGAACCTCTAAACCAGCAAAAGACGGGTCAGGGGGGTCCGGTGGAAGAGGCGGTGGAGAGGGAGATGGAGGAGACTCAAAGTCTCCTCCAAACTCCATGATCCCGAAAAAAGCCTGAGAGGTATTTTTTGTATGCGGGTAGGTCCCTGTATAACTTATATACTAAATAATACTTTGCCTATCAATAAATTAATCCACTACCATTAAAGATTGACAAATCAACTTGAGATTGTTTGAAATAACGCGAAAAAAAAAAAAAAAAACTCAAAAGATCTCACTCAAAGCTTGTTGCCCCAAGGCGTCCACCGCTATCTATTTTCAACTCCGCAACCATGGGCTTGGCGACTCATATAGACTGTCGCTCTCGAACAAACCAAGCTCTGACAATGATAACAAGACATTGAAACTGAAGTATACATAGATAAGAAAAAAACGTCACCAGTGCGCCATATGGTGCGCAGTTCGGTGACAAGTACTAGGGGAGCATAACGTACAAAGAAGTTTATTGAACGAGAACAACGGAAGCCAAGCGGAAAAATGTCTCGTGATATTGCGATTGCAGCGCACATAGCGCTGGAATGTCATTGTGTGCGTCTCACTGGTTGTTGACATCGAATTGTGTGATACCGTGTTAAAAACAACTGGATTGTGTAACGTAGAGTTTGAAATTCCCTTCTGGCGTTTGCGGACATATTCCTCTCTTTCAATTTAATACTTATTCTGATGCTATTTTAAATTCTGTTGTGTAATTTCGATGATATTTTAGCTAATATGAATATACATACTTACTCAGACGGCTTAGACAATATACCTACTCGTATAATTTGTAATGGTATAGTTTATGTAATATCTTTATATAAAATGTTTTCTTTCTAATAGAAGTGTTGAAGAAATTAACCACTTATATTTATTTGAAAGCCGGCAGTAGCACGCAACTGTCTTACTATATTTTAATTTATTTACTTTACAAGTTAATTGTACCTAACCCCATGCCAAGAGAAAAGATATCAGAACCTTAAAAAGACGAAAGATTCAATAAAAAAGTAGATAAGTAATAATAATAAATTCATTTATTTCCGTACCTATCTTAAGTCACATTGCTATATCAAGGTTGGAGTCTTCTTTTAAGTAAGTAAAAAATACTTGTGACAGAAAACCCCGTTCTTTCATATCCATGTTGCTCAAAAAGTACTTACATGACAAGATTTTTAAAGTATCTAAATTTATTGTTTATAAGTGTTTTAATGAATGTGTGCCTATCTAAGTTCTTTATATCTACGTTTTCATTGCCTATACAAATAAAAATAGATATTTTTCTAATACATTCATAATAACTAGGTGCGTGTATGATGAAACATTGTTACTTAGTCATTTTGTAAATTGGATTTCTTGGAATTCAGTAATATGTTCAAGAGGGGATTCGATGTGGGTGGGCGGAGGTGCCATTATTCAATGGGAGGTGTTAATACTTGCGTTTAGCTTTATATTATTGTGGATTGCTTTGATTGTCCACTTTATTTTGTACCTACGAGAGGGATCATTAATCATAATGATCTTATGGTCGATGTGGGTGGCAAAATTACCATATGCCATAGTATTTTATTATTGAAATAAAACTATTTTTATTTTTTATAGTTTGTAATTTCGCACAAAAATGTATTTTGTTACGCTGGAATAAACGAATATAATGATTTTTTTTTTTCTAGAAAATCTAATTAATGTACATTTTTGTACTAAGCGTTTGAGTAAAAAACCGAACCCGTCATAATATGTGTTATAAAATATTTATAGATACTTATTTGATAATCATCATGTTTCTGCCCTCATTTCACGCTAAGTTTATTGTCACTTAACAAACGGGCCTGAAATATATCAGAACAAAATTGAAGATTGAAGCCAAAGGATAGTCTATCAATTTTATACAAAAAATCGGCCAAGTGCGAGTTGGACTCGCGCACGAAGGGTTCCGTATCTATCTATAGTAAAAACGGCAAAAAAACACGTTTGTTGTATAATAATGCCCCATAAATATTTATTTTATTCTGTTTTTTTGTATGTTTTGTTGTTGCCGATAGGCAACAGAAATGCTTCATCTGTAAAAATGTTAACTCTCCAACTATCACAGTTCCTGAGATACAAGCCTGGCGATAGACGGACAGACAGACAGATAGCGGAGTCTTAGGTTCCGGTTAGGTCCTAGGTTAGGGTTCCATTTTTCTCTTTGGGTACGGAACCCTAAAGTTTTCTTTTATCTTACTCACGTCATCTTTCACGCTGCCCTACCTTCTTTTTTTGGTCTACTTCTACTTCTATAACCATCCACATAGGTACCTAACGCTCTTCTTGTACTGTGGCTTTCTTCATTCTGTATAATATGCCTAAATTTATTCAAATAATTATAAGAATCTCTGTCCTGACTGATTTAAAGACAAAGCACAGTCTAAACCACTGGTCTCAAAGACTTTGAAATTCTCAAGGTCCTTGGTGCGTAGACGTGTACTAAGAAAGGAATTCCCAAAATTCCCCACTAAACGGGTACAGCGGAGGTTGAAGATTGTTGCCGCACTTTTCGCTAATCTAAATATATATAACTCAAAGGTGACTGACTGACTGACTGTCATAGTGATCTATCAACGCACAGCGCAAACCACTGGACGGATCGGGCTGAAATTTGGCATGCAGGTAGATGTTATGACGTAGGCATCCGTTAAGAAAGGATTTTGATTAATTCTACCCCCAAAGGGATAAAATAGGGGGTGAAAGTTTGTATGAAACTTAATAAATTTTCAATCAATCAATCAATTCAATCATAAACCGATCGGGCTGAGACTTTGTATGCATAAAGTTACTATGATTTTATCCCGAAAAAGAAACGGGAATGGGAAAAAACTGCCACGCAGGCGAAGCTGCGAGCGGCCGCTAGTAACTTATTAAGGTCCAAAAATAAATCAACTCAAAATGGTATCATTATTATAAGAGCATAGGAAAATTCTAATGTACGCCTGTCAAAGATTCTCTGTTCTATTGACTAAGAGCTTGTTAATGTAGACGTTACCAAAAGTTTCCTCAGCGACCCAAACAAAACTTTCTAACATCTGCCGTTTTCTCAGGAACGTGCCCCTAATCGCTTGCCTGGCACAAAGGAACCATACGGTGTACAGAACGGGATGGATGTAGCTGGAACTAATGTGTAGGAAAGGGATGGTATCAAACCGGAACATTACACAAGTCCCGTCTCGGTTGACGGGTCCCGAACAAAATGAATGGTTGAAGAGATTAAAACACACTGTAGTTAAACTAATGTCACTTTATATTGGATTATGTGTATAATAAGCTTTACAGCTTAGAGTTTAAAATTTAAAATTGCTTGAAAAAACTGATGATGTATTATTTTGAACTGTTGCAAAATAGAATATGAATTGTTTATGACAGTAAATTAAAGTTATACAATATCATCTAGCCTCATACAAAGCATAGCTTGTAATACCAGATGACTGATAGAATGCTTAAATACGTTTTTTTTTAATGCATACTTAAATTACAATATAACACCCAGACCGAAAACAAACATCTTTGTTCATCACACAAAATGTTTGTCATCGGTGGGGATCGAACCCACAGCCTACAGCACAGAAGGTAGAGCTGTGATGTCCATGTACCTACTACCTGATGTATATGTATATATATGCCCACCTAGCATGGCAAGTGAAACATTTCTATGTTGAATGATTTGTATTCTGTGCATTCTGCGCCACAGCATCGGAGTGAATGAAAATAATAAAAAAATGTATAATTGCGTAACACGAGGCTAGTGGGAAGTTGAAATTAGAGATGATGATGATGACGGGTATTATTTGGAACTGGTAATTATTGAAAATGAACCCACACTCTAGAAATTATTTATTACTAGCTGTCCGCAACGTGTGAGCTTTGTTGTTATATAGTTCAATCCCACAAAAGTCTGTAAATATTTATTCACTAGCGGTCGCTCGTAGCTTCGCCCGCGTGGCAGTTTTTCCCGTTCCCGTTATTTTTTCGGGATAAAAAGTAGCCTTTATGTTAATCCAGGTTGCAATGTATAATTACTCTAAATTTCATTCAAATCGGTCCACTAGTTAGAGCGTGAAAGAGTAACAAACATCCATTCATCCATCCATATACTTACAAACTTTCGCGTTTATAATATTAGTAGGATTCATCCAAATTGGTCCACTAGTTAGAGCGTGAAAGAGTAACAAAAAAAAAGCAGTTCTATAAAAAGTCAGTATAAACAGTACATTAGCTTTAGGTACTACCTTCCTTTTGCAAACTATTGTAATTCGTGACAATCAGCTGTTTATTTATCACACATCTCCCCCATTCTCTCATTTTTGATGGACATCAGTCTTTAGCAGGAAGTAATTGCTTTCCCGGTAATTAATCCGATGTAGTGAAATCTGTTTCAAAATTTACACACCATGGTTTACCCTTGTCGAGATAATTGTGGAATTTTAAAACCACGTGGTTTTTGACGTGAAACTTTAGTAAACAATGAAGTCTATATAGAACACTATAAAGATGAAAGTCCTCTGTGGTGCAGAGGATTTATACAAAATCAATGCTGCCAGAATAACAGCTCTATTTAGATGAGATAAAGTTGACAGTTGTATGATAACAACGTGCTAAGCTTTTAAGCTGAATAAATAATTGTCGGCATTCTTTAGATAACGCTATGAAGATCATGATTTGTTTCTTACGATTAATAAAATAAAACTACTGCACAACTTTAATCCCCACGGTAGATATTCCTCAGATTTTTTAAGTCCTACCAAGTAGTACCGGCTCAGGGTTCTTTGACTACACCCCTAAGACATCCTCAGATAGGTAGTCAGGGTTAAGTCCAGATATTAAACTAACATTAGATAGAGTTTTTCATAATAATAATAACGCTTGACAATCCACACAGCATCATCTAGCCCCAAGCTAAGCAGAGCTTGTGTTATGGGTACCAGATGACTGATATACTTAATACAATACATTACATATTTTTTATTATACATAGAAAATACCCAGAACACCCGGAATAAATATTTGCAGATCTACAAATATTTACCCCAAGGCGGGAATCAAACCCGCAACCACCTGCGTCACAGGCGGACATTCGCCGACCGCGCCACATCGATCGTCAATAAGAACTTTTATTTACAAACATGCATTCAATCAAAACCAATTCCCATATTTAATGACTTCCAGTGACTGCCAATAGCATTATAATAGCTATTGGTTCCGTAATTATTGAGTCCATTTCCGTGGAGGCGAAGCTGGCGGGAGTCCACAAAAGGGCAATTAAGCCTCCCTTCTTTAATAAGTAAACAATGAAGGCGAGGGCGGGCCGCGGGTGATGCTATCTACGTGTGAAGTTACTTCTGATAGTGTTAGGGTTGATAACCTTCTATAGACACGATTGACAGTAGTCATAAAGTACACTCTACACCAAAGCTACCGGTAAGAACTTTTTTTTTAAATTTTTTAATAAATATACACCCAGTTCTAGACATCTGGCAAGTTCTTGAATACTGTCCTCCCGCGGGAATCGAACCTTTTTGTGTTCTAGTCAGCTGGTGCGACAGAAGTCATATGCCAAAAGCCTTAAATTACCTTTAAAGTCTTGACATGATAAAACGTGATATTACTAAAATGGATAAGCTGCAAGAAAGTTAGTTTTACCACAATAAAAACAAAAAGTTTCACTGGAGTTCTTTATGTAATCATTTTAAATGACAGATATACTGGTTTGAAATATAAAGTTACAAAGATTATTATTATACAAAACTAAAATCATCCTTCCGATTCACAAAAACCCAACCAAATATTCTCTAACTTTAAAACTAAACATTTTAATTTGCAAAATATTTTTTTCTATTCTATAATTTTATTTTAACTATTTACTTTATCTCTCACTTATTATTCTCCTCTTCTTCTCCTACTTGCAGGATAGCCTTCTGAATTATCCTCTTTAACTGTTTGCGAGACTCAGGGCGAAGCATACGGAGCTCGGACGCTACGAAGTCTCCAAATATCTGGTGAAAAAATGTTGAAAGTCAAGATACACTTTAGGTAACAAATCATGCCTCGGCACTACACTATGCTTATGGCGTAAGAGTTACAAAAGCTCAGATAAAATCATTTGATGATCTGTATGACTCAAAGTAGTAACCAGCATCCATGACCTTACTCCCTGCATTGGAGACAGACATCAATGATTAGGGCCGATGTGTTAAACGTCCGGATTGGTTTCTTCTGTCCAGAGACTGACTGTATTGGAAGACTGTGAGACACTCAAATATGACCTTACTTGGCGCTCGTCTGCGTGTGCTGAATCCCTGAATCTAAGACTGTTTTTTTGGTCACGAACCCGACAAAGTTTTAGACCACAACTGCATTTGGGACCAACTTTGTTACCTTCCGAGTTGGCTTCTTCCATCCATCACCAAACGTATTGAAAGACTATAAGAGACACTCTAATATGGCCTTACCTGGCACTCGTCAGCGTTCAACCCCGGCTGGATCCGAGGCTGTTCTGGCCACATAGTCGGCATTACTCTCAATGGCAATGGTAGTGGGGCCGATGCCGCTACCCGCATGGTTGGCTTCTTCCGTCCAGGACTACCGCTGGTAGAAGGTGAGGTGGGACGAGCTCGTGCTGCTGCAAACTCTTGCTCCTCTTTAGCTTGGAACTCTGCTAACTAGAAATAAAACACTTGGTGGTTTTTAATAAATAAAATGCTATGGTTTGGTTTTTTTGACAGAAAAAATAAAATTATTAAAATATAAATGTTAAGCTTGCTAAATATGGTATCTAACATTTAAATAGTTATATACCATGTCTAGTAAGTTTTTTCAAGAAAGATAATTCAAGACAAGACAAGACAAGATGATAAGACAGTTCTTTTGAGTCATTATCTTATACCCTTTAAAAAATATACGGTAGTTATCAATATCCTATTTAAAATATTGGCAAATAAAATATACCGACGCTAACTATCCTGTTTTAAAAAATAATGATTAGATCCATTATAGTTTTTGTATAACGGAAACTAACAAACACACGAGAGATACACTTAAAATGTTAGATAGTGTGTAGTTTCATATTTGAATAACATTATTTAGAGGACGGCATTGCAATATTCATGAAAATTTAATGACAACGCAATCAAACCGCTAGCAATTAGGACAGGACCGTCGAAGCGGCGCCGCCGCCGCAGTATGAACCTGTCAAACACAGGACCAGTGAAGTGAACCGGGCTCCGAGGGTTGGGCTTTGGGCTAAAAAATTTAACGAACAAATTAATCTTACATACTTTTCAATCCTGTTTCCGAACAATACGTCATGTTAAATAGTTAGGGTAACCTTACAGGTACTGCGAGGCAGATTATGCCGACGTAAATTTTAAGTGTTAATTATAATATTTTAATGCATTTTAACCGTAGCATACACTATTTTGTTAATGCTAATTATTAATTACAAAATTTTACCGTATTATTATTTACCTATGCGTTATACTTCTAGCTTTATTTAAGGAATTGTGTTTTTAAAGCGTTTTGAAAAAAACAACTGAAACAAAACAAAAGTTCGTGAAAAAGAACTTAAGATGGTGTGTGTGCATTACCCTCACTACTCCTTCGAGCGAAGTGTCGAGCGGGTCTAATGACATCAACGATGATTCATTCATAGAGGGCGCTGGTTTCAGGAATGACATCGCTTCGAAGTACTCCCACCCGCTCGCTGGTGACACTGTCGCCGCCGCCGCCGGCCCCGCCACCCTCTCCACCCCCGCCTCCTGCTTCTTCTTGAGCTTCCTCAGCTCATTATTGTACTGTGTCCTCAAATTGTGTATCTTTCGGTTTATCTCTTCAGCTGTCGTCCCAAACATATTAGCGAGGAACTCCGTCTTCACTTGTCGTGCGAACTTATCCTTGTGAAACATGTGCTTTGAATTCCATAGTACTTGACAATCTGTTTCCAGAGTTTCGATCAACTTCATAGTCATGTCAGAGTTCCACGCGGGTCTGGACACCCGACAATCGTGATCGTTATCCTCTTCTATTTTTGGGCTAAACATGTCGAACGAATTTGAATTGGAATCCATGACGTCGCGACGTGATGTCAGAAGTGTTCTGGCGAGACTGACGTGCAGTAGCGGGCTGAGGGGCGAGAGAGCGGCGAGATCGGTGTCTACCGGAGCGGCAACGACGCGCGCAGGAATTGCCATGCGGCGTTGCCAGCTCGTGCATGGCGCGTATAGAGAACGCTACAAAGGCGTTAAAAAGGCTAAAGAGCTGAGCCACATTTAACCTTATTAGCATTATTAACGGAGGCCGGGGTTAAAATTAACAACGGAAATCTTGTTCAGTTATATATAGCAGTCGTTCTTTATCTCGTAAATAGGACGTTATTCAAATTTAAATATTGAAAGATACCTTCCCACTTCATGATTTAGCTAAGTGGTATTATTTAATTGGTTTGGTAGCTTATAATTCACCCTTATAGCATTCATATAGGTTGGAATTCCTCTTATAGATTTCCAGCTTTAGATTAGGTAGGTACCTACAGCTTAAATGGATTTCTGGATGAAGCATGCCTAATCAATACATCAGATTGTTTCTTGAAATAGTCCGGGTGTTGTTTCACGAATGCATAATTCTATAATATACATGCAAATTATAATAATAATAATATTATTATTATAATTTGCATGTATATTATAGAACTTTAAACTATTAATAACTTCATATATTATATGAAGTTTTGTTTACATAACGGCTTACAACTTTGTTGGTACACCCCTAGTGTATTAAGAAAGAAATTTCTGAAATTCTATCCCTATATAATAGGGGTGGGGGGGGAATTTGTATGAAAATAACTTCACGCGGTCGAAGTCGCGCGCGTTTTCACTAGTAAGTTATACAAAAAATACCAATTATATTAGTGAATATTTATGAGTAGCCTTATTAGTTAGCGAATCATTTATTAACCAAGAGATAAAGATTTAACGATGAACACGTGCGTGTCAGTCATCGAAGATGCTCGTTAACTGTGTCCTGTTTACAGTCATTGATCTATTAAATCTACCTACTGGCACCTAAATGGTCTATTAGGAATGTATGTTCATTCATAAAAAACTAATACTCGTAAAAGCGCGCGGGACTGCGCGTGAAGTCATTATGATACAAATTTCTATCCCTGCTGTATCCATTTAGGGGCTGAATTTTGGGAATTCCTGTCTTAGTACACCCTACACACTAAGGTAAATCATCATCATCAGTCAACAGTTCAACAGTCTGTAGAAGTCCACAGCTAGACATAGGTCCCCTCGTACGTTTCCAGCCGGGCTAAGATGTGCAACGCGAGATATGTCACGACACGACACGACACACACACATGACACGAGATACTTTTTCTATTGATGGACATTTTAGAAATTATTGATAGCAGGCCCAGAGATATGCTAAACATTTTGACAGAACGATATAGATTTATGGCACTGCCATGATAGCACAGGAAGATATACTCGTATAGAGATATCTCAATTTTGAACGAGATAACGAGTGACAAAATTTTGTCGCGCTGCACATCTTAGCCGGGCAGGAAAGATTTTGAGCCCTTTCCATCCATAGACTTTACGCGATCCGAACAATGTCAGTCCATCAGGTAGAATCTAACTCAAATGGGCAGCGTTCGGGAAATTACGGGAAAATCGGGCACATTTGCTCGCCACAGCTACCGCAAAACCTCAAGACGAAAGTCTATGATCAGTGTATGTTACCGGTGATGACATATAGAACTGAAACGTGGTCGCTAACAAGGAATTGGTCTCTTACATAAGCTCAAAGTCGCAAAGGCTATAAAGAGAGCAATGCTGGGAGTTTCACTACGAGATAGAATCAGAAATAAGCAAATTCGTAGAAGAACCAAGGTCACCAAGATGAATATGTATGTCCAAAATATTTCAAGTCTATGACCAGCAGTTTAGGTTGTGTTTTATATATGCCAGTCAAGACAAAGATTCCCCACCTGACGTTTAGTGATCACATATACCTAACAAAGCATTTGTTAGGATCGTGACCTAGGATGCAGTAGGTACTCTGCGTCCATTAACAGTTGAAAGGCCTCATGTTTTGTACGTTTACTGAACGGCACCCACACTCTTCCGACCGGAACACAGCAAGCTGCTTGGTAGCAGAAATAGGCCTAGTGGTAGTACACCCCCAGATGAGCCCTTCACTACTTTACTAAGAGCTCTTACTAATGCCTGCAACTTAAAACATTGCTGATGTATTTCAAATGAGTTACCTTCAATGAGAAGTTCTGAATTCATTATGCTTCACAATTGACCTTTGTACCATTGTACGTGTACCTACCCTACCTGAGCTTAGCAACACAGTTTGGCGTGAACCGGTTCGGTTCACTGTAAAATACAGCGGGTACTTTACTTAAGGCCAGTTTACACTACGACAAGTACTGTAGCAAGTTCAAAAATCGAACAGCTAAGTAGTAAGTAAGAAAATCAGGTCAGTGAACGAATTCAGTTTTAAGAGGCAGTTCCACGGCGAGAGCAATTGACAATTGTTTTGCATACCTATTAAATTAAGATAAATACACAATGAATTACTTGTTCGCTACATGCGACAATCAAAGAAACCATGTGTTGTGAAAGAAAAAGGAAAGAGTTGCATTAGGAACTAAACAAACATTCATATTAAAATATAATTCCACGCAATGTGTGCACTATAGGCATATGTCATCGCCTGTCTACATGCTGCAGGCTAACCAGTGTTGATGTGACATGGAGACGGGCCTACATTGCACTTGAATCGTCGATAAGCAGGTTAGTAATCTCTTGGTCTCGTCACGTCATCAGCTTCAATAAGCTCATTGCTTGGCATAAGCCCCTTCCGTACTTGATTTACCATCGCCACCGCGCTTGGCAGACGGATTAGTGAGTGCAGTGACGGTTTTACCTACTACACAAGAGATGAAATTCATTTCCTGGTGCGTTCAAGTCCCTTAGTCGCCTCTTACGATATCCACAGGAGGTGATAAAGAAGTCTTATTCTAAGCCAGAGCCACCACAGCTATTGACAACTTACTATTTAGTTCGTTTCAAGCGACCAAATATGCATACACTAAACGCATTATACAACCACAAGTCAACTCGCAATTATACTCGTCGATGTGTAAACGGGCTCTAACCTACAAACTTTCAATAGTAAAACAACTTGTAAAGGGTGGAGCACACGTGTCAAGTCTACTTATTTTTACCTTTGTGTCATTCTATTGTCAATAACATAGAACAGGGAAGGAACAGAGAATATCAAAGATTCAATTCAATTCATGGCCATTCAAGGCCTTTGGAGAGTTTTTGCGTCTGCTTATTTTCTGATTTATGGCACCTGTTTGTTATTTTGAAAGAGAATCTTGCCAAAGTGAATTTAAAATAAAATACGAGTAAGTATAATGATGTCAATGAAATTCGACATGTCAGCTATCAGTTTTAATTTTAATAAAAAGTGGCTATCAAACCTACAGGTTCAAATCAGAATCAAAAATATAATTTATTTCCAACCGCTGCTTACACTTGGCGCTAAGAACTTATCTCTAAAATTACACTAGAAAACTTACTGACACCAGCCGGGCTAAGATGCACAACGTGAGATATGTTACGCTTGACTCGCTTTTTTTTATTGGTACACATGTTAAAAATTGTAGACAAAAGACCCACAAATAACCTAAACATTAGCGCTAAATCTTCATTAGACATAACATAACGAGATCAGTTTTTAACACTGCCATGCTAGCACACATGGACATAAAGGGATATATCTATTTTGCACGAGAAAAAACAGTAGATAGCGTAGTACTAAGAGTAGACGAGCCTTTCAATAAAAGCTCTACTACTACCACCCGATGTTAAGTGGTTACCATCGCTTATAACAAAGTATTGCCTCGTATATCACGCTTGTTAGCAACGCGCCCTACAATGCACTGCTGTGTCTATCATGCTGAGGCATCGGCACCCACACCCTTCAAACTGGAACACAGCAAGCTGCTTGGCAGTTGAACTAGACATGGTATGGTGGTAGTACTTCCCCGGTCGTGCTCTTCACAAATGGCTCTTTAAACGACTCTATTAAACGGAATACCTGTCTAAAACTGTAAAGAGCCGGTCGTTTATGACAACACCAGACAATGCGCAACACGTGCTTACAATTTGCGCTCGCTAATTGCTAGCGTGCTCTCTCCAAAGGGCAACGTCTTGTCAAGCTTCCTGTCTCACACGTAGCTCATTGTTTAGTACTACTGTTAGAATCGTCAGACTATTATGTTTTAATCCATTCCAAATTATAAATAAACATACGGCCTTACTTATAAAAACTTGGCAAAAGTAAACCACGCTTATTTCATCTCACATCAATGGGTTAATGACAAACAGTTTCTACTGCTACTTCAATACTGCTACTTGCTTCAGTTGACTTACAAAATCGGATCAACCACGGATCGAAAGTTACGCTTGAACAAACATTTATAACAACCATACAAAGTACAATAGCAAAAGTTCTATATTGAAAACCAAAACTTCAGTCGGTATAGTACTTAGTAGGTACTACCAGACTCTTTATGGTACTGCCAAACTTCTCCCGCAGCACTCTGCCTAACCCACAAGTGTCGTATATTAATTAAAACCAGACGATTAAGTAGTGTTGTAACGAATTTTCGTATCTGCGGAAACAAAATATACACGGAATTTTCTTATCACAATTATCAGGAGAGACTATAATAACAAATAATAAATAAAAAAAATCTAGTTTAAACTGTCAGTATACAGAAGCTTTAAAACATCTTAGAATAAAAAGAAAGTGAAAAAGGCGAACTGAGTAATGTAATATATTACATTAAAACAAACGAGTACCAAATTTCAAAGAACCTCTGTGGAACTAATCTGAACCGTTTCCATTTCCTGGAAAAACGGTCTTCCCTATCTTACAACTATCCGCAATTTTACAATGTTCATCGACGGTTGATTGGGTACTATTTATTTTCTGGTGATTAAAATACGGGATAGTGGAGTTCGCAAATAAAAATTACGAATTTCGATTGTGTCGTATCTTAGTGTATCCATGATGTTCGTGATTCCGTATCGATAACTGCGCATCACTACGCAGTTACTACGGTTGCATCTGTAATATTGCAGTGACGGAGAACCGGAGGGTGGAGGATTAATATCTAAATAATGAGACCAACGCCCCGCCCCTGACGTGTACCGATAGCAATGAAAGCTCCAAAGTTGCTGGTAAAGCTTGACTAACTTGGAAAACTTGGTTCTTGAACTTTTATTTAATCTTAGATGCCTGCTCTTTTTTTCCTGCGGTCCTTCTCTGGAACTGCTTGGTTCATTCGTCGTGTCACTGCATTTTTCATTATTAAGAAACGCTACTCGAATATAAGTTTTTATGGGCACCTTAAAGACGACGCTCACGTATTTTCAAAATATTCATATTGAAATATAATAATAAAAGTATTTATAAAAAAATCTATTTATTAAAAAAAAACGTTTGGGCAAATTTAGACATAACCACGCGAGCAGCGCTCAGTTAACCATTGCGGGGTCAGTGACCAGACTTTTTACGACATTCCACAAGGGGTTTATTGCGTTAGGCGGTCTGGGGCGGGCGTCAGTGTGCTAATGTTCATCACACAAATGCCTATTCTTGATGAGGATCGAACCCACAACCTACAGCCCAGGCGTCTGTAGAGTAGGTACAATCACTTATAAACGCTTTTTAAATTTAAATACTGCTCAAAATAAGAACTGCTACTGTTTGCCTCCTTTTGATAAAAAGCGGCAATAGTAGGTATAAACAGTGTTTATCTTTTGACAGATTTGTAACTTTCCAAGTTCTTTTACTGTCTTTTGTAAGAGTTTTATGAATATACTACCTGACCTCGCGAACTTCGTTCCGCATTATTTTTATAACTAATTATCCTATTTCGGGACGAAGAAAAATCCAAAAACACAAAAATCATAAAAATTAAGCCGTTCTTGAGTTATAAGTGGTGTAACTAACATGACTTTCTTATATTAGATTATTATGAGTGTTTTTTTTTTATACAATTTGTTGATGTAACAAGCATATGGCCCACCTGATGTTAAATGGTTACCATAGCCTATAACAAAGCATTGCCTTGTAGGTCTCGTTTGTTAGGAACGTGCCCTACAATACACTGCTCTGCGTCCATCAACCTGAGGCATACAGTGTAATTACTGTAATTACATTATGTATTGAGTGTATTTTAATTTACTAGTAATTTAATCCTTTTGTTCACAATTTATTATGCAGACCGTACCATATCTCTCGAGACACGTGGATAAGGGTGAGTGCCGGAAAAAATGTCGTTTGCGTCGTGATTTAGCGTCTACTATCGACAAGATTTGTAGGGTTACATAAAAGACATAGATTGAACTATCTCCTTTCTCTTTAATACAATGTGGAGATATTTACACCAGAGGAAACCAGTATTCTGACAAGCGGCTATGGGCTTGCAACCTGTCACGTATGGAATGTGGGCATGTACCAAATGTAATATTTGGAAAGATATATATTTGGAATTTTTGTAAAATTTTCGGAATAAAAATTGCCTATTGCTTAATGCAAGTTGCTTTATTTATTCTGAGTTCCATGCAAATCGGTCTAGTAGTTAGAGCGTGATTGAACAACAAACATCCAAACATAAACATATACCGGGTGTAATAATACTAGTGTCGAAAACTGAAACTGCGTATTAATACCATGACTCTGATTACAAAAAATAAAAACGTGAAAAAATCTACACTTTTTGTCCGTTTTAACGTGTTTTTAGCATCAATATCAACACTACATAATTCATAAACATAATTACCTAATTATCTTGTTTGAAAACGCGTAAAAACGAACATAAAAAACAGCAATCTAAAGAAAATCGCAACCATTTGATAAGTGTGTTGCTCTCGCGGTCAACGCCACCGCGCGGTCGTTGACTGCTGTACGAAATACATCGTTGGTAGGTCAACAGCAATCTCAGCAAAATAATCATATAACTCTAAATGAATTTAACTGTTAGAAAGTAGTATTCTAATCGGAACACAGCAAGCTGCTGGGTGGCAGAAATACGCATCGGCATGGTGGTGGTACCTCCCCAAAGGAGCCTTTTACTAAGAGTTCTACAACTACTACACTAAGATAATTAAACCGGGTGTACTTATACAAGGTCTTATATACCTTGTTTTAGGTAAATTTACACGTTCCTGGAGTAGTCGGAAGTGGTGATAGTACACCCGGTTTAATTATCTTAGTGTAGTAGTTGTAGAACTCTTAGTAAAAGGCTCCTTTGGGGAGGTACCGCCACCATGCCGATGCGTATTTCTGCCACCCAGCAGCTTGCTGTGTTCCGATTTGCTGTGTGCCGGTAAAATTGCCGGCATGTGAGTCTTGGTATCTGCATGCCTCAGGTGGACGGACGCAGAGCAGTGCATCGTAAAGCATATTTCTGGCCAGCATGAGCTGCGAGATAATAATAATAATGCTGGACAATCCACACAGCATCATCTAGCCCCAAGCTAAGCAGAGCTTGTGTTATGGGTACTAGATGACTGATATACTTAATATAATATATTACATACATACATATTTTTTTTTATTATACATAGAAAACACCCAGAAGACCTGGAATAAATATTTGCAGATCGTATAAACATTTATCCCAATTGCTTTATTATAGGTGATGGTTACCACTTCGTATCAGGTGGGCCATCTGCTTGTTCCATCAGCAAGCCGTACACTTAATATCTAAACCCATAATAAATATTAATTAGGTAGGTACCTACCCAATGTGATGTACTGTGAACTCAAAACCCATGGAAGTTTCCCATGGGTTTTTACGTATTGATCTGTTTATTATTTACCCTGACAAAGACCAAATTGTAAAAACCCACCCAGAATAACTTTTATCATAACACTCTGCTATCACTTTGAAACTCTTCATAATAAAATTACCTACAGCGTGGAATGTAGCGTGGTAAACAACAAGTAAAAGTTCGCGAAACATAGATGGCGCTAGTAGTTTCTTCTAGAAGCATCGAAGCGCGGATTGTTACGTTTTGTATTGGATAGCCGTATGGCTATCCCGATGTATGCAATGAGTATTCATTGCATACATCAAACATCTAGGAGAGCTTATTAACAAAGATTTAGATATTTATAAAAGAATTTACGTTCGATATAACAAATCAAGAACAAATCGGTATCATCGCTCAACATACCAAACATTTTTTCAACGAAAGAGGCCTACCAAATAAATTCTGACCGCATACCGGAGTATCTTAGCTTGTCACTAACCTCGGGAACACATCCAAGCCGATTCCCGCCGCAAAAAATACGAAACAATCTCAAAATATATTTTAATAGCGGCGCGGTGACGGCACAAAGGCGGTTATTTATCGCACGCCCTCTCTCATTGCTTCGGCGAAACACGCTCGAAAAACAACAAACATTTTCACCACAACTTGGAAAACTCACCTTATTTCATTCACGGTACAGTTACATTTTAATTATCCCCGCTATCGAATACGACGTTCGAATTTGAACACGCGAGGCTAGTAATCATTTGGTGTTCGATTCCAATGAGCCCTATCACTGACCCTTAAGCCGTTTAATTTCAAGCCTTATTTTACAGTTATGTGAAGCTCAAAATCGCGTGCGGGTGGTTTTTGGAATGACGTTCATGTCCCGTCTGGAAGACGGGTAATGAATTGGCGTCGGATGAGGAACAAGTTCTTGGTGATTCGAGTTCGCGTTCTTGTAGTGAAGTACTTGATGGCAAGTGCAGTGATAAGCAAAATCAAACAAGCCATAAAGCTTTTTGATTGACTTCTTCCTTTTAAGAGATAACGAGGGCCTTGACTGAGCGCAGTCCACAAAAGAGCTAGGCATGATTAATGGTCTGACGACCTTGAAAAGCATGTTTATCTGGGTATGTAATAAAGTAGGTATCTACGTAACTACAAACGCCAATAAAGCCACGGGCTAAGCAATTTTAAAAAATATATGATAACGTTTGATTCTAGGAAAATACTGTGGTTTACTTCATAGCCTACAGGGTTTACTACAACTAGATACTTATACTTTGATCTCAATGATGGATAAAACAACACTAAAACATCACAGCAAAACTACACAATAACTGAGAAACGTTTATAATCAAGCCAAAGATCAGATCAGATCTTTGTAATTTTTTTTAAGAGACTTAAAGGTACTTACCTACTACTATATTCAGTAGCTTCCTCTTATTACCACTTGCTGGAACTGGAAAAAGTAAAAATAATAATAATGCTGGACAATCACACAGCATCATCTAGCCCCAAGCTAAGCAGAGCTTGTGTTATGGGTACTAGATGACTGATATATATAATACAATACATTACATGCATACATATTTTTATTATACATAGAAAACACCATAATACATTGCACATAAATATTTGCAGATAGTACAAACATTTATCCCAAGGCGGGAATCGAACCCGCAACCTCTGCGTTGCAGGCGGACTGTATACCAAAGTTTGTCCAGATCGGTTGTTAGATACGTCCTGTAGAGTACTAACTTGAAGCCGACACTTCGTTCTCTCTGTCCAATAAAGCAGAGGTGCTTCGCTCGTTCGGTCAATTACACTAACACGAGTGTTCCTGTGAGAACTGGAGACCTCGCGGGCCGTATAACCATGCAGTAACTGACACTTTCCCATTTCCCGAAATTGAAATCTGTCCATATACAACGCTACAGCAAACTTGCCCACTTTATGGTCAAATCAAAAATCGCGATCGACTAAAAAAATTAAGCAAATCAAAGAACTTGTGTGGCAATTTCGTTAAAATCGGTTGATAAATGCGATCTGTAGGCGAGAACAGACATACAGACGGACAAAAGAAATTTCGAAAATGAGACGTTTCGTCTATTAGATCGACTCGTCATAATATACTTCAGTTCGACCCGTGATCATGGCACATGCATCTGTGCTGAAATATCTAGGAACAATTAAACTCAAAAACTATGGTAAATATGATATTTTCTAATGTTCAGTATATTTAATAGTGTACTGAACTAGAACTGAAGTTTTCTAGTCAATATTTTTTGTTGTTCCGAAACAATTCAAATAAACAGTCTTTGTCTAGTCATTAGCTTCTTTGACTACAATAATAATAATAATGCAGGACAATCCACACAGCATCATCTAGCCTCAAGCTAAGCAGAACTTGTGGTATGGGTATGGATGACTGATATACTTAATACAATTCATTGCATACATAGATATTTTTTATTATACATAGAAAATATCCAGAACACCCGGAATAAATATTTGCAGATCGTAAAAACATTTATCCTAAGGCGGGAATCGAATCCGCAACCTCCTTCGTCGCAGGCGGACATTCGCCCGCCGCGCCACATCGGTTGTCAGACAAGTTACAATGGTAAGAATTAAGTTAAAACTTGAATAAAACTCAGTTAAAAGAATGGGCAATAACATTCAAAAGACGGAAACAAAAAGTAACTTAGCAACCCCTATAAATATACGAAATAAGAAGCTAAAAGGATTTCAAACAACATAAGCCGACATCTATTTTTCAAGTCGCAAAAAGCGAATAAACAAATCTACGAGGTGCGAACATAATTTATTCAGGAGAAAGGTACAAAGGGCGTGCGGGCATTGAAAGGTAAAGGAAATCTAAACAAACAATAAATACAAGGTTTGCCTGTCTTATTTTCGTTATACTCACTACCAAACTTTGCCATCTTACTGAGAATAAGCAGCGTGACCGATTTTCTAAAACTATACCTGAACTCTTAAAATTTTATATCTGTATTTATATTTCATTTCATTTACTGTAAAACTACCTGCATTTTCTGTACTTACCTACTTTCCATTTGATACTTTTTAAAGTCCTTATCAAAAAAAATTCCTCAGAAAAAAATCCGCGTAGTCTGTATGTTTTTTTAAACGACTTACTGATGGAACAAGCAGATGGCCCACTTAATGATAGATGATTACCTTGTAGGTCACGTTCATTAGTAACGTGCCCTATGATGCGCTATTTTGGGTCCGTCAACCTGAGGCGTACAGGTGTGCCTGAAGTTCTTGTAATTTCACCGGCACCCACACCCTTCAAACCGCAATACAGCAAGCTGTTTGGAAGCAGAAATAGGCATAGTGGCATGTTACGTACTATGGAATAAATCCGAAAATAACAATATGTATATCAATACGCAAGCAAAGCCAGTTGGTTTTACTAGGTACTAGATAAATGGATATAGGGGAAATCTCAAAACGAATTTATGGAGATTTTAGTGGTGTATCAAAAGTTTTTTACCGTATGAATAATGTGCGTGTATTACTAGCGAAAAATTGTTAGGAGTTTTAGAAATTGGGGGATTTTTCTCCCGAGTTTTGAAGATTGAATAATTTAGCTGCTTATAGAAACATACGTGCGTTCTATTTCGCTAGAGTTAATGTTTTTTTTTGGAATAGATAAAATACTGGTGATGGTGATTTTGTTTTAAATTGTGGTTATCACTTAGCATCAGGTGAAAAATATGCTTGTTTTACCAGTTCGAAAAAGCAGAAGGCTTCTTCAGGCTTCAGAATTATAAATATGAATACATTCCTAAAATTTGTGTCGAACAAGCGTATTGGAATGAGAATACATTCTGTACCTATAGAAAGTATCACATATGTAGGTAGGTACGTATTTATTTGATTTTCCTCTGAAACAGCGAAAATTTTTTCTACAAAGCTGTATTTTTGTTGGGAAAAGTTTTTTCCCGCCGGTCTTCTTTTTAATTCAAACAAAAGGCTGAACAGGAAGTACTGTCTAGGGTTTTTGCTGAAAGGGTTGGTAACCCCCGTCCCGAGGGCGTCGTTCGTTTGGACTGGACTTAAGGATTTACGGGGAAGGGTTCCACACATTTTTCATGCAAATAAAACGATGTGACGGGGCCTGTAAGTGTTATGAATGAGGACAGAGAATAACCATTAATTTGGTTTTTAAGGAAGATGCAGATTTGTTTTTTTATACTAATACTAGTGCAAACGTGCAAGACTTCGTCCGTATGAAGTTATTTTTATACATACTTAACCACAGCTGTATGCGGTTAGTGGTTGAATTTTGGAAATTCCTCTCTTAATACTTCTTTACGCACCAAATTCAAATATTTTTGTACCTGAATTACCCCTATGTACCTATGTTTCACGATTTTTATAACGCATAATGTTTTTTTTCTGAAGATTTAAGAATTTGCCACCTAAAAATATAAATTTCAGTAAATAACTACTAGCAGTAAATAACACTAATAACTTAAATCAGTCATTTGTTTCCCACAGTACAAGCTATGCTTAGTTTGGGCCTAGGTATAAAAATATAAAAAATGGTCCACACACATTTATTTATTTATCATTATTATAAACAGACTTAAGAACAACTTTTGTACAGGTATTTAAAATGGATTGAATACATTTTTATTAAGTAATCAAATAATATAGATTTTAAAAGTGTATTGAAACTCAAAACATTACTAAGCCTATTTTACGGAAGTAAATAACAATGGGGACCCGTAACAGTTTTTTCTATGAATGCAGTTTTATAGGCCTTGAGAAACTAAAACATAAAATGCAAAATTTTTTTTTCTACGGCCAAAACTGACTAAGTTATGGGCAAAATACCGAACGAGATTCACTGACCGCGCGAACGGAAGCGATGACGTCACAATGGCCCAGCGCTAGCCGCCAAACCACTGGGCGCCCCGCGTTTCTGTTCGCGATACTCGTCCGACACGGAGCGTAACGTCACCAAGTGATTTGATTAGGTTTTTATTAGAAGGTTGTTATTTTAATATGTCAAATGAGTATTAGAAATAAGGTAGATATCGGTTTTGAGCAAGCGCAATCCGATAATCTACCTAAAGTTGATACCTTCATGGTATTTGATTATCTTAGTAATCATTTAAATTACACAAGCGCTGAAATTCATGGTTGGAAACTTCAGAGGTAAACAAATCTCATTATCAACCTAATCAGAATAACAGGATAATATGTAGGTAGGTACACATACTTGGACTAGCCTATAAAATACCTAAAAGTTTTAGGTTAGTCAGCCAGGGAAGTTGTGTTTGTTGTTGTAACTACCTACGCTGTTATTTTCAACATTGGTATGTAGATAAGTATGTAGAAACTTAAAGGTTTAAAGAAAAATATTATGTAGGTATAAAATAAATAAAATTAGACTTAAATACTTAATTTGACAGGAATGTACCTACCTAAGTTCTTTGGACACGTAATTTAGAGCTATGAATAAACGAAAGCGTTAGGTATGTTAAGTTTAAAATAAGCCCTAAGAATTTAAATTATATTTTGTCGTAGGTTATACCCAGATTTATTTAAAAATTATACAATAAATAATCAAGGTCAGGAATACAATACAGGAATGCAATACTTCTTTCTTCAATCTAAGCATTCCTCCCACAAGCCTATACTTGACGTAGTTCTCCATATGACGACCGATGTGGCGCGGCTGGCGAATGTCCGCCTGCGACGCGGAGGTTGCGGGTTCGATTCCCGCCTTGGGATAAATGTTTGTACGATCTGCTAATATTTATTCCGGGTGTTCTGGGTGTTTTCTATGTATAATAAAAAATATGTATGCATGTAATGTATTGTATTAAGTATATCAGTCATCTAGTACCCATAACACAAGCTCTGCTTAGCTTGGGGCTAGATGATGCTGTGTGGATTGTTCAGCATTATTATTATTATTATCAGCTTCTACCTAAAAATATAATAAATTCAGGTATATATTTTTTCTTTGTTATTATATATCACTTTTGCCCGCAACTTCGTTCGCGCTTAGATTTACATAGGTAAGTACTTCTTTTTCATTCACTTTGGCTACAGTTTTATTACATGTATAGATAGATATCCTCATCCTCGAGGGTACGACGCCAGAGGCATGGAGCAGGAGTGTGGTGGTACTGTTCTTTAAGAATGGTGATAACACCCTTTTGAAGGAGAGTAGTTACTAATCGTCTCGCTCGTAGGCTAGACGACTTCCAGCCTCCCGAACAAGCCGGGTCCCGAAAAGGCTTCAGTACCATAGACCACATTCATACGCTCCGGCAGGTTATACAGAAGACCAAAGAGTATAACCAGCCACTTTGTTTAGCGTTTGTGGACTATGAAAAAGCCTTCGATTCAGTCGAAACCTGGGCAGTGTTACGGTCACTCCAGCGGTGTCAAATTGACTATCGGTACATCGAAGTGTTGAAAGGCCTATATAGTAATGCCACCATGACTATCCGACTCCAGGACCAGAGTACAAATCCTATCCAGTTGCAAAAAGGAGTGAGACAGGGAGATGTAATTTCTCCGAAACTGTTCACGTCTGCACTGGAGGATATTTTCAAGCTCGTGTCCTGGAATAGGTATGGCATCAATATCAATGGCGAACACTTAAGTCACCTTCGATTTGCCGACGATATAGTCATAATGGCGGAATCGCTGGAAGACCTAGAAACAATGCTTAGAGACCTCAATATTGTCTCCCAACAGGTGGGTCTTAAAATGAACATGAGTAAGACGAAACTTATGTCAAATGCTCATGTCGCACCCGTACCGGTATATGTTGGAGGTCAGCCGACGAATCCAACTCGGATGGGCAGCGTTCGGGAAATTACGGCACATCTTCTCGTCACAGTTACCGCAAAGCCTCAAGACGAAAGTCTATAATCAGTGTGTGTTACCAGTGATGACTTATGGCACTGAGACGTGGTCGCTAACTATTGGTCTCATACACAAGCTTAAAGTCGCACAACGAGCTATGGAGAGAGCGATGCTGGGAGTTTCACTGCGAGGTAGAATCAGAAATGAGGAAATCCGTAGAAGAACCAAGGTCACCGACAGCTCTCAGAATCAGCAAGTTAAAGTGGCAGTGGGCAGGCCATAAAGCTCGTAGAACCGACAACCGTTGGGGAATAAAGGTTCTCGAATGGCGACCACGAACCGGAAGACGAAGCGTAGGACGTCCTCCTACCCGATGGACTGACGACATTGTTAGGACCGCGGGAAGTCGATGGATGGAAAGGGCTCAGAATCGTTTTTCCTGGAAACGTGTGGGGGAGGCCTATGTCCAGCAGTGGACTTCTACAGGCTGATGATGATGATGATGAGATAGATATATATTCCCCAAGACGGAAATATTCCTCTATAATCCCAAAATGATCCCCGATATCCCGGGAAACTTGTGGGATATTCCCGCATTGGGGAATATTACCGGGAACGGCACATTTTATTGTAGTTAGACCTGAGTACGACCCTGGTTTTAACCCGACTACCGAGGAAGGGTTATTAGAAACTTCACTACTTACATTTTTTATCATTTACTTACTCATTGAAATATACCTAGTAGGTACGACCCTGTATTTTTCTTTAACATTCGTAAACAAGCTTTACTAAGCTACCTACGCACCTGTTTACCACACGAGTAATGATTGAGGATCATTTTGATGTAAGTAGGTACCTCCATAATATACCAACTATTATCATAGTTGGTATATTATGGAGGTACCTACCTACTTACATCAAAATGATCCTCGCAACAAAATCTTGAAGTTTGGCACGAAAGCGGAATTTTGTCATCCCTCTTCATGATAGTGCACCATTTTTTGCGCACTTTCGGGACCTTTGGCACATTGAAAAATAGTTTTTTAGGTGTACTAACTGAAGTATTAGTACACTTCGGTACTATACAGTACTTATAGTTCGGCATATTCACGTAAAAACCACAACACGACCCGCGCAGATCGAGTGAACTCTAATAAATGAATTGCGGAGAGCGCGCCCGCGGGCGGAAAAGATATCGTGACGTCACATGAGCTATTCGGCCGCCCCGCGGTTGACTGGTACAAAATGTGTAATATCTTCGCAACCAATGGAACGATTTCAATGATTTAAAAAGTATCGTACCTAAACGAGTAAAAGGAACACCATTACATAGATAATATATGCATTTTCCGACTTGGTACGGGAGCTCATTGTAAGACTTTATTTCATACAATTTCAGAAAATTTGCAAATGTGAAAATTAGCGAACGGTTCAGAATATAGAATAGAAGTGATAGAAATTGAGACGACACACAAACTAAGAAGAGTTAACTAACTACAAGAATCAATGTTAGAGCAAAACACACTCGACTACTACAAACAATATTTTGGGTCAATATTAATAAATACCTTACAGACTAGCGTACATTATATATTTTAAAACTACACTACACAAAGAAAACTACACTTACCTTACTGTACTTATTCAAAAGACAAAAATTGCCTCCAGCGCTGTCTCGCTGTGTCGCATTGTCTTGTAGGTAGGTAGGTATTAAGCAAATTCAGTCTAGTAGGTAGGCAAGTAATTCTCAAAATGCAGTTTCCAATAGAATCTAGATTACTGGACTGCATCCAATAAATAGCTAGTCTGACCTAAGAAACAGAACAAAGAGAGACGAAACAAAGTACCAGTCTAGAATGGATAATTAGAAGCATGTGTTTTGCATTGCATCGTACTAAAATGGTTTAATATACAAATAGAACTTAGCATGTACCGGAATTAGAATGTTCTGTTAAGTAAGGCTTTAACATCCTACTTACTAACTTATAAATGCGAAAGTTTGTAAGTATGGATGGATGGATGGATGTTTGTTACTCTTTCACGATCTAACCAGTAAACCGATTTGGATGAAATTGGGAACAAGCATAGATTATAACTTGGATTAACAAATAGGCCACTTTTTATCCCGAAAAAATAACGGGAACGGGAAAAAAACTGCCACGCGGGCGAAGCTGCGAGTGACCGCTAGTAAAATTCTATATTCTATTGTGTATCTTTTGTTACAATGAGAATCTGGTACCACTTCTGACACTTGCAATTGATTTTTTATTGCAACAGCCGATGCAGGATCATTCTGTATGTATCATGATTATATTTGGTAACTGTTTTACCTTGCCCATAGTCTACGGAACGCATTTAATATTCATGGTTACAGTCATACAAAAATCTGATAAGTTTAAAAATAGAACTCGGTCGCAGCTCATCAGTAATCAGCGCGCGCGCGCTTGATGCAAACCTTCAGAACAATAACTAGTCGTTCGGCCGGTGTCGAAACACGAGGTCGCACGAAGGTGATTCGAGTGCTAACACGGCACTCACGAACACAACCTTACCTACACCAATCAACGCATATATTACACCAACCATTCAACTTGACTCCTCACTTACCCAACCTTCCTCAATAGCCTAGGTCAAGTTATACCAGTCATGGCGTACATGTGTGTGGTATTTATAGTTTGTGTATTACATTGAAACGTCAGCCGGGCACACACTGGCACGGTCTCTCGGCACGCAAAAGCAAAACATGCCGTTGAAAATGTATGTACGGCTTGCAAATAAAGGCATTCCTGATGATCATTATATTAAAATACCATTCTACAATTCATTGGGCAACTTACCAGTATTATTTTACAAATACATCAAAGGAAATGAAAAAGCAAAATATGTTTGAGGAAAAATTAGTAAAGAAATTAAGAAGACCTTGTAAAGGAAACGGCCTCCGAGGTTTTTTGTGAAGATCAAGGTCAAATCTCAATAAACTTCAGAAGAAATAATTATCTTACAAATTACTACTTCAAATCAACTTGATATCAAAATAGTATTTTAAGTTTGATTTTTTTTTAAGAGGGCAGACCATAATCGTATAGAACCAACAACCGATGGGAGATAAAGGTTTTCAATTTAGGCCTTCCCTCCCAATGAACCGATGATAATTATGGTCAGGATCGCGGTATGTTGGTGGTTTATTTCTATTTTTTGTACGACTCGCTTATGGAACCAGCAGATGGCCCACCTGATCACCTGATCGGTCATTAAATGTCACCCTCGTAAAGGCTTGTCACAACTACACACTAGGAAAAGAGCCTTACTACTAATTTATTTATCTATCTATATCTGAACATGCAATTTTCTTTCTTTCTTTTTCTACTTCTTGAACTTGCTTAAGACTTCTTTATCCGTAGCTAAACTTTTAGGCAGTTAATTATACTTGTAGTTGGTACTGCAGTTCAAAAATTAAGTTTTTTCATCTTGTACGTATATTAAACATTGTATTACTCCGTAGGTTAAAAAAGGTGCTTGAGGATTGAAGCCGTGAGGATTAAAGCTAACTTTTTTTTCTGTAATAAATAAAATAGCTTACAATTTATTTTTTTAAATATTGTTTTGCCAGCTGTACGTTCTACAGCGCTCCGCTCCGGGCGTCATTTGCATTGGTAATGTGGCCGGGCGGCGGCAGCGGCGGCGGCGCGGTATTGGTAAACAGAGTGATTTACCTCGAGAACAGCGCTTGGTCCGCACGACGGCTTTCATACTAAAATTAAAAAACTAGCCGAGCCTTTAAACTATAGCGTCCGTAAAACCAAAGTTTTATAGATTTTGTCTTCGTCAACCTCCACTGTTTGACATAATGTCTGGAAGAGTCTGGAAGAAATCGCTTTTTAGCGATAAGACCGCCCATTGTACATTATCTGTTATTGACTACTATTGTTTTTTGTTTTATTCTCTAGCTTGTAAGGTGTACAATATAGAATTTTCATTCATTCATTCATTCATAATATGCTTGCCCCATATTTGACGCCTGTCAAATATAGGAAGGGATCATTGGACCATTCTTGAATCTAAATGCGGATACAGGAGCCCAATACAAGATACAAGATATAGGAACGGATCACGACTGCAGTCTGCAGCCCGTCTGGCTTCGCAGGCAGATTACAGGCTGCAGTGTTATGTTGTGTACTTAAGAAATGAAGCAACTCATACCCGGCCCGGCTAAGATGTGCAACGCGACAAAACTTTGTCTACTCATTATCTCGTACAAAATAGAGATATCTCTTTATATCTTTCTGTTTTAATATGGCAGTGCCAGTGGCAGTTACCATCGCCTATAACAAAACTTGTAGGTCACGTTAGTTAGGAACGTGTCCTACAATACACTGCTCTGCGTCCACCAACCTGAGGCATACAGGTGTTAAGCCACCAGCAGCCACACCCTTCAAACCGGAACACAGCAAGCTGCTTTGGCGGCAGAAATAGGCATGATGGTAGTACTTCCCTGACCAGCCCTTCACTAAGAGCTCTACTACTAATCTATTTATCTATCATCTAGTCTATACTAATATTATAAAGAGGAAAGATTTAATTGTTTGTTTGTTTGGGGGATGGATTATATCCAGTTTTTGGTTAGTAGTTGTTTTAGGTTCATGACATTACGTGACGGTAGCATCCAGCCAGCACACTCGAAATACTGATGTATCTCGCACCAGTAAAATAGCGTCGCGTCGTGTCGTGATTTACGTAATGATTAATAGAAACGCAGTTCGCGGATCGTGCGCCGCCGACCGCCGAGTAGAAAGCGCGGTTTCTCTCGAGTGATGACCCAGGTACTGTGGGAACTCACTTCATTGTCGAATACAATTCAATTTTTTAGAAATATTTTTTAGAATTATGTGCGTGTTTATAACTAAACTTCTTAGTGTCTCATTTATCCTCCTGACTATTTTTGAAGTAATACTTCTTATGCGACTTCCAACAAGGTTGCGTTAAACGTTTAACACTACCATAGAGGGGGTATGAAAGCACTGTGGTCTAAAGCACACTCGTTTTTTTAAACTGCCAGCCCTTACCATCACATCTTATTGTGATTTCTGAACTGAGTTCTGACTACCCCTTAGACATTCTCGAAGAGTCTCGAGTAGGTACTTGGTACTGTGAGATCTGAAAGGATATCTACCGTGCCGTTAAAGTCGTGATACTATTTCTTTCTTTCCGTTCCGTCGTTCCGTTCGGATTTGAATCGTATCACGACGGAATAAAATGTTATTGAATTTGTCTTTAGTTTACGTCTTAAGCTAAAGGTTAAAATAAGACGCAAATTGCAATAAGACGAGGGAGGCTGCCTGTCATTATTCATCAGACATTCTAGCACTTAGAGTAAATTTCTTTAAGACCCTTTCCTAAGGTCTTTCTAGTGTCTTAGTGTGTAAAGTTATATTTTTTAGTATCAAGTCAAGCCAGTCAAGAGCTTCAAGTCGACTATAGATTTGTTTTCTACCACGTTTGGAAAACAACATTGTAATTGTTTTTCTAGTGTTATTATGACGACCGATGTGGCGCGGGGCGGGCGAATGTCCGCCTTCGACGTAGGAGTTTGCGGGTTCGATTCCCGCCTTGGGATAAATGTTTCTACGATTTGCAAATATTTATTCCGGGTGTTCTGGGTATTTTCTATGCATAATAAAAAATATCTATGTATGTAATGTATTGTATTAAGTATATCAGTCATCTAGTACCCATAACACAAGGTCTGCTTAGCTTGGGTTTAGATGATGCTGTGTGGATTATCTAGCATTATTATTATTATTATTATTAGTATGTAAAGTTATCTTTTTTAGTATCAAGTCAAGTTAGTCAAAAGCGTCAAGTCGACTATAGATTTGTTTTGTACCGTGTTTAGAAAACAACATAACTTTTACAATGTAATTGTTTTTCTAGTGTAATTACGACTTCTGTTGTGTAATATCGGTGTCATTTGACCAATATTACCGCAATGTGTGAGCAATTAGAATGAGAGTGTAATAAGAAGTGGCGATCTTAAATTCTTTAACTGTCACATAGAACTAGCAGGTAGACGTAGTAACTCTGTTTAGTAGTTGCACTGTGGCAGTTTCCTAGTCAATTTGTGATTTCAATTCTAGATTAAAAAATATACATATTTCAAAAATTTTAATTGGTTCATAATTATTATACTTACAAATTTAATTTTTAGTTTTACACAGCATTCAATGAAAAAATATATTTTTTTGTGAATATTTTTACACATCATCATCTAACCCCAAAATAAGCATAGCTTGTACTATGTGAACCAGATGACTAATAGAATACTTATAATTATACTTTTTTTTAAATACATACTCAGAATACAATATAACACCTAGGTACAGAACAAACATCTATGTTCATCACACAAATGTTTGCTCTCGATGGGAATCGAACCCACCACCTACAGCACAGAAGACAGAGCTACTACTAACTGAGCTGTGACAGCTGTCAATACTGAATACTTTATATACTTTTTTTGATATTCTTAACTATATAAAAAACAAGCATCCAAGTTAATTACAAAGTATTTTTTCTTAATGAGAATCGAACCCATAGCCCACAATGCAGAAAACTGAGCTAAGCCTACTACAAAACCAACTAAGCTATGAAGAATCAAGAAGATGATTAAGGATAAAAAAAATTGTTGGAGTCAATAAACTATACATGATAGATAACAAGCCTATCAATGATATCTACATCTTACACTAAATGTAATTGCTTGATATAGCTGTAATGAGTTGTGACCTTTAAAGTATGAAACTTGATCATCTCACTGCCCTTAAGAAACCTGTCGCAAGAAATCGATAAGCTTAAGTCGATGGTAATGAATTATTACTAATAATGACACGCACTATCAACTCAGTTGAGACATTTGACGACCGATGTGGCGCGGCGGGCGAATGTCCGCCTGCGACGCAGGAGGTTGCGGGTTCGATTCCCGCCTTGGGATAAATGTTTGTACGATCTGCAAATATTTACTCCGGGTGTTCTGGGTATTTTCTATGTATAATAAAAAATATCTATGTATGTAATGTATTGTATTAAGTATATCAGTCATCTAGTACCCATAACACAAGCTCTGCTTAGCTTGGGGCTAGATGATGCTGTGTGGATTGTCCAGCATTATTTATTTATTTATTAACTAGGATATAGGTGCCAGTTTTTCGAAACCAAGTCTAGAAGAACCGACAAAAAACTTACGGCTTGGTGGTACCGTTTTTATGCGCGAACATTTTTCCAAAATTTTATAGTACGTAGGTATGAAGCAGCCCAGTGTGGTGACAATACAACTTAGCGAGATGAATGCTATATAAAAATACCAGCTGCCGCTCGCCGCTTCACGCATGGCAGTTTTTTTTCGTTCCCGTTATTTTTTCGGGATAAAAAGTAGCCTATATGTTAATCCAAGTTATAATCTATGTTATTCCAAATTTCATCCAATTCGGTCCACTGGTTAGAGCGTGAAAGTGGAACAAACATCCATCCATACATCTATACATCCATACATCCATCCATTCTTACAAACTTTCGCGTTTATAATATTAGCAGGATATTGCGATTGGAACGCATGTTGTTTTTTTTTATTTTGATTTTTTTCATTTATTTATTTGTTCAATCATAATTAGTCTACTTATGTGTTTATTTAATGACACCATTGTACTTGGGTATTCAAGTCGTAATGCTATTTTACTGTAGAAAAATCTTATCTTGTAGTATCTACATGTTTTTTTATTCAAACTTGTTGATGGAATTAGCAGATAGCACTTACCATCCTATCCTACTAATATTGTAAATGCGAATATTTGGATGGATAGATGGATGGATGTTTGTTCCTCTTTCACGCTCTAACCAGTAGACCGATTTGGATGAAATTTGGAGTAAATATAGATTGTAATCTGGAATAGGACATAGGCTACTTTTTATCCCAAGAAAATAACGGGAACGGGAAAAAAACTGCTACGCGGCCGAAGCTGCGAGCGGCCGCTAGTTATCTATAATGAAGCATTACTCGCAGGTCACGTTTGTTATGAACTTGCCCTACCGACGTACTACTTTGCGTCCATCAAAGTGAGGTATACAGGTGTTAAGCCATGTGTATGTAGTTTCACCGGCACCTACACCCTTCAAGCCAGAACATTGCAAGCTTGTCGGCAGTGGTAGTCCCCGGACGAGCCCTTCACTAAGAATTCTACCACTAATCTGTACAGATAGATGGTAGGTATATTAGAGATCGTGTGTCAATGGTTCGGCTATCGTGTGAATGCGCGTGCGTGTTTTAACTACAAAAGAAAGCTATTAATATACTGTCTGTTTGGTCACGCATTAGTATTTACGATTTCACAATATCTTTAGCTTCAAAGAGTTACTTAGGTACTTGTTTTCGGGTCAAGAGAAATCTAAATGTCAAGTTTTTTTTATCTAGATACAGATACACCTTACAGATTTACCTTTGTACGTTTTGTCAATAAACTTTTTTATTTCATTTCATTTCATTTCATACGGTGTTATGTTAACGTCATGTAATGTCATGAATCTAAAACAACTACAGACCAAAAACTGGATATAATCCATCCCCCAAAACAAACAAACAATCAAATCTTTCCTCATTATAATATTAGTATAGACTAGATGAATCTAGGTGCCAGTTCCTCGCAATATAATAAAAAATATGGAAAAAGTCAAAATTAAATAAATAATAGATTAAACAAACGTTTTTATAGATTTTTTTTTTTAAAACGAGTGGGCTTGTTGTCCACACGACTGAAGTAAAACTTCTGTACGAAACGTAACTGGCTATGAGAGAAAGAGAGAAAGAACAGTGCTTTCATACCCCCTCCATGGTAGTGTTAAACGTTTAACGCAACCTTGTTGGAAGTCGCATTAGAAGTATTACTTCAAAAAGTAAAAAATATTGCATTGTCATCGGTCCTTGATAAGTGTGCAAAGTTTCAAATCAATCATTTGAAAGGGGTTAAAAATCACTTCCAGTACAGATAAAGTAATAAAAACGTGTTAAAAACAGTTCACACAATAAAATCCAGGCGTTTCACTTGTACAAAATAATTAAACAAGAAAGTGTAATCCATCAAAAATGATAAACTAATGCCATCAACTAATTCTACTTAATGAGCGCCACCCAGCCGACAAAGGTGTTATGAATAAATAAGCACTCAACAAAGAGATAAAAAAAAAACAAAAAAACTTTATTGATGATGCGCCTGTGTCGTCCCTCTTCACTCCTGATGCTATCTTGTTCTCAGAAGGTCGCTTTTCGTCTCAGTCAAACAAGCTTCTTTTATATATTTTTATCCCTTTCTAGCATCAATCGATAGCCCCTAGACACGAGTTGTGAATGTAATGTGGATAAGAATTGGTTGTATTAGGGTTCCGTAAAGGGAATTCTAATAACCTAATAATGCACAGTTTAGAGTCGAATAATTCTGGTATAGTAATTAATTAGATGTATAGTCATGGTAGCCCCCCCCCCCCCCCCAGGCATAATATCATCTACTAGCGGCGCGTCCCGGCTTCTCACGGGTTTTCGTAAGGATTCCAAATTTTTTTGAAAATATAATATAGCCTATATCACCTGGGAACAGACAGTGAAAGAATTTTTCAAATCGTTCTAATCTAGTACCTAGTTTCGGAGCCTATTACAAACAAACAATCAAATCTTTTTATAATATTATAAAATAAAATTATTACTATCATAGTATAGACTAGTAGAAATGAGCACGACTTTGTTCTCGTGAAGTTATTTCCATACAAACTTCAACCCCTGTTGTACCTACTCCTATAGGTATAGTGGTTGAATTTCAAGAACCATTTTTTCAATACATCTCTACGTACCAAAAACAACTTAATCTGTGCCAAGACTATTTAGTATTTACTATTATAATATTTAATACATTATTGTTAGTTAGTCGGTTTTAGGTAGCCGTCTGATTATCGTACGATCGTGGCGTGGGTTCGAATCCTGTCGTGCACTAATGGATTTTTCAATCAAAAAAGTATAAGCGCAATGCCGTGTTCTCAAACGGTAGACAAAAATATTGCGAAGAAACTATTTAGTATTTTAGCAGCGGCGATGGGCTTGCAACCTTTCACGTTTGGAATACTAAAATTACATTTGCCGAAATGTAAATTATGGTTGATTAATTCGTACATAACACACAAATGGAGCATAATTTTTTATATTTGCATTTATTTTAACTGCAAAATGTGGGTATGTTTAAAATGTAATATTTGGACGTACCTCTGCCTATCTCCTTAGATATCCTCAAAGAATAACAAGTAGGTACTTGGTACTAAGATATTTGAGGGGATATCATCCGTGCCTAGGGATTGAAGTCGTGAAGCTATTTCATATTACTTTTTCATTTGTTAGTAGGTTTAGTTATTTACTGTATTTTTAATGGAATTCTCATTCTAAAAATGGTATAGACACGACTTATAAAGAACAGTTTATTCCATTTATAGAAATCAATTTGATAGGCTGAATGAATGCGGTGCCGCTCGACTGCTTTATAGCTCGGCGAGGCAATTTCTTACGTTTTAGGGTTCCGTGGCTGTTTCGTTTTGCAAGTAGTATTTAAAGTAATGTCGCCACTGGTATCACACACGTGCTTGGAACCGGATAACTAATAGAATACTTAAATATGTACTTCTTTTTTTTTAATAAAATAAAATAAGTTTTTTACCGGTTCTTCTAGGCTTGGTCGCGAGGAACTGGAGCTTAGATTCACCTAGATTTAAGACGTTTCAAGATGATCCCTGCGGATTTTACTGAATAAATGCTGTTTGACTTTGACTTTGACTTTGATATGAAAGCAATAAACGCTTTGAGTATTGAGTAACTCCAATCATACCAATCAGTTTTCCCGATTCACCCAAACTCTATCCTATTTCACACCGCATTCCCATCAAAGAATTGAAAGGAACCGGGGAATCCTTACAACTAATTGGCCTATAACTCCAAAGAACCCCCTAGGGTTTATGACGTCAATTCGCTCCTTTACGGGTTGGAACGGCGCGGTTGAAGGTGGCGCTTTAATTGACAGCGGCGGTACTTCGCTCATATACAGGCTGAGGTTTAAAAATGTACTGTGAGGGCAAGATGAAAGGCAATGAGGGCAAGATGAGAGGCAATGAGGGCAAGATCTATTGTTCTCATGAACTAAGTCTTGGCTTAGTCGCGAGGAACTAATATTATAAACGTGAAAGTTTGTAAGTATGGATGGATGGCTGGATGAATGGATGGATGTTTATTACTCTTTTACGCTCACCAGTGGACCGATTTGGATGAAATTTGGAACAAACATAGATTATAACTTGCGGCCGCTAGTAAATAATAATAAATAGTATCTCGACTACACGCACGGTAGATATTTCCTCCGATCTCTTAGTACCTTACGCATTTACTATCTTAAAATTTGCCATTCTTCTTAAAACTCACCCTGTATGTAGAGTTCCATTCTACCAATGAGATATTGTAAACTTTAATGTGAAAAGGTTATGAAGAAATAACTCTAAGTGTATAATAAGTGACCTAGACCAAAATGAGAGAGCTATACTGCTATCTCTTTCCATTTTAATAAAAACAAGAGAGACTGGCTTTTCTTATATTATTAAAGAAAAAACCGGCAAAGTACGAGTCGGACTCGCGCATGAAGGGCTCCGTACCATTATCTATAATAAAAACTGTAAAAAAATCAAGTTTGTTGCATGAGAGCCCCCTAAAATATTTATTTTATTCTGTTTTTAGTATTTTCTTTTTATGAAACGATATAAAAATACAAGAGCGCACCGTGAAGATCTACGAGTTGGCGATACTTCGTACAAAGGAGTGGCAGAATTTAGGTACTTAGGCTGTACAATAACAGACACTAACACAAGGCAAGAGGAAATTAACATCCGTATACAAAATGCCCTAAGATGTAGTGCAGCCTTACATAAAGTGTTGGCCTCTAGACTTCTCAACAGGAAAACCAAGCTTCGCATTTATAAATCCGTTATTAGACCAATCTTGATGTACGGATGTGAAACGTGGACGCTGACACTTATGGAAGAAAATAAGCTTTTGATAGCGGAGAGGAAGATCTTTCGAAAGATTTTGGGGCCGACACACAGAGAGGATGGAAGCTGGAAAGTTCGGAAAAATTCTGAGGTCGAGGAGTTAACAGGTGAACCCAACATCATCGGCGAAACTAAAGCCCACCGACTCCGTTGGCTTGGCCATATAGAGAGGATGGGAGAGGATCGTAACGTGCAGAAGGCATACCTCGGAATCCCTACCGGCCGACGTCCCGTGGGGCGCCCGCGGTATCGTTGGAAGGATATGGTGGAGGCCGACCTGCGTGAGCTTCAAGCCGGAAACTGGCAAGAACTAGCGCACGACAGGGAAAAATGGCGAGCGCTCTTATCGGAGGCCAAGACTCAGTTTGGGTCGTTGAGCCAACGGAGTAAGTAAGTTAGTAAGTTTTTAGTATTTGTTGTTATAGCGGTAGCAGAAATACATCATCTGAGAAAATTTCTACTCTCTAACTATCACGGTTCATAACATACAGTCTGGTGACAGACGGACAGACAGACAGCCAAACAGACAGACAGACAGCGAAGTCCTCGTTTTACCCTTTGGGTACGGAACCCTAAAAATTACTTATAAACAAAACAAGGGCTGCGGTTCATAAAATACAGTCTGGTGACAGACGGACAGACAGACAGCCAGACAGACAGACAGACAGTGAAGTCCACGTTTTACCCTTTGGGTACGGAACCCTAAAAATGACAAAACACGGACTGACTTGAGAGAGACCATACAACTCACTCAACTCATTCAACTCAGTATTGTTTTATCAATTCCAACGAACTCAGAAACTTTTCTCTTACCTTGAACCGTTCAAACTTTCTTCCCTTAAACTTCCCAGTATGAACTTGTTGAAGTTTGACAGGATGAAGTGCCAAGGCTTGTTGTGAATGTTGGAAAAGTTATGCAAGTAATTATTTCTTCGAGTGCCATTCCCTCTTTGATAAAATACTCAAACTCGATCGTGAACTAAGAGATAAGAATAATAATTTATAATAATAATGCTGGACAATCCACACATCATCATCTAGCCCCAAGCTAAGCAGAGCTTGTGTTATGGGTACTAGATGACTGATATACTTAATACAATACATTACATACATACATATTTTTATTATACATAGAAAATTCCCAGAACATCCGGAATAAATATTTGCAGATCCGGAATGAACATTTATCCCGAGGCGGGAATCGAACCCGCAACCTCGTGTGTCGCAGGCGGACATTCGCCCACCGTGCCACATCGGTCGTCATATTTGTAGAAGTAATGTACTTCTGCGTAGCGTCTGGGTCAACTTTTCATTCATGCCCCTATCTGTAGTAAGTATCTGAATAGTATTTGTATAATAACTATGGAACGTCTACTTTTAAAGCCCGCTTGCACAACAATCTGATTTAATTTTATTAAGCTAATCACGTTTACGAAGATAAACGTGTTTAGCGTGAGCATTATAGTGATTTAATTTTCCTTATGCAAGATGTTAACCGTAATTCGTTTCTTAAATACATTTACGGCTCGTTAAATACATTTAGTGATCGTTACAAATTACTGTTTTTTTCTTCCTTTTATTACTAGTGTCAAAGGTATTAATTATGCAGGTGGTTTTTTGAGAAGGGCGGTGATGGGCAAGTCCACGCGATTTAAAGAAAAGTCGTGAAAGGAATGCCCTGAATTTATAACAAAACTAGCGGTTCGTCCCGACTTTGCACGGGTTTTAGTAAGAATCTCTAGTTTGTTTGAAAATATAATATAGCCTATGTCACCCGGGGATAGTGTAGCTTCCCAACGGTGAAAAATTTTTTCAAATAGGCTTAGTAGTTTCGGAGCCTAACAAAGTATAGACAACAACTTTACATCATAACACCATTCTTCCAGTTTCTTCCTTTTAATTATTCATTTTTTGATTATTTTTTTCTTTCTTGTTTGAACTTTTACATGGGTAAAAACAGATACAGTAAAACAATGACCCAATCCTGTTCTATTTTTACAAAAAAGATAAAACATTATCTCAGGGTAACGGAATTGGGTAGCGGTTCGTATCGTAATATCCGGAATGGAATTGTCAGTAACCATCGAGCTAGAACCGTCCCTTGGGATTGCACACGACAAGATTCTGCAATTTTTTTGTAAGAGATTATTTTTCTGGATTTCGCCATTTTGATAACCTTATTACATCGAGTACGACCTTATTGCTGTCCGTAAAGAACTTTAGCTTTTTAGAGCGAAAACAAAAAAGATCAATGATAGATACACAATAAAACCTCATTCACTCATCATAAAGAGAAGGCCACTGCTTTTCGGTTGTAAGTAGGTGGGTATTGTTGCTCTCCGCCTCTTCTGGAAAACTAAACCTTTTTAAAGAGTAAAAAGAAAGTTCCAATTTTAAATACAATTGGAATAACTGGCCAAACTTGGGCCAAACCTCATTTACTCGCTTTAAAGATATGCACTGCTTACTTCTTTTTTAGATTGTAAGAAGATATTGTTGACTGCACTCCGCCTCTTCTAGAAAACTGAACCTTATTACAGAGCAACAAGAAAGTTCCAATTTTAAATAAATACATATACGAGCTCATTTCCACATCTTGAATCGATAGTTCGATTTTTCAATATTACAGTAGGTGACACAATCTTAGTTAAAATATTTTGAAATAAGAACATTTGAATAACTGGCCATTCCAAAAATTTAACTTAAATAATACGAGCAGCATAAACAAAATAAATCATGCATTACGCTCTGCAATCAGTAATTCAAAAACAGTTCAAACTCGATTCGCTCACGATTGTATTTATAATGATAGATAAACATCTCAGACCTCTCTCTATGCTATGGGACTAGTCCGATATGCTGATTACGAGATATTTAGCATAACGTAATAAGTGCAAACACACCATTCTAAGCCAAACGACATTAAACCGTGAACAACCCAAGCTTGCAATACCCGCAGTGAAATTGTCAAAGATATCGAGCGTCCGTCCCGTCCCCAGTGGATTGCGGGCGAGCCAATATTCGCCGGCACTGAACTTTTAATCGCTTTATAGGATTATCTTGTGTAACAATTTGGAAAATTCCTTTTGTTCACGTTTTATCGAAACGGTATGTGATTTGTAGCGATAAGAAGTAATTTCTTCTACGTTGTGATGTCACCTAGTTACCCGAAATCCTCATTCCGTAGAAATATCACCTCATTACGTAGAAATATCACCTCCAGTTTTCTTATATTATGAAAGTATAGACTGTTTTTAGGGCTCTGTACTCAAAGGGTAAAACGAGACCCTATTACAAAGACTCCGCTGTCTGTCTGTCTGTCCGTTTATCACCAGGCTGTACCTATCTGACCGTGATAGTTATAGAGTTAAAATTTTTACAGATAATGTATTTCTGATGCCGCTATAACAACAAGTACTAACCCATCGCCACTGCTAGAATACTAACTGGTTTCCTCACGATATTTTCCTTCACCGTTTCTGAGCACTGGCGCAATGCACATACATTTTTCAAAAAGAAAAACCCCACTGGTGAACGACCAGGTTCGAACCCACCCGTCCTTAGGATCAGAAGGCGGGGTCACTTCCACTAGACTACCGGAGCTACCCAAAAGATATATATATTTTCTAAAAATTCATAGACTGTTATAAGTAAAGTAGGCATCTGACTTTTCTCTTGCAAGGCGCATATCAAAATCTACTTTATTAGATTCCAGTAGTATTCAAGTGCTGGTAGAATAAATTGCAGTGATTGCTTGTCAACAAAAAAATGAAACCCCCCGGTGATAATTAAAAAAAAGTTACTGCAAAATTTTTGAAATAAGATTGAGGGAATCACAGATATAGCTAATCCCGCGATGGGTCCTTAATTATAGAGCTCGTAAATTAGAGTGACAGCGGTGGCGGGATTACCAAGGGACGCAGTAATTGGCAGTTCCGTTCTAAACACGTAATTAGGAAAGCTGTACATTTTATTGCCTATAAACTATTCGAATGTTTAAAATTATCAAGATAAATAAAAATCTGTTTTATTTCCAGTGGCCGACAATTATTTGATCATTATCTGACACCCTTCCACCCGTTGGACTGACGACATTTTTAAGATCGCGGGAAGACGTTGGATGTAAAAGGATCCAAAAAACGGTAGAAACCAAGCCGTAAGTTTCTTGCCGGTTCTTCTTGGTTGCGAGGAACTGGCGCTTAGATTCTCTTAGATTTAAGACGTTTCAAGAAGATCCCTGCCGATATTAGTGAATAAATGCTTTTTGACTTTGACTTTCACTTTGTAAATACATACTTAGAATATAACACCTAGATAAAGAACAAACATGTTCGAGGTGGAGATCGAACCAACAACCCACAGCACAAAAAACAAAGCTACCACTACTAACTGAGCTGCGAGTCAAAAATCTTAGTACATTTCTATACATCAAGATGAATATACCCTGAAAATTACAAGTCTCTAGGACCAGTGGTTTAGGCTGTGCGTTATCTATTTGACAGCCAGTCAGGACAAAGATTCAAATAATTTAACATAGATGTCAGTAACCCAAATCCTGGAGAGATAATGATCCAGAAAAAACGAAACTCAACTCAAAAACTAAAATCAAAAATTATGTTTCGGAGTTTTCACAAAAAGTCAAGAAAGACCCGCATTTGTGAATTGTTTTCACCTAAAAATGTTCCAAGAACAATAAAATCAGTTTAAAAATATCCAAAAGATAAAATAATGATAGAATTAACTCTCATAAAAAGCAAACGCTAAGTGCCACTTTGATCTCAATAAAACAGGAATACCCCGTAAACAAGTTAGAATCGGCGTGCAAAAAGCACTTTACCTGCTAACTACCACCAAATCAGATTACACAGTGCTACCCCTCAGCACTGCGCAATGGGGTGAGGGGAACTGTACTGCACTGTGCGGGTTTGCTACGACGAATTTTAGGTAAAACACAATTTAATTAAAGTAATTATAATTTTTTTTATTATTAGACCAGCTGGCAGATGGGGCAAAAAGGTCCAAGACTAAGGACTGGCCACAAAAATGTGGGCAGACCTCAAATGAGATGAACGACTTAGTCAACAAAAATCGTAAAAATATTGACTCTTTTAGTCCGTGTTTTCCGTTTTTTCGACATCTACATCGACAATCCATCGTAAAATAAACATGAATACCTAATTACTTGAAAACGCTTAAAAACAACAAAACACGAAAAACAGCAATCTAACTGAAATCGCGATCATCTGATCGGTGTTTTGTCCTCGCAGTAGATCGGCGTACGATTAACGGCCGAGTGCTGTACAGCAAACATCGCTGGTTTATAAATAGGAACTTTAGCAAAAAACAAGTATTTTTCTAAATCTATTTAACTGTCAGTTAAGTGGTATTCTATAAGACCTTGCTGTAGGTTTTTTACACGTTCCTAGAGTTTTTGGAAGTGGTCTTATAACACACGGGATATATTCTGTTCTATAAGGCTCTTATTTTAATTGTCTGACACTTTATGATAGTTCTATAAGATAGAATTGTCACTGTCACTTTCATTTCAACAAAAAGAGATGGCAAATTCGGTGATTTGACGTAAAATTGCGCTCGTCATTAGCCTAGATAAATAAGCTGCTGAAATTTGGAGGGTTACGACGCTTGGTAGGTGGATTAGTGATCGCAGTATTGGTGTTTAGTACTCAGGAGATGCTGTTACCCAACTCCTGATGCGTTCTCTCCATCTTCTTCTTACCATAGGATAATGGAGGGGTCTTCTAAGCTGAAATTAAAGATCACTCAGCATAAACATTCTGCGACTACGTTACGACGTAGCAAGCCCGCTTGAGCAGGATGGGTATACCCACCCCTCTGTTTAATCGCCATATAAACCCTGTCGATCCCTGCTTACTCGACTCCTATCCATTTCTATAGTAAAACAATCTACAGGCAAGGTTTTTTTTTTAGAAAAAGCGACTGCACGACCAAATGGCGCACTTGATGCTACGTGGTTACCTCATCGCATTACAGAGACCACATCCAAAGAGGACGTGTTTTATGAAAGATTGCACTGCGTCCATCTCTCTGAGACGTAAAGGTGACACCTAATCTCACCTAGTTTTGCGATAAAAATAGATTATCAATTTCTGTTGACAGTCAATGCCTTTTGCTCTAGTAGTAAATAGTCTTCAGGAGATCTTCTAACCTAAGCTTTGAAGGCAAAAACAAAAACAAATAGAAAAACAAAAAACAAGAGCATAAAACAAATAGAAAAAAATTAAAAAATTCTGTGTAGTGGGATGAAAGCCCAGCAATATAACCTATTTTTGCTGGAGCAAAAAATACAATAAACATGATTGCTTGTTATTGTAAGAATTCTGTCAAGAGATGGCGCCACTGAACTATAATGCAGGAATTGAAAGAGTTCGATTGATAAAAGTATCACCCACGTCGTTTAGTTTGCCAAATAAAACCTTCGTCGATTTTGGGAACCAAATCTATAATTAGGCGAATGCGGATTTGTAAATTCTATAGACAATTAAAATTTATTTTGTATAAATAAGGTCGCAATAAGATTTTATAAAAATTCAACAGTGTGCTAGAGTTTAGACCATTGGTACCTATTAGTAAACTCGGCGTAACGTTGTAATACAATTTTTCGATTCCACACCAAGGCATTCTGTGTGCCACATGACTAATTATCCCCGTGTTTTATTTTTCGATTATTTCACATAATTCGTTCAAAATCTTACATTCGTAAATTATCTGTTTTATTATAAATTATGACTATTGTAACATTACCAACCTTACCTACTAACCTACCTACATTTATAATCTCCCAATTAGACCATAGTTTTGAGCTCATTTTAAGTGAACTGTGAAGTTCTTTTATGAGTGACTAGAGTAACGCGCGCGACTTCGTCCGCGTGAAGCTATTTTCATACAAACTTCAACCCTTGCTGTACAAGTTTAGAGGTTGAATTTCAAAAATCCCTTTCTTAGTACACCTCTACGCACCAAAACGAATATACACTGAAAATTATAAATCTCTACGACCAGTGGTTTAGGCTGTGCGTTGTTTATATCCCAGTCAGTCAGGACAATGATTCTTATAATTGGTATAGACTAATAAAGTTCTAGAGACAAAAATGTCTTGAATTATAAGCTTGCTCAACCGTCACAAATGTCGGTATGGTATGTGCAGGTGCGTCAAAAATATTGTTTTGTATTAAATAAAATTGTAGCGAATCAAAAATCCTTCTCCAAAACGTCTGGAAAAGTGTTATCAAAATGAAAAAAGTTGTACTAGCTACCTATAATCGGCAAACGGCAATTTCATGGACCATTAGCGATACACGCGCAGTCATTTGCAGTTTCTCGTTTCACTTTTAACTCTTGTACCTTATTGCAGTAGGCTTAAGGTTTTTTTTTGTGTGTTGATGGTGCTTATCATGCGAAGCTGGAGATTCGATGCGGCCGCGATACTGTGGGTACCCCGATATGGTATTTGCGGTGGTATTAACGCGTAATAACACCTTTCTGGTAATATTTCGTGTTTTACTGTTCGTGGGTAAGTGCTTGGTCGAGTTTTATTGTGGGTTTGCGTGGTACTCGCTGCTTGGTACACTTTAAGTGTTATTTTATTTAAAACTTTATCATACCACTGATAAACTTGACGTAACCTCGAAATAGTTACAACGTATTTTGTCTCTTTTGATCTAAATAAATAAATAAATAAATAATGCTGGACAATCCACACAGCATCATTTAGCCCCAAGCTAAGCAGAGCTTGTGTTATGGGTACTAGATGTCTGATATACTTAATACAATACATTACATATATAGATATTTTTTTATTATATATAGAAAACACCCAGAACACCCAGAATAAATATTTGCAGATCGTACAAACATTTATCCCAAGGCGGGGATCGAACCCGCAACCTCTGCATCGCAAGCGGACATTCGCCCGCCGCGCCACATCGGTCGTCGACCAAAAAACGATCTCGGATCTCGGTCGGGATCTGATTCAAAATTTCCTGTCAATGCAAAAGACAAAACACGGTGTAACTATTCTAACGTTACGCAAGGTTTATTAATACCAAAGATAATGTTAAGCTTATTTTTAACATGTATATCAATCACTGGTGGTCTAGGAGAGAGTACGGGATCACTCCCCTTCTGATCCTCAGGTTGTGGGTTCAAATTCAGTCGTGCACCAATGGATTTTTCCATTAGAAAAATATATGTGCGCAATACTCACAGACGGTGAAGGCAGACATCATGAGGAAACCAGTTAGGTAGTGTTCTAGCAGCGAAGGGCAAAATGTGAGTATCTATCAAATCTACTATTTGGATGTACCTCTGACTATCCTCCTTAAACATCCTCGAAGAATCTCGCGTAGGTACTCGGTACTAAAAGATCTTTAGTATTTGTTGGTATAGCGGCAACAGAAATACATCTGTGAAAATTTCATATCTATAACTCGGTTCATAAGAAACCTTTAAAACTCGGTCATTTATAAATCGATTTGAAAATAATATTGTGTTATTTAAGAAATTTGGGACATTGGGACGACGATGTGTGGTAAGTGTATAAGGTAGGTATGCCTTTTTCGTCGTCAAGCAGCTTGCTGTGTTCCGGTTTGAAGGGTGTGGGTGCCAGTGACATTACAAGCACATGCTTGCCTCATGTTGATGAACGCTGGGCAGTGCATGATAGGGCATGTTCCTAACGTGCGTGATCTGAAAAACAATAATAAATCTATACCACTTATATCTATGTCCTGACTGATTGACTGACTAACATAAGGCAACGCACAGCTTAAACCACTTCTTACCAAAACGATTTTTTTGGGTATATTGGTGCTTACCTATATTGGTAATACCTATTGGGTATATTGGTAATAGACGACCGATGTGGCGCGGCGGGCGAATGTCCGTCTGCGATGCAGGAGGTTGCGGGTTCAATTCCCGATTTATCACTTATTTTTGTTAATTCAATACTTAGAATACCCAGACAAAGACCAAACATCTATACAAATGTTTGTCATTGGTGAGTAACTCACCACCTACAGAACAGAATGCAGATTTACTAATGCTTTGTTATAGGATGGTTACCACTTAACATCAGGTAGATCATCTTGTTCCATCAATGACATCAAAGATGAAAACCTACAGCGCAGAAGACAGAATTATACCAACTAAACTGTAAAAGAACTTTAAATAAAAAAAAAAACGAGTGTGCTTTAGACCACACGACTGAAGTAAAACTTCTATAGGTAATATACGAAGCGTAACTGGTTATGAGAGAAAGAGAGAAAGAACAGTGCTTTCATACCCCCTTCATGGTAGTGTTAAACGTTTAACGCAACCTTGTTGGAAGTCGCGTAAGAATTACTTCAAAAAAGTTTGAAATATATACTTTGGAAATACCAAAGTGAAGCGCCTTCCAGATACAATCAGTATTTATAAACATTGTTTACAAGTACATTGAATGTTATTAATTCGCAAGCGCTACATTCCCCAAGCCAAAACATGCAAGAACCGGCCGTGACTAAATGAAAATATTTCTTCCTCACTTGTACAAACATCTAATTATACGACCAGTGTTGAAAGACCTCTTAACAGCAACTACAGGATGCTCAAAAAAAGTTCTTTTCCTTAGACAATGTTATTCGTTCCAACATATATTTTAACTATAAAAACTACCGGTGAGAAAATTATTTCGCGATCACCAGCGTTTTGTCGAGTTTTAGTATTTTTTTTTTAACTTCATCCCAAAGTAACTTTTTAAACTTCAGACTTTTATTCTATTAGGTACCAGCCAGACAAAGCTCGGGGGCAATAAAACAATATTCTCTATCAATATTCAAATCAATCAAATTCAATATTCTAAATCTGTAGTAAATTGGAACGTCTTCAGAACTTATGCATACGTTTCATTTTCGGCCTGCGTAAGTATGATCACGTTTCAATGTTCAGGTCCCAGTTGAAGTGGCTGCCTATTCGCCGTCGTCGTGACCTTCACATCCTGTCTCTCCTTTTCAATGTTCTTAACAACCCTCTCTCTCCTTCCTATCTCCGTGAGCGTTTTGATTTCCTGGTCCCTCATGGTGAGTCCTGCAGAACAGCTAAATCTCTTTTACTAAAAACTCCTCTTCACTCTACAAGTCGCTATGGCGGCTCTTTTACTGTCCATTCGGTTAAGTTGTGGAATTCTCTCCCTCATGTCATCAGCGCTAGTCCTTCGCTCGGCATCTTTAAGCGTAAAGTCAAAATGCACTATCTTTCTCTGTAAGTACATAGGTAAGTATTATATATTATTTAGGTAAGTATATATAGTATCTAGGTATATGTATGTTTTATAGGAAGAGAACTCTTAAGGGTTAAGCTCGCCTTTGTACATGTTTTAATATTAAGTTTACTCCTGTTTTTTTCTGTGTAAGTACAATAAAGAATAAAAAAATAAAAAAATAAAAATATTAGTCGGAATGAAATCTGACGAAAATTGGGTTATCTCAAATATCTTGCTCTATTTTATAAATCTAAATATAAAGCCTAGCCTTCGACAATCTATTCAGAGCACTTGCGGCCTCCAAGTCTAGGTCTCTCATTTCAAGGTGACTAAGTGGCACAGATTAAAAATACGTGATCTTTTTCGTATTTTTAATAACAGAGCTTTTTAACTACAAGTATTTACTGTCTATGAAAGCTATAGGTTATAAGTTTGACGTTAGGGTTAGTAGTTGGAGTCGGCAAAAAGGCATAAGGGCAAATCAACATTGAAACTTCCATTCCATAGTGTATAGGAACGTTGACACTATGGAAAGCACAGAGTAGTACCTACTTGCCTAATATTAAGTAAATCGTAAAGTTTCATGTCTATTCTTATATATGTGGTCGCGAAGAACTGGCTAGATTCTCCTACCTGACGATCCTTAGTCTTAAAGCTAGGAGATTACAATAACGCCTTTGTGACTTTGACTTTTGACTTTGAACAGACCGAAGTTTTGACTATCCTTAGACTATTTTGTCTATCTCCAGACGGCTGTTTTTTTGGAGCAACCTGTACATTTATTTGATAAGAAAAGACGTGCGGCTCACTTTGAGTGGTCTGTGAATGCGTCAGTGGCAAACATTAATAAGAGCAAATGGCCAGATAAGATACAACCAAGCCAATTATGTTCCACGTACACTACGCATGATGTAGGTACGTAGATAATTGCTGTTTTTGATGATAAACTTACACTAAAGAATTTTACAGTAATCAAGTTGTTTTATTTATAAGAAACATGTTGACATTAAAGGAACCCTATAGATCCTACTAATATTATAAATGCGAATGTTTGGATGGATGGCTGGATGGATGGATGGATGTTTGTTCCTCTTTCACACTCTAACCAGTGGACCGATTAGGATGAAATTTGTATTAAATATAGATTGCAATCCGGAATAGGATATAGGGTACTTTTTATCCCGAAAAAATAACGGGAACGGGAAAAACTGCAACGCGAGCGAAGCTGCGAGTAAGAGAAAAATGCGAAGAAGAGTGGTGTAACCCCACTACACCACTACAATCGGCTCTCTCTATGCACCAGTACGCCTCAGGTTGGTGGATACAGAGTAGTGCATTGTAGGGCACGTAACTAACGTGCGCGATCTACAAGGCAATGTTTTGTTAAAAGTGATGGTTACCACAGTGAGCTTGTTCTAGCAGTAACATAAAAAAACTTACTCTATACATTGTTTACTTATTTAATTTTATATTAAGTAAGTATATACACTTAAAAAAAACTTACCTATAGTCTGATTCAAAAACAAAGATCATTTTTGTAAACAAAGGTGCTACCATGTAAAAAAAAATGTTTCTAAATATAATTTTAAAGAAGATTAATCTTTTTTTCAAAATACTTACGGTAGGGTTCATTTTTTAATCAATATCCATAAAATCAAAAATAACAATGGTTTTGTGCTGTACATTATATTTAATTTAATATTATTAACAGAATTATAAAATGATGAAGAAATATTCGTAGAGAATATTTTATGATGCTGGTATCATCGGCGTAAAATGGGAGGAAATCACAGGAGTTCGTAACATTTTGACATTATATATTTTAGTGTTTGTATTGTAATTTCTAAATATTGTATTTGTATATCCTTACGGACACAGGGAAAACAGGCCGCGACAATGCCGCATCCATGCGGTATTTTAGATATCCCACTTTTGAGTGTTCTATGGAAGAATATTGTATCTATCGCACAAGCAAACCCGCGTGCCTTTTTATATAGAGTGATCCATAGTTAAAAATATTATCCACCCCTGACTTGTAGTTATGACAGTGGCATATCTTGACATTTCTTTGTTTACAAAAATGATCTTTGTTTTTGAATCAGACTATAAGTACCTATTTTAGGTAAATTTTGTGGTAATGTCTTAATTACTATACTTACCTAACTTCTCTCTGTGGGTGCATGCCCTAAGGTCCAGTCTCAATGGCATTTAACTATGTCAATAAAATAATTATCCAATCATAAGGCAATTTACTCCGATTGTCCCCACTTCGTCAGTCTCTCTGTATCCTATTAATTTATTCTATATCACCGTCTCTTTCTAATCCGAACGGCGATGTTCGAGGACGGTGACACGGTTTGCGCTAGTGTCTGGATACAGCTCAACCAAGTTACATTTTGCAGTTGTTTTGATTCTTGTGGTGCTAGAATTAAAGCTTAGTATGGCTCGTTTTTGAGTTGTGGCTATTTTGCTACAACTGTACACTTTGGTCAGGCAGCAGCGGTGGCCTCTTGCATTTTCTCTAGTTTCAAGGTCCCTACTTTTTATCGCCCGTTTCTGTATAATTTTCCAAGTATAGATCTGTAAATTGGTTGGTTAGTTAGCAGCTTTAAACGCACCAAATTAGGTCGCGAGTTTTTTCCAACTTACTATGGCCGTTATTAAGCGCCGTTTAGGTGAGAAAGCTGGGAGATAGAATGAAGAAATCCGTAGAAAAATCAAGGTCACCGACATAGTTCTCATAATCATGAAGCTGAAGTGGCAATGGGCAGGTCGTATAGCTCGTTGAACCGACAACCACCGGGGAATAAAAGATCCCGAATCTATCGAAATTTGTCACACATATTTTTGCAACCATATCTCAAAATTAAAAATGTTGTATCAAATCTCGTAAACATTTAAAAAATACTTAACCCTGAACCGGATGACGAAGTGTAGGTGCCCTCCTAAGACAAAATACGGTATAACTAGTTAAAAGAAGATAAGAAATGGAAATAGGCAGGTCACATATGCCGAAGACCAGATGATAGATGTGCAGAAAGGTCCTGGAGTGGAAACCAGGTTTTTTAAACGCGCTTATCCGTGAAAACTTATCAAAAAACAACAGTTCTTACCTCACTACGGTAATAAGCGCCACGGCAGACCACAAATTGTTGAACTTTATTTCAAGGACATTACGAGTGTGACTTGATTGCACATGTCGAGGTGCGTGATGCACGTTAGGTGGGCTAGTGAGTAAAGTAAACAGTCATTTGCATCCTTTGTAGATAATTTATACAGCGCCGCATAAATAGGGGCATAAGTGAAATGTTACCCATTTCACTTATGCCCCTATTTATGCGATGTTTTTAGTGCCTGGAAAAGGATTTTAATTGATAAAGTCTTCTACGGCCATATCATCCTCATAGCTTAGGCCTAAGATGGCCATTACCATAGCGAGACGATATAAGTAAGCCTATAAGGAAGGTACTTCAAAAGAGAAAGAATTCTAAGAAAATACTCTCATAATTTTTCTAAGTACAACTTGTTTATGGAAAAAGAAGATAAACCACCTGATATTAAGTGGTTACCATCGCCTATAACAAAGTATTATCTCGTAGATCACGCTTTTTAGGAACGTGCCCTACGACGCACTGCTCAGCGCTCATCAACCTGAGGCAAACAGGGGATAAGCCTCATGTGCCTGTAATTTCACCGACTATATTTATAAGCTGATTTGAAAAATTCTTATTTCAAAGGGTTATACCTACTTCCAGATTAGTCCCATAGAAATTTAATTAAAATCAATATACCCAGTTTGGTTTTCAAATCAAAATAACAAGAATAAAATAACCTAGAAAAATGCCATCCAAGTAAAAATAGACATCGGTTTCCCAAAGGCCTTTTCAAATTTAGGCCGTCACATGACGGTGGTCGCATTTTGGGAAACCATTTTTGGTAATAACTGCGAAGTTACACCTAGGCCACAGTTCACCGACACCTAGAACTTGTTCAACTCCTGTTTAGCGGCGATTCTTCTGATAAATTGTTTTCATAAATTTGCTGTCAGACAAACCAGACTTTATAATACTAGTTTATAATGCTAGTTTATAATACTACATTTTACTACGACGCTAGCGGAACGCGCGCAGCTTCGTCTGTGTTCCGTTGTACCCTTTGTACCTGTTTAGGGGTTGAATTGCGAGAATTCATTACTTAGTACATCTCTACGCACCAAAAGAATATTCCACACGCACCCTGAAAAATTCACGATTCTACGACCAGTAGGTTTGGCTGTGCGTTGTCTATACGTCGGTCAGTTAGTCAATTAGTCAGGATAAAGACTCTTGTTTAAATAGATAAATTGCAAAAAGATAAGAATTCGAAAAGATTGCTCCTGAGATCATAAAAATAGATGTACCATTGAACTTCGTCTAAACTTAATATTATAAAGAGGAAAGATTTGATTGTTTATTTGCATTATTTGTTGTTGACCCTATTGGGTCTGAAAATAGACGGATTCGAAAAATTCTTTCACCGTTGGGAAGCTAAACTATCCCCGGGAAATATAGGCTATATTATATTTTCAAAAAAATAGGGATCCTTAGTGAAATCCGTGCGAAGCCGGTACGGGCTGCTAGTTTTCAAAAAACATCGTGTGTTTTCAAATGACCGGTTTAATAGGTATAGATGTAGCACCTCTTCTATAGACATAATTACGTATAGCGATATTATATATAGAGATAATTAAGACTAATATCCGGTCTAATAGGTATAGATGTAGCGCCTCTTCTATAGACATAATTACATATAGAGATATTATTATATAGAGATAATTAAGACTAACAATAAAATGAATAGCGATAAAATCATAAATGAATAAATTCGTAAACGAACCAAGGTCACTGGCATAGCTCTCAAAATCAGCATGTTGAAGTAGCAATGCACATGCTATAAGAGTATTATAGTTCGTAGAACCGACAACCGCTGGTGAATAAAGGTTGCCTATCGACTATAAACTGAAATTTGTAAACGAACCAAGGTCACTGGCATAGCTCTCAAAATCAGCATGTTGAAGTAGCAATGCACATGCTATAAGAGTATTATAGTTCGTAGAACCGACAACCGCTGGTGAATAAAGGTTGCCTATCGACTATAAACTGAAAGTGGAAGGGTAGGACACCTCCCTACCCGATGGACCGACGACATTGTCAGTATGGCTGGAGGTAATATGAAACGGCCAGGGTCAGAGATCCAACATTTCCTTACAAACTTCAACCCCTGCTGTATACCCCTGTATACCCCTCTCTGGAGATTGAATTTCGAGAATTCCGTTCTTAAAACACCCTACGTTGACTCGAAATTCAATTTTTAGGATGGTTCCAAAACGTGCCCTGAAAATTTCAACCAGGATAAAGATTTTTATAATTCGTATAATATTAATTGATATAATTAATGACAATAAAAATCTAACACGTTTAATTATTATGGGCAAAAAATCTACGGTAAGCTGATTTTGATCTAAAATGCGTCACAACTTTTAAGCGTCTTCTGCGTTTTGCGTGATTTTATTATCAAAGTGTAATATAAAAGTACAGTCTGCAAATACATGAGGAGTTTTTTTTTTAGCTTATTCACAGAAAAATACCAAGAATCTACTTTTTTTTTACGTTTTGGACCTCTAGCCGGGCTAAGAAGTGCAACGTGAGATATGTTACGCTTGACACGAGAAATATTTTCTATTGATTTGAATTGATATAAACTAAATTAATTAGTATTGACAGAATGAGATAGATTTTTGGCACTGACATGTTAGCACAGGAAGATTTAGAGAGATATCTCTATTTTGCACCAGATAGGGGGCGTCCATAAATTACGTGAGGTGTTTAAGGGGGGGAGGGGGTCGAGTCAAATCTCATCTAATCTTACGTTGGAGAGAGGGGGGTCGAGGCAAATATCACGCAATTTTTTTTCTGATTGAATAAAAGTAAATAAAAGCACGAAGCAAATTTTTTTTTTCTTTTTACAATAGCAATCCAACGCGTTTCTGTAAGAAACACACATTTTGAACAATCTCACGTGAGATTGGGGGATGGGGGAGGGGGTTGAATAAAATCTCACGACATCTCACCAGGGGGGGAGGGAGGGATGGAAAATTAAAAAAAACACCTCACGTAATTTATGGACGCCCCCATAGCGAGTAGACAAATTTTTTTCGCGTTGCACATCTTAGCCCGACTCGCCGTCGTGAGCGCCACAGCAAAGTACATGTCATTTTGAACTTTATTTTGGTTGTATTTAAGTGTCAAATTTAAAACTCCCCATTTAAAAAGATTTCTGCAATTTTATTAAATGGTTAATGCAATTTCCTGGTGCGGTAGATGGAGAAGGTTCTCAATGGATCTTCCTGGAAACGTTAAGAGACGCCGGTTTCCAGCAGTAGACTTCATCAGACTAGTGATGATATTATAATAAAATTAAGAGATAATATTTTATGACAATATGTGAATTTCAAAAACAGCTATATAACGACTAGTTAATTTAGTGAACACTATTCTCAAGTACTTTTCGTTCATTAAACTAATAGCAATTATTATTATGCCATCAACAGAACGAGTGCACGTCTGAAGCACCGTTAGTTGCGAGTCGCGGCGCGCCGGTCATCGGCCTCAGGCCCAGATTGGCGAGAGCGGACAAATCACTTTACAGTTTTCGTGGCCCGCCTAATTTGACAGGGCTGTCAACGGGAACAAGAAAAGGCAAATAGGGGGTGATTTTACTGACGAAATTATATTTCACTTAGTGGATTATAATTTTATACAAAAGTTTACATAGTTTGTTAGTTTTTATAGTGCTTACCTGCAGTCATATGGGTTCAAATCCCGCTAGAGGAAATAATTTTCGGGATGATATAAAAAAGTTTACATGTTTAACTAAATTACGACTATATTCTATAATATAAATATTTGGTCGTCTCTTTTATACTTTTACAATGGGCTTCCGCAAAGTCAGGCCTCAATCAATTAACTATCTTAAATCACGACTGAAACCATTTGGATGCAACTTGGAATACCTAATAGGTAAGTAATAAAAAAAAGGTTTACTATAGTAAGTTTTATCTATTTTCTTGAGGTATATTTGTCCGCTAGGTAAGGGTAAGCAAAGCCGTGGAATGCCAAAAGGAGGCTATTGCGAATCAAAATTTTAATGTACTCGTAAGTATAGAGGCTAAGCTAATTTAGATGAAACTTTGAATATGTTGACTTAGAATCATATTTTAGCTAGGTAACACGCAAGCGTTGCCGCAGTTGGAAGCTAGTCAACAATTAAAATAAGGTTTTAGATTTTTATATATAATTTGTAATACTTTAAAGCATATTTGTTGATTACGCCTATTCCCTAAGGGTTTCAGTTTTTTCAAAAGAAGATAACTTCCGGCAGTTTTCTTTTTATATAAATGATTCTTATTATATTAATAAATTATGGTTGTTTGTTCATTTTGGAAAGAAACCGTGTGTCATTCGTGTAATTTTTTATTTTTTTTTATTAATTTATGGTGTATTGTAAAAAAAAATAGTTCTCGCTTCGGTAAAGACAAAGCATTTTAATGGATACATATTTTACTAAAACTACTACAGCTTCTACTGAGATTTTAACTAAACAACAGCAAAGTTTACTAAAATAAAGTAAAGTATCGTATATCTCACCGAAATAAATGACGCAATGAATAATGAATTGCAGTTTCATTAGCACTGAAACTGTCGCGGTAACCCTATTAATAGAGCTATGCACAAGCCTGAGTTTCCCAAAATTACGCTGGCCGTGATTGCTCGTATAATAGCGGACGTAATACGCGTACGAGTATCCGGATACATACTTAAATGAAAACTTTCGCACTGCAGTTCCAACATAATCTCGATTGTGTATCGACCGAAATTGCTCGCATAAACTCACATTTTAACAATCATTTACCTTTTATACATGGAAACACAAGACGTACCTATTTTTCTTCTGTCTTTGTCATTAGTTTGCGTATGTTGTATATCTATTGATAGTCAATATACTCATTATTTTCGGAATTGTAGATTCGAATTCGGATTAATTCGGATGTTTTCAACTTTTTTTGCAATAAATAAAAAATACGAACAAACATTATTTTTGTAAATATCTACTAAGTTATTCTCACATACGAGTATATGATATACTCGTATGTGAAAATCAAAGGATATACTGTATATCCTTTGATTATGATCTGAGAATTATAAATGACATTTTCGTGATTTTTCACCATGAGTGCACTCATATGCACTCGTATATACGTTTTCACAGGTTCATGAACCTGTGAAAACGTATATACGTTTATTTACGTTTTCACAGGTTCATGAACCTGTGAAAACGTATATACGAGTTGAACTGACAGTGACAAAAAAAAACCATATTAAATCACGACCCGTTTGTCAACACGTCGCTGACACGTAGTTTGAGATACTATAATTTTTTTAATGTGCCGACGACAGGATTTAGAAAACTCACTTATAAAGTTTCGCACTTAGATAGAAAATATTTCATGTTGGTAGACGACCAATATGAAACAAATAATTACTTGCTACCATCATCAACCCTCGCCACCATCACCGCTACGTTACGGTCACCGCTATTCTCCGAAATCCTGGCTTTTGTGAGCGGTGCGGTCAACGCACTGCACGTCACGCGACGCCGCGCTCTAATGCGCTTAGATTACTGCCTACTTCCACGACCACTTCATCTTGACCTCCCATCATCGCTACAATCCCCCCTTTAACTTCCGCATTTCGTAAAACAGAGAGGGGGTCAACGGTCTTGTAACGCTGGTGTTGTGCGTGCTACATAGCAAGATTGGCAAGTATTGCGCAGGCACGCAGAGGTTTCATTCGTTCTCATGTCGTGTGTATGAGTTTTATGTGGGTGTAAGTGGTGAGAATTGCGAAAATTTTATCAGCAAATACCTTCAATTGCGACGTTGATAATGCAAGATATTGGCAATCTCTGTCGGCCTCTATTATGTACACATTTGAAAACAAACTGGCTAAGATAAATTTACTTACCTACATCAGATTTTTTGTAGTTTTATTTTTACTTAGGAACTACATTATTTTCAGTGGCGTAGCTAAGTCGCCTGGTACCTATGCATGGTGTATTTCTCTATAGAAAGAATCGGGCCCTCACCTCCTCTTTTCACGTAGGTTGAACTTGAAATTTAACAATTAAAAAAAAAGTATTTTTCTTTTATGCTCCTCTCTTTTCAAAGCTTAGGTTAGAGGGTCCCGGAGCCCTGGTGCACTGTACTACCTGGCCCTACGATAGCTACGCTATTGATCACACATTATTTCAAAAAAATATTGAACAAACACACAACCTACACATTATAGTTTTACAAATGTAGGTTTCTACTTTAGGTAATAATCTGAATTTATATCACCAACCGGAGTTATACTTGTGTTTTTTTTCCTTTCGTGCAGAAAGTTTTGGTTTAAGTAAAAGAATTTATATCTAGAGATTAATAGCATATTATGATATGCCCGAAATACTCAAGAACTCGCTGAAGGCAGCAGGTCTACTCTTAGAAACGATAATTGAAGTTTCGTATTGTCGTTTTTTTTTTTTGTGGCATCTGTCCGACAGACAATTTTGCCAATGTCAAGTGGGTGGGTTGAATAAATTCTTTTTAGTCAAGTCGAGTCGGTAAAAAAAGTAAAGTCAGCCGTCATCGGTTTTGAAGAAAAAGATGGCGTTTTTCTTCAAAACCAAAGGGACATTGAACATTTGAACATTTTCGTTCAAATCAGGATGCCTCATAACTCACTTTCATTTCAATTGTTCACACTTGTGCTAAGACCTCAAGTAATGATGGTTAAAATATCATCGCTTTCCTATTTTTGTTGTACCACTAAACTGTTCCAAAATAAGTACATTATTATTAATAAAAAAAACACTGCTGGACGGCAGAAATAGATTCGATGACAGTGCTTCTACAACTATGTCTGTTTGTCGACCGATGTGGTGCGGCGGGCGAATGTCCGCCTACAACGCAGGAGATTGCGTGTTTGATTCCCGCCTTGGGATAAATGTTTGTACGATCTGCAAATATTTATTCCAGGTGTTCTGGGTGTTTTCTTCGTCCATCGACCTAAGGTACACAGGTGCGCCTTATGTGCTTGTAATTCCACCCATACTCTTCAAATCGAAACAACAACGCTGCTTGACGAGGAACAGACATGTTGGACATGTTGACCCTTCACAAAAAGACTTATTACCTATCTGTTTTTACCAATAATAATATTAATAATGCTGGACTATCCACACAGCATCATCTAGCCCCAAGCTAAGCAGAACTTATTTTATGGGTACTAGATGACTGATATACTTAATGCAATACATTACATGCATACTTATATATTTTTTAGGGTTCCGTACCTAAAGGGTAAAATAGGACCCTATTACTAAGACTTCGCTGCCTGTCTGTCTGCCTGTCCGTCTGTCACCAGGATGTATCTGTATCACGTCTCATGAACCGTGAAAGTTAGAGAGTTGACATTTACACATATGATGTATTTCTGTTGCCGCTATAAAAACCATCTTGCACGTACTTAGTTAATAAAAGTTTTGTCTAGCATCCAGCACAAGTGTTTTACCATCAAGATCCAATCCTTTCACAAGAACTAGCCTAACTATCTTAGAGGCAACAACAGAATGGGTTACCGAGGCCTCGCAATGTAACTCAAAACGACAATACAAAACTTCGCTTATAAAGATTCAAGATATTCCAGAGTATTTAACCTTCAAGACTGCTGTTACTGAAGTAACTCCGCACCTCCACCACCACACCACACCACCACCACCAATTAATATTAGTCACCACATTTATGTCATAGAAAAGTCTTGTGGATATAAAAATATACAGGAACGTCTTCAACAAAAATAATAATCAAAAAGATAATCCTTCCTAAACCGAGTACTACCATCCTTATAAAAGCCTCTATAGATGTTAATTAAATATGTTTCTCATCACAAATCATGTTGAGCTCACAAAGTCGCTGTCAAAACACAAATAAAGGCGCCTCCAGACGTGAAAGAAGTAAAGGGGCTCACAGACAGGAAGAGACCGTCTCCGAAGTCGGCTCTAATGGATTTATTTAGATGTCATTTTTTATGTGGGCGGGGGCTCGCGCTGTGGGACGCCTGTCCGTGGGTAATGTGGATAAGACCACAAAAATAAATCATCATTATCATTAACGCTAGCAGTGTAGTTTGCTTGGTTGCTCATCAGTCCAGTGCGAGTGGATAAGAGGTCTCTTAGTTCCATATTCTACCATGATTCAGAAGGTGTGTAATGTTGTTGGTACAGCATCACCACGCCATTATAATAATAATAATAATTTATTTCAGACATAGGTCCATACAATTTTTACATAATATTTGGTTAGTAACATAAAAACTTAAAGACTATGTTAGTGCAATTTCATGTTTTGTTTTTTTGTTGTATTATAGTGAGCGAGTTATTACTACAAGTAGTCTTTAAACTTCATTATCACTAGCTCATAAGATCTTATCCCGGTTCACTCACTACAGGTATACAGGTCTTTTATATGTGTATTTACATTATTTACGATTTTTTTACATCATCTATTTTCTTAGTGTAGGTATATCTACTTTTTGGCTAGATGTACCTGCTTGATTTTGCTAGATAAAAAACGAGTGTGCTTTAGACCACACGACTGAAGTAAAACTTCTTTAATATACGAAACGTACCTATCTGGCTATGAGAGAAAGAGAGAAAGAACAGTGCTTTCATACTCCCCCCATGGTAGCGTTATACGTTTAACGCAATCTTGTTGGAAGTCGCATTAGAAGTTTTACTACAATAAAACTTTTGCATACATTGAAACAATTTGGTCAAGAGTCTAAAAACCATTAGGAATATCCATACTTTGACCAACCATGATAAATTGTAAGCCCTCCGTTATCCCTCGAACGCGTGTTCCATCTCAGTGGGCACGGTCTCTGTGTGCGTTCACCCGCAGCCAGCACACATGCATAACTAATGCATTTCTCACCTGCACACACGCGTCGGCTGTATCTGTAGGCAGTTGATGTCTTGTTGGCATAGGTTTCTAATGTGTGCGTGAACCGACATTGGTATTTTGATTGGTCATGCATTTTACGTGTTTACGACCGTCTCGCGGCTTCTCCCGGTGCGGGCTAGCTATAAAAGCAGTAATTTATAAGTCGATCTGACGCCTAAGGTACGGAGGCTGTATTTTAGCTTTTGGTATTGCGAACAGATAAGCAATCAGCGAGCATCGGTTTGCGAGAGGCTGTTCTGTCTGCGGCTTTATTGCATTTGAATATGCATTTAGCATGTTTATTGCTGTTGCTTTTTAAACTTAGTAGCTAATATAAAATGCTTAGTACATTTATTTTTCGAATATCTTATATCTATATTACTTTACCATAGACTTTATTTCAATCGTAACCTTTCTAAGGTAGGCGGTTCATTAAGTGTGAAGGGTGATCTGGTAAATTTGTAGCGAGCCTAACTACCATTAAAAGCACATAAGCTTCCTGGGAGCTAAGCAGGTTTGAAGGAGCGACGTAGGGTCTCCTGGCATTTATTTACGTTGAAATGCTTCACCTTTGCATTCCAAACATACAAACACAACTTAGGTACAGGCAGAGCCGTCTTAAACTAGGCTGGGGCCCTTGGGCACTCATGAATTTGGGGCCCTTTTGGAAAGTAAAAAAAGCTGTTATAATAACATTTATTTACTAAGCATGACCATTTATTGTAGGTAATCAAATACAGTATGAAAAAAAAAACGTGTCAACGTGGGACAGATCTGGCGTAGAATCTACGCTGATAGAGTACTTAGTACTTTGCTGATTTAAGTTCTTTGACAATGGTTTTCAAAACTTGCTGTCCCATTAAATTAATAAATTCATTACAAATACATATTTGCCGATAAATATGATGTATAGATATAATGGCGTAGTATATGCCTTGTAATAAGATTACTGATTTCTGAAAAAAAATTAGCGTGCCCGATAAAAATGTTTTGAGAATAAGTGAGAGAAATTGTCGGTCCTACGGGGCCCCCTGAGAATGGGGGCCCTGGGCACGGGCCCCGTGTGCCCTTATGGTAAAGACGGTATTGGGTACAGGCTTTTGCGATAGTCTAAGGGAGTAGAATAAAGTGAGAACTTTATAGATTAAATCATTCTTATTCGAAAATAAACAATGGAGCGAGCTATTCTGGGAATTTCACTACGTGATAAAATTAGGAATGAGCAAATCTGTTGAAAAACCAAGGTCACAGACGTAGCGTTTAGAATCAGCAAGCTGAAGTGGCAATGGGTAGGCCATATAGCTCGTTGAACCGACAACGCTGAGAAATAAAGGTTTTCAAATGTCCAAATCCATAATCACAAATCAAAAGAAGAAATAGGATAGGACGCCGTAGACCAATGGCATTATCAGGATCACGTAAAGCCGGTGGATCAATTGAAGAAGGCTCAATAATTGTTCTTAGAAACGTGTACCTTAGGGAGGTTTATCTTCAGTCTGAAGATGACAATGATCTGAAAACACCCCACGGCGAAGCAGAGCATGTCTCACAATGTAGTCGCGCTGAAAGTGAGGCTCAAAATCGTTTTTGAAATGTATACGGGTAGGCTGATACCCAGCGGTGGACTTTTTCAAGCTGATGATGATGATGATGATGATGATTTTTTATATAAAAATGCTGAACAATCCACACAACATCATCTAGCTCCAAGCTAAGCAGAACTTGTGTTATGGGTACTAGATGACTGATATACTTAATACAATACATTACATACATAGATATTTTTTATTATACCTACTTCCAAATACCCAGAACACCCGGAATAAATATTTGCAGATAGTACAAACATTTATCCCAAGGCGAAAATCGAATCGGAAACCTCCTGCGTCACAGGCGGACAATCGCCCGCCGCGCCACATCGGTCGTCAACATAAATGTTGATCTATCTTTTTGACTTTCCTTTTGTTTCCAGGTAAACCAGTGAACTGAGGTTTTTGTAAAGATCGCGGGAAGTTATTGGCAAGAAAAAGCTCAAAAGCGTTCATCCTGGATATGTTGCCTATGTCAGAGATGATGAACCTGCGTCTACTGTCATCCATCAAAGGCAAAGTAAAGATCACTTAAAATCGTCTGAGAGCTAGTGAATTTAGGCGCCAGTTCCTCGCAATCAAGCCTAGAAGAACATGATGAAACTTACGATTAGTTTCTAACGTTCTTCTGAGTGATCTTTATGCAAAATAATGTAACAGGAAGCTCTAGTGTAGTATCCATCCAACTTAGTGACGAGTACTCAAAGTGGAAATATCATTTGAATAAAAAAATTGAATCAAAACGTGGTGAAAAGGATTAGGAATCCATATTATTCGATAGAAGGCTCTGATTCAGATATTTTTTATACAACTTACAGATGGAACATGCAGATGGTCCACTTGATGTTAGGTGGTCGCCTATTCATTAGGAACGTGCTCTACGATACACCACTCAGCGTCCATCAACCTAAGTCATACAGGTGTTAAGTCTCATGTGCCTGTAAATTCACCGGCACCCACACCCTTCAAACCGGAACCCAGCAAGCTGCTTGGCGGCAGAAATAGGTATGGTGGTAGTACTGCCCCGGACAAACCCTTCACAAAGAGCTATGAGTGTGTGGTCCAACTCGTTAATGTTCAATTATATTTTGTGTGAAACACTTATTCTAAAATTATCTAGATTTCCTGTCCACAATAAAATATTCTTACAGCATACAGTTTGGCCCCGCTCCAATACATATTTTTCCATGTGTGGGTGACAGTTCAATCAGTGAAGCTTTAAGCAACTCAAGCGCTTTAGTAGAAATTTATGAAATAAGCCGCTTTAAATGGGCAGCGGACAAAATTGTTCTTCAAAACGGTACTATCTTTGTGTGGGTGAACCATTTTACTTCCAAGCGATTATAGCGCTGTGGGCTAAAATAGTCTTTCGTGAAGAGAGTGTGGGAAAGTGCTGAGATGTTTTATGATTAATTTAAGCATTATGGTTTCAAATGTGGGTGGGAGAGTGTTCGTTCAAGCAATTCAAGCGTTGCGTTAGATGAAAACTTGCGTCCTTCCAATAGCGATGAAAGTGCTGAGGGGTAAAGTGGCTAATCGATAGCGGACGCGCGTTGCTTTGAAAGCCTTCCTTTCAAGGGTCTTTGTACTCTGCCTCAGAGGCCGCGTACAGGATTGGTTACTCCAAGTATTTATCTATTATTTATAAGTACTGTACCAAATTTTATGATGCCCTCCGTTTATTTTGTGAAAACCAATTGCCTAATATCGAAAAACGAAATTCTTGATATTTGGACTGAAAGTGGAAATGAAGGTGTTTCAAGTTTTAACTTACTACATCCTTATTGAACAAACAGATTGCCCACCTGATGTTAAGTGGTTAGGTACCATATTTTATAACAAAACATTGCCTTCTAGGTCACGCTCGTTACAAACGTGCTCTCTGATGCAATACTTAGCATCCATCAACCTGAGACATATGAATGAACCTGAGGCACCCACACTTTTCAGACCGGAACAAAGCAAGCTGCTTGGCGACAGAAATAGGCATGTATTTTTACCAGAATTGACTAGAATTCTATTTGACAAACACTTTATAGTTTGCCATGTTTCTCTGTCTGTGTGTCTGTCTAGGACAAAGCCCGTATTTACTCGAAGAAGAAACTAGTGATGCCTACAAAAAAGTACTTACCTACTTCATAAAATTATTTCTCTTCTCTATCCGTCATTTGACAGACAACTTTGGTAATATCAAGTATGTTTAATAAATAGTTTTTAGTCAAGTGATATTTCGGTATACGTGTTATTGACTATCTACACTTATCTACATGTGTCAGATTATTATATAAAAAACTCATTTTAGCATATTTTCAATAATGCTTGAGTCTGACTAAAAATCACGGTGGAACGCTGGATTGGTCGGATTCGACCAATCGAGTGTAGGTACGTTTCTAGCATGAATGTCTTCAACTCAAAGGTTAGACAATTTTACTATAACTACTTACAATTTGTATACTTAATTTGTATAAAATAGATAATTAACTAATTTGTAGAATAGAGAATTTAAATATTCATTTTATTACATAATTTATTGTACTAAAATGTATATTTACAATGCGTCATCCGACAGTCAATTTTGCCAAAGTCAAGCGTTTTTAGGGTTCCGTACACAAAAGGTAAAACGGGACCTTGTTACTAAGACTCCGCTGTCTGTCTGTCGCCAAGCTTGTATCAATTAATAAAAAAAAAAACAGCCAAGTGCGAGTAGAACTCGCGCACGAAGGGCTCCGTACCATTATCTATAATTAAAATGGCAAAAAATCACGTTTGTTGTATGAGAGCCCTCATAAATATTTATTTAATTCTGTTTTTTAGTATTTCTTGTTATAGCGGCATCAGAAATACATAATCTGTGAAAATTTCAACTGTAACTATACCTATCGGTTCATGAGATACAGCCTGGTGACAGACGGACAGACAGACAGCGAAGTCTTAGTAATAGGGTCCCGTTTTACCCTTTGGGTACGGAACCCTAAAAAACTATGTTGCTTCTAAAGATGAAAAATATGAATCTCTCTTTCATACGGTTACCAAGGCCTATCTTGTTCTTTGTGACTAGCCATCATAAAAGGCCAAAGACAGGTTGATGGACGTAGAGCAGTGCATCGTACCTGCGAGGTAATGCTTTATTTTAGGTGATAGTTGCCACTTAACATCTGGTGGGCCATCTGTTTGTTCCACTAGAAGTAGCATAAAAACAATAAAAAACACCTACCCAAGTACCAACGTGTTTAAGTATAATCAAATTTCCTCCCAGAAATGTCATCTGTTCCGAACGGCCATATAGAAATCTTCTATATATATAAAAGAAAGTCGTGTTAGTTACTTCACTTATAACTCAAGAACGGCTGAACCGATTTAGCTGAAAATTGGCAGGGAGGTAGTTTAGAGCCAGGAGAAGGACATAGGATACTTTTTATCCCGAAAAAATAACGGGAACGGGAAAAAACTGCCACGCGGGCGAAGCTGCGGGCGGCCGCTAGAATAGTATAAATGTAGTAGGTACCTATAGTTAAAATAGTATAATTGTAAACAGAATTTGCACTGAAATAAAGTCGTTCGTTAGGAAATAGGTTTAAAATATAATAAGCTGCTAGTAGTTGTAAGAAAATAAATTATGGAAATACAAGCCTGGAAGCCCGTCCATCTCGAGCCCCTGTTGTCAAGTCATCACCGTTGTTTCATTCAAGCCCTACAGAATCCCAGCTACTCGGTACACAGCGACCGGAGAAGGAGCGAAGCCGGGACCGCAAGCATAGTTCATACAGTCCACTCAAGAATAGTCACCCGGGTTCGACTCCCGGTCCCGTACAGTCAATATGCTTAGTAAATTTCAAATTTTTATCAAATTGATAAGTGAGTTACAGGCCCTAACTCGGTTGGTAGTTGCTTTCCCTCTTGCTTTTGCCTCTTGTAGGCTGTGGGTTCGATAAAACATTTGGGCTTATTTTTCATCATCAACCCGCATATCTCCAAAGCTTATGTTTCTGCTGGGTTTTTCGCCTATTCCCTACTTAGGTAGGTATCTTACTACCGTTAACCAAGCACAGAATCAATAGGTTAATAATAGCTACCCTAGTTGGTAAGGAAGTATCTTCTAGCGTTCAAGACGACCTACAAACGACGAAAACTCGACGCGACGACCTCAAACCACGATTCAACAATGACGTCACGTTACAACAGCTGCGCAAAACATCGACCTTGTATTCATCTCTGTCTATCACGAAGAATTAAAACGAGATGCACGACCGACCGACGACCATACGACGCAACCGCCAGCCATATTTTAATCAGTGCCGCTTCCTACGTCAAAGAGAGAGGTTGCGTGTTTTTTTCTCACTTAAAATGCAATCCCTTCCGGAGACTGCTTTCACTGAAAGAAAAGTAATTAAAGAGATACTGCTAGCATACAAAAAATATCCTTATTTGTGGAATCCGAGCCATGAGCTCTATGGCAACTGTGAAGCTAGGAAAAATACGTTGGCAGCCTTACTCGATACATACAGAATTTTAGTACCAAACGCCAATATTGACACATTAAAAAAGAAAATTGATAATTTGCGAGCTTCTTACAAAAGGGAATTTAAAAAGGTAGACACCTATTATCCACTATCTTATCTACAACGTAAATAAATATTATGAACAAGGAAAAATGTTTACACTACGGGTTGTACTCGAATCAATAAATAAATAAATAAAACATTTTTTTTTATTCAGGTGCAGAACAATCCAGAACATATTCCAAGTCTATGGTATTACCGTTACTTGAAGTTTCTTCACGAAGGAACAGCTACATATAAGTCAGAAGAAGAAGACGGAAACGAAGACGAAGTCGAGCAGGTTCGTACATTTATTCGTCCGTAAAAGTTTACATACTTTCCTATTTCCACAGCTAAGCAGTGATGTTCGCATTTCTGTGGCACAATTTAAATCTTTACATCACAGAGAAATGACCTCAGTACAGTATAACATAAGGCACGTGCTCTGCGAGGTAAGTACTGCAGCTGTTATATGCAGAGGTAACCGCTTAACATCAGGTGAGCTATCATGTTTTATCTCTTTTCTATCATTAAAAAACCTCCTAGTTAAGTTATGATAGAAAACAGAATAGAATAATAGTTTATTTGCAACACACGAAACGTACAAACATTAATTTCAAGGCGGGAATCGAACCCGTAACCTCCTGCCGCCGCGCCACATCGGTATATTTTAATAAATAGTTACGAAAACATTTTATTTTATTATAAAATTATGTCAATTTAGGAAGGGATGAATAGGTACGTAATTCACTACTTTACTCGCAAGCTAGACCTTTTTGAAGTAAAACTTCTAATGCGACTTCCAACAAGGTTGCGTTAAACGTTTAACACTACCATGGAGGGGATGAAAGCACTTTTCTTTCTCTCTTTCTCTCATAGCCAGTTACGTTTCGTATATTAAAGAAGTTTTACTTCAGTCGTGTGGTTTAAAGCACACTCGTTTTTTTTACAATACGCATGTTTTTTTAGAGTTCCGAGGATGATGCTACCGGCAACAGTCAGCTTCGCCAGTTATTGGTAAACTTTTAAAACATATATCTCTTTTTTTTATGATACTTCTGTTTGAACAAGCATATGACCCACTTGATGTTAAGTGGTAACCATCACTTATAACATAACCTTGTAGGTCACGCACGTTAGGTAGGTACGTGCTCTACGATGTACTACTCTGCGTCCACTGAGGTATATTGGTGTTGAGCCTCATGTGTAATTTCACTGGCACCAATTCAAAACCGGAACACAGGAATGCGAGGATCACTGCTTGCCGGCAGAAATAGGACCGAGAGTGTTACTTCCCCGGACGAAGCCTTCATTTCCAATCAGTAGGTTTTGGATGCTAAATGCTCTTGGGTTCGCTTAAAAAGTATTACTACACTGAGAAAAATGGATTTCGAGCCTAAAGCGCAATACACACTGAGCCCGCCGGGCCGCCGATAAAGCCCGGCGACACAACCCGGCGGCCTGTTTGAAAAGAATCATGTCGGCAACATGCGCCTGCGCGTGTTACCCGCCGACATGTTGGCGGCTCCGGTACGCCTGCTGCGTACCCAACTAACTGCGTTTCGACTTGTAATAAGTGAAGCCGCCGCGCCGGACCGACGACGGGCGGTGGGAACGGTCGCATACGATGAAGCCTGTTGTAGCCTGTTGTCGCCCGTCCGATCCGTCGGGAGTCGGTAATTTCAAAGGCGCGGCGCGGCGCGGCGCGACGGCGCATGCGCGTACACGCACACACGCGCGCACTTAACATGTTGGACTGGTAGTAAGGACAGGCCGGTACAGGCCGACAGACACCGTGGGAACGGCACGGCGCGAGACGCAATCAGCCGCACGGGTATCAACAGGCGTGGTACGATCCGGTCTGGCCTGTGATAACACGGGCCGTGGGACCTTAATTTCAAAGGCGCGGCGCGGCGCGACGGTGCCTGCCGTGGCCTGTGCTAGCGCGTCTGCGTCGGTTTTAACTCATTCATTTCCCCTGCGGCGGCCTGTGCGCGTACACGCACGCGATGGAGTGGACAAACGATATGATATTCAAGTTTTTAACTCTCTACGAAAATGAACCAGCGCTTTGGAATAACTCGTCGCCACAACATAAAAACAAGAACGATGTCCATGATGCGTGGTTACGGATAAAATCTAATTTAAAAAAAGGAACTATATCTATCACGGAGTTAAAAAAGAAAAAAGAAAATTTGATGTCTACCTACAGAAAGTTGAAAGGTAAAGTCAAGGATTCTATGACAACGGGTAGTGGCATCGATGATATTTATAAACCGGAATGGCCGTTCTATGAGATGATGGCAAAATTTTTGGACGGCGTATATAAACCAAGAAAGACTAAAACTACAATGATGGTGAGTTAACGTTTATTTGTATTTATCTATCTAATAATAATAATAGTAAAGGCCTTACCATCAATCTTAGGCAATCGATATAGGTAGGTAACTGAATTGATTGTGCATGAAATAAGATATAATGAAATAATTGAATATGTTTATAAAATAAATTGTTATGCTATCAATTTCATGTTTACTTAATTAAATTATTAAGAGGGGAGATGTGGATGTAGGTAGATAGCAATATACGATGACGTGAGGGTGTTTGGAAATAAAGTCAGTCTATGCATGGTGCTCGCGTGTTTCATTGTACAGTCCTCAAGAATAAATACCTACATTACAAATAATAGTAAAGGCCTTACCATTATTATTAAATAAACTTAAATTTTATTATTATTATTTCATTACTCAAATGGTTTTTACCTGAACCGTGAATACGTCAAAATGATACCGTCTATCACACTTACACAGATGACAGAACGACCGTAACAACTTTATAAGGCGTTTCTGTTCGTTGTTACGTCTGGTCGGTTTTTTGCCTTCATCTTCACAAAATCGGCCGTAATAACGGCACTTTCCGCTTTTCATTTTTCTCAGTGTACTACTACTACATACATCATGAATAATCTATATCTATACCAATTATAAGAATCTGTCCTGACTGACTGACTGATTGGGATATAAACAACGCACAGCTTAAACCACTGGTCGTAGGGACTTGAAATTTTCAGTGTATATTTGTCTTGGTGCGTAGGGGTGTACTAAGAACGGAATTCCTGAAATTCAACCCCCAAATGTGTACAGCGGGTGTTGAAGTTTGTATAAAAATCGCTTTATGCGGGCGAAGTTGCGCACGTTACGCTAGTTTTGTATAAAAATCACACGAAATCACACGCGTTTCGGTTGTATATAATATTGATTAATAAGCTCACTATTCTTCTTTTCAGTGTTCCAGTGTCGGCGATACAAAAAGTCGTGCCGTGGTAAGACATGCTAACTTAGTATCGTTTATAAGTTGTTACTATCATCATTATTGTAGACTAGCGGTCCGTCCCGGCTTCGCATGGGTTTTAGTAAGGATCCCTAATTTTTTTTAAAATGTAATATAGCCTATGTCACCCGGGAATAGTGTAGCTTCCCAACGGTGAAAGAATTATTCAAATCGGTCCAGTAGTTTCGGAGCCTATTCAATACAAACAAACAAAGTTTTCCTCTTTATAATATTAGTATGATATAATATTAGTATGAAGTATGATAAAAGTAATAAAAGCACTCAATATTGTTATCCTACATTACAATAAACAGAACAACAAACATTTTTTCAGTTTAAAAAAAAAAACAAATTGAAAACTTATGAACGAATTGAAACTGTTTTGTTAAAGGGGCATTGGTACGCCATCATACAGGTTTTCCTAGTTTGGGTACCAATGCTGTCTAACCAATGAACGATCATGTAATATGTTATTTTCAAATAAATTTCATTTCATTTCAAACTAACGCTCAAATACTCAAACGCAACTTAAATTTAATCACGTCTCAAGTTGCGATTTTTTGACAGTTATCAATGAAAGTCTGTCGAAAATTCCTCACTTGAGACCTGATTAAATTTAAGTTGCGTTTGAGTATTCAGCTGTACCTAAGTTAAATTTTGTTTTACTGTTATGTACTACTTGTTCATTTATGTTAAATGTTACTTCCTACTGTTTTTTCACAATAATAATTCGCACTGATTATGCACTAATATTTTTATTTAATGGAAATGCAACTTTGACGGACGAATACTCAAACGCAACTTAAGTAATGAATTTTTGACAGACTTTCATTGAAAACTGTCAAAAATCGCAACTTGAGACGTGATTAAATTAAAGTTGCGTTTGAGTATTCGTGCGTAAGTGTCAGTAATTTGGTATCTTTGACGGTACCAAGTTCACCGGCTCAACTAATTCGGGCTTTTTCATATAACTAAGCTTAATCCTGTATTTTTTAGGGTACCAAAGCTTCTGAGACCAGTCCATGCCACGACCAGACGTTACCATCAGTTTGTATATTGGTAATGCAACTCTTTTGTAATTTATTTATCTATGTCTGTTTGTGATGACGTAATCATGCTCAGCCTGTTGAAGTCCTCTGTACATAAGACTATTCACATTGACGACATCTGTGGCGCGGCAGGCGTATGTCCATTATTATTATTATAATACATTTTTTGTAATTAAGGGCAAGTCTTGATTTTGATTTTAACTTGTTCTAAATTGTAAAAGTCATCATAGTTAATAAATAAATATTTGTGGACATTTTCACACACCATCAAGCCCCAAACTAAGCGTAGTTTGTTTTATGGAATCCAGATGACTAATAGAATACTTGTATACATATGTTTCTATTTGTAAATACAAACATAGAATACAATACATAACATCCAGACACAGAACAAACATCTTCTTAGATTCATCACTCAAATGTTTGTTCTCGGTGGGATTGAACCCACCACCCACAGTGCAGAAGGCTTTATACGAACAGCTGTGACATCTTTCAAAAATCTCATGTATTTTCAGAATCCAGACATGAAAATAGACCCATACACACCCGAAGAGTCTACATATACAATCAAAACGGATGTATCGGAAACAGACGCGTTTGGCCGAGCCCTGGGTTTACAGCTAAGCGAATTAAGCCCATTGCAGAAAACAATTGCTGAAAAATTAATTTCAGAGGTAGTTTTTTACGGCAGACTTGATAAACTCACCACAAAAACTAGTTTGACTAATATCAATGAAGATTTCCTCTAAATAGAAAAAAACCTTTTTGTCTAGGATTAAAAAACAATGGTACACTGATTGCATAAACCTTGGCTAATCAAATAAGGATTTCCTTTATATACAAAAAACCTTTGTTTATGATCGAAAAAACATCAGACCAAACTTTTTCTCTTATCAGTATTTGAAAAGAAAAAGTTTGCTGAATAAACAGTTCTGTATTTAAATCAGAAGGAAGGTTTGACATTATGTAAACTCTTTTTGTAACAATTATAAGTAAGTACCTATATGTATATGTACATATGATACTAGGTATAATAGGCTTAGAAATTCATTCAACCACAATTTTTACTTAGAAATAGCATGTATATTTAAAGAAACATAAATCTGTTCATACATGTAGTTTTTTTTTAATTTCCTACCTATCCGGATTAGAAGTAGCACCTCGTAAATGGGGGGTAAAGTAGTAACGACCTTTATGTAGATAGATAGATAGATAGATAACTCTTTATTGTTCACCACACAGAAACATAATACAGGAAATATACACAATTAGGCAAAACAATGGGCGGCCTTATCGCTGAAAGCGATCTCTTCCAGGCAACATTTTATGTACCTTTTATGTACAGGCAACTTTTTATGTACCTCCTGTCCAGGTCGTCATATTTCTGAACCCCATGCATGGTTTATCCAAATGCCGTTACAGTAATTAGTGCCTGAAAAACACACACTTATAAACTAGCACAGCGACCTAAGATCTATGGGGCAACTTGGGCAATTTTATTTTGTAGGTAAATATTGTAGTTATGTATTTGTTTGAGCATAGCTTTCGAGCTTTTGTCGATCTGAGAAATTTGGCGTAGGTAAGCATTGAAATCAGTTTTTTTACAAATGTATAAGAGCATTACTTTTTGAGAAAGGTAGGTACGATTATTATTTTATTAAGTACTGACTACTACTTGCTATTTACGATAAAAATAGTAAAATTTAAAAACCACTGTTACGTGAGCTCCTATTTCGTATAGTTTCAATGACTTTGTAGTTCGAGTAGGTAGGATAGGTACCTACTATTGATGTGATTTTATAAATAAGTAAGTACCTACCTTATCTAAGAAATAATACATGCATTAGCGTAATTTCTTGAACTAAGTATCGATTTCTGAGAATCAATAATAATTCTTGCACATCATGTGTGATCTTAGTTTGGGGTGAACTAGGTAGTTAGGTAGGTACCTACTTAAACTACTTGGATTACTTTTCGGAGAACAATGCTATGAAGTGACGGCGCGGCCGACGACGCTAGAAAACCTTCGGAGCGGCAACGCGACTCAGCTGCCAGGCATCGATCGTATATTCGTCCTTGTCTTACGCCATACGTTAAAACAGGACGTATGACACGCCGCTTGGACAACACTACTGCCAGCCGGATCCGGCTGAGTATTTTGTCAGTTTTGCTTGAACCGTGGAAGAGGGGTCACGTACGCGGTCCTCTATCACACAAAACAATGACATTGGAATATAACCTTGTATCAGAGAGAAAAGTGATGACAGAGGTTCTAGAACTGTATAAGGAGCATACTTTTTTGTGGGATACGAGTCACGCTCTCTACGGGAACAAAGGGGTAAAAGACCTAGCGATATCTATCATGCTTGAAAAATATAAACTTTTGGTACCGGATGCCAACGGAGATACTTTAAAAAGGAAGTTAGAAATTATGCGAACGTCCTATAGAAGAGAATATAAAAAGGTAAGTAGGTATGCGAACTCTTGAGGTTTTATGTAATTTTTTTAGAAGAATTATACCATAGTGTTTGTATTTTTTTTGTTTTTAGACAATGCTTAATAAGGAGCATACTCCAAGTCTGTGGTACTACAGTCTATTGTCATTTCTGGAAGAAGGAACCGCTGCTGTGTGTCGCTCAGAACCAGAAGATGAAGAAGTAAGTTCATTTATCTTACATTAGATTTTTTTATTAGTTAATTTATTCTGTTAGTTCATTACTGCCTGCCACACAGTGTATGTACCTACCTCAAAACGACAACATTAAACTTTGTTTATTGTTTTCAAGAGTAGAGTGGTAACTTTGCAGAGTTGGTAACTTTTCCAAGCGAGATACCAAAATTTAAATTGCATTGCAAGTGCATTTTGAAAATACTGAAGCTTAACCATTTTAAAGCCGGTCAGCGAACTATCTACGGAAATCAGTAAACTTTGATCGTAACCAATCGGTATTTTTCACAGAGTCAGTTATCAGAGACATACCAACCAAAGCCGCCAAAGAAACCAAGGCTATCCAGCGAGTTCATCACGGAAAATTCAAACCCTGAAGAGTCTATTATCACCTTCAAGCAAGACAAAAACGCAGAAACGGACGCGTTCGGACGCACAATAGGTCTTCAGTTAGCAGAATTGAGTTCAATACAAAAAACGATTGCAGAGAAATTGATCTCAGAAGTAATATTTTATGCTAGATTGGATAATCTTACGTTGACGACTAGACTAATAAATCTAAAATGACAATAAAACTTACAGAAATAAGATAAAAATATTTTTATAACCCACATTGTCTCGCTACCACGCGAGCACAGGTCTGCCTCAAGGTCTTCCAATTTTTGCGGTCACCGACTTATTTAAAACTTATTTAACTACCAAAAGCACCTGTGGTCTAGTAGGAATGACTCGCCTTTTAATTCTAAGGTCGTGGGTTCGAATCCGGTCATGCATCAAAGTATTTTTCAATCAATAAATGTATCTGCGCAATGCCAATGCTCTCAAACTGTGAAGGTAAACATCATGAGGAAACCAGTTAGTTTTCTAACAGCGTCGACAGGCTTGCAATTTGCCACGTATGGAACACAAACCAATGCAAAATGTGAGTACCTATGTACTAAATGTTATATTTGGACGTACCTCTGGCTACCCCCCTTAGACATCCTACTACATCACTACTGAGAGATCTGAGGGAAATTCTACCGTGCCCGGTGATGTAAGTCGGAAAGCTTTTTCTTTCTTTATTTATCTGATTACAAAACACAAGTATTTTAACTTAGTTTGGAAATCAAGGAGCCCATCTTGTTTTCAACCATGTACAACTGCAAATGTGTTAATTTGTTTGGTTCTATGCTTGTTTTTATAAACCTTGTACACTCTGCCTTTTTGTCAAATAAACTTTTTATTATTATTATTATTATATTACCTAACTAAATAAAACAAATAGAGGAATCCCAAATTATTTGAGTAACGAGCCCAAACTAAAAGTTATATCTTGCCGGTTCCAGCCATCGATCCAGTTTGCCTCAACCTCTAACTCAATAACTTTGTATTTACGTAATTATCTCATTATTCGAGACTAAATAAACTAATAAGAAACGCAATATCTACCTACTTACTACCTACATATCTTATCCCGGGCCAATTTTGCGTACGATGCCTTATCCGATAAAGTTACCAAACATGATCGACAGCTATTACACGCCATTACTTCTTTTGTATCCATCTCTGTTTAAACCTACTCAATAGAGAGAGACGGGGAGCAAGTTGTGCGGTCGTCTCGAGTCGAGACTCGACCCTACCCGACTGAGCCCGAACGATCCGGCAAACTAATCGGCCCTGTATACTGTAAGTCAGGCAGTACGATTTTGTCATCAAGGAAGGAGCCACGTCACCACAAAATGGCATACACATTAGAAAAAAAGTACATATCTGAGTTCATTCAGATGTATAAAGACATGCCTTGTTTGTGGAACACCTCCCATGCGTTTTATTCAAACAGATTGGCTCGAAATCGGGCACTTGATGTCCTACTCGAAAAGTATAAGAAGTTTGATGGAACGGCCGATCTGGGAAAAATGAAAAAAAAGCTTGAAAATATGCGGACAACTTATAAACGGGAACGTAATAAGGTAACAAACATTCCATACTTTCCACATCGCTAAATCGCACTTTTATCTACTTACTGTTTTTTAAAAACCTATTTATTTCGTAAGATATGTTTATCTTTCTAATTTTTTTTAGGTTGTAAAGTCACAACTCACCAGGGGCCCGTTGTACGAGCCAAGTTTGTGGTACTATGCTGATATGTCATTTTTGGACGAGCTGAACGATTCGAACTATACAGAAACTACTGCAGCCAGTGTTGAGAACACGACCGACGACGGCGTTGATGGCAATGTTGACGTAAGTGAATTTTATTTGTTCAAGTAGGTAAATAGTATGTAGGGAGCAATCGTTGCTAGGTCAGCGAATATTACACAGTGTTGAAGTATTTTCTTTGTTACCCTGGTCACTCACATGTGAAAAGTACATGCTAAGTCTGTTTATTCAATGCTGATTGTCGACCTACACTTATAGGTGCGCATTATCATGCTTATGTGAGGGACCAGTGGCAATCGAATCTTCTTTGGTCAATCCAGTTTCCTAGATAAATTGGTTGAATTTGAAAATAATGTAAAATTAAATTGATTCACCACTGATATAGATACCTAACGAATTATTGAGTAAGATTGAATTTACGTACCCAATTAATTAAGTATTTAATTATTGAGTAAGATTTAACCTACATCCCCAATTAATTGGGTAAGTAAGTATTGTATTTCTTTGTACTACAGTAGGTACCGAGTTGGTATGACAAAGCTAAATCATTATTGACCTGACTAAATACTTATTTTTTGCAGGAACGTTCCGAATCCCCTCCACCTAGAAGACCAAAACGACCAGCAAGTGTTTATTTGACTGAAAGTGAAATCGATGAAATTGAGACTGTAAAAAAAAGTCCATCGAAAAAAAAAGTTAAGAAGTCAAACGTAGTGTATTTGGCAGAAGATGACAATATTTATCAAGAAGAACCTTCCTTTTCGATAAAGAACGAACCAACTAATGAGTACATTGTGACAACTTCCGAACCCAACTTGTTCGGGAAGACTGTTTCTGCCCAATTGAATGAGCTACTACCAAAGCAGCGATTCATTGCTGAGAAGTTAATTTCTGAAGTCATATTCTTTGGAAGATTAGAAAAGTTGAAGACAGGATCCTCTTTGAATTTAAATAGTGACTGCTTTTAAGATTTTGCAGGTACTAACAAATTACATCATATTTAATTATCTGAAAAAACTGTTTTTTTATTATCATGTCAGATACTAAAATCGATCTAGATAATAATGATTAGATGAGTTTATTGCAAATTTCTCTCTTTTAGAGCCAGGTAGGTATGTCAGTCGGCCTCCTACATACCGGTACCGACGCGACTACGTTAGTAGGATACTTTACCAAAGACTGAATATTCGGTTGTCAAAAGAACCCCACGAAGCATCCCGCGATGAGGTCGGTGCGGTCGTTTCATCATTTCATCGCCACCAAAGCCGGGCCGCCGCCGCCGCCACCGCCGCGCCGCCGCCGCCGCCGTGTGGTCGGAATTGCGATCGCAACTCACCGCGCGGTGCGCAAGGTACTAGGAGAGCAGAACCGTTGAAGAGCTCTATCGAAATGTATAGCGTTGAAACAAAACTTGTTGAGCCACTCCGCCGCCCGTTCACTACGTTAACTTCCTCAAGAGGGGAAGTTGATGTAGCAAACAAGGGGTCTCTTTATACTGGAAGCTTGTAAATAAACGTGTGTGGGCAGAGTAAATGTACCGTGCATTAATTTTCCGTGACGACTACGAGAATTTGAATGTATTTGCCTACCTCGCGCAACAGTTGCGTTGCGTTTCACACGACTATTTTTGATAAGTTTTTAACCAATAGATAAAAAAAAAATGCCTGACTAATATCTCAGTAGGTATAGTGTAAATTGTTTTTTAAAAGCAAGTGGATGAAGTATGTTTTCCATGAGTGCAAAATATTAACTCCAGAGAGAAAAAGCCGATTGAAAAATCATTATTCTCGTGAAAGATTCACTTTCCCGAAGCAATAATTATTCCGGGTGGAAACACTGCTTAGTTTTCTATGACAATTTGTAGTTAATTAATAAATGCAGGAAACAATGGGACTTACCTAGACTAAGCTAAATAATGCAGGTAGGTACTTTTCCTGTTTCGAAATAAAGATTTTGTATTTGTATTGTTTTAGCCAAAAAAAGAGCCAATCCGATTGAAAATGGTGAAAGTCAAATTATTGATCTTGCCTAGAGTTTTCCTGTGTCAAAGTAAAGTTTACCGTATGTTGCCCATGTTACCTACTAGTAGGACAGACAATAATATTTTCACATAATAATACCGAACACATGGCCAGTTAAGGAAGAGATAAGAGTAAAATGAGAAGTAAGTAAGAAGAGTAAGATAACTTTTTACTGCCCGATTTACTGACACTGGTAGGTAATATGGGACAATTCGCGTTTACTTATTTCTATATTGCATTCACCTCAAGGTTGGGGCTTAGTGTTATATTATTTTGTAAAAAGAATCACTCAAAACCGTAGGAACCAAGCCATAAGTTTCTTTAGTTTTGGTCGCGAGGAACTGCGGCCTAGATTCTCCTAACTGTAAGATGATTTTAATTAACCTTTATGATATCATGGAATAAACCTTACTACTTACTTTTTTTAGGTCACGATCGATAAAATCGTGCCTTACAATGCACTGCTCTGCGTCCATCCACTTGAGGCATGCAGGTGTTAAGCCTCATGTGCCTGTAATTTCGCCGGCACCCACGCCCTTCAAACTGTAACACAGCAAGCTGCTTTGCGGCAGAAATATTGGCATGGTGGTAGCATTTCCCCGAACGAGCCCTTCACTAAGATTTCTACTATTACTAATGCTTTTTGACTATGCCTTTGTATAATAATTTCATGTACCTACTCGTATTACTTACTCTTCTAGTAGTGAGTTTTGTATTGTATATAATTCTTGTCAAATAAAAATTCACTTTGGATGGATTGTGATTTATTGCAGCGACGGCTTCATCAAATATTTTAGTCAGTCGCTTTTGTGTCAACACGAGTTAATAAACAAATCAAAGATCATCAAATTTAAGTTTCAATCGGGTCAATCTTCAAATGGTATTCTTCGAACGAAACTGACATAAACCAAGAGGCCTAATTTGGATAATTGAATTCTAGTTTCAATCTCGTCTCAGCTCAGACTTATCGGCCACTTTAGCTTTCAGCGACCAATATGAAGACAATTTGAGTTTATTAAAATAAATGACGAATTCCTTGCACCATTGAGGAAACACAAATACAACGAGGAACTGAGTTAGGTATTATTAAAATCTGAATAGTGAAACTTTTGGATACAAAAAATTATCTAATTGAATTTAGAGCTGAAAATGTAGACATAAATAGAGAAAAACCAATTATGTCTGAATATGGTAGCCCCGAGTGGTATTTTGTCAGTATCCAGAGAAATCAGGGTTTCGTACAGCTGAAGTTTAAAAGATCTTCATTACTCGTGCTCAAATATAAGTATACATCTTATTTGTTAATTATAAATACAGGTGTAGAATATAAAAAGGTCTATGTCTTACCTAAGTATAAGATTTATTCATGGTATTAAAATTATTTTAAAGGTAGGTATGACTGTTGTCGCTTTATATCTATTATTAGACCCATACATTTTTATAAGATCTAGGTAACGCATTGGACTCGTTATCTGTATTGTTATTGCGTAAGTAATTTGCAAAGCGGTTGCTTGCAAAGCCATTATTATTTGAACCTACTCTGCAAGGTTCATCTTTCATAACCTCCGCATTTCGACCTCAGGTGTAGAAGTAAAAATCTTATCCCACCCTGTTTGTAATCAATATTGGGTTCAATTGCTTTTGAAACTAGTAAACCCAATTACATTACAAAGAGCCTGTACGGTTTGTGCAAACCGCACAGTATTAGCTTAGATCATTTACCTCTAGATAGACTCTACTCCTGCAACGCGTACCTAAAAAATAGGCCAAGTTAGGCAAACTTGTTTGCGTGTCACCCATACATCAACACGCGCTCACATTGTCTTACACTCATGGCACGTCATTATATTTGTCACTGTGTGCGTGCGTAACATTACCAGCTGACAATGTGTTTCCCAGTTTATGGGGTAAACAGATCAAATTTAGGTTCCGGTTTTTAAGTAAGATGTGACTGCGTTTTTTAGCACGAGACAGTTTCGGACATATAAAATTGGTCAAGTGCGAGTCGGGCATGAATAATTGACTATTTTTTTCATTTATAAAATGCAAATATGGTTCTTTCAACTACGCTTTGTGAATTATTAAATGTGTGCCCGGAAATTATTTTGCCAAAAAATGGTCAAGGGGAAGTCGGGTTATGAATTTGATTTTCTTAGGTCTGTTTTTGTTACTAACAATCTTATGACTGTTTGTAAAATAAAATGTAAAGCAAATAAAAAGCAAAAATATATAAGTATTTTTTTATTGTACGACAAAACGCTTTGCATTCATCTCACCTGGTTTTAAAAAAAATTTAAAATGCGGCTTTTCTGTATAATTTTCACCCATTTACTTTTTTGGATAGGATCACTTGGAATTCTGAAAAAAAAATGTAACATAGTTACTATAATTATGGTCAAGGTCAGTGCTAATATATATACTTAGGCCCTTTATTAGTCGAAAACGATACTTAGTTGAAAAAATTGGTATTGGTAAAAAAAAAAACAAAAAAGTTTTCACCACCTTAAATTACAAAATTAATGTCATCTTTGAAATTGGTCGAAAACGATACCCATATTAAAAGAGCTTAAAAAATGTCTAAAAATAAGAAAATCAACGATAAATATTCAAGCCCTACTCGCACTTGACCATTTTTGTCAAAATCCTCTTGGGTACATACACAACCACATAACAAAAATTTTGTACTAACTGCCTAATCGGATGAACAGTAAAATGCAGAAGTAAAACCTTCAAACAATATTCAGGGCTACTCGCACTTGACCGATTTCTGAGTCTGAAATAAAACTCACCAGCGCCGTGCGCTTTTTCCATAATTATATAAGTAGAGTGCACACGAGACCTACGAGTGTATCCTGCAGTAAACTTTATTGAGTACCTAATGAGGATGATGATGATGATTTATGTATATTCTTTTTCATAGTCTGTTACTAACATAAGTAAACGACAATCGCGCACTCACATGGGGAATTGTGTATACAAAACCTTGCAACACTAACAAACATGTCAAGTGCGAGTTGAAATAATACGCGCTAATTTTTGAATTATATTTATCAAATTACTTGGAATTAAACTTAAAATTTAGATACTTACTGATGGAAGGACACTTCACTTGTCATTTTTAATCGTCCTCTGTAGTTTCTGCACACTTTTATTGTACAACTCGCCATTGCAGACACAAAATGTTACACAGAGATGTGACCGTCCGCCATGAAAATTCAATTGACACTGATGGGCGGGGAGCGACTTGTCGGAGTACAGTACTCTGACATTTTTTTCGATGCGTTGGTGCGTTTGAAGCAGTATCTAGAGAGTAAATGATCTAAGAGTATTAGTACATGTTCTGGCGGGTCAGCATTTTATGCTATAACGTGGTTTTTTCATTCAATTACGTGGAGTTGACGACAACCACCCAAAACGACTACACGCCATAGCATAAATCAGCTCAATAACTAAACTACAAACTATTAAACAAGTGAACTTTAACTTATTATTTTACTGAACTCTCTACAACAACTAACTTTATAAGATTGTAGGGTACAGACCCTACATCTTTGTTTTTTTTTTTTTTTTTTTGCACAAACCGTACAGAACCTATAACATTTTTATGAGTATATTAATAAATAAAATACATTCACTGTTGTACCTGAGACTGTCTGAAAAGCAGCAGTCGTTGACAGGACTACCCCGTCTGCTTGGACTTGCATGAAACGTGCTATGACGTCGCGTCTCAGGAGTTGCGCAGTGCGCGCTGATCACCCGGAGAGCATACATCGCTAGCAGGTCACCGAAACATTACCCCACGTCTCTATCTAGAACAGCGCAACGAGCTAAGCTTACTTAATCTGTGACTCATCTACGTAGCAAATGCACGACTCACAATCTAAACTCAACCTAAACTTACGCAAAATAAAGATCAAAATATGATGCGGCTGTGTAATAATGTATTCTATATTCACCGCAACATTGCATGCGATAAGGAGGGCCTACGTGAGGCGACCCGAGAACTCCACTACGGTTATGCTCCCTTGGTAGTAATTGTCCGCTGTGTTGTGCCGCGCGCCATCTTCCATTCCACTTTCTGGGATTTATTGGTAATTTTTCACGGTATTCCACGAACGATATCCGTAGTTGATCGTGAAACCAGAAACAGTGGACACAGTTCATTAAAATATTTATTTTTTAGCATAATCTTCATGGGAAGGTAAGGTAAGGTAATTAATTATGTAGGTAAAAATACTTTACACAAAATTGTTTGTTGGAATTTGTTTATGATTATTGTGAATAGAATGTTTATAATAGAATACTTCTGATATTTTTATACCCTATATTATAAAATGTTATTTTTACCATCATCGTATTACCTGCCTCGGTCATTATAACCACTCCACGTGATATTTTTTCAGAACCCTCGCATTAAAAACCTGTTTATGGTGATAGTTACCTGCCTAAGTAACAATCTACATAAACAGGTATTCTACCTAGAGTACGTGCTTAGGTAAGTAGATACTAGATACTCTTATTCCTGTACGCAGCACCTCAGGGAACCTGCAGATACGATGATAAAACAGACCAAACATTCAAATACATAACTTATTATCCCCTTTGATTAGAATTTCCCCCACCTTGTTTTTTATCAGCTGAGTTCCGATAGTTCTCACAAACACCAAATAAGGAATTTCAACCACGCCAAAATGATCCCTAAGCATCAGATCTACTAGGTCAACATAAAACTTACGAATGTATCAGAAATTCCCAGCGTTCTTCAGAATACATTTGTTTTGTGGCAATCAAGTACCAGGTTTTTCATAAAATTCAACAAGCACTTACTTCTATTATTTGAAAATAGATCGTATTACAATACAGCCAAGGCTTAAAAATTGATTTCGATCAAAGTTGAGAAGGCCGTTTTACTCGTATAGGTTCAGTGAGGGTCATCGATAGCGCGAGCGAGATAGAGCTTGCTGTGGGGTGAGGGTTGTGGAATGAGGTATTGCTAGCTCTTTCATTTTATGAGCTCCTGGTAGCTAAGATCGCTTGCGTGTCGGCCGAGGTGGCGCGGCGGTCGATCGCAGTCCCGTCCCGCGTATCTACCGCACCGCACCACACCGGTCCGCAACGAGTTGTACTTAGCCACTGGCGATGATGGCGCCACTGCTGCTTTGAACGCCACTCCCTTCTAAAGAAAATGATACAAACTCGTTTCTATTCTGTGAACGCAACTGAGGTTGCCTCAGTATCGCAGAGAAAGAATGCGGTAAATTTAATAACGCCAAAATTTTATACTAAAATAATATATAGGTATATCCACTCGATGGAATAATTTTTGAGACAATATAAAATCTTTTTCTCAGATTATTCAAGACTTTTATGTAAATTAAAATAATTCACGCCTTAAAAGCAAAATACTCGTACATTTGGACTTGACACAATAATCACTTAGTTTGTTTTCAGAATAAGTGTATATATAAAATTATCTCTGCCGAAACATTCCTTGGATTGTTTTAATTTCAAGTGTTTTATTCAGTTCAGTAGTTTAACCTAAACGAGAGTCTAAACTTGCTCAGAATCTCCCGAAAAAGAATTTTGAAACCTTTAGGCTAATTCCACATTCAAGGCAGGAATAAAAGTAGAAGATGATTTTAGGATAGGTAATTTCTGCTGTAAGTTTATTTTTTTATAATTTTATACTTATCTATTTGAAAGCGCTAAGCTCGTTATCTTCTCTTCATTCCTAAGTCTACTGTCAATGGTTTTAAAGAAAAAAATGGCATTTCTCTCCAAAATCTTAGGGAGCATAGACTGTTATTCCCTGACAAATTTTAGCGGCTTTATTTTATTATTTTATTTATTTTACTTTATTGGGAACAAGAAACAGTTGATACACTTTAGTCTTACTTAAATAATAGTATCTAGGTTTGTTTGATTAAATGTACAACCCACTACGTTATCCACAGATTACTAAGAAAAAGTATAAGATTTCGTTTGAAGCTGTTGTGAGACAGTGTTATTGCTATATCAAGATTAAGTTTAAGTTAAGAAAAAGAAGTTAAGTTATGGGCAAAATTTTGAAAGTGAAATATAAATAAATTATGTATAGTATGTAAGCAAGTAGTCTTATTGTACGTTTAGTCATTTTGTAACATAGTTATAATGTAAGTGTCGACGATACGACGCAGCGGCAGGCGCACTCCAGCATTAGTCCGACACGCGCCTTTATGAAATATTCTTGGCGATATCACCAAAGCAATGGCGACAGACTTATCAACCATTTTAGCAAGTGAAACCCTGAGCGATCAATATAAAAAAGTCATAATTTATAACAGACTACCTACAAGTAAATTTCAAATTACCCTATGCCCAATAATCAAAAGGCATATTGGATCATATTGGACAGTTTTTAAGCTAGGTGAATATATATAATCAGTTCAAGCCTATATAATAAGCAGGCAAGAAACTTACGGTTTGGTTCTTGAAGCTTTCAAGAAAACTTTGTTCTTTTAGAGATTCAACTGACTTAACTTGCTTGGCTTGACCGTTGTACGCTATTCACTCGCACAAACGAGATTTTTCTTTGAATAACGAAAACAAACTGATGATATTACAGTATAGGCACACCAGAGACACGACTCTCATAATTTTTTCTCGTAATCTTGTCAAAATTGGGTCTGTCTGAAATGTCAGTTTCAAAGAATGCCATTTGGAGAATGTCATAATCAAAACTTGAATTTGACGATGTTTTGCTACCAGAATTGAGCCTCAGTATGCAAGTTGATCGACGCAGAACATTACTAGCAAGCAAGGCAAGACTTTGTTATATGATGGTAACCACTTAATATCAGATGGGTCATCTGCTTGTTCCATCAGCAGGTAGAATAAAAAAAATAGTAGTCTACATCATAGAAGTAGACGGAATCTATCTTTTTTTATAATACTTGCTGCATGATTGAACAAGCAGATAGCCCACCTGATGTTAGTACTTATGGTAAGTACTAACATAACAAAGCAATGCTTTACAGGTCACACTACGATACAGTGCTCAGCGTTTGTGGGTTCAATTAATTTGAGGCCCACAGGCGTTCCGAAACTGAAAGACGAAGCTTTAGACGCTCTCTTACACGATGGACTAACGACATTGTTAGAATCGTGAGAGGTCGTAGGATGGAAAGGGCCCAAATTCGTTCTTTCTGGAAACGTATGGGGGAGGCCTATTTCCAGCGGTGGACTTTTACAGGATGTTGGTGATAATGATGAGCACTCCTTATGTGTCTGTTCTCTTAATAGCATGTATGCTCTTCAAACCGAAACACAGCAAGCTGCTAAGTAGTACACTTCCCCGGAGGAGGCCTTCGTTAGTCTTTTTTGTACAGAAGAAACTTTATATCATTTAATAAAGTATTCGGCTGAAAAATATTACCAAATATCTAACTTCGATAACGTGTCTCATCACCATAATGGTTTTCCGCCCAAAGCGCCAACAAGATTGAATCTGCCTCTCATCATATCCGATAGACACCTACTCTAACATCAATCTTTTTTCCACCAACTTTTACACACCATATCTGAAATCCAATGCTATGCAAGCTTGAACCTTAACGTTTCATAAATAAAGATCAGTTCTTTTACATTAAAAGGGTAAACTTTGTTGGTGATCACAAGAATTCAGTCTTGAAAGTTTCGATGCAGCCCGAGGCGATAATGCTCGGAATTTTTCGCGCTGCTTAATCGCTTTTTAGAGTAGGAGAGTTGTACTACTATAGAGAGTTAGAAAGGGACAGGAGGTGGTAATATAAGAGGGTTTTAGAATTGATTGCAAGGGGTGACTTTCCCCATGCGCATGTTAGGTCGGCCCTAGGCCGGTGGGTGCTGTGAAGCGTGCAGTTCGCATTTTTTGTTTCTCTCTATTGTTTAATTTTGCAATGGAGGATAACTTGAATAAATATGTAATTAGAGGACATATTGGTATACATGTACTTGATGTATTGGTAATGACTTCTTCCGTATTACCAAAATAGCTCTGCCAAGACACATAAGTGAAAATACTACTTATTTTTAGACAAAGGTTTTAAAAAAACTGTTATTTCTTAAAATAAACATGTTCATCGTAAATATTGAGCGTTAAGTATTTAACATTATCTGTAGGACATTTGTTTGTTAAAATACAAAAGATTCAAGATTCTTAACTCACTAATACCCGGTTTTAGTAGCCTACGAGCATCTGTTAGTAGGTAGTAGGGTAGGTACTACAAGTTGATGCCTGTCAGATAAACTCTTAACTCATTGGTCAGTATCGACAGTCACTGTACCATAAGCCAATGAGATAAAGGCTTCTTCTGCAATAACGATTCTTACGAACGGAAAATAACTTTCGTTTTGGAATCGGGCAGATTTTTTCCAAATATTTATTCTTTAAATGAATAACGTTATATCTATTATTTTTATTAAATATATGTAACTCAAAGGTGACTGACTGACATAGTGATCTATCAACGCACAGCCCAAACCACTGGACGGACCGGTCTGAAATTTGGCATGCAGGTAGATGTTATGAAGTAGGCATCCGCTAAGAAAGGATTTTGATTAATTCTACCCCCAAGGGGATAAAATAGGGGATGAAAGTTTGTATTAAACTTTGTCAATTTTAAACCGATCGGGCTGAGACTTTGCATGCATAAAGTTACTATGATTTTATCCCAAAAAAATAACAGGAACGGGAAAAAACGGCCGCTAGTTATTATTATAAAGACGAAAGTCTATAAACAGTGTGTGTTACCAGTGATGACTTATGGAACTGAGACGTGGTCGCTAACTATTGTCATTCACAAGCTCAAAGTCGCACAACGAGCTATACAGAAAGCGATCCTAGGAGTTTAAGCTAACAGAAGAAGCAAGTCAAAGTGGGTGCCACTTTGTGTCAAAGTGGCAGACCATATAGCTCATAGGGCCAACAACCGCTGGGAAATAAAGTTTGTCAAATGGCGACCACGAACCGGAAGACAAAGCGATGCGATGGACTGACGACATTGTTAGAATCGCTAGAAGTCTTTGGATATAAAACAAACTTTGGAGTAAAATGTTTGTTCTGTGTCTGGATGTTATTTTGTATTTTAAGTATTTACAAAAAAAAAGTATTCTATCAGTCATCTAGTTCCTATAGTACAAGCTATGCTTAGTTTGATAGAAGATGTAGAGTAAAAATGTCCAGATTTATTTTTAAAAGGCCCAAAAACGTATGTCACGGTGGACATAGGTCCAACTTCTGCAGGCTGTTAATGATGATGATTATTGTGAAAATTAACTTTACCTTATTAAACCATTTGTGTGACGACCGATGTGGCGCGGCGGGCGAATGTCCGCCTGCGACGCGGAGGTTGGGGGTTCGATTCCCGCCTTGGGATAAATGTTTGTAAGCTCTGCAAATATTTGTTCTGGGTGTTTTCTATGCATAAAAAAATATGTATGCATGTAATGTATTGTATTAAGTATATCAGTCATCTAGTACTCAACACAAGCTCTGCTTAGCTTGGGGCTAGCTAGATGATCCTGTGTGGATTGTTCAGCATTATTATTATTACTGTGAATCATAATAATTAGTGCACATAATTCTATTTCCATTTTACATTATTATAGTTATCGCCATTTCTATTCTACTGCGCATCAATCAGTATAATCACGAACATTATCATAGTAAGTAGTGGTATTATCACCTCCGCGTACGTAGGTTAATTATTATTGCCGTCCATGTATACAGAACACGCGTTTTGGTATTTTGTATGTATTTTACAGCGAGATAATGGAGTAGAAATTCGCGTATGGGCGTAATAAAACTGCAAAATACTTTGTAAAAATAGTAGATAGATAGATAGAAAATACTTTATTGCACGAAAACATAACAGTACAAAGGCGAACTTAATGCTATGAAGCATTCTTTCAGATAACTTTTGGGTATTGTAGAAAAGTGTGGAATTTATATAAGAACATTCATAACAATTCTATATTGCTCATTCATTCAACAAAGAGGTGATTATGGATACGAGCCCTGAAGGCCTCAATTGAAGAAGCTTCACGGTGGGCAAGAGGAGTGTGGTTCCAGAGACGCGTAGCAGTTATTATGAAGGAATTTGTGTAAGCAGTTGTTTTATGCTGTGGAGTTAGTATAGTAGTAGGCCCTTTGTGAAGGGCTCGTTTGGGGACGCATCCTTTTTCGATTATCCTCGTTCTTGTTGTTGTTAAGAGGAATTTTCCTTAAATTAAGTACCTAGTCTTGTAGACTACTTTTAACGCATTTCAACATCATTTTTATGTCTGTTAAATGCGTTATACTGAAGAAGTTTACATAGAAAAAATAAATAAATAATAATGCTGGACAATCCACACTGCATCATCTAGCCCCAAGCTAAGCAGAGCTTGTGTTATGGGTACCTACTAGATGACTGATATAGGTACTTAATCCAATGCATTACATACATAGATATTTTTAATATACATATAAAACACCCAGAACACCCGGAATAAATATTTAAAGATCGTACAAACATTTATCCCAAGGCGGGAATCGAACCCGCAAGCCCCTGCGTCGCAGGCGGACATTCGCCCGCCGCGCCACATCGGTCGTCATGATCAGAAGATTAGGGTTATGTACAATTAAATGATTGTTATTGGAAAATATCCTCAGATCTTTAAGTACAAAAAATTCTCCGAGGACTCCTAAGGGGTAGTCAGAGTTACGTCCAAATTTTATCTTTGGCACGTACCCACATATCTCAGATGCTCGTATTCTATACGTAACAGGTTGCGAGCCCATTGCCGCTGCTAGAATGTTAACTGGTTTCCTCACGAAGTCTTCCTTCACCGTTTAAGAACACTGGCATAAGTATAAATGACTAGCGGCCGCGCGCAGCTTCGCTCGTGTGTCAGTTTTTTCCCTTTCCCGTGATTTTTTCGGAATAAAAAGTAGCCTATATGTTAATCTAGGTTGCAATCTATAATTATTCCAAATTTCATCCAAATCGGTCCACTGGTTAGAGCGTGAAAGAGTAACAAACATCCATCCATCCATCCATCCATACTTACAAACTTTCGCGTTTATAATATTTGTAGGATATAGTTTAACATAGGTAGGTACCTATTCTTTATTATTTCTCTGAGCATATCAGGTCAAGGATCGTCTGTCTCAAGAACAACACTCAGACGATAAGTACCCGATACCTCTATTATCTACAGTTTGACCTTTCAGAATCTCTTCACTTCGTTGTAAACATTTTTATAACTTACTTGTAAAGAAAATCATAACTAATTTCAACACCAAAACAATAAAATGCAGAAAAGAACAAAAACCTTTGAAGTTATTACGGCACTGAAGAATGGAGCCATGAGGACTGGGAAACGAAAAAAAATATGAATAATAATAATAAAATAATGCTGGACAATCCACACAGCATCATCTAGCCCCAAGCTAAGCAGAGCTTGTGTTATGGGTACCTACTAGATGACTGATATACTTAATACAATACATTACATACATAGATATTTTTTATTATACATAGAAAATAGTAATACCCAGAACACCCGGAATAAATATTTGCAGATCGTACAAACATTTATCCCAAGGCGGGAATCGAACCCGCAACTTCCTGCGTCGCAGGCGGACATTCGCCCGCCGCGCCACATCAGTCGTCAATAGGCTGAAAAGAGAAGAAAAACCCCAACTCATATGTCTACGAGAAATATACCATTACCACTATACAATTAAGAATAACAGGAATATTAAAAAGTTATGACTACTAACTGCTGCGTATATAAAATACCTCTCTTTGTTTAAGTATATAGGTACTTTTCGTAGAATCTCGCGAGACTTCGTGAGTGAGGACTCGATTTCCCATCCTGTACTTGACTCATCCAAAGGCCTAATTTTCATAACGAAATATCAACTTTTTTTTTTTTTGTGGCATGTATCCGTTTTTCGGACAATTTTGCCAATGTCAAGTGGGTTGAATAAAATACTTCTTAGTCAAATCGAGTTGGTAAAAAATGTTAAGTTGGCTGTTATTGGTTTTGAAGAAAAAGATGGCGTTTATCATCAAAACCAAAGGGAAACATTTTCGTTCAAATCAGGGTGCCACATAACATACTTTCATTTCAACTGTTCACACTGTGCTAAGACCTCAAGTAATGATGGTTAAAATACCACCAAAATTACCCATCAGAACTTAAAATAACACTAAAAAAACAATTAAAATGAAAATACAATGTTGCTTCCAAAGACGACCGAAAACGAATCAAGAATCAACTTTAACTTTCGATCGTGTCAGTGTCAATGGTATTCTTTAAAACTGTCATTTAAGACAGGACCAATTTTGACAATCTATTTCTGGTTTCAATCTCGTCTCAGCTCAAAAAAATTACGAGGATTGGGCCACCGATTCTGTCCTTTTTACCAGCCACATTGTCTACCCATCTCGCCTCACACGTTCAGCCCGGCTAAGATGTGCAACGCGACAAAATGTTGTCTACTCGTTTTTTCGTGCAAATTAGAGATATTTCTTTATAACTTCGTGTGCTAACATGGCAGTGCCAAAAATCTATCTCGTTCTGTTAAATGAAGGTGGGTCTTTTATCTCTAATTTCTAAAATGTCCATCGATAGAAAAAGTATCTCGTGTCAAGCGCGACATATCTCACGTTGCATATCTTAGCCCAGTAGGACAGACGTAGATTTATTGTCATAATCCCCACTGTATGGTTTCACTCATACGAGTATATTATTTACTTCTGAGGCCTAACTAAACATAAGGTAGTAAGACTCATTACAAGCTAACCTTACGTTACAAAAATACCGTCTGTTCTTAGTATCATAAGTGTACCTAGTCTGAAAGAATATTTTTAAATGATGATGGTGATTTATAATGATAATCAATAGAAAAGACTTCAACGCGTTTTTCATAGCGCTACTGCTACGACAGTTTTTGAATAGTAGTGTTTGACAAGTGATTATATCAAACACTAATTAGATAGGTCATTGAAAGATGATCACTAAAGTTAAACAGTAATTGTAAAAATCTGTCAAAATAAAGAACGTTTGAGTTATATAGCTATCTCTTTCTTTAGACGATCGATGTGGCGCGGAGGGCGAATGTCCGCTTGCGACGCAAGAGCAGGTTCAATTTCCGCCTTGCGATAAATGTTTATACGGGTGGTCTGGGTATTTTCTATGCATAATAAAAAAACTATGTATATAATGTATTGTATTAAAAATATATCAGTCATCTAGTACCCATAACACAAGTTCTGCTTAGGAGCTAGGTGATGCTGTTTGGATTGTCCAGCATTATTATTATTATCTTATCCATGGGTAATAGTGGGAGAAGACATTTTAATATTACATCATAATATCAATACTGCGGCTGGTTCCTTCAGGCTGCCTTTGGCGCTGTTTTAACTGGGCACAGAGTGTGTGTGTGGGTGTTATTTTATATTCTAAGTATGTATTTACAAAATAAAAGTATATACATAATCCGTTAGCCATTTGGTTCAACTACTCGTATAGTACAGTTTACACGTAATCTGTTAGATATCTGATTTAGGTATAGTACAAGCTTTGCTTAGTTTGAGGCTAGAGGGCGCTGTGTGAATGTTTATCAATATTTATAAATAAATATAGGTAAATAAACTGTAAGCATGGGGGTAAGTTTTACTATTATTCAGCGCTCGGTATTTTTTAAGGTTCCGTACCCAAAGGGTAAAACGGGACCCTATTACTAAGACTCCGCTGTTTGTCTGTCTGTCCGTCTGTCACCAGGCTCATGAACCGTGATAGTTAAGTTGAAATTTTCACAGATGATATGTTTTTGTTGCCGCTTTAACAACAAAAAACAGAATCAAATAAATATTAAAAGGGCTTTCATTAGAATAAACGTGATATGTTTGCCGTTTTTATTATAGATAATGGTATGGAACCCTTCGTGCGTGATTTTTTTTTTGGCTTTACAAGTTGGCTTGTAAGTTATTGAATGATGATTTTATTAGCGATAGTATTCTATTGGTAGTAGAACCGGAAGACGAAGCGTTGGACGTCCTCCTACCCGATGGACTGACGACATTGTTGGGACCGCGGGAAGTCAACGGATGGAGAGGGCTCAGAATCGTTCTTCCTGGAAACGTGTGGGGGAGGCCTATATCCAGCAGTGGACTTCTACAGGCTGATGATGATGATGATGATGAGTATTCTATGTATGCATTAACAAAATTAGGCTTATAAGTATTCTATCAGTCATCTGGTTCCCATAGTTCAAGCTATGATTAGTTTGGGGCTAGATGATGTCTAGAATAATATCTATAATATATATGTAATATTTATTTATTTTCAAGAAAGAAGCAACAAATCAATTTGCTTGGCGCGAGTTTGCCATACATATCGTTATAAACACAAATTTTACGCATATTATCCACCAACGTAGTTTGAATCAAACCATCATTAAATTTAAGTATTTACCATTATAATTATAATTAAATAACTTATGTAGTTAATATCGTCAACAACTTATGACCTCGAACTGGCAACACTGGCAACACTGGCAGCACTGGCAACCTTGAAGCTACTATAAACAATTTTTACGAGCCATTGTGAACTGTTTACGACCGCTGCCACGATTGACTTCTGACCATAAAATATGTTTTCTATGTTGCGGTTAAAACCACCTTTAAAGTGTTAGCTCTTACCATCATCATCAACAAGCTTCAAGAATTCAAGAAGAAAATTTTAAATAATAATAATAATAATGCTGGACAGTCTACACAGCATCATCTAGCCCCAAGCTAAGCAGAGCTTGTGTTATGGGTACTAGATGACTGATATACTTAATAAAATACATTCCATATATAGATATTTTTTTATTATGCATAGAAAACACCCAGAACACCCGGAATAAATATTTGCAGATCGTACAAACATTTATTCCAAGGCGGGAATCGAACCCGCAACCTTTTGCGTCGCAAGCGGACATTCGCCCGCCGCGCCACATTGGTCGTCCATTAAATGATCTCTGGACATTAATAAATAAATAAAAAAAAAAGCCTTTTATTCCTAGACCAAATAACATATTTCAAAAGTATTTTTTTTGTATACAATTTGCTGATGAAATAAGCATATGGCCCACCTGATGTTAAGTGGTTACTATCACCTTTAACAGAGCACTGCCTTGTCAGTTACGTTCGTTAGGAACGTAACCCTTGCCTATAATCATGTGCCTGTAATTTCCCCGGCACCCACACCCTTCAAACCGGAACACAGCAAGCTGCTTGGCGGTAGAAATAGGCATGGTGGTAGTACTTTCCCGGACGAGCCCTTCACTAAGAGCTCTACTACCACTACTTTTACTAAGTACTACTACTAAGTATATTCAAAAGACAGTGTAGGATGCCTTTGGTATCCAATAAAAGTCCAATAATCTGGTTACGATGTGTATCTAAACGCACGTCTCCCTTGAGCCATAGCCGTGTCGTCGAGTGAGTGATATCACCCTACCCTCAGATACTACAGACACCCACGACTGTTACTTTCAAGTCATTGACAAAACTCAGTACCTAGGTTTTCGACCCGACTTCCTGCGGTCTTGGCGTTGACGCGTCATCCGTTCGCCGGAATGAGACAATGGACGGAATACTGCACAAGGAAATTTCAATTGTGACATCCGAATGCGTCACACAATTCTTTATTGTACAATCTGTATACATATTAGCTTGTGTAATTAGCTAATAAAAGTATAAATAGGGAATCGTGAAGTTTTTTTCATACAAATATCAACCCCTGCTAAACCCGTTTAGGGATTCATCATCCACTGCTGGAGCTCTACTGCTACTATGTACGAGTATTTACCAAAGCAATATTTAATCTATAAACACCTTACTTTAATATATAAACGATTTCATTTCTTTTCATTTAAAAATTAAGTTTGTGTCGCGATAAAAATAAAATAACCTTAAACCTACTGGATAGGTTTTTGGCATGGATCAAGCGACAGTCCGGTCGTGTATGGAGCACTATACACGTTTGGTGTGGCTCTGCGAAGACCCTGGAAGCTATTGAAGACGAGCAAAGAGGCTCACAGGTAACAAAGCATTGGTCGAGTCTAACCCTCTTATACACATCGCCGAAAAGTTTAGCGGATGCTTTTAAAGAACCTTGGAACCCCCATCATCTTTCCACCATGGGATATCCAAGGATGGACGCATGAAAATGAGACACCCATTTATGGTTTACATACCATCTTTCTGCCACAAGCGCTTTGCTTTAACTTTTATAATGAGGACAGAAAGAGTGGAATTTGTTAGCGGCGTCGGTTTTCCCGATTACGTATAATTTGGACGTTTTCAAGAAAAAAAAGTGATTAATATTCTGGGTAAGTGTACTACAACGTCAGTCACCGTCACTTAGCATCAGGTGAGACTGTGGTCAAGCTTGTGGTTTACCTAGTTGTGAAAGGAAGGTACAAGCTTCTACGTATTAAATATTCTTCTGCGCTGTAGGTGGTGGGTTGGATCCCCATCAAGAACAACATTTGTGTGAAGAACATGCGGTGTTCTATCAGTTATCTCCCACAGTACCAGCTAAGCTTAGTTTGGGGCTATATGATGTTGTGTTTATATGTCCACAAATATTTATTTATTATTATTATTTTTCTACATTCGTAAAAAAATAAAGTTTTGGACATACTTACTACATACTACACTTAAATACATTTCTTAGTGTGCCGTTTAAATTTGATTGAAATCCGTTAAAAAACAGCGCTATAGCAAATTTCTTTCCTTTTCTCCCCAATCGACTAAAAATTTAAAATAAATCAAGGAAGTTATGTGCCAATTTATGACAAATTCGGATAAAAAATGTCTGTCTATCTGTTTGTTTTCACATGCAGGTCGGTGAGAACAGACAGACAGACGGACAAAAGCTTTTTTGGCCAATCTCGAAGCTAAGACGCTTCGCTCACTTGGTCAACTAACCAATGAGATGATGCTTTTCTGACAAACAGCGATTCTTTATACTAGCAGACGTCTGTAAGTTCTTGAATCCGGGCATAAATCAGTAAAAAAAGTGAGAGATTACCAAATAATATAATCACAACGTTGTTAGGCACAAACTATCGTCATCGGATTTTTCACAACCCAAAAAACTCGATAAACTAGATAAAGCTGTTTATTATACTATTTTCTTAAAAACACTGACACTCTAAAACCCTTAAAAACCTGTTTTTCCTGAACACTATAATCTAAGTCTCTTTAAGGCAAGAGTGAATAGGTGTCTTCTAGACCGCCCTGCTTCATCGTCGGCTTCATCGTCACTTACCACCAGGTGAGATTGAAGCCAAAGGACGGTCTATCAATGATAAAAAAAAAAAAAAAAAAAAAAAACTGACACAAAAAAGAGATTCTCAAGTAGTGTTTTTATTAATTTTGTAATGGCGATTACGATACGATACGATGAAGTTTTTACACACGATGACAGGATATTGACTTGTTTCTCGGTGTTATTAATCAAATACCTACTTGTATTTGACAATATTGAACAACTTTATTGGTAAGGATTAAAAAATACAATCCTACTTAGAAGTGCGTAAAATTTTGTGATGCATACTTACCTAAGTAGTTATCAGGATTTGTCGAAACATTATGGTGACACGTGAATACGCGCTCCTCTTCATCCGCGTGAAACAATTCATACAAAACTCGGCTCCTGTTGCACCCTTTTATGGGCTGAATTTCAAGAATTCCTTTTTTAGTACACCTCTACGCATCATGACCAATATAGCCTGAAATTTCAAGTCTCTACGACCACTGGTTTAGGCTGTGCGCCTAATGTCAGTTACACAGGACAAAGATTTTCCTAATGGGTTTCAAGTAAAATTTGATGCTGATTTTTCAAGTTTAGTACCAAGGTAAAAATACCTAATTAAATACATGCTTACTTACTACCTAGGTATCTTTCACCCTCCGAATAATTTTGGATTTTCTTTGGCCATCCATCCAAAAAGTTATTTTGTCAAGAAACTTGTTTAAAGATAATCTTGTGAGCACGGTAATGGTAACATGACATATGTAGAGCAGTGGCTAGAAATCATTTGATCAGTGCGTTTTAACGCAAAGAAGGCCAAAAAACGGTAAAATAAAGATTCTGCCAACTGACATCGATTCTATCGTAGCTACTAAAAAAACCAACACAATGAGTCGACAGCGCCAAGCGTCCCGCTACCCTCTGACCAAACAGTTTTTCTGACAAGGTTCTATAGTAAACATACCGTGTATAAGCAACTCTAAGTCTCTATTAATAAAGTTACAATTGATGTACGCATAGAGGTTGAGTAGAACCCTATCATAATAACAATCCGTAGACTCGAACAAGTTCCGAGTCCATAGTTGAACTCCGCGGCGTTGCCGCTCTTGGCAAGCTACAACATCGGTCTTTATGTATATGTGTGTACTTCTGGCACAACTGGCGCCGAATATTTATTGTATACTAACAGAATACTGACGAGTGCTTAGGGCGACAGAGTTCTATTTCATGGATGAGGAAAAAATGTACTCTGTAGATTCGAGTTAGGGTTGCATTTTGAATTGTATTTGTTTGATGAGACTGTGTGTTGTTAGGCGATTTTTGTATGTGACCGTCCAGGTGGCTATGTATAGGTGGCTTGGATCGCTCGATACGTATTCTGAATAACCTGCGGCTTTGGCTTGGACTGTGGGGTTTCAATTAATCATTAACTAATTGATGAAGCTCTTGCGAGAGCAACAGATCGGATGAATAAATAACTACCAGCCTACCTACCAATTATGTACCTACCTTCAGATTGAGTAATGATACTTGATGTCTCATTGTAATGTACAGTGTAATATTTTCTGATAATGTTGGTGTCTTTTTACCTACTTACGTTTTTAAAACATGGTTACAGATGTATAGTCCTCATAAACTGCTATTTATGTTAGTAAGGTACTTAACAACTAAGTAGTAAAGAAACAACCAAGCAAGGTGCATGATTTATAATATTTTACTAATTGTTTATTGACCCGAACTACTAAAATTCCTATTGTTTTCTATAAGTACCTAGTAGGTACATTGGACACCTGCATCTGCATTAATCATAGTCAAAAAAAATCTTTAATTCAGTAGCAATTTATTGCCAGTTTCTTTTAAACTAGGTAAATCAAAGCACTACCTCTACACGGGTTAGTTAAGAAAAAACTGGCAATAAACTTACATTTTGGCTTCTAGCGTTTATGTGTATAATTTTTCTCACAATATTATATCATATTAATTTCGATGTAGAGTGGTAGTAATGGCTCCATTTTAATTGAAAGAGCTAATATTCCGTTTTTGCATCACATACTAAACACCAAAAAAGTTAACTGAAAACCAAAAAAATAAAAATGCGTATAGGTAAGTATTGTTACTTAAAAAAATATTACGATAAAAACAATAAACAATAACACATTAACAACAACAACAACTTAAAAAAAATCAGTTAAAGTGCCAAAATAATATAAAAAAGGGTTTCTATAAGTTTCGTTTTAACCAAAACTTTATCACAAGACCTGTCTAACTGAACATCAAAATATAGATTTTCGATGCTATGTTTTAAGAACAACGCAAATACTCTATTATTGTCATTGTTGATACAAAACCTACGCAAGTTTTGTATTAAAAAGTTCGACAATAAATACAACTAACGATAGTATTAATGTAATTCAATCTCACTTAGTTGCACATTACAATGTTATGCACTTGTATATTTAATTTTATAAACTACTAGCGGCCGCTCGCAGCTCCCGTTCCCGTTATTTTCTCGAGATAAAAAGGAGCCTATATGTTCCAGGTATCCAGGTTACAATCTATATTTATTCCAAATTTCATCTAAATCGGTCCACTGGTTAGAGCGTGAAAGAGTAACAAACATCCATCCATCCATTATTACAAACTTTCGCGTTTATAATATTAATAGGATAAACGTATGCGGGTATGCTACCCGCTAGGTAAAAACAGTGTCAAAGTATATTTAACCTTACTAAAAAGGTTTTTCTTACAGAAATTAACCTTTAAATCTGATTTTAGTTGATGTATACAGCACCTAAAGGATTTATTCTACCCCTGCAACTTACGTTGCGTTGTAGTGCTTGCAAGTTTGGGTATTTGAATGGAATCTATACTGTATCCTTCCAGTTCAATCCAATACATATAAAGTGCGTATGTTAAAAAAGTCGCACACAATACTTTTGCTTGGCTCTGTACATTGCCAAACAATAGTATTGTCTAGGAATTTCTTCACGACAACGATTTTTTCACTGTTTCAGAACACAGTTTTATTTTTACTAGCTACCGCTCGCAGCTTCACTCGCGTGGCAGTTTTTTTCCCGTTCCCGTTATTTTTTCGGGATAAAAAGTAGCATATATGTTAATCCAAGTTAGAATCTATGTTTATTCCAAATTTCATCCAAATCGGTCTCCTGGTTAGAGCGTGAAAGAGTAACAAACATTCAACCATTCATCCATACTTTCGCATTGATAATACCGGGTAGGGCAAAAGTAATCATCCGATGTTCTTTTGCTGTAATTTTTTTTTTAATAAAAAAACTTCTGGTTGGTTCTTGGTTCTGCTTGTAAAATTTGTTTACTTAATCCATTAGAATTTATTCCATTAAGTTGAAAAAATGATATCGGTCAAGTGGCCGCCGCCAAAGTTGATGGCCATACGGGCCAACGGAAATGAGCCTCATCGCTCATGATAATTTTCGATGAAAATTATCAATCCAAAAGCAAAAGTAAAGCATTTCCGGGTCGCGTAATCTCTCGTTTTGGTGATTCGCACTGGCCGGCCTGATCGCCCGATTTAACCGCCCCAGACTTCATTTTATGGGGTTTTTTGAAGTCGCGGGTTTACGCCAACAAGCCTGAGACTCTCAAAGCTCTTAAAGAGAATATTCGCCAGGAATGCGACAACCTATCGCCCGAACTTCTGGCAAGAGTAATGGAAAATGCCATAAAACGGGCCCGTATGGTCATCAACTCTGGCGGCGGCCACTTGACGGATATCATTTTTTCAACTTAATGGAATAAATTCTAATGGATTAAGTAAACACATTTTACAAGAAGAACCAAAGATTTTCCATTAAAAAAAAATTACAGCTAAAGAACATCGGATGATTACTTTTGCCCCACCCTGTATTAGTAGGATTTAACAACATCCACAGCTCATAAATAGTACAAATTGTTTCATACGTACATACCATGAAGCCAATAACGGATTTATATTTTTCTTATATATCATGTACCATAGAACTGACTATCACTAAACCAAATTAAATAATTACATAGATAACTAATACCATAAATTCAACGTGTTTGTTTTTTTATGTTGTTGTACGCACATAGTAAAAAATATCTGTTCACAACTTGTTTTGAATTCAGACTTTAGGATCATATTGACGACCGATGTGGCGCGGCGGGCGAATGTCTGCCTGCGACGCAGGAGGTTGCGGGTTCGATTCCCACCTTGGAATAAATATTTGTACGATCTGCAAACATTTATTCCGGGTGTTCTGGGTATTTTCTACAGTAATATAGTATTGTATTAAGTATATCAGTCATCTAGTACCCATAACACAAGCTCTGCTTAGCTTGGGGCTAGATGATGCTGTGTGGCTTGTGCAGCATTATTATTATTTATTATTATATGGCAAAGGTGCTAGCCATTAGACCACCAGTCAAGAGCACTCAGCGTTTTTCTTTCAGCACCTTTATTTCATTTCTGTCGTTAAAGTAATGGTGGTTACTTAATCATTTCTATCAAGCATGTCGTTAATGCTGAACCATAAAATAGTAGTTATTGCTAAATGTGCCTCGTTACGCACATAACTAAATTATTTTATAAGCTGGTAAGTAACAATAAAATTGACACGCAAACAACTAACTACTTATTGTTAGTTTTTAGTAAACAAAAAACGCAATGCTTTATAGATGTATAGTAATCAATAAAAAAACTCAACAGCACCAAAACATTATTAAACATAGTGTGTGAAATTGATACGTATTATACTTCAAATATTATAATAAAAAAATATAATATTCTATATAATATAGAAATAGAAATAGAAAATATTTATTCTCACCACACAAAGCAATACAAAGAACACAAAGTAGATATAAAACTAAAAGGAAAGTGGCGAAAAAAGGCATCCACTCAGCATATGCCAAGAAGCGCAATGGCTCATATGGCGCTGGTTTTCAGTGGTGCCGAATATATATATAATATGCAAGAGAAGCTTAAATTAAAAGCCTTAAAAGCCTTGGTTGTAATGGTTAATAATTCATTCATTATCTTCTGTGGATGTCACACAAATCGAATAAGAGAACGCATGAAAGGATGGTAGTAAGTAACTCCTGAGTGCCTACTAGGTACACTATAAAATCATAAACCATTTATTGTTTGTGAATCCAGGTACTATAGATAACTAGATTGTAGGTTAACATATTTTAGATCTCTTACCAAACAACTTGCCCGTCATTGATTGACTTGATCATTAAACTAGAGTAAATGGTAAAGTAGTAATGGCTCACTACGTGATAGGACCAGAAACTAGCAAATTTGTAGGAGACCCAAAGTCATTGCTAAAATAACTTCTACTTCACTGCTAAAACAAAAGCTACTTCTATTATTTTACTTGACAGTGGTAAAATTATCTACTAAAAGATATTGTTATATTATATCTATCCTTATTACAAGAAAACTAGAAAAGCTGTTATCATTTCTGTTTTCAATACCGGTTACGACTGTTGTTAGTAAAATTATATTTTGTTATTTTATGCAATGCACCAGCATTGCATAAAAGTTATAGATCTCTTCGTAATGAATAAACGTGCATGATGATTTACTGATTTAAATATTGAAGCGCTTACCTAAATAAGATAGAGTAAGATAAGATAAAATACTAATAACTTAAAAATAATAATTAAATTTGTGAAGTACTTTACTTTATAAAAAAATATTAAGCAATAATAGTATCAACGACATAGTTTTAGACCGTAAAACTAAATAACTAGAAGTTACTAGTCAGCGTGAAAATGATCCGTTCTAATCGAATGAGGTGTTTTCAGTGCAAGAAATATTAAAGGGTCATGTTATTTTATTTTTAAGGACTCTACTAAATAAACTATATAATTTGAGTTCGTTTTAAAAAAGTATATCCACTACAAAATAGTCAATGCCACCGCGTTATCCGTAATTGTTCTATTACATTAATTTGACTAAAATAAAATAGCACTTGAGCTAAGGATAAACCTAACTAAATAGCAGTAAAATCTATTTGTTTGCTATCGTAAACATAAGCAATTTTTTTTAAATATCTATTAACTTTAAGTAGGACGTTCGTACTACTACTTACTACATATAATGAACGGCGTACTTATTGTAAATTTTTAAAATGGTACATAAGCTGATGTTCATATTAAAAGCAGCACGTTTGCATAAAATGTTTGAATGTCGTAAATGTATTGTCATTAATATATTTTGAAGTCTTGGCAGTTAAATGTAAAAGACACGAAATCATACCAAAGCAAATTAGCACATAACTGCATTCTAATTTATGAATTGACACAATACATGACAAACAATCGACAGTGTTTATAAACGTCGACGCATGTTTAAATGAAGTGACACAAACAAGGCGTGCAGAGCGGCAACGTCGCATCGCTCGAAGTGAGGCCGCCTTCGGTAGAAAGCAACGCGTTTCTAATCTGGACGTTGCGCAGTCATTGACTCCGGCGGAACGTTTGCAACTCACGAAAACGACTCAAATCGAACGCTCGGCTTTCTTAATTTGAATAAGGAATAAAAACTTTTTTTTAATGGATTTCTTTATTGTTATTGCTCTTCGTTTAATTAAGTGTAGGTAGGTTAGGTACTTATTAAATTATAAAATGGCTTATTAGGTATTTATGGATTTGGTGATTTACGTATTATTGAATTCCTTATTATTGAATTTGTATCTACTAGGACCACCTAGTAGGTACAAATTTTAGAATGAGTAATTACATAAGTACCAATCTGAAATGATAAAAATCTCGAGAAAATGTTTTTTTATCTCCAGTTTTGTCATCAGCCTAAATGAGTTCATTGCTGGACATAGGCATTTCGCACATTTGGGGATGTTTACTACCACGCTTGGCTGGTGAATTGGTAACCACAGTATTGGTGTACAATAGGTAGGTACTCAGGCTTAGACCAGGAGATGCTGCTGCCAACCTCCGTAAGAAATCTACGAGATGTGATGGAAGAGTCCTATTCTATAGCAGAACCACAAAGGCCGTTTTGGTACCTACATGCAGGTTAAACTAAGAATTTTAGTACTGCCCCTTTACCATCACTTTTTATTGCGATTGCTAAACTAATTATTCCGTTTGGGCGATTCGATAACAATATTTGCCGCATTGCGGTAAAATAAATGTCATCAAATCTGTCTAATCCAAAGGGAACGATTCAGTTTTCAGCTTAATAATAATAATAGAGCCTTTTATTTTTCCATATGTTACATTTTATAGTTTAGATGTTAGTAGTTGTTAGTAATATCGACTTAAAAAAACTAGTTGTTAGTTAGGTAAAGTTAGTGGTTATGGGATATGGACCCCTTTTTGGGTACCTATAGGCCGTTTTCAGCTTAGGCTACACTGAATCGTTCCGTTTGGATTGGACAAATTCGAGTTTATTAGTATAGCGGTTCCCGCGATCCTAATAATGTCGTCAGTCAATCGGGTAGGAGGACGTCTTTACGCTTCGTCAGTTCTACGAGCTATATAGCATGCCCATTGTAACTTGCTGATTAATAATAATAATAATAATATATAGTACCACTGGTGCTTTCAAGTACTGGAGTGATTCCAAAATGCATACAACAATACCTTAAAGTAGTAGATATACCAGAAAACACCTATATAACAATGCAGAAAGCTGCTATCTTAAATACATGTCGGATTGTCAGGAAATTTCTGCAAGACGACGCAAATTATGATTCGCACTTGGCTTAGGCCCGTGAGTTTCATTATTACCGAAATATTTATATTTTGAGAAAAAAAAACCCATAATAATAATAATAATGCTGGACAATCCACACAGCATCATCTAGCCCCAAGCTAAGCAGAGCTTGTGTTATGGGTACTAGATGACTGATATACTTAATACAATACATTACATATATAGATATTTTTTATTATACATAGAAAACACCCAGAACACCCAGAATAAATATTTGCAGAGCGTACAAACATTTATCCCAAGGCGGGAATCGAACCCGCAACCTCTGCGTCGCAGGCGGACATTCTGAGAGCTATGTCGATGATCTTGGTTCTTTTACAGATTTCCTCATCTCTGATTTTATCTCCCAGTGAAATTTCCAGCAACGCTCTCCATAGACCGTTGTGCAACTTTGTATGAGACTTTTGTATGCTTATGTATGAGACTAATAGTAAGCGACTACGTCTCAGTTTCAATAGTCATCACTGGTAACACAAACTGATCATAGAATCTTGTCTTGTGATTTTGCGGTAGCTGTGACGCGAAAATGTGCGGTATTTCCCAAACACTGCCTATTCGAGTCACATTACTATTCCTATTTCTGCCGCCAAGCAGCTTGCTGTGTTCCGGTTTGAAGGATGTGGATGCCGGCGACAAGCACATGAGGCTTAACACCTACGCCTCAGGTTGATGGACGCAGAGCAGTGTATTGTAGGTTACATGACCTACAATACATGGCAAGGCTTTGCTATAGGCGATGGTACCCACCTAACATCAGGTGGGCCATATACTTGTTTCTTCAGCAATTAGTATAAATATTGTACGAATTAGATAAGAAGATTTGACGACCGATGTGGCGCGGCGGGCGAATGTCCGCCTGCGACGCAGAGGTTGCGGGTTCGATTCCCGCCCTGGGATAAATGTTTGTACGATCTGCAAATATTTATTCCGGGTGTTCTAGGTATTTTCTATGTATAATAAAAAATATCTATGTAAGTAATTTAATATTGTATTAAGTATATCAGTCGTCTAGTACCCATAACACAAGCTCTGCTTAGCTTGGGGCTAGATGATGCTGTGTGGATCGTCCAGCATTATTATTATTATTATTATTGAAGACCGCAATGTTGCGGTCAATAAGCTCAGAAAATAATGCTACCCACTTTATGGTATATTCCCTTAGTCGCCTCTTACGACATATACAGGAGATGATGAAGGAGATGAGATGGAGAAGGAGATGAGATGATAGGAGAAATGCCTATGTGAATGCTATAAGGGTGTATAATAAACTATCAAACTCATTTAAAGACCTACCTTATAATATGTTCAAAAGTAAACTGACAAGATGGTTAGCAGATAGCTGTTTTTATGACATCAATGAATTTATGAATTATTCTAATAAATCTTGACTGACATTTTATTGAAATATTGTAATTGGCATTAATTTAATTAGCTAGATAGTTAGGTAGGCTCTTATAATAATATTAATTAATCTGTGAGTAGGAAGATAAGCTGATGGTTTAGATTCCAGCATATAGGTAATTCAGTTATAAATCTATGTAAGGGTAGGTATTTAATAATTTCATATAATTTGACTTAGCATAAATTGACATTGTAAGTAATTTTGTTAAATGTTAGACTCAATTAGGGATTATTTGACATTTGCACACTATTTTATAGTAGGACATAATGGAATCTTATGTAAACCCCAACACCAAGAATATTGTATCTGTACCTATGTTCAAGCAAATAAATTTCTGATTTCTGATTTCTGATGGAAGAGTCCTATTCTTTACCGGGACCCCACAGTGCCAGTCAGTATTGGTCCAGAGAAAAAAAACCGGCCCAATGCGATATGTCTTTTGAATTAATATACCTAGTGAAAAATTTAGGTGAAATGTAATGTAAGTTACAAGTGCTACGTTCATGGTCACAAAAACAAAGTGTCTTCGCCTTATATAGAGACAGAAGAAACGTGACACATACTTAGAATAATAATTAGCACTTACTAAGAATTTAAGTCAACGTAAAATATTACATTGTAGCTAGAATTTAATTGTATTCTATTACATACATTATTTACATATGTTATCCGGTAACATTTAAAGAAAAACCATTTGATACTAGCAAAACTGTCAGTCGAATGACGGACAGGTGCCATAGAGAAAAAAACCGGCCAAGTGCGAGTCGGACTTGGCCGGAAGGGTTCCGTACCATTATCTCTAATAAAAACGGCAAAATAATCACAATGTTGTATGAGAGCCCCCTTAACTTAAATATTTATTTTATTCTGTTTTTAGGGTTCCGTACCCAAAGGGTAAAACGGGACCCTATAACTAAGACTCCAATGTCTGTCTACCTATCTGTCTAAATTCGGTTGCATTTTTACCATCATTACCTACTGGATCTCTTAGCACAAGTGTGAATAGTTGAAATAAAAGTGTTATGTGACATCCTGATTTGAACTAAAATGTTTCCCTTAGGTTTTGAAAAGAAACATCATCTTTTTCATAAAAACCAAAGACAGCCGACTTTACTTATTTTTACCAATTCGACGACTAAAACTATTTATTCATTCACTTGACACTGGCGAAATTGTCTATCGAATTACGGACATATGCCATTATGAAGAAAAGAAGAAGAAGAAAGTCGCTTAGATTTTGTTTTCATTTATATATGGCTATCAGTGGAAACTTTTAATTGGCCTTTAGAGTATGTGTTTTGAATTTATTAGATTTTTGTGTACCTAGCTGTAAGTTTTCTTAAAATTATAAAATAAAATAAAATATCGCCAGCTAATTAGGAATACTCTAGTCTAGTGTATGCGAGTAGGTGGTATAGTATTATCTCCGGCAGCTGACAGGAAGCTGATAAAATGATAGTGTTATCAGCTGGATGGCGCTCGCGTGATATCTTGCAGACACCTGGCTAGATGGTAAAAGCGAAATTAAATATGCTTGCATACAGCTATCTCTATCCTTGGTCAAATAATTGAGAAAGTCAAAAGGAGTGTTTTTTTAATCTATACATCCATACAATCTATACAAATAAATAAAATTGAAGTGTCTGTTTGTAATATAATAACCGCTTTTTACTACAATGAATGTATATGCGATACCTATACCAAAATAGCATTTTTTACAATTTTTATCTGTCTGTCTGTCTGTCTGTTTGTTCCGGCTAATCTCTGGAACGGCTGGACTGATTTCGACGGGATTTTAACTGGCAGATAGCTGATGTAATAAGGAGTAGCTGATGCTACTTTTACTTTAGAAAAATTCCAAAATGTACAAGTACTGTCTAATACCGCGCGCAGCCCACGCGCATGCCACCACCGCTTCTATGCCGCGGGTTCATTTTTCAATAAAGCTAATACGAAGAACTAAAAATAAATAATAACAAAAATATAATGCAAAAACAAAAAAAACTAAATAACTTTTTTGTTCCGTTGTTTCCAACTGTTAGGATCTGTATGCTTTTGACATTTTGTAAAGGCTTGATCAAGTTGATTTAATTGCACTGGCAAGGCGGGTAGGGAAAAAGTGGGCAGTCTGTCCTGGGATCGCATCGGAGACGGTCGATAGTTTGTAAGGTTAAGTATTGTATTAAGGAGATTGATGTAAGTACCTTGTTGTAATACTATTGGATTAAAAGACAGGCTACTTGTGATACTTGTTTGCTTTCCCTGCTTTTGATAGTGACTATACCTATATATCAGAAGTGGGATGTACATGCCCAATTGTATAACAATTTTCTCACCATAATATGATGTTATAGTTGAAGATATAACTTGATCTGGGATAACGTAACTTTATTATACTGAAAGTGTGTGCTTAAAATAAAATATTTGTTGTTGTAAATAATAATTCCGCGCGGACAAAGTCGCGGGCACAGCTAATCTATTTATAAATCTTCTAAACACCTGAAAAAATGTGTTAAAGTTTGTCTTATGACCTTAGACGTTATTCGTCAAAATATAATTATTATGACCCTTTTTAGGTACGATTCCGTACCCAAAGGATAAAACTGGACCCTGTTACTAAGACTCCGCTGTCTGTCTGAATGTCTGTCTGTCTGTCCGTCTATTACCAGGCTATTTCTCATGAACCTTCATAGTTATAGGGTCGAAATTATCACAGATGATGTATTTCTGTTGCCGCTATAACGACAAATACTAAAACACAATAAAATAAATATTTAAGGGGGCTCTCATAAAACAAAGGTGATTTTTTTGCAGTTTGTTTTTACTATAGATAAATAGGTACGGAACCCTTCATGTGCGAGTCCGACTCGCACTTGGCCGGTTTTTTTTGTGTTATCCTTTAACAAAATAATTAGCATGCTTCTCCAGTGTGGTGCTCATTAAAGTACCTAGCGAATGAGTTATATGTTAGTAAAATATGAGTAAATCTCAAATATGATGCTATTTAAACTTTGTCAGCCTCGCAAGATAAGTATATCACATCTTTCACCTTTGATCATTTAACTTACAAATTATGAAACAGTAATCATCAGGCATTAACCGACTTTCAAATGCAACAGTACCAACATCCATCAATAGAGACGTCCAATCAGATCCAATCATAGATGAATGTACTGGCAATGAGATAAGCGATGAATAAACATGGGTCCATTCATAGTTTCGATCAGCGGTTTGTTTGATTTAGATTCGTTTCGTAGTTAACACACTTTCTGAGTAACTCTGCTTTTCAAATAACTGACACAAATAGACCACTTGTGAGGCTTTTAAATCAAAGTCAAAGTCAAAAATCATTTATTCAGTAATATCCGCAGAGATCATCTTGAAACGTCTTAAATCTAGGTGAATCTAAGCGCCAGTTCCTCGCGACCAAGCCTAGAAGAACCGGCAAGAAACTTACGGCTTGGTTCCTACCGTTTTTTTGTATGATCCTTCCGAAGAAATTCCCTTCTTAGGATGCAACATACTGCAAGAGATACACTTCAATCACAAGTTTAAGACCAGTGCCTTCCGTAAGCCTGAACTCTGTTTTACTTCATGGTCCTGCCTTCATAAATACTTACTTATTTCTGCCGCCAAGCTTGCTGTGTTTCAGTTTGAAGGGTGTGCCGGTGGGTGCCGGTGAAATTACAGGCACATGAGGCTTAACACCTGTATGCCTCAGGTGATGGACGCTGAGTATAGTGCATCGCAGGGCTTACGATGCAATACATTGTTATAGGCGATAGTTACCACTTAAGATCAGGTGGACCATCTGCACGTTCCATCAGCAAGTTATATGTTTAAAAAACCGTTAGGTCAATTAATTTAGGTGTGACCTAGTTTATAAAAAAACTTGCTACATTTGTTATCTTGTATGTATCTCACAAGTAATACATAATATTAGATTGTTTAGCGCGATTGCCAAGTCAATCTATTTATTGTACTTGGTATTACATAGATCTCACAACTTTTTACGGTAAAAGAACTGAGTTGCGAGACTTAGGTTTTTTTACAAGTTATGTTTTTGATGGCATCTCATTTCTTTTTGTAGGTATAATACATAAAAAAAAAACAAATTTTTCTATGGAGGCACTGATACACTGATTCAATGTAACTGCAAATGTAACTTTGTAATCATATATATTTATATGAGATTACAAAGTTATTTATGTAGTTGGTGTATCTTGAAAACTGGACCGAAATTACCAAATATTTTAGTTTTTCCTTGATGTATACACTAAACACTAATTGTATTCTAAATTTGAAGCTTCTATGTCTGCTAAAAGTGCCTTAGAGTTTTGATGATCGGTCAGTCAGTCAGTCAGTGAGTGACCAAATTCATAAACTTTGACTAGTTATAACTCTTAAACTACTGGTTCAAATTGAATCAAATTTTAAATATAATGTGTTTAAGCAATGCCTGCTTGGTTACTGAAAATTTAAGCTTCTAGTTTTATCCACAACGAAGTTATAGGGGGTTGAAAATGGCCTGAATTGCTTCGAGAAAAGGATGGTACGGCCGTGCCGCTTTTTTGCTCGACTTGGCGGGGGCACTGCCGTGCCCCCAGATTTATTTCTCATCAAAATGAATTAAATACTTACTGAGAAAACATATTGGACTAGCGAATCGCGCGCGACTTTTTCCGCGTGAAGCTATTTTCAAACAAACTTCAACCCCCGCTGTACACGTTTAGAGGTTGAATTTAGGAAATTATTTTTTTAGTAGGTACATCTCTACGCACCAAGATGAATATACTCTGAAAAATTTCAAGTCTCTACGACCAGTGGTTTAGGCTGTGCGTTGTTTATATCCCAGTCAGTCAATCAGGCCAAAAATTCTTACAATTGGTAGAGATAGATTATAACTACACAAGTATTTTTATAAATAAATGCAGTAAGCATACTAATAAATATTTTTAAATTAAATGTAGGAACAAACTATTATATTACACTTATACACAGTCAATATAGATATTAAAAAAAAAACTTTTCATGTAGATAGGCACCAACTTTTTGAGCAATGTAAAACGTAATCATTAACTATGGATATAGAAGACCCCTCTTTTTTTGTCAAAAATTTTTTTTTCATACAGAAGATCTAACGTTACTTACTTTAGCTACAGAATTAAATCAAACTTCCTTTCATATTGATAGCTACTACGGAAAATGTATAACGTTCTCATCTATCTACTATCTCAGATGTCGTTGATCTATGGCCAGTCGGCGTGATGCTGACAAATTGCTTAGTCACTCGGCCGATACTCAAGTGTCGGACGGTAGCCGGCGAGAGTGACTTGTCATTATTACCACAGACGTAAATCAAAATTGATACCACAGTCTATGAATTGGGTGAAATATAGGCGACATTTTCTTTGATAGATAGAAAGTATTTGTGTTTGGAAGCTATGTAGGAAGATACATTTTCTGTCATCTTTGGAAACAACAGGATTTTTGCAGTACAGCTAATGCGACTTCCAACAAGGTTGCGTTAAACGTTTAACACTACTATGGACGGAGTATGAAAGCACTGGTCTTTTTCTCTTTCTCTCATAGCCAGTTACGTTTCGTATATTAAAAAAGTTTTTCTTCAGTCGTGTGGTCTCGAGCACATTCGTTTTTTATTCAACATTACTTACCTAGCACAATTATAAGCATTTGAAATCAAAGTGTAATTATGTGGTGTCCTGAGTTGATCCAAAATGCTTCCCTAAGGTTTAGAACATCTTTTATTCAAAACCAATGACAGACGATTTTATTTTTGTTGGTGTAATTTTATAGTAAATAAATAGACCCAATAGCGCTGTGCCTAATACAAATTGTTAGAAGTAATAAGTATATCATCAAATTTATTTATGAGGAATCGCATTACTTTACGTACACCACAGCACCAAGCCGTTTAATTGTAGGATTAGTCAAAAGAACAAACAAAAAGTCTGCTAAAAACGTTACTTTCCTCAAGAAGTCGAGTAAAAAAACTTTAACTACTTAGCCCCACCCACTAGGGATTATGACGTAGTAACTGTTACGATATCAACGGTAGTACTTATGCACCCAAATAGCTTCCGGGTGGCGGCGGCGCGGCGTAACTTCATAGCTACTGTAACGAGCGTCTGTAGCTAGGGCTGTCACTTAGTCTCACGTCTGTTTTATTAAAGATTTTTTTATTTAAAAGTAGTGATGAATCAAAGGTAAGGTAAGTGAGATAACAAATGACAATTGCATTACCTCACCGAGTTCATCCTCCAAAGACGTGCCCTATATATGCCATTGAACCCGATAGCTTAGAGGTTTACAGCGACTATGGCAGTAGTCTAATAAACATTTGACATAATTGTGACACAAATTTGTTCGATAGGGAGTAGGGAGTTACATGTTGTAAAAACCATATTACAATAAAAAAAATGCAGTCCAAGAAAAAGGTAAAGGTAATACAAAGAACTGTTTCAAAAGTGGCAAATACATAAAAAAAGCCACTGTTTTGTTTTTAAATCGTCTCATTGATTTAATTTCATCAGAAAGCTAATTATCTAGTAAACGTGGCTTAGCATTTGTATGCGTCATGTTAAGACGCAGAGCAGATTTTTGTACTGTCAAATTAGATTAGTTTACGAAAATGGAACAAATAGAATTGACATTGAATCCTACACATTTTTTTTACTTTCAACTTTACACGAGTTTTTTTTACATTTTAAAGTTTTTTAACCAAACGAAGATAGTGACAACCCTAAAAAACTTGCTGCATTATTGCGTAACACCATCCATAATTTCCAACGCATAGTAACTACTCATCAAACCGTGGCCGTTTCGAACTGATTTATGCAACATAGCCATAGTAGGTGCCTTTTTTGTATAGACTAATGTTAATAACAATGCTGTCATTAAGAAACAAAGACTCTTTCTTAAAGTTTACAATGAGGTTTTCCTTTGAATCAAGATTTACTACCGGCAGAAGTTTTGGGTTTTAACAATACCTACCTATTAAATTTTTCTATACACAGTATTTTTTGTTTTAAAAAACTACAAGTGACAGCTCTGTAACAGTTTTCTGATTTTTTTTCTTACTGACTGCAGTAAAAAAACATAAAACTGTTATAGAAATCTCAGTACTGACTGGCTGACATCTATACAACGCAAAGACCTAAAATTTTGTATTACCACCGACGTGACGACCGATGTGGCGCGGCGGGTGAATGTCCGCCTACGACACAGGAGGTTGCGGGTTCGATTCCCGCCTTGGGATAAATGTTTGTACGATCTGCAAATATTTATTCCGGGTGTTCTGAGTATTTTCTATGTATAATGAAAAATATCTATATAAGTATGTATTGTATTAAGTATATCAGTCATCTAGTACCCATAACACAAGCTCTGCTTAGCTTGGGGCTAGATGCTGTGTGGATTGTCCAGCATTATTACTATTACTATTTTTATCTAAGTGCAGTGTCTTGGACTAAAATTCCAACAAAGTTTTTTTTAATGAAAATACCGCGTCACACGAACTAAATTGCGAGCGATTCAACTGACTTGACTTTGACAGGCCTCCGATCTAGTAGTAGCTCTGCCTTCTATACTATAGGTTATGGGTTCGATCCCCACCGAGGACAAACATTTCTGTGACAAACATAAATGTTTGTTCTGTGTCTGTGCATTATATTGTATTCTAAGTAGTTGTAGTATTTACAAAAAAAAACGTATACATATAAGTATTTAATTAGTCATCTGGTTCCCGTAGAACAAACTATGCTTAGTTTGGCGCTACACGATGTTGTGTAAAAATATCCACAAATACATTTAAACTACCTTTGAAAATCTAGAAACAATAAAATATAACTATGGGTTTTCTGGGCTACAACAAGGAGGTACCTAGTAGTACTTTGTCCATATTACTGCCGCCAAAAGGCATCAACCAGTCGTGTCGTGTGCATTAAAACAATAAAAATTACAACAATTATCTACCATAACATTTTATCATCATAATTACTCTCAGTAAAACCTATAACCATTTATGCCAAAGGTTAATTTTAGGCATGTTATGCCACTTGGCTCAAGCTGTCTCGTTTTGCCGCCAAAAAAGGCTTTGGTAGTTAAATAACTAATTTAAATGAACCTTTAAACGTGTTGTTAAATGACCGGCTGCGTTTGTCTTCTGAATACGAATTTTAATTTTCTTTTAAAACTCCAGTAGTGGGAAGGGTGATTTTTTTAGATTTCTAATACATACTTTAGACGACTGATGTGGCGCGGCGGGCGAATGGCCGCCTGCGACGCAGGAGGTTGCAGGTTTGATTCTCGAATTGGGCTAAATGTTTGGTAGATCTGCAAATATTTATTCCGGGTGTTCTGGGTATTTTCTAAAAATATCTATGTTCGTAATGTATAGTATTAAGTGTATCAGTCATCTAGATAGATAGATAGATAGATAACTCTTTATTGATTACCACAAGTAAAGTACACACATTTTATAAAGAATATAAAGTAAACAATGCAGTAATACAATGGGCGGCCTTATCGCTAAAAGCGATCTCTACCAGGCAACCTTTCTACACTAATCTAGTACACATAACACAAGCTCTGCTTAGCTTGAGGCTAGATGATGCTGTGTGGATTGTCCATAATTATTTATTTATATACAAACAAACTAAAAAAAAGCAGTCAAATTGCTGTTTCTTGCGATATAACCGCAGTTATTCATATTTATTGATGTGCCCCTATTGTTGCATAAAATATTTTTTCATGTGAGCATGGAAGCTTCTTGTAAATTGTTATACGTTGTGTTGTAGAGTCTCATGACATGTTTTTCAAAAATTGTTTAAAGTAGTATTACTTGGTTCCGTATTTATATTACAAATATCCGTTTGAAATGTTGTTATCCAATTTTGTTTTTGTTACATCACGTACTAGCAATCGCGTTTCTAATCGATTTGATGATCAGTAAACCTCATATTTTGAAAGGGCAACGAGGAACCTTATACATACCGAAGATTTAGGTTTTTAGTAAGTACACAAGACATGGTACACAAGGAATATGCACCAGCCTATCCCTTTGTGTCCCTATAGCTGTCTCTTACAACATCCTTGGAAGATAAAGGAGTTATACAAGGTTATATTCTAAGGCGGAACCACTTCGGCGAAATATAATAGTACTAGAGTATAATAATATAGTAATAGTAGAGTTTTCAGCGAAGAGCTTACTATTAGTACTACCACCATGCCTGTTTGTACCACCAAGCAGCTAGCCGTGTACCGGTTTGAAAGGTGGGTGCCGGTGATGTTACAGGCACATGAAGCTTAACGCCTATATACCTTAGGTTGATGGATGATTATGTAAGATGCATGCTTCATTCTGGTTACAACCACTAAGCATCAAGTTGGTAATTTGGTTGTTCAATCAACAAGTAGTTTTAAAAAAAAGTATGTGCCGAAACGTATTACAAAGAAATACCATGTATTAACTTCCAAATTTCAATTTAATTATGTATGTACCTATACATGTTAAACTAAACATGCCCTTTTCATGAAAGATACCGTTAGATTAAATAAGCGATAACCAATTTATTTAATATAAAACTACGGATACGTCTTAGGCCAGCGGTTTCATAAAATTGGCCTTTATCTTATCTGCACCTGGCCAAATTCTGTTAAAACTTAAATTCAGCTAGTATGAATTGAAAAGTTGTAAGCCTTGACGACATTCTCGCATCCTGCGCTCGCTCGATAAATGGCTATTTTGTTTTTTTTTCTCGGTCTGCGGATTCTGCGAAGCTTGAAACAGGTCAGACTGGACTGCCGCAAGTTTTTTCGGCGAGCAACTCCGAGCACGCATTACGCGGTGTTACCAGTTTATTGCACTCCTATTTAGACGTTTATTCTTCCTATTTAGAATCATCTGCGACGCCAGCCACCGTCCCGTAAATAGATTGATGAAAATTTGCCCCCCACGCTGTATAAATCATCAACAGTAGGTGCAAAGATCAAGATCTCTTGAAATGCTCAGTGGGAGTAACCTCTTTCAATCCTAAGGACGTGGATTTTAAATACTGCAGTGTACGTAGGTAAGGTACCACTAGATTGTTAGATTAGAAATATGTCATTTTCACTCAAACGACAAAGAAAATCTTATAAAGAAACTCGTGGTGTTGTCAGCTCTGTATGTTTTTTTTCTAGGCCATCTATGCTGAGATGTAATGAGAATATTATAAGTTCTAGGCCTACTAAATTTTAACCATACCCCAGGCACTGTTTTGTTTATAGGAGCATGGATGAAATGTTGCCACAGATGCGATATACATGTTCTAAAATCCTATTATAATATTATAAACGCGAAAGTTTGTGAGAATGGATGGATGTTTGTTACTCTTTCACGCTCTAACCAGTGGACCGATTTGGGTGACATTTGGAAGAGATATAGATTGTAACTTGGATTAACATATAGGCTACTATATTATATAGGATACTTTTTATCCCGAAAAAATAACGGGAACGGGAAAAAACTGCTACGCGGGTGAATCTGCGAGCGGCCTCTAGTATGATATAAAGACCTGTATTAGGTACTATGACGTAGACTGTTTATTGAACTAATCTTATGTTTTCTCTTGAACTTATACGTTTCAAGAATCTGTTTTTTTCTTACAGAAGAATGAGTGTTTATATCTACGAACCTATATCAGTGTTCGTGTTATATATCTCTGGCCTCCCGTGGTAAAGGCTTTGCCTATTGCCTAAACATGACGTACCTACTCTGCTAAGTATTGTATTTTTTTTTAATAACAATGTTGAAAGTGTTGTTTTGTTTTTTTTTTGTACTTCTTTCCATTCTACTACTTCTTTACATTTGTATTATTCAATTTTTATTTTTATGATATCGAGCACAATATCATAAGAAATCATGTGTGTTACTATTTTGTTGAGCTTCTTAATTGTTTCTAGTTTATATCAAAAGCATTAGGTAATCAGGTACTTAATGTCTTTTAACGAACGCAATTATACAAAAAGTTCTTAGAGTTCAAATCAAAATCACATTTTTAATAACGGAAGAGCCATATTATAACGTTGTACTTACCTGTCATTTTATGTCAACAAAAATACTTTTCTGCCATTTATCTATTAACTGTCACTTCAATGTCACCAAAAATACTTTTCCGCCATTTTAATAGTGGGTAGCGAAAGGAACGTTCAGAGACCATAAATCAGATCAACAATATTTATATTCTGTCTGAGTGGTTTTTCCTATCAGTTATGCCAATTACTAGTATCTTAAAAATTAATCAGCCTGTTTAAAAGTTCTCTTGTATCTGCTACAAGTACCTACTAGAACTTTTTTTTATTGAATATTACCTTTGCATCACTTTTTGCTATGTCTGACAAAACCGTTGCTATAAAAAGCTCTCGAGAAAGCTTATTGTTTCTATAATTGAACACATAATGTCTGTATGTAGGCTTAGTTGTTAGGAAAATAGTGAAAAGTCATTTGATTTCAACTTACGTAGAAATATTCTACTAATTGTACTATTGATATCCTTTGTAGCTATAATTAATGTTCTTTTAAGGAAAAATTAGCTGATTATGGCAACAGTGGCGAATGTGGCAACACTAGCAACTAATTGACGGTCTGTCGTGGAATACTAATCGAAGAATTAAAATAGTTTTATGGCCGATAAATGTTGGTCAGCTCGATCGAACTATTACCTAGGCACAATGTGAAATAAAGCTCAATTCTCTGCATTGTTTTATCTTTTCTCATTATTATTCATATTACCGGTTAAAAAAGTGCCTGCACTGAGTGTTCAGCCTCAGTTTTATTTTGAACCGACGAATTAAAAAAGTCATCGGGTATTCTATAAAATTATCGTTGTAAGTAAGTACATACCTACAAATTAACCTAAACATGTTTATGCATAAAAAGTTTTATTCTGAGATATAAAATAAAACAAGGTTTAAATAGTTTTCAAAGAAAATATGCTAATTTGTATTTTATATAAACCGGACATTTAAAATTGTAGAATTATATTTTTTGTTACTATCGTTTAGGTATTATTATTGTCTGGCCGTACAGCTCAGTTGGTTGATACTGTTGGTAGTAGATCTACTTTCTATAGGGAAACCGTTTCTACAGGGATGAAACTGATAATCCCCATTTTTCCCTTTCGCTAATAAAAAAATATTTAGGTGATAGACATACCTACTAATTGCCACCACTAATTATGAGCTATCTTTAGATCGTTTGCAACGGTCTGTAGATAGCTCATCTGTTTCGTATGTATTTTGTACATACCAATTATAAATACTAGTATTAGCTGTAATATTTTTAGTAAATAAATGTTACCTACTAATTATTATATTATCTTTTAGTGTATATTGTTATCAGATGAGAATAGAGAATATATATCGATGAGGGCACTGGCATTGGATGGACAAACGAATTTGAACCCACAAACTTAGTATCAGAAGGCGGGGTTACTCCCACTAAGCCATCGGCGTTTTCCACCGTTTGAAAAAACAAATAAAATTATAATTGAAATAGCACATTTAAAAATTAATAATCTTGGCATGCTGACGCTTTAATACTAATAAGAAGAATGAAATGATACCTAATAAAAAGTAAATTTATTCATAGTAATATAAATTGACTTTTATTAAAGACCATGATGTTATAAAATGTTATAAAAGATTAAGATGGGATTAGATTAAAAATGTGTAAAATTGATGATCGATCCTACTAATATTATAAATGCGTATGTTTGGATGGATGGATGGATATTTGTTCCTCTTTCACGCTCTAGTGGACCGATTTGGATGAAATTTGGAATAAATATAGATTGTAATCTGAAATAGGACACAGGCTACTTTTTATCCCGAAATAATAACGGGAACGGGAAGAAACTGCCACGCGGGCGAAGCTGCGAGTGGCCTCTAGTATTAAATGTATTTAATTTTTCTTTTATATTCTACAACAGCTTAGTATGTTGTGACGTATAATTGTATTTCAACGTAATGTTTATGTTATACCGTTGCTGTCTGTACTAAAAAAACAGAAATAGCATCATGACTTTAATTCCCAAGCACGGTAGATATCCCCTCAGATCCAACCCTTCCTACCAAGTGCCAACCAAGTACCAAGTGATCCTTTGTACCAAGTGCCTACTCGAGATTCGTTGAGGATGTCTATTTGGGGTAGTCAGAGGTGTGTAGAAATACATTTTTTTTTACTACTTGCTAATGTAATAAGCGGATGGTCCACCTGATATTAAGTGGTTACCATCGCCTATAGCAAATGATTGCCTTATAGGTCACGTTAGGAACAAAGTCAAAGTCAAAAAGCATTTATTCAGTAATATCCGCAGGGATCATCTTGAAACGTCTTAAATCTAGGTGAATCTAAGCGCCAGTTCCTCGCGACCAAGCCTAGAAGAACCGGCACGAAACTTACGGCTTGGTTCCTACCGTTTTTTTGTATGATCCTGTTACAAAATAATAATAATGTAAATAATGAAGCTCCAGTGTGGTGCCAATCTAACTGAATGCAAGACATGAAACATGAACGTGCCCTGCGATGCACTGCTGAGCGTCCATCAACCTGAGGCATACAGGTGTTGAGCCTCATGTGCCTGTAATTTTACATTTAGTACAGACTCACATTTTGCAGTAGTTGGTATTCCATACGTGACAGATTGCTAGCCCATAGCCACTGCTAGAATACTAACTGGTTTCCTCACGATGTTTTCCATCACCGTTTGAGAGTACTGGCATTGCGCACAATTTTTTTGATAGAAAACCCCACTTGTCCACAACCGGACACAAACCAATGAGTTTAGTATCAGAACTGCGGCGAGGTCTTTCCCATTAGACCCCCGGCTCTTTCTTACTTAATGATGTCATCATCATCATCGACCCCCGGCACTTTCCTACTTAATGATGTCATCATCATCATCATCATCAGTCTATAGAAGTCCATTGCTGGACATAGGCCTCCCCCACACGTTTCCAGGAAGAACGATTCTGGGCCCTTTCCATACATCGACTTCCCGCGGTTCTAACAATGTCGTCAGTCCATCGGGTAGGAGGACGTCCTACGCTTCGTCTTCCGGTTCGTGGTCGCCATTTGAGAACTTTTATTCCCCAACGGTTGTCGGTTCTACGAGCTATATGGCCTGCCCACTGCCACTTTAACTTACTGATTCTGAGAGCTATGTCGGTTGGTATGTATGTTTTACTTAATGATGTAAAATAATATTTTTGAAGAAGTTTCCATAAATAATCTCTTAGAACCTTACCATATTACCACAGATGCTATTTGTGGTGACACTATCACCGCGTTTACCGTTCAGTTATTTAAAACGACGAGGAACACAATCTTGCGGAAACTGTTATGTTTACTGTTATTATGTTTCTTGGTATACCTTTCATCTTTATTCTTTACTAGTAGTTCGTCCCGGCTTCGCGCGGGTTTTAGTAAGGAACCCTAATTGTTTTGAAAATATAATATAGCTTATATATTTAGTGATAGTGTGGCTTCTCAACGGTGAAAGAATTTTACAAATCGGTCCAGTAGTTTCGGAGCCTATTCAATGCAAACAAACAAACAAACAATCGAATCCTTCTTCTTTATAATATTAGTCTAGTCTATAGCGAAACGGGTGCGACTTTTTTTTATACAACTTTTTGAATTACGCAGATGTCCCACCGGATGTTGAGTGATTACTATCGCCTATAAAAAAGGATTTCCTCGTAGGTCACGCTTGTTAGAAACGTGCCCTACCATGCACTGCTCAGCATCCATCAACCTAAGGCATTTATACGTGTTAACCCTCATGTGCCTGTAATTTCACCGGCACCCACACCCTTCAAACTAGAACACAGCATGCAGCTTGGCGGCAGAAATAGGTATTAGTTCGACCATGTCAAGCTATTTTCATACTCCCGTTGTACCCCTGTTTGGGGGTTGAATTTCGAGAATTCTTTTTTTAGTACACCTCTACGCTTCAGACAAATATACCCGGATCATTTCAAGCCTTTACGACCAGTGATTTAGGCTGTGCGTTGTCTGTTATGTCAGTCAGTCAGGACAAAGATTCTTGTAATTGGTAGGTATAGATTGCCTTCATCATTATGTACCTATTGTACCTACACAAAAATACTTTCAAAATAGTGATTACAAATTACATTATATTTATAAGGGTCAGACTACTAGGTAAATCCAACTTCAACAAAGAGATCAGCCGACGAACCCAACTCGGATGGGCAGCGTTCGGAAAATTACGGTACATCTTTTTGACATAGATACCGCAAAGCCCAGTGATGACTTTGGAGCTGAGACATGGTCGCTAACTACCAATAGTTAATAGTTCGTGGTCGCAAATAGTTAGCGACCACGTCTCAGTTCCATATGAGACCAATTTCATATATTGGTGAGAGCTACACTGAGAGTTTCACTACTAAATAGAATCGAAAATGTGGAAATCCGTAGAAGAACCAAGGTGAACTCTTAGAATCAGCAAGTTGAAGTGGCGATAGGCAGGCCATATAGCTCGTAGGACCGACAACCGCTGGGAAATAAAGATTCTCGAATGATGATCACGAACCGAAATACAAAGCGTTGGACGCCCTCCTGCCCGATGAACTGACGTATTAGAATCGGGAGAAGTCGATCAACTTGGTGATTCTGAAAGCTATGTCGGTGACCTTGGTTCTTCGACGGATTTCCTCATTTCTGATTCTATCTCGCAATAAAACCCCTAGGATACCATCATTAAGAGATGGCCAATAATTCAAACATTGTTTATCTTTTGACAGACTTATAAGTAAAATATTATCAACCTTTTTCCTATTTTTACGTCCATCAAGCTAAAAAAACAATAGTTACAAATTAACTAACAACGAAGCGCAATCAGCTAAAAGCTCAGTCATTTTCCAATACCATTTCCGTTGTCCGTGCCGCGTCGAGGAAACTCGGAATAAAAGGGGCTCACAAAGGCTATCCGCTGTTATCCCTCACCACCCGCGGCGACCCCTAGCGGGAGACATCGTCACAGTACCAACAACAGTTCTAAATTCCCTGTGACGTCAGTCACAGATACTATCAAACGACAACGGTAAATTTTGCCTCTATAAACAAATCAGAGAGTTCGATTTCATTTAGCAAAACTTGATAACCAACGCCAACTAATTCCGCAGATTTTCAGTAGTTGATCGTTTTTGAAGCTGTATTGAATCTAAGCTCAGTGGATTAAAGCTTATTTTGCGCTGACAGCTGCTGTGACGTGATACAAGCTTGGTAGGTAGGGCGGGGGATCTCCCAACACCCCCGGGATTGCGTACGGGACACTAATTGCGCTCCAGAATCGGGGTAATGCATGCGTTCGTTTTAGTTTTAATAAAGTATGAGTTGAATAAGCTTGGGATCAAATCGGCCATTTGTTTTAGTTATCGAGATTTTCTTGTCAAATTTCTTATTGTTATCTTACCTCAGTATTTCACAAGTTCTAAACTTGGTTTGTGAAGTCACGCAATGTTGGAAAAGCCATAGGTTGTACACTTGCCGAAGTATTTGCGTAAAGTACGAAACTTGGCCCCATACTTACATAGGTTATTTAAATTTAAGTATTGCTTAAAAGGACGGCTGTCACTGTTTATCATTACCCATTCCGATACCTTACAAGCATCCGTTAGTTTTACTAAGAAGTTGCTTGTAGGATAAGCCTGAAGGCTCATTGGTTAATGATATCGTGACAGTTTATACTGGTCAATGAGGTGAGAGTTTATCTGACAAAGATCCCGCTGTACTAACGAATACTCGAAGATATTGGAACAGACAACTTAAAAAACTCAGCCGAATGAGCCAGTTACCGATTTCAAAAATCTAACTAATATTATAAATGTGAAAGTTTTATGGATGTATGGATGTTTGTTACTTTTTCACGTAAAAACTACAGAATGGATTTTAATGTGACAGTGATACGAAATAAGTCAGCGGGCAAATTTAGGCGGGCTAGTAAATTTTATTTTTACTTCTCTTGCTCTAAAAGTGACTTCTTGCTAAGCATAGGCGACCTACAGTGTACTAAAGTACCTATATAATATGTAGTTGTACTAAAGGTTTTTTTTGGCGTCTACAGATTTCTATTTTCCTCTTTCTCATTTTATGGATGTTCTATTTAAAAAAAATCTAGTAAATTTATTTTTTAAACTGGATCTTTAATTGACTTTCTCTGCTGCACTATTTCTTGGCGTACTTTTAAATGCGTTGCTTAAGCCCATTTTTAGCCACTACCAGTTTAGTTTAGCTTTAGCCAGTGACTCGAAAAAAGAAACCAAGACACTGTAAGCACTGCGTTAAGACGCGGAACTTCCATTCTACCGTACTGCTGAATCCCCTCAGAATCTTAGTACCAAAGGGTACCGACTCAAGATTCTTTAAGGATCCTCTGTTAGACATCCTCTATATCTGAGGTACCATACCTATGATCAAATATTACATTTGGCATACCTACCCATATTTTTTAAGTAGGTACATAATTGGTATTCCATACGTGACAGATTGCAAGCCCATTGCCACTGCTAGAATACTATAGTTTCCTCACGATGTTTTCTGGCAGTCTGTAATTTTTTGCTGAACCCAAAGAGTTGGCATGAATTTAAGAAGTACCGTCTTTATACACTCTGTACCAGCATACTCTATCTATCATTTTATCTCTGCCTCACAGCTCCGTTAGTAGTAGCCTTCTGCTCTGCAGGTTGTAGGTTCGATCCACACCGAGGACAAATATTTGTGTGATAAACAAGGATGTTTGTTCTTTGTCTGGGTCTTACCTATTTTGTATTCTTAGTATGTATTTACAAAAAAATCATCAGTCATCTGGTTCCCATAGTACAAGCTATGCTTAGTTTGGGGCTAGATGATATTGTTGTTGTATACAAATGTCAATAAATATTTATTTATTTATGTTAATCTTTACCAAGCGTATGCAACAACTGCTGTACCCATTGCGTATCAGCGAATCTAATCGTACGTTCCATTTTCCGGTAAAGTAATATTTGTCCCGAATGTGGAACAAGTACGCAATATCCAATACCCTTGCTGTCACGCACACGCTGCGCTAAGCACCCTGGCACATTGACTCTTAGCACCAGTTCCAACGCCAATGTTAGGACAATCCTGACGCCGCGTATTATATTTTTTTGGAGCTCAGTTGAGATTGTAAAAGAATTTGATTGTCAGAATTGGGACTGTCTGAAATATTAGTTTTGAAGAATCGATCGTGTTAATCACCAAATGGGAAACTTGAATTCGTGATATTGCGGAATTGGGCCTTAATCCAACCAAGTAAACTATCTTATCTATAAACTTTCTATTTCTATTTCTACAAGACTTTCGTTCTGCTGGTGTGTAAGTAAATGATTAGTTTACTGAGGTACTGACTCTGAGTTTTTTTCCCTGGAACTTCTATGAACTATGGCCAGAGATTTCTGTTTCTTGATTTTAGTCTTCAGATTGATAGCAGTCTCACATTTAAGTAACTTGCATAGAACCAAAAGTAGAAGTTGTCAGTATTAGGAATTTATTATAATAATAAACTTTTGAAGGTTGCTTTCAGTTATAGTAACTGAACACCAATATCCAATATTGGTGGTTCGTGTCTCGACGATAACAGAAACTGATGCTAACCCTCTGATATACCCTGATAGAGCTCCGCGGAAAACCAAAGCAGTATAATATTTAATTGAAAAGCCGTAAATAAAACATGTTGCGTCTCCCCACGCTTCGCAGTTTCGTTTTATTGAGTTACGGGTCCCCGAAGCGTTTTGCCGCCAAAACAGCGTACATTTTGCCCCCCGGCGCGCGTAAAAACATCCACAGAAATTCTAGTGACGAGTGACAGAGAACGTCTAGGACCGAAAGGGACGGACACCTTAATATTTTATCGAACATCTTCTCATCGCAGCTTTACATCATTACATTTTGAACTCTATATTAGAGTATTTAAAGTAGATAATGTAAAGTTGTGAATTCGGATTGCGTGTGTGCCCTTACGTCGGTGAAAGGAAATTACAACCACACCCACGTATAATGTTGCCGCAATAAAAAAACGTGTGAGAAGAAATAATGAGCGGTTACTGGCGAGAGCCGTAGACGATTTCTTTTTTCCATCCGTTAATTGATTAAAGAATCGTCGGTTGAAACGCTCGGTATTATGCCAATGAATGATGGATGAAGTTGTTCAGTAAATCTGATTACAAATTTAAATGTGAGATGCAGATGAGCGGCGGATGGGAATGAGGGCATCGCGGTCTCGGATCGCCTGTTTATCATTCATTGTTACTACAGACTTACCTACTGAATGTCGATGTCCCAGAGGCAGAATTCTCATATTTTTTGAAACTGAGACGAGATTGAAACTAGAATTTATAAAAGAAAATAGAAATAGCATCTCGACTTTAATCCTCAAGCACGGTAGATATCCACTCAGATCATTTTATGAGTGACAAGTAGGTACCTAACTCGAAATTCAGAACTCGAAGTCAGAGATAAGTCCAAATGGTTACTGCAAAATGTGGGTATGTGCCAAGTGTAATATCTGAAAGTACCTCCGACTGACTGATGAACCTACGTACCTACTTCCTTAGATATCCTAGAATAATCTGGAGTACATGTACATGCTTCCAAGAGATCTGAAGGGATATCTAACGTGGTTGGGGATATTAAACTATACCTACTCGGTTTTGGGTAATGACTCCATTAAGGAGAGTTTTCCGACAACTGTCTCAGTCCTCCGCTTTTTCTTCCCATTTAGCCGAATCAATTTGAAAGGTATTCATGTCGCGCTTGACTTGCAGGCCGATGCTGTGATGCAAGAATAGCTTGCATCACAGTATCGGCCTGCAAGTCTTTCGGTGTTGACTATTTCCCCTAGATCGTTCTACGCAATCGAGAAGGGTCTATCCTATCCAACCCAGCTTCCGTTGTTTCAACAGTGGTTATGCTAGACAACTGAGCAATTTCAAGAACCTTTTCGTTTGAAACCTTATCCCTCCACCAAAAATTTAAGGTGCTCTTAAGGCAGCGCATATTGAATTTGTTCAGTTTTCGTTCCTATTTGGCATATAGTGTTCAGGTCTCAGCTCCGTACAAAAGAGAGAATAATGAAGATGCATATCTCATACAGTTTTGGTTAATCTCTGCATCGAGCGAGACATCCTTATGGTCAATAAATAATAAATAAATAAATATTGCTGGACAAGCCACACAGCATCATCTAGCCCCAAGCTAAGCAGAGCTTGTGTTATGGGTACTAGATGACTGATATACTTAATACAATACTATATTACTTACATAATATATAGATATTTTTTTTATTATACATAGAAAATACCCAGAACACCCGGAATAAATATTTGCAGATAGTACAAATATTTATCCCAAGGCGGGAATCGAACCCGCAACCCCTGCGTCGCAGGCGGACATTCGCCCACCGCGCCACATCGGTCGTCAAAATGGAATGGTGTGGTGTGGAATGGTGGTGGAGTGGATGGAATGGTTTAAAACCAATCCATGAGGTCCAATTCTGTAACTTCACGCAGACGACATCGCGCGCGTTTCGCTAGTTTGATTTTTTTTATCATCATATCCGAATCCTATAGAATGGAAACATTGAACAAACTAAACTAAAATATAAAGTTCAGAGTTCAGACTGTATTATCGCGCTGAATAGCATGTTGATTTTCTGAGGCAAACACAAACCATCCTTCAACTCATGAGTCGCTTTGACTAGCTAGACGGACAGTTCATAGTGACTCTCGTGATTTTATTGAGTAAATACATTTTAAAATCGGTTTATTGTCATAATCCCCACTAAGCTGTCCCCACCAGCTAACCATTATAACAATCTTCAAAAAATTGTTGGCATTTTCCCCACTACCATATTTAATCCAGGCTGGTGGGGATTATGACAATAAACCTTAAAATCGAGCCTCTGTGACCTATGGGCTCCTCGACCACCTCATGAGACGCAAACCCTGAGATCAAATTCTGTCGAGATTGGCTTCTAAGATCCTCGCGACCTGCCGAATCCGTTTCCGACAGCTTGGAACAGCAGACGGGAAGGTGCAAGTCTGTCAATGTAAGTTGTACCTATCTCAAAAAACAAAGAATGAAAGCAAATAAACATATTTTCTTATTTTTATACTATAGTAGATGTGCACTATAATAAAAAACACGTTTCCTACAACTAACATAGGTAACTACTTCGCAAAAAAATTATGTTGCTTTCAAATGGTCTCTATCTCAGCTCTATCCAGCATTGAACAAGATGTGCTGTCCTGGTTTCCCATATCTTCCCATGTTACTTCGCTTCCATGTGCTTTCGTATCCTGATTTTAGGCTTCCAGAAACCTTACTTCTCTTGCCTTGAAACTCAGCCTTTTTCACAACTTTTCCAAGTAGGTACAACCATAACGAATTTGGTGTTTGAATTTTAAAGTTGAAGAAGGTGTTTTTTCATTTCCCCACGCCAAATAATGACATTGAGGGAAATATAAAATTGTATTTTAAACGACAACAAAGAACAAAGCGGGCAAGAAGTTCATTTTTTGACAACATTCTCATTCATTAAATGTAGAGCATTGTTGAGCACTCTTGTTCGACACACAATGCAATTAACATTTCCAACTCATTAAACATATTGTTGAAACTAAAGTTTGTCTAATTAATACAAACCAAAGGTCTCTACTCCTCACAAAAACTGGTATCACCATAACTGATCCTTTTATTTTACTGCAGTAAAGTAGGTAATATCTCATTACTGAAGCGCGGTGATCGTTGTACAGTCGACCTACAGCGGTATTATTACAACGTTGGAATACCGCTGAGCAAAAACACTGCATCAGCGCTAAAAATACTACCAGCGAAATGCCGAACCAGAACCGAAAGATGCCGAAACTAGCCGAAACGCGAGATCCGAGCTAATGTCGACTCTCGGTCGCACACGCTACACGGTGAGAACCACACAGCAACAGCGTGTTTACAGAATTATTTGAATGTGTGCGAGCTAGAAGGTAAGTTTTGAACTCGACTTTGTTTGAATGATCGCGAGCGGACGCGTATTTTTACATGTGTGCGATGTTTTTCAAACGTTTGATACGTTCAAATGAGGTTATTAGACGCGCATGTGTGTGTTTTATGCCAGTGAGCGTGAAGGGTATTCGTTTTATTTTATTCTACTTTGTCCCGTCTCACGGCGTTATTATGCCGAAAGGGTCAAGTGCGTGAATGAAGTTTTATAAAGACGTCTCACAGCGTGACGTGGGAACAATTCTGAACTTTGTCATTGTGTTTTTATTGTTTTTTAATCACGCTCAATGAAAAAACCTTTTGGCGGCGCGAAACTAAGGGTTACCTACTAATTAATAATATAATGTAGGTATACCTACTTATAGGATAGCAATGCACAAAAAATATAAACTTTAAAACGCTTGCGTGAATAAAAGTTACAATCTTCATGCGATTGTATTTGGCTCTGAGTGAAATGTATTTCACTCACAAGAATTACTTTTTTTTAAGTACTTATTTTATGTAAGTACCCAAGTAATTAAAATACTTACCGTTTTTTTTTCTTTTCTTCTTTCTTTAATTTACAATATTTTTGTGGCAATATTTAGACATACCGCTAGCTACTACATTTAGGAGCCCAAACAAATATTGCAAGAAGATATGGGGAGATGTTAACCGTGCCTGCTAGTTAAAGTTGTGACACTATTTCTTTTTGTACTATGTAATTAAATATCACAAGATTTTTTTTACTTAGGTAAGTAGGTACAATTTTTCTATGTAAGTAGTAGTAATTTTGTATAAGCTAGTGTATTGACCAACCTTGACGACCAACAAATTGAGGACGGTCCAAAAACCCCCATCATCATAAACAGACAGCAAAGTTTTTCAACGGCCCCTCCGTTGAAAAACTTTGTTATGAAAACTTATTTGCAACATAAAATCTTATGTAGCTTCAGAATGCAGTAAATATCGGTCCTACCTAATTTCTTCGAATCGCCCAGTACGTAGGACACGTTCGTGTGCCCTGCTCGTTAACGACCCGCCGGAATCCTGCTCCGTTCTACAAGCAACCAGTCCGACTGCTAGGGATGCTAGTCCGGCTTTAGCCGGATTTAGCCGGATACTTCTGAGGTTCAATCCTCGTATTTTTTGGAGCTGAGACGAGATTGAAACTAGAATTTGATTGTAACTGGCCCTGTCTGAAATGTCAGTTTTAGAGAATATCATTTAGAGATTGACACGATCGAAACTTGAATTTGATGATCGAGGATTGTGCTTCTGATGTTAAGTAATGATGTTTTCGGCAGTGTAGCACGCTTACCTAGATTATACCTATTCACTATTCGATTAAAAACATCCAAATGATACGTGAGCGGAAACACCGACAGCGGCGCGGCGGCGGCAACGAGTTCCATTCTTTTTCTTTTCTTTATTTCTTCGTTACTAGAATTGGGCCTTAGGTGGGATTGCAATCAAACGTGTGTAAACTGTAAAAAAAAAACTAGGATTGAATCTATCTAGTTAGATTTTAACTTTCAATTTGTGCGGATAGAAAGATAAACTTATTACACTATCCGGCTACTTTATATTATATACAGCCCTACTCTCCGTATGTGTACATTCGAGTTTAGGTGTAGATCGATGTGTGAAGGACAATTTAGAAATACTTGTCAATTTATAGAGACTTGACTTTACCGACCAGTTCTCAAATGAGTTCTATGCCGTATACCACTTTATACTCCGGTTTATGCTGTCGTAAAGAGAAACTAGTAAAGTGCTTCGTCGTATCTATAAAATCATGTTATGGTAATATAATTTCTTGGATCGTAGATTCATAATCGTAGATATATTTATCTGATCCATCGGCGTTTGTATTGGGCTATCAAATTTCACATCATTATAATTCAAATGTTAAGTTGAAACTTATTTCGGTAGAGCTATTTATTTGACATCATTATCACGAGTTATTTACACGTTATATTAAACTAGTGAAACGCGCGCGACTTCGCCGTTGTGATGTTATTTTTATAAAAACTTCAACCCCCGTTGTACTCATTTAATGATTAAATAGTTTCGCTAGTAATATATAAGTCTGTAGGTACTTATTTTTTATTTTATTATACTTAGTTGCTGATGAAAACTCAGCATTATCTGCAACTCAATTTTTTAACAATTACTTTTTTACTTATTTATTTTTTATAAGATAAAGTGAGCAGTTATTCCAAACGAATAATTGTATTACCAATACAGTGCTCTAAGTGGCATTATATATCACATAACACCACGTTCTCTACAGTCCATGTGCCTGTAATTGCACCCATATCCTTCAAATCGAAGCGGAAATCCTCACTACTTGGCGGCAGAAATAAGCACCATCTTCCTTGGACGAACTCTTTCGCAAATAACTCTACTACTATTACTTACAGTTATATATAGGCTCGTAGAACTTACAACTGCTGGGAAATAAAAAACATCGAGTGGTGACCACAAACCGAAAGACGAAGCAAAGGGTGCCCCCTACCCGACACCCTCCATTGTTACGATCTAAAAAAGACTACTTATACAATATACGAAACATAACTAACTATGAGAGAAAGAACAGTGCTTTCATACTCCTCCATGGTAGTGTTAAACGTTTAACGCAACCTTGTTGGAAGTCGCATAAGAAGTATTACTTTCAAAGAGACGAGTGTGCTTTAGACCAAACGACTAAAGTAAAACTTCTTTAATATACGAAACGAGAGAGAAAGAACAGTGCTTTCATACCCCCTCCATGGTAGTGTTAAACGTTTAACGCAACCTTGTTGGAAGTCGCATTAGAAGTATTACTTCAAAAACACTTCAAGAAGGTCACAATAAGCTCCAGCATACAAAATAAACATCGACAAAAGGCAGAATACACAGGCCCCTCTATAATAAGCCACTATTTTCCTAATTACCAGCCACGCGTCGCCACATGGCCGGCATATGTTATGTCTTCAAATAAACCGTTTAATGGATGTATAGTTTATTGTTTTGCCAATTGTGAGAATACTAACGTTTGCCATTTGAGTTGCAAATGATTATAGTTTCAAATTAGCGGGTGCTTTTTGTAACCCAATTTGTATAGGATTCCGTAAAGAAATAGTTTCACGACTTATTCGCAAGCACGGTAGATATCCCCATCAGATCTCTCAGTACTAAGTACCTTCTCGAGATTCTTCGAGGATGTCTAAGGGTGGTAGTCAGAGGTGCGTCCAAATATTATATTTTGTTCATACCCGCATTTTCCAGTAGTTAGTTTTCCATACGTGACAGGTTGCAAGCCCATCGCCCATACAAACTGGAAACCAGTTTGTATTCTAGCAGCGGTGACAGCTTTGCAACTTGTCACATTATTACCAAATTTACCAACCAACAACGGCTGCATGCAAAAAGTGGGTATGTACCAAATTAAATATTTGGACAGTGCACATCACTAATTGGATTAACACCTAGAAGTCAAGAATAAAAAGAAAATGTTGAGATAACTATGTTTCGTCAACAGCCTGGTCCACTGCTGGACATAGTCATTCCACATAATTGGGGAAATTTGCTGTAATAATAAGTATAATTAACTTCAATCTGTTTTAACAAGCCATCTAAAAAATCAATAACAGATGAATAATAGGTACTTAAATTCTCGGCACCTTTTACAATGACTAATAAATAGTGAAAGAGCTAATTTAAACAGCGTTTAAATGTAAGTAATGTTTATAATAATAATTAAGCTGGACAATCCACACAGCATCATCTATATAGCCTCTAAGCTAAGCAGAGCTTGTGTTATGGGTACTAGATGACTGATATTGTTAATACAATACATTACATGTATAGATATTTTTTATTATGCATAGAAAATACCCAGAACACTCGGAGTAAATATTTGCAGATCGTAATAACATTTATACCAAGGCGGGAATCGAACCCGCAACCTCCTGTGTCGCAGGCGGACATTCGCCCGCCGCGCCACATCGGTCGTCAAAAGTCGTTTGTAAGTTATTTTTGAAGTTTCCGCAGAATTTCTGAAGTTGGAGTTTATCTTTACACGGAATACCACACAGTACGCAGTTCGAAACTAGTTGGGAGTACCCCGTCGGTCTCCCCTGACGTTTGAATGGCAACGATGATGGATGTCGACCCCTGTCTCACACACCATTGTCTTGTCCGCTGCTGGACATCCCAAGCGCCATAGCAGTAGAGATTTGTTAGTAGTTATTATCAGGAGATGCAACTTAGTGAGTTTTGTCCACAAGTTACTAACTAGTAGGTTCAGTGAGAACAGATTTTTTTATGTTACTTGTTAATGGAACAAGCAGATGGCCCACCTGATGTAAACACAGTAAACTTAGCCTTATAACCATGCAATAATCGACACTTTTCCGTTTCCCTAAATTACAATCCGTCCGTATATAGCTTCCCCTCCTTTTCCTCCCTCTACTACCCTTTTTTTTATACAATTTGCTGATGGAACAAGCATATGGCCTACCTGATGTTAAGTGGTTACCATAGCCTATAACAAAGCATTGTCTTGTAGGTCACGTTAGTTAGAAACGTGCCCTACAATATACTGCTCTGCGTCCATCAACCTAAGGCATACAGGTGTTAAGCCTCATGTGCCTGTAATTACACTGGCATGCACCCACACCCTTCAAACCGGAACACAGCAAGCTGCTTGGTGGCAAAAATAGTAGAAATGGTGGTAGTACTTCCCCGGACGAGCCCTTCACTAAGAGCTTTACTACTAAAAACCCTTGAACCTACTACTCTTTGTTTGTATATTTTTCGCAACATCATGTGAAGAATGAAGTCTTTAGTAACGTCGGTCGATAAATAACGCTATAGCAAATTTCCCTTTTTTCCCAAGTATTTTTCCTCCAAAATTGAAATAGGAAAATCAAGGAACTTCGGTGCCAATTTTCGTTAGTGTCTGTTAAAAAATGCGACCTGTACGAACACAAAAAGACTTGGCGACCTGGTGAGAACAGACAGACAGACTGACAAACAGACAAAAATATTTTTGAGCAACCTCGAAACTGAACCTCAGCAAGATTGATGCAGCATTTATGCTGAGACAGGGACCAATTTGGCCCATGCAATAGTTTCATTATTTTGTATTGTAGTTTATAGATGTTTATATGTTATTTCACTTTTTTTGGATTTTTTTTTTCTTTTAGAGCCAAATAAATGAATTTACTTTCTTCTTCATTCTTTCTTTCAAACTGAGACGCATTAGCTCGCCCGGTCAATAAGCCATTATGAGATCTGGGAAAATCCGAGGGTCTGAAAATCAAATAAATAACGCTTCCTGCTAAATATTCTTAGGAACGGTTGAGATATTTTTTTTATTTCAATCAAATTATTTTATTGAATTGTTCTCACATTTTGGACCGCGCACCGGTAGTAAGCGCCACGGCACTCACTGCATGCCGCGGCAGAACGAATGTAGGTATAATTTTAAATTTTACTTCAAAGATGATAAGTGTGTAATTCGTAAATGTACACTTTTGTGCTCAATTCGCGTCAAGTGGGCCCTTTATATATATTGGGTACCTACCTATATTTAAAGACTATTACTTTATTTGACGACTGATGTGGCGCGGCGTGCGAATGTCCGCCTGCGACGCAGGAGGTTGCGGGTTCGATCCCACCTCGGGATCTTGTACGATCTGCAAATATTTATTCCGAGCGTTCTGGGTGCATAGCAGAAAATATCTATGTATGTAATATATTGTATTAAGTATATCAGTCATCTAGTACCTTAACACAAGCTCTGCTTAGCTTGGGGCTAGATGATGCTGTGTGGATTGTCCAGCATTATTATTATTATTATTCGTAAAGTCGGTAGAAACTCGACCCAACTCTTGGCTCACATGTTTTCTTAGTAAATTGAGTTCAGGGTTCTAATCGGCAAAACGATAAACGTTATTGCGTTGAGTTACTCTTGCATTCGCTATTCTCCGATCGTGTCACAAGCGATTTTTTTTTATGTGATTTGGTGATGGAACAAATATAGGTATCGTGAAACAATCAAACTCATTCTTTCCAAAATATTGATCAAAACCATGATAGTTTAAAAAGTTAAATGGCCCACCTGATGTAAAGTGGTTACCATTACATGTAACCGACAATTGCTTGCAAGGAACAAGTGTTAGTAGATGGAACTTAATATCTGTATTTGTAGGTAACTAAATATTATACAAAACCTAAGGCCACCGTTACTGAGACACGAGTGGAAGAACTGGTTTGTGTCATCGTCCCAAAGTCCCATAAAAACACCCGCATAGATTTCAGTGGTCAGCATGGTGTTATTAATTTGCTCGATATTTTCTTTTGGTAAGGCGAGAAGCATAGATTCAAATCTTACAATTTTGCGGGCATCACCTTCTGTTCGTCGGGATGTAGATGCACAATTTTTTTAAATTGAGGCTCGCTTGGGCATCAATTATAAAAATCTGTCAAAAGATTAACAACATTTAAGCTATTGTCATCTCTAAAGATAAATAGTGAAGATGAATAGTGAAGTGATTAACTCACCTTCGATTTGCCGACGATATAGTCATAATGGCGGAATCGCTGGAAGACCTTAGAAACAATGCTCAGAGACCTCAATATTGTCTCCCAATAGGTGAATCGAATGCCGACCACGAACCGGAAGACGAAGCGTAGGACGTCCTCCTACCCGATGGACTGACGACATTGTTAGGACCGCGGGAAGTCGATGGATGGAAAGGGCTCAGAATCGTTCTTCCTGGAAACGGATGTGGGAGGCCAGCAGTGGACTTCTACAGGCTGATGATGATGATGATGAAATAGTGACAGGGCTAACCTTAAGTAATTTTAAAATATCATATAGTGATCTAGATGCAAGCGGGCCTCAATCCCTAAAGGGGTGCAGCAGTTCCAGTTTGTATGAAAATAGCTTCAAGGTGAAGATGTGCGCATTTCCACTAGCATTGAATAAAATTATGGTTATTTCGTCGGTAGGTAATCAATTACGTCATTGGCGCAAATAATGAGGGCGAGTGCAAAAACCTGACATGAATAGACACTGTGTAGTGCAATAGCGTGAGCTCTGTCGCCGATTGTTTGATAACTGCCGGTGAAAGCAACGAGTTATGTTCTCGAGTGTCTGAGCTATGTTGCAGTTTTGGTTCGGGATTTGCGGCCAGTTCGGGTTTCAATTTATTTGGCTGTTCTGTTAGTGACGAGCTCGACCCGGGGAAGTACTAGCATGCTTATTTCTGCCGCCAAGCAACTTACTGTGTTCAGGTTTGCTACCACATGTAACCATACAGTAGCGCTGGTCTTCTGCTGGGGCCGTTGTTGACTTCACGGACATCTTGATACATACATTACATATATTTACATTTTACATTTTAACAGGTAACTCGCTCATTCTAAAAGTCAACGTACACAAAAATACCTACTAACTTAACACTTGCCACTCGCCGGTATCCTTGACCAAGGTAAACTGTGTTTAGGGTTAAACAAGTCGGTACGTTGTCCATACAAACGCTGTAAGTGTTTAATGTCTACTATTTATTAACATGTCTACATATATTCTACAGTAAAATCAGATTACCTTGAAAGTTACAAGCGTTACAAGATTTAGTACTAAATCTTTCGGCGCTTGTAAATTTCAAGGTAATCTGATTTTATTGTAGAATATAGGGTAACGTACTTAGATAACGGCAAGGTAATTCAGTATCAAACTTAACTTCGGACGCACGTTAATAAATAGTAGACATTAAACACTTACAGCGTTTGTATGGACAACGTACCGACTTGTTTAACCTTAAGGGAAGGACGGACAATGAAAAACGTTCGAATTCTCTAGCTTCGGAACCAAGCTGTGGCGACGTTTTCAAACTCATGATTATTGCTCGAGCCTCGGCGAGGAATAGTGGTGATAAGTTCTTGTGAGATCTTGTGAGTACCAAATTAAATAATTATTATTAGATAATTAGAATTAGTATTAGAATTATTTTTAAGGGTTGTTTGAGTACTTACCTACTGAGATTACTTGCGATGAGCAAGCCTAGTGATGGGGATAGTGACGTCAGCCCTACTGACGTCACTGTTTCTAAAAGCCCTGTTGGTAAGACTCCTTCGTTATCAAACAAAATACCAATTAACACCAAACCACAGAATATGAATAAGTACTACCCACGTAACCAAACATCCATTGTCAGTGAATCACGAGGCTCTCCACTGTGCAGCCATACGAGTGCGAACGTTCCTTTCTGATAAAACCGAGGACAATGTGGACGTAATCAGGACTTACGAAGGGGTACTTCGCTATATTTTTCCACAATGACCATTTTACTAAATACCTTACAGTAGAATAGCAAGATTTGTAGGTACCAATCAATAATCGATAAAATTTATAGTGCAAGATTTTACTCTTTTTTGCTATATTTTGATTTGACCTTTTGATTTGATTCTACTATTAGATTTTTACGGTACAATGAAAAATATAGCAGAATATTCTTACTAGACTTCTAAGGACTTACTACAGTGTCTATAGCCCTAAAATTGAATGAAAATATTGTGACTGATCAAAGCAGAATATTCTAAAACTTAGCATGTTGGCCCTTACCTTACAACGGCCCTGCACGACTGGGGTGGGTTGGAAGCCGGGTTTTCAATTTCCGCCCCCACGCGCCCGCCACCCCACCCCTCGCCACCCTCGGGTAATTTTATTAAAAACACGACAGCCAGCGGCTCGACGTCGCCTGAATATTTATCTCTCTGCTGCGAACGTGGAATTTTAAAGGGTATAGAGCTATGAGGATGATAGTAGATGTTCCGGAGTTTTAATTTGAAATGAGGAATTTTATCATTTTGATAACAACACAGGGTAAAAATTTTTAAAGCTACTACGTAGTATTCATATTTCAAGTAATTTATTGACTATCCAGGTAAAAATGTTTTCCAGTATTTTTAATTTATTTTTGAATATAATTATTGATATAAATTTATTTTTTAAGCCTTAACTTACTTAATTTTTTTCACACTCAAAAAGACCTATTATCAATTCAAAACTTCATAAAGGTAATTAGAGGACTTTTATTATATACTTAATAATAATAATATAACGTTATACCTACTAAAACGGGGTGAAAAAAATTAACCCACTCCCATTTTGGTTTTTCATGTACAGTCAGCTGCACTAGAATGTATACAATTCGTAGCTTTCACAATTTTATTACAACATAAAAATGAGCTATTACATCACAAAAACTAGAAAATCATGAAATTAGTTGATGACCTCACTTATTTTTTGAATAATTGTCGTGTAAATATTTTTAGCACCGCTGTAAAACCATTTTGAAAGTTACGAATTGTATACATTCTAGTGCAGCTGACTGTACCTATCAGAAACTACGGCTCATGAGGCTTAACACCTGTATGCTTCAGGTTGACGTACGCAGAGCAGTGTATGATAGAAGTACGTCTGCAAAGCAATGCTCTGTTATAGCTGGTGGTGACCACTTAACATCATCATGGTGGTGAGTCATCTGATTAGCAATAGGATAAAAAAAAAAGTGGGTCTGAAAATAAATTATTAAAAAAAAAGGAACAGTAGATAGTCGGTATGATGTATCGGTCGGTCTTAAAATAATCATGAGTATAACGAAAATCATGTTAAATGCTCATGTTGCACCCGTGCCAGTACATAATAATAATAATAATGCTGGACAGTCCACACAGCATCATCTAGCCCCAAGCTTAGCACCTACTAGATGACTGATATACTTAATACAATACACTACATATATAGATATTTTTTATTATACATATAAAACACCCAGAACACCCGAAATAAATATTTGCAAATCGTACAAACATTTATCCCAAGGCGGGAATCGAACCCGCAACCTCTTGCGTCGCAAGCGGACATTCGCCCGTCGCGCCACATCGGTCGTCAAATACATGTAGGCGATATGATCGAAGTTGCAAACCACTAGGTATATCTATCTGTATCTTTGTGTGGTAGGTTAAGTCCAAGTTCAACAAAAAGGTCAGTCGACGAATTTAAACTCGGTTACGTCGGCGTTCGGAAAATAGGGCACATCTTCTCGTCACAGATACCCCAAAGCCTCACGACGAAAGCCTATAATAATAATAATAATATTTATTTATTCAGACAACACAGTCCATAGTGATAGTAACAGATAACTTATTGTCCTAGGTTAGTAACTTATAACTAGTAATGATTTAGTCCTCTGGATGAGCTTCCGTACCAGAGGACAATTAAAATTATTTGCTATCACGCTTAGGATGCTATTGTTGCTCGCGCGCAGTCTGCTCAGTAGTGAGGCTGTTTTCAAGTTGAATCAGTGCGTGTTATCAGTGATGACTATGGATCTGAGACGCGATCACTAACTTATTGGTCTCATACAAAAGCTCAAAGTCGCACAACGGACTATGGATAGCTATGCTGCTATACTGGGAGTTCCACTACAAGATATATTTAGAAATGAGAAATCCGTAGAAGAACCAAGGCTACTGACGGACAACCGCTGGGGAATAAAAGATCTTGAATGGCAACCACGATAAGAAAGACGAAGCGTAGGACGCTTCCCGATTGATCAACCGCATCGTTAGAATCGTGGGTAGTCGCTGGATACCAAAGGCTCAAAACTGTTCTTCCTGAAAACGTAAATAGGAGGCTTATGTCCGGCAGTGGACTTCTTCAAGCTACTGATAATTATGAAGAGACTCATCTACCTTTTGGTATGATCGCCTTAATATGTTTTCTGTCTTGCATTCACCTTATTAAGTTTGGCACCACATTGGAGCTTCATTATTTACATTATTATTAAGTATTTTGTAAAAGGATCATACAGAAAAACGGTAGGAGCTAAGCCGTAAGTTTTTTGCCGGTTCCTTTAGGCTTGTTAGCGAGGAACTGGCGCTTAGATTCGCCTAGATTTACGACGTTTCAAGATGATCCCTACGGATATTACTGAATAAATGCTTTTTGACTTTGACTAAACCTAAAACAACACTTCCGACGCTGTTAGCAAACAAATCGAAAACTTCTCTAAAGTACACCTGTGCCTAAAGTTTATACCTGACATAGAGAATGTGTGCAACAAGTTATTTTTAAATTTCTTACATATTATAACTATTAACTTGCTCCAAACTGACGTGCACAGTTGAATGGTTATTTCAATCCCAACTTCGAAATGTTTTATGTAGGTATTATAAATACATTACATTGAAGAAATGAGCTAAACTGCGAAGTTATATTCAAACTTCTTAAGATGCTTTACTTGTAAACACTAATATCGCGGAAATAGCACAGTGTAAACTAAACTGTATGCCATGCTCAAATTCCATCAAATGCTAATAATTGTAGGTTTCTTTTTTAAATTTAAAAACGTCAAATACATAAAAAAAATAAACTTTAAGCTATAATAATAAAAGATTTTGGCATAAACATACACAACCTGTTCATTTATATAACAATAAAAATGTCACAGGTAATACGACTGTATGTCATAATTTTTGTACCTATATTTTAAAATACTTTAAAGTGTGTAGGTACCTATATTATTACTTTGTTGATTTTTCATAATATGTATACCTGTAAACAAACATACGTTCCATAAACGCCGATTCATCAACAGTATCATAAAAAATATTAAAAACATGTCTACAGAAAGCAACCTTTTTGCATAATATAATCAAATATCAATACTGGCTAGTTTGTGAGGTTATGAAATTATTATGACATGAAATCAGTCACTCATTTGGTGTTCATTTGATTCTGGACTCAATTCATTGTGATTCGTCAATCATCAAAACTTCGTCAAAAAAGATGGTTTCCTGAAGAGTATTCCTTGATTTGTTTGCGTTCACTAATACATACTTCTCCTGTGGCTTGACAACTATAAAAAAGTAAGTCCTTTCATAACTATTTACGAGCATAATTATGCTCCATAATGGTATTTAGTTGGCTAACGTAGGTACTGTGAACGTGAACATGTTGATGTATCCATGTGGTTCCTTTGGACGATTAATGTCCAAAACACATAATGTCCAACTATAATTAACTAGCGGCCGCCCGCAGCTTTGCCCGCGTGGCAGTTTTTTCCCGTTTCCGTTATTTTTTTCGAGATAAAAAGTAGCCTATATTTTAATCCAGGTTACAATCTATATCTATTCCAAATTTCATCCAAATTGGTCTACTGGTTAGAGCGTGAAAGAGTAACAAACATCCATCCATTCTTACAAACTTTAGCGTTTATAATATTATAGTAGGATAGGATGTTTGTTCTTGTGCCCAAATCCTTGATCCAAGGTTTGGGCACGAGAAGCATATAAAGTCACAAGCCACTATTGGACAAAGCGCATGCCGGTATGATGCTCAAAGAGCTAGAATAGTGGCAATAGTTAGACTTGGATCCATGAAATCCCTTAATGAAATGCGCCTGATAATCATACGGTTTTTCCATGACAAAAGTGTTGATACCCCAACGTTAGGTATACCTATGCATGCACCGGTTGAGTTTCCATTCCTTATTTTATCTGATGATAATTTATCACGAGTATTATGCCCTTACCGTGGCTTGTATGCGAGAAATTCAGGCTTATAGTATTGGAAAGCTTACACTATCTATTTACGACTATTGTAAAAACTCAATATTTAGGTAAGAGCAAAATTGTAGGCCCGAAAGGTGTAGACTGTTGGAACAAAATTACCTATTGTAAGATCTTTTTACATAATTTTACAATATGGGATTCGAAAAACCCAAATACCGTTTGTGAAGACTTCAGATAATCTTGAAATTATCATAATGCTGTAAGTTTTAAACTGGATTTTTGACAAGTTCTTCAGGTGGATACTCTTGAAAACGATAAAGAAGTTTTGTATTGTCGTTTTGGGTAACACTACCATGTTGTAGCATGCCCAGGCAGTGATAACTTTACTGTAAAATTAAAACTTCGACGACCGATGTGGCGCGGCGGGCGAATGTCCGCCTGCGACGCAGGAGGTTGCGGGTTCGATTCCCGCCTTGGGATAAATGTTTGTACAATCTGCAAATATTTATTCCGGGTGTTCTGGGTGTTTTCTATGTAAATTAAAAAATCTATGTATGTAATGTATTGTATTAAGTATATCAGTCATCTAGTACCCATAACACAAGCTTTGCTTAGCTTGGGGCTAGATGGTGCTGTGTGGATTGTCCAGTATTATAAGTACAAATTATAAATAAATAAAACTCCATCTATCGTTTTCAAAAGTAGACCTGCTGATGTCGGTGAAGGTTTCTATATTATCTTGCAAAATCTTCATTGTCTCCGAGAATTCAGATTCCGCTACAATTACCCAACTCGTTTCTTTGTACGATGCCCCAAAAGCCACATGGTGATTTCTTCGCTTACAAATTTGCACTCACATTGCAAAAAGCGATCCGTTTCTCAGAACACCTATTGTCGGGACATCATTACGACGCGCAATTCTGTCGGATCTCGCATCCCCTTTATGTAAGCCAGGGTTATCTCAAAGAAACACTTTGCAATCCAATTTAAGTTCTATAGATATAAAGCTAGTGTTGGTTTTCGCTTGAAAGGTGCTGATACCAGGGATCAATGAGATACCCCAGTTATTTCGCTCCGGGTGTCTCGCTTCGAATTTCTATAACGGCAGCGCTGTATCGCTTTCCATCACATCCTGTGGGTTGGACGGTTCATCTCAATAAAGCGCTTCATCGCATCCTGGCACTGTTGGAAAGGTGTTTGAGTCAAGAGTATTTTTCAGTCTCATTGTTATTCGGTTTCGAACCTTTTCCTTTTCGAAATTGAAATCTCGATAGGTATTTACAATACGACGCCACGTTTTGTTTTTTTTTCTCGGAGTTTTGGTTTGAAAGCACATGTTTTTTTGGAGGGACCTGTTTGGTAAAGGATCGTAAAGATTTATTTATGGCCGTAAAGGCGGTCCCATTATGTTATGATTAGTTGGTTCTGGTAGATAATTACGGATGATGAGATTGTTTTTTTGTCTTTTGTTCTGTTTAATGCATTTAATAATGTATTGTGTTTTGGTCTGGTCATTACTTGTTGCATAATTTTGTACCTATAATACTTTTTCCATACTTTTATTTGACTAATAGTGTACCTACTAGAGTTCGCCACGAACTGAGATCTCCAAATAATAATTAAATATAATAATCATAATTTTATGCAGTGTTTGCCTTGTGGTAGGTAATATGGTAAGTAATGTAAACTTTTTAGCGACCATTACTTAAAATTAAATCAATTATATTAAATCGAAGTCATTGAAACTAAATAGGAGCTTGCTTAACAGTGGTTTACCCAATTTACCTATTTTTTTAATGTACTTATCTCAGAAACTTAAAATCCTAGTGTATAAATTAGGCCTTTGCATTTGATATCCCATTTCATAAAAAAAAAATTTTTGTCCCATCTAAAACCTCATATCTTTAGAACCCCTTGTCCGATTTAATTTTTGGGTAAATTAGTATTTTTTTTTTGATACATTTTATAGGTTCGACCCTCGACCGCAATCTCAGTGATGATGCGGTCGATGGTGTAGCACGCTTACCTAGAAGATACCTATTCACTCTCCTCTTGAAGACATACAAATAATACGTGACCGGAAAAACAGACGACGGCAACGAGTTCCATTCCTTTGCTGTGCGCGTAGTAAAGGTTGAGGCAAAACGCTTGGTGCGGTTGGAAGAGATTTCAACCATAAATGTGTGTCTCGTCTACGGAGACGTTCGGACGTCTGGTGGTCCGTACTAATGATAGAACGGGGATGGGGGCATCAGGTTAAAATTCCTCAACAACAATCTAAATTTCTAAATTTCATGCAAATCAGATCAATGGATCGAAAGTTACAAACAAACATAAATACCAACAACGATGTGGCGCGTTGTGGCAATTCGACGACCGATGTGGCGCGGCGGGCGAATATCCGCCTGCGACGCAGGAGGTTGCGGGTTCGATTCCCGCCTTGGGATAAATTTTTGTACGAACTACTCCACTTAGCTAACATAACACAAGCTTTGTTTAACTTGAAGCTAGATGATGCTGTGTGGATTGTCCAGCATTATTAATATTATTATTATTTACTAGCGGCCGCACGCAGCTTCACCCGCGTGGATAAAAAGTAGTTAAAAAGTAGTAGCTTATATGTTAATCCAGGTAACAATCTATATTTATTCCAAATTTCATTCAAATCGGTCCACTGGCTAAAGCGTGAAAGAGTAACAAACATCCATCCATATACTTACAAACTTTCACGTTTATAATATTAGTAGGATTCCACCAAAGTAAAGAATTTAAAAACATGAAACAACCTGAATCTTCAATGTTTCGAACACAAACTCATTAATTCTCGGCTGGGCATATGAATTGTAACATCCAAGAAACTGATAAGGATCTTCTGCCGACTCGCGCCACAGAATACCACGCAGTAAGCACGGTCAGCGAAAAAACCCCTCTGGCAAATAACTTGCCTCAACAGAATTTTAATTTTTTATTCCACCCGAAGTTTTTTTTTAATCAGAAACGACTTTTTGATGTTTTTGCTTCGCTGGTTTTATGAGGGTTTTCGTGACTTCCGCCCTGGTTAAATTAACGTGTCCGCGATCGCGAGGGTTTTACGCTTTGACGACCAATGCGGCGCGGTGGGCGAACGTCCGCCTGTGACGCAGGAGGCAGCGGGTTCGATTCCCGCCTTGGGATAAATGTTTGTACGATCTGCAAATATTTATTCCAGGTGTTCTGGGTATTTTCTATGTATAATAAAAAATATCTATGTATGTAATGTCTTGTATTATGTATATCAGTCATCTAGTACCCATAACACAAGCTCTGCTTAGCTTGGGGCTAGATGATGCTGTGTGGATTGTCCAGCATTATTATTATTATTACTATCTTCGGGTGATAGAAAAAAAATAACATTACGCGTAATCCCCAAGCATGATAGATATTCCCTCCAATCTCTAACCCAGAATGTCTAAGGGGAGTAGTCAGAGGTACGTCTAGATAGTACACGTGATATATACCCACATTTTGCAGTAGTTGATATTCCGTACATGATAGATTGCAAGCCCATCGCCGCTGCCAGAATGCTATCTGGTTGCCTCACGAAGTTTTCCTTCAGCGCAATGCCAGTGGGTACTGGAAAAAATCCATTGGTGCAACCGGATTTGAACCCACGCAGAAAGTAGAACTACTACTAAATGAGCTGTGACGGCTATGATATATAATATAATAAGAGTAGATTATCCGTCTGACTATCTAGCCTACCTAACTAGGTAGGTACCTAATTATCTAATGGCAAAACACTAATTAGTCGTGCAAAGGCTATTATCGTCGTAGCCTTATATAGTTACCTATAGTTATAGGCTATCATCGCTTAAAACCTTGTTATAGGCGGCGGTGGTGACCACTTGACATCAGGTGGGCCATAAGCTTGTTCCATCAGCAAATTGTATAAAAAACCTTAATGAGTAGGTACACTGCTGGACTTTTTTACGTAAAGAGTTAGCAACATGAATTTGATAGGCTGTGGTAACCGCTTCTCGTCAAGTGTGCTGTATGCTGGTTTCCTTACTCTGTACCTATACCTAAGTATTTGCTATAAAAAAATATGTATTTTGCACGTAAATTTCAAAAGGAGCTTAAATTAACTTAGCTTATGGAACTGTGAAAACATAGAAATACGATACGACTTTATGAAATTAGAAGGTAGGGAAGTACAGTCAGCTGCACTAGAATGTATACAACTTGTAACTTTCAACATGGTTTCTCAGCACTGTTAAAAATATTTATGCGACGCATAAAAATAAATAAATAAAATGACGACCGATGTGACGCGGCGGGCGAATGTCCGCTTGCGACGCAAAAGGATGGCGGGTTCGATTCCCGCCTTGGGATAAATGTTTGTACGATCTGCAAATATTTATTCCGGGTGTTCTACGGGTGTTTTCTATGTATAATAAAAAATATCTATGCATGTAGGTAATGTATTGTATTAAGTATATCAGTCATCTAGTACCCATAACACAAGCTCTGCTTAGCTTGGGGCTAGATGATGCTGTGTGGATTGTCCAGCATTATTATTATTATATTCAAAGAATAAGTGAGGTCATCAATTTCATCGCTTCCAGTCCATAAGACCTTAATCCCAAAATGTGTAGCTAATCAATAGGACTGAATCTCATAATGTCGGAAATTGAAGAGTGCTTCCCCGTTCAACCCACAATTTTTCTACCCAATAGGTATTTTGCACCGTTCGACCCAAAACATTTGATTTAAGTTCCCCGTTCTACCCACACCTACTTATTCCTAATTTCTATTGTTTAAATTCAAATAAATGACACAGTGAAACACTAAAGTAGAAGGGTCAGCAGACAAAAAAATGTAAATACTTTTTAAATTAATTTTTTTTATAAAATCAGTCTTTTTGAGATAATAGTCAGTCAAATAATTGTCTACTAGTCTAACAAAAACACGAATTAACCTTTAAGGCTACACTAGTCGGTACGTTGTCCATACAAACGCTGTAAGTGTTTAATGTCTACTATTTATTAACGTGCGTCCGAAGTTAAGTTTGATACTGAATTATCTTGCCGTTATCTAGGTACGTTACCCTATATTCTACACTAAAATCAGATTACCTTGAAAGTTACAAGCGTCGAAAGATTTAGTACTAAATCCTGTAACGCTTGTAACTTTCAAGGTAATCCGATTTTACTGTAGCATATAGGGTAACGTACCTAGATAACGGCAAGATAATTCAGTATCAAACTTAACTTCGGACGTACGTTAATAAAATGTAGACATTAAACACTTACAGCGTTTGTATGGACAACGTACCGACTAGTGTAGCCTTAAAGAAACAAACATAGATAAACATATTATGAAAAATAGCACATCAATGTTCAGATTCAGGTAGTTAAATATAAAGTTACATTTATAAGTAATCTATGTAGTACTTAATAGACTTGCACGTGCATTCATTTGAAGAAAGTATAAACAGTAGCCTAAAATATTATTATTGTTGGTACAACATTTGAAGTTACTGTAAGTAATAATTTCATTAAGTTCGATTTTTCATAAATATCACGGCGTCTGTACTGTTTAGAATACACTATGACTTAGATTTTTGGACTGGGTAGAACGGAGCATATGTTTTGGGTTGAACGGGGAAAAATAATACTGGGTAGAAAAATTGTGGGTTGAACGGGGAAGCACTCAAATTGAATATACGCATGCATCTTGTTACAACTGAAAGTCATTATGTATTTTTTTCAAAATGTTCTAGTTCTGAAATAGCTGAATCCCGTAATGTCTGAATGTCATCTATCAAACAAAATCAAGTGGTCAATCAACCTATAGGTTGATTGACCACTTGATTTTGTTGAATTTGATGACCTCATTTATTCTTTGAATGGTATACCATAGGCAAAGTATCAGAAAATGTAGTTCTTATTTCGGCGGCTGCTGCCGCAGCACGCTCGCTGCACTAGAATGTATACAACTTGTAACTTTCAACATGGTTTCACAGCAGTGTTAAAAATATTTTGCGACAACTATTCAAAGAATAAATGAGGTCATCAAATTCATCTCATGAGTTTACTGTAGCATTATTCATCGATGGATTTCAATCATTTTTGAAAGGCGCATTAAGGACTTTATTTAAAGCAGAAAGCGGCGACGGCATGTGACGGCATGTGACGGCATGTGACGGCATGTGACGGCATGCGAAGGCAAGTTCAGGCAAGTCTAAGCACACGGCGTATTTTATACGCGCAGACAACACGCGTTTCACGAACGCACGTTTACGGAGCCGTAGATGCTCATAGAAAGTATCAAAGAATCTCGTTTGAATTGCGTTAACGCGCGTCATCTGCGCGTCGCCTGCGCGCATAAAAAACGCCGTGTGCTTAGACTTTTACTCCGTTCGAAAAATTTATGCGCATTATGCCTGTGCTTTCAAACGGTGAAGGAAAACATGAAAACATCGCAAGATAAACAGTTAATATTCTAGTAGCGGCGATGGGCTTACAACCTGTCACGTGTGGAATACCTACCTACTATATAACTGCAAAATGTACCTACCAAATGTATTATCTGGACGAAACTCTGACTATCCCGATGGAAGGGGATATCTACCGTTTTGGGGATTAAAGTCCTGATGGTATTTCTATTTATATATTCTTCCGATAATCGCATCTACATGCAAAGGATTTACCATTAACAGCTCAACGGAAGAAAGGGACGGACTGTGTTCCTTCACGTTTATAATAAAAAACCGGCCAAGTGCGAGTTGGACTCACGCACGAAGGGTTCCGTAGGTACCATTATCTTTACCTAATAAAAACACGCTTGTTGTATGAGAGCTCCCTTAAATATTTGTTTTATTTTGTTTTTTAGTATTTGTTGGTATCGGCAACAGAAATACCTAACATCATCTGTTTTCACAGATCTATCACTGTTCATGAGATGCAGCCAGACAGACAGGGAAGTCTTAGTAATAGGGTCCCGTTTTACCCTTTTTGTTTTACCGTATGACTCCGCTGTCTGTCTATCTGTCTGTCTGTCCGTCTGTCACCAGGCTCCTATCTCATGAACTGTGATAGTTAGAGAGTTAAAATTTTCACAGATGATGCATTTCTGCTGCCGCTATAACAACAAATACTAAAAAACAGAATAAAAAAAATATTTAAGGGGGCTCTCATACAACAAACGTGATTTTATTGTCGTAAAAACGACTTAAACTTAACTTACTTACCTACTTATAGATAATGAATGGTACGGAACCCTTCGTACGCGAGTCCGCACTTGGCCGGTTTTTTATTCACCTTTCCATTCTGACAGAAGTAGGTATAGCAGAAGGAGAAGTCTTTCTATTCTAAATATGCTATTATTTTAACAATACCTACCTACCTACTGTAAATAAATATCTACCTAGGTAGGTAGGTAGGTACCTAGGTACTAGCTGTTGCGTCAGAATAATAAACGGTTCTGCCAATCTATTCAAAGTGTTGTAGAGTCGAGTCGACGCAAGCTGCATCTCCTATTTATCGCGCCATAACTCTCCCTACAACAATAGCGACCAAATAAATAAACGTGTTCGAACCGCGCCCGGATCCGGCGACCCTTCTCCAAGAACGTAGGTAATCCAAAATGTCCGTTTATTTTCTATGTGAGGCGCGCTGCGTAAAAACATTCTGGATTCGATCGCGCGAGCCGCGTAGACAGAGACGGGGAATAACAGCAATCGACGCAGCAGGCGGGGCAGCCGCGTCGAACAATCCCATTGGCTCATATCGAGCAATACCCGCCGCCCGTTCACAGTGACCAATCGTGCGCACTTGCGCTGTTGCCGTCCCGCACCCCGCGAGACCCAAAATACCGACCTTTCACGAATACCGGCACGATTCGATACGACCGAATATGCCTTAGTTACTTCTCACGCGCTCTGTTGGCTGGTCGCTTTCGCCGCCGTTTTCAGTAATAAATTAGTAATTGATTTTGGCTCACTCTGGAACATTATTAAGCGGTTCGTTGTACACTGTGCGTTTTGGACGGTCTACTAAACAGCTGACAGCAACAGGTAAACACTACACGACCACTCTAAAGGATACCTGAATCTGTAAACAAACTTATATTTTAAACGAAAAATTCGTAACTTGTAAAACTAGCGAGATAAATGAAGTTATTGGTGCCGGATGATCGAACGTAAAGCGGTGTCCTCGTAATCAACGTAGGCCGTTCGGGCTGGCAACGTCGCGCGTAAATAATAGGGTAGGCACTCGGTCTTTCTCTCGCAGCTGGCGCACAGCGGCAACGTCGCGCTGCCTCCGCTGAGTCGCGCTCCCGTGTGCCGCTGCTGCTGGTTGTGGGGAATTGCCGCCACCGACTCGAGCGAGACGCATTCACTGCAATGCCAACGCAATATAATATACCTACCTAGCGACCGCACCGATACGCTACGAATTTTAATGACGAAGCTACTTTTAGTTCTTCGAACTACTTTTGCTCTTGTATATTTTCATTGACTCTTATTTCATACATATTTTCCATTTATAGGCTGTAGGTACTAATGATCAAAGTAGTTATTGATATTTTAATTACCTACCTACTAAATATTATTATATTTTTGTAAGTAGGTAGGTACTATCTAGTCTACCTACCTACTTGCATAACAAATCTAAAATAAGCAAATAGGAAATTATAAAAATCAATCATCACTGATTAAATATTAGAAGGGATATTACGAAAATACCGAGCCTGAAGATGAAAATAAAACTTGTTTACAGAATATCGAACGCGGGTGTTGGCGTACTGGTGGCGCGCTCTGTCGGTGAAACGCAAAGCTTGGTGCGTGCGGGGCGCGCGGGCGAGGGGCATCATACCCCCCTTACTTCAGTTCCTATCAAGACACAGTGCCGGGAGGCCGTATCGCCGAGCTCCGCAAAAAGGATCGTTTGCGCGGCAACTTTGAATCAAAAGTGACAGAGACCGTAACAAAAAAAGTGTTGTGAACTAGTGACAAACAATTTGTGCTGGATTGCAGTGCCTCTCAATATTGGATGCAGTGATTGGATCATATCTCTTTGGATTGCAGTGTTTTTGGATTTTTGAGTTTCAAGATCTTCCAAGCTGGGGATGCACAAGATGGAACTCGGAGATAGCGTGTACGCTGCTGAGCGTATCATGAAGAAAAGAATTAGAAAGGTGAGTGTTATAATTTGAGCCGGCATGTTAGATATATTGCGAAACTCGCATGCAAGATCACATATCAATGGCTCTTTTTATTGGTGTGCTTTATTTTGTAAGCTGTATGTGTCGCAACGTCTCTCCGATTGCTTGTTTTGCTTGCACCTAATTTCAAAACACGCTTGAATAATCTAGACGCATGGCAGTGTTGTTTAGATTTTGTATTTTTAATCCCAGCATTGTGATTCTGATCTTCGGAAGCAGCTGTTCGATTAACGCAAGGGTTTTGTGTTCCTTTTGCCGTATGTTTTTCGTTGCTTATTATTATCAAGGCTCCCCTTACATGGATATTCTTAGAGACTGGGGGTCGCTGCTGAGATATTGAATGCTCCTATAGAAACGGTGTCCGTCTTATGATTGTGTTTAAGTTTTTGACAGTAAACAAGTTTTTCATTCTGAACATCCATGTAGAGGTGACCTTTGTCATTGTTTTGCTACGCTTCGTAAGTTTGCTTTTGCATGTTATTTGCAAATAAACTACTTAAAATAAACTTACACCAAAGAGTACGCTTAGGTAGGCACCGAGGTACCTAGGTACCTACCTACCTACCTACCTCATAATCATCTTTCTGCCCTTATCTCACACTAAGTATCGGCATAACAACTTTCTTCTTCCATTCTCTTCTATCAGTCATCATCTCCGTGTTCACTCCTTTCTTAGTTAAACCATATTTTACGCAATAGGTAATCTTTTCTTTGGCCTACCTTTTGGTAGGTAGATTTTATTCCCAACCACATCCATATCTAACACTCTTACCTACCTACTTACTTACCTCCCTATGTAGGTACCTACCTACCTACCTTGGCTTATTTTGCATGCGCTAAAGTCACAACCATACAAAGGTAGATAGGTATCCTATGTTATAATACAATGGACGAATCGTATTTTAACATTTTACTGGTGTACATATCGTATACGTACCTACCTACCTACCTACTTAGATACTACCTACATACATACCTAAATATTATCACCCTAGGTTTAGATATGTAGGTAGGTAGGTATGCTTACGCTGCATTTCTCCACATATAGTTTGTGGAATCCTTACTAATATTATAAATGCGAAAGTAACTCTGTCTGTCTATCTGTCTGTCTGTCTGTCTGTCTGTTACGCTTTCCTGCTTAAACCTCTCAACCGATTTTGATGAAATTTGGCACAAACAATCTTTAGAGCCTGAGAAAGAACATAGGCTAAATTTTATTTTGGAAAAAAATAGCGTTCCGTAAATATTTGGGTTTTTCGGACACAAGGTGTAAAAAATAAACCAGAAAAGTTACTTATTTTGCGTACGCTGCCTAAACTATAAAAGATAGAACCATAAAATGTTCTAAACAATTGTAGATCTTATAAATATCTACAAAAAAGTCAGCGGCACACTATACCTATCTATGTCGAGTGAGGCACAACAACCATTTTTTTATTTAAAAATCTTCAATTTTTTTTGGACTACATTTAAACGCATATATTTTACTCATACTATTAATCCTTATCGAAATAAATTATTTTATCACTAAGTACAGTTCATGTAGATAATATTTGGTCTTTAAATGATTAGAATTGGACGTTTGGTTTTGAAGTTATGGCGAAATTAAAATATTACGATTTCTGCTGCCACGGCCCGTTGCGAAGTGAGCGTCACCAAGTTGGGAGTGCGCGTGCAGGGGAATAGTTTAGATCTATGAGTAAGGTACCCGCGCGGCTCCGACGCGAGGTCGGCTCAGTCTATAAAAAAGTACTCTGTGGTCGGCTCTCTACCTACGCAGGTGTTTTATAAAAAGGACATTAATTCATCTATACATCTATACATCTATACAAATAAATAAAATTGAAGTGTCTGTTTGTAATATTAAAATAACCGCTTTTTACTACATGCATAGGAATACATATACCAAAATAGCATTTTTTTAAATTTTTGTCTGTCTGTCTGTTTGTTCCGGGTAATCTTTAAAACGGCTCGACCGATTTCGACGGGACTTTCACTGGCAGATAGCAGATGTATCAAGGAGTAACTTACTTTTTATCCCAAAAAAATAACGGGAACGGGAAAAAACTGCTACGCGGGTGAAACTGCGAACGGCTGCTATTTTATGCCGTATTAACGCCATCTGTTGGCAACATCGAGTACTACTACAGTTAAGATTTGTAAGTAAAAATGTTTACCGCCCAACGAAGTGGGCACGGGTCAGCTAGTGTCAAATAAATGCTTTTGTTGCACGATGTAGATAGGTAAGTACCTACCTATGTTATAAACTAACCTAAAAATAACAGTATTTTATTTATCGATAGCTTCCCAATCAAAATAATTTATTTTAAATAAAGACGTGGTTACCTACGCACCACAATACCTATCTATAGCAGATATTGCATAGTTTAACCTACTTCGATTATTATCTAATTGCCTGCCTACCTACCTATGTCATCTTTGACAAAATTTTGTTAAGTATAAGTAGGTAGGTATCAGCCTACCTATAGTTTTGCATTCCAAATTCAGGGCATGCTACGTAAAATGTTGAAATCATTTAATGACAGCTGAATGTAATAGGTATTTGCATTGCTCTTATTTAACTCGTATGCCTGTCACCCCAATACTCAAACGCAACTTAAATTTAATCACGTCTCAAGTCGCGATTTTTTGACAGTTTTAATTTTACCTGAAATATTATTTGGCGCATTTCGTTATGAATTTGGTATCAGGAATATTTCGTAACCACAACCTTTACACGACATTTTTGACCATTTTGTCGAGCAGTTCTCAAATCATGTAAGAGACCAAAGCCTTACGTACCTACTAGGTACCTACCTACTGAAAAAATATATTCGTTGTAGGATAAAAAAATGCTATAGGATATTATGTTAAAAACGACTAACTAAATTGAGCCAAACTAACGCCGGAATTCGCAAAAAACGCAACTTCAATTTAATCACGTCTCTAGTCACGATTTTTGACAGTTTGCAATGAAATTCTGTCAAAAATTCGCCACTTGAGATGTAATTAAATTTAAGTTGCGTTTGAGTATTCGGCCGTAAGTCTCTCTCCTATCGTAATATTAATCTCCTATTCTTATCTTTACGCCTTTTCTTAATAAATGACATACGATGAAATAAATCGTAATATTTCTTAGTAAGATTAAAACAGCTATTGATCTAATGTTTTCTATGAGTGTATCAATTTATATGGTATTGTATTAACTAGTTTATTTAAAGTCAAAAGGCATTTATTGTATGGAATCAAAGTGATTACTTAAGTAGTCTTATAACTAGGTTGATTTAGGTGCCAGTTAGGTACTCACGACCAGAAGGGTGCTCGCGTAACTTATATTGCAAGTGTCAAATGCTAGATCAAATGACAGATTTGCTATAGAAAATCTGTCATGTTTGACACGTGCAACAAGAGTTTGTTAGCAACAGAAGATACACAATCAGCCCCCTGGTTAGGTTATGTTTGAAAACTTGGGACTCATTAGATTAGTATAGTACCTACCTATTGTTACATTACAGTCTATATTATAATAGCAAAAACTGCTACTCAAAGTTAAAATTCATCAATTCAAAGCAATAATTCGTTAAATTGCAAAGGTACATACATTTCTTTGTAAGATCTTTTTAAAAACTAAGTTTGAAATGCGAAGAAAACTTGATTTTAATCAATCAAAATATTTTTACTAACGAAAAGCATAAAAAAACGCGTGGGCTATATTAAAATAGCAAAAAAAAACAGCTTGTCAAAGTTAAAATTCATCAATTCAAAGCAATTATTCGTTAAATTGCAAAGGTAGGTAGGTACATTTCTTTGTAAGATCTTTTAAAAAACTTAGTTTAAAATGCGGAGAAAAGTTGATTTTAATCAATCAAAATATTTTTACTTACGAAAAGCATAAAAAAATGCGTGGATTATTATTTAAATAGCAAAAAAAAACTGCTTGTCAAAGTTAAAATTCATCAATTCAAAGCGTATTCGTCAAATTGCAAAGGTAGGTACATAAAGTTTAAAATGCGGAGAATTTAATCAATCATAATATTTTTATTAACGAAAAGCATAAAAAAACGCGTGGGTTTATTTGTAAAAAAATCCTTTGTCCTCTTTCTAAACTCTATTTCTGTAACACGAACATTTCTATGATCTTCGAGCCATAAGTTAAGATAATCAGAGCTTTTATGGTTTATCTACTTTGATTCAGCATAATTCGTTTCATATGGCTGCGTTTCTAGGGCTTTTGGTATGATTGGTTAGACTCGTCCTACTAATATCATAAACGCGAAAGTTTGTAAGTATGGATGGATGTTTGTTACTCTTTCACGCTCTAACCAGTGGACCGATTTGAATGAAATTTGGAATAAACATAGATTATAACTTGGATTAACATATAGGCTACTTTTTATTCCGAAAAAATAACGGAAACGGGAAAAAACTGCCACGCGGGCGAAGCTGCGAGCGGCTGCTAGTATCTAATGAAATGAAAACGGCTTGAACGACGCATCAGCAATAATACGTAGGTTCTGTCAAATAAAAGGTTCTCTCAAACGAAAACTGAAATATTTTCGTGATAACTATTGGTTAAGTCAAACTCAAAATAAAAGATCGATATATTTATGTGTAACTATGGATAAGATACTATTTCTTCTCTGTAGGACGATTTGTGATTCTGGAAATCCTTCTTTTGTATAACGTATCCTGCAGGATAGGGTATCGTTAGATAGGTCTTTCAAAAAATATTGTATGGTTTACCAATTTTAAACACAAATATCACAGCATTATGAAAATGTATTGCTATGAATAGTCTGATTAACGAAACTAATACTCTTATCAAATTTACTAAATAAAACCTTACGAGGTCTACATATAGCCTATCTTCTACCTATCATATGGGCTTATCTCAGATTATTTGTTCTTATATCTATAGGAGTATTATAATTCAATGCCCATGCTCTTTAACACTAACTTCTATCCTTTTCATCGCTTGCCAACCACTTGTATCTACCACTACCGTAAACGTAGCAGTCGACAATTGCTGATCTACTTCTACAACATTTCTTGGCCATCTTCTGAGAATATCTTGATTCAGAGTAGGTACCTACTGAATCATGACATCGGACATGTATATATGTGAATATACTGAGTACAGTATATTCATTTCTATACATGTCCTTACGCCTACTAGCTCACGACTTAGCATAAGCTAGGCTATAGGACATGCTTCGCCTACTAGTGTGATTTTTTTATCTTTCGATCACCTGCTGCAAATCTGATGGTCTTTCTCCAGTGCCTAGCCTACCACGGCATCTCTTGTTATGAATCTTTTTATTTTTTTATTAACCACGTGATACTAACCTGTCAAAGTGTCTGTACTGTAGCTAGTTAGGTACCTAGCCTACGTCTTATATGGTTCAATCATTATATTTAATTTATTCACAATATTCATGGTTAATTATATTATTAAAAACGTAAACACTTCAAATATTGTCCATAGACACATATTTGTTATTTTTTGTTTATAACTATGAAAACGCAGGATATTTTTCACCCAAGAACTTCATTCAATACAGCTAGGTAATTGAGTAAGTTAGGTATTATTGTCTCGGAAACTGGTCCACTAGCGCCCCACGTCGAAATTAGGAAACTACTGAATGACAACACAAGTGTTTATTTACAAAACAAAACTGTACTGCATAAACTTAAAGTCCATTTTCATTTGGCCTAGCGCTGCCTTGTTATCTGGCGGCATCGTCTAATATAAACGAAACATTCTTTAGCAAAGCAATTTTAGCTCTATCCGCTTATGTTACGTTATACACTTCAATGCACTCGACCAGTTTACATTAACTCCTACTGAGCTCTGTGGCCCTGGTATCTTAGAGAAAACGCGCCAGTATTCGGCTTCGACCGAGCAACTGCCGACAGCGCATGCTCCCCGCCGCTTCTCTCGACCAATCAGCTTTCAGCAGCATTTTACTCGCGCAAAATTGTTTTTCTGAGCACATTTCTTGTGACTCAAGTTGTTTGCAACTACTTGTTTATCATCTTATGATTTGTTCAATATTATAAAAGTGTTTTCAGTGTTTCTTTGGGACAGAAATGAAATTAACCTTTAGAAACCAAAACTCCCTCTTCATTTAACCCCACGTCCTAGCCTGTTGGTGAAGTGTCGCACGACATAGTTCAGAGGGTATTTGTTAGATGGCGCTTTTTACAATAAATAAAAAAAAGTGCTAATAGTATCGCACTTGCGCCATAATATGTTGAGTAATAGTTAAATAGTAGGAATTACATTTTGGATGTCTTCTGGCCCATTGTTTAAGTAGGAATCTTATAAGTTAGGCTCAAATTGACATCCGTCTTCTTTGTTTAGGTATATTCATAACCCACTTCCTTACCGTAAAAAGTACATTCATTATGAAAGTAAGCATCAAACTTAAAATATTATACTTATCTAATTGAAAATGATACATTATACAATGTTAGTATAAGTACTATTCTCAGTAAGTGTAGGTTTGGGTAGGTACTCGTATTTTGCAATTTCATCAATTATTCTTCCTAAAATATAATGTTACCAATATCTAAATTGAAACCAGATCGGATAACAACAATGTAACATTTGAAGTAACGGTTTCCATCAACATTTTAATAAAAAAAGATACAAACACGTTACCTGGGTCACAACGATCAGGCGCCGATAACAATCCTAAAAGAACGGTCTGATCAAAAAGTGCACTCGGAAGGAACACAAAGCGGCCAAATTTTCTATAAATAATCGTTTGACAATGCTCTACCGTAATTTTGTCCATCCCTGTATTGGAATGAAATAAAAAAGCTGCAAGATGACAATGAAACCAATGGAGTCGTGACTGCAATATTGTTGGATTGGCATTATTCATTCACAAATTATGAGTGGGACGAAATAATTCAGCATTCTATGTATCTCATTTTTTGCAAATAACTTCAAGCGAACGAAGTATAGCGTATTTCTCTTAGTATAATTTGTAGGCAAGATTAAATACTGAGTTTATCTGTTAGGAATTTTTATCTATCAAACTCTTATATTTTTACTGATCAATTTAACGCGCATTTCTGACGTTTGTTTTGACACAAAGGTCCTAGTTTAATACATATTTTCATTTCTTTTGCTAATCTAACCTCAGAAAGCTCTCAAGAGCAACCTGAAAAAATTAACGCATAAAGTTAACTAAATTAAGGCACTCCTCAAGTAGTTTTGTTTAGTTCGCGTTAACAATCTAAATCTAATAGTCTTTAAATAAAAATATACAATTTTATCAAAATACTATTTAGATCGTGTCTACTCTTTGGGTGTCACTGTTATAAAACCGTTCATTATAACAGAGTGCTTATATACCCGCTCCGTAGGTACTTCGACCCTTCGTAAATATAAAAACTTTTTATATGTGAAGGGTTCCCCCTATATTTAGAAAGCATACTTAATCGCATACACGTCGCTAGGAATATTAAAGTGGATGGGGAAGCGTCATATGGGAGCCCCCACACAATTAAAGCAACGTTTGCATTGTCTCGCACACTCCGCCACAATAGCATACCGTTACACAAGCGCGAGCCGCGCTGTGAACCGACTATCAGGTGATAAAATAAAACTGCCAATGAAATCTCAATCGTAAACTTGTCGCGATAGAGCCGAGACGAATCGATTTCATTTCGGTAAAATCTGTTTGAAATTCAACGCTTATATCTCAGAATTGATCTTAAGGTAAGTATTGGTTCGTTTTCGAAAACCTTTGGACTGAGAATTGCGCAACTGAATCATAAAATTGTCTTTGTCACAGAAGTCAAGCAAGTTAAGGAGTGAAGTTGGTGCTGATGATGTTATTAAAATAATACGCATGATGCCTCGCTGGCCGTCGTCGTTATGCCCAACGCATTATTATGTAAATTTGAATTGAAATGGAAAAGAAACGGTGGTTTATTTAATATTATTTTATCAGATCAGATAAGAAGCATAATTAGTGAGGGATGACGCAGGATACGCGATGCAGGTGTTATATTCCCACGTTATTACAAAAACATTTTAATTATACAACAGCTGAAATATTGTTGTACAATCTGAAAGGCTCTCTGATGGCTGAATAATGAATGATGACTGCACCGATAACGAGATCATCAACATACATGCTAATTTTTCATCGGATTGATACTCATATCGAATAACTGTAATGTTTGCGCATTGTTTATGGTTTTAATAACAATGGAATGTAATCAGGGACGGGTCTGTTATGAAGGGATGAGACAAGGGACAGGATATTTGGAGTGTCCCCCTCGCGTCAAAACCACCCGATCGCTCGGCTTTGTGTTTTTTTCTCATTGAACTTCACACTACGCTATGGCTTTCTCGTGTCTGCTGATCTCGCCGCGAGCGGTGCCCCCTTAATTGAGTTATTACTGGCGTGTTTACTTAGGGATTATTATGATTTTGGTGAGAGATTTTATCATTTAACTTTACGTTACTTTTGGTGTGTACACATACACTTTTGAAATGTTACACGTGAAGGCATTTTTAATAAGTATATTATAGTTAATGTATTCAAGTGTATATTAGTTATATGGTATTGAAAACGCTATAGATTATATTATATCTATATTGGTGGGTATCAAATCAACCCAATTTTGCGTTTGTTACAGAGTACCTATGTAGTCTTTGACATAAATTAATCAAGTAAGCGAATATTTTCATGCAACTGAATTGGTATTAGTATGAGTTCTAAAATATGCAATACAATCTGTTGCGAAATGCGACCTGTAGGCGAGAACAGGCAGACAGTCGGACAAAAGCATTTTTGGCCAATCTCGAAACTGAGTCGCTTCGATATATTTATTAATTGACCGAGCGAGGGTCAATTAATAAAATATATGAAATTGTGCAAGGCCAATCAATCAACATAGCATGTGCTCTCTGCAACCATGCATTAAAATGCTCCCCAACATACAAATCGCCTTGTCGTTCAAAATTCAAATCATTAGTGAGTCACGGAACTCACAAATCACGTCTAAATTCTCCCTCGTAAGGCGACACAAGTGTTTGCTCTACGACTTGCCGCAGTTGAGCTAAGGGTCGGAAGCCCCCTTTGTGCCAAACAAGGGCCTGTTCTGCTTACCTTGCCCGACCGAACCTGATAATTTGTTCAAATATCCCCTTGGAAACAAGCAGGTATTACGAACAAAACAATTTAAGAAGGCTACCCATACCTATTTCTCACAGATTCGGTTTGTAATTTGTATGAGCTGGAGTTGCCGCTTTGCGAGTCTTTTGAAATCTTGAATAGACGTTACGAGGCGCGTTGTCTGACCTACATAATAAATTAAATCTTGTTTATAACATTATATTTGAATTTGAACGTTTTAGTGGTACGAATATACACAGATTCGAAGGATTGGTACAGCTAGTGATATAAATAATGTCACGTTTAAATTGATTTCGGGACAAGCATCTTCTGAGAAGATTGTCACATAAAATAAATATTTATAAGTCACGTCAACATCTTCAAGTGGATAGTAATATGTCGATTTAATTGTCTGTGAGTCGATGACCGTAGGATGGCTGTAACCGCTAAGTGCAGTCCCCTTTACAAACCGTTCTTTGATTCCCATTAGACACACAGCTCTTTGTCAATCATGAATTGGAAATAATCTCACGCGTCCAATAACATTTCAGAGTCGAGCGTAGTTTTAACGTAGTAAAATTAAAGAAATATAGCCTACCCAGTAACTGGAGACAGTGTCATCCCCAAATTTTCATCTACATGGCAACTAGTTGGTAGTTAACAAAGTCAGATAGCAACCGTAACTAGCTCAATTCGCACCTTCATTACTTTTGTTAATTGAACGAAATAATAACGTAATGAAAACAAGCAGCATTCACGCACGTCCGCACCACAGCGATAACACGCTGTGACTAACGCGGGGCGCTATGTTAGCTACGCTAGCTCTCTGCTCCGCTCTGACCCTGTCTCTGTTGTTTTGCCGGCCGGCGAGCTTGCTTACCTTGTCTTGCATATCAATTCACTACTCGCGGCTGTCTCTGTCAGACCTACTCGGCAGTTCTGTGCTCCTGGTATTTCTGTTACGAAAGAAACGCGGGTCGGCGATTCTGCCATCATCTAGTCATCGTTTTTTTATGTGGTGGGTAGACTTTTATTATATTCGATAGCTAATCGTTGGTACTCTTCTGAGCTAAATTAAGTAGGTATAGGGCTTAATAAATTATTTATGTTTTATACCCTACTTTATACCAACTATAAACCAAACTAAAGAACTGTCTGCTATTCAGAACACCAAGGATATTATCGTGCATCCACCTCTCGCGAGGACTCTGATAGACACGTCACGTCCGCTTCTGTGGAGGTCTGTACGTGGACGGAATATTAAGAACCCGTAGATTATGCGGATAGACGGGTGTGAACGTGGACATGTCCAACCTAACCCATTTGTAATACAAGAGCGTGAGCTAAACTTGGTATTGTAAAAGTTAGCAAAGGGGAACTGTAGTTGTACCTAATAGACTTATTCAGAATCTGAAATTTTTAACCTTCCAAACTACTGTAATGTCTGTAATAGTTTCATTCAATGTGGGAATATAGCATAGATATATAAAAGCAGATGGACTCTACGGTCAATAAAGTGGTCTGGGCCAAAAGGCACCCGATCAAGAGGTCGACCAAAGGCCAGATGGGTAGACGAAATTGTAGCGTGCGCGGGTGGAAGTTGGCTTAACAGAGCTAAGGACAAAGAAGGATGGCATGCCTTGGGGGAGGCTTTTACCCGAACGGGGTCCATACTTTAAATAATTAGGTAGGTAATGGATAATGAAAACAAATAATAATTAAACTAATTACAAAATAGAATTTATAATTAGAAACCAAATTCATCTAAGTGTAATAAATGTAATTGAATTATATGTAAATAAGTTACCGATTGCTATAGTTATCGTGTGTACTATGTATGGAATTAAATAAAGCTTTATTATTATTATTATTATATAAAAGCAACGCTTTACTACTACAACACTCATTGTGATGCCGGCGGCGGCAGAGAAAGAGTGCCCATTACAAGAGAGAATACCAAAATTACATGTAATTCGAGTTATTCCCATGATAAAAATGGTTTTAAGGATGAGAATAGATATCTAGGTGCCCGATTATATTTTGATTCAGAATATGTTTTTACTTAAAATGAAATGTAAGCGAATTGCAATTTGCATACTTTTACCAAATAAATAATATGTTTTCTTCTTGTTTATTCTGTTTCAAAGACAACGATATGATTAGTTATACGTATATTTATGATCGGGAACAATGCTTATACTATCTTTAGTTTCTGTTATGCGTCTGTTCCTCCTGTTTGCAAGAGTGAGGTGGTCTTTATCGCCATCTTCGTCGTCATTTACCAGCAGGTGAGATTGAAGCCAAAAAATAGCCTATGGATATGAGAAAAATAAAAGAATTACAGAATAACATGTGACAGAAAATGTGGATAAATATGTCTTCATTCATAATTTTCGGTATAAGGTACGTTTGTGGTATGGACGTTTGTTCTCTGCGGTCCGAGGTAAGAAACACAATCGCTAATAGGTACTATGCTAGTTAAGGATATAGTGTCAAATCAGTGTTCTTACATAGAAACTTCTATGTAGGCTGGTATTCATTTATTTGCTTCTAATACTTAATTACTAATTACTTAATTACTAAATTAGTAATTGGTAAAATTATTCAACGTAAGGCATCTATACTACCTTTTCTTTTAGAATTAAAAACGTAAATATCTAGATGTACTTACCTACTTATTGTACTTTTAATATTTAGAGAATGCTTTTTTTTAAGAATGTAATACTCTGAGAGCAAATTAATATGAACAAGTTAGTAAGTTGATTGTAACAGTGGTGTTATCAATCAATCAGTATGATTGATACCCTACTTGCAATCAAAGGTTTCAGACAAATTAATCGTTGAGATGCTATAGCATCATTACGCTTCCGACCTTTTTTGATTATTCCTAACATTTTTCCTCTAACCTCACCCTCTCGATCCCTCAAGCGTCCTTTTAACGCCTCGCAAGGGGCTCTCCCAGGATATTAAATGCTTCAATCGAATTACACTCAATTTTACACTGTCGGGAGGGTCGAATTGAGCTTGTTATCGCTTGGTGCTGTCTGGGCTTTTAGTAGACATCCATGTTAATTTCGTTCCAAATTGAAATAATGATGAAAGACGTGATAAAAGTTCATTAGGGAAATTCGACAAATCAACGCGATTTTTTAATTACATTTTGAAAATTTATTGACGTTGTGGAAATTAACTTTTTTCAAGTAGATTTTATCGCTTCGTCTAACAAAAGTTAAACATCTTAGGCGCACGTGGTACCCACCTGAGTGAGATAGTACGACCACTGGCTTAGACTGCGTTGTATGATAGATGTCAGTCAGTCAGGACAATGATTCTTATAATAATTAGTGTATACTGGCTTGCCTGAAATAAACGAATAAAACATTTTATTAAAAATCTATTACGTTAATACTAAGAAGGTACGCATGTGTATGTTATGTTTAGACGTTTCTTACTCATTCGTGGACTTTGGATAAAACTTGGAATGAATATATTTAGAAGAAGTAGGGCTCTATGTAAAGCGTTCGTCTGGGAAATACTACCACCATGCCTATTCCTGACGATAAACAGCGCCGCGTGCTCCGTTTTAAAGAGTGGTGCCTTAGTGGAATTACAGGTTTAACACCTGTAATTACATGAGGTTTAACACCTATATGCGTGAGCTTTATGGAAGCACGTTCCTTATACGAACGTGATCTGCAAGGCAATGCTTTGCTTGACACAGCAAGGTAAAAAAAACGCATCGTGTTCTGGAAAAGCATAGGAACTGCTAATAACATCGTGGGCGAAGTCTTTTCTTTAGAACAAACGCTAGATTATTTGGTGATGATGGGTATCATTTCCTCAAATTCGTTTAAAGAATAATGGTACTTTGACAAGGTGTTAAAGTATCGGTCGTGCGTCCGCCCGTCACGCTTTCCGCCTTTGCTGACACTGTCACGCGCCTTGATTATGACCAATAGCTAGTAATCCAATTTGGAAAGTACGTGTGTTGCGCTCGTTTGAAGTCATAGCGAGAGTAAAATATATCTTGGTTAGATAGTCAACGATCATCATCCAAAAGCTATTTTCTTTTGATAGAGGATATACCATTGTAAACAGAAACACGATATATTTTCATTCGACGTGGGTTGACAAATTTTATAACAGGATTAATCAAGGAACAAGATATCTTCCAGGCTAAAGTTTTACAGATAAATTACTGTAGGTACCGATAAATATTGAAGACTTATATTACACGGGTATTTATCGCGTATTACCTTTTTTATTTATTTTCCCGACGTTTCGACTATGTTGCAATAGCCGTGGTCGCGGGCAGACTGGAGCATTGAACGTCGGGAAAATAAATAAAAAAGGTAATACGCGATAAATACCCGTGTAATATAAGTCTTCAATATGTGTTCCGATCGCGAAAGTTTAAAATGTACCGATAAAATTATAAAAACAGTTTACTGAAATATTTTTGGACGATTTTAGTTTCACGAGTATTCCAAAAGCTTTCGTTAGTAGTAGTTCTACGGATCGTAGTATGATAGTATTACAAACAGCCTTGGGTTCATGAAAAATACCACAAGTGACACATCTAGCGAACATTTTTAAGTCAACTATGGACCAACTATAACATTTAAACCACAAGTCTAGGTAAAACAAATGACCAACAGTGCTATAAAATACGTCTAAAACGAACGACGGCTGTCGATGAAGTGTCCACAGAGTACCACATGGTGTGACCATTTTATACCACATCGCTCGGCTCAGCCCGGGTTGCAGGTAGAGTCTCTAACACGGCCTCTCCTGACCGCGAGGCGCCCTCGACCGCTTGACTTGCGATAGACACCTCGGAATCTAGGAGGTCATGAGCAGGTTGATAGCTGCCTGCAAAAGAACACTTCGTTATTAAACTGAAAACAAACCCGTTGAAGAGCTAAGTCCGTTAAACATTACGATCGTAAGCGTGCACTCAAACGATCGCAAGCAAAACAGATTTCACTCAATATGCAATTTGATTTATTTAAACGACAGTGTGCACAAACAACAAACTCCGGATCTTCGTTGTTGTGCCGCATAACAAAAGCATTAGGTATTTAACTGCAATTGCTATGCCCCGCGATGGAAGCTCCCAGTTCGCTAATCGCGTCTCCTTGACCACAGACTAAGCACCAAGTTCGCGTATTATGGCCACCTACTCACATAACAATGGCATCAGGCTTGTTGATGCTATCGCTATGCCCCACGGTACAAGCACCCAGTTCGCTTACCGCGTCGACACATATGATCATAGCCTATGCACCCAGTTCGCCGGCTATGGTCACCGTGACATACTACATCAACATGTAAAATACATCACCAGGGCACACGCCCCCAGTTCGCAGCGAAAAACAGGCCAAAATATATGTCAATGTCCACGCACGTCAGCTTTCAAACGATACTCGTCAGTACCCAACGATATCTATTCACAAACATACAGTAAGACGTGCAGAAACACGCGCATCACCACAGTTTCGTTGCTAGACATTAACTCTTTCACAAACGCTTCGACTTGATACTTGCTCGGCTTACCTGTACGTCTACCATGAGATTTCACAGAAAAAACACCTGACGTTACTACCGTAGTTACGTAAATACGCAGATTGTATAGATAGCATAAAGAGCGGTACCATGAGTAGTGTTGGTGCTTGCCACTTATGATATAGTTACAACTACACCCTATGTAGATTAGCGTTGTTAGGTTGGCATCATTACATCTCTTTTTAAGTAATGCACGATGATAGCGACAGAAGATAAAATAACAAAGTACTATTATCCGACAAATGTGGAGAGTCGCCTGACTCTCTCATTTCGATTCAATCTAATGAAGCCCAAATTTATTCGTGTTACAACGGTTCCAATTACATTTAGCTCTCGCATTTTGTTTACTTTTGCTACAAGTTAGTCAAATTACACGACCGAGGACGACGGTGGGATGCTCGCGTGCGTAGTGTTTATAAACTTAAAAATGCTGGAAACTTAATAAACATGTTCACAACAGTTGGCTGGTTTAGGGCTGCAGTTACTTCTTCAATATATGAACTCATCGCTTCTTGAGAAAAATGGATTGCCTCTCCAACAACACGTTGATAATCACCGTGAGCATAGAATAATAGAGCACATAACACCTACAAAAAATACTTAATTAAGTAGGTACCTACTTAGTTGTTTTAATGAGCTGCAAAACCATTTTAATCTAAATAAAACAAACTACTTTGATTCTAATGAGACTCTCTGTGTTGATTTTTTATCCGTATGTTGCCGCAATAAATCACACAATTTCTAAAAAGCTTCTTTATTTAGTCTATAAAATTTCACAAATTTGGTGTCACTATATAAAAGTTTGAGTGGAAGAACACGCATCTCACTTTGAAACTTTCTTTGTTCGCGTCGTTTATCTTCTATTTCGGCATTTCGGCAGAATAATTCCAAGACAAAACGTGCTTTATTAAGCATTTTAAATTGAAAAATCACAAAATCTATCACAAACTATAGTCTTTTCACGAAGCAAAACATCGGTGAGTGCCGTAACTACAGTAGTAATAGTACGTTACTATGGCATCTGTCAAATTAGTAACTCATGGTACCAATTTGTAAGCAAATGAAGCCCAATCTACAGTCGTTGTAGTATAGTTTACTACACTGTGACGTAGGATAGTTAACTACGTGACTCATGCTGCGCATTTTAGTACCCAACTATCCACTAGAGGCGCTGTACAAATCTTCATACATTTTTTTATCTACAGTCGCTAGCGACTGTAGATTGTAAAAACTCATGGTAGACCTACTGACCATTACTGATCGTTTGACCTACGTAATGTCAATCGGTAAACAAGTAGGCAGAACACTTCAGCAAAAGATCAAATATTTTCGACCTTTGATGATGCTGATTGCATCTATATTTTTTCAGCCAGGTATCTCGTTCAAAACTGACTACTGACTTAGTAGGTACAACACCTAGCATTAGCACTAGACTGTATTAAACAACAAAGCAGAAAGAAGACGCTGCCTGTACACAAAACTGCACTTGGGAGTAGCTACGACTAGCAATGTGCCATGCGGCTCGCTCGACAGAGCCGATGTCAGTAACGTAAAGAAAAGACACAATGGTTTTGGCGCCGTCTATACTGCGCACTCCAAGTAGCAACCCGCATTGTCTGCGCTCGCGCTACAACGACTTCGTCAGCGATCTAGAACTAGTCGATATGTACGAAGCCAACTAAAAGTTTTGACGAGTGAGGTTATTACGCGAACTATCACAATACCCACGTGAACTATGCGTAGGTAATTGAACGCCTAGGGACTTAACAATTTGTCTCGATGATCGATCGAATGATTCTGTCTTCAAGAAGATATCGACGAATTTCCGTGCAAAACGGCACTCACAAAATCTACTCCTTCTACCATCGTCAAATGTTTCTCGAGTACCTAGGTAGGTATATCACGAGCTTTGAACAAAATCACGTCCTTTGTATTGAACATAACCCTATCCGACACTATTATTTTTACCAGAAAGTAAAATGAAACTTACCCACCAAAGCTACACAAATTATTTTTGACACAAACAACATTTGCTCAAAGTGCACGACAAAAACAGACAAAAATCAGAAGGCAAAACGGTCATAGGAACACGTGTGATCCCACTTCTGATATTACAAACAGCCTTGGGTTCTTGAAAAATACCACAAGTGACACATCTAGCGAACATTTTTAAGTCAACTATGGACCAACTATAACATTTAAACCACAAGTCTAGGTAAAACAAATGACCAACAGTGCTATAAAATACGTCTAAAACGAACGACGGCTGTCGATGAAGTGTCCACAGAGTACCACATGGTGTGACCATTTTATACCACATCGCTCGGCTCAGCCCGGGTTGCAGGTAGAGTCTCTAACAATAGATAATCTTGGGTTAGCCTTAGCATATTGGATAATGTAAGCTGAAAATAAATGATATATTGAGATGAGAGATTTTCAGACGACAAACTACGGTTCGTAGTACTAACGGATTGTTTTATAATACATACTTATAGGAATTGGTCTATAGTTTTCTATAAAAGAATTTCTTGCGAAGAGGTTCACCGTATCAGCCGTAACTCTGATTAGGTACTAAACTTTAATTACTAAGTAATTAATGTTAGTTTCATAACAAACAATTCATAACTCATACGAAGGCAACACAGAACTTCCAAACCCTTTCACGGTCATTTGACAGGCCGCACGGGCAATTTGAGAGGGTTTGTGTTTAAGCAGGCGATATCGGTCCCCGTGGGCAACAAACGCTCAAGCCATTAATCTAACCTCCCCACGTCCCCCCATACCTCCCCCGTTATATCCCCAGCGCTGTGCTGAGAGCAATTTGTGACAACTTGATGCACGGTGAAATGTACCAAACTGCTGGAGAAAATTGCGCTTACATTCTGCGAACACTTTACTTTAGTCTTTTACTATACTTTGATCATTTTCGAGGTTTCAATAACCATGAAGTACATGTAGGTAGGTACAATATTTTCAAGATGGCATTTTAAGGCACCGGTGGTTTAGTGGGAGTGACCTTGCCTTCTTATCCTAAGGTCGTTGGTTTGAATCTAGTCTAGCACTAATCGTGCTCTCAAACGGTGATCGAAAACACCGTGAGGAAACCAGTTAGTATTCTAGCAGCGGCGATGGGCTTGCAACCTGTCACGTATGGAATACCAACTTCTGTAGAATGTGGGTATGTAAAGTACTAAATTTAGTATTTGGACGTACCTCTGACAAACCTCATTAGACATTGGTTGGTTATTTAACTGAGATATTACATTTAACTAAGATATTTTATGTCGTGCTTACCTAGAATGCTGTCGCTCTCTGTGCTTGGCCAGATGCTGTACCTATAGATAAGTTTTTTTTTATTATACATGCCTAAACATTTTTATCATCTCTCTAACAAACGGAAGCTCATCATTAGGTACACTTTATAGCAATAGCCATCTGCTCGACTTATAAACAAACAAAAATATACAGTCGTTAAGTATTACGACAGTTTTATTTCCCTTTGCCTAATATCGCTTTATCGATAACCTTTCATACCTGAAAGCAATAAAATGTCCAATTTCGATGGTTACTGAAGTGTTATTATCGTTATTTTTACATTTTTCTTCCCCCACGCTCTGGAGTTGGGAGTTTATCGACTGAAATTCAAGTCCCGTCAAAATATTGGCGACGAGCCAGCAGCGCTGTACATCATATTATTTTAATGTTATTTCAACAACCTATTATTTCTGTGGAAAGCTGTGTGTACCATCACGGTTTCCTTGGTTGAAAATATCTTAGAAAGTTATTTATTATCAGTCCTTATTCAACTTATCCACAGATTTCAACCTCTTGTTTTGTACACTTACCTATGCTTCTCTGTATGGTATTTGTAGATGATTCATAATTGTCGATTTAAGTACATCGATGTTTTTATTTGTGAATTTTTGACAGACTCATTGCAAACTGTCAAAAAATTACGACTTGACAGACGCGATTAAATTTAAGTTGCGTTTGAGTATTCGGCCGTTAGACAGCTACATTTGTTTACTAGCGAAGTGAGAAAAAAATGATAACGTCAGTGAAAAGGAAAAAATGCTTAAGTGTCAAAATGCTACTTGTGGAAAATCAAGTTTAAAGTTGATTTTCCACAAGTAGCATTTTGGCGCTTTAGCATTTTTTCCTTTCCACTGACAATAAGCATTTTTAAGTTCAAATCTAATTACAACCTACGATGATGGACAGTTGTTTGATTTGCCGTATTTGCGCACAACAAATTTTTCTAATCACATCTTTTTTAATTATCCCTGACTAGCAAAACGAGCGCGATTTCGTTCGCGTGCAGTTATTTTCATAAAACTTCAAAACCCCCATTGTACCCGGATTGAATTTCCGGAATTACTTGTACACCTTTACACACCAATATGAATATACTCTGAAAATGTCAAGTCTACGAGCAGTGGTTTAAGGCTACATTAGGCCGCGACGCAACCTGCGACACATGAGCGATTAAAACAAATAAATGAACGCTTATACGTACAGTCAGCTGCACTAGAATGTATACAATTCGTTACTTTCAAAATGGTTTCACAGCGGTGCTAAAAATATGTACATGACAATTTATAAAAAAAATAAGTGGGGTCATCAACTAATTTCACGACTTTTTAGTTTTTGTTGTGTAAGAGTTCATTGTTATGCTGTAATACCGTTGTGCAAATTAAGAATTGTATACATTCTAGTGCAGCTGACTGTACATGGCATGTACATCAAATATTTGGCTTCAAAATCATTTTGCTCTTCCAGTCGCATTGCAAATCGCTGCCTAATACTGAAGCCTCAGCCTGAGGCATTGCGTTGTCGATATTTCAATCAATCAATCAGTCAGTCAGTCAGTCAGGTCAGTCAGGACCAAAACTCTTATAATTGGTATAGATTGTCCTTCCACTATAAGCTATTCCGTAGTAACTATTGTCATGAAATCTTGTCGTTTTTTAAGTTCATCACTTGACCCTCGTTATGCGCATGTTTAAGTGATTTAAACCCCGATGTCGTTAGTTGTTCACTCGGTTCTCGCTTCATTCAATTGCTTATTTTGAATTGTTATGGCATGCGGGCTGTTTGATTTCTGTCAAAATTCTTCGAAGTTGCTCGACTCGAAGTTGTTCGACAGCTCTGCAAATAAGATTATTTATTTAAAACTAGTGGAAACACTCGCAACTTCGTACGTGTAAAGCTATTTTCATATACACTCATCACTCGCTGTACCTTTGTAAGGGTTGATTTTAGGGAGTTCTTTTCTAAGTACACCTCTACGCACCAAGACGAAAATACCCTGAAAGTTTCTTGAAATTCGTCTTGGTTCTACAACTAACCGTTTATGCTGTGCGTTGTCCATATGTTAGTCAGTTAGTCATGCTAAAGATTGTTATAATTGGATAGCTAACCATTAAGTGGTTTTAAGTTCAGTAAACACTCGACATTGGCAAATTCGTGGCAACTCTCAGCCGCTGAAAAGCCACAAATTAAATGAAGAAGAAGTTGATAACCATTTGGAAGATGAGATTAAAAAGAAATAAGTTAGTTCCTGTAGGTTTATTTTTAAACTACCGACTAAAAGGATAGATGAATATCCGTTGTATTTTCTAATGCGGACCCCACAGTATGGGGATAAAGGTGATAGCCAAAATCAAAGTTAAAAAGCTAGGCAAATCTAGGTGTCAGTTCCTTAGCACAACAGCGTTGTTTGGCAGTAAGAATGTATAGTGGCCATGACTGAAATGCAAAGGTAATCAGTAGGCAAGATAAGAGAAGACAGTTGATAAGTTGATAAAGCACCTAATAGGTACAGTCAGCTGCACTAAAATGTATACAATTCGTAACTTTCAAAATGGTTTCACATCGGTTATTTAATTTCTGAGGTGTAAGAGCTCATTGTTATGCTGTAATATCGTTATGAAAGTTACGAATTGTATACATTCTAGTGCAGCTGACTGTACTTCCCTACTAATTTGTGGTACCTTGCCTAAATTTTATAATGAGTTAACAGTCGCTGGTGTAGAGTTAATTTGTGACAAGAATTTACTTGACATGTCAAAAATTAAGAGCTTCTGTCAGGAAAAATGAAATGTCGAAGAAAGCATTGGTTCGGTAATATAGGGGTTATCTCGAAACGTCTTAAACCTAGGTGAATCTAAACGCCAATTCCTCGCGACCAAGCCAAGAACAGACAAGAAACTAACAGTTTGGTTCCTACCGTTTTTTTTGTGATCCTGTTACAAATTAATAATCCTACCAATATTATAAACGCGAAAGTTTGTAAGTATGGATGGATGGATGTTTGTTACTCTTTCACGCTCTAACCAGTGGACAGATTGGAATGAAATTTGGAATAGATATAGATTGTAACCTGGCTTAACATATAGGCTACTTTTTATCCCGAAACAATTACGGGAACGGGAAAAAACTGCTACGTGGGCGAAACTGCGAGCGGCCGCTAGTAATGTAAATAATGAAACTCCAGAAACATGTTAAGGCAATCATACCAAGAACATAGTATCAATAGAAGTTCTAAAGACAGTACACGCTACGCTTCAACTATAGTTGAAGAATAACAGTATCGCTCGAATATTCAAACGCAACTTAAATTTAATCACGTCTTAAGGTTAAACAAGTCGGTACGTTGTCCATACAAACGCTGTAACAGCTTAATGTCTACTATTTATTAACGTGCGTCTGAAGTTAAGCTTGATACTGACTTTTCTTGCCGTTATCTAGGTACGTTACCCTATATGCTACAGTAAAATCAGATTACCTTGAAAGTTACAAGCGTCGAAAGATTTAGTACTAAATCTTGTAACGCTTGTAACTTTCAAGGTAATCTGATTTTACTGTAGCATATAGGGTAACGTACCTAGATAACGGCAAGAAAAGTCAGTATCAAGCTTAACTTCAGACGCACGTTAATAAATAGTAGACATTAAGCTGTTACAGCGTTTGTATGGACAACGTACCGACTTGTTTAACCTTAAGTCGCGATTTTTGACAGTTTGCAATAAAAGTCTGTCAAAAATTCGTTACTTGAGACGTGATTAAATATAAGTTGCGTTTGAGTATTCGGCCGTAATTCTTACAATCTAATGAATTCAATCTTCAAGCTAGGGTAAAGAGTGCCAGCTAGAGAACCTTTTTTTTGTGGCATGTGACGTAATTCGGACAGTTTTGCCAATGTAAAGTGGATTATTTATGTATTACTAGCGGCCGCTCGCAGCTTCGCCCGCGTGGCAGTTTTTTCCTGTTCCCGTTATTTATTTTGTGATAAAAAGTAGCCTATACGTTTATCCAAGTTATAATCTATGTTTATTTCAAATTTCATCCAAATCGGTCTACTGGTTAGAGCGTGAAAGAATAACAAACATCCATCCATCCATACTTACAAAATATTAATAGAATAGTTTGACGTCACAGCTCAGTTTGTAGTAGCCCTGCCTTTTGCGCTGTAGGTGGTGGGTTCGATCCCTTATCTTAGATTTAGCATTTATAATCATTTCTTACGATAATTTATACAATTAGGTACAACATAGATATGGATACGTATTACCTAATCAATGTGCTAATCAGTATGATCGTCGGTAAACAGTTCATTACACATTCATTTTGCTCATTAACACTGAACGTGCAAGTCTTCGGATTATCATTAATTATTCGCAAGTTAATTATCTACTTCAAGAGCCGATCGCCCGCTAATTGGCGTCTATGCTTCCGAGGCTCGATCCGCCCATGGCAAGATTACAACAACCATCAAATCCGCCATTTTATTTAAACCATCGACCATTCGAAAAGTTACTCTAACGCTTGGAAATAAGGACGGTGTTGCCGGCATAAGCAGCTTGGTAGGTTGGCACAGGCCCGCGGGGTGGGGTGAGATGAAGCGGGGAGGGGCGCTCCCTTCGCCCCGCCCGCCCCGCGCCTCGTCCAATAACCGCGCTGTAGTCAAACGACCTTACCTTGTAAGAACGTCCCTTTGGTTCCTTTATTTTTTGCGTTACAATAGCTTTGTTTGATTTCGACATTGCTGTTAGTGAGTAACACTAAGTAACAATACTGTTATTGCCTTGTTGGATGATTGTTTCTAACTAATTTTGAATAACAACCTAAATATGTATAGGAGCCTATAATTGCATAACGATTTGAGTTCTTTTACAAATCATGCTTCTGGTAAGTATGCGTAAAGTTTACCTACTTACCTAGGTAAACTTTGTTAGGCAATTACCTAGTAGATAGAGAGTAGATGGCTGCAACCAGCAGTTAAACATATGGTTACATTTTCAACTAAGAACATAAGCTGTCGTCTCTTTTATGAATGGACTTTCAGACTAAATAAATAAGATTTTAAACAATTCCTAAATTATTGCTCATCATAACAAAGTCGGTACTTAATAAGTATGGTAAGTTGTAAGCAACCTCTACCAAAGTTCTTTTACTTAGATGAAAGTAGGTACATAAAAAGCTAAGTACCTAAGTAGGTAGGTAGGTACTTATGATACCATAAAAAAATTACATAATAACGATCATAAAGATACTGGCAACTTTCTAAATACACAATAAAGAATGCAACTTTTTATATTTACACTGTACTAAAAGATTATTTTAGTTGCATGCAGATGTCATTAATTATTTTATTATTAAATCAAAAAAGCTTAATTCCGTGACGTCGTCATTACAACGTCACTTCGCACAGACTTCTTTCACTCACCCTTCGCCCCTAACGCCAATAAGAAGACAGGGTCTGAATCTAGGGCCCGAAAAACGAAACGCCCTATCAGCAAACACGCCCAAACAATTTTATACTTTATTACCAAGGGGTTTGGCTTGCATTCGTTTACTTTTTAAGTAGAAATTAGAGGTTAAAGTGAAGACTCGAGATTTTAATTATGCGCTTAAGATGCGGTCGTATGGTACAAAGTTAGGACACCGATTGTGCATGTTGTAATTTTGACAGTATTTATTGACAGTTGATGACCTAAAATACCAGGCGGTTTTCTTGTATTTTTGGTTACCTTCTTAGGCTTTTTTTTTATACAATTTGCTGATGGAACAAGCATATGGCCCACCTGATGTTAAGTGGTTACCATCGCCTATAACAAAGCAGTGCCTTGCAGGACACGTTAGTTAGGAACGTGCCCTACAATACACTGCTCTGCGTCCATCAACCTGAGGCATACAGATGTTAAGCCTCATGTGCCTGTAATTACACCGGCACCCACATCCTTCAAACCGGAACACAGCAAGCTGCTTGGCGGTAGAAATAGGTATGGGCGGTAGAAAGGCTTCGGGATTAAGTATATTAGAATGCTAGGCTTTCAAATAGTACCTACCTACCTACCTATATCTGCCTATAAGTGTTAGGTATAACTATACCTAACACTTATAGGCAGGTATATCGGTATCGTAGTTAGATAGGTAGGTAGGTACCTTCTACAATCAATGGGAAAACATAGTTTTGTGGTTAAGGTTTGATTTGATGAAGATCTGCAGGTAAGTAAGCTCATGCCCACATTCATCATTATCATCATCAGCCTATGCTCTGCTGCTAGACATAGGCCTTCCCCATTCGTTTTCAGGAAGAACGATTTTGAGCCCTTTCCATCCATTGACTTCCGGCAATCCTAACAATATCGTCAGTCCAGTATGATATGGAAGAGCGAAGCTTTCTAATACAAGTATACTTTTTACTTAAGGCGGTGGTACTCGCCAACGACCTTGAGGAGTCTGTCCATACTGAGTTGCACTGCCGCCCGTCGCCCGCACAGGGACCCGCGCGCATTCCATTTCATATCACATTCAAGAAATAATTATTTGTAGCCTAATGAATTATTAGTTCGAACTGCCAATTGTTCACTTTGTGATAAATACTTTGACAAATATTTGTGTGAAAAAAAAATACTAAAAATCAATACCGTTTAGAAGAAATAACCAAATTTAAAATAAAAATTGCTTCACTTTGGATATTTTTTTCATATAGTAATAATATAGTTAGAATTATTTCAATTGTATAAATTAAAATTTAGTCTAATAAGCAATATATTTTTTTTTTGGGCATTTATACTCACTCATCAAAGAGAAATAACACGGAGAAAACCTCTCGTTGGCGGATACCACCTCCTTAAAAGGAGGTTTCAAACACTGTACTTATAAGATACACAAACTTCAGTGAAAGTAAACAAACATTTTGTATTGTATATTTGTATTAGTCCATCGGGTAGGAGGACATCCTACGCTTCGTGTTTGGGTTCGTGGTCGCCATTCGAGAACCTTTTATTCCTCAGCCCACATTACACCTAGGATATTACTAAGGTTTATTAATAGGTACGTAGGTTCATTTCGTTTTTATTTTTACCACGACCTTTTTAGGGTTCCGTACCCAAAGGGTAAAACGGGACCCTATTACTAAGACTCCGCTATCTGTCTGTCTGTCCGTCTGTCACCAGGCTGTATCTCATGAACCGTGATAGAGAGTTGAAATTTTCACAGATGATGTAGGTATATCTGTTGTCGCTATGACAACTAAATAATTCTTTAAAAAATAAAACTAGACCGATATTGATAAGGGTTTGAACGAAATGATAGCCGAATTTTAACGAATTAATTACATCTTCATTACATTAATTAGTATTCCATAATTTTTAGTATTTATAGTGCTTTCGAAAAACATCTCAAGGTTCATTTCAGCGAATCGTTTGAATTCTCGATGGCGCATGGCATGATAACTAGCGCATCCCCGTATCAAGGGGAGGGTCGTGGGCTCAAATCCCACTCACGGGAATAATTTTTGGGATAATATAAAAGTATTCCATAATTCGTCTTCTATTCATAAAATACCTATAAATAATGAAATGCAAACTCTAATGTAGCCCATTTTTTTTTTGTAGAAGTCACGTTTCGGTTTAGGTAAGTACCTACATAATACATAAATTTTTTAGTTTGCTCTGTTAGGGGCAGGCTAAAATCATAGGACTATGCTAGGTACAACCATCTTCCGCTGTATTTTTTTTCCATTTTTGTTGCTTGATTTGTTATTGTTGCAAACTAGCGTGAATTAGATTACTATATTTGTCTGAGGTCTGTCTCAGGTGATTGGATGATTATTATGGCCTTTAGATTTACGAAGCATGTCGAGTGCATGTTAAGCCTTTGTGAAGCATTGGGTGTGTGAAAAAAAGAACTCTCACGTCTATAGAATAAGGGTGAATTTGTGTCGTAGGGCCAGTGTCAGGGGAGATACAGCGACAGCTGGCCGGGCAGGTGCGCTTGTGAACTCCGAAATAACGTTAGCGTTTTGGCCTGCTTACCTTTATTCCCTTATAATCTATAAGCAATTTCGCTTCGTTGCACGTTCTAGGTATGGAGGTAGATCGGTCGGTATCCATGCGTGCATGCTACACAGTAAACCAACATAAGACTCAAAACTGGCTACCCTCCGCTACCGACCAGTTCATTACGTTTTACTATCGCAAACAATCTGCAAGGCTACGCGCTGTGCAACCCTCCGCAAGTTCGCACGCTAGCCAGTCTCACCGCGCCGGTCTCGACACACTCACGTTTATAAAAACGGTTAGCTAACGGTCACTCTCTCTTCTTTCAGAGCAAAGTGGAGTACTACGTGAAATGGAAAGGGTGGAAGCCGAAGCACAACACGTGGGAACCGGAGGAGAACATCCTCGACCAGCGGCTGATTCAGAGCTTCGAGAGGGGGGAGGACGGGCGGAGACAAGGCCGCAAGCGCGAGCGCGAGCATTCGCCGGAGCGCGCACGCAGCACCTCCGAAGAACGACCACCTCCGCCCGGCAAGCGCAAAGCCGAAGTTTTATCGAAGGAGTCTGGGAAAATAGGCGTGACCATAACCATGAGTCCGCCTGGGAAGCGGCACGAATCGAGCAAAGTGAACGGCGGCCGAACGCCTGCGCCGGCTCAACCTCCACCTGCGGCGTCTCCACCGGGAGGCGCCGCGGCGCCTGCGTCTCCTGCAGCCGAGGCGGCAGCGCCGAGGACTACGGGACCGCGACGCACGCCTCACTCGCCCGAAGAAGCCGACGCTCACATTCCTCAAGAGCGAGAAAGACGCACCGATTCCCAGCAGACGACGGCGACGGCCCCGGCAGAGCCTAAAGGCGCGCGCCCCCCTCCTCCCACCGCCACCCCTCCGCAGCCTGATGACGATGAGGATGACTGGACAGAGGCGTCTACCGTCGTCACCGACGAGCCCCCGCCCCCGCCACCGCCCCGGCGCACTGCTGCCTACTGGCTAGCACGCGCGCCCGTCGCTGACCAAGTCTTCATTACGGACGTCACCGTGAACTTACAAACCGTCACCATCCGCGAGTGTCGCACGGAGCGCGGCTTCTTCAGACCTCGCGATGCGAGACCACTGGATGTGACGTAAACATCCTAGTGATATGGACATTGGACAGTGTAAAATTAGGTTCTTAGTAGCTATTATTTATTTAGTTACAGAAACGTTAGCCCGACGTAACTTTGCTAGGCATAATGTGAGGGTTCAGTCAAGTTGCTCTAGTGAAAGTTATAGGACTTCTATGACTGATGTGGCTAAGTCTAGCCTAAGCTAAAGTTGTCGATGGTGACATAGAGGCCGATTTGTAATCTTCGCAAACATTGCACGAATTTGATCAGTAATAAATCCGACTATTCGGTACAATACCTGGCTTAGTGTTATGCAGATTAAATTAGGATTTTAATAATCCATATGGGTAATCTGTAATAAATATGACTCCGTCATAATTGTTTAGCTTGGAATGTACCTATCTTAGTGGATAATGAATAAGACAGAAATAGGACGTCACTAATGCACCCGGGTACATTAGTGACGTCCTGTGTCTGGCTATGATGTCTGTGTATTCATCCAGTGTTAGTGGTGTGTAACGTGATTCATGGCTTCACATTCAAGAAAGACAAATTACTGTCAATTGTTAACTTATAATAATTCTATATTTTATAATGTTGAATTTGTAATATTTAAGCGTGTGTAGGTCCCTTTTGGAACTAACTGTCAACATATTTGTGTACCTACCTACCTTCCTATGGTTAGGTGAGTAAAAAAACATCGTTGCCCTATTTAGAGCGTACCTAGATGGTTTTAATATGCCATGTAGTTATATTAATTAAGTAGTTATCTTGTATATACTTACGTTGCGTTTTCACACATTATTTATTGATAGAGAATCTCTTTCTTTAGGTATCTCCTAGTTCATCAAATCATCATGCTATCAAATTTACAATATATACTTGATTTGTAATTATTATTATATTAATAGATATAATAGATCTATTGTGTGTTATGTATGAAAGAAAGAAATAATAGGTAACATTAAAAGACAGGTGTAGGTTAGAAAGTACTATCTGACTTATATGCCTTTAGCATTTATTGTTTAAATAAGGTACAGTCAGCTGCACTATAATGAATACAATTTGTTACTTTCAAAATGGTTTCACAGCGGTCCTGAAAATATTTGCACGACAGTTATTCAAAATAGATGATGTCAGCTAATTTAATGACTTTTTCGTTTTTGAGTTGTAAGAGTTAATTGTTTTGCTGTAATACCGTTGTAAAAGTTACAAATTGTATACATTCTAGTGCAGCTGACTGTCCCTAATTGAACCTTATACTTATAACTATAACCTATAACTTCTATTATTACCACCGCCTGTAGAAGTTAGCTAAGCATTGTAACTCAGATCGAAGTGTAAAAGATTTTATCACTAGTAGAAAACTAACAAATAGTATTTGTGCTGGGAGTACTTAATTAACTAGAAACTTAACTTAAAACATTTGTGATGGGCACAGCTGTTTGTCTGTGTGTATTATATTGTATTATAAGTATGTATCATAAAAACAGCTTTGCTTAGTTTAGGACTGGGTGTGTTAGGTTCTTACACATCGTCCACCTTTCTGAGTCCACCTGGGTGAACCACTGAAAGATTTTTTTTACAATATAGTTTCCACCGTGCACCTTGCTATCAAACCTCACACAACATATAGAATAGATTATGTTAGAACATAAAAAAAACGTGCGAGGCAAGCGAGCGTACTGCGGCAGCAGCCGCCGTAGCGCCAGAAGAACAATTGGGGTTTTGAATTTTTTTCTTTTTTGCGGTAAATGGAAAGATCACATATAAGTTTTATAACAAAACTATTTTTTTTTTCGCAATAATTCAAAAGTTATTTGAAAAGTTTGAAAATAAAAATTAATTTTTGAATCCAGTACCGAAAACACGCCGAACAAACCCGAGCGCGTGTGACGTCATTATTTTAGTTTTCACTCATTCAATAGCCGCAAACGCTGTACTGCAGGTATAAAATTATGACTTCACAACTATGGTGATCAATCATGGCGCGTTTCTAGTCACGTGGTTTTTTTCTAAATTTTATCAATTTTTAATTGAATTTTTTTTTTGTTAAGTTTTTTGCATTAAATCTCAACATTAATAATAATAATGTTTTAAAATACATAAAAAAATCGATATTTATTTTTTTTCAAAACCCCAATTATATAACGATATTAGTTATTATAACGGCCAGTACCAAATTGTTAAGGTGTACTATCACTTTTAAGCTTAGACGAGTAAACCAGCTTTTAAGTTAGGCGCGTTCAAGTTTAATCTGAGAAGTGAGCTGTTGTAAAAAAACTCAATGGTTCACCCAGGTGGGCTCATGAGGTGGACGGTGGGTTAGAACCGTTTGAGATGTACACAAATATTTGTTTATTGAATTTCATGCTAGAGAAGCTGGTGAATGACTCCAAGGGTAGTGCAAACCGGTGGATTGTATGGTCTTTGGTGGCCCTGATGATAGATGTACCTAAATTATTTTTTGGCAAAAGATTACAGTAGTATTCGTAGTACCATAGATAAAAAGCAAGAACGAACCACATTATAAAATTTAAAACCCCTAAACTAACAATGATCTATCCTCTGAATGTAGTCAATAGTACCGATACAGATATTGTTCCTTAGTAATAAGTAGCTACTAGAAAATACTACCTACTACTAGGTAGGTACCAACTTGATTTTTGTTCCTGATTACTTTATTACTAATTATTTAATTATAAAACGTTTAACTGAGTACCTAGGAAGGTACTTTATGTATATCTCCTACCTATTATGAATGTAAAGAAACTTTTTGTTGTGTGAAAAATGCATTTTAGTAAGGTGGGAAAATGTTGTACATATTAGTAGTATTGTAAATATTTAGCACCAACTGTTATAATGTGGTTATTATCACATTGAGTCTGTAAATAAATGAGAATGAAATAGAACGTTGTTTTTTGAAAACTCATCCATTTACCTAGGTGGGTACCGACCTATTTAGGGTTTATTTTATCTACCTACGATTACCAACCTAAGATCATTGCATTAGTTGGCAACCGATTAGTGAAGTGTCCAACTTAAGGTTAAACAAGTCGGTACGTTGTCCATACAAACGCTATAAGCGTTTAATGTCTACTATTTATTAACGTGCGTCCGAAGTTAAGTTTGATACATAATTATCTTGCCGTTATCTAGGCTCGTTACCCTATATTCTACAGTAAAATCAGATTACCTTGAAAGTTACAAGCGTTTCAAGATTTAGTACTAAATCTTTCGACGCTTGTAACTTTCTGGCAATGTCTCAAGATTCAGGCCGGTACAAGTTCTAGAATAAAATCCAAAGTGCGACACTAGGCTGGCATTAAATATTCGCATTGCAGCTAGGCTCCTAGAAATGTGGTTACAAGGGACAATACCTTACCCATCCTAATTAATTCTTTCATAATTGTAATAACAATTATTATTTTACATCTTCATTCATGTACAAAGACTTGAAATCCATGGTTGGGTTGGTTGTCATTGGTTGTACATACACTTTGATGATTTCCGACATGTGTCTCCCTCTCTTGGCTGTTTTTCCATGGTTGTTAAATCACGCGACCTTGTTTTGTCCATGTCCAACATGAAGTCCACAGAATAGAACATTTTATTACTCTGGCCGGTCTTCCACAGAGTGCTTTTATTTTAATTGAAAATCTCGTTATTTTGATACTGTGGTCTCGTCAAAGTACTCTGTCTGTGGTCCCGTCTTTCTGCTAAAAATTGATTACCTAGATCCACTAATAGAGAGCTATTTTATTTATTTTGTTAAAAGTTGTTACGTTGTAAACTTTGTACAAAATAAACCGGCTTGATTATACTCTATTAAAATAGCAAACGCAAGATTTCTTTGATCGATATGGAGTGGAATAAAGACAAAACAATGAAGTTGATAGAAATGTTGCAAGTAAATGCTAGTCTTTGGAACCCTTCGCTGTGCGATACACGCCGGGATAAACAAAAACGTAGGGAGGAATTACGGAATATCGCTGAATATCTTGAAGTTTCTGTAGCTGATGCGACGAAGAAGATACAACATCTTCGCACGCAGTACAATAGGGAGTGGGCTCGGGAAGCCAGAGCAAGCGCGGAGAACCCGAATGAAAGGTACATCAGCAATTGGTACGCTTACGAATACGTGCACTTTCTAAAGGATTCCAGTAAACCGTACCGGATTTTGCAATCTGTAAGTAATTATAATAAACATGCAAACTAGCGGCCGCTCGCAGCTTCGCCCGCGTGGCAGTTTTTTGCCCGTTCCCGTTATTTTTTCGGGATAAAAAGTAGCTCATATGTCAATACAGGTTATAATCTATGTTTATTCCAAATTTCATCCAAATCGGTCTACTGGTTAGAGCGTGAAAGAGTAACAAACATCCATCCATCCATCCATACTTACAAACCTTGCGTTTATAATATTAGATTAGGACTAGCGAAACGCGGGGGACTTTGTCCGCGTGAAGTTATTTTCATACAAATATCAACTCCTGTATCTGTACACATTTATTTAGGATTGGATTAGTGAGCCTTAAGGTTAAACAAGTCGGTACGTTGTCCATACAAACGCTGTAAGTGTTTTATGTCTACTATTTATTATCGTGCGTCCGAAGTTAAGTTTGATACTGAATTATCTTGGCATTACCTAGGTACGTTACCCTATATGCTACAGTAAAATCAGATTACCTTGAAAGTTACAAGCGTTACAAAATTTAGTACTAAATCTTTCGACGCTTGTAACTTTCAAGGTAATCTGATTTTACTAGAATATAGGGTAACGTACCTAGATAATGGCAAGATAATTCAGTATCAAACTTAACTTCGGACGCACGTTAATAAATAGTAGACATTAAACACTTACAGCGTTTGTATGGACAACGTACCGACTTGTTTAACCTTAAGACAAAAACTTGGGTACAAAAAATCTCACATTGTTTTTAAGATTTTAAATTACTAAGTAAATAAAAAAATCACTGTTTTCTAATTTCAGGAAGTCAACACTGATGTCAATTTGAACTCTCAATCAGACGGCAACATATGCAATGGCAAAGTTACAAATCTGACACTCCCATACAAAATAATAAAGAATGATTCCACTAGCACAGCCAAACCTGACCTTTCCGTATGCCGAAATAGAGATGATTTTTCAGTGTTTGGTGAATATGTAGCAAATGAACTACGGTCTCTACGAGGTGAAAAAAACCAGCTTATAGCCAAGAAAAAGATACTAGATATCATATTTGAAGTGAAAATGGGCACTTGTGAACGACAGGAGCAATTATGCACAGTATATTCAAACAGTCCACGACACATAACAAATAATATTCACAGTGATAAAGTTTTCACCACTCCACTGACCACAGCTCAGATTGAACCACTAACAGCTACTCACTCAACGCAGGCATCAGGTATGAGTGAGATCATTATAAACAGTGCTTGCTCTTACTCTAACTTCAAAGTAGATACTCAATAACCACCCTTTGCCTGATGAAGTGGATGCAGAATGCAGAGTGCTGCAGACAAGCCAGAGACTACCATACACTATTGAACCAAGACTGAATGGTATTGCTTCCAAACAGCTTAAAATATTAACTGACTTCTATACTAAGTAATCAGCTACCTATTCGTCGAAATCCGAGTGAAATCCTTTCTGTACCTTTGTGATTAGCCAGTAAACACAGACTAACACAACAAAGGTCCAGCTTTATGCAATGCATGTGATACTCTTATAGATGGTGGTAACCACAGCATCTGGTGGGTTATTTGCTAGTTCCATCAGCAAGTCATAAAAAATAATGTGATTATATCATGTCCTACTGGAAAATTGTTTTTATATTATTCATGTGTGAGACTTAAACGAATAGACCAATTGGTTTATTTATCTATGTATATTTAACCCTTAAAAATTAAATGTTGAATAAACATTCAGTTGAATATCATCAATTAATATTCATGAATTGCTATTTGACAGATTAGGTACAATACTGCTTGACAACATATGCATAATTTTATTTACACAAACCAATTTGAGGCTCAGTGTTAAGATAAGGCGTAGTATTGTGTATACATATGAATAAAACATACTTTTTTGTATCAAGATGACATAATGTACATAATATTGTATTAAAATCAGATGTCATCATAAATATTTAATTGTAATTTTTGTACTTAGTACTAAGTATTTAAGATCTCACTGTAATACATTGTATTAACCTTATTTTTAAGTTATATAAATAATAAAATTTTATAATAATATACTAACTTTATTATTTAATATTGATTTTTGGTTGATTTTTTTTAATTTAATGTTTTACAAACAAACAATGACAATCCAAAGTGTATAGGTGTTGTTTATACATATCTGTCCCAGCCGGACAGATAACCATGGTAGGTATATTGGATATATTTAAACAAAATGTTTGCCATTACGGCCAGTGCTCATATTGATTGCAGCTGTGTGGTTGTGTGTTGTTAAAAGGTGTAAGTTTAAAATTTAGACTAATATTAAAATAAAAATACATAATAGTTAATACCTACTTTTTCTTTTGGTGGCATAGAACATAGGGTATTTATTCGGATGTTGGATTTAAAAATCTGATTACCTTTGCATGACCTCACGAACTTTGACCTCGAAGGCAACGGCTGAACTGAACTTTTGACATACGTTTGACTTGAAATATATGACAAACAAATCAGCTGTGTTTATTTAAAAGCACTCTGTGGTTGGTTGTCGGTTGTGAATTTTGTTGAAAATAAAACACGTTATTTTGATTATCAACTACTCAACTAGGCAAGAATTTATAGTAATATACAACCGGTGTCGTTCGTGTTTTTTCAGGAAAATGCGGATGTTTATATTACTTTTATGCATGATAGTCCTAACAATAGCTGAAATCAAGAATCACAAGTGGCAAAGTGCCGGTAAAGCATTACGTTACAAGGATATACAGAAATATAAACCGGATTGGGATGATTTGGATAAAAGACCGTTGCCGCAGTGGTACGACAAGGCTAAAGTAGGAATATTTCTTCATTGGGGAGTCTACTCCGTCCCCAGTTTCGGCTCCGAGTGGTTTTGGACTTACTGGAAGCGTAAGTAACCGATCTAATTAAGTAGGAGAATGAAGGGATCGGTGTCCGGTAGATACCTAAGAATCGACTAGGTAGTCGATTAATATGAGTATAAACCAGAATCTCCCTGACTACTATGAACTAGTGGTACTACAACGCCTTCTGATCCTAAGGTCGTGGGTTCCAATATGGTGGTCTGGATTTTTTTACTAAGTATAGAAAAAAATATGTACACAATGCTCTTAAATGGTAAAGCAAAACACCGTACGGAATACTGCGGCTTAGTTCAGCTCTGCATATTTTGACCATATCTTTCTGTAGGTTAGGTCGACTAATCTGTGAGGATGGTATAGGGCTAGGCTAGCCTAGGTTCCCCATTTTAAAATCCTTTCCAAGGCACTAGAGTGTCCTGTAAATAGGAGTTTTAGTGAAAAAATACCCCTGACTAATTATATAGATCATCTAATATAGTTATGTTTATATAAACAAGGCCTGTTTTCTTACTTTCCTAACACATTCAATGGCATGCTGTCGGTCTGTACCTATAACTGTAAGTAAATGTACTCATTAGCCCTTTTACTAGTAAACTTGGTGTAGCTTAAAATGTAATAATACTGTGTTTTCAATTCAAATAAGTCTTCAAACCTCCCTATTGTTTAGAGGAGTTTATTAGTAACATGGTAGGTGTGTAATACTTACTTGCACACCTACAATGTTACTAATGAACTCCTCTTATCAATAGGTAGGTACCTACCTAACAACCTAAAAAAAAAATATTCCAGCTCTTGCTGGTCCAAACTTACTAATAACTGCTTGCAGTTCTGAGTGTATATTATGTAATAGGTGATTATAATAGATTGCCTACCCGCGGTTGCTGGGTTATTTTATTTAGATTCTAGTAAACTTATAACTAGGATATATAGGTTATTTTTAGATGGATACTTAGTTTTGTTTATTTTTGATATCTGTTATTTTATTTCAGTCGGCCATAAGAAAGAAGTTGATTTCATGAACAAAAATTATGCGCCTGGATTCACTTACCAAGATTTTGCTCCAATGTTCACTGCTGAGTTCTTTGATGCTGATAAATGGGCAAAGTTGTTCGCCAAGTCTGGAGCTAAGTAATATTATTTCCAATTTAAAATATTTACAAATTGTTGGCATATTTCTAATGTTTGAGAAACATGTCCCTTACTAGATCTTCAGTCATACTACTTACCATACAACTGTGATCTGGGGAAATATTCACCACATTGGCCGGATGATCCTATGATTATCTGGCCGAATTTCAGACTTCCAGAAGTCTGCTATTTAATTTTATTTCAAAAACCCCATCATAAAAAAATGACCACTAGAATAGAATATATCCACTAGAAGATAGCTTATTTTCATAATTGTTATTTTTTAAGTATGAATAGATAGTATGGATAAGCTAAAAAATCTTCCCAACAGTCCAACAGGAAATAACATGCAAAATAAACTCTTATGCAAAGCGTTTGAATCTTCACCCGAACGAACTAGCCAAACACCTCATGAGTCGACCCACGCCATTCATGAGAATTAAGAGGCGAGCTCCGCAAGATCTCCTAGCACAGCATGTGGATTCATCATCATCATCACCACATGCGGATTAGACGGAACAAAACAGGATGGAAACACTATTGGGCGTTTTCCATTTACGCAGCTGCTCCAACAAAAACCGACCAAACTCAAGCTCAATGCCCGCATGGGCAGATTGCAAGAAAAAAAAAGAGATTAAAAAAAAAAAAAAAAAAAAAATCTTACCCCTAAGAGAATACTTGACCAAAATACCTTCACAAGTGATCACAATAGGCCATGGCCATAGTGACATTAAAGCCGCAAAAAATTGGTAATATTTGAAATTAAAAATTTCAGGTATATTGTCCTTACTAGCAAGCACCATGAAGGCTACACACTATTCCCTTCAACAAAATCCTTCAGCTGGAACTCTGTCGATGTTGGCCCAAAACGTGATCTAGTAGGAGAATTAGCTTACAGTGTACGGAAGAATGGCTTGAAGTTTGGAATCTACCATTCCTTATTTGAATGGTTCAATCCTATGTATCTCGAAGATAAGAAAAACGACTTTAATTTAACAAAAACTTATGTTATTACAAAACTTTGGCCGGATCTAAAGCAGCTTATCCATAATTATGAGCCGTCGGTGATATGGTCTGATGGCGATTGGGAAGCTTATGACAGCTATTGGCTGTCTGAGAAGTTCCTTGCTTGGTTGTACAATGAGAGTCCAATCAAAGATGAGGTAGTTGTGAATGATAGATGGGGAATAGGCATTCCTGGTAAACACGGAGACTTCTTCAATTTTGCTGATAGATTCAACAACAGTAAGTACTAACCTACCTATCTATATAGAAATTAGCCGATAATCTGCACACCTTAAGTCTCTGAAGAACGGCAGCCTCGGGTTGGCCGTGGAAGAGATGAATGTGGAAGGAGCCTCTGAAAGAGAAAAACTTAAGAGACCTTTGCTCAGCAGAGGGATTATATTGACGCTTTTAAAAAGAGACTGGAAGGAGGCTCTGAAAGAGAAAAACTAAAGTCTTTAGGAGAGACCTTTGCCCAGCAGAGGGACGATATTGACGCCTTTGAAAAGAGATTGAGGCAGGAGGTTCTGAAAGAGAAAAACTAAAGTCTTCGGGAGAGACTTTTGCTCAGCAGACGTACCTACGATATTCGGTAAAAATATTAGTGTATTATGTTACCTAAGGCAATAGCTTAAAATAAAAAAAATATACCTACCTTCTCGTCTTGTAATTACAGGAACTCTGCAAAACCACAAATGGGAGAACGCATTTACTGTTGACACAGAATCATGGGGCTACAGACGAGACATGGACCTAAGTCAAATCTTGACTTCATCACAACTGATAGAAGAACTAGTTACTACAGTCAGCTGTGGCGGTAATTATTATGCTTGTTAGTTATTCTAACCACTTCAAATGTTGGCTTAGTTACATTATCATCCTGAAGAAGTTGACTGCTGGACAAAAGCCAGATTAGATTTCTGCCAGTGACGGTTTTCCCTCGCGAGGTCTACTGTTCGCAGAACTACTGGTAATAATAACCGTCACCGGACAGCCGTCACAGCTCAGTTCGTAGTAGCCCTGCCTTTGCTGTAGGTGGTGGGTTCGAACCCCACTGAGAACAAACATTTGTGTGATGAATGTAAATGTTTGTTCTGTGTCTGGGTGTTGTATTGTATTCTAAGTATGTATTTAAAAAAAAAGTTTATAAGTACCTATTCTATTTATCATCTGTTTTAAGCTATGCTTAGTTTGGGGCTAGATGATGTTGTGTAAAAATGTCCAGAAATATTTATTTTATTTATTATTTTTTTCTACGCGCATAAGATTTTTGGTATAGAAGGCTAACAAGCATGCAATCATAATAACATAATGTGCTGTACATAATTGTGTATATGCGCAACGAAATACCTAAAAATTACTGAACTAGTCAATTTCGTTTTGCGCCAAACCGCTACAAATCGGTGATTAGTAGTGGTTCGCCCTATTATATTACAGTAGTAGGTACTCCATGCCTGTGCTCTCAAACGGTGAAGAAAAACACCGTGTGGAAACATTTAGTATTCTAGGAGCGGCGATGGGCTTCAACCTGTCATGTATGCAACTACTGCAAAATGTGGCTATGTACCGAATGTAATATTTGAACGTTCGTCTGCCTACCTCCATTAGACATTTTCGAAGAATCTCAAAGCTGACTTACTGACTTCAAGTTAATCTCAAAACAAATCTCGAAAGTGAGATTATTCGCTCGCTTCGCTCACTCAGTCAACTAGATTCTACTTATATGTTCCAGGAAACGTTCTTATAAACGTGGGCCCAACCAAAGAAGGCACGATCTGTCCTATATTCCAAGAACGGCTTCTAGCTGTTGGCGAGTGGCTTTCAATCAACGGCGATGCCATCTACGGCTCATCACCATGGACCAGTCAGAACGACACGCTAAACGGAAACGTCTGGTACACCTGTACGAAAACGAAGTACAACGCTGCAAATCCTACTGCGAAACCTACAGCATCTGATACTGTAACAGCAATTTACGCTATAATATTGGAGTGGCCGGCCAACGGTATTCTGCAAATAAAAGATGTAACGCCTTTACTTCATAGCGGTAATTGTACGGTGGAGCTGTTGGGCAGTCCTGGATACATGCCGGTAGGTTGATCTTAATGACTTTGGACTAAATTCTTTATCTACCACTCAGTAACAAATCACTTGAAACTGAGTTGTAATGTATGTCACATTGTGACGAAGGTAATATGGTAGTTAAGTGGACACTTGCCCTACTTCATACTTAGCAGTACAAAATGACGTATTCCTGTTTTATATTAGTGTTTCGCACCACAAGCAATAATATTCCCGTTTCATACCACTCATAAGCAAAACAACCTAAGTATGGCAAAAGTACAGTCAGACAAACAAGCTGGAGTACTTTTAATCAAAACTTTACAGTTAGTATTATCATCAAGGTACAAGGATTTACCATATACCGACGACCGATGTGGCGCGGGGAGCGAATGTCCGCCTGCGACGCAGAGGTTGCGGGTTCGATTCCCGCCTCGGGATAAATGTTTGTACGATCTGCAAATATTTATTCCGGGTGTTCTGGGTATTTTCTATGTATAATAAAAAATATCTATGTATGTAATATAGTTTTTATTAAGTATATCAGTCATCTAGTACCCATAACACAAGCTCTGCTTAGCTTGGGGCTAGATGATGCTGTGTGGATTGTCCAGCAATATTATTATTATTATTATTATATAAGTCAGCATGTTAAAATATAAAAGCAATTTTTTTTTACCGAATACCTAACTTTTAGATTGCAAATAACACGTTACAATGTCAGTTTGACTCTGCACTGTAAACAAGTATAGATTCACCTACACATTGGTACGTAGATTCACTCAGATATAAAGACTATCCTAAGTGATCGCATTGATATAATGGAATAAATGCCTTTTGACTCTGGAGTATACTTAAAAATAAAAAAAAACCGGCCAAGTGCGATTCGGAGTCGCGCACGAAGGGTTCCGTTCCATTATCTAAAATAAAAACGACAATAACATCATGTTTGTTGTATGAGAGCCTTTATATATTTATTTTATTTGGTTTTTTAGTATTTGTTATAGCGGCAACAAATATTTATCATCTCGAAAATTTCAACTCTAACTATCACGGTTCATGAGATACAGCCTGGTGACTGACGGACAGATAGCAGAGTCTAAGTAATAGGGTCCCGTTTTACCCTTTGAGTAGGTACGGAACCCTAAAAACCATTTTTTTTATTATATAGGGACCTATAGCAATGCGAAATACCCATAATAACTATTTGTGTATCTTTGTCGCATGTCTAATAGGTACTTTCACCCATTTGTTACAGTGGGCCCTCCACGATGGAATATCACAGATTCAACTGCCGAACAAAGAATTTTTGAAATCTACGCTGGCTTGGACATTGAAGTTCTTAAAAAAGAATTAATGTCCTCACTTACTGTAAAAATATACACGATGAGTACATAACAAAATTGGCTTTGATTTATGATCTTATAACACTAGCGAAACTTATTTCATACAAACTTCAACCCGGCTGTCAGCGTTCAATGTTGAATATCGGGAATTCGTTTCTTAGTAGGTAGGTACACCTCTACACACCAAGATACTCTTAAAATCTTTGAAGTACCTACCTACGACCAGTGGTTTAGGCTGTTCGTTGTCTATAGATATGTTCAGTCAGTCAGGACAAAGGTTCGTATAATTGGTATAGATTTTCACTAGCCCGGATCTACCAGAATACTTACCTAAGTGTGGGAACTTAAACCTCTAAAATCTGAGTACCAAATAACCTGGTGTAAAATTATCTCAGTAGTAGGTATGCTCTTTAAACCACATTTTGTTATAAAGGGGGTACGGTATCCTGAAACGAGATTAGGATCAAGGCTGCAGCAGGAAAGCGAGACAGTGGCAGTGGGAGGGTAAGCATACTTTCTGGAACGCATATCCTGCGCCAAATGAGAGATGGGTGAGATCAATTTTATCATGTGAAAAAGAAGTGACAAAACTAGCAAATGAACCAACTGGTATTGAGCGGTTATTGCTCCCATTGCACCAAGTTTATCACTATTAACACTAGGTAATTAATTAGTTTTATTTAGTTATTTAGTAAACAAGTGTATTTAGTCTACACGCCTTGCCATTCATGCATGCAGTTTTTCTTTTTTTCTTTCCGTCTGCAACTTTTAAAACTAACCTAGGTAGGTACTTCGCTCTATTTGTAACAAAGAATATCGATTGAAATCAAACTACTGAGTAACTTCAAACAAAATATATTCAGATAATTAAAACTTAGGAGTAATAAATGGTAATGGACAAAGATTCTCTATAACTACGATATAATTTTAGTTGTGCTAAACGAAAGTGACTTACACAAACTCAGTAAGGGCCAATTCTCAAACCTCGCAGCGTCATAGCTCATAGCGTAGAATATACAAGGTACCTATAATAATGTCACTATATTGCACTTATATTACACGGGTATTTATCGCGTATAACCTTTATGAAGTAATACTTCTTATGCGACTTCCAACAAGGTTGCGTTAAACGTTTAACACTACCATGGAGAGGGTATGAAAGCACTGTTCTTTCTCTCTTTCTCTCATAGCCAGTTACTTCAGCCGTGTGGTATAAAGCACACTCGTTTTTTTGTTTATTTTCTTGCCCTCCGTAGACCTAGACACGTTTTAGGTGACCCAGATGACACGATCACCGCCGCGAATGCGGCGGAGGTCGTTTCATCGAGTCCGGACACAGGAAACACTCCACAATCACACCGACCCCGGCGGCGGGGTCGAAGACGTCTCCCCGTTAACGCCCCTTCAGGGCGAAGAGTCTCTCCGTAGCTCCCTTCTCCGGCAACAGCCCAAGCCGAGGTCCGTACCTAAGTGGTGCCCTTGTGCTCGTTGCCAACAAAACCAATTTTGTAATGGCGTAGCGCCTTCTGCGCTCGCCAGTAGCCCGGTAACGCTGTCGGAAATCGCTAGGCGATTATACCAGCATTTTAGTCCGTTAAAAAAAAAAAAAAAAAAGTTTATTTTCTTGATGTTTCGGCTATTTTGCAATAGGTAGTCGTGGTCGTGACTTCTTTGGTGAAAATGTGACTCGTGTGATATGCGACTACTACTGCAAGATTTGAGAATACTGACCTAACTTGCTATATCATCATCTATGTTATACTATACAAGCGGCTTGCATAATAAAATAAATAATGTAGAATCCCGACTGTATTATGTACCTACATAATCTTAAACATAAATAGTAATTCCGTTCACAAAGAAACGCAAATTTTGTATGTATTAAAACTATATCCTTTACATTCGCTGTGCAAGTCTTAAGCTACAAAATTACATAATCATAGGTACATATGGCATAAAAATAAATCTGTACAAAATAAAACTTATACTAGTAATATACAGTCAAAATTTATTGGTTATTGTCAATTTTATATCAGTAATGTTGGTTGAATTTCACATAAAGATATAAATAAAGCATAAAAAATTATATTATTCGACAGTAATGATTAGTTAAGTACAGTCTAATAAGTTGTCAACTTAGAAAAATCCTAACTGGAATGCAAGATTCATGCTCTGATTACGTAGGTGGCGATAGGCCCGCGACAGGCGAGAAATGCTATCAAACGGTATTATTTTGTAAAAAATTACGTTTAATTAAGCAAAAAAGTCATACATTCCATCCAATACATTTTGTATAGAAGCAATTACACTAGAGAAGACGGCGCGGGTCCGCTCTGTCTCTGTCTATCCCATACGAAATGTCCGAGACAAAAGATGCGCGTCGTGCACAGTTGGATAGCATTATAGGGCCATCAAGTCCTAAACAAAGCTGAAAGATGAAACTTACTTTTTTGTTCGAAAGTACCTAATTACTAATAAACTCGGCGTAACTTTTAAATTACATAATATGTATCCTGTATGTATAATATGTATCAATAGAAACACAAAAAACACGGTGCAACTATTTAAAAGTTATGCTGAGTTAATTAATAAATAGGCCTAATCTTTAAAACTTTTTTAAAAATAAAAAAAAATATTTTTTATATGTATACAAAAAGCTATAATGTGATTAAAGCAAGTGCGCCATTTTTCTTTTTCTGCTTGCTAAATTTATAATCACTTTCATTATACAGCCATATACATATATTATATAGTAGCCATTTAGGCTTCAAGCTACATATATTTTATACATACACCCGTAAACCATTACCCTCTTTCTGGGCAGTCGGGTAAAAATGCTAAATATTTAACTATGTTACCAATTTACACTAAAACTAATCATTTGGATTATATTATTATATTAAGTGTGGACTATAATTAGCGTTACAAATTACAAGCCATTATAATATTAACAACACTACTAAGAAAATATTTTTATTGCTTCGTTCATAAATTTTGAAGCACCTTACATATTTGGAACAATCTATGACACATTTTAGGCACTGATTTTATTATTAAAGCAATTACCTAATTTATAAACTGATACGAAGTTGTCTGACAATAACAACTATACAATACAATTGGGTTATTCCCAACGGATCATATGATCAGTTTGTGGTTGCATCTAAAAAGTTCCCAACCGATTATGATCTTACATATATAAAAATATGTCATAAGATAAACACTGCTTAAACGATTGCCGTCTCTTATTAATGGGTAATAACATATAGAGACAAGGCTAAATTGTAAGCAATATATTTTTTATGTATAAGTACTTTAAATAAGCATCCGTTTTAAGGGTTAATCATAGTCGGCTGCACTAAGAATGTTTTTTTTTGCGAGAATAACAACTCTGTCAAAGTCGCGGGAACTCCACTAGTAGGATAAAGTATTCATACAACTAATACAAATTGCAAAAATCTGCAGAAATATGCTTTGGTAGTCGTTTTACATCTCATTTTTACTATCCTATATTAATTTAAAGCTATATAAGGTATATTTATATTTTATTTACTTTTAATTCCTTAGGTTCTTTTACTAAAATGTAATCTAATTAGGTATTTATAATAATGGAATGTAAGCTAAACAATTACGTATAAATAGTCGACGGCGTAAGTAGAATGCCTAGATAAGCTGTATTCGCTTTGTAGTGCTTCTATTTCAACATTTTTAAGTGGAAGGTTCGATACGACAGTCGAAATCATATTGTAGCGTCATCAATAATTTTTCTTCACATTTCTTTGTAAAAGGGCTCGTTTGGGGAAGTACTACCACCGTACATATTTCTGCCGCCAAGCAGTGATGCTCGCATTGCTGTGTTCCGGTTTGGAGGGTGTGAGGCATACAGGCTTAACATCAGTATGCCTCAGGTTGGTGGACGCAGAGTATTGCATCTTAGGGCACGTAACGTGCGTGACCTACAAGACAATGCTTTGTTATAGGTGATGGTTACCAGTTTACCACATAACCTCAGGTGGGCACGCTTGTCCCACCAGATGTAGCATAAAAAAAATGTCATGCCCTCCAAGTTTGAATTTGTTGGAAGTTCTGTCACAGTTTTTTAGGCTCCAAGTTCAAAAGATGAAACTAAGCGTGCGTATTTACGCTTCGTGTGTCAAGATTTGAAGCATTTTGACATAGGAAGCGAATGCTCACGCTTTAAGTATTTTAAAAGAGCATGTTTTGTCTTCATCTTTATCTTAATAGTCAGCTATACAGCTAAGCATACATAGCACCGCCATTCAAATGTCAGAATTTCATACAAATTAAAAATAATTAAATATATTTCATTCTCACCTTGCCTGATACTTTAATGTCCAAGGGTAGTCACAATTCATAAGATTTCATAGAACAGCTATGATATACTCTGCAGCCTATCAACTCTTTGCTTCAAGCCTTCCAATAAAGGAATTAGTGAGACGTGTTCGTTGAAGTACTTTTCTAAGGCTTCTTCAGCGAGCATCGTTGCTAGGAACTGCTCGAGGGATATCGACCATGTGCCGTCCGTGCAAGACTCCTTTTGCTTTAGCGGGGATGGTTTCGCACTGGCTTCGTCACTTTCCGTCGCATTGCCGTTGGGATCCAACTGAATCAAGCAAAAGTTACTATATTTAACATTTATAAATGCGAAAGTGTGTATGGATTGAGAGCTATGAAGGTTAAGGTTACCGACAAGGTTCAGTTAGCTGCACTAGAATGTAAACAATTCGTAACTTGCAGAATGGTTTTACAGCGTTACAATTAATTAACAGAGCAAAAACTCAAAAAATAAGTGAACTTATCAGTTTATTTTACGATTTTTGAGTTTTTACTGTTTAAGAGTTGACTATAAGGTTTTGATACCGTTTTGTAAGTTACGAATTGTATACATTCTAGTGCAGCTGGCTGTACATTAAACACAGCCTCAGATCTCTTAGTAATCAGTATCCTTGATGTCTGTAGGAAGTGTTGTATATATGGGTTATTCCCGTTGAGTCACACCCTTTCAGTCACACTGAATGGGACGAAAAAGTTTCGTTGAGTTACAGTGTTACTCAACGGGAATTTTTTATTCCCATTCAGTTACACTGATACCGAGGGTGTGACACAATGGGAAGAAAACGTGCCCGTTGAGTAACACTGTAACTCAACGAAACTTTTTTTCCCAATAAGCCACACCTGATTACAAAAGTATAAAAATAAAACAGTTTTATTGATGAAAATAAATATACTAAGATAATGAGTACTATTAGATATTGAGTAGATTTAAAGGTTGCCATTGCAGAGAAAAACAGATATTTAAGGTTGCCACGATGAAAATAAATAAAATGTGTGTAAAAATGTCCAAATAATTAACTCTTAAAATTTTCAATAATAATTATTAGAAACACATACTCATAGAATAAAATGATAATTCTCTTCAAATAATAAAATGTTTCAAGAATTAACAAATTCATTTAAAATTTGATTAATAAAGTTCATATAATTTTTTTATAATTTTTTTTAAGAAAACTCTTTTTAGGATTAAGCTCGCTTTTGTACATGTTTTTTGTGTTCACCATTTTGTAAACATTTTGTGTACAATAAAGAATTTAAGAATTTAACTTTAATTAATTAGTGTGACTTAACGCGACATATTTTATTTATTTATTCCCATTCAGTCACCCCTGTGATACAACGCCACTTTTTTTTCCCCGTTGGGTAACAGTGTAACTCAATGGGAAAATAAAAGTCGCAATGTGTAACAGGTGTAACTCAACGAAACTTTTTCGTCCCATTGTGTCACAGTGTGACTGAAAGGGTGTGACTCAACGGGAATAACCCGTATATATTTACCTTTTCTGCAGCGGCGACACAAAGACTGTCCATCGACAAATCTCTGTCCAACTCAGGTCTGTGGTTCAATTCCCCCAACTGCAAGAGTACGGTTCCTGAAATGAATTGAAATGATCACATAAGCTTAAAATGGAGTTATCAATTCTATCCCCAAAAAAACACCAAGCAAAAATAATTATTGTAATTCCTGGTCTCTGATTGGATTTTTATTTATTTACTAGCGAAAACTATACCAATTTAACACATAAAACAGTTTTGCTGCTTTCTATCGGTAAAAGAATTTTCAAAATCGGTTCAGTAGATCCAGAGATTACTCCCTACAACCTCACAACTTTTACCACTTTTTAATATTACCCTAAATAAAATTGGAGGCCGGCCGAGAAGACGTTGGCGTGACGATCTTGACACCCGGTAAAGTCGGTCTACGGACGATAGTTTAACGTGACAACATAATAAGACATGATTGGCATAGGCCAATTGAGTGGAAGAAAGCCGAACGCTCAAGCCAATCGTGCCTTTCGCTCGCTCGTGTAGCGCTCTCGCTCTGATCGTAACGTTTCAATGAGCGTAACGGGACACTTTTTCGTGCGTGCAGTCGGCGTTCATCGATTTATTAGACGTTGTCACGTCAAAAAAAAAATTGTATACATACCAGCTCTAACCACTGCCTCGTACAGTTTGACATTATGCTGCGTGAGGTCATGCAATGCCGCTAGCAGCTGGAGGAAGTGTGCGCGGGGCAGGGGCGGCGCCGAGGGTGGCGGGGCGGGGGCCGAGCCCGGCGTCGACGGCAGAGAGGTGGGTAGCCCGATGAGAGCACAAGCACGTACACACTCCGCTGTGTACGCGTCGCCACTTGAACCTACGAACAGAAAATGTAAGAAATATACCAGGTGTAATAAGACTACAGAAAACAAAAACTGCGCATTCAGACCTGCCCCCTGATCATGTAACTCTGTCAGCATGAAAATCCAGTTGCATGTGTCAAATATGACAGATTTGCTGTAGAAAATCCTACTAAAATTATAAATGCGAATGTTTGGATGGATGAATGTTTATTCCTCTTTCACGCTCTAACCAGTGGACCGATTTGGATGAAATTTGAAATAAATAAAGATTGTAATTTGGAATAGGACATAGGCTACTTTTTATCCCGAAAAAATAACGCGAGCGGGAAGAGGCCTCTAGTCTATCATATCATTGACACATGCAACTGGATTTTGATGCTAACAGAAGATACGTGACCAGCCCCCTGATCTGATTATAAAAAATAAATCAAATAATATTTATTTCAGACTTGATACATAAAATTTGTTAGTAACACAAATTTTAAACCGGCCAACCAAGTGCGATTCGGACTCGAGCACGAAGAGGTCCGGATAATAAAAACGCCAAAAAAATTGTTATATGAAAGCCCCCTTAAATATTTATTTTATTCTGTTCTTTAGTATTTTTTTGCATTATAGCGGCAACATAAATACATCACCTGTAAAAATATCAACTTTCTAACTATCACGGTTCATGAGATACAGCCTGGTCACAGACGGACAGGCAGCAGAATCTTAGTAATAGGGTCCCGTTTTACCCTTTGGGTACGGAACCCTAAAAACTATGTTAGTTTTACATGTCAAGATGTTTATTAGTAAATTATTTCAGAGTGTGCAGCATTCAGTAGTTATTTAAGGGACATATTCGATTGCATTGAAACCAATATAATAGTTAGTTATTACAGAACATAACCTTAAAGAATACCTGATTGACTAGCAGTACTGTCACACGATTTATCCATAGGGTTTGCGTCGCACACTGCACTAATGGACCGTTGTAAAACCGGTGTCGATGGTTCGGGCGTTTGCGGTTTATCATCTATACTGAAAATATAACATCAGATTTAAAACATTAATTTCACTAAGAAGAATACAATTCACTGAATAAAGACAATTAAATGTTTGTAAGATCTGCAAATACTTATTTCGGGTGTTCTGGATATCTTCTACTAGTAGTAGTAGAATAGAAATATCTAAGTATGTATAAATACGTATGTATGGTACGTTCCTAAAGAACTTAATCTGCGAGGCAATGCTTTGTTAAAGGTGATGGTAACCACTTAACATCAGGTAGAACGACTGCTTATTTCAGCAAGTCATACAAAAAATTTAGGCCTCCTTCATATTTGCGAAGGTTTGCCATACAACTACTTACATACAACTTTGAAAATTAGAGTAGCAAATATTTACAGATTTGACTTTCACAGAGGATACTTTACTCTAGGACGTCAATATCTTGCTGCGGGAATAGAACCCGTCTTTATGTCTCAACCAGCCATCTACGCCACAGAAGATGTGAAAAATTGAGCAATGAGTATCTGCTGAATGAAGTACTTGCACCTAATAAAAAAACGAATTGAGAACCTTCTTCTTTTACAGTCGGTTAAAAAGTCACCTGTCGAAAAACGTAATGGCATCCGTAGCTATCTCCTCCCCTGTATCAGTGAAATGCGTCGGGCGTAAATCAGCCGACGTCAGTAACGGCGGTGCGTGTGCGCAGTATAACGCACGAAGTCTGCGCTGAGAGTCTGCCCTTGCGCTCAACCCGAGCGCTACGCTCAGCCCTCGGGCGCTTACGAAGCCATCTTCATCGTTGTCCATTAACTGTAGAAAAAAAACGAGTGTGCTTTAGACCGTAACTGGCAATGAGAGAAAGAGAGAAAGAACAGTGCTTTCATACCCCTTCCACGGTAGCGTTAAACGTTTAACGCAACCTTGTTAAAAGTCGCATTATAAGTATTACATTAAAAACATTTATACCAATACGCATCAGACAGAGTGCTTTGAAATTTAGTAAAAGGTACACAAGATTTCTGCACTTTTTATTGTGCACCAGAGTAGACAGAAAAATACCACTACAGCAATGTGGGTATGTACCGAATGTAATATCTAGACGTATCTGACTAACCCCTTAGTTGAAGAACCCCGAGTAGGTAGTTACTTGATGCTAAGAGATCCGAGGTGATATCTTCCGTGCGGACTAAAGTTTAAAAGAAACTACTTTCATATAAAAAAACTCTCGACTTTACTAGAGGCTAACTTTACAGGCACGGTAGATATCCACACAGAATTTAAGTAGCAAGTAGTACGGACTAGATTATTTAATGATGTCTTGTGGGGGTAGTGTCAGTCAGAGGTACGTTCAAATATAACATTTGGCACATACCCACATTTTGCAGTAGTTAGTATTTCATATGTGACAGGTTGCAAGCCCATCGCCGGTACTAAAATACTAACTGGTTACCTTGCGATGTTTTCCGCCTTTACTTGAGAGCGCTGGCATTGCACACATACCTACATTTTTCGTATAAAAAAATCCATTGATACACGACCGGATTGGAACCCACGATCTTAGAGCGGAGTCACTTCCACTAGACCACTGGTGCTTTGCATACACTACCAGATTGGAACTCACGACCGTCAGCAAGCAGAGTTCCACTAAACCACCGGTACTGAACTATGTAGATAAGCATTACATTTACCTTGAACATCCTAGCAGTGATCGCTTCAGCGTAATCTCCCTTTGCCCAGGGGGATAAGGCGGTAAATAAGGTCTTGAATTGCGTGAAGTCGATCCTATACGCTTCGTATGGGGCTTCTAACCGCTCGCAAGGCACTCGCTTCGCCCATAGCAGCTCTTCGCGTACTATGCTTAGAAGTTCCTGCACAAAAAAAACGAGTGTGCTTTAGACCACACGACTGAAGTAAAACTTCTTGAATATACGAAACGTAACTGGCTATGAGAGAAAGAGAGAAAGAACAGTGCTTTCATGGTAGTGTTAAACGTTTAACGCTGGAAGTAGCATAAGAAGTATTACTTCAAAAAGGGTTGCTTATAAATTCTGGTGAGTGCTAACCGAGGTAGTTCTGACTAAAAAAAGAAGAGGGAGGTAATGTAGGTGACATTAATAAAAATCCCACCAAAACCATAAACGTAAAAAAGGAGAGCCAAGTTCAATACAAAAATTATGCTTAGCTGTAGGCTTCGCCACAAAAAGAATGGAGATCTAAATGTTTCATGCAAATTTTATGCAAATTCCAAATATGTATTTATAGAAACAAAATAACATTATGAACAAGTATTAAAATCTATTTCATTGCTTTATTGGATACATATAACAATTGCTGTTATTTTAAAAAATGTGAGATCTTTAAGTAGGTTAGATTTGACTTGGCCAGTTTTTATCAGAATTAAAATATATATATTATGTTGAATAACTTTATAAAATGACTGATGTAATGAAAACTGGCCAAGTCAAATCTAACCGTACTTTAAGATCTCACATTTTTAAAAAATGGATGATGATGATGATGATCCGTTAAGTCACGCCTGAATCAATTAAATATCTGTACTTACTTGTAACTCAGTCGGCTCCAACAATCGATCCTGTTGTAATGCTCTCAGAGTGTTCCGTTCCAAGCTGTCTTCCAACTGCCTTACAACACGCAGTCGATGCTTCAGCCGCAAATGCTCTATGAGTTCACTGGTCACTTTAGTACCGTATGTGCAATACGACTTGTATACCAGCTCCTGGACTTTTATGGTCTGAAAAGATACAAACGATTATAAACTTTATTGTTGTAAAAATAAGGGTTGACTTTGTAGACACATTTATGAGCATACTTTAAAAAAAATTTATAATAATAAATATAATCTTATATATTTATCTTAATTTTTAATTATGGGAAGATGGGAAACAACTATTGTAATAAATAAACTAAGTGTAGCTTGTACTATGGGAACCTTATTTTTCCTTCACCGTTTAAGAGCATTGTGCGCAATTTTTTTTAATAGAAAATCCATTGGTGTACAACTGGATTTGAACCCACGACCTTAGGATCACAAGGCGGGGTCACCAATGCTCTCGAAGGATAGATAGACAGGTAGATTATAACTTTATTGTACACCATTAAAACACGAAATAGAACAATTAAATTACAACCAAGAAACCAGAAGTACAATGGGCGGTCTTATCGCTGAAAGCGATCTCTTCCATATTCCTCGAAGAAAACATTAGTTAGTCTTGAAAAGTCTTACTTTTTCAGCAGTTCTGGTTTCAGTGGATAACGCCATAGCTTCCTCATTGAAGATCCCTTCTAGATATTCGTTTAACACCTGCATGGCCTGACCGTCTTCGGTACACTTCAATAGTTTATCGCGGTTTATGTCCAGAATCGTAAGAGTTACCTGAAACAGAAAGCATTGTTCACTGATGACTAGAGAAGCGAGCTGCTTTATATCTGTGTCAGGAAGTACAACTATATTTTAATAATAACATCATCTGACCCCAGTGGCGGATTTGCAGTCTCGGCCGCCCTAGGCCCCAAGCCATCAGCCGCCCCTTTTTCAGCATCGACCATATACTGCCCTACGGTCGTGGCCGCCCCTAAATCTGGCCGCCCTAGGCCCGGGCCTACAGTGCCTTAGGGTAAATCCGCCACTGTCTGACCCCAAACTAAGCATAGCTTCTACTATGGGAACCAAATGACTAATAGAATACTTATATTCTTTTTTTTGTAACAACATACTTAGAATAGAACAACACCCAGACACAGAACAAACATCTATGTTCATCATCATCACAAATGTTTGTTCTCGGTGGGAATCGAACCCACCACCTACGCCGCAGAAGGCAGGGCTACTACGAACTGAGCTGTGACGGCTGTCAATAAGTTCGTAAAGGATAGTATATCCTACTATGGATGGATGGATAGATGTTTGTTACTCTTTCACGCTCTAACCAGTAGACCAAAAAATTGCCACGCGGGCGAAGCTGCGAGCGGCCGCTAGTAGACTATAAAAAAAAGAAATCCTGCAATCCATACCTGAAATATGACCTTAGCGCCATCATAGAAGAAGCAGTCCATGACATTGACAGCACATTCGTACGGCATCACACTGATGAATAACGTAAGGAACCAAGACAGAGAGATCATCTTCATCATGCCGAGCTCGTCTAACTTAGCGTGCAGCTCGGGTAGGTGCGCTTCGGTCAGTTCTTCTAACACGCCTTGATCCACCTATCAACAACACAGTTTTTTCATAAACTACACTGAGAAAAATGAAAAGCCAAAAGTGCCGTTATTACGGCGATTTTGTTCGTATGAAGGCAAAAAACCGACCAATTTGGTCGGTTTTTTGCCGTAATTACGGCACTTTTGGCTTTTCATTTTTCTCAGTGTACTTAAACAATTACTTACTTTTTTTTATTTATATATACATTTATTTACAAAGAAAATTACAGCTAATACAAGTTTCTATAATTGATATGTATAAAATACATATGAAACAGTCGAGTTATCTACAGACCGTTACAAACGATCCAAAGGTAGCTCAACTGATCCAGATTACTTACTTATTAACTAGCAAGAGTAACTTATTGTATAGAAAAAGTAGTGACAGGAATTTTAAAGCTGGACATATGCCTCCAAGTAGAAAGATTTCAGGTCTTTATGCATTGATTTCCAGCGATTAATAATGTCGTTGATCCATCGGGTAGGGTAGGGCGTTTCAAGTTTAGTCTTTCGGTTCGTGGTCGCCATTTGAGAACCTTTATGCATCAGCGGTTTTCGGTTCTACGAGTTATTTGTCGCTACATGTACATGCTGCATGTAACATGAAAGATTAGGTACTGGTTCTATCTTGAATGACACTTACCAAAGCGCCAACCACCCTAGTGTTGTAGTAATCAGGTAACAATGTCTCGCATATCGTGGCTAACAGCCAGAAGGCTTGTTCTTCAGGACAGTAGATGAGAAGCACAGAAGCGACTATGTTCATTGCTTGGCAGTACCCGATTGTAGGGTTTTTTAATGCATACGCGCATAGCACTCGACGAAGAGCGGAAATGCCTGAAATTTAAGAAAAAAAATATGTTAGGCACGTGATATTCTTCTTTATATGATGGTACTAAAAAGTAAGATAAGCTGCTGATAAGCTTGCTGTGTTCCGGTTTGAAGGGTGTGGGTCCCGGTGAAATTACAGGCGCATGAGGCTTAACACCTGTACGCCTCAGGTTGATGGACGCAGAGCAGTGCATCGTATTGCACGTTCCTAACACACAGCAAGCTGCTTAGCGGCAGAAATAGGGTAGTACTTTCCCGAACGAGCCCTTCATTATGAGCTTACTACTACACACATTTTAGTCAAATACATACCGACATCATTTTGAAACGCTCTATGTTCCGGCAGCGAGCGATGGAGGTCCCTTTCAATCTCGTCATTAGCCGGGTTCTTTGAAGATAGCGCATCATTCACCAATCGCTCGTACAGTCCTAGAACAAGAATAAAGAAAGAATTGTTAAATTTAAACGTCTAGCTGACAATGGGAGCTTTTACACTGCGACGATAACGACACCGACACTCGTCAGCTCAGACGACAACGATATCGGAACGATATCCAGTAGGTAACTTTGACATTTTAATCAGCAAAAATCTGCCCATGTCACCCCCCGCGATTCTGCTTCACCCCGCACTGTGTCGTCGCCCGATATCAGCACGACGTCAGCGACGATAACGTTGACTACAACGACACAGTGTGAAAGCATTTAGTAGAAGTTGTATCAAACTACCAGTCCGACGATATCGTACAGTCATCGTATAGTTACAGTTATCGTCCAATGTGAAAACGCCCAATAACAGATAACGTCAGTCTTCGCGACTCACAAAGCTAATAATTAATTAGTTAGTGACCTATTATGACATGGTGTCCTTTAGGGAATCCTATTTTGTCATTTTTATTGCATATATTTTAATTAATATTAATTTATTGTATCAATGTGTTGTGGTGTTCATAATTTCAAATACAATTCAATAAAATTTATGATAAATAATGAAATGAAATACAGAGAGTGCACCTAGTAAATAATGTCACTAATTGTAAAAATTCTTAGTAGACGGATTTTTTGTGGTATCATCATTAAGGTAAATCATATCAAAGGGGTATCATTGATCGAAGCTGTAAACAGAATTAATCTATACTCTCAGCTACCTAGTTCCCATAGCACAAGATTTACTTATTTTGAGGGTTTTTTAAATGTACCTTTGTTTTGAGCCTTCTGCAGAATGGAACCGGAGAAAACACTCCACAGCTCTCCACGGAGCGCCTCAGGTATGCCGCTAATGACTAGCTCACTGCCATCTGTGGTTTGGTACATGCTGACTCCTCTGCCCACTTCTGCCATGTGATCTTCCCATTGCTTTTCCTGGAAAATTGAAATCGTTATAAATTTGTACATCATCATCAACATCCCGTAAAATCCACTGCTGCACATAAACCGCCCTTATAACGTTTCTAAGAAGAAAGATTTTGAGCCTTTCCACCCACCGCCTTTCTAACAATGTCGTTGTTCCATCAGGCAGAAGAGGATGAGGATCCTACGCTTCCTCTTCCAGTTCATGGTTGCCATTTCAGAACCTTTAATCTCCAGAGAATGTCCGTGTTACGAGCTATATGGCCTCTACATTGCCACTTCAACTGTTTTTAGGCTGTCCTAAAGCTTCTGTCATATTAACGACTGCTAGAACCGACACCAACCACTTCATCGCTTAGATGTCAATAACACTGCTATCCAAGGTGGCCACACATCATCATTATCAACAACCTGTAAAAGTCCACTGAACACGTGCTGAACATAGGCCTTCCCTATAGGTTTCCAAGAAGAATGATCTTGAGCCTTTTCTATCCACCGACTTCCCGTGATCCTAGCAATATCGTCAGTTTACTGGCAAACACTTTTTCAGTGACATTTAAACGTCAGTTACCTTCTTCTGTTGTATCTGCTTAATGGGCGATGTCTGGTGCATCTTGAACAACGTCATCAGCGGTGGTTGCGCGGTCCACGCCTCAGCTTCCTCGCTGACTTTCGCTGCCCTCTCCCTGCAAGAATCACTGTGTTCACGCAATGAGAAGCAAGTAAAACTGAACCTTAAAACTATAAATCCCAGAGGCGAAGCTCCAGCATGCTGTTATAAGATGAAGAATGGAGTTAGATGACGTCTGTTAGCTGGAAAAATTGAACTTCGATTGATTGTTAGAACATCTGAAACATACCACGGTTAAAATGCTGGTTATTCATAACGAAAAAGCTAATTATAAGGTTTCTAAGGAAATATCTAATATACACCATTTCATACTGCTCGGCTCATAAAAATCGTTCCACAGTAAACTGACTGAAACACTAGTGTGTAGAGATTGTATGTCTTAGACCCATCTATCTTCCAGGGATGGAAAACAAAGAATAACTATCTTAGAAACCTATCAAGCAATTCCTGACCTGATTCTGATTGATTTAGAACGTGACCTGCGATGCAATGTTACAAGTGATGGTTTACCCTAATTTGCTTGTTCTGCTAATAAATCAAGCCAAAACTATCTTGAAAAAATCAGTTCACATATTTATAGTATTTTATCTACATAACTCTTTATTCTAATGCAGTAACACAATTTTGAAAGTTAGGAATCGTAACCTTAAGGCAGCTAGACTTCTAAATGCATCACTTTGACAATATAGTGTAGTATTTTTATTAGAATATTCCCAGTAGATTAAAAGCTGAAATTTACGTAGAAACACCAAGCATTCAAGCATTACCCAATCAGTAAAACACTTACTTCGGTAACTTCGCAAGGAGTTCCGATATCTTGTGAACCAAAAAGTCTCGATCAGCGATGTTTCCGAACAAGAAGCTAGTGTGGTGTGCGGTGGTTATAAGTATACTGCCAGTTTCGTTAGAACTGCCGGTACCACCAGCCGCTGCCCTTTCAACTTGGTGCATATTTCGGAGTGGTATGGTAAGACGGACTAGATTGCGTACCTGGAAAAGAAAGTCCTTAATAACACCTCTAGTGGAATCGCACGTCGCGTGAACTTCAACCCCTGCAGGGGTTAAGGATTTTTTTGTTAGTACATTAAACAAGACTGTTTTTTTATCAACAGTGTATTTATATCTACTCTAGTGGACCCATCTCGACCATGCACCAAAAATAAACTAAAATGATCCAAAAATACGTTTCGGCAAACTGTGGTGCTAAGAGACTATTACATAGATTATAACTTGGATTAACATATAGGCTACTTTTTATTCAAAAATTTAACGGGAACGGGAAAAAAACTGCCACGCGGGCGAAGCTGCGAGCGGCCGCTAGTAAATAATAATTTAAACTCACAATGAGTGGAACGAAACAAAACAACAATTCCTAAGTCTCAGAATGTTACTGTTGAGTCTTTGTTTATTTATTTAGCTTTATCATTCTTATCTAATGGGTAACCAAACATATATTACATAGTTATGTCCATTTCAGTACATAATTATCAGGTAGCTAAGCATTTAAACTTTTAAAGCGTTTGAGAACACCGGTAGTCTAGTGGGAATAACCCCGCCTTCTGATCCTAAGTACAGATTCTGGTCGTGAGTTCGAATCCGGTCGTGGCCAAATTTTTTTATTCGTAAAATTGATGTACGCAATTCCAGTGCTCTCAAACGACAAGGAAAACGTTGTGCACGTGGTTTAGTTAGCTCCGCACGTTTTAACCATAATATATCTTTCCTGTGGAACAGGCTGATTAATCTGTGACGATGGAACAGGTGCTAGGTAAGCCTACTCCATCGACAATCTTGTCTCAGACACCACCGTGTCCCGTCAACGAACGATTGAAAAAGTCGCCTCTGAGGATTTATACAAATCCTCTATAATAGGTGCAAAAGCCTTTTTCTTTTCAACGAACGATTGAAAAAGTCGCCTCTGAGGATTTATACAAATCCTCTATAATAAGTGCAAAAGCCTTTTTCATTTCAACGAACGATTGAAAAAGTCGCCTCTGAGGATTTATACAAATCCTCTATAATAGGTGCAAAAGCCTTTTTCTTTTCAACGAACGATTGACAAAGTCGCCTCTGAGGATTTATACAAATCCTCTATAATAGGTGCAAAAGCCTTTTTCTTTAAGTGTTTGTATAATCAGATAATGACTTAGGTACTGATAGATACTGACAATCTCATCCAAAGATTATCATGCAGCTATGCTATTTTGCACCCAACAGTTAGTGTGAATTTAAACAATATAATTATTATCTTATAAAAAAGATTATTAGCCCGGTCAATTTAGACATTCGAAGTTACATAAATTCCCACCAAGCTGAAAATCAGTATGATTGATTATATTACATCGTGGCTCGTAGAAAAAAAGTATTGATACATTTTTTGTAGATAATTTAATGATCTACATTTTTTGTCTTAGTACTTTTGTGATAAAACTTACCATTTTAATGATATTTTATGATTTTAAATTTCCATACAGGGGAAAGATGGGGAACTTTCAAATTTTTTTTTTAATCATATTTTAAACAATCATACTGATTTTCAGCTTGGTGGGAATTAATGTAACTTTACTCTTATTTTTTGGTCTAATTTGACCGAACTATATCATATTTTAATACTTACTCGACTATCAAAACAAATAAAGTTTTGAGATAGATATAATCTTCCCCAGTTATGCCTCTTGTTATACGGTGTCCACAAGGTGCATTCTTCTGTACCATCTAGTTTCTCATTTTGTGGTAATCTGAACCTTAATGTGTAGAGATTAGATTGCTTTCTTGCGTCCAGGTCTCTCTTTAGAAATGATGGTTTCTTTTGCACATTTTTGCTTAGTTTTGTAAGTAGGTCCTTGTCGATGTTAAAGCTTCCTGATTTGTCATCAATCAACCTTAAAAAATTTAAAGCATGCTCTTATTTTATTTGTGGTAGGTACAAGACATAGACAAATCATACTATCTGTAGGTACTACCATTTACATGTATATTTTTTTAACATTATTCGTTTCTGTGTTGTAATTTATTTTCTACAGGAATATAACATGCTCAAGTCATGACTAATTTTAGTAAATACATATATTTATAAAAAAAAACAGCCACGGATTTCCTCATTTCTGATTCTATCACACAGTGAAACTCTTAGCAAAGCTATCTGCATAGACTGTTGCGCACCTTTGAGCTAGTGTAAGAGACCAATAGTTAGCATCCTAACTACTATTATCATCAAATTTTTAACAAAGCAATAATTGATGCCAATTACATTGAATTTTTTTAAATCTAATGCAAATTCTATGAATTTCAAATTTTAACGGATATAATAAAGTGGACAGTGAAATTATAAATTGCTTATCAACAAATTATGTTCAAGTTGCACTTTTGATAACCTTTGGATAATGTCTGAGCATGCAAATAAATAGAAAGTTTTAATATGTAAAAACTTACTGTTTCATAGCAATATTTGCTAGCTGCTGCATCAGAGCGAATGTCTCATTCTTCTTCAAAAACATGGTGAAATAATATTCTCCATCTCTGGTTGTCACTTTTATTGAATCCGGAAACAATAAGCTGTTAGTTTTGGCAAGCTCTGTGACATCAGCCCAGCGTATCTTTATAGCTGTTTTCTTCCCAAATATGTAAGAGTAGAAGCACATATAGTGAACAGAGAGGTATACCCAACCTTGCCGCGGTATTTTGCCTTTCCAGTAACTAAAACCATAGTTTCTATCAATAGTTTTATTTTAACACACGATAGAAAAGTATATTAGACAGATTTTTTATCTCACATAATTATGTAGGTAATTAAAGAATACAACAAACAGGTTATTGATAGTTTAACAAGCTCGTAAGTGTACTACTTCTTTCTTACCTACAAGAATAGTAGCACACCAACTTCTCATCTTTGGGAAGCCCATCAAACCTTTGATGAAAGTCATAATCAACATTTTTGTATGCAACTGTGTCTTCATCTGAAAATATGTAAATAAATAAATAAATAAATAAATAATGCTAGACAGTCCACACAGCATCATCTAGCCCCAAGCTAAGCAAAATAGCACCATTATGGGAATCTACTCTTAAGTAGTCTTGTTTCAACAAAAATGTGAAATGCTTAAGCACTAATGCATCAGCTGCATGTGAAAGAGGTATTTTTTAAGTAGTCTTGTTTTACCAAAAACATGAAACGCTTAAGCATCAGTTGCATGTGAAAAAGGTATTTTTTTATTGTCCTAGGTTTTATAAAACTGTCAGTTCTTTCAGAAGTTTTATATGTAGAGATTACCTTCAGTAAAACTCTCCTGCTCTGTTGCTATTACAGAGTTGATCTTGCAACACACAAACTCAGTGACTTCTTCCTCCGTATCAAAGGAATGTAATGTTGGGCAAACATTGTCAAACAGCCATTGCCAATCTCGACGTATCTCTTGTTCTGATAATGCTGTCGCTATAACTGTAAGTAAACATGGAAAATTAAAAAGGTTTAGAAACAATAGTGGCCAGTGGTAGATCATTACCACTTCTCACAAACAGGGTCATATGATTTTAAGTATGAACTAACTAAGACAATGAAAGCTACTCAATCAGTGGAAGATGTGCTCCTATCTTAGATTCAGTTTGATAATTTTATATTAAGCTGAATGTGTTTAAATGGTAAATTGTTATCTGTGCATACATGTGTATATATGTGGTACCTATTGGTAATTGATATGGTAACATTACATTGTGTAAAACCAGATGTAAACATTGATATTTTCCAATTATGTGTAGGTGTAGGTTATACGTAGGTAGGTGAATAAGTAATTCAATAACTTTATTCTTTGCCTAGATATGTCTTGTAACTTATAATAGCACTCAATGATAATAATGTTTGCAACTCAAATAAATGAAATAAAAAAAAAGAAATAGTTCACTACTATAATCCCCATGCACAGTAGATATCCCTTCAGATCTCCTAGAACCAACTACCTACTCGAGATTCATTGAGGATGCCTAAGAGGGGTAGTCAGAGGTATGTCCAAATATCACATTTGGTACATAGGCACTTACATTTTGCAGTAGTTGGAATTCCATAAGTGACAGGTTGCAAGCCTTTCGCTGCTGCTAAAATATTTACCTTCACCGTTTGAAAGCACTGATATTGCCAACATAAATCGGTGCACTAACAGATTCGAACGACGTCGTGTTACCTTAGGATCAGAAGGCGTGGTCATTCCTAGACCACCAGTGCTTATAAATAATAGAGACAGAAATATTGGTGTGTAGGAATTCAAACTTACCATAATAAATTTCAGAGTTAGGAGTTTGGTGTAGGATCCTGTAGGGCGCTGGTTTTGTATCTCTAACGCTGTCAAGCGTACCAACAAGAAGCGAGGAGAGCCCTTTCGATTTCCCATGTCCTTTTCTTCTCTGAAGGACGAAGTACAGTGTTGATTCATCGCAATCCCTATGAACAACAAATATGCTAAAAAAAAAACTCTGTATCAAAATACCTAGGCAAACGAATGAACAGCAACATACCACAACGCAGTTTTGATGAAAACTTCTTGCGGTTTTACCCACATCGTTTTGCAATAATTAATCTGCGAGTCTAAAAAAACCTAGCATAATAGCTATAATAACAATAACCTAACGCACTAGTGGTATAACGGAAAGTTATTGCACAATCATGATAAAACTAGCTTTCCTAACAAAATTGTAAAATTTAGATCGCTCGGTTTTATTTACGCCACACAACACAACAGCAGGCAGCGATAAGCGAGCAAAGCAAAGTATTCTGTGGAGCAAAGCACAGCGTTGTTACATCGGAAAAAAAGCAACGAACCACAGAGTACTTTTGCAACGAACGAGTGAGGAGAAGAAGAGAACCACAGAACACTTGAAGAGAACAGACAGACAGACTGAGACGAGACGACGCAACGGACGAAGAGCAGATTTCCAGTGTTTTTATCCTAAAATTTTAATCTGAGTTGCTGTAACTTATCTGCCATACGCGTATGCAAAAAAATCTGAGAGCATTAAAATAGATTTACAATGCATGCAGGTTGTGCGTTCTACGGCTGCCCAACCAAAATAACCACAGAATGTACAACCTGGAAAAAGAAAACCAATGATTTTGAAGTACTTATTTTATTCTACGTCCGAAGCTAAATGCAGAAACACATTTAACCTGTACCGCGCCGACCGACGACGCCAATCGGTTCCATACATTTTGTATGAACCCAGGCATACTATAGCAGTCCCGAGTCATCCCGTGCGGACCGCTCGATTTCAATCTGCGTCAGAACCCCGTCCACCACTCGGACACGTCAAACGCTCCACAGTAGTGTGAACACCCTGTGGGCACTGCATCCAAAAAAATATTGGGGACAGGAACAATGAAAATCATCAAATTATTTTTATGTGACAACTAGCTGACCCGTGCCCACTTCGTTGGGCGGTAAACATGTTTACTTACAAATCTTAACTGAAGTAGTACTCGATGTTGCCAGCAGATGGCGTTAATATGGCATAAAATAGCGGCCGTTCGTAGTTTCGCCCGCGTGGCAGTTTTTCCCCGTTCCCGTTATTTTTCGGGATAAAAAGTAGCCTAAGTTACTCCTTGTTACATCAGCTATCTGCCAGTGAAAGTCCCGTCGAAATCGGTCCAGCCGTTCCAGAGATTACCCGGAACAAACAGACAGACAGACAGACAGACAAGTTTTAAAAAATGCTATTTTCGTATATACATTCCTATGCATGTAGTAAAAATCGGTTAATTTAATATTACAAACAGTCACTTCAATTTTATTTATTTGTGTAGATGAAATTATCGCTACCGCAAAGTAAACATCCATGTTTCTCTCGATCTCACTCAAGTCGCCTCATCGAGTCGTATCACAACATAATAAAATGTTTTTTTTGATTTTACATAATGTCATGATACCGGACTCATCTTTATTATGGTGTGTAATAGTCGACGTGGATGGGCGTGGGCTTACGATTATACATACAAAACCGGTCTATATAATTTCTTATTAAAAATATGTAGCGGGGTATAGTGGCGTCAATCAACCTGGGACGGGACCGCGCGGAACGGCACGGCACAGGACAAATGAGATTCCACCCTAAGCTAAGCCTCCCCTATGCTTTTCCAGGAAGTACCTATGATTTTGTGCCTAATTCATCCACCGGCTTTCTCAATGTCCTAACAAGGTGAATAAAATGTTTATTTGATTTATGTCACAAATAAAAAGTACGAGAAAGAGAACCACTGAGTAATTTATTCACCTACAAGTAGGTACCTACATAAATAAAAGTGAAACAAAACGTACAAGGTACAAACGTTAATTTTACATCTACTACATTCTGCAGTTTGCGCAGTAGTTTTTTTCTCATCTTTCCAATCCAACATTACCTAATGATGTTCTTCTTTTTCAGCAAACTTTCGTTGAGTTTCTGCCCAACTTCTTACGTTTGCGTCGGAGTTTGCTAAGACATGAATATAAGAAATTAAGTATAAACCAGATACCCAACCCAAAGGATAATACATCCAAATCCAATTTTTCTTCATGTAATAAAATATTGGGAATTGGGCTATCTTAGCTGAAAATGTATAGGGGAATTTCATGTGTCGTCCGGATTTTCTGAAATATAATATTAAACTTTGCATATAAAGTAAAAAAATCCCTTACCTATCTACTTATCCTACCTTATTGGCTAAAATGTAGGTATATAGTTTTCTCGTTTGTGGTGGTCACCTGTCGTCAATGTCAGTGATGCTTAGGATAACAGGGATGCTTCAGATTTTTTCACATCTGCGGGTGTGGATGGGAAGGTAGATATTTGAAGGCTCACAGTCACAGATAAGTCGGTGCTGGTGACATTGTAAAAAATCATCCATCGTCTAGGTACAGAAATCTACATAACACACAATGCTCAGTTTACAGCAACACTCAATGCAAAATAGTAGATTGTGGTAGCCATTTATAGTAATAGAACTGTCAAAAGTTAACCGTTTTTTTTAACCAAAACTGTCCATCTTCCCGTTAGGAGGGTTTGAGAGTGCTCAGTTAGTTACTAATTGAACAGTCGTACATAGGCAACCGCCGTAGGCACCGTTAAATATGTAGGTATCCTGTCGATGCATAGGTACCTATCGATAAATTTCGGTTTCAGTGCGTTTCACCACTTTACCTACCCAGCTATGAATCCCGCTGCTCTCATTGATTTTTCTATTCCATCGTAAAATCGATAAAGTATTGCAGGCGTAACCATTGTAGCAGACTTTCAACCAAATATCACGAAAAAATAAAATTATTTGACACTGAATGCGAAAACAATGTAAATTTTATTCACTTCAAGCCACAGCCTTAATTTTTTTACTGGCTAAAACTTCAAGACAGTACAGGTATTGCCCCTGTTCTGTGGTCTTAACCACAGAGTACTTTTTTATAGACTGAAAGTCTTAACGTAGCGTAGTGCAATTAGGGTGCAGGACTCCCCCATTTTAACATAATTAATTATGATCATGCTGAATCAATATTTTATATAATGACGACCGATGTAGCGCGGTTGGCGAATGTCCGCCTGCGACGCAGGAGGTTGCGGGTTCGATTCCCGCCTCCGGATAAGGATTTTTTGGTAAGCAAAATTTCAAAGCCGTTTGTCACGTCATGTCATGAATGTCACGTCACGTCACGTCACGTCACGTCAATTAAACTACTAGTATTAGCTGTAATTTTTTTTATAAATAAATGTAGTGTGTTAGTTCGATGTCTTAGCGTAGTGCATAAAATAGTCTATGCTTAGCTGACTGACGTTTGTCTAGAAGCACTCTGTGCTCGTGCTGTGTGATTGACTGACCGAATGAATATGATTATATTCATTCAACACTATTCAACAGCGATTATTCGTGGATTACCTACCTAGTCCTAGAAATCAAAACTATTCATTCCATTTATTTAATCCAGAGAAATGTGCGATAACGAGCGAGAAGAGGCTGCTAATTTGGTGTGTATCATTTTGTGACCTCCCTCTTGGTGTAGCAAATTTGGGTATGTACCATGAAAAGTACTTAATTCACTCAAATGTATTTCAGAAAGAAGAGTTCGAATGGGTGCTTCGGGAGGAAGTTCATGCTATTTTACATCAATTACATTCAGTGCTAGTCGTGAGTAATGTGTTTTTACTAGAGTTAAATTACTGTTCTTTCGGTTTTAGAGTAAGTAAGATACAACATTGTTTTAGGAATGTGCTCACAGATTTCCAGTGCCGCTGTACGGCAATGAGGGTCAGAAACAAGATAAATTTATCCTGACATCACAACCAGAGCAGCTGAAATGTATTGTGACCCTGACTGGAGACAGCATTACCCATTCTGTAAGTTCCCAAGGCCTATTTAAATGAGCTAGCTAGGATTGAACATTATTCACAAGATTTCAGAGAAGCAACTAAAACTTGTAGAATATATGTATACCTAAACAAGCTTCACATTGATTCTAATGATTCTGTGGCCTTTTGACTTTGATTGGGGTCAGATAGACCTGTGTTGAAAAGTTCACCAATTTTATTTAATCATATGAGGTTTGAAAATAATTCATGAAAATGGTTTATCCTCAGGACATAAGTTTTAAAGTGCTTCGGCAAATGCACTCTATATGCCGCACATCTATCAACCAGGATGGGCCATGGAAACTGCAGCAAATACAGGATGCAGCTAATCATCTACAGCAGGCTATCGGATACATTGACAATGTTGACAAGAACTATGTGTTTAAGTGAGTACCTACAGCCATATGATAAGTATTCTTTTATCCTGTGTTCTATTACTATGCTAATATCAATTGAAAGCAGGATGCCAGTTTGTTGAGCCAAACTTAACAAAGCTGTGTTGTGAATATTATTTCAAAATCATCTTTTTGAATAATGACTGTTTTAATTTGGTAAATCAATAAATGGATCTGGTGTAAGTCCAAGAAACATAGTTCTATCATTTATTCTATAATCATGCCAAGAAAAAGCATATTTTGTATTTTTTTTTATTAGTAGATAATTTTACACAACATAATCTAGCCCCAAACTAAGCATAGCTTGTACTATGGAAACCAGATGATTGATAGAATACTTATATATATATTTTTTTGTAAATACATAATATATACAATAAAATATACAACCCAGACAGAGAACTAACATCTGTGTTCACCACACAAGTATTTGTCCTTGGTGGAGATCAAACCCGCAACCTACAAGCACAGATAAGAGAGCTACTGCTAACTGAGCTGTGGGGCAAGTCAATTATAATATTAATAAAAAATATTAGTTTTATTCTAGATGAGTAGTAATTGCTGGATTTTTTTGCAGGTTGAAGCTTTAATATCTTTATTTAGTTATAGTTATAAACATTAGATTGGTGGTGTTATTTCCTTGTTCATTATAAGGAGTTCACTGACATAGGCCTGTCACATTGGGTTAGTTAATCCTCATTTATTTCTCTCCATATGAACTCTCATTTAGCCCAGTTATAGAGAGATTAATATAATGAATGAATGCTAAAGGTCAAATAGATTAGAACTTGAAAACTAATGATGAAAATAATAACTATCATAGTATTATGGCCATAGTTGCCATTGGCTTCTGTGTTGTCTAGATATTGACGGTCTTAATAGGAAGCATTGCTCAAAATTGACCATGTCACTGTTTGACATTACCCATTGGTAGGCTATAGTTTCACCATCTATACTTTTGACCCTAGTCCTATTGGTATCACAGAAGCCGATGGCAACTATGTCCGTAATACTATGATAGTTATTTTTCATCATTAGTTATCAAGTTCAAACCTATACAGCCTGTAAAAGCTCACTGCTAGACATAGGCCAACCGCTGGGGTTGACCAATGACTCGTCATCGTGTCTCGGACTCATAGTGAGACGAAAGAAATAGACGCGAATTATATGTAATTAAATGGACGAACTGCCCAGTACAAATCGATTTTAAATACAGAAAATGTAAGATTTCAGAAGTGGCTTCCCTTTATATGTATACCTTAATATTAGCAAATACCGCCACTAAATGGAAACCTCGGGCAACATCTAGCAAGCTATGATAAAAGATAAGTCGAATCGAGATGCCTACATCGCATTTGTCCCACCGCAAAGCGATGATGTGTGGGTACACATCTTACGTCTCAGCTGCGTCAAAACAATTTTATTAGACAAAATGAATCTGTCATAGTTTTGTCATACTTTGTACAATAACTATTTAGCATACATTAAGAATATTGTATTGCCTTAGCCTACATCTAAACAAGGTCATCCATCATTGTGTTAACCTTGTCCGTCTTATCTCAAGTTATTTCGATTAAAACAAATATCGAGAACTAATGAAGACGAAGTTTTCTTCCGATATAGGTTACAAAACTAAGATGCTTGACTGCACATTATGTTTTATGGTGTGTTCGCATCAAAGTTTCAGTTTGGGCACATAACATTTAACCTTTTTCTACGAAGAAATCTTTCTTGTTACGTTTTTGTTTTGTTCTATACAAGTGTGTCTTTGGTCGACAGAGTTGTATCGACAAACTGATTTTATCTATAGAATTTTATCAACACCCGCTAGCACAGATCTAGCCTCGACGTATTTTATAGAGTGGTTTTCCTGTGGACAGCTTGTCGATAAATTCTGTTAAACTTATCGAATTTATCAACCTAGCGTTTAAATAAGTTCCATGCTACACAATCTCGATAAATTTCGATAAGACCCGTTTTGCTTAAACTCGTTTTATCGATAGTTTATGTCAAATTTCATCTATCGATACAACCATGCTTGTGGTGCTGGTGGGAGCACATCAAGGGAAAGTAGAATACATAAACATGCTGTCTAAAGTATGTACTTTTATTTATTTGCAGGTCTTCTGAAGAAGTGCTACACATAATCCAATGCCTCATCGGTTCATTGCAGAGAGCGCGTACTGCCTTAGTTCTTCCTAAGAAAAAAGCTATTGATGAGCTTATGAAAAGTAGAAATATGGTAAGTTTTAAAAGCCTCATCCAACTACATGCCAGACTTTTTGATAAGCTAATAATCGGAATAAATGATAGTCAAATTAATACGCTTCACAGGTCAGTACTTACCCGTAACTTAATGCTATTCTTTTTCTATTTTCAGAAAGCCCTGACGCCAAATCTACCTGAAGACCTAGCAATATCCTTCTACATTCAATCACATAAACTGATATTCGTTGCGTACCAACTGAGTTCGGTTCATGGTACAATGAGGATCGATTCATGCCAAGCGGACTGTGCTGTTCCTTGGCTGAGCGATGTTTTATTCATGCTGACTGCCGCCCTCCACATGTGTCAACAGCTTAAAGATAAGGTGAGTTCAGCTGTACCTTCAAACAATTAAAAAATAAATGAAAACCTGCCAAGCGCGAGTCGGACTCGCGCACGTAGGGTTCTATAATAAAAACGGCAAAAAAATCATGTTCGTTGTGAGAGAGCTCCTTAAATATTTTTTTTATTCTGTTTTTTAGTGTTTGTTGTTATAACGGCAACAGAAAAACATCATCTGTGAAATTTTCAACTCTAACTATCATGGTTAAACAGCCCGGTAACGGTAATACAGCCCGGTTACAGACAGATGGACAGACAGACAGACAGGCACGAAACGTGTTAAAGAATCTAGACTCTTATAAATTAGATACAAAGGCCTATTTACAGACAGAAATACAAAACACAAGTTTTTTATTATTATTCTACGTCCTGATGTAACAAGCAGGTGGGCCACCTGATGTTAAGTTACCTTGTAAGTCACGTTCGTTAGGAACGTTTCCTACGATGCACTGCTTTGCGTCCATCAATTAGAGGCACACATGCGTTAAGCCTCATGTGTAAATTTCAATTTCAGCAGGTTTAAATCACTGCCTTAAATACGATGCAAACCTAATTTGTGCATGGGATGAACGAATTTTACTATTGCTTTTAGAAATCGTATCGAAACTGCTACTGGTCGGTGGATCTATTTAACGTATCTGAAGTTTTATATCCTCGTATCTCCAATATCAGTGTTCATGACACACAGTGTTTAGTAAATTCTGATAACATTGATAATTGTTGTTGGATTACAGTCGATAACTCTTTCTTGTTTTATGACAGTCATTGTGATAGGTGATTCGTTATTTTTGATTAATTGTATAATAAAAATACACAAAAGCGAATTGAGAACCTTTTTTGAAGTTGGTTAAAAATAAGCTTTTGGCGTGAGGGACACGTTTCCTTGTAAAACTTGTGGCGGATAAAAGGTAAAATGTATTATGTTTTATTTTCAGCTGTGCGTGTTCTCACAATACAAAGATTTCACTGTGGGGTCAAGATCGGCGTCCATGATTTTAAACTGAACGTCGCGTTACATGTTATCTAGTTAGCCGTATAGGCGTAATCCTGATGTAGCCTTGAGGAATTAATTGTTTTAACTGAGGTAGCATCACCACTCAAATTCAAAGTCAAAATTCATTAGAATCCTAAAGGTCACGTCTTAAAGCTAGAGGAATCTAGCTAGGCGTTAGTTCCACGCGATCAAGCCAAGATGAATAGGCTAGAAACTTAGTTCCTACCGTTTTTTGTGGATCTTATAAAACAATATAAATTGAAGCTAATCCATCTAAGTGAAGTAAAGGCAAGACAACAATCATGGTAACGAGTCCGATTTGTACTGATTTGGATTCGTTGAGGTATCTTTAGATCGTTTGCATCGGTCTGCAGATAACCAAGGGCTCAAACCAATGAAAGCTCAAAGATATTCATTTTTATATTATCTTTTTGTGCCACGAATCTTGGTCTTCACCTCTGTTTAAACGTGTTTATCGTCATGGTATATAAAACCTCCATTCTAAAGACGCTTAAGACATGACAGTTGAACCTTATAAAAAAAATTTACAGAAATAGTAATAGCTAATCCACAGAAGACTATTATCAACTAATTTCCAAGACTACATTGTATTTATCTAGTTCTAATCATCGTCCATTGTTGATATTCTTGTTGAAATGTTGTATTATACTGTATAATAAAAATATATAAAATATAAATATCGTAACTTTAGTACTATAATAACGCAAGGCAGTTTTTCACTTCTATAGGTAGAGATATACAAAAACATTTATAGAAAGTCTGGGAGTGTTTACGATTATTTAGACTCAGGCAGTCCGTTATGCGACCGATTGCTCTAGCTATGTTTGTAGCTAGCTTCACTTCTCTCAGCTTCCTGGTGTCTCCGCAGGCTTTGAAGAGTGACTTAGGGTCCAGCTTACCTGGTAAACGGTTATGGTAGCTTATTGACACTAGCAACGCCAGAAGCACTATTTATACATTGCTTGTTCTAAATAAGACAAGATTTTTTTTAATTAAACCTTTTCATGGTCTATTTCTTTGAAAAAACTTGAGGCTCAGCATCCTAAATAAATAAAAAAAAACAATTTACGCCGCATGAATATTTTAGTCTTTGTAAAACGGAGTGAGAGAAACTGCCGTATGATAAATAATGTAGGTAGGTACTTATTTAAACTAATTTATGTTTATGTGATGTAAATGATGCTAAGAAACATCTGAAACATACTTATGTTTAATTATTTTACCGTTTTGGTAAACAATAATAGCTATTCCACAAAAAATTTGTCTAAAGATATTCTTGGGTATAGCGAACATTTAAAACTTCCTATTATTATTGTTTATAACCTTCTGGTTTTTTTATAAACGAAAGATTCACAATCTTCCTGTGACGTATCCATTATGTTGTTCAATTATGCTCTAGGTTTATTTAAATGCTACAATGTAAAAATAAACAGAATGAATAAGTGAATGTGTGTTTCGGAATTCAACTATTCTATACCCATTTAAAACTGTTGAAGGTTTGAATTCCTTTGTACTTGCTATTTATTCCGAAGTAAAAATGTATGAACGAAACGTAATATATTATTTATGTAGTAAGTAAGTGCACAGTACCAAATAGATCTGATTGTGTGAAATGAATTTCGATGTAACTTGAAGCAATAATGAAGCTTCGTTTTAATTTATATGTAAATGTAACGCAGTTATTTATTAACATAAGCTAGGGTAATGTGTCCTATTTACTCCACTACTCATTTCTTTTTTTTTTCTTACATTGTGTATCTTTCTGTCATGTTACTGGTTCTTTCTATGGTTTAGGAACCTACCCTTTGTCTGTTTTGTGATTTTTTTGCTCAATAACTAATGATTCACAAATCTCTGTCTTTGACCTGCACCACAAGCATGGATGTTTCGATAAATAAAATTTGATAAAACGGCGTTTTATCGAAATTTATCGAGATTGGTAGCATGGAACTTAAGTTAAACGATAGTTCGATAAATTCGAAAAGTTTTACCTTATTTTTCGGCAAGCTATCCACAAGAAAATCACCTGATAAAATTCGGATAAAATCAGTTTGTTCGACCGAAGTTCTATAATTGCACTATTGTTAAAAAAAATCCTTTGTTTTTGCACGGATTGTTCTCATAGCAAACAATAAGTTTAAAGACAAGTAAAATTTACAAAAAGGCGTAGGTAATAGGTATTTATTAGAAAGAATCAGTTTTGTGAGAGAATTCATTGCTTGCATACTCTTCAATATATTGCCATTGTATGTAGTTTGAGCTTACATCTATAAATTGCATGGAATGGCTTGAAAATATTAAGAACTATTCCCTTGTTTTAAGAATATTGTATTAGAGCCAACTGAGCTAAATCTTATACGAAATTAAGCAATTTTTACATCCATTGTGTAAGTATTCATAAACTAAGTATATAATGTTATAAAAATGCCTACTAAAGTTGGAATTGGATTTTTGACCTTCTAGTTTTTTCAATTAATATGGGTTAGACCAATATTTCATTAAAAAATGTGAATTATCATGTAATAAATTTTAATTAAAATATATCTTTCCCTAGTGCACCTATTTGTGGATAATAAAAGAACGCACTATTTTATCTCTATGCTCTATACTCTATATACACGTAGTGCACCAAACCTATGGATGAGCATATTAATTATTGTACAGTCGAATGTTGATTACACCGTCTACTCACTTGAACTCTGAAAGTTGAACTCTGTGAAAATTATAGCTATTCAACGTTTCACACGTATGTAACTACGTCAAATAGACTTCAAGTAATTCAACATTATGCAAAACTTGTAACTATACCTACCCCTTTTATGCCCGGTTTCTATATTTTAGAAGCGTCTGTTACTAAGGGTCGTTGACCGTCAGATAAACTCTCACCCACTGTAATTTAAACCAATAAGATGAAAATTTATCAGACAAGCAACGGTTCTTAGTTATACCAACGGATGCTTGTAAAATATTAGAAGGAGCGTTTATGCTAAAGATTTGGGGATGTTTATGAATGGGAAAATATATTTAAATTTCTTCTTTCCATCATCGTCCACTCTCCCTGTAGTTAGGTACTAACCAAGGCCTTTTACCGGTGACCTTGCTAAATGAATTTCTGTGCTATCCGAATGAACCATGTTCAAGTTTGGTTGACATGATTGACAATAATATTAATGTACTAGTATTATTAGATCTAACTGATGTCTAATCTGTAAATAATTTAAGTATGTGATTGTGTTTGTATTCCAATAAATCAAAGCTGTTATGATTATTTTGTATTATTTGTGTTGTAACAAAGAAATCTTTTTGTAAGATGATACTAGGTACTGACCTAATGTGTCGTAGAATAATTAATAGAAGTACTTACGGGCCTGAGTGAAATTTATATCATCATTATCATCATCCGTAGCCCGACTTCACCCACTGGCAAGTAGGTACCTACCTATTATAGAATCTTGCCATTCTACATAATCTATATCGATGATGAGGTAACCAATCCTCACCCGTCTACAGCCTACGGCGCTGATTTAGTACCTACCTATGTCGATTGTCGTGCGTGAGTTCAATAAGCTCTGTACTAAAATTTCACGGATAGGTAGGTACCTAATTCTAAAATTTACCAAATAAATAAAGTTAGATAAACAGAAATACAGAACACTGTTAGGTACATCGGGTTAGGTAGGTAGGTATTGTTGTTCGTCGACGTACCTAGGTCGTCTGACTTGGTAAGCTAGTAAGGCGATCAAAACTCATTTTAAGTATATGTGATGATAATTCCGAATTAGGGCAAACTGAATCGGTATTGACCGAAGTACGTAGGTAGGTACATATTCGGATAAGATTTATTATTAAACCTCGCTATTACTAATAAATGCTGAAAAGAGTTCACCCTATAAAATGTACTCTGTGGTTCACCCATCGTTTTTTAAGGTGGTTCGATTCGGGTTGGCGCGAAATTCAAATATTTTTGTGGTTTTTAATTTTTTCTTCGTTCCACAAGGAATAAAACGAGCGAAAAAGTAATTTGCCGCAAATCGTAAACTACTTTCTATGAACTCATGATAAATTCAACTTCGATTCATTGATATTTTTGGAGCATTTGGGAAAGTAAGAAATTTTCTGCTAAAAATCAACATTTTCCCAAACGCTCCCAAAATACAAACGAATCAAAGTTGGTTTTATCATGAGTTCGTAGAAAATGGTTTACGATTTGCGGCAAATTACTTTTCCGCTAATTTCATTGCTTGTGGAACGAAGAAAAAATTTAAAACCACAAAAATATTTGAATTTCGCGTCAATCCGAAGCGAACCAACTTATAAGAAGCTTTGCGATTACACACTATGGTCAGTAGATGGCTTTGTAAAATTGTGGTTTTTTGACAGTTCCTTTGATATGAGTCCTTTAATAAATTACTCATTGTCACTGTCAGTCTAAAACAAAATTTCTGGTATTTCCGGTAATGTATCATGGACTCTTGTGCGCGACAAATTTTTCGGTTAAACCTTTCTTTGACACCGGTAAAAATCTTTTTGATAAACTCAGACCTCCATCGTTTTACAGTGACAAATTCTGTCGACATTGACATTGGCAAAGTTGTGGAAGTTAGATCCACAGAATCCATATAAAAAAAGAAGAAGAAAAAGGTTTAGTATGTCAAATTTTTGTCAACAAAGTACCTAAAGTTGTTGGATTTATTTTTTCTGATATTTATTTTGAGGCATTTTAGCCAGTAAAGCTGATAATTTTTTCTATAATTAACTTTAATTAAACTACCAGCTAAATGAGATACTTAACATGGCTATGAGAATTGCAGGCTGGCTTGGATTAATTTCCGTTATAATCGCCGGACTGCTCGGCTTCGGATGGTATTTAGCATTTCTCTCCTTTCTGGCTTCATTTATCTTTGGGTAAGTCCTACGAGGTTCCTGTTATAATGTACTACATCATCAAAAACAATTTACAATTTTCTGTGACTCGTGGTATTTTTGCCAGGTTGTCTGGACTTGTTGATCTCTGATGCCCAGTACCTAGCTACGAATCTAGATATCACACAAACTGTTTACTTGATTAGTGCAGTCAATTACTTTTACATTACCTGCAGTGAAGATAAAGACATTGTCTCTCTTAATTAGTTGCCTACATTTTCTAAAATGAACTCACTACGCATTGTAGTCTCAACAATGTCTTATTATTTCCAGAATACTTACAATCCTTTACTTCACTTATGACAAGACAAAAATATTCTCAGTTGATGTGGACGGTTTGGATAATCCGTTGCAGCAAACTAACTTCTCTATTCAAATACCATCGGTAAGTGTCCTATTCGTATTTACTTACCTGCAAACTATCATGAATGAAAAAGTATTAGATGCTCACTGTGCACTGCTGTGAAAAATTATACCTAGTGTAAGTCGAAGTTTTGTGGTTTTAGTTTTGTGTAATGTCTAGTCTGTAGTCATGACTATTCTTATCACTTATAGTTTCTCCATAAGAAAATCAATTGCAACACAAAACAGTAACTAACTAAAAACTAAGAGTATTTTTATATTTTGCAGGTTCTAGAACTATTTCAACAAGAAACTCCAATACCTAAATATGATAACAGAATAACTGGAAGTGAGACAGTGGACTCCTTTCTTAACGAAATCATCACAATCATCATCAATGACTATGTGACTCCGTGGTATGAGATACTTACGGATGACGATGAGTTCACAACTCATGCTATAAGACGATTGGTGTTGGCAGCAGGTGTAAATGTTTCTAATAGGTAACATTGATTTATAATTCTGTTTATATAATATCTCTGCTAGTATTCCAATTGGGTGTGTTGTTCTAATAATGGCTGCAGATACAATGTTATATGGGCTGGTCAAAGAGTAAAACAAACAGAGTGAACAAGTAAGAACAGATGTTCCAAAAAATTAATGAATAAATTAGATAGAGAAAAAAACTAATGTTAACCAATAAAACATCTCGGGATTCTAATTCTAATGAAGAATTTGTTTATTAAATAACCACTTATGACTCTGACTTATGCAAACTACGGACTATTTGTATTAAATTGATCTATCTTTTGAAATTCATGATGCAGTTTGGTGTAGAATTCTATTCTAATGAAAATTATCGGGAATTCACTGTAGATTTTGGAGACTTCTTGTATAACTCATGAAGTTTTGTTCTCTTTATAAGCAGCATGTGAAAGAAACGAAAAATACACCTCCAAGTCTTTATTATTTCAGAGTTAAAGGTGTTGACTGGATATATCTCTTATCAACAAGGTTTCCCGAAGAGCTCACAACACATCTAAAACTATATAAGCAGTCCCGAGTGAGGTTAAAACACATGGATTTGTTGAGCGCTAAAGACTTATCAAATGGAAACTCAAAGACCAGTCCTAAGAGACAGGATGAGAAGAAAACTCATCGTAGGAATAAGAGTGAAACTGATCTGGCTTGGCCCACAGGTAGGTTTAAGCATCTTTATTATTATGCCATGGTCAAGTTTATTGATTTAATAAAAGAGCTTTCTTTTAAACATCCCCCATCTTCATCATCGTCTGCCTCTGTAAAACACGTTTGATGTATTTTGTGGCTTTCATTTCTCCTCTAGGATCTTGAATACCTGGTGATCTAAGGAGACAGAATGCGCATGGTTATTTACTTTGCATTATTATAAACTTGTGTACCTAGTTGATCTGCTGGTCAATCACCTGCAATGTTATAAACTAAAAGAGGTCTGCCGACGAATCCAACTGCATCTCAGTGGGATTCGTCGGATTCAACAGAACATTTCAAAGATCTCATATTTCGTTCCATTCCAGATACACAAACATACGGGAAGTCGAAGTTCTACGATAGTTCAGAGAACCTGACTGGTAGAACTCTAAAGGATATATTCTTTGAGTTGGAGTGCTCGATAGAGAATAGGCAGATATGCAGGGATGTGTTCTGTATTGACCCTGAAAGGGAATATGGTAAGTATATACCAAATATTTTGTTCTCTTTTTCTAGCCTATTTCGCTTCAACCCCCACTGTACACGTTTCGAGGTTGAATTTCGGGAATTCCTTTCTTGGTACACCTCTACGCACCAAGACGAATGTACTCTGAAAATTTCAAGTCTACGACCAGTGGTTTAGGCTGTGCATTGTCTATATGTCAGCCAATCAGTCAGTCAGTCAGGACAAAGATTCTTATAATTGTTATAGATAAATAAAATACAAAAATCATAAAATACTAGTAAAATTTTTGACCATGCAGTTACTTTTAAAATGACTTTACAGAATTACTATGTGAAGTCTCCGAAGCAGTTCTATATCTGATCGCACCTGAAGAGGCCTGGCGGTGCCACGCACTGAAGATGCTTCTTATTGAGCTGATATCATCCGTGGTTCTGCGACCAATCATCACACTACTCAGCGACCCCGACAATATCAACAGGACAATTATTAGAACTGTAAGTTGTAAACGGTTGGCTGGTTATAGTCCACGATCCTTCCTTTATTCTTTTTTTAATTCTAATGGTAGTCCATCTGATGTTAAGTGGTAACCATCACTCTACGGTAGGTACGATCCCTACGATGTACTACCCTGCGTCCACTAACCTGAGGCTGCTGGTGATAAACCTCATGCGCCTGTTACTTCACCGGCACCTACTCCCTTTAAACCGGAACAAAGCAATGCGAGCATCACTGCTTACTACCACTAAAAATACTACTCCGGGTAACTTAAAAAAATACCTTCAGTCCATGCTTCTTAACAAACGTGATTTCGCTACTACAACTTGACCCAGACTCAACGTCTTACAGCAGTCCAACTAAAGCTAAGCTAAATAGTTGGACAAACTATAATTTAGCTTAGCTTTACTAGCTACTTCTCATTCAATACATAACCACAGAAATAAGCAAAACAGACGTTACTCAATTGGAAAAAAACAGCTTTGAAAACTCAAGTTTCTGAAAAATGACTAAGATCGTTCAGATTAAAACAGTTTCTAAATTAGGACCTGAATTTAGAAACTGTTTTAATCTGAACGATCTTAGTCATTTTCTCTCGATATGGACTGTTATACCCCAACTGTGTATGATAGATAACTCGTTATTGATAAACACAACAATTAAAGTAATACACATTTTATACATAATTAAAGTAAACAATGCAGTAATACAATGGGCGGCCTTATTGCTAAAAGCAATCTCTATCAGACAACCTCTACTCAAAACTGAAACATTCTGAAGCAAAGGTTGATTAACTTTTTGCCATCGTCTGAGCTGTCTGTAACACAGTTTTTTAAGTGAGTAGAAAGGGTTCAAGAGAAGAGAAGCTTAAGAATTAAAGGGCTTATTAAGAAAATACAGCTCAGAAATAGACCAATCAAAATGACTATTACATTTACAGTGCTGTCGAGATTCATGTCTGCCTTCTGAACTGTTCCTAATAGTCATCCGAAGTTGCGGCGACGCAGAAGAGTTGGACGCTACATTGGAATTGGTGCAAAAGGACATACAGAAATTAGTAAGTATAATCTATTTTATCACTTATAGTATTCGAATAAGGTTTCAAATACTTATACTTATGACTGGGAAGTCATAAAACTAGTGGCTCTGTGAGAATAGTAGACCCAGCGAACCCTTATAACCATGCAACAACCGACACTTCCTCTTTCAGGGTTTTGAAACCAACCTACCTATAAATCCGTCCCTATAAAACGCTGTAGCAAACTTTCCCCCTTTTCCTCTTCTACTCACCCTTTTGGATTTTTTTCGCAACATCTTGGTAGAACGTAGTCCTTAGTGTGCCTCCAGATTTGATTGAAATCCGTCGATAAATAACGCTACACCACACTGTCCATCTTTTCCTCCCAGTCAAAAATCGCGATTGACTAGAAATTTTAATAGATAAAGGAACTTGTGTTGTCAAATTTTGACTTGTAGACGAGACACTGACAGACGGGCTAAATCATTTTTCGGCCAAACTCGAAAGTTTCGCTCGCTTCGCTCACTTCAATAAATGACTGAGGTGTAATAAATGAATAAGGTGTTTACTTCTTTGTGTAGCATTCCAAGGACAGTGCTGGCGAATGGGAGCTCCAAGATCGACAAAAGTTATCGTCACTGCAGTATCTGGTCAGGATTATACAAGCTAAGAGAGCTACGTTAGGGCCACAAGAAGGTTAGTACACTGTGCCCTTATCTATACCTATATCAATCTTTGTCCTGACTGATTGACTGACTGACTGAGGTTTTCTTTCAGTAATCTGGTCCTCATAGTACAAGCTTTGCTTAGTTTGGGGTAAGCGTCCATCTGGGAAAACATCTCTTACTTTCTTAGGGGCAAAATAACTTGCTTCTAAGAAAATCCTATAGTTCCTAATAGTTAGTATTGTAGCAGCGGCGATAGGCTTGCAACCTGTCATGTATGGAATAACTACTGGAAAATGTGGGTATATACCAAATGTACTACCTGGATATACCTCTGACTACCCCCTTAGACATCCTCGAATTATCTCCAGTAGCTACTTGGTTCTAAGAGATCGGAGGGTATATCTACCGTGCTTAGAGAATAAATTTGTGATGCTATTTCTTTTTTTTTCCCTATAGCTGTAGGGCTTAGTAGTAAACTCTGTATAAACTAGGAAATGTCTGTCAGTATTTATATTTATAAAAAAAATCGCAGGTTCAAACAATGCGATCGCAGATAAGATATCCGAAGAGGTATCCCGCTCGCTCAAGTTCATACGAGCGACAGCAGCATGGCGGTCGAACGCGCAATATCTTCTAGAAATTGAGATGAACGAAGCCGGTAACTCACAGTTCTATGTATGTACGTATGCATGTATAGCTTATTTATTTATTTACTTATTAATATGTAGCTTTAATATGTTTTTAAGAGGTAATATGACGCCACAGCTGGTATAGAGCACGTCCACCGAAAACGTGCCCTATGTAGCACTGCAATGTGTCCATGTTATAAACGTGAATAGTATACTCCTAAATAAATTTACAGTACCTATGTATTTAATAGCATGGTTATTAGTCAGTTAGTTGTGTATTTTATAAACAAAACTACTTTGTTGCAACACTCTTACTAGGTATATTATATGTATTGGCACTAAAACCTGTATCTAGTCCTAAGATCTGACAATGGTAAACCTACTTACATAAAAAGGCAATAAATATACTGAATACTAAAAACAGTACAGGTATATATTTTTGCATGAATTATATTGAATTCTTAAATTAACTGCACTATGTAGTAATGTATATTTACTTCACTTTTTAATCTCACTATTTCTATTATATAAGTTGTATATTTTTGCATGTTATATAATACCTTGTGTAGTGCAGAACGCATAAAACATTAAAAATAATCTTGCTTACTCTAACAACGACGTCTGTAACTATTGTATTCAACGGTCGTTTAAAACATATTTATGATTATTGAAAACTAAAAATGCAACAAAATAAATAAGTTTACTAAAGTGTAAAATATTTAGTTTTACCTTAGCTGGGGTTATTCCCGCTCGTCTTCATATTTTATCCCAAGTAGTATTCGTCCCCATTTTTATTTCCGTTTGTCCCTGATGGGATCAGCTGGAATGAAAAATAGATATAAACGACTTGACTTTTAATTTATATGATGTAGGCTTCACTAGCCTTATCTAGCTTGTCCACTAGTTTACTAAACCCCCATTAAATTCCCCACTTGGTACGAACGGGAATGGGGACGAGCGGGAATAACCCGGAAAATCTACTAAACGTGTTGTACAGCGGCATTAATATAATTTGAATAACAGACGCACCACATACATCGAAGGCAGTTCTCGACAACCTCCGGTCATCAGCACTGGAGCTATGCGACCTCTACCTAGCCCCGAACCGTCCCGTCGTGATAGGCGTCCCGGAGCATTGTCATGCGGAACTCGTGAGGAAAGTCACCACGGAAGGCGAGGAGTTCACTTCCAACCCCGTCGCTTGCTTCGATGACGTGCAGAAGTGCGTCTGTGATGCCCTTGAGGTAAGAATGCTTCGCCAGACATTTTAGGATGCTTCTGTAAAATTGCGTAATTACATGGTAGCACTGAGCATTGCCTTGTGGAAGACGAAAAGTTCACTTCCGATGCCGTCACTTGCTTGGATGACGTGCAGAAAAGCGTCTTTGTTCAACAAGGGTCAGCCATTTTAGGATGTAGGTATCTGTGGTACTTCACGTGAGCTATGGGAATTAATAAGCTAATTTAATTTTAAAGTGAATTTTTTTTATTGTAGAAATTGTATACAAAACAGATCTTAAAGCAAGGTGGAACCACAGTTGATCCATTAAATTATTTTGCAGGATGATCCGTCTTGGCAGTCAGACTTCATGATGGATAATGAAGATGGGGTTGATAGAATTAATAGGTAAGTACGAATTCACCAGTTATATGACCAGTGGTGGTCTAGTGGGAATGGCTCTGCCTTCTGGTCCCAGCCGGGCTAAGATGTGCAACGTGAGATATGTCGCGCTTGACACGAGATGTTTTTTCTATTGATGGACATTTTAGAAATTATAGATAAAAGACCCACAGATAGATTTTAGGTATTGCCAAATTGGTCGCGTTACACATCTTAGCCCGACTGGTCGTGGTTTTGAATACGATCGTTCACCAATTAATTTATCAATGCCAGTGTTCATAAACGTTGAAGTGAAACATAGTGATGAAACCAGAGGTATAGTTAGCTCCGCACGTCTTGACACAGTTAAAACGGTATTTTCTTTGTATGAACCCGACTAAGTCAATACTCAATACATTTATTGTCATCACATGGTGGGTTAGGGTGTACAAAATTCACTTATATATAGTGCTAGAATCTCATGTGAGCCCCATTAGGGCACTACAATAGGAGGTTGGCAAACCGAGGTTTTTCGTTTTTTATCGACATTATCTTGTTCGTTTATTATTATTATTATTAAGAAATAAGATGATCATGATTTCAGGATGGAATAAGTGCTGAGCAAGTCTATAGTCTATTCTATCTAAAATCCCAGGCACTAATAACGTCTCGTAAAAGAGGTACGATTCAAAAAAAATCCTCTGACGATGTTAAATCATTTACAAAAGAGGCTAAGGTCTGTTTACTTTACTGAATAATCTACTTTGAACTCTGTTGTCACTGTTTTGTTTTGTTTCAGTGAATTCAAAAGGGACGAGAAGACTGATACGAGAAAGTATAGTGGTGAGTACGATTTGTCTTTATTTAATTCGTTTACGCATGGAAAAGTGACGAATTTCCGAATTCGAATTTTCTATTTGAAATTTATATGCGCAATGCTCTCAAACGGTGAAGGAAAACATCGTAAACATACCAGTTAGTATTAAAAAATTGGGAATGTGTCAAGTGTGATAATATATTTGGATGGACTACCCCTATTAGACTTGCTCAAATAATCTTGAGTAAGTACTACTTAGAACTGAGATCTGAGGGTATATCTACCTTGTGTGCCTTGGAATTAAAGTCTTGAAGCTATATATTGAATAATAGCATTTGTTTCATGCTATTACTATGTGGTCAGCTTTGTGGTAGACATATTTTATTTTGTTGGTAATCGTGCAGAGAAATGCAAGAAAATCGTGAAGACGTGCTTGAACCAACTACCGAAGTTGTTTTCAAAGTCAAAACTGAAGTACGACTATCCGTATAAGTCGTCAACTTTCCCGCGGACTTTGACGAGGAGAATGCCGAGTTTCAAGAACCATACACTGCCTAAGTGCAGGATATTTGGTACAGATTTCCAAATGTTGTATATTATATGTATTATAGTTTATAGATTAGCTTCATTATAGTAGATATTATGTAAATGTAAAATCGAGGAGATATGTGTATACTTTGAAAATATTTTTAACTTTTGATGTTATTGTAAACTTTTGAAACTTACAAGGATATTATCCTTTTGAATAGATTTTGCCAGTTATTTTATATAAAAATCAAACTACTACACTGATTTTAATAATAATTTTATGGAACTACACCGAGGTTCATAATTGACGACAAAAATTGTATTTGAAATCGGTAAAAAACAAAATAATAAAATAGCAAATAAGATAAATAATTAATATTTCAGTTTTCAAATATAATATTAAAAATATATATTATTAATAATAATACAGAAAATTGTAATCAAATTGGTAAAGCATATTTTAGTTCAGAACAGTCCAACCTTGTTTAATTGTATGTGTGTAAATATTTAATACGTATGAGGTTACTCTTGAAAACAGACATATAATTAAAATATATATTTTTTGAGAACCTTCTGTTTTGAAATCAGTAAAAACGTAAGTAGAAATAAAGTAGTTGTAAATTTTAGAAATAGATGTCCCTTCATCTAATGATAATGATGAAAACAGTACATTTTATTTTTGTAGCGGATACTTTACCTGTTCCCGGATCGACCAGACATAACAGATCGAGATCGGATATCGTTGGGAATCTATCTCAGAGAATGGTCAATGAAAGTGCAGGTAATAATCAACCTAGTAGTTTAGTAGTAGTAGAGCTCTTAGTGAAGGGCTCATCCGGGGAAGTACTACCACCATGCCTATTTCTGTCGCCAAGCAGCTTGCTGTGTTCCGGTTTGAAGGGCCGGTGCCGGTGTAATTACAGGCACATGAGACACATGCCTCAGGTTGATGGACAGATAGTGGATTGTAGTTTGCACGTTCTTAAACTTTGTGACCTGTAATGCTTTGTAATACGTGATTGTAAAAAACAGGTGTGACGACAGACGTGGTACGGCGGGCAAGTGTCCTGCGACGCAGGAGGTTGATTCCCGCCTTGGGATAAATGTTTGTACGATCTGCAAATATTTATTCCGGGTGTTCTGGATATTTTCTATGTAAAACAAAAAATATCTATGCATGTAATGTATTAAGTATATCAGTCATCTAGTACCCATAACACAAGCTCTGGCTTAGCTTGGGGCTAGATGATGCTGTGTGGATTCTTCAGCATTATTGTTATTGTTATTATTATTATTTGTTTTGATGTGTATCGACCGAGTTGTTTGGTATGTAGCTGCTGTAAGCAATTGTAAACGTTATAGCTAGCTAATATAAGATCCATATTTCCATTAAAGTTATGTTTTTTTACTTTTCAGGGGTTTCAGGTCCATCGAGCCTTTCATCAGTGAATTCGAACAACTTATCGCTGTCTCACTCGGAAATAAGCAGACACGCTAGAAATATCATGTCGCCGTTAACAGCTTGTATTATTGAAACAGGTAATGCTTACAATTACTTATTAAAAAAAATCGAGTGTGCTTTAGACCACACGACTGAAGTAAAACTTCTTTAATATACGAAACGTAACTGGCTATGAGAGAAAGAGAGACAGAACAGTGCTTCCATACCCGCTCCATGGTAGTGTTAAACGTTTAACGCAACCTTGTTGGAAGTCGCATAAGAAGTAGTACTTCAATAAATAAATAGATGTATGTCAGTATATATTACTAACTACTGCAAAATGTGGGTATGTACCTAATGTATCTGGACGTACCTGTAGCTACCCCCCTTCGATATCCTCGAAGAATTTCGAGTAGGTACTTGGTACTAAGAAGTCGGTGGGGATATCTACCGTGCTTATAGATTTAAGTCGTGAGCCTGTCACGTATGGAATAACATCTACTGTAAAATGTGGATTTGTACCATGTGTAATATCTGGACATACTTACCTCTGACTACCTCCCTTAGATATCCTCAAAGAATCTCGAGTGGGTACTTTGTACTAAGAGATTTGAAAGGATCATGGGACCACCAGACGTACGGAGACGAGACACCCGTTTATGGTTGACACCCCTTCCACTCGTACCAAGCGCTTTGCCTCAACTTTTATTATGCGTACAGCAAAGGAATAGAACTCGTTTCCGTTGTCTGTTTTTCCGGTCACGTATAATTTGGATGTCTTCAAGAGAAGAGTGAATAGGTATCTAGGTAAATGTGCTACACCGTCGACCGCATTATCACTTAACATCAGGTGAGATTGCGCTCAAACATTTACCTATAAACTATAAAAAAAAGTCGTAATGCATTTTCTTTTATATTACTCCTTTTTGTAATTGTTTCAGCTTTGATGCAAGAGAAAGGAAAAGCGTTTGGTATTTACGCAATAGCTGTCACCAGGCTTGCTGACAACGAAGTATGGCACATCTATAGAAGATATAGTGATTTCTATGATCTGCATTCTTCTATCAAGGATAAGGTCAGTAGATTTTTTTATATAATTTGCTGATGAACAATCATATGGCCCATCTGATGTTAAGTGGTTACTATCGCCTATAAAGCATTGCCTTGTAGGTCACGTTCGTTAGGAACTTAAACTACTATACACTACTCTGCGTCCATCAACCTGAGGCATACAGGTGTTAAGCCTCATGTGCCTGTTATTTCATTGTGTAATTTAATTGTAGATTACGCAAAAAGAAAAAATCAACTTTACCACCACGATCCGGCGTGCCCATTTCGGCCCTTGTAAAAACATACTTTTTGTTGAAAAATTAGTATTCTAGTAGCGGTGATGGGTTTGCAACATGTCACATATATGGAATATCAACTAGTTACCAAACGTAATATTTGGACGTACATCTGACTACCCCTCTTAGGCTTAAAGAATCTCGAGTGTAAGGCGCATAAAGGCCAAGTTAATTTAGAAAAAAATTTTGTTTGTACGATTGTTTATACACTCAATTACTCAAAAAATACTAAATTAATGTAATTTTTTGTAAAGGTACTTTTTATTTGCAGATTATTTTTTAACAACTCCAATTCTGCCTTTTAGAAAGAATATAATCATCCAAAAAAGGGATACAATCTTAAAAACCCGTTTATTAAACCCTAAAGTTATATCAAAACCAACCTTATGTTAAACGCAATAAATGTCTTATTCCAGTGGCCAGAGCTAGGCAACCTGCCGTTCCCAGCGAAGAAAACATTCTCGAACACATCGCGGTCCGTTCTCGAGAACAGGAAACGTATGTTAAACAACTACCTGCAAAGCTTGGCTAGTCTGGCGAGAGAGGCGAAGTATCTAACACTACTTTCTCAAGACTATTTGGGTGGATTTCTTAATCCGGAGAATCCGAATGAGAAACATAGTAACTCTGTAAGTATGGTTAAAACACCTCTTTAGGGGGAACCCTACGGGGTACGGAAGTACCTAAAGGGTTAAACGGGACCCTATTACTTAGACTCCGCTGTCTGTCTGTCTGTGTGTCCGTCTGTCCGTCTGTCACCAGGCTATTTCTCATAAACCGTGATAGTTAATTTTCACAGATGACGTATTTCTGTTGCCGTTATAACAACAAATACTAAAAAGCAGAATAAAATATTTAAGGGGACTACAGCAAACGTGATTTTTTTGCCGTTTTATTATAGATAATAGTACATTTTGCGAGCTTTTATAACTATCTAATGACCGAACCCCTATTTGTATCCCTAACCGCTATTGACGCGAGTACACGCACCAAACATTCCACGCGCACGCGCTGCCTACCCTTACCAAAACCTATAATACTGTAACACTCTAATATCACTATTAAACCAATCTATCAATACCAAAGACTTTCTATTACAAGACAGATATTATAGACTAATCATTTAGAATATTTTAGATTGATGCCGTCCTAGTAAATTCTCTGCGCGCTGGCATGAGAACACTGAAGAATATGCCAGATCAATTCGCAAATACTGTTGATGGCGTAATGGACGGTAAATATAATTATCACATATTATTGTGGCGCGGTGGGCGAATATCTGCCTGCGACGCAGAAGGTTGCGGGTTCGATTCCCGCCTTGCGATAAATGTTTGTACGATCTGCAAATATTTATTCCGGGTGTTCTGGGTATTTTCTATGTATAATAAAAAATATCTATATATGTAATGTATTGTATTAAGTATATCAGTCATCTAGTACCCATAACACAAGCTCTGCTTAGTTTGGGGCTAGATGATGCTGTGTGGATCGTCCAGCATTATTATTATTATTATTATTATTATTATTATTATTATTATATTCGTTTATCTTGGAGATGCGAATGTTGAGATGGATGTGTGGAGTGACGAGAATGGATAAGATAAGTTTGAAAGTGGCGCCAGTGACTGAAAAGATGTGGAGCAATAGGTTAGCATGGTATGGACATGTCATGAGAAGAGAAGAATGTCATTTACCGAGAAGAGTATCAGATATGAATGTGGATGGATATGCGAGTAGAGGAAGGCCAAAGAAAAGATGGATAGATTTTGTGAGAGATGATATGAGTAAGAAAGGAGTGACTACAGAGATGACGAATGATAAAGGTAAATGGAGGGAAAAAACCTGTTGTGCCGACCCCACTTAAAGTGAGAGGAAAATGATGATGATGGTAATCTTTTGACAGATTTTTATTATGTAAGGTTATTGAATTAAGGTTAAGGTTAGTCGTAGGTAGGTAAGTATATTTATAAAAAACTAAAAAAAGTAGTATTGCCAAGCCAAGAAGAAAGCTAAGTGCTGATATATATATAGTATTTTATTTCAGGTATTTCCAAGGTGTTTCAAGGAAAAAGTGGTGAAAATGATTACGAAGGACTGAAAAATGCAAATGCAGCTGACAATCAAGATGTGCGTAGTCGTTTTTATAATAACCTCAATTAACTTAAAACCTAAAACATCCCAAAAGCACCGGTGGTTCTGTGGGACTGACCCTGCCCTCTGATCCTTAGGTCGTGGGTTCGAATCCGGTCATGCACTAATGGGTTTTTAATTATTTTAATTATTGTTGAATAATGAATGTGCGCAACACCAGTGCTCTCAAACGGTGAAGGAAAACATCGTGAGGAAACCAGTTAGTATTCTAACTGCGGCGATGCGCTTGCATCTACTGCAAAATGGTATATACCAAATGTATAATCGAAACTTGAGTTAGTATCGTAGTACTACTTGATACTAAAAGCTCTGAGGGATATCTACCGTGCCTGGGAATTGAAGACATGAAGCTGTTTCTGTAATACATCGTCACCTGTGTGGCGAACTCACGAATCTACACTTTTCACGAAAATTACTTTTTATCGCCGAACAGTTTAAAATGCTTTTAAGAAAAGCTTTAAAAATATGCTTTCAATTAAATTAACAAAAAGATATAAAAGTTCAAAATAGGCCCTAGAGAACTATTTGAAAAGTGCAATAACATTATGTTTTAATGAAGTTTTTTAGCGCTCTTGTGAAATGTGTATTTTGCAGATTCGTGAATTCACCATGCAGGTAACGACATCATTATCTTCTTGCCCTTATCCCACACTAAGTGGGGTCGGCACAACAGGTTTTTTCTTCGACTCTATCAGTCGTCATCTCAGTGTTCATCAGTATGTTTATTTTGACAGGATGATGAGAGCGTACCTTTGAAGTTATTAGAAGAAGTGCTAGGTATCCGTGGCCTTTGGCTAAGGCGACGGTTACTCGCGCCGCTCAGGACTTTGATAGCTGATAGAGTAAATAGGTGTGTATTCTTCTATATTGTTTTTTGTATTATTGAAGTAATACTTCTAAAGCGACTTCCAACAAGGTTGCGTTAAACGTTTAACACTACCCTGGAGGAGGTATGAAAGCACTGTTCTTTCTCTCTTTCTCTCATAGCCAGTTACGTTTCGTATATTAACGGCCCGGTTGAAGGCGAAATACCTATTTCAAAGCCCCCCGCTTCAGTCATACTATACATACATATGCATTGCACTGCGTAGTTAGAGTTCAATAAGCGCTTAAAATTTGCCATCTAGCGAGTATCACTCGAACTACATGTTCAACTCACTGTCTCACTCTCACTGCATTTGGTCGTCTAGGGTCATTGCGCTAGTTGTCGGCCTATTAGCGGAGTGTCCAACTAAGCCAATTTATTAGCATGCAATATTTACTAGATATCTACTGAAAGTGTTTTACATGGTTCCACACATGATCAAGATATATTCAAAATAAAAAAAAGACCCAAACATTAATATTTGAAATTCAAAATGATAGTGCAACTGATGGTGCATGTCATACCTACCTAAGTAAGTAAGTAAGTAGGTAGGTAAAGAAAGAAAAGCTGATTACGAATATCTGGCCAGATTTGAAATTCAAAATGGCGGGAGCAATGATGGTACAAAAAATTGACATGGGTATCGTTTTCGACTAATTTGGGGGTGCTGATTACGAATATTTAGTCAGATTTGAAATTCAATATGGCGGGTGCAAATGATGGTACAAAAAATTGACATGGGTATCTTTTTCGACTAATTTGGGGGTACTGATTACGAATATCTGGTCAGATTTGAAATTCAAAATGGCGGGAGCAATGATGGTACAAAAAATTGACATGGGTATCTTTTTCGACTAATTTGGGGTTGCTGATTACGAATATCTGGTCAGCTTTGAAATTTAAAATGGCGGGAGCAATGATGGTACAAAAAATTGACATGGGTATCGTTTTCGACTAATTTGGGGGTGCTGATTACGAATATTTAGTCAGATTTGAAATTCAATATGGCGGGTGCAAATGATGGTACAAAAAATTGACATGGGTATCTTTTTCGACTAATTTGGGGGTGCTGATTACGAATATCTGGTCAGATTTGAAATTCAAAATGGCGGGAGCAATGATGGTACAAAAAATTGACATGGGTATCTTTTTCGACTAATTTGGGGTTGCTGATTACCAATATCTGGTCAGATTTGAAATCCAAAATGGCGGGTGCAAATGATGGTACAAAAAATTTACATGGGTATCTTTTTCGACTAATTTGGGGGTGCTGATTACGAATATTTGGTCAGATTTGAAATTCAAAATGGCGGGAGCAATGATGGTACAAAAAATTTACATGGGTATCTTTTTCGACTAATTTGGGGGTGCTGATTACGAATATTTGGTCAGATTTGAAATTCAAAATGGCGGGAGCAATGATGGTACAAAAAATTGACATGGGTATCTTTTTCGACTAATTTGGGGGTGCTGATTACGAATATTTAGTCAGATTTGAAATTCAATATGGCGGGTGCAAATGATGGTACAAAAAATTGACATGGGTATCGTTTTCGACTAATTTGGGGGTGCTGATTACGAATATCTGGTCAGCTTTGAAATTCAAAATGGCGGGTGCAAATGATGGTACAAAAAATTGACATGGGTATCTTTTTCGACTAATTTGGGGGTGCTGATTACGAATATTTGGTCAGATTTGAAATTCAAAATGGCGGGAGCAATGATGGTACAAAAAATTGACATGGGTATCTTTTTCGACTAATTTGGGGTTGCTGATTACGAATATCTGGTCAGATTTGAAATCCAAAATGGCGGGTGCAAATGATGGTACAAAAAATTGACATGGGTATCTTTTTCGACTAATTTGGGGGTGCTGATTACGAATATTTGGTCAGATTTGAAATTCAAAATGGCGGGAGCAATGATGGTACAAAAAATTGACATGGGTATCTTTTTCGACTAATTTGGGGGTGCTGATTACGAATATTTGGTCAGATTTGAAATTCAAAATGGCGGGAGCAATGATGGTACAAAAAATTGACATGGGTATCTTTTTCGACTAATTTGGGGGTGCTGATTACGAATATTTAGTCAGATTTGAAATTCAATATGGCGGGTGCAAATGATGGTACAAAAAATTGGCATGGGTATCGTTTTCGACTAATTTGGGGGTGCTGATTACGAATATCTGGTCAGCTTTAAAATTCAAAATGGCGGGTGCAAATGATGGTACAAAAAATTGACATGGGTATCTTTTTCGACTAATTTGGGGGTGCTGATTACGAATATTTGGTCAGATTTGAAATTCAAAATGGCGGGAGCAATGATGGTACAAAAAATTTACATGGGTATCTTTTTCGACTAATTTGGGGGTGCTGATTACGAATATCTGGTCAGATTTGAAATTCAAAATGGCGGGAGCAAATGATGGTACAAAAAATTGACATGGGTATCTTTTTCGACTAATTTGGGGGTGCTGATTACGAATATCTGGTCAGATTTGAAATTCAAAATGGCGGGTGTAAATGATGGTACAAAAAATTGACATGGGTATCTTTTTCGACTAATTTGGGGGTGCTGATTACGAATATTTGGTCAGATTTAAAATTCAAAATGGCGGGTGCAAATGATGGTACAAAAAATTGACATGGGTATCTTTTTCGACTAATTTGGGGATGCTGGTTACGAATATCTGGTCAGATTTGAAATTCAAAATGACGTTGCAACTGAGTGTGCAAAAAATTAACATGGGGGTCTTTTTTTTGGGCAATTTCAAATCTGATCAGATATTCGTAATCAGCACCCCCAAATTAGTCGAAAAAGATACCCATGTCAATTTTTTGTACTATCATTTGCACCCGCCATTTTGAATTTCAAATCTGGTCAGATATTCGTAATCAGCCCCCCCAAATTAGTCAAAAAAGATACCCATGTCAATTTTTTGTACCATCATTTGCACCCGCCATTTTGAATTTCAAATCTGACCAAATATTCGTAATCAGCACCCCCAAACTAGTCGAAAAAGATACCCATGTCAATTTTTTGTACCATCATTTGCACCCGCCATTTTGAATTTTAAATCTGACTAGATATTCGTAATCAGCACCCCCAAATTAGTCGAAAAAGATACCCATGTCAATTTTTTGTACCATCATTTGCACCCGCCATTTTGAATTTCAAATCTGACCAAATATTCGTAATTAGCACCCCCAAATTAGTCGAAAAAGATACCCATGTCAATTTTTTGTACCATCATTGCTCCCGCCATTTTGAATTTCAAATCTGACCAAATATTCGTAATCAGCACCTCCAAATTAGTCGAAAAAGATACCCATGTCAATTTTTTGTACCATCATTGCTCCCGCCATTTTGAATTTCAAATCTGACCAAATATTTGTAATCAGCACCCCCAAATTAGTCGAAAAAGATACCCATGTCAAGTTTTTGTACCATCATTGCTCCCGCCATTTTGAATTTCAAATCTGACCAAATATTCGTAATTAGCACCCCCAAATTAGTCGAAAAAGATACCCATGTCAATTTTTTGTACCATCATTTGCACCCGCCATTTTGAATTTTAAATCTGACCAGATATTCGTAATCAGCGCCTACCTACCTATTTACTTACTGTAGGTAGGTATGACAAAATAAATTCTATTCTATTCTTCCATTCTAATTTAGTTGGTATTTCTATGAATCTTGTCTGCATCCCTTCTAACCTATGTCGCAGTAGATCTAAATAAGTATAATACCTACCTACCTACTTCATAGTAGTGCTAGTCATTTGCACAAATATGAAAAAAATGAAATGATAAAATGGCAACTCCACCTATTGCCGTGTTTTCGATCGGTGGTGCGGCGGCAGTCGGTGGGTCGTCGGGTAGCGACGCGCCGCCGCCCGCGCCGCGACGAAGGTAAGGTAGGGAAGGGGGGTAGGGGAACGCCTATGTCCAACCGTAAACAATCTACAACTACAAACGACTACGTGAAGAAATAAAAAATAAAATGAAATAATAATATTTGACCCCACATAATAAAAATACATAAGTTGGTAGGTAGGTAGCTAGTAGGTACATCCTTACATAAAAATTGGTTGGATGGTAGGCAAGATAGATGAGATAAATAGACGTACGGTACTTAGGTACTTTTACCCGTCGCATTACACATGCTTTCGCACTCATGATTTTCATAAGTTGTTTTTTTTAACTTTTTTTTATTACCCATACTTTTAGATACGAGTAAATATAGAACTGAACTAGCTGAAATATTGACTAGAACACACTTTGTTATTAGAGTTTTTTGTTTAAAAGTCCCGCGCTTTTAAATCACGTCGATCGTGAGCTTGGTTTGCGTACGGTGGAGAGGCACAGGTCCGTCGCTGGCCGTTGCCACTGAGTGAGTGAGGGCAGACGGTGACAGTGACGCTATAACGTCTAATCCACTCGTAAAAAAGAGATGGCAATAGCGCGTGTGTCGTATTTGTAAACGTCGTAAGTGCAATATCACAAAATATTTTTTTAAATATAATAAAAATAAGCTTACTGTATAATCCGTATAGTAAAGGAATGAATATGAACATCATATTTTTTTTTTGTAAAAATCATTCGTTACATTGCTACACTTTCATGGCACTGACTGAATAAAGTATTTCCAGCGCCTAATTTGAAATTTATATTCTATCGAGAAAATTTAATCTAATCGTGTTTTCAATTTTGATAGTTATAGATATGCTCAATTTGATACTCATACTTAAAATTTAACCCGCTCAGAGTTCTATGCGATGATTTACAGTAATCGCCGTGAACCTCGTTTCTATTGAAGGCAGCCCTTAAAGAAGTTTTACTTCAGTCGTGTGGTCTAAAGCACACTCGTTTTTTATAGACTTAGTAAAATTGACGACCGATGTGGCACGGCGGGCGAATATCCGCGGGGGAGGTTGCGGGTTCGATTCCCGCCTTGGGATAAATGTTTGTACGATCTGCAAATATTTATTTCTGGTGTTCTGGGTATTTCCTATGTATAATAAAAAATATCTATGCATGTAAACTATTGTATTAAATATATCTGTCATCTAGTACCCATAACACAAAATCTGCTTAGCTTGGGGCTAGATGATGCTGTGTGGATTGTCCAGCATTATTATTATTATATTATTAGGTCTTAGCACGAGTGAACTCAATCAAACAGTGGTACAATATGTGGCATCTTGATTTGAACGACAATGTTTTCCTTGTTTTTGTTGTTGGTTTTGAAAAAAAAAACGCCATTTGCTTCTTCAAAACGACGACAGCTGACTTTTTTTACTTACTCGACTTGACTAAAAACTATTTATTTTAATCCACTTGACGTCAAAATTGTCTGTCGAAGGACGGACAGATGCCACGAATAAATAAAAAAAAAGTTGAAGTGATTTGAAAAGAAGTTGATTAGCGAATAAAATAAAATTATTTGTTTCCAGAAAGGTCCTAGAATTAGTATCACTGCTGACATCGCCTAGAAACGTAGTCCAATACCTTAAAACGTTCAAGTAAGTTTCATTTTATATTAGTCTTAGCTCTACAACCTAGATTAAGTTTTGATTTAAGTACCTACCAAATCCGTAGTTTTTTTCTACTAACTTGTATATACACTCATCTGCTCAAATTTAAAATAAGTTCTATAATAAGTATTAAATATAATAAGTTCTAGAGGTCAAAGTGAGTACCTTGGCGGAACACTTTCGATCAATGATACCTCTAGATGACGGGTCACATACAAAATTATAGCTAAAAGCTGATATATTTATACTTAAACAGCTACATTTGTTTACTAACGGAAGTAAGAAAAAAATTATAAATAGTTAAACATAATTATAAAAATACACAACTATGATTATTTGTTCTAGGCAATGGTTGACTAATCGCAATAGTTCTAACTACGGCAGTCGAGACGCAGATACAAAAGCCAGAACGCGAGTGGCAGCTAAGGTTGCATTACTAGCGGCATGTTCAGGTATTCACTATAAAATACATAATAATAATGCTGGACAATCCACACAGCATCATCTAGCCCCAAGCTACGCAGAGTTTGTGTAACGGGTACTAGATGACTGATATACTTAATACAATACATAACATATTTTTTATTATACAGAACATCTAGAATATACATTTGCAGATTGTACAAACATTTATCCCAAAGCGGGAATCGAACTCGCAACCTCCTGCGTCGCAGGCGGACATTCTCCGCCCTACATCGGCCGTCGGACATCAATAGACTAGTTAGAGTTTTCACTAGGGGACTTTCTCAGTATAAATAATAATAAATAATAAATAATGCTGGACAATCCACACAGCATCATCTAGCCCCAAGCTAAGCAGAGCTTGTGTTATGGGTACTAGATGACTGATATACTTAATACAATATTATATTACATACATAGATATTTTTTATTATACATAGAAAACACCCAGAACACCCGGAATAAATATTTGCAGATCGTACAAACATTTATCCCAAGGCGGGAATCGAACCCGCAACCTCTGCGTCGCAGGCGGACATTCGCCCACCGCGCCACATCGGTCGTCAATGGTAGTATGGTGGTACATAGTTCTCTTTCGATTTAAAGGGTGTGCTTTCAAACATCTAACTAGGTTAATCTAGGCGTCAGTTTTAAGATATACCTACCAGTGCCTGAAGATACAATCGTGGGCTTATCTCTAATTTGTATTAATCTCTAATTTGTTAATAGATGACCTGAGACATATAGTGGGTACGGATTCGACGCGAAGAGGCCTTCTGACCGTTTTCGACCTGTTTCAAACTCAAGAGATAAATAGAAGACTGATATTTGTATTACTTGAAGGTAAGTTCTTAATAAATAAAGATTTTATCGTAGCGTATATGCTAAGTGATTTGGCCATGCTTCTGACTACCTCTTTTAGACATCCTCAAAACTTATTATCAGGTAGTCAATCTGGTTGTATAAAAAAAAATCTAAGGATGTAAGTAGTACGTCTGTTTTTTAGAAAAGATAAGACAATAAATAACATTACGCCTGTAATCCTCAAGCACGGTAGGTAGATCCGATCTTTTAGAACTTATACCTATATACTAGAGATTCTTCGAGAATATCTAAGGGTAGTCAGAGGTACGTCCAGGCAGTACATTTGGTACGAACTCACATTTTGCAGTAGTTAGTATGCCATACGTGACAGGTTCAAGCCCATCGCTGCAGCTAGAATACTAACTGGTTTCCTCGTGATGTTTTCCTTCACCATAAATTTTTCGAACAGAAAAATCTATTGGGTGCACGACCGGATTTGAACCTACGACATTAGGATCAGAAAACGGGGTCACTACCACTAGACCACCGGTGCCGTGTTATTACGCTTGAAAAAAATTAACTGATATATTCTTGTTCCAGTGGCGTTAACAAACCTGTTCCCGGACAACGATATCCCAGGTTTATTCCGTAAACTGTATTCAAACTCTCCCCGGGTGCCCGTGCCGAAGAAATCTGTAAATATTTAGTTGAAGAGATAGGTAATGAATATCTTATTTGTTTTGAATTATTTGAATGCCATCTTATACTACAGCACCTTATTAATAATAATAACTGTCATTTTATCGAGGTTTCTTCTTATCACATACAGAAGAATATTCTTGGTCATTGCCACTTTCTTGTCAACCAAAAGGTAACGGTTTCTTCTTATCATATACAGAAGAATATTCTTGGTCATTGCCACTTTCTTGTCAACCAAAAGGTAACGGTTTCTTCTTATCATATACAGAAGAATATTCTTGGTCATTGCCACTTTCTTGTCAACCAAAAGGTAACGGTTTCTTCTTATCATATACAGAAGAATATTCTTGGTCATTGCCACTTTCTTGTCAACCAAAAGGTAACAGATTTTTAGCAATGCACAACATGCATAGTTAAGTTTATCAAACGATTTTAAAGCCATTTGAATTAGCAATTACCAAAGGTCGTCCGTCTAAATGACAAACAGAAGCCATGAATTAGATTAGATATTGCATAACATTAATAAAATGAGAGTAGTTATTATTAAATATAAATCTGTTGTGGAAAAAAAACAGACAAATACACCTGTGTCATTTTATATTTTTAGATAATAGGTAGCACATTAATGATATTAAATTGAAGAAAGGTCTGATATTAGTATAAATTTTACATGTTCAAGTTTAATGTTACGTTTCGTACATTCAATAGTTTTATAAAGCATGTAATAGTGTCACGCATATTATAACGCTTGTATGCGTTGTATGTGTTGTTACTGACAAATAAACTAAGTAAAGCAACGTGCTGCCTCACTTTGTATGGGTGACAGCTAGTGGCATTTAACTGAGCGCCTCCGTGCTTAAGATACGTTAGTTCCGGACACAGAAGAGTAAACGTTTCCAATAGTAGAGTTATTATTTTAACAGTAACGGTCGTATTTTGAAGGAAAATCTCTAGTCGTCACTCCAAATCCGCGTTAATGTGTTAAAGACGAAAGAAGTGTCTATTTGAAAAAACCTCAATGAAGTTTCGTATTGTAGTTTTCAGTCACACTGCCCCTTCAGTAAAGGCACAACCTGCGTGGACTCGCGTCGGCTATCTCAGGCGTTTTGTATGAGGCAGACAGAGGCAGAGGGATTAGACCTGCGCCGTCTGTTCTAGTGTAAACCTTGCCTTCTGACGCGTCACGACACACGGGGTATAATGTGATTCTGGCTTAACCGTTGCATAGTGAAGCTGTCGTTATTTCAGGCCGCGAAGTGTAAATCAGAAGGACAATACGAAACTTCGTTACTTAAACCGAATATCATTTCGGTTGTCGATCAGACTTTGATAATAATACATCATAAAAATTGCTGATAGAACCACGGTCGCGAAATCATATATTTAAGAGTTATTCATCGAGTGGGGTTAGACTCCGATGGCGCAGATATTTAACACATCTCGTATCAAGGGGAGGGTCGTTGGCTTAAATCCCACTCGGTTTATAACTTTTGGGATAATATAAAATCTTTAAGAATAAGGAATTGTGCATATCTAAAGACATCTCTCTGTCATAGCGTTTCTATTGTATTTATTCTTCTGTGGTTCTGGCTAGTAAACCATGTCAGTTACTAAGAGAAGATGCCATGATGAAAATCAACTGGCCTAAGACTTAATAATAAAAGCAATAAATAGCATATCATACGCAATAAAGTTTAAGTAATACTTAATCATTGTTAACATTCCATTTTAGGGTTTTCATACATAAATTTAAATTATTTATTTGTAATTGAATAAGCAGCTAAATATTTATTTACGTAGATTAATAAAATGTTTTGAATTATTGATATATTTTATTTTAAAACCCTCTAGTTTCTAATAGTAGTGAACACTGTGTGCATTTTCGAAACGTGCAAACTACAATTTAATAAAGTAAGAGTAGATTTCTGTTGGTACCTACTTAATATTCGGCCATTTTTACTTACTTCCTTTCTCATAGTGATTTCCACTTGTAACAATCCTGGCCCCTAGCTTGGTAATACTGACTGTTCTTATATCTCATTTGGTAGTGACTTTACCTTCCATGTTGTGGGTTCGATCCCCATTAAGATCATTGGAACATTCTAAATTCTTATAAAGTATGAAGATAAATTAAATTCAAAACTAAATTTGAGAGATTTTTTATTAATTTCAATTCGAAAAACCGCTATATGTCACAAAAAAGTTATTGAATGTCAATAAAATTCCTAAATCCTTTCGAGAACTGCCATATAATAAGTTCAAAACAAAACTGTATGCTTAGTCGTCGATTAGTGTTTATATAAGGGTAATGATTTATTAATTTGAAATTTATATTATTTATTTCATTTGACATCTCATTGAATTTAAATTTCCTGTTTAATTTAGTTATTGGGCTCTCTGATACCAATGTGATTACTACAACACTTGTATTTCTAGTTTTAGGGTTTTTTTTCTATCCCTTTGGCTTCAATCTCACCTGATGGTAAGCTATGGTCTAGTTATATTCATAAATATTTGCATGCTGGGTCTTTCTGGCGAAGTGTGAGAATCAATGACTATATTTTAGTTCTTAATATGCACTATACTTCACGTATATAAATTATTTTCATATTATTTGCAGTAGTTGGTATTCAATACGTGACGGTTGCAAGCACATTGACGCTGGCAGAATACTAACTGGTTTTTTCACTATGTTTTCCTTCTCCTTCACTTTTACATAAAAAAATGTAGTAAAATAGGTAAGTACGTGTATGATTTAAAATTCACACTTTTCCCGTCTGTTTGTTTTGCCTCGCTTTACTTTCCAAACACTTGAGTTCTGAGCGCGTCTGCTCAAAAATTCACCCATACTCACCCATACGCGTAAATTATTCAAAAGGTATGATAATGCAACACGAATTGAATGCACATCACAATGCAGCGAAAGATTGCCAAATGAAGGCGGTAAACGGTGCGACCACTTTGTGTTGTACAGTCCACCGCACAGGTCTCTATGCCTAAGCTGAAATGGGACTTATTGCTTTGAGCTTAAAGGTTTAGAGTGTGGTAGAACTTGGGGGGTAGGCTGTACTTACTTTCCGGAAGGGTTGGGCGTGCGCCAGCGGCGGGAGCGGGCTGCCAAGAGCTCCCGTTAATGTAGCCTTATTCGGACTTTTTCCTAATTACCGACATTCAATTCGGTTATATGGTTTGGGAATGGCTTTTTTAGGCTGGTTTTAGTCTTACGCCGACGGCACGCGCACCGTCAGCGCTGATGGCTGAGATATATGAATTTCTAGGAAGCGTTTTTGAATGACGCGTAGCTATCAGCGCGCACGGTAGTCAGCGCTGATAACTACGCGGGCGTACGCGTCGCGCGTCGGCCCCGCGTAGTTGTCGGCGCTGACAATCGCACGAGCGCTTCTGCTTAAGGCGGTCAGTACGATACTAAAACGAGCCACGCTGAGCCTCAGCGCTGACAAACTACGCGCTGAGCTATGAGCGCTGATGGTGAGCGTGAGACTAAAATCAGCCTTAATAGTGGTGGAATCTCTAAAATGAGTTTTCTTGATTTGTTTTTCGGAGCAATTTATCTGTATTTAATTATTTACAAATATGTGTTTAAGGGAAAATTTTAAGCAATTTAAAACTTTTCAGACTATTCCGAGGTCGGAATAGTCTGAAAAGTTGATTGTTGATGATGAAACGACCCCCAAAATTAAATATAAAGTATTTTACTCCATATCTATCTGAAAAATATTGGATTTAGACTATACCTATTTCTGTGTTTATGTGTAGTATTCCTGTGTTTCGGTATTATGTATATTTATATTTGTCTCAAACTATTGAAGGGTATATGGGTGCCGGTGATTACCTAAAGGCACATAAGGCCTAACACTTTTGAACCTCAGGTTGATGGACACAGGGCAGTGCATATTGCAAACGTACGCGAAGTCAACGTATATATATGGGTATAAGGTATATATATGGTATGTATGTACCAGCAGGGCTAAGAGTTGTCTACTCGATATTTCGTGGAAAATAGTGATACTTACCTCTTTGTTACGTTAGCTAAGAAGGCAGTGCCAAAAACCCATCTTTTTAAAATTCAAATTAGACTTATCGCTAAAGTTTAGCTGTGGGTCTGATGTCTACAAATTCAAACATCACTAATGGTAAAATATCTCGTGTCAAGCGCGACATATCTTGGTGGGCCATCTGCTTGTGCTATCTGTGATAAAAAAAATGAATAGCGTCGAAATCGGAATAGTAACAGCGAGTGTGTCCGCGATTTGAACACGTTTGCTGACGCAGTGGTGGATTTCGCGGATCCAACAGCTATTGTCGTCCGGATACCCGACACACGTCTCCCTTAACTTGATGAATTGATGTTACCAATATAACTTTTCAACTCTACAACTTACCTTTGCCATATAAGGTGTAAAAAGATGAACAGACATAATTTTATTTGTGTAGTTTGTAATTATGGACCTGTAAGCTGTCTGAAATAAAGATATATTTATAATATTGGTGAATATTTACACAGCCGCATCTAGCCCTTTAACTAAGCGAAGTTCCATACAATCCAGATAAATTGGTAAAATAAATAAATAATTTTGGTTTGTAATTTTTTTTGATATTTCGTTTGCGCAGAAGACAGCACAAACTTCGTACAAATGTTTGCCTGTGGTGGAAATTGAACACACAAACGACAGGGCAAGAGGAAAGCTACTTTCAACTGAGCTGTGAGGTCAAACCTCTAATGTAGAGTCTTGACCAGGAACTACCTAATGCCTAAGAGGCGGTTGAATTTGTTCAGTTTGAGGTTTTTTTTTATGTAATTGCTGATGGAACAAGCTTATGGCCCATCTCATGTTAAATTAGGACTGTTAAACATTTTTATTTGTAGTACAAAGATTCAAGAACCGAAATTTAACCAAATATCGGTTTTGTTTCTCTTACTTGTCTCACATAAATTTAGCAAGCCCTACATCTGAATTCACAATTCAATATATCTTCATGAATATGTATTTTCGTTTCGATTTCACTTATCGCTCTTTTTTCGAAAACACACGATAATTTATGGCTCTACCATTTATTTACGCAACCATAAAAATCGTCTGCGAATCTTAACCTCAAACGGTAAACAATTTCACGCGTAGTGATTCAATTTAATTGGGGATTATCTTTTTTAGCAATTCCTTGCTCCTTTCAAACCGTTGTCAAGAATTATCGGTGACAGACGACAAATGATACAGCAGGAATCGGCAATCTGTAAATATAGGGACAACTGGGCCCCTGGTTATAGGGCACTGGGCAAGTGGACAGTATGCGAGACCGCACTCAAACTCAAGGCCGTCTAGCTGGTGTAAGAATAACTTTGATTAATGATGCTGTGCCTTCCCGCTCCAGTATGTATTTTGACGTTGAAAAGATTTCAATAAGTTTTCTGTGGAAAGTACTTTCACCGGTTTTGGTTATGTCTTGTTTTTCTAACCTATACATTAGATGAAGTAGGTAGGTATGTATAGATCACCGAAAAACACACTGCTAAGTAAAGTAGGTGCCTATCGTACAGCTGCGAGAGCGTTATTGCCATCTATACTGCCGATCGAGTCGTACATTACAGTCTACAGTTTGTTCTAAAGGCAAAATTGTTTCCATTACAGTGGCCTTCCCAAAGTCCCTGCGCCAATAAATGTAGGTGGGTATTTAGCAGACTATTTACTGCCCGACACTGCGCTGCGCGACTCTCTAATACTCTTAATTATTTTTGCTAGTGTAAGCTGTTTTTCTGACGGGAAAATGCAATTGTAACATTTTGCATTTTGCCTTCCCTTCGGGTCTCTCATTACGTACTCTCGTTGCGTCCGCCACGGCTGAGATCGTAGAATAATTAGACTCTAAATCAAGTGCAGTAAAGCGGTCAACCGCTCGAATGTGGTATGAATAGTCAATCGTCATTAAATTGTTCAGCTTTGGTAGTTTAACGCGTTCGGGTAATGCCTTTACTGACTTTCGACTTGCCCCTATTGAAGATTCATACGTTCAGCTCAGGAAGTGAGGGAAAATGACTCCCCAATGTTTTCTTTGCAATTTACGAATGGTGATTTAGGGTTCACAAAATGCGGATATTTATTCACATAATTGGTATCCTTTTCTACACAAAAATCTACTAATGTTTAGCTATATTGGCTTGCCGCTAGTTTAATGAATTTCATAAAATTTGAGGATCTGAATTCATAATGAGAGTAAAAGAAAATTACAAACAAAAGCAGGTTTATTTACCACGGGTTTCCACTTGCTACGATCTTGACATACCTCTATTGCTTCATTCACTCTCTTATTCTTCATAGAAGGTCGTAGGGTACTCTTGACGAGACTTTTTTGTAAATCTAATAATTACCTACAGTCAGTTAATGAAATACACAATATTCTACGTTTCGGCTGTGGTAGGCACAAAGGTAGGCTAATAAAGCGTTGTAAATAAACACGTCTATCGTAATAGCTTGCGCACTCCTACTAAAAACTAGATCATACATCGAGTAAAATTTAATTAATATCACCGCTCGAATGAAGTTTGCTTCAAATTTAAGCTGTGCAAGATTTAAAACGACAGCTCACATTTTGTTGGTAGGTACGTAATTATACCGCGCAGTGGAAATAATAGTACCTACTAGCGTACAGAAGTTTCACTGCAACCGACTCAGGGCAGAATCACATTATAACCTCACCGCGTGTCGTGACGCGTCAGAAGCCTATCGGCTCCATCGGCTTATCCCATACATTTTGTATAGAAGTAATTACACTACAGCAGACTGCGTGGGTCTGTTTCTTATTTCTGTCTATCGCATACGGAATACTGAGACCATCAACACGGGTCCACGCGGATCTAATGTGATTGTGCCTTCAAACAGACATTTACTGTATATATTTGGTACATAAACGAGCGAAAACATAGCGAAAACACCGCTTAAAATCAGGGAGTGACAGCTTATTATTCTAACTGACAGCTGTTCAGCGCCCCTAAAATGAAGTTCGTAAGAGTTCGAAACTTTCGAGTCAAATAGTATTTAAGGATAGAACGATAAAGCCCATTTTGCATTGTAAGTCTGCGTGGAGTGGTACAGGTATGATTATACCGTGGCTCGCCTCGAAGCGGGCGCAATGTGCCAAAACGCTTACTCGCGGTATTGCACTACTATTGTTCTGCGATAACGTTTTTTTAGCCCTCAAAACGGTCAGAACAAGGTTTATGAGTGTTGTGCTTGTTAGCCAAAACGGGATTTAGAACGGGAGTTTTCCCGTAATGGCTTTGACATGATAAGAGGCCTATAGCTTACCACCGGTCAGGGTACTGATGATATACAACAAATAACTAGTTTTCATGTTTATATGTGCATAGGTATCTAACATAAACTTACTCATATATCTAAAGGACTAAAGGAAAATAATCTGCGGGAGTATGTTTTCAACGGCTTAAAACTTCTAGCATTTCTAAGGAGAACTTTTCCGTACTGAAAAGTTTAATTTAGAATGTCTTTTACATCTCCAACTCCAAATAATTATACCTGAACTGAATCCTAACATATTTTTGCTGGCTCGGGCACTTTTGAATCCGTAATTCTAGCATTTTCTATTAGGTTTCGTTCGAGTTTTGTGATTAGGGGCGCTTTTTGAGTTGCAGTGGGAAGGCTTTAGCTCAATTCCAACTTTGAGTAATTGTTATTAGAAAGTCTGAAGCCCACAGTGTAACTATTTTTGCTGGCATCAGCTCTCAAACCCACAAACGTAGTTCTAGAATTTTCCGTAGAGTTCCGTTCGAGTTTCCTGATTAGTGGCCATCCTGAGTCAGGGCTTCGCCTCGATGCACCCGCTTCCTGTCACCTTTACTGCACTTTGAGTCTACTCATCACGACATAGTAGAGAATAAAGTCTTGTTAAGTTTTAGCGGGTTGCAAGACTTGCAAGTGCAGCCTATCAAGAATGGAAAACTAAATGCTAAAAATTATTTGTGGAAATATTTACACATTATCTAGTTCCAAACTAAGCATTGCTTGTACTATGTTCCGTTGTTCATGTTTTAAAGTTCCGAAATAAACATTTATTATTATTATTTATGTTTGTGACAAATGTATTGTTTTGATGTACCCTGACTACTTTACTTAGACATTACTATTGTAACAATTACAGTCGTTTCAATAATAGTGTATTTCGTATTTTTTTTGCATCACTGTCTGAAGAGCACCGGTGGTCCCACTAGGGAGTGACCCGCCTTCTGATCAAATAATTAATGTGTGCAATGTCAGTGCTCTCAAACGGTGAATAAAAACATCATGAGGATACCAGTTAGTACCAACAACTGAAAAATGTGGGTACCTATGTACCAATAAATGTAACCAAATCTCAATATACCTCTGACTGGAGTAGGTACGTCAGATATCCCTTAAATATCCTCGAAGAATCTCGAGAGATTTGATGGGATATCTACCGAGCTTGAGGATTAATTAGGCCATGATGCTAGTTCTTTTTATTCAACACATTAATATTTTTTACACATTTTACAGGGTAAATACTGTGGCAAAATGTAAAAGTACGTGCCTACTTCTAACTGAGCTGTGAGGCCAGTCATGTAATTGATTAATGTAGGTTTTATTTAATTAGTATGAACTCTTTCAAACAGCTCTTTTATATAACGTGAAGGGTGTTAGGTATGGATGTGGATAGTTAAAAAAGTAGAGATAGACCAAAGAAAAGATGGATGGATTGTGTAAAAGATGATATGAGCAAGAAAGGAGTGAACACAGAGATGACGACTGATCGAAGAGACTGGAAGAAGAAAACCTGTTATGCCGACCCTACTTAAAGTGGGATAAGGGCAGATAATGATGATAATAAGCTCTTTCAAACAGGCTGTTACTCTGCAGCATTTTACAGAGTTCCGTTCGAGTTCCCTGATTAGTGGCTGCCCTGAGTCAGCGCTCCGCTCCGTTGCGTCCGCTTCCTGCCACCTTTGCTGCGCTTTCAGTTGCTTCTGTCGTTTTACCAACATCACAAATATTTTAGACTGCTGTTTTTATTGGACTTAAAATTTAATTTTACCTCATCATCGTAGAGCTCTTAACTCGTCCGGGGAAGTACTACCACTACGCCTATTTCTGCCGCCAAGCAGCTTGCTGTGTACCGGTTTGAAGGGAGTGGCTGCCGGTGAAATTACAGGCACATGAGGCTTAACACCTGTGCGCCTCATGTTGATGGACGCAGAACAGTGTATTGTAAGTTACGTTCCAAACGAACATGACCTACAAGGCAATGCTTTGTTGTAGGCCATTGTAACCACTTAACATCAGGTGGGCCATAAGGTTGTTCCATCAGCAAATTTTATAAAAAAAATCTTTACTCAGCAGTGAAGAACAATCTAGGTTTCTACCTATGATTACAAAATTATATTGTCTCAAATTACTTAGCTTTTGTCTTCTGAATTCAATAAGAGAAATCTAGTTTCAATTAATTAGTCAGTGGATTTCTAATTACAAAGTTTCTTGCAGTTCATGGTCGTTCCCAATGTATCTTGCTTCAGATACTGCATCGACATACATCTAGATACCCGTACATCATATCCGTGGGCCTAGACAAGGCGACGAGTTACTTTAAAGAGACGATTCTCTTTGATGCAATTCTATTTCTATACTCAATACATTTATTGCTTTCACATGGTTTAATTTTTGATACAAACATTGTTCAAATGTGAAAGTAGGTATCACGTGGACCCTGAATAGGGTACAGCAATATGGAGCCAGGCCGAGGTTATAAAGTAGGTAGGTCGTAGATATAGATTTACGGTCTGTTTCATGATCCCTGACACTTTATAACGGGTCTATAAAATCATAGTTTCACTGTCACTTTCATGTCAACAAATAGAGATGGCAGATAACAGCCTTATCAACTATTTTAACAAAAGAATACATTAGACACCATTATGAAATAGACGGGTAGTATTTAATGCATGTATTGCAATATATTTCTAAAATTCAATTTCTGAACGGGTGCCGCTGGGACTGAAGTTTGTATGAAAATAGCATTATATACCATTTATTCATACATACGAACTCTCAGAAGGTGTCGCTCATACATAATATATAATGTATACACACACCCTGACTTAATACGCACATTAACCCATATTTAAAATGTTAAGTACCTATTTTATTTTATATCAATGTCACTTGGGGGAATGTATTCTGTACAGCTAACGCTTTTTCAGGAGACTCAATTTCCTGTTGGACACATTTACTACACATTTAACATTTATCTAATTCTATTTAAAAATGCAAGTGTGTTTGTTACAAACAAGCAAATAAACAAGTTGTCCGTTGACTGACGCACCACGTGAGCTGCGTGGTACGAAAATTAATATAAGAAATGCGTTCTACGCAGCTTAATCACGTGGTATGTCAGAGGACAACTTATTTGTCACCAACTGTACACAACTAGTTTAGAAAATGTTGAGATCGGACGAAGTCGCGGGTAACTACTAAATAACTAGTACTAACTACTTATATATTCGTTGGCGTTGTGATAGTTTGGGTCAATTCCATACACTATGGATTTTCCTCTTATCAATATCGATAATGAAATATAGTTTTCTGTTAGCCTACAGATACAGCACAATCAAATTGACGTCTAAATGTAGTTTAATAAGCCTGCCGAACTAAGCTGATAAATCATATTGATTTGATTGTTTACTATGTTGTTTCTACTGGTGGTTTGGTGGTATCAAGTATCAACCCCACTTTCCGATCCTTCTTAGGGCCTAAGACCCTAAGTTTTTTATATGGTCGTGTTGTTGTAGATTTTTCTATTAGAAAAAAAAATGTGCGCTATGTTTGTGTTCTCAGACGGTGAAGGAAAACTTTGAGGAAGTCTGTGCCTTAGTCATGCAGCTCCGCACGTCAATACCATGTCTTTCTTTTGGATTAAGCTGACCAGCTGAAAGAATGGTATAGGTGCTGAAAAAACTTACTCCATCTCAGGTATTCAAGCGTTCCGTAAACTCAAGCATTCGTTAGAAAAGTTACTCTTTTTACATGTTGCTTCTGTGCGTAAAAAATCAGAATTTCTATTATATATTAAATATGAATTAGTACCTCGTCGGCCATAATGGCCGCTGTGATACCAAATTCGCAAAATATAAAAAAAATTGTACTCGTGGTAGGTACCGACTGTTAAGAGTAGTGACTGTATTTTACTCTAGACTTTATATTTAAATGTAAAAAGCTATCGGCAGTCACAATCAACCTTATTACGAACGTTAAAGAGTTTGTTTTGCGATAGTAAGAAAGTTTCATTTTGCTCGAACTTAGAATTCGAAGCACCTCTTCCTTTCCACATCCTTAATTTTATTCACTGTATAAATAAAAATATCGGACTTAATTCCTCCCTAAGGTGCCCCATATTTTCTCAGTTGTTTATTGCCTAGTGGCAAGAATGCACAATAAAACTTTGTAAAGATTAGTGCACCAATGAAAGAATTGAGGTTGGTTTTTGGGTTAGAAAAACAAGCGTTACAGAGCTAATCGTCCTAAAACAACAAATGGTCCAAACTTAATGGACTTTTGTCAAAATAAAATGTCCCCTACGTGACCGACGGTCAGGTTCACAGGTTTTTAATATATATGAAAGGAATGAAATCGCATGTGAATTTTTGTTTGAAATATAGAAACAAAAATAACGTGATTGGATTAAAGCCTTTAGTCAGCTTAGTTGGTGAAAATCAACGTTTATCTCTCGTTGCCAAATGTGCTTGGTGTTCACTTTTCAAAACTATTTATGCAGCTTTCTACCATCGTATGTGAGCAAAACGATCAGCGGTGGAGTTTATACTCACACCTTGATGCCAGGGTAATCATTTCTGATATTATTTTCCCAAAAATTATATATTTTTTTAAAACTCTACTTAGATTATGGAATGATCTTTTTACTAAGGTTTCCCACTCAAGATTCCTTGAGGGTGATGGGGTTTAATGGTGTTTAATAATTTGAACTTACGAATCGTATACACTCTAGTGCTGTACGCTCTAATTACGTTTGACAGATTTTTCCTGCAGGTAAAATACTAGTAGGTTTAGGTACTACTCTATAGTAAAAAACATTCTAATCCACACACTAATGTGTCGCACGTTCGTAATAGGTAGTCGCTTCCACATCGTGCTAGACACACAGAATCCCCCGGCTTTAAGTAATCACTTGTTGTTCCTCGGTAAATCCTAGTGAAGTCCAATCTTAGACAATTTCATAGCACTGATGGGACCTATTAACTACAGCAGACGGATAATGAACAACACAATTTTAAAGCTAATGAAGAGTTTTTGTGTGTATACAGAACTTTCGTAGTTAAAGCGTATATTTTAAGTTTATTCATTTCAAAAAAATTCAGTAGGCTTTTTTTATGCGATTGCTGATAGAAATAGCAAATGACCTACCTGATGTTAAATGGTTACCAAAGCATTACCTTGCAGACCACAGTTGTAAGAAACATGCCCTACGATGCACTGATCTGCGTCCATGAATCATGCTGATGTTAAGCCTTATGTGCCTGTAATTTCATCTTTACACATTTACTCAATAGTATTTTTTAAAGCTTTCGCCAACACATAGTAAACATGTCATAGTGTATTTATAAATGGGCGATTAATACTTGCGTAAATACAACTGTTTAACAGACTTGTTCTTTTATAAATAGTTGTCACTTTTCCTTATTTTCATTTCATTTGTGAAAACTTAAGTGTTTATATCTCTAATTTTATCTAACTTTATAACTTCAGTAACACGGTTATTTTAATCACTTCAGAAGCTTTCCAGTTTCTATTTCTGAGAAACTTTAAATTTTATTTACTGTACAGATTATTGAGATACTTTAGAAGGTGAAGATAAGTTGAAATAATAAACGCTCTACATGAAATAAGCTCTTTGCCATTCGTAGACCCTCTACGCCATTCGTAGATCCTCTACGCCATGTGTAGAGCCTGCTATAGACCTTTCCTATCTTTGTGTACTACGCTTAAACCACCCTCGGCTATCTCGCTAGTTAATTGTAATCAAGCTACGGCAATTTGACTGGCGTACACTAATGTCTAGTTAGACTACCTACTGGTTACTGTCAGGCGGGTGTTGCCAGCTATTAACTAATAACTTGACGCTTAATGGTATAATAGCTTTAATCTATTTAAGCTTATTATGATTCTTGATGTATTTACATTAAGTAGTAAAACTGTATAATTTACAGTACAGCTTCTATATTTGAATATCTATAATTAGAACCGATAAATGACGACGAACTGCACCCTGATCATATCAGGTTAGCATCAAAATCCAGTCGCACGTGTCAAGTATGACAGATTTGCGATGGAAAATCTGTCAATAAGGAATATCTTGTGCGGTTGTAAAACTTCCGAAAAGTTGAAACACATTTTTTCATCATTATCAGTAGCTTGTAGAAGTCTGTAGCACTAGCACTAGCACTAGCAGTAGCACTACTGGGCTTAGGCCCCCCCATACGTTTCCACAAAGAACGATTTTGAGCCCTTTCCCTCTCCATAGCTGGTTGTGTGACTTTGTGTATGAGGCCAATAGTTAGCAACCACGTTTCAGTTCCATAAGTCGTCACTGGTAACACTCACTATCTATAGACTTTCGTCTTGAGGCTTTGCGGTAACTGTGACGAGAAGATGTCTGCCCATCCGAGTTGGATTCGTCGGCTGAACTCTTTATCGAATTTAGACTTAGCTAGTTGGACCGTCTGATCCAAATCTACATGGCCTACAACTTCGATGATATCGCTCCCAACATGTACCGGTACGGGTGCGACATAAGCATTTTACATAATTTTCGCCTTACTTTATATTCTTTTTACGAATAAGATCTCAAATCATCAAATCTGACAAAATTAGTTCTAGAGGGAAAGTATTACCTTTAACTCAAATATTCATGAATCTAATCCTACAATTGCCTTATCAAAGACATACCAAGACGGACAGATCAACGTTACCTACGGGCGATATATGTTAATACGGATTACCGGCAGCCTCGACTGAAAGCCGGCATTGGCGAGTATTAATTAAATGCACTGTATGCGACACGTAAAAGCACTTTCACGGTGCTTATCGGTACCTGTCGAATTATTCGGTCGAAAAGTGAGGAATTATGGCGCGTTTTTAAATAAATTTTGTTTGTATTTAATTTTTCGACAGAGATTCAAAAACAGAACACACAAGATCTAAAATCTTGTCTAGAAGGAGGCGAAAATCACATGTTGCTTGTGGATGTAATATTAATCGATCCTTATAATACGCTTCTGGAAGTAAAGTCCATACTTTTAGGAGGATACATTTGAAAAAAGACGTGCATGCAAAATAAAATAAGTAGTCTTTGTTCCTACTATTTCAGATCACGAACTATATCTATGCTATGTTTTATCCAATCCTAGATTTTTTTCTTAAGGTTGTCAAAAAATTAATATGTTTTTACATTATAAATATTATGTCATTAGTCTATTTGCTGTACCTTAGGCAAATATACGCCTTCCCCAAATGACGTAGATGTTGCTATAGTTGACACTTGACAGATTAATTGGTGACCGCAGGGTCGGTGTTTAGTACCTAAGAACATAGAAATTACCAGACCAGTCTTTTCTTGGTACAGTATGACCTCATTAGAGAACAATGTACCTACTAACAAAGAACTAACTTTGTGCAAAGCTCCATTCTAAAAAGCTTATTGTAAAATGCATTAAAACTGACCACGACATTTAAAAAAACTTTGAAAGAACTTCAGTGCTTAAAAGAGTCTAATAAAGTTCCAGTAGAAGTTACTAAGGCTGCTTACAAACAGAATTTTTTACCTTGGTGTGAAATATGCTACTGGTTTTACTGTTTATAAGTAACGAGTGGAACGCGCGCGACTTCACTCGGTTTAAGCTGATTTCATACATACTTCAACCCCTGCTGAAGTATATATGCTTTAGGGGTTGATTTTTTTGTATAGAATTCCTTTCTTGTACCCTTCATGAACCAAAACAAATATACCTTGAAGTTTCAAGTATCTACGGTTAGTGGTTTAGGCTGTGCGTTGTCTAGCAGTGACGTGTCCAGGCTAATGATCGTGATGAACCATTTATCTCACTACGGGAATCGAACTCGCGCTTTTCATCTCAAAAAAACCGTTACTATCGCCTTCTGCACTACTGGTGGCATGTTAACCATAATTTTTAAGTTACCATAACCATAATTTCTACACATATTTTTACATATTCAATTAAATAATTTGTTTACTTTACCATAGTTCCAGCATGGCTATTGTTAGTACCACCATGGCTATTTCTGCCACCACAGTGTGGTTGTACTTCGTTATGAAGGGTGCGGGTGAAATTGTGCGCTATAAAACTTAACGCCTCAAATTGTTGGACACAGAGCAGTACAATGTGAAGGGCATTTTACTAACGTTTGTGGTATCCTGCTTTAATATAGTCGATGGTTACCCTAAACATCAGGTAGGCCTACTTGTTCCATCAGCAAGTTACAAAAAAAAGCATCATAAAGGTGTTGTTGCCAACAAATTTAAAAGCGCAATGCGATTTTGCAACACAACTTTGTACAAAGCCCTAAACCGTCCATGTATTGAATTCTTCGCAACGCGGACGAACATGAATCGAAAACGACAATTCAATTCAATGTCAAAAGTTCTTGGCTACGAGCTTTGAAAACTCCTAAGTTGAGGGTGTTTTTGAAAATATGATATAACGCAGCAAGGGGCTTCAAGTTAGTAGAGGAATTGCCCCCAAGAGGGCCGTGATGAATCTTTCACACGTTTTATCGCTTTGCATTGGGAATCGAACCTTGGACCGATCTATTTTTCGGGTCTAATATAATTTATAAAAGAGGGAACTGGTATTTATTATGCGATTAAGCAAGGAATGGTGGGGCATACTAATTGCTTACGGTTTCTTTCCAAATGTTGTTATGACACTGCTTGTATCATCTTTATCGTTTGCCCAACAACAAGTGGATTTGAAAGACGGGACATAACTGCTTTTCAAATACCCAGACGCTTACAATATAAGAAACTTTGTCCTTACTTACTGATTGACTGACATAATTCAGCTCCTAAACGGGTACAACTAGGGTTGAAGTTTGTGTAAAAGTATATCACGTGGGCGTTTTCACGCGCGTTCCGCTACTACAAAAAACACAAGATCATATTTCAGTTACATCTAAAAATACAGAAAAATATATAGAACCTCAATTATTTGCAACTTTTTAACAAGGCAACTGCCATGAGTGCATGTAGTTGAAACACCGGACATAGTTATAGCAGGAGCGCGGTGTACCACAGACGCTCGGTTGAAGAGCACCTTACACTCAACTTGCCGTGTTTACCTCGCCTTGTTACGTGACTTAATGAACTGGTATTTAAGTCTATTTTGGCTGAGGAAATATTTGCCGAGAAGACTGAAGTTTATTAGCGGGAATGTCGCATTCCAGAAACTAACGAGAAAACCTTCAGTTACTCGAATCTACGAATATATAGATAGGAGTTTTGGTGTTATACTACTCTTGTCACAGAAAATAAATGTTACCAACTTATTTAGTATAAATAATAAATAAATATTGACACACGTTCACACAGCGCCTTCTAACCCCAAACTAAGCAAAGCTTCTATTATGAGAACCAGATGACTGATAAAATACTTATATACTTTATTATTTTTTGTAAATACATATAACACTCAGACAGATCAAATAACATCACAATAGTTGTGGTTTTAAACTTACTGAGTAGCGGCGATGGGCTTGCAACCTGCCACGTACCACAAAATGTGGGTACGTAACGCATATATTATCTAGAAGAATCTTTAGTATGTACTTGGTAGGTACTAAGAGATCTGAAGACATATATTTACTTGGGAATTAAAGCCGTGATGCTATTTATTTACTTTATACCTTCATAGGTATATCTAGAAAACATTTTAGTTTATTTTCACCTTTTTAATTCTATATTATGAGATTTTCGTACAAAAATCTCGAATTCTACAAACAAAACTTCTTCAAGTAACGACCAGACTTTATAAAAAACCTATTTGAGAAAATTTTCCCCAGTTACTAAATAGTAGACACGAAAAGTTTCCCAAGATCTTTTCAGCCTGAATTTGAATAAAAGAAACTTCGTCCAATATAACTTTTTTCAATTTTAGTGTAAGTACGTTGATGCTATTTATTTGTTACTCGCAGTAAGTTTCTGAAACTGAGTAAAGTAACAAGGTACTTAAATAAATGATATGAGGTTACGCTACAAAATGAGGTTACGCTTTAACAACATTTACACAATGGTATTTAGTAGTTTAGCTTAGTAGTCATTTAGTAGTAGTAGAGGTCTTTGTGAAAGAGCTCGTCCAGGGAAGTATTACTACCATACAGACTTCTGCCGCAAAGCAGTGATGCTCGCATTGCTGTGTTCCGGTTTGGAGGGTGTGGGTGCTGGGGAAATTACTGGCACATGAGGTTTAACACCTGTATGCCTCAGGTTGGTGGACGCAGAGTAGTACGTCGTAGGGCACGTACCTAACGTGTGTGACCTACCAGGCAATACTTTGTTATAGGTGATGATTACCACTTAACATCAGGAGGGTCATAATGCTTGTATCATAAAAAAAAATGTATAATGTTTTATAATTTCTATGTCCGATGTACACTGTTTTTCCCTATTACATACTAAAAAATTATAGTATTCAATCAGTTACTCAGTTACTATATATAGTACAAGCTTTTCTTAGTTTGTTTAGGAGACTGTGTGAAACATTAACCAAGATTTATTTTATTAATTGATTCCTTCCTTGACCAAAATAACTTTGCGCTGTTATTGATCCGACACCTATTTCATTTAAAAACCGTCTTTACTATCATCAGTCTGTACAAATCAATTGCTAGACATAGGCCTCAACAATAGTTTTCGATGAGAACGATTCCGTGTTGTTTCCATACATCAACTTCCCGTGATCCTATCAAATTAGTCCATCGGGTGGGAAGGCGTCTTACGCCTAGTCTTTCCGTTCATGTTTGCCATTCTAGCACCTATTTCCTCATCGGTAGTCGTACTAACAAAGAAATTTGATTAGGTTTAGTTTCATCCACGTCGTTCTATTCTCCCACTTTCGAACAATCGCTGTGCCCGACTAGACTACGTACAGTAAAAGTTTCTGATCACCATAATTGAAGACTAGTTAAGATAGCGCACACCAATCTCACACTACAGTTAAATAAAATTAATTTAAACTTTCCTAAGCGCATTTTCCCCTGTCGACGTTGTAAAAATATTCCAGTACCTGACATACCGTGTTTGCTTCATTCAGTCTCATAATATTCTTCATACATGCTCGTCGGTTTTTTGACCTGCCCCCTAAACCGTGAGCTGATATAGCATGATTGGGAACTGTCAAAAACGACGACAAAACGTTGCTTGACAGATTGATTTTTTTTGTACTAGATGAGTACGTTTTTACTTTCATTCATGCTCTCTACTTGCCTAAACCAACCATACCTTTGTCTGTTCTCATTGCTGTCTTCTTTCACTCTACAATTCTCTCTTATCACACTGTTCCTCAGCATAGAATACTGCTTTTAGTCCATATTCTTTGGTTCCTCAGCATCACTCAAACTCACACCACAGATACTATGAAACGTTCTAATTTAAGACCTGGTTCAAATGCCACCGGAATTATATATAAAATTAAACAACTTTGTGGGGTCTACAGATGACACAAAACTATTCGTGATCCTCGTTATTTGCTTGAGTAAATGTTGGTATTGATTGTGAAGTGAATTCAGTTCCTTGATTGATATCACTAATTGATCACTGGCTGAATGAAATCTAATGACCTGTGTTCGTCCCTAGAAACACAAAAAAAAAATTGCCTGATGTTTTTATCACACTAGTGGATTCTTTTGAGTTGATCAACTGGTAGGCATGTTCTATACTATGTCACAGCTCTACTCGCTTCGGCTATGCCTGTAACTGCAATAAGTGTCGCAAAACTTTTGCAAAACATCCTTTACTTCCGCGTTAGAGATGTTTGGTTTTTGGATTTCCTCTCGAAGTTCTATCTTGTTCCTTAGTTATGGGTCACTGTCTAACTCAATCGCGCTCCTGATTCGATATTGTTGTTTGTTCAATTCTCGGAATTTTTATAGAAGTTTGTATTGTACAGCAGAGGTATTGCTATTGTGAATATTGTAGAGGTTTTATGTTTGGCTGTGGAACGGTCAACAACAAAAGAAAATTTTTTAGTGTAGGTTTTGAAAATATTATCCAGTTACGAGTTGTGACTGCTCAAATACAAGTAGTGTGAGCTCGATTTTTACGGTTGAATTTTTTATTTTCTTATAAAAATTAAAACTTACAAAGGAAACTAAGCTAGTCGGTAATATTTGGTGTTTCGTTTTGGTAGAAAGCCTGTAACGTAAGACTAGCAGGGTTTGTGTGTTCTTATAGAAAACGAAAAAACAAGGTTCCCTTTTATACAAATACGGGAAATACCTACCAATTACTACTGAATAACTGATCTGATTTCGATGAAGCTTTCACAGATGTGTAGGATCATTACGAAAAGGTCAAGGTTGTAAGGAATAAGTATTTATTGTTTAGTACTAAAGCCTTCCCATACATTAGAAGTTGTTAAGTCTTGAAATCTTGACCCATATAAAGCTATTTAGTGATTTCAGGTTTGAATGGTTTTTTATTATATTGAGTATGAAAACACCAGTAAAACAGGCTTTACTGATTTAACCTATCAGATGTATACAAATATCAAACGAATATAAAACCACACGCAATTTATAATAATCCATTGTCTTCCCCACAATCCAGGCTACTTGTAACCCCAAAGTTGTACCAAACATTATCCAACTGAGTCGCTCCATAAAACATTCAACTCAAGTTTCTAAACAGTATAGTGCCTGACAAAGTGGAAATGCGAAACGTTGCTGACAGACAACGAATAACTTAATTCTGATGAAGAGCACTCAAAAAGAACGGGTCTTAGAGCACGATTGTCTCTTCAGATGTGCAGACGGCGTGGAAATCTGTAAAATAATACCCCAACTTCAGGCGCGTAGCCAGGACTATATTTTAAGGGGATGAGATCATTTACTTCAAAAATTTCTTGTTAATTATACCTAGTACCTATTTTTTTGCTTAAGTTCGTCTCAGGTTGGGTACATTCGAAAATCAGCACTGAGACGGGGCGTGTTCGCTATAGTAAACAGGCACTTATGGAAAAGGCGTAAGTCGGTTCTGCAGTGGACGTCTTTAGGATGATTATAAAGTTCTTACACTTGATGGTCTTGTATTTGACTCAGCTGTTTAAACTACAGTTTGACTAAACTCTTTTGTCGGCGGTGTTGGTATTTAAACTAATTATACACTAAAAAAGCCTATACTATATCGCCCACGTACCTATGTCCTGGTTCCGACCCTGCCCTGGCACTAGTTAAGCCGGTCCCTAGCTGACGATACAATAAAATAAGCAGTATTCAGGGACTAAACTACAAATTACGAGAAAGCGAGCTCAGCTTAAAATAATTAAGATTCTTTGTCCGGTCAGTCGACAAGTCTGCAGCTGCACTTACGCAGATCTAGATAAATAACTAACCTATTATTACTAAGAGTAGTATTCTAGAAGCGACGATTGGCTAGTAACCTGTCACGTATGAAATACTAACATCTGTGTTGTTGACCGTTTTCGCGGCATCGTCATTGCATATTTGGAATGCAAAAGTTAAAATAGGTAAGTAAACGTAAAAAAAAAATTGAGCATCCAACTGTTTTACTTAAAATTACTAAAACATTTTGATACTTTAATGATTCAATAACAACATTACAACATTAACACATAACATTGTTCCCAACATTATTGAATACTGAAACATTATTGGCAAGGAAGCCAGTATAAAATAATTATCGTAAATGAATAACAAATTTTATTTTTTTCTTTAACGTTCCTATCAATCATTTATTTCATTTATCGTCGATGTTCATTTGTCAAACACAGCTTTGGAAACTGCTGACGTAGAAAAAAATTAATTGAATCCCGACACTAGTTTCAAATAACGGTTTTATGACACCGGAAATATATCACAGATAGGTTATTGAGTTTGTAACTCGGTGTGGTATGAGAATATTCGCGAGATCGAATCTGCCAAAAAGTTTAACTGGATTTTTGCAGGCGGTATGCCACAGACGAAATAATAGTATTTTAGTGGTTTGGATTTTCACTTCAAACTATAGATGTAATTGTTTTCTGGCCTTATCCTGATTGTTCAGTGGCAAGCGAAAAACTTTTTAGTGATGCTGGCCTAATCTATGACCTCATAAGAAATGGATTAGATGAATACAAAGTTGCGAAGCTTTTGTTCATCTACACTAATATTATAAAGAGGAAAGCTTTGTATTTTTGTATTTTTGTATTTTTGTATTTTTGTATTTTTGTATTTTTGTATGTTATGAATAAACTCAAAAAGTACTGGACCGATTTTAATAATTCTTTTTTTATTAGAAAGCTACATTATCACTGAGTAACATAGGCTATATTTTATTTTGGAAAAAAATAGCGTTCCGTAAAATATTTGGGTTTTTCAGACACAAGGTGTAAAAAATCAACCAGAAAAGTTACTTATTTTGCGTACGCTGCCTAAACTATAAAAGATAGAACCATAAAATGTTCTAAATAATTGTAGATCTTATAAATATCTACAAAAAAGTCAGCGACACACTATACCTATCTATGTCGAGTGAGGCACAACAACCATTTTTTTATTTAAAAATCTTCAATTTTTTTTGGACTACATTTAAACGCATTTATTTTACTCATACTATTAATCCTTATCGAAATAAATTATTTTATCACTAAGTACAGTTCATGTAGATAATATTTGGCCTTTGAATGATTAGAATTGGACGTTTGGTTTTGAAGTTATGGCGAAATTAAAATATTACGTTTTCTGCTGCACGGCCCGTTGCGAAGTGAGCGTCACCAAGTTGGGAGTGCGCGTGCAGGGGAGTAGTTTAGATCTATGAGTAAGGTACGCGGCTCCGACGCGAGGTCGGCTCCCTACGCAGGTGTTTTATAAAAAGGACATTAATTCATAATGTAACATAGTTTTATGACAAAATCTATACAAATAAATAAAATTGAAGAGTCTGTTTGTAATATTAAAATAACGCTTTTTACTACATGCATAGGAATGTATATACGATACATATACCAAAATAGCATTTTTTTTAATTTTTGTCTGTTTGTTCCGTGTAATCTCTGGAACGGCTGGACCGATTTCGACGGGACTTTCACTGGCAGATAGCTAATGTAACAAGGAGTAACTTAGGCTACTTTTTATCCCGAAAAAATTACGGGAACTGATATAAACTGCCACGCTGGCGAAACTGCGAACGGCCGCTATTTTATGCCGTATTAACGCCATCTGTTGGTGAGATCGAGTACTACTTCAGTTAAGATTTGTAAGTAAACATGTTTACCGCCCAACGAAGTGGGCACCGGTCAGCTAGTCAAATATAATTTGCTACTTTAGTGTCGATTCATTTGAATTAAATTGGGAACGTTGTGTGTACATGATTATTTTTATTTTAATCGTCAGTTTCATCGTCACTTACCATCAGGTGAGATTGAAGTCAAAGGATAGTCTATTAATGTTAAAAAAAAATATTATATTATGTAGGTCTATTATTTTTTAATTGAAATTAAAAAGGCTGATTCAAGAATGTATGTACTAATTTTTATTTTATCAGGCCTTCCCTTAACACATCTGTCTTCAGCCACCACCTCCGTCTCCGAGTCTGGTCCCGACTCCGATAAACCAAATTTAAAAACTCCGACTTCGATTCAGATATAACCACCTCCGTTACATCCCTGGTAGTGACACAGGCTTGGTAAGGTAAGTTGAAGAGGCGGCGTTGAGAGCGACGCGTCAAGTGGTCGTGGCGCGCAGCTTGGAAACCATGTCTTTGTTTCCAAGTGTCTGTTTACTGACGTGTTTATTTGACAACGCGTAAAAGAATTTAACAATACAACCCGAATAAACAATAATGGTATTTATCCGGTCGAATGACTGTTGGTGGAACAAAAATAAAGCAACACGAGAATGTGATGGGTTTATTTCTATGCTGCACTGTTGTTTAAAACTAGAGAGTAAAGAACTATTGGCATTATTTCTTGATCACGTGATGCATATATAAAAAGTACAATGTATGCAGTTGTTTCTTCTTAAATCTAAGGGCTCAGCTGAAGTAGGGTTTTCTTATTTATGTTTTCTACAATATAGCTGTGATGTCATAGAAGGTGCCCAATGTTTTTTCCTCTTTCGAAGTTTATCAAATAAATTAAATTATTATATCAAATTAAATCACAGGAATTATATTCTGTTTAATTATTAAAATATGTGAGTGAAAATGGAGAAATCGGTAAAAGAACCAATGGCGACCACGAAACCGAATTCAGTAGATGAAAAAAGTCTCAAAGTTATTCTTCTTGGAAACGTATTTAAGAGCCATATGTACAGCAGTGGACTTTTTGAGGCGGATGATGATGATAAAACTAGAGATGTACGTTACGTATTGCAAAAATGATCTTTTGAAAATTAAATTTTGCAATTTTCCAACCGTAAGTACTCAAGGGTTATTCTATCGTCAATTCAACCTTGTCGGCCTAAAAACGTGATAGCACAAAGAGTGTCGTGGCTAGAGGGAGCGAGGTCGCGCAAGCACCCTCCGCTTTGTTCCACTGGCAACAATGCCGAGTACCGCGGAGCCACTTGCGAGCACTTGTATCGGATGCAAGCGATGTTTCCTTCGGATTAGGGTCTGAGACAGGGTCGCACTTGCGATCTTTTGTCAGCTTACCCGACGCTATACGATTATGAGTACTAGTTATGTCCTTTGTCGAATTGTTTGCTGAGCTGTTCAAGACATTTTGTTCATGATATCACTATCATTTTTCACTTTCAAGATGATCCCTGCGGATATTACTGAACGGCTTTTTGTTATCAAACTTTGAGGGCAGTAAATGAAAAGCGTTATAAACGATTTAAAAACGAAAAATCAATGATTGTGTTGCATTGAACTGTCTGTTAAATTACTATTAAATAGGTAAATGATAGAATTAGAAATTAGGAAATCAGTAGAAGAACCAAGGTTACCTACATAACTCTCAAAATCAGAAATCGACGAACTGCTGCATGCTGTGCAAAACTATTGAATGGAGCTCACGAACCGGTAAACGAAGCGTAGGACGTTCTCCGTCTGATGAACGATGATATTGCTAGGATCACAGTCAGTCGGCGGATGGGAATGGCTCAAAAACTTTCTTCCTGGAAACGTGGACTTCTGTGCAACAGTGAATTTCTTCAGACTGGTGATAGAGAGTATTACTCACCATCTATAATAATAATAATAATGCTGGACAATCCACACGGCATCATCTAGCCCCAAGCTAAGCAGAGCTTGTGTTATGGGTACTAGATGACTGATATACTTAATACAATATTATACATAGATATTTTTTTATTATACATGGAAAATACCCAGAACACCCGGAATAAATATTTGCAGATCGTACAAACATTTATCCCAAGGCGGGAATTAATCGAACCCGCAACCTCTGCGTCGCAGGCGGACATTCGTCCGCCGTGCCACATCGGTCGTCTATGTATTCATATTTTAATTGTAGATCTTGTGTATTTTATGGAGTGTTTGTGTAGATACACTAGCTAAAATTGTGGGATTGTCGCGTTAAAAAAATATTTTGTAAGTCTACATGAAAATGATTACTCATTTTAGTTTTATCAGTAACGCTGACCTATTTAAAGGTTATACACAAAACATAATGACCCCTCCATGGGCACTTTTACCCATTTCATTACACTTTTACCACTCCGGACGTTACCAAAGCAATCACGAATAGAAATTAAAATTTAACAGATTCGAATCCCACGAGTACGGCCCTGGCTATGGAGAGTAGTAATTATGTGATATTTATGCGAGCTGCCCCTCCCTTGTTTTCTTGAGAGCTTCTTACGCCAGCACGATACTGGTGTCGAAAGTTATGAACCGAGTAAAAAAGGTCTGTAGCTGGGCAGCAAATCTATTGTAGCAACTGGTTTTCACATTAAAACCATCTAGCACCTATGCAAAGTTTGGCATTAAGCTGCTCGCGCAATTGAAATGCAGATAAAATAAATAAATAAATATTGCTAGACAATCCACACAGCATCATCTAGCCCCAAGCTAAGCAGAGCTTGTGTTAAAATATTATATAGCTCATCCAAGGAAGTACTACCATGCTTATTTCTGCCACCAAAGAGCGTTGCTGTGTTCCGGTTACGCCTGTGCGTATACACCCTTCAAACCGGAACACAAGTTACTTCACCGGAAATTACAAGCACCTGAGGTTCAACATATATATTTCTTTGGTTGATGGATCCAGAGCAGTGCATAGTTGAGCACGTGACCTAACGAACATGAACTGAAACGTAGTATTTTGTTATTGCAACCACTATGGTGATGGTAACCACTTAACATCAGCTGGGCCATCTATTTATCTTACCAGCAAGGCATACAAAAAACTGCGTTTTTTGCTAGTTGCAAATTACTAACTTCGCGGAATATAACTATACCTGTTACGGTATATAGGCTATATTTAAGTTAGAATACCGGCTAACGGCTAATCACTAAATAGATGGAGTGACAACATTGTAAAAATTACTAAAAAATCATGGCCCAGATTAGCCAGAAACAGAAAAAAACTGGAATCACTTGTAAAAGGCTTTTACCACGTCAGGGTAAAAGCTAATAGCCCCATAGATTAGTTTGATTTTATTATTTTAGAAAATAGGTTAACTTGCGATTTTAATATTAGAAGTTATTTTAGTTACTATATTTCATAGAATAATTTAGATAATTTAAGTATGTAAATAGAAAAATAAAGCTTTGTTTATTATTTTATTTTATCGGAACTGGATACATGTTTCTTGTGAACTACCTAAATGAAATACAAATGAAATGAAATTAAAACCAAAAAGTAGCGTTACTAGTATTTCGATTTGAGGGGTGGTGCTGGTGAAGCTACAGGTACATAAAGAGACTTACATCTGGATGCAAGTTGATGGACATAGAGCTGTGTATTGTAATGGATAGTCCATCCACACATGGTAGTTTGTTCCCACTCTTTCGTAAGATTCATGTAATAATTAACATGTTCGTTCAATCGCAAGAATGCGCAATTGTCAACTGTTTGGTATAAGGTGAAAAATAATATACACTGTTATATATAATTGTAAATGAATAGTCCGTAACAGTGTGACAAATGCCGTTACGCTGGTGGTAACCGTCAGACGATGTACCCGCATTTATAATCCACCCGAAAAAAGGTAGACAATGAAAACATTACAGTCGGTTTGGTGTAATTAATTATGACATGGTATGAATAAAGTTATCCTGAAATGGATAATAATTGTTGCAGGCACTGGCAACCTGCTTTCCAAGTAAATTCGGCTTTACCGTGCTTTAAAAAATGTTGCGCAAAAAATGTGAAATTACTACCATGCGTAAATCGAAAACTTTTGCACCTAAAATTCGAGGTATAAAAGCTAACATTCCAAGCTCCAAGGTAGTGTAAAAACTTTTCATGAATTTAATTAATTTCGCTTGTAAGAGTTTCCAGAATTTTTATACGAAACACGTAAATAATGTGTCGTACACGCACACATAAAGAAAAAAAACGAATACTATACTTATTTGGGTATTTTTGCTATATTATTCTTTTATTCCGTTGGATATCTTCTAAAGGTACTCTCAGTATTGTAGTTTGACAACGTATCTATGGATAAATGGTACGCTATCTATGAATTTCGTCTCTCACGACATTCATGGGGGGGTAAAGGAGGAGTCCATTGGCAGGGGTCCATTACCTGGTAATGTAGGGGTCTTTTCTAGGTCAAAACCACCATGGTCGAAATTATAATAAAAATTCCAAATCAGTTGCTATTTTAAATTATTACCCAAAATGAATCTGTCATCATCGTAGTTTTCTTATTTTTATCCCACTTTATGTGGGGTCGGCACTACAGGTTTTTTCTCTCCGTTTCTCTCTATCATCCGTCATCTTCTGAGATGACTACTGAGTCACTCCTTTCCTACGCATAACATCTTTCACACAATCCATGCATCTTTTCTTTGGCCTACCTCTGCTCTCATATCCATCTACATATATATATATAATTCTTCTCTTCGCATTACATGTTCATATCACGCTAACCTATTGCTCTTCATCTTTTCAGTCACTGGCGCCACTTTCAAACTTCATATAATAAATTCTTTATCTTATCCATTTTCGTCACTCCACACATCCATTTCAACATTCACGTCTCCGCTGCATGTTCCCTTCTTTCATCCGTCTCTTTAGTGGCCCAACACTCAGATCCATACAAAACGATAGGTCATAAAATCGTTTTGTAAATTTTTCCCCCATCTATTTATATGAGAATAATATGCCACATGTAAAGCGACTATACGTAACTATCTGTATCTACTGTTAGTATTCTATCAGCCATCGGTTCCCATAGTACAAGCTATGCTTAGTTTGGGGCTTGATAGTGTTGTGTAAAAATGTCTACAAATATTTTCTTTGTTTAATCTACGTATGTACTTAAGTATACACTGTAAGTAATTATAGAAAACGTATGATTGATTTATCGCTCTAAGTAAGAATTTGTTCGAGAAAGTAAAGCTACTGTTACAAGATTAAGTGAATGTGTAAGGTGGGGCACACACTCGATCCCTGAAACCCTGCTTAAGTACGAGTCCAGCTAAACGCCGGAAGACGTGAGGGTCTCCTGCATTGTTACTGCTACAATAGAATGGAAATGTCTTTCCACTTCTTTCAACTCAAATATGTATACTCAATGAATAGCGCACAATTCTGTACGAGCTATCAATAGAGCGCATTGAATTTAATGGTGAAATCGAGATTTGATATAACAGAAGAAAATTTTACAGTGAAAAGAAAAATCTTTTGTACTTTTGTTCATGCACTATTTGTGTTGGTTTTCTAAAAAGCGGATACCGTAATATAGTCTAGCATCAAAAACATCCGCGTTTCATCTGATATGAAGGTAAAAAACAGATTTTGACATTTGACAGGCGTCGCAGCTCAGTTGGTATTAACTTTGCTTCCTGTGCTTCTGTTCTTCAGCCGATCGGTCGATTCTTATCGAGAATAAACATTTTTGTGCTGAACTCAGACGTTTGTTCTATGTATGGGTGTTATAATGAATTCATTGTATTTACGAGAAAGTCTTTAAGTGTTTTATCAGTTATCTGGTTCCAATAGTACAAGCTTTGCTTAGCTTGGGGCTAGGCCAAATGTCACTATTTAATTATTCGATGATACAAAGCACGAAACGACCTCTAAAAAACTTAAGACATGAGTTTTTTATTAGTAATTGGAACTAAAAATAATGTATAAGGAGGCAGACTAAAAAAGAAAAACAAACATAACATAAAAATATTACTTGTAATGTTCTTACTAAGTTAATAAAATGTAAGTTTCGGGTTAGGTCGGTCGTCGAGGTCGCGCCATGTGCAATCGTGCAAGTCCAGCCACCTTTACTGCAAGTAGCGCACTATTTCCCACCGTCCAACGGCTGTAAGAAATAAAGGAGCCAGAACAAAAAGGACATTCCTTTAAAGTTCTTTATTTCAAGGGACTGTAGCAGTAAAGTGCGGTTTAATTGCACGGCGGAACTTTTACAGCTCCACACTTTTATTTGTATTCGATGAATTTAGATTCGATTTCTTTCAACATGGAAAAATACAGATATCGGTGCAATCTCCTCGGCGAATCTATTTATATGAAACATTCATAAAATTATAGGTTCTGATTGTGAACGTGTTGCGTTTTATATCGTCGGGAATCGAATGGATATGATGTCCACTTCTAAAGTAGAATGAGATTGTTAAAAAGTTCGTCGTGCATTGTTCGACAGTTTGGTGCAGCAGTGGGACGTTTGTCGCAAAAATTAGACAAGTTTTCTGTGTCCAGTGGAGAGTGGCAATAAGTTTGGGCGCGCTCCGATAGTCGCTCGCTTCCTGCGCCCTCATCTCGACCTCTCTGCAAGACAATGCCGCCCTAATAAAACTTTTACTGTCTATGATTTTCGAACCATTTTTCGAGATTACTTCTATAAAATACGTAATTTATTAACTTGAGAAAGAAATTCTTTGACTTTATCGACATTCGAAAGCTTTAAACCATGGACGCGATGGAATTTTTCCCTATCCTTTTGTCCTTTCGATTTGATGAACGTCTAAAAACTGTCATTCAAATTGAGTACCGATCTGATCTAAACTTGTGTCTGTTTTGTAAATTTATTTTATCTGGCACTAGTTAGTGACATTTTTCGGTTAATGAAATAGTAAATTGTACGAAGGAAAATTCACAGTTCCAATGACTGGCATTTTATGAACGTAAGTTCATGATGGTCTGTAGAAGTTAGAAGAACCTCAATTCAAGTATTTCATTACACTACTTTTTTAATATCAGCACAAACTAGCCCGAATAGAAGTAATGTTACAAAAGTTCCGCAGAGTTCCACTACCTCATATTTGTAAAAAGATAGACGATCTTGTCTCTGAAATGGACTTTTTCTTCACAAAGAAAACATTTCACCTGTTTATATTTCGGTTGTCTGCGGGAGGGCGTTGGCGGGAGGGGGGTACAGGAGATAAGAATCAAATAGATGTTGTTTCGCTACATGGAACCTTGTCGACCATATGCACGTGATGACAGTTAACTAACATATCTTGACACTTGCAGAATATTCACCGCGAACACTAACATTTTACGACTCATTTCATCTTGTCATCCCTCTCACAACATTGTTAATTCACAACAAAGTAAAACTAACACCGACCGTGTGTTTAATCTTTATAAACACGATACATACTCATTCTGAATTACTTGGTTATACTCTGTCAAGGTGACTTGCGACGAATCTTGTGATATTAATAACTTCACACTAATGTGTAAATATTAAAAATGAATTCATTTACATATTTGCAGTAAAGGCATAAAAATTAATGTTAAATTACGAAACGGCAAATGGTTTGTTATAAAATATAATATGAAAAGATTGCAGCGGGTTTGTAACGGCATAAAATATTTCCGGTAATATTGCGGTTACCTGCGACAAGCAGTAGTGGTGGGATTTATATTTGGAAAATAACCGTTGTCTACGTAGGACTGCATAAGCAAATACTCATTTCGATACCATAGTATAAAACTGCATTTAAATAATCAAAACCGTTCAGACGGAGTATGTTTTCACCTGTTTTCACCTGAAGTTTGTTTCAAGTGACGTAACGGTCATGAAACGTATTTTGGCACGGCGATAAGGAAATGACACAAAGAAAACAAACTACAGTGCGCTTTGGCTGAAAAGTGAGAGCGAGATATACGAAGCGATCGGAGCGGGTGGGGGCGCGGACGCGGGACAGATAGTGCCACTGTCAAAGTTATTGGAACGATGTCAGAGATCGCTCGTTGCGGATATCTATCTACCTTTTGCACTCTTTCCTCCCCGTTCATTGTCAGACTGAATTCGATAGTGGAATGACACAAATTATAGTGTTGGGCGGAATAAAGCGATAACACGCAAATGTCATGATAGTTTTTTTTTTGCTATTTGCTAGTCCAAACCATAATTGATAGTTTCTTTACAATTTACATTTTTGCTATGGATATTTTTGTCAAACAAAAATGTGTTACTATATCCATCCAATCCTTGAAAAGTTTTCAGAAATACTTCACGTTAGCACCGCTCGATTACTGCTAGAATTAATAATAACTTTAAAAGGTTTTTAATTAAAGTTTACCGACGAGCGTATTGAATAGTGTTTTAATTGGTAAGTCTCAAGAATATTAATAGTCTAAATTAATTTAAAACGATCAATTTACGTTACGCCACGCTCAGGCAATATCGGAAAATGAAACAGATTTCTATCCACTTCACCGATTTAAAACGTTTCCCCAAAACCCAGAACATAGTCATTCCATTGGAAAGCTGTTTGAGCCCGTCCTCTCGAAGCCTTTGTCCAGTATAAGGCTGTTAAAGAAAGAGCTATAATAGGACGGACATTTGTAAGATTGCTTCCACTCGTAAACCAGATCGATATATCGCGGGCATTGTATATTCACCAGCCTATTTCAGGTTAGAAATGTTAGAATTGAACGGACACGCCACGCGAACACGATTGACGTATTATCGTTTTGTCTCGGAATAGCCTTCGTAGAAACGATTTCAATAGCCGTCGACCCATTTAATTTAACAGACAATGTATACAGAGTGCAGAGCGGCGATTTGTCAAGGGAATGAATTTCAACAAAGGCCGTATTCATTTGAATGGCAACTTGTTGTACGAGACCGTTTTAATTTCATAAGTCATTTATCATAATCAACGACGGCGGGGAGGGGGTAAGGGACCCATGTCAGTGTCTGAGGAAATGTCACATACCTGCTCGGACAATGCGGACACTTTGTGAACACGACTTTTCCAATCAGATTTTCAAGTAGATATTTCACTGATAATTTAATACCATTAAATTCGTGCTGGGAGATCGACAAACTACTTGTAGCCTTCAACTGTTTTAAAGTATATTATATAGTATGTAACATAATATTTTGACAGCTCTGTCTTTTACACTGTAGGTTGTGGGTTCGATACCCACCGAGAACAACTTCTGTGCGATGGACTGTGTCTGTGTTATATTGTAAAAAAAGTACAACACATTTTCAGAACCCCCGCTACTAAAAAATTATGACCAGTGCTAACTTTACAAATAGCAACTTTTTTTAAATTGATAATGTAAAAAGTTAATTCAACATTTCGTTCATAAAAGAGATATTCGTTTTGAAATCATCCCTCGTGCGCCCCGTTCCTTCCGTTCCCTTTTTGTATAGCTCTAGCATTATGTGAAATTGGTACCCCTTTTAGATAATAATGCTGGACGATCCATATGATCATATTTAGATGTGAGCTACATATGATCATATTTAGATGTGTTTGTATTAACTTTGAAATTTACTCTATGAATATCATGTTCGTAGCGCGCTACGCCGCCGTATGGTGTAAATTCTAAGGTTTTATTTTCATAAACTAGCATTTTTTGATAGCACTAAATATGTTGCCGTCCCAGTGAACTAACTCAGAAACAACAAAGACGGCTACAATTTTATGAACACTCAAATTATGTTAGTTTACAAAAATAAAACAACAGAATCAATACTATTGTTACGTAAATTTTAGACGCAATAACAAAATCTATCTATCTACCTTCTCAGCTCAGTTGGTGATAGCTTTTTGTCTCTGCTTTCTGTGCATTTTCTGTGTGGTCATTTTTGTGATGAACACAGATGTCTGTTCTGTGTTATACTGTATTATATGCAAGTATGTACAAAATAAGTATTCTAACAGTTATCTGATTACAATAGTACAAGCTTTGCTTAGTTTGAAACTTAGACGGCGTTTTGTAAATTGTCAATAAATATTTATTATTTATTTTATTTATCGAATCAGGCCATATTCAACCTAATTGTTGAGTATAGGCCGGTTCTACGCCAGTCGAATCGATCGAGGTCGATTATTTATTACATAAATCCTGTATTTTTTGTTTTCATCGATATTATATAATCAACTCTTATAGAGCAAACTCAGTTAGCAAGGACCGACAGATCCGATTTCACCGTCAGAAAAGCTGTTTCCACACTATTATGCCATCGCACACACTCGTACCTCCAATTCAAGTAGATCACTAAATAGTTCGTGCTAGCGGACAACCTTAATCTAATATGCCCGATTCAAGACTCGAAGCGGCTTGGGAGTGCAATCTTCGACTACTGTGGCGGAACTGCGTCGTTCACTCTCCATTACTTGGAGATAGTGAATTGAAAATAGTACCACAACAACAGCGTGATTTCAATACCTTGCTATTACTTACTATTCATCTACATTTTATTTTTATACCTACTTTGTAAAAAATATCACAATAAAACGGTACGAACCAAGCCGTTTGCTTTTCTAGGCTTGGTCGTGAGAAACTGGTGCTTAACATGCGTAAGGGTGATGGTGACCACTTAACATCAGGTGGGCCATATGCTTGTTCCATCAGCACTAGTAAAAAACCTAGCTGTAAGACCTTGGGCTTTTTGATTCCATTGAATATATGTCTTTTGATTTTGATTTATATTTTATTGACAGTAATAACGAAGATCTTTCGACGTAATTTGCATGGTTATAGAGTCGACTGACACGTTTATTCTGTTGCAGTAGCGATCATGTAATCAAATAAGATGTTACACTGGTTCTGTGTAAACACTGCACATTGGGTAATACTACATTCGGACCATTGCTGACACTAACTACCTTCACGAATTTCAACTCCAAATGTATCAGTCTTGATGTTGATAGAACTCAAATTGATTTCGATAACTGTCTCAAAGACCACCGGTAATTTGAGTTGATTCTACGTAATTTACCAAGCACATGCTCGTAGAAGATTGCCGGTAATCTTTTTCTGTGAAGTCCTTTTGTAAACATGCATAGATGTTGGCATGGAATATGGATGGATAGAATGGATAGAATAGGCATTGAATAAAAGAAAGATTGTGTACATATTTACAAAAAAATGCAGTTACTATAAGTATGTAAAAATGCATATGAAACACCCACCATTGCAGATGATCAAGAGATAGCTTCACTGACGTTCCTAACGAGCGTGACCTAGGAGGCAATGCTTTGTTATAGGTGATGGTAACCACTTAACATCAGATGGGCCATCTGCTTGTTTCATCAGCACGTTGTATAAAAAAAAGAAAAAAAACTGATCCAGATCAGTATTACTATAATAGATATTTATTTTATGGCAGGTCATTGGACTTTTTTGATCCAATCATTTCTACCTACACCGTTAATCTTATATTTTTGCAAATTAAACTAATAGGACTCATAATTGTTGTTTATGTGTTTTTTTTAGTTTAGACTTGTATGAGTTCATGTTATCAGCATTGATATAAAATAATAAAATAATTAGTATTAAAAATAATGAAGTTAGCGGTCATCTATCCAAATGCCAGCTATACAACAGACGACACTTCAAACTCAGACAGACACATTCACGTCTGTAATAAGCGATGTGATTCAACGTAATATCGATCCGACGTCCCCTAGGTGGTTAAACCACTCCTCAATTGCACCCTCGTTTTAATTTACTAGTTCAATACTTTTACTTTGATCCTAAATTAGAAGTCTGTGTTTGTTAAAGTCACACAAACCCTATGCATATTGCTAATAATATGCGTAACCTTGAAATAGTTATTTTTTATATCCATTTTGAAAGCAAGAAGCTTTTCTATGCTTAGAAAATGTGGCACTTTGTAGGATAGATATGAAATTAAAAAATGAAATGATATTTCTTCAGATCTCATAGTATCAACCAAGTACCTACTCAAAATCATCAATCATAGATAGATAGACATACAAACGGACAAAAGCATTTTTGGCCAATCTCGAAACTGAGAGCCTTACTTCCTGTTCGGAAATTCTAAGCCTCATTAAGACAAATCTTATGAAGAAAGCATACCTATTATACCCTAGATAGCTACATTAATGATAAATCTGCGTGGCCAGATGTTCCAATCGCTCTACCCATCGACAGCTCGGAGTTTTGCAATATCTATTCTCTTATTCGAATTCATTAGATTGCATGCATTAATTACTATTAGTTTAATTGTAGCGTGTACTGTCTTTTGCACTTCTGTTGTATATTAAGTTCTTGGTATGATTGCCTTAGCATGTTTTCTGTCTTGCATTCAGTTAGATTGGCACCACACTGGAACTTCATTATTTACATTATTATTATTTTGTAACAGGATCATACAAAAAAACGGTAGGAACCAAGCCTTTACTTTCTTCCCGGTTCTTCTAGGCTTGGTCGCGAGGAACTGACGCTTAGATTCACCTTGATTTAAGTCATTCCAAGATGATCAATGCGGAATATTACTGAATAAATGCTTTTTGACTTTGATTTTGACTTCGCTAGCTTTGCTTGCACGGTCAATAACGGCAACTTTGTTTAAGCAGTGGTAGTCTCTTAAATTAATGAAACGCACTTGTATCTACGTTTGACCCAGAATTCAATCCACATTTTCAAGTAGGAAATGAAAAAGTAAAAGAAAACTCAGCATTATAAAATACTCTGAAAATCTTCAATAAAATAGTCATCGGGTAAAGTTTTGCTCATTAAAACTACAATGCTTACTCAGAGTTCTGCGTTTGTAACGGCGGTTTGTAAAAGCATTTATTTTTCAGGAAAATTATATGAAAAACTGGTGATACCTGACCTCAATACTGGGGATAAACCAAAGCCTGCAGTAAAGCTCTTACTGCGAAAAAATTGCAAATAAATAACAACACAACACCAAACGAAAAACAACCATTTTTATATCATATATCCGTATTATATTCAAAACAGAGTAAAATTACGCTATGGTCAGATTAACAACTCTGTACACTTACTGTATTCTATCATTTACATTATTAAAAAACTATTACTAAAAAAAACAACCTAATATCTTTATTCAAAATAAGTTCGTGACTTTTTCAGAACTTGGAAAAATCTTATGATTTTATTTATTTGGTTATTTGTTTGCAACAATGAAAACTACAACTTTTTACTTCTTAATCAAAGATTTATGTATTTCCTTTTGATTTTCCTTGAATATAAAAATATTTTATTGCAAATCATAAAATTAACAGCCACGCCTAAAAATACCTATTCTATTGGCTTTGGAAATAGTTAGTACTTTTACTATATCCTGTGACCTAATTAAAAAAGTCACCCCTGATACTGTACAAATCATCATCTGCCTAGAGTTATGCAGTGCTTAAACTATTGTCTTGTCATCGATTTTGAGCAAATATTAAATAAAACGAGTCAATTAAAACCACGATTGCTATATGTATGTTATGTATTACGCTGCTATGTTACTCTTACATCACAAAGAATATAATAAAAAGTACCTTTGTATAACAAATAATTCCGCACACAAAACCTTACGTTCAGATTATTTCAATATGTTATTGCATCCTTCCATCCGTGTAACTGACTTGGTATTACCGGTATTACATATTCATATGTTGACACAGACTGTCTTGAATCAGCTAAGCTCATAGTATCGCTCAAGCGCGCCATAGGGGATACCCCACAAGCCCACGAATCGCGTAGACCCTTCCTAGAGGGTGAGTTTTTATACAAAGCGGGTACAAACTTGCCGGTAGGCATTCATTTTCTTTTTCAATCTAAAAATTTTTTTTATTGTAAGACTCGTGGAAAAATAAGTAATCACTTGTATACTCAACTCCGCTATGTGACGTGCGTAATAAAAGGTATCCGTTTCTTAAAAAAATCAAAGCTTTACCTGCTTTGTACGTGATTGCACCCAAACGATCGAAATCTAAATAATAAAGATCGCGAACCATCCCTCGTTGGATAGGCTTACTCGTACAAAATTGGCGTAATAAAAGAGGAATGCTCGCAAAAGTTTTGCAATAAAGGCCAACGAGTATCGACTGTTAAGAAGTAAAGAGTTTGTTATATTATGTGTTATACTCGTACATGAAGTTTGTCAGTAGAAGCGGGCAAGGCTTTTGGTTTGGGTAAGTAAAAGTGCTTATTCACATGGTCACTGATACAGCTCATACAATTAGCAAGAAGTGGTAATAGGCAGGCCGTATAGCTCGTAGAACTGATACCGGCGATTCTACAATGGTGATTATGAGCCGGAAGATAAAGCCTACTCGATGAACTGACATTGTGGAGAATTACAGGTGGATGAAAATGTTCTAAATCGGTCTTCCTGGAAATAAATAAAATAAATAATGCTGGACAATCCACACAGCATCATCTAGCCCCAAGCTAAGCAGAGCTTGTGTTATGGGTACTAGATGACTGTACTTAATACAATACTATATTACATACATAGATATTTTTATTATACATAGAAAATACCCAGAACACCCGGAATAAATATTTGCAGATCGTACAAACATTTATCCCAAGGCGGGAATCGAACCCGCAACCTCTTGCGTCGCAGGCGGACAATCGCCCGCCGCGCCACATCGGTCGTCAATGGGGCAGGAAGGAGGGGGCGGTCAGCAGTAAGTTTTTAGGCCGATGATGTTTAAAAAATCTAATATAATATCAATAGTTTCACGATTTAAGAAGCACAGCTAAACCAGTAATCAATACTCAAATACCTCCGACCTAACAAATACCCAGCTGAGTAAACGTATGCTCTAATGAAGGTGGGTGATAGACAAATTAAACCGTCCCCATAGAGTAACGAGTTTCGTTCCAAAGATGTTGCGTTGTTTTTCGAGAGTTCCACGTGAAATAATTACATGGTATCCGTGACGTACGAGCGCTATTTAAGCCTTACCCAAAGAGTAATGGCTACGATAAACAGTAGCAATTAAAGCATTGCCACACGACGCACGCCTTTCTTTGCGCCCGTTGTAGAGAGATTTCACGTCTCCTTAAACGCAGTTTAGCAACAGCTAAGGAATAACCATATATTTTGGCAGTTTTTATTTTCAAAACATTGTATCCCTTTATTATAATAATAATAATGCTGGACAATACTCACAGCATCATCTAGCCCCAAGCTAAGCAAAGCTTGTGTTATGGGTACTAGATGATTGATATACTTAATACAATACATTACATGTAAAGATTTTTTTTATTATACACAGAAAATACCCAGAACACCCGAAATAAATATTTGCAGATTGTACAAACATTTATCCCAAGGCGGGAATCGAACCCGCAGCCTCCTGCGTCGCAGGCGGATATTCGCCCATCGCGCCACATCGGTCGTCCTTTACGGTACAGGTAACGGAGGGGTCCTATTCTAAACCCACCTATTACCACGGCTAAATATTAGTAGAATACAAATCTATATATATATATATATATATGTATAAAACAAAGTCGTGTTAGTTACACTACTTTCTTAAGTTTGTTTTGGATTTTTGTTCGTCCAACTTCAAATTTAGTATAGGTTTCATTAAGCTGTCATTCCTAAAACGGGGGTAAAAAGGGGATGAAGTTTGTATGAAAAACGCGAACGAAGTCGCGAGCGGTTCAGCTAGTATTTCAATAAAAACAACGCAGTAACTCGTGTTACGTAAGCATAACACGTGTTACGTAGAACTGTGGCAGGGTGTGTATTTACACGTGCATTCATTGCATACCTACCTGTTACCGAGTAATTGAACAGAAACTAATGTTACTAAACTACAGTTATTGGAAGCTTACGATTTCGTCCAACTTGTACTAGTAAGCAGAATCTTGTAGTTTGTAGTTGCACACTTAGTTTGATTCTAATACCTACGGGTAGAACTTTCGTCATAGTCGTTGCATGAATGGATTTGGGAAAGTATAGTGAAATTTATTAGTCCTGTTCATTTTTAATCCGACTTCAAAAAAGGAGAAGGTACTCCATTTAGAAGGTACTTGCATTTGCTCTGAAGTCCCTTGTAAACCGATAAAAAAAAAATATTTAGGTGGGTCACATATTTTATCAAAATCAGTTTAGTAGTTTGGTTAATTAATCCAAATATCTGGAGAAAAACCTATCCAAAAAAAAATTTATCGAAGTAAAAGTTGAAATCGGCTTGACAAGGTTTTTGCAAATCTAATTGGGTAGTAATTTTTATATTGGGTTTTAGTGCCATCTCTTTCCGTTGACTTGAAAGTGATTGAAACACGTATAGTTTATGGAATTACTTTATAAAAAACTGAGTGTATAAATAAGGCCTTATATCTAAACTTCTATATTTATATTATTATAATAACTAAAAAATTTATAAGATTAATGTAAATTCAATAAGTAGCTTGGATTAATATAATCACTACATTTAAACCCAGGAACCAACAGCAAAAGGAAGAAAAAGCACTATTGATAGCAAAATAACCTGCGCTAGGTGGGCCAAGCCGCGGGTAGGTATTAGTACAAAAATAAGCCATTTTAAATTGCTAGATGAAAACACTAGATACACAGACAGAAATCATAGAAATACATGAATAAGTAATTTTATAGAACTTGAACGAGAATTTTTATTTACTGACTTGTATTGCAAAAATGTTGTGTAAAATTCTTTTTACATTATTAAAGATTTATTAAAAATTCAACTCACAAAATTGAGTTTTTCGATGATTTATTTGTTTTAGTATTTGTTCGGTTTTTGTTACTTGGTCAACCGTCGTAGGCACTAGCTGTTTTTTTTTTGTTATTAGGTGCCACCAATCTGAGCATCGTGAGCCTAGAGATATCTATTGCTGGATATAGACCTCCACCATGCGCTCTAAGGAAGAACTGTTTTGATCGATAGATGGGGGAAGCCCATATCCAGCAGTAGACTTTTACAGGCTGATGATGATGATGATGATGATGATGGCTACCTCCCATGGATGTTGGAAATTTCCAATGGAAAATTTGACATATTTGACACTTGAATTTGATAGCAACCACACTTAGGATCCCTTAGGATAGACAGTTGCATCTAATGAGTACTAAGCACCGACAATTCGGTCACCAATCCGCCTGCCAAGCGTGGTGACTATACAAACCTAGCCAAACTTAGAGAAGACCTTTGTCCAGTAAAATGTGCAGTAGAATTTACTATTCTGATACCGTATGGAGTACTGAACTTAGTTGATACGTTGGATCAACATTCATGAGTGCTGTTATTGGATACCTCTTCACTATTACACCATACAGTATCTGCATACAAGTGTGCTATGGAATACATAACTAGTGCGTGCATGCCAGCAAATGCGGTTAGCTATGTAAATTTATCCTAGTTTCGGATTAGTCGCTCATTATCCAGCTACTTGTGGTAATAATGTGAGCATGGCCATGTTGCTAGCATTTTATTATTCTGTTGTGGAATTTTTAGGAAAAATATCGGGGTTTTTAACCTTTTTTCTATTCTTCACCACTCGAAAGTTGTTAGTAAGGTTTTATGCAGTTGTTTTAAATAGAAGTATTTAATCTAACATAAATAGGATGACGCTTCTATTTACGTTAAATTAAATAAGGATAAGTACTCAATAAAATATTCCAGAAAAATATACCGCTACGAAAAGTCCTTATATTTTGTAGTAGCGGTGAAAACGAGTACGATCTAGAAGCCTCGAAATTCTGTAGTGTGTACTTGACCACGGGTTGGAAATTTCAAGATTCTGTTTCACGAGTCTAAGCCTCTTTGCCTCTGATATATTTACACACATTTTTATAATAAAACTCAGCAAAATACGTAGGGAAGTTTGCGAATAAAAACATCATTTTAATGGATTTTAATTTGCAAATGCGATGTGGTAAGTAAGCTCTTTGGTTGTGGTGAGATAGAAAATTGCACTGAAAGTATTATTTTTGATGGAGGCCGGTCTCTCTATTTTTAATAGGATTAAAGTTTAGTGGTTCTGTAAAAAATATTTTGTTGAAAAAGAGTTATTTTCGACCAAAAAGCTATTTCTCTCTGCTTTTGCATCGTATGGTTTTCTGACAAAGGAATCTTGTAATGTTCATTTTCCCAGAGTTACCCAGAGAACCTAAAATAGGACAAGCTAATACGAACTAGCTTTGACCCAACACTTTTTTTGTTCAAAAATGTTTGTGAACGCGCTTATAAAAAATATATAAAGTTTATACCGAACATGAAGTTTATAAAACGTTTGACATAGCGATATTCTAAACCGCGCGCCACACTCAATACAGTAGTGGTGCAAAACGTTTTCATTTCACCGTTTTATTGAGCTTGTTGTAACTGATTTACGTTCTGTCCGTTCCGGCCGGTTTTAACCTTTGCGAGAGCCGCATCATAAACGGTTTAGTGTCGGTTATGGAGCTCAAATTACGAAGAATGGAAGTATAGAGCCTCCCTCATTGTCTGCCCTTTATGAAGGGTTCGAGTGTATAAAGGAATACAGCAAAATGGCCTGTAATTCGAATAACATTTCTGTGACCTATAAAAAGTTTGTGAGTAGCAGAATTGTTTTTGGACGGCTTAAACAGAGTGTAGATTGCTGAGTTCGTCAAAGGCGAATGAGGGGCTTAGTAGCATACATTAGCTGACATTAGCTGATGAGTTTTTCGAGTAAAAGTCAAGGAATTCACACTTGTCGCTCTTGTTTCACGCGGACTCAATTATACTAATGAGTTTTTAAGAATCAGAGGTGGATAATAATGTCAACAACTGTAATTAGCTGAAACATGTCAGCATCTACAACATAGTTGGTCATCTATACCAATTATAAGAATCGTTATCTTGACTGACTGTCATATAAACAACGCACAGCCCAGGGTATATATTTTTCGTGCGTAGAGGTGTATCTAAGAATCCTTGGTTTCAGAAGTTTGACCCCTAAACAGTACAGCGATAGGGCTGAAGTTTGTAAGAAAATATCATCAGGGACACAAAGTCGCGGGCTTTTTCGCTAGTAATAAATGTTTTAAATACTTAGAAACTTTCTAATTATTATGATCTATTAGAATTCAAATTTTACATAAAATTTCAGCAATGGCTATAGTTTTTTTTATTCATATAACGTGGTGTTATTATATATGTCTTAAAATAACTATACGACTATTCTATCACAACTGGTTCCCACAACAAAACTGCTGTTTTGTTTATAGTTTGGGCCAAGATGACGTGGCAACCTATATTTGTTTGTTCCTACACAGGGTGTAAAAACATGATAACCGAAAATGGAAGGTACATATACCGGGGTTGCCCTTGCATAAGCCCCATGACGAGGCAACATGGCACTGCTATATGTTGTTTAGGCTATAAGTTATTGATATTGATCCCATACACTACAATTTAACTAAAAAACCATTAGTTTAGAATTTGGAACAATATTTAACGTGATGTTATAATGCTATGAGAGAACATGTCTAAAAAAACATATTACCTACTTTTTATTTGATATCTATCTAATATTTACTCAGCTTTTTTAGATGGGAATATACCAACAAGCATGGGTTGAGGCTTCAAACTTTTAAACATAGTATTTTTGCACCCTGTATATGTATACATTATACATACACAATGGACAGGCTAAATATCTCGCGATACGTAACTTTCTGCGTACTTTCTAGGAATTCATTCTCTTTTCTGTCTTTTTCAAACTTTGTTCGAGCTTATACGAAGGTCACAATGGATCTTTATCTGAAAGTCTGTCCTAAGTTTACATACATTATTCTTCTTTAACATATCGGAATTTAAATCGCAAAGCTTTCTATTTACATAAGTTTGTTGGGAACCAGACGTAGCTTCTTGGTAGATACCCTTTTAGATAGAATACGAATATTGTGCTAATCTGAATGTGTTTTGCCTGATAAATCATGTTGTTTACTTTTTTATATAGTATCACGATTTTAATCTCTAGGCACGGTAGATATCCCTTCAGATCTCTTAGTACAAAGTTACCCACTCGTGATTCAAGGAGGATATCTAAGGGAGTAGTCAGAGGTATATCCAGATATTACATTTGGTACAAACCCACATTTTGCAGTAGTTGGTATTCCATACGTGACAGTTTGCAAGTCTGTCGCCGCTGTTTGAATACTAACTGGTTTCCTCACGATGTTTTCCTTCGCCGTTTGAGAGCACACAATGTATGTGTGTGTATAATGGTGTATGGGTTCTAATGGATGTAAAAACCTTGCTTTGATAAGTGATATTTTCTTCCTTATAACAAAAATTTGTATCTGTATTATCAACGAATCTAATAACTGTGTGGCACTGATTCTTCAAACAACTGTAACAACACATGACAGCATGACATGTGACAACACCCAAAGAGTGCAATTACATAGTTAATCAAAAGCTCAATCTAAAACAAAAACGAATCAATCCATCCAAAAAAACAGACACCGAGCCAAATTGCTGGCCACTTGAATGCGTTAATAAAAATCGTGGGGCGTCGAAATTAAGGCTCCTATACGAAGCGGCGTCATTAGGACCGAAATAGGGTTGTATCCTGGTGGCGGTAATAAGTCATGTCTGCCGCAGGGTCCGCCCTTCGCCCCCTACATCCCGCGCTATTTCACGCCAGCCCTGGAACAGAACTAAGCAACGAAGCTAGTACACTTCAAGCAAAACACTACATGTTCAGACATTCATAATTCAGGTCAGCACATTATATTTTACTCTTACGATCTCCTGATACATGTTCTGTTGCTTTTGTACTCTCCAAGGTCAAACCTAGACAATTTAAGAAGTCTCTGGATATTTAAAATACATAAACTGATGAAATAATTTTATTCTAAATCATCTGTGGTCTACCTGATGTCGACCGGTCACCTCTGCCTATCAAAATTGCTTTACTTTACAGATCACATTTACTTAAGACGTTTTTCATGTGGTTTTCACTGCGTCCGTCACTCGACGTAAACGTGATTAGGCTCTTTTAAGTAGTGCGAAAGGAGTGTAAAAGTGAACTAGCTACTAGTATTTCAATAGTTTAACTCACATCGCACCATTTCTCGCCAACCCTGAAGATTATCGTGCGCTAAGTATGATCAATTGTCAATTTAACGTTCAAGTAACTAGAGTTGATTGCATTAATCAGTGACTTGCCAAGATTCCGTCAATTGGTATTCATTTGTTAGCGTCTGTATATCTATTACATGTTGAGTTAGACATCTAGGTGAATTGTTCTGGTTAAAAAAAGTTTTATATTGTTTTGAGTTACACTGCAGGGTAACTCGGTAGCGTTCCACAGTTAAGTTGTCACCGTCAGGCATGCCGCGCAGTGTAAATCAAAAGACGTTTAGTGTTTTCCGAGATAAATAATTCTGTCCTTCTTACCGTACTCAGATCTCCACCTTTTTGTTCTAAGATTAGTAAACACTTGACGTTGGCAAATTCGTGGCAACCCTCAGCCGCTGAAAAGCCATATAATAAAAAAAGAAGAAGAAAAGATAAAAAAAATTTCCTTGCGTTTTTTTTATATCTTGCAAGCAATATAAGTTTGCACTGTCATGTTTATTGCATGGCAGAAAAATGTCATAAATTAATTATTTACGTAAATCTACAAGGCCAAATAAAATAAGAAAAAACACAGGTAAATTGCATTACTTCCTACACATGATTCCATGTAAATATCTCGCCTACAAATCCTAAGCGTAAGCTGAAGCGCTTTCCTGGGTCCCGGTATCAGTTCGGTCCATAAACTACGTCCCCCCACCGACTCTGATTCCCCACCCCCTCCTTTCCGGTCTCACAGGGGAACGTAAGCTGTGCCATTTTTTAAAATGCGTGCCTCGGACCTAGTAGTTTCATGTTATATCGACGTTTTGAAGTAACTTTTATTTTTTTCGTGGTTTATTTTGTTGGAGGTAGACACTAGATGTGTGATAACGCTGCAGTAACTCAATAAATAAAAATAAATAAATAAATAATGCTGGACAATCCACACAGCATCATCTAGCCCCAAGCTAAGCAGAGCTTGTGTTATGGGTACTAGATAACTGATATACTTAATACAATACTATATTACATACATAGATATTTTTTTATTATACATAGAAAATACCCAGAACACCCGGAATAAATATTTGCAGATCGTACAAACATTTATCCCAAGGCGGGAATCGAACCCGCAACCTCCTGCGTCGCAGGCGGACAATCGCCCGCCGCGCCACATCGGTCGTCGAATGTCAATGTCTCTAGATGCGACGTTCGATTAACTTTTTCGTTTTCTGTTGCGTCAATTTCTTGTCCAATATTCTCGATGGCACATGTGCGTTTACTAGACTGCACTCTCAATACACTATATATTTGCTTCGATCTGTAGATTACTCTGCATTCGAAAGCGAGTTCCAATCTCATTTCGTTTCTATCAAAGTACCGTACCTACTTTTTGAGGGGTCAGTTTGAAATAACTGTAAAAGCAAACGGATTATTTTCATTTGAACTCGGACAAAAGCTGTAAAAAATTCTGGTTGAAATTAATTACCTAACTAAACCAAAACTGTTTAATTAGGTAGTTGACAACAGCACTAGTAACCAAAGTTGTGAGATGCAGCCTGCTACGGTTGCTTTATTGTTTGCATAAAATAAAAAAATAATAAAGGTCTCGGCACAGCACTTGACATTCGCAAGTTTTAATTGCCACACTCAGTGCCACTCCTGCGGTCTGAGTGGGCAAAACGTCACCGCTACAGCTAGCCACAGTGGCATCAGTAGGACAAGTGTGTCTTTGTACTCCTACAAATTTCATAGCAGAAATATAGAACAATGGTGGTAACAAAATCTTGCAAGACACGAAATTTTTTTTGCTCGGCAAAAACCCAAATCTAAAGAATAAGAGTAAAAAAATAATTTATGAGAGAATCTATATTTTAAGAACTACGATATGTCAAGACGGTTAAGATAAGTAAGATTACATAAAAGGCAAAGTAAAAAAGCATTTATTCAGAAATATAGTTCATTATTTATTATAAATAAATAAATAAATATTTGTGAATATTTTTACACAACATCATCTAATCCCAAATTAAGCATAGCTTGTACTATGGGAACCAGATGACTAATAGAATACTTGTATACTTATTTTTAGATGTATACTTAGAATACTTAGACACAGAACAAACATCTGTGTTTATCACACAAATGTTTGTTCATTTTGTCGGGGTCGGTTTGAGAACGGGCAAGATACTTACGGCTTGGAACTGATCGTTTTTTTGTATGATCCTTTTTAGAATGAGTAAATTAATTATGTAAATTATCAAGGTGGAATACTCGTATAAGGTAGTATGTAAGGTGGAATTATCAGAGTGGTGTAAATCTAAATTTATATAACAGAAATTAGATGCGAAAACAAATAAAAGCAATCATGCCAAGAGCATTATATATCACATAAGTTCAAAGACATACGCTACGTTTCTAATAATATTACTACTACTACTAATTATACTAATAATATGCTTAGCAGTAACACACACACTTACACAGTAGTAAGAACAGTACAGACGTTGCCAATTTAGATGCTAGCTGCTGATCCGATGAAGAAGAAGAAATAACACAATCAGTCTGCATTCGGATACACGACAGTATTTATCGAATGCTAGACACAAAAGGCAGTGCACTTGTGGTATTAAAAAATAATGTTTTAAAATTTTAAGGGTACCTTGATATTCTCCAATTATATATTCTGTGTCTCTTACAAAAACTACAACACAAAGATGTATAAACACGTCGGAACGCGCCGCAAGTAGGTACAAGCCGCAAGTATGTCGGCATTGTTGGCTGCTCGCTTCGTAACTCGGGATTCATGGTCAGATGGCCGAGGTTAGGACAGTTTCGGTGACATTTGAATTAGACAAAGACTAAACAGAAGTTCAGCGGCAGGATGTGCACTTACTACGTTCAGTGTAATAACTAACCCAGGCTAACGCAGGGGTTTGGTTGTTCAGGTATGTTTGTTAGGTTTGTTCACTCGCTGTTGTTTTCCATACCGAAACATATCCTGGCGACAAAGGTATAGTAACAAATGGAGTGCTAAACAAACTTTGAGCTTTTGTTTTGTTCTGTTATGTTTATGTATGCTAACGTATTAAAATGTTCAGGTATAAAATGGAAATATAAGAGTCTTTTTCAGACTTATACAGGTGTAAAAATATTACTACTGAAGTTTTCAGTATTGCATAGTTACTCGTACCAAAGAGTTCATACCAAGAGAAAATTGTCCTATTAACATGGGGTATGTTATCATACCATATCATCGTTTTCTAATCATGTTTACTAATATCCAGGATGCCTATGCCCATTACTGAATATAGGGCTCCTCGGTATTCAATCCTGATAAGGACGATCCATGTTAATTGTCAAGTTTGATCGTGTTCAAAGTTTTACAATACTGACACAGTTGTTTGGAATGCAGGTGGTTTAATCAGACCACTTGTAGCAAGAAGCAATTCTGAAGCTTCTATCGAGCGTGGATAACGAACGGAGCAAACGGCACGGTTCAGCTGGCACTATCTTCGGGCTTTGTGTACCTGGCTTTAGGAATATTGAGTTCGTAAATTGTGATGTAGATTCATCACATCATATAAATCGTAGGTAAAACAAACCGGGGTTTTACTTCTTTTTCTAGCACTTGTTTTATCAATAAATAGAAACCCGTGGTGTAGACAGCTTGTCATTTTTATTAATAAAAGAATACAGATAAGCAAAAAAAGGTGCAATAGTTAGTACTAGTAGTAGTAGGTATGTATTAAGCTGTAAGGATAAAATAAGTGCTTGTCAAGTCTACTCCATCTCATATCTAAAATCCTGTTTTAGGCTCTCCCGTAAATAGAGAAACGACTGAGGAAGTCGCCTCTTACCAGTGTAAGACAGTTATAAATAATTTACAATGCAAATGTATTTACAATGTGTTTTTACTTTACTATTTAGTGAAAATAAACTAATAAAATAAAAAAACTTTTTTAAAACAGTTCGTTTGAGACGTACATTACTTATTTACCGCTAAGTTTTGATAGTATTGCTGCGTAACGATTTTAAAGGTGTAGTTGCTTATTGATAATTATTTTAGAGTGCCATCTAACCCCAAACTGCTGACTGGAGACTGACTGGATACTGTCGCCTTAACAAGCACATGTTCAAGTTAAAACTCTCCGAGATACCGAACGAAGATGTTCTGCGGAGAGGCGGACAAAATTCCCTTTTCACCTACTACATTAGTGTGGACCACAAATCCAAAAGCGAAGCATCGATCTGGGAAAATATACTCTGAGCCCAGACGAGCCAAAAAACCTCACCTCTAAGAGAATCCTTCAGTTCCTAATAGCTACAGGGTTTAGTGATGAACTATAAACGTCACAATAGGCCATATGGCCGTGGTATCACAAAAGCCGCAAAAATATAATTAAAAAAACCCCAAACTAAGCAAATCTTGAACCAATCCACATACGTGGAATCAAACTCGCAAAGGTACATATAGCACAGGCGGCAAAATGGTAATACCATTATCAAGTAAGCTGTAAGGTCAGACATCACATTATTCCCAAACGAGGCACGACTACTCAGTACCTACGTGGCGTATACTCTTGAAACGCATAGAAAAACGTTGTAAAATAACGTGAAACTCGGAAAAAACCCATTTCGGTCCATCAACGAGGTCATTAACGATTTCATAAAGGGCTTATAGGGTTCTCTTCCCTTTCCTCGTATCATATTTTTCATGAACTCGACCGTTTCCGAGGTACTAACGGTGCGTAAGTAGAATTCCAAATAACATTCAGAAATGTCGAGCAAATCAGTAAAACTAATTTTCTTTTGATTCAATTCTGTTTCGTTGAAGGAATGTTGAACAAATTGACCTTACAGTTATATTACACAAACCAAAATATCGAACCCTAGAAATAGGAAATGTAATAAAATAAATATTGCCAGCCATTTTACAGTGTTATCTACCCACAAACGAAGCAAATCTCATAGAATAATTACTTATGTTTTACAATTATAACTCATATTTTTTCTAAAATATTCTAAACTTACCATTTGAGTAGTAGTAGAGCTCTTAGTAAAGGGCTCGCAGCTTCGCCCGCGTGGCAGTTTTTTTCCCGTTCCCGTTAATTTTTCGGGATGAAAGTAGCCTATATGTTAATCCAAGTTATAATCTATGTTTATTCCAAATTTCATTTTATCGGTCTACTGGTTAGAGCGTGAAAGAGTAACAAACATCCATCCATCCATACTTACAAACTTTCGCGTTTATAATATTAGTAGGATTTACGTTTTGCAGTAGGGGTGTTCCATACGTGACAGGTTGCAAGCTCATCGCCGCTGCTAGAATACTAACTAGTTTCCTCACGATGTTTTCCTTCATTTGATAGCACTGGCATACTAGCATTTATTTATTACTAAAACTCCCATTCATATCTTGAATAACCATACCAGTGCGGAAATTTAAAATCCCCTATTTTGTGCAATACTGCAGTGTGTTTTATTTAATTACCATGGTTTTGAGTTGTCACAATTACAGTGCACGTACAGTACGTACACCCGAGGGAGAGACTGTTGTATTGTTGTCAACGTTTGAAACATTGTGACGTGCATCAGGGAGTAATGTACGTACACATAAATGCTAATTACTTTTATTCAGTAGGTGAAACCAGTTCTACATGTAGATGGGAAATTCGTCAAATGTTGTTCTAATATGTAGGACCACCTAATAGATATGAGTCCGATATTATGACACATGTTAAAATCATCGATATTTTAAAATCATTTCATCATGATGTGACAGCGACTAAATCAATCGAATAGCATCACTCGGCTAAAATGATTGCAAATATCGGACAGCCACTAAATGCGACGGTGACAGCATACAATGCGTGCGAATGAGATAAGGTGACTCGATGAAATGACTGACGTACAGTAGACAGCAAAATAGTGACTTGTGAGATAGTGAGATAAAGGGAGACAAAAGATGTTTACTTCATTGTTATGATCTAAGAATATGGACTAATGGTTATGATATTCATTTCATTTGTCAAACAAAGCACTTGATGATTTTTATTATTGTTCCTGTCACCGATATTTTTTGTCACTGCCATCCAGTCATTGATATAAAAAATCATCACTCCATCATCAGTCTATTCCTATCTCCTACTTTGAGCTTTTATAGCACGATTGCAAACTGTCAAAAATGACGTCAAAATTACCGTGGCTATCGTGCTTGACAGATTATTTTTAATTTTTTGGACTAACGGATTCCGGATTTGTACAAAGATGCACTCGTATCCATTGTTCGGGTCTGTTCGGGCTTGTTCGGACTGAGCTCACGGTACAGATAAGTAGGCAAACAAACTATCGAGCTCACGGTTACCTCTCAATTTGAGTAAAACCGCGGTAGTGCTCTGTCTAATGAATCAAGGTATTATATTGCTCTGTCGGTGCGGTGGTCCGTCATGATTGTGTTTTCGCGCTGTGTGCGGCGTTCCGTGGCAAATAAAACAGTGTAAAAACAGCACTAGCTTTACGAATACACTGCATTTAAACATTATTGTTATGTTGAAACAAAATACCACAGCGGTTGGCTCTCAGTTTCTATATCTGCGGTCATGATCGAAAACTGACTGCAATATTATTTTAACTTCAAATGATGTGCAGTAGCCTTCGATCAATGATACCCCTAGATATAGGGTCGGCACAAAAATCCGTCTCAGTAAATAAGACAATTAACTTATTTATTAGGTGACATGGTTGTATTTAGGTAGAACTTAAAACTGTTTATCATTTTTCTCTCACTTTGTTAGTAAACAAATATAGCCGCCGTATATTCACGCGGACAGCTTTTAGCTATGATTTCTATGTGACCCGTCATCTAAAGGTATCATTGATCGAAGGCAGTAGCGTAGCCTTCGAGGCACCCGTGGTACGTTTACGTTAAAATGTAGAACAAGACGCAGTCAGTAAATACATTCAAATATTCAAACCATAAACTATCGCCGTAAACAAAATCAGGTAAACCCTGTAATTGACAGTGTAAAATATGATAATACTCAAAAGGCGGGGTTACCTAGCATAGTTCCGGACTGGGTGTGCTAGAATAGTAGAATCAATTGTGCGGTTGTGGCTAACGGGCCACGAAAGGCGATAAGCTAAACTTACGATGCCTTTTGTACTCCGCCACTCTCATATTTTATTGTGATCTTTGAATATTCAAGTGCCTGCAGTTTGGTTTGGAAAATCGTTTGTAGGTGTAATAATGTATAGCAAAGATATTGAGTTATAAAATTTGAACATAATAATAATAAATTTATGTTGGCAGATCTTTAATACAACAACATCTAGCCTGAAACTGAGGAAAGCTTGTTCTATGGCAATCAGTTTTGTATTTTGTAAAATGAGGAACACACAAAACGTAAGAAGAAACTATGCCGTAAGTTACTTACCTGTTCTTCTAGGCTTGATCACGGACGTTGTCACAGATTCACCTAGAATTTAGTAGTATTTTTATACTTTCATGATCGGAACACATATGTTACACGGGTATTTATCGCGTATTACCTTTTATATTTATTTTCCCGACGTTTCGGCTGTTGCAATAGTCGTGGTCGCGGGCACGACTATTGCAACATAAGTGTTCAATAGAATTAAGTAATTTCAAAACAGTCCTGGAGCTATGTTTGAGTAAATAATTGTTTAACTTTAACTGACTCTAACCGACCATTTTTTTACCGCCATTTTGAAAAATAAGAAAGAACTCTACACAATTACCTGTGTGTACGCGCATATACACAATAGCACACGACATTTGCTTTGCAACTATCCCCTCAAAAGCTAACCTTTTTAACCCCTCGTATCTACAGGAAGTGTTCTGTCCTTTTCTCTAAGAAACCCAAGCGAAGGGTCATTAGGCAAAAAGTAAAATATTCGAAGAAAAAAGTTCTATCTAAGTTGGTTTGGTTTGAACATAAAGCATTTCGGTTTCTTTTAAATTAGAATTAAATATTCTGACAAATTACTTGGCTCAGCTGGAGTTGTGTCCGTTCCGTAAGTGGGTTCGATCTCTACCGAGGACAAACATTTGTTCATTTGTGTTTTTATTATTTATCTTTGTATTACTTACCGAGGACAAATATTTGCGTGAACATCGATGCTTATTCTCTGTTTGGAAGTATATTGTATTCTAAGTATGACATGTGTTTACAAAATAACATTATATACGTATTCTACCAGTCATATGATTTCCATAGCACAAGCTATGCTTAGTTTGGGGCTAGATGATGTTGTATAAAAATGTCCACATTTTATTCTTTTGGTACTAAAACCCTCAAGAATATCTAAGAGAATATAGGAATTAGAGAAAATATAAGGGTCAAGAACACAAAAAAACCGGCCAAGTTCGAGTCGGATTCGCGCACGAAGGGTTCCATACCATTATCTATAATAAAAACGGCCAAAAATCACGTTTGTTGTATGAGAGCCCCCTTAAATATTTATTTTAATCTGTTTTTTTATTTGTTGTTATAGCATCAACAGAAATACATCATCTGTGAAAATTTCAACTCTCGAACTATCACGGTTCATGGTTCGCATAATGCAGCCTGGTGACAGACGAACAGATAGACAGACAAACAGCGGAGTCTTAGTGATAGGGTCCCGTTTAACCCTTTTGGGTACGGAAACCTAAAAACCAACAGCTAATTCCTTATCATAGTCGCATTTTGCTCTACCATTACCAAATTTTACACTATCATTAGTCCAACCTATAAAATATAGTTTTAAAAATTGGTAGATGCCTCATGCAGTTCAAGTAACAAATAAAGTAGTAGTTGTACGGTGTCCACATCAAAGAGCATATATCATTTTTATCGCTCGCACTCGGCCCGGTCGTTTATTCATTGCTTACCTATTGCACACGCGGTTCGTATGACGACCGATGCCTTACTTTAGGTTCTCGATTTAATGAGTGCGAATAATTTTTTTATATACACACGAGGTAAACCTCCGATACAGAAAAAGTCATCATCATGGTAGTGCCCTTACGTATGTATGAGGCATAGTATGAGGAGTGATCTTCTTCTTTTCTTCATATTGGCATTTGTCCGTCATTCGACAAATCATTGTCTAGTGGGTGAATAAATACTTTTTAGTCAAGTCGAGTCAGTAAAAAAAATAAAGTCGCCTGTCATTGGTTTTGAAGAAAAAGAACGCCATCTTTTTCTTCAAAACCAATGACATTTTCAAAATCTAAGGGAAACATGCATTCGTCAATATTACACTTTCATTTTAACTGCATAAGCTTGTGCTAAGACCACAAAGTAGTGATGGTAAAAATGCCACTGAAATTACACATCATAAAAACCGGCCATCACCATCACCAGTAAAAAAACCGGCCAAGTGCTAGTCGGACTCGCGCACGAGCCCCCTTAAATATTTATTTTATTATATTTTTTTGTGTTTGTTGTTATCTGTGATAATTTAAACTCTCTCTATCTCAGTATATAAGATGCAGCCTGGTGACAGACGGACAGACAGACAGCGGAGTCTTAGTAATAGGGTCCTGTTTTACCCTTTGGTTTCGGAACCCTAAAAAGCACTCAAATAAATTTATTAAAGTCAAGTCAAAATGGCATTTATTCCATTTAATCAAAGGGATATAATCCTAACTTAGGTGAATCTAGGTGCCAGTTCCTCGCGACCAACTACTGTACATATTTCCATATTCTATGATAAAGGCGTATCGTAGGTGAAATACATAATTGTAAGTCATATTGCATGCTAAAACGGTATAATAATTTTAGTACCCTATTCCTTGTTCAAACTGTAATACCATTACAGAATGTCTTCAACATTATGGTGTTGCTTGCAAGGTGTTGGAGTGTTTAGTTTAAGCGGTGTAATGTTAGCACGTAGTCTGTCGTAGCCCAAAGCGCTACGAGGCTACGAACACTACGAGGCTACGAACGCTACGGGGCTACGAACGCTACGACGACGGTCTACGCCAAGTGCAATGTAGGCGAGTGTACCATATTTACTGTGAGATAGTACTTCACACTACAGGTATGTGAAACAGATGACGTCATTAATGCCAGTCTCGGATATTGTAGGCGTATATAGAGATTTATTAAAGTTGGTTATCAAATATTAGGGTCAATAGACTGACGTGGTAAATATGTTTGCTGTATTGATGAACACAGGTTGTGTTCGCCAACACAACAAAATCGAAACACAGCGAGCTGTTTGACGGTAGAAATAGCTATGGCGGTACTACTTCCCTGGACAAGCCCTTCGCAAAAAGTTCTTCTACTACTAAAAACTATTTAATCCAAGTATTTATAAAATAAGGCATTTGAGGCATATTCCATCAGTCATCTAGTTCCCATAATACAAGTTTGTACTGACGATGTATACTCTTTTAATTTTATTTTTCTGATACAACTTCTTCATTTTGAAGAAATGTCTCACAAGGTGTATTGGTCAAAGGTCTCGACAGAGTACCAGCACCTAGCTTCTCACCGTACGCTGAGTCAAGTCCTTTTACTGATGTAGCACAGAAATACTACCAAATATTTACCGATCTTTCTTCTATGTGTAGTTCTACTTTGATTTTTTAGCTTTTTGTTGGTTTGTGAGTACTTATGTCGAAAATAAATAAACGGCTAAATTATATATAGCCAGCAGCAACTAGCAGCCGCTCGCAGCTTCGCCCGCGTGGCAGTTTTTTCTCGTTCCCGTTATTTTTCGGAATAAAAAGTAGCCTATATGTTAATCCAGGTTACAATCTATATTTATACCAAATGTCATCCAAATCGGTCCACTGGTTAGAGCGTGAAAGAGTAACAAACATCCATCCATCCATCCATCCATCCATCTATCCATCCATCCGTACTTAAAAACTTTCGCGTTTATAATATTAGTAAGATAGGATAGATGCAAAAGCCAGTCCACTTACATAGCACTTGACGTCAAATACCAGCTGCTTGATGTTAAGTGGTTACATAAAAATTAAACACTACCTCGCCCTACGATGCACTACCTTGCGTCCATCGACCTGAGGCATACAGGAGGTAAACCTTATGCGCCTGTAATTACACCGAAACCCTCTTTCAAACCGGAACACAGCAAGCTGCTTGGCGGGTGAAATAAGCATGGTCAAGATGATCAAGGAATGAGCTTACTCCGCAGCAGTCAGAAATTCAATCATAAATGTTCATGGTAGAATACTTCGAACTCGATTTAGAACAGGAGCTCATAGTAATCCAGCGATATGTTGCAATCGCACGCTCAAGTGAGACCTTATTTCTTTTTTTAGAAATGCCGTTTAGTCAACTATGTATTGAAGATGAATGTTTATCGGTTGTTCCATTTGTTGGAAAAAGCTCCGTCGTGATTTATTGATTAATACTAACTGCTCGAGGACGGTGAACTAGTATTTTGAACCTCGGGCTATGCGGACCTTTTACTGAATTTAACTTCGCGATAAAACTTAAGTGCCCGTTAAAGTTCAGTACTAGATACTTTCGTACTGGCATAATGGCATAGGGCCAACGAAAATAATTCAGCAAAAATATTTCAATGTTGTTTTAAATCTATTAGTTAAAAGCATTAGTGTGCATATTTTTTGCATAGTGCTTTCCTTTCAAGGTTTTTGTGATTAAGTTACAGTGAGATTATTTTATTTAAAAGGTAGTTTTAACTGCTAGTTTAAAAGGCAACATTTTAAACCGCTTGTTTTGTTTTACACACAGCATCATCTAGCCCCAAGCTAAACAAAGCTTGAGCATACAATACTTAGTATGTATGCATAATATAATACATTACATACATAGACATTTTTGATTATGTATAGAAAATACCCAGAACACCCGGAATAAATATTTGCAGATATTTAATTGACTTGTCTTTAAACTGATGAAAACTTCTAAAATGGGTCTGCGTATAGATATTTGCACAAAAATAACTGACGAATGATCAATTATTATGTTTCTCGTCATATTTTTCACTTGCCAATTAATTTTAGTAGCACTTAAACGTATTTACAGATTACTCGCGAATCGATACTTGTTAGCGCTACGTATCTAGAATGAGCCAGTAATAGGATTTGTAGTTCCAGCTATCTGTAAAATCCATTTTACACCCTGTAATTTTGCTATCAACGAGATGCAACTAAACTACGGGGCGGCGGGGTCTGATACCTAACTTACTTACATAAGTCTCGAGGTAAATCTAATTTCGAACCCCAACAAAATTAACTTGAAACTGCGTCGCGTTGCGGTATTCACCGCACATACATATGTATGTGTGACCAAATTCAAAGCGTGAACTATTTAATCAACTCATGAAATATGCATTCGCCGAAATTCGCCGAGCGGTCCGTCCATCAGCGCAAGGCCTTATCGACGACGGCGCTTATCATCAACAGGTCCTACTGCCGGCTCGTGTGCTGTTATCTCTTGCTACAAATAGTCACTACTCCACCATAAACCAAAAGCCTTATAACTGCTTTCCGCACCGCGCAAAATCCAACCCAATTAACATAGCTATAAAGCTGAAGTTTGAGGTTTGAAAACCGTGTGGTGTAGTGCATAATCACGGATAAACGCATTGTCACAGTGTATTACGAGGCCAGTCGCCTAATGCGCCTAATTCACGACAGTGTAGACAAGTCTGCAACTGTACTTGTTATTATTTTGAATTGGACGGTTTGTGTATGAGACGATACTTTGTGCAGGTAGCCTTGTACACATAAACCATGTGAAGGGGCCGTAGAAACGTCTGGATTTGTAAAGGTACGACATGCTTCTACTCGTTATTTTGAAGCAAGTATTTCAATGTGAAGTGAGTGTAGTACAGATAAATCAGCTGAGAGAGGGATAAAAATATAGTCACAGGAGATTATAAGGCAACAAAATTTTATAAAGAAGATTGGTGTTGTGCTACCATTTAAAACACGACTGTAATTCCCAGGTTCAGTAGATACCCTCTAAGATCACTTAGTACCAAGTATTATTGACTGAAGGTGATTTGAGGATGTATAAAGAGGGGAGGGTAGTCAGAGGTGCGTCCAAATATTACATCTAACACGTACCCATATTTTTGCTAGCCCATCGCCTAAAATATGATAAAGGAAATGTGTTTGCACGACTAAACCGCGTCGGCGCAATACCACGATACAAAAAGCTCTAACAATAACATAAATTTGGAATAAGCTTCTGCGCTACCGATGCCACAACAATTTTTATGGATCATACTCATCTGAAATATTAAACAATTCAGCTATCAGTAGACCGTTGCAAATGATCTAGAGTTAGCTTAACTGATCCAAATCAGTACCAATTGAATGTATCCCCTCTCTGACTGTATTACCACATCATCATTGCCACATCACACGTTTACAGGAAGAACGATTTTGAGCCCTTTTTATTCATCGATTTCCCGCAATCCTAACAATGTCGTACATCGGATAGAAGGACGTCTTACGCTTCGTCATCCGTCGCCACTCGATTTGCTCCGCTGAATGGCAATACTGCAACATTTGATCTTAGTTCGATATCATCGTCATATTTTCGAATAACCTTTGACTCTACTAACGACCGTATCCATCAGTAATGCCTCAGACCGGTAATTACGGAGCTAAGTGTCCACATTTAATTACTGCCCATATATCTACATTATTAGTGTGGCTTTGCGAGAGCGTGCTTTGACAAATTGTTGTGCAATTTCACCGATATAGGCGATATATTTGTCACAGCCACCGTCTTAATAGATTTTCTCAGCGTATACGTGTAATTAAAAGCTTTTCCACTTCTCGAAATACTTTTTCTGTCGAGAGAATGAGTATTATTATGAATTTTGTTAAAAGAGTTTTTAGTTACTGTGAAGGCAAAGGATGGCACTTTGTACTTAAAGCGAAATACAATGTAGGTAGGTATTCTTCGGACATATTTTAAAATATCGGACATCAAACTATTACCAACAGGAGTTTCCTTAGTTTTGAGTCGTTTCAATGTGATTTTTCTGATCTAATTGAGTAAATGTTTTCTGATTGGATACAATTACACAACATACAATTACAAGGACGACCTAAGTGGCGCGGCGGGCGAATGTCCGCCTGCGACGCAGGAAGTTGCGGGTTCGATTCCCGCCTTGGGATAAATGTTTGTACGATCTGAAAATATCTATTCCGGGTGTTCTGGGTATTTTATATGTATGATAAAAATATCTATGTATGTAATGCATTGTATTAAGTATATCAGTCATCTAGTACCCATAACACAAGCTCTGCTTAGCTTGGGGCAAGATGATGCTGTGTGGATTGTCCAGCATTATTATTTATTTATTTACTTATAATTCAGTGAACCATACACGGTTAGGTTTAGTTAATATAGAATAGTATCTTCGTCATCGTCCTTAACTTTATGGTAGTTACAGTCTTTATTTGTATAAAAACTGTAACTTTTGTAAGTTAAATAGATTAGCGTACAGTTTACCCTCGCTTATAATGAAATTGTAATTGTAAAGGCAATAGTCATAAAATTTTAACACCACATATATACCTGTTGAGCAAATAATCATAAAGGGAAAGGATACCTACGTTTTTGTTCCACTGGCGCAATTTTACGCAGACACTAACTACGTTACCTTGGCTGAACGTAATTAAGGTCGTTGTCCAATGCGTCAGTGTTGCCTATAACGAGTAGCCGGACAATACCGGCCAATTGAAGTATTTTATGCTGATGGAACAAGCACATGGCCTTTCTGATGTTCAGTGGTTACCATCATCAAACATTGTTCAGCAGGCCTTGTTCGTTAGAAATTTCTCTACGGTGCATTGGTCTGGGTCGTCAACCTGAGGTGTACAGGATTTCAGACTCATGCGCCTGTGGCACCCTTCAACTGGAATACAGAAAGTTGCTTGGCGGTAGTTTTTTTTTACACAATTTGCTGATGGAACAAGCATTTGGCCCATCTGATGTTAAGTGGTTACCATCGCCTATAACAAATCATTGCCTTAAATAAGCATGGTGGTAGAACTTCCCCGGACAGTTCCTTCTTTTAGAGTTCTACTACTACTAAAATAATAAGGTCGAATAAAGCGTTTCATACACTCGAGCAATGATTAACTATTTGAATGAATCGATTAATGAAAAACCAGTCATGAGAAACCAGCCACTGAAATAATCCTTTCAAAACGTTATACAATATATAATAATATGTTTTAATATGATAGAATATGAGATTTGAAATAATTGAACACCAATAACATACAATTAAAATTATTCCGTACGAAAAATATTTAGCTTTTTTTCTAATTTAATGTCTGACTAAGCTTTTTTGCGTCCGGTTTTTAATAGTTAACCTGGCAACCCTGTTTATTTAAAATGTCACGGCTGTATCGAACGACAATGAGCGCTAAGTGGTACGTCATTTTTGCTAACGGGAATTTTTAAAGAGGATGTGTTCAGCATCCACTTACTTTAGAAGTGGTGGGCTCGACTGTACATAGTTTATGGCAACACTTTTATACTGTTTGAAGTGATCAAAAAATAAAACTTATCACTTTTCAAATGTAAAAACTTTAAAGCTTTGATGAAGGAACATTTTCAGTAGATTTCTAGCTAATCGTGCGTACAATGGCCTTGTCCTAATACTGTCCAGAATACCTTCAACTTATCGTCAGTCTTTGAACCCATGTCCCGCACGCTAATCGACCTACTGTCAGACACACTGCCTTCCCGAATAATGACCCGTACAAACCCAGCTAGAGATTTTACGAGAGAAATTTGAAACCATGACTCAGAAGCGAAAATGTTCATTGATTATAATAACTAGGTATATTATAAAAATAATAAGTGGTTATGCGTTATTTAGGAATGCATCTTATTATTCTTAAGGTACCTATTTTCTCGAATTTGTCGTTTGAAACACTAGGAATTTACTATATTATAAATGTACTTATAATGTAAAAATGTTTACAGTTAATTTTATGAGACCTACATTAAGTATTTTATTACAGAAAAATTTTTTCTCGATCAGGTTTTTATGACTGTAACATAATTTAATTATATCACAAATTATTAAATTATGACATACCTACCAATCTAGAGATAAAGATCTAAGTTGTTTTGATCAACTTAAAACTCAATATTACGATATCTTATACGGTAAGAATGTAACTCTTAAGAAGAAAAATGTCCGAGAAAACAAGAATTGTGCTGCTGAGAATACAATGGTACACTTGTTAATTAAATGAAGTTTAAATGTAAATGTTACAATAAAATTTTGATGAAAGCTTCAAATACTTAAGATAGGCTTAAAAAATCTGTGCTCCCATAAATTAGTATTTATATTTATTAAATTCAAAAATTCTGAATGAATAAGATAGAGAAAAAGAAGTATAGTATAAACATTCAAGCCCTCATTTACGGACATAATTTTATGCTGCTTATAAAAATAAAATTCGCAGTCACCATTATATTTAAATGGGCAGTAGCAGGTACCAGGCTCCACTCGCCAGGCCACTCACGCAGGCCTGAATGTAGAAGTATCATAAAACACGAATCACGTCATAAGCTCCAGCAAGTGGCTCCCTAACAAAGCAGTAAGCCAGGCCGAACAGCTTAATAACGTAATACGGGCATTAATATAGTTCGCGAAGCAGGCACAGTTACGGCGTCCGTAACAATTGGCGTAAAAATATGACCTATTAAGTGCACCCTGTTACATTATATTTTATACAAGTGTACCCACAATACGTAGGTGAGCAATAAATATAGCAAAGAGCGTGTAAGATACAATAAAAGTGAATTATTAGCACAGAAAGTATTCGTACAGAGTCGTATTTATTTATTTGTACCCTGTTTTACCTGCTATCTTTGCTGATATAAAGGGGTTTAGGTTTTTTCCGGGTGTCTCCGTATCGGGGCACATAAATTTTATTTTGTTGTTTTGAATTTGTTTACGGAGCTTAGTTTTGTTTAAGCTGGAGACAAAAAACAAAGAAATTTAAACTTCTAGGCTCTATGCACGAACTATACGGTTGAAGCTCGTTTACACTTCTAAATATAGATCTATAGTAGGGCTGTTTTAGAAGAGTTCCTCCAGGAAAGTACCTACTACCACCATGCCTATTTCTGCCGCCAAGCAGAGTCACTGTATTTCAATTTAAATTGTGTGAAATTACAATAGGCACATGAGGCAACACTTGTATGTGTCAGGTTAATGGACGCAGAGCATTGCATTCTTAAAGCACACTCCTATTGCATAAAGGAGTGACGTCTGAGAGAGGAGGCTTATGCCCTGTTGTAGGTTAGTACGAGCTGCTTATGATGATGATGATGAGCTACAAGTAAGTTCAGAGTTCTTAATTCTATAAAATTTCTATACACATCACAGGCACATGAGGCTTAACACCTGTAAGTATGCTTCAGGTTGATGGACGCTGAGTAGTGTATTATAGGGCACGTTCCTAGCTTTCCTAATGCTTTGTTATAGTGTAGGTGATGGTAACCACTTAAAATCAGGTAGGCCATCTGCTTGTTCCATTAGCAAGTTGTATAAAAAATACACATATTCGTAGTAAGATGATGCTATAGAGTTTACTAGATCTTAAGAGGAATACGAAACAAAGAGTGCTCAAGTGGCGACACGTATGCAGTATCTGAAAGTGCTGAAAGGTTCTTGGGACCGCACTTCTCTATTAGCATGCAAATGAACGAGAATATGCTCTACATAATAAGGGTTCGATCGAGGCACTACTTTAACTGCTTATTAAGCTGAATTTATCCGTCATTTGGCATGGCAGGTGGATTTTATGTGGATTACTATCATGTAGATTTTCGATAAGTAGTCTGGTTTATGCCTGGAACTACAGCTAAGTTGGTAATAGCTCTGCTTTCTACCCTGTAGGTTGTGGGTTCCCTACCAAAAACAAACGTTTGTGTGATCAAAGTTTCTGTGTTTAGGTGTTAGTTTGTATGCTAAGGTATGTCTTTAAACTATTTGAGGCCCAATTTTTATAATAAAACATCATCAAATTAAATTTTGAATCGAGCCCATCTCCAAATAGCCGCAACTGAAATTTCTAACAAGCACAATTTCGACAATCAAATTCTAGTTTCAATCTCGTCTCAGCTCCAAAAAAATAGAAGAATCGCGTCTCTTGTTTGGTTTGTTTTGGGTTAGAGGGTGTTGTGTCAATGTCTGCCAATAATTATTTGCTTGTTAGGGTTCCGTACCCAAAGGGTAAAACGGGACACTATCTATTACTACGACTCCGCTGTCTGTCTGTCTGCCCGTCTGTCACCAGGCTGTATCTCAGGAACCATGATAGCTAGAGAGATGAAATTTTCACATTAAAAAACAGAATAAATAATTTTATTCCAGAATAAAAAAAACTCCTGACTTTGTATAAATTGAAACGCAAGGTCTAGGATATCATTTCATGTGGAAAAAGTTTGTCCAGCATTCTTTACCAGCTACTCAAAGTTGGCTTCATCCTCAGAAAGACATGGTCAATATGTGCAAAGTGAACTAAGCAACGGGTTTCTTCATAATGATAAACGACTTAGATTACCGATGTGGCGCGGCGGGTGAATGTCCACCTGCGACGCAGGAGGTTGCGGGTTCGATTCCCGCCTTGCGATAAATGTTTGTACGATCTGCAAATATTTATTCCAGGTGTTCTGGGTATTTTCTATGTATAATAAAAAATATCTATGTATGTAATGTATTGTATTAAGTATATCAGTCATCTAGTACCTATAGCACAAGCTTTGCTTAGCTTGGGGCTAGACAATGCTGTGTGGATTGTCCAGCATTGTTATTATTATTATTATTATTAAGAGTATACCTAACTTGTATAGCTTTCCGGGATCATAATTACAATAACTATAGATAGTTAAGTCCTCTACAGCACCCTGGTGTTTGTAGAAGTGCTTACGATTCACACCACAACTGATTTAGCCCAGCTGTCAAATTTCAAAAACCCATTTGTTACTTTAACACACAGATTATAAGGGTTGATTTCCCGTGGGCGGTATTAAGTTTGATATCACTGGCCTTGTATACATATTCATTAATTATTGGGGTATTCAGTTTGGATATGGGTACCAGGAGTTTCAGAGTAACATGAATTTATGATAATAAGTAGGTTATTTATAAACTAAACTGAAAAACATCTACATGTAATGATGTTTTTTAAATAACAAGCTAATTTAAATCTTTACTGCAAGGTTTTGTATTAAAAAGTATATGCTCCAATAATAGAAAAAGAAACACAAATGAGAAAATCCGTAGAAGAACCAAGGTCACCGACGTAAGCTCTCAGAACCAGCAACCGCTGGAAAAATTAAGGTTCTCGAGTCTTGAGGATAAACCGGAAGACGAAGCGTAGGACACCCTCCTACCCGATAAACCGACGATATTGTTATCACACATGTTCGGAGGGTGGAAACGGCTTCAAATCGTTCTTCCTATGTCAGGGTATAACTGTCTCCAGTAGTTGCAGGTTATTGATGATGTTGATCATAGTAAAGTAAAGTAAAGTAAAGTTTATTTAGGCTTAATAATAGAGTACAGAGGTAGATACATTCCAATTTTTAACATAGTATGTTCAGCACTTAGAAATAGCCTACCTAGATAAGTACTGTTCCCCGCACTAGGTCTCTGTCGAGCCTGTATAGCGGGATCACAGCTACTCGCCTCGATCTCTATCTATCTAATTGTTTATATACAATGTAAAAGCGGTTGCGCATGTATACGTGTACCAAGTGTTAATGTGTTTTGTAGGTGTAATTCGTGTCCCAATTATAGTCATAATAAAATAAATCTAAATAGTTAAGTAGGTACATAGTGTAAAAGAAAAATAATAAAATAAAAAGAAAAACTAAAGTAAAAAATAAAGTAAAGAAACAAAGTAAAGTAATGTGTAAAAAGTAAGTAGGTAGGTACATAGGTAAGAATATAATTTAATACGCGTTTAACATATTACTTTAATCAGATCTTCAGTTTTGCTGTAGTCAAGTGTTCCAAGGTAGTTTTCTATTTTCCGTTTGCAAGCATAGCGAGTTTCATTTCCTATATGAAGATATTTATTAACCTTATTGTATACAAATGGTCCCAAGCAGTAGGAGAAGTTATGGGTATATTTAGTTCTACACTTAGGGGTTTTATACACAATATCGCATCTTCTTTTTTCAGTTCGATTAGAGTCAGTAGGATGTCTATGTTGATTTAAAATAAGGGTGCGAATAAATAATTGTCTAACTGTAAGAACATTAAAATCTTTAAATAATCTATGAGTTGGGTATATATACGGCTTGCCTAGCATTACCTTTATAATCGCTCTTTGAGCCCTCTCTATGTCTAGCATATGGGTTTTTCCAGCTCCTCCCCATCCAAGAATCCCATATGAAATTATTGACTGGCCCAAACAGTAGTATATGCTTTTTAATATTTCAATATCACCAATGTGTCTAAGGTTTTTAAATATATAGATAAGCTTTCGTACACGTCCTGTCATAATCATAATATTACTAAGCTAACAACTCAAAAAACAATAACATAATATAATTATAAAACTCATTTATTTCCTTGTACAAAGTATGAAGTGAATGTGATTATAGTGATATAGTGATTTGTATGGCTGAAGAAACAACCTACCATGTACCCACTCTGCAAGCTACCGGAGCTTGAGAGAGGTTTGTTAAAACCTGTAATACAAGCCTCCAGGTCCATTGACATTGACATTGACATTTACCATGGACATTGGATCTCATTTAATTTGACCTATACCTAAAAGGTTAAACATTTAATAAAACAATATACAAATAATAACTATTAACTGTGAATAAACATAAACGATTCAAAATAGCATTATCCCGTTATCAGCGGTCTTATTGTAGTTCACATTTTTTATAGAAGCTTGTTTTACAATCCTTAAACTAAGATCGACTGAGCCATTATCTAAGAAGAACCAATATCAAAGACAGCAAAGATAAAACCGGTTCGATGTATACTAGGACTCAAATCATAAAATTATTAGAGCACTATATTTAGATTTTACGTGTTCATATTTTGAGGTAGGAAGCAACTAGCATCTCCCATTTATGTGATACATAAGCTGTGATTATAGGAACCTTATACCTTTGACGCTGGCATTTGGAGCAAGCAATGGTGGGTGTAAGGTAATCCGATTAGTTGAACGGACAAGCTGTACGTGTACGATAGAATTTAGAGTAGGAACCTCAGCATCATGGTGAGAATCGATCCAGGTTCATTAAAAACTGATAACGAGGTTCAAGGGAAAGTTTACGCGAGTTGCATTGGAAAAACTCGTCCGGGGGTTTTTTGTTCGTATATTTAATTTCCTCCTTCAAAGTAAGTGGGAATAAGTTGGGATATTACATAGGTACCTAGGTCTTTGGGGGACATAGTGGAAAAAAACTTAACTGCTAACCCGAGCAGCAATTTTCAAAGGATAGTACCGTAATAAATTTTGACAGAAAAATAATATAATAATAGTAATATTCGATATCAAATTGACATAAGTAGGTAGTCTACTCGCAGACCTTAAAAATATCTAGACCACATTTACCTACTCTATAGTAAATGTTGGTGGTTCGAATAACGATCGTATTTGGAGTATTACCTGCTTAGTACGCATCACACACCCGCACTCACGTCTGAAAAGGTCAATACGAACGTTAGACGTAACAATAGTTGTAATTATAACGTAACTCATTATTAAATAAGTATTTCAAGCTAATGGGCACTTATACAGGAGCCAACAACGAACGAGGCACATTTATCAACAAAAAGTGGTAATTTTATCGAACCTTTCTCGTAACGTCAGTTATGACGAACTTAATGCCCGAGTTGTTAAAACTTTGTCGAAAACGAGCATAATGTTTAGTGGGTTGTTTAGTCGATCAATTTGTGCTGCGTAGAAAACGTACGCCTATTTTTGCGGGAGAGCAAAGTTGGAGTTTTCGGCGTAATTTTGGTACCAGACTAGTTTTATTAACTAGATTTTGTCAGCCTTTGGCCGCATGAGAGCGTGGTAGGTCCAAGTATTAAGCTGTTCAACAGTAAACTTATTCAGACTTTCCATAAACTATCAATTTGAATGTTAATTAGCAACGGTAGAAATGTCTAGACAGGTACAAAGTGCGAATTGCACGTCTTACTTTGTGCGTGAAGGTGGCTCATAAAAGCAGTAAATAGGTTACTTTGTTTATGCACTCGAGTGCGATACGGACGGTAACAATGCGCATAATAATCAGACAATCTCAATGGCGGTAATTACGTCTGACAGTGACAGAGCCGAGCACTGAACAGTGTTTGCGAGTGCAGCCCGCTCGCATTGTCTCCCATTCATTGTACTCCAGCTTTGTACTATTGACGGTTTAGTTGTGTTTCTGGTCGAACTTTTACAGCAACTGACTTTACTGATGTTAGGGAAATTTGATATTACGCTTTGATTTTCCTATTTTCAATAAATAAAATCAGACATCCGATAAGCCAGTTTCACTGTAAAAGCTTTTATCATTTCAATGATAAAAGCTTTTATCGCTAAAATGATATTAAAATTTAATTTATCAAAATTTGACAATTATTTTTATAAATATGGCAGTTGTTCATACTTCGAGCATTGTTTATTTATGCAGAAATATTAAATGTCTATTATAAACATTATTATTTCAAACCTTCTCTTAGTATTTCAAAAACAATAGAGGTGGTTAATATTGTGAAACAACTTTGACTTTATGCGTAAACTTGTGTGAGGCAGATCACACATCAAAGTTTATTCACGCTATTACAAGCTTAGTTTCTTTGACTAACTTTACACACGTGGTAATGGCAAAACTTTGAAGATTTCATACATAATTTTCCACTCGAGATAATACAGAAATCTACGCAGCTTATAGTTTAGTTTGTATTCTGTAAATAGGTGAAAATTTAGATGAACTAACATCATTTATTGGGTCACTGATATTCATCCGATTAACCTTGCGTTTTATTTCATAGCGATAAAGTTCATTTTCGAAATCAATAGTTTTATTTCTATGAATAGTAAACGTTGCGTGTATGTAATGTTCACCGCTTAGTGTAACTCTGTCAGTGTCAGCTTTAATTAGAGCCATTGAAATTGGCTGATTAATATGCGTAATGCCAGCGGTGTATGTGCCGATGCTCTATTGTGGGCCACTCGGTGAATTATGCGCAGGGTGGAACCACGTGATTTTGCGATAGCCAGGTGCTGTTTTGTTTAGTTGCTGATTAGTCCACCCACGGTTTGTTTGCGAAAACTAAATAAAATCAAAGCTTTGCTAAACCACGCAGGCGCTTCACGTGATTTGGTCGGTCATTGGTCACGCAATGTCATGATGAATTTAATATACAATTCCGAACTGGGCATTTAAACAAATGGAAGCTAAAAACAATGATCTACCCGGTCCCGACGCTGTCCAAATATTCGGAACGCCATCACGCCTACTCCTACAATATGAATAATGGGATAACCATCCGTCATGCGGACATAACGAACTTAAGCTGAGCCAGGGAACAAAGGTTGTGTGGAAGTGATTTGAAATGCTGATAATTTTTACATCAATACGTACGATCTACGAGTATGTTCGAAATAATAAAAGTTTTGATGTTTTAGAATGCTATTCAAGTGCATTGAAAGATCACAAAAATAAGCGGGATCAGTTCTCTCAATTTTAATCCACTCTAATCGTCACGACTGACTGAGTGACTGTAATATTCAAGATAGTGTTTGTTTGACAGCGTTAGATTGCATTATTATATACTGTTCTTATCATTTATCAAATAAGTACTCAGAGTAACAATTTTTCAGAGTTCGCACACTTTATTCTACACAAAAAAGGTATTTTTACAAGTTCTATTCTCCATCCCTATTTCCACGGTAGTATGTAACGCAAACTGGCTATCGCAGACAGGCCCGCGCTAAACTCTGGGATTGATTTGTCAGACGCATTGTTTTGCAATATGGAGGCCTGTGTGAGATTGAAACAATTTAAATGGCTATATTTCAATTTGTGAAACAGATTTTTTCACTCGCATGATGTTTGAACAGAGTTTCGTCATTTATTTGAAATGGTTTAGCACATTGTAAATAAACGACGTGTTGAAATAGTTTCGTTCCAGATTATTTATGTTCCAGAATAAAGCCCTTTTTTAATAAGGTGAAAGATTACAGTGAGGATTCGAATTGGTAAATCAATTGTTTAATTTCAAACCCGCTTGTTAACATTTCAAAAGTAAGACACGGAAATTCCCAGAACAATATTACTGAAGCGGAAAATGAACTTCAGCTAAACAGCTGTAAGTCGGCGAAAATGGCTTGTATCTATGAAAATGAAAGGTTGCAATCGCGGCACCCGCTTCATTACAGCTCTAATTAACAACAAAACTTGGGCACGCGGTCATTAAAAATTGAAGAGCTCCTTTAAACTAATTAAAAATGGGCGCGTCTCTGACACAATTTGGACTATTTAAGTGCTAACGGCCCGTTTCTGTCCAAGTGGAAGTTGCCGAATGAAGAATTAATTATGAAGAGAAGAAGGACCCGACTTGCAAGTTCAAAACCGGTTACAATTTGTGGGAAAGTAGCAGGTGTGGCGCAGGCCCCGGAAAACTTACCGTCGCACACGCTTTGTTGCCTTCTCGGATGATAAAGTTGATTTGAATCGCAGATTGTAGGTGTTTTAAGTATAACTTGCACCCAGTTTTGCGCGTCACGTTTCAACTACTTTGTAGATAGTTTTTGAATAAGTTTGCAATGGTGAATAATATATTTTTGATTGGATTTTTGTTTGTAAAGCACAACAAAAGCTTACTTTTGTAAGTATAACATAAAAAATAATCCAGAGAGACAAAATATTTTTGGAAACGGCCTTGTCTTTAAATTACTAATTGTTCAAAAAAATAAGGATATTTTTTTTTTAATTGGACGCAAATAAGGACCGCTCAAATGGATAGCTCCATTAAAATCTATAACACTTAAAAGAATCTTTGTCCTGGCTGACTGATTGACTGACATGTAGCAAACGCATAAGCTAAACCACTGGTCTACGGATAATAATAGAGACTTGAAATTTTTAGCTTATATTTGTCTTGGTGCGTATAGGTATACCAAGAAAGGAATTCCCGAAATTCAACCCCTAAACAGGTATAACGGGAGTTGAAGTTTATTTGAAAATATCTTTACGCTAGCGAAGTCGCGCGTTCTTATTTATTATTTACTAAATGTATTTGGGTTATTATTTTAAGAGTTTTAGTAATCATATTAATTGGCTGACTAAATGGAACATTCATCAGTGGTAATAGCTGAGTGTCAAGTACACTAGATAATTGTTTAGCCACACAGTGTCGTACAATGACTATAATATTGTCGATGACAACTGTGTTTATGACGTCCTTGCAGAAACATAGATAAGGCAGTACGTCAATTCACAATATCACTCATTAATTTACAAAGAAAGTTACACACACACCCATGTGGTGCGGTAGGCGAATGTCCACCCGCGACGCAGAAGATTGCGGGTTCGATTCCCGCCTTGGGATAAATGTTTGTATGATCTGCATATTTATTCCGGGTGTTCTGGGTATTTTCTATGTATTGTAAAAAATATCTGAGAATGTAATGTATTTGTATTAACTATATCAGTCATTTAGTACCCATAACACCCTGAAAAAAAAATGCAGTTATCTGTAAATATTTATGAATATTATTTTGAAAATTTAAAGTCTCGCGGTTTAGACTGTGTGCTGTCTGTATGTTAGTCAGTTGCTGTAGGCGATGGTTACCAGTTAACATAAGGTGGTTTGGCTTACAATTGGGACAAAGGTTTTTATAATTATGGTATAGATCAAAGATAACGTTTTTGTATAATTCCAACTTCAGCATGACTCTTTAGCGATGACCTTCTGAAAAGATTGTTCTGTGGCACCCTCATTATTTTATACTGACAAGTACTGAAACAATGGTTATACCATGCCAAGCTTATCTAACATTTAACTAGCCATTAAATAATATTACCGAATAACTGTCAACAACATTGTAATTACAGTTTTTGTATTACAATTACACAAAAATGCTTTCTAGTCGTGGATTTAAGTCAAATTCTGTAGTAATAGAACTCTTTGTGAAGGGCTCGTCCAGGGAAATACTACCACCATATATCGCTTAGACCTATTACCATTGTCTATATTTCAGCCAGGACACATACTTACTCTTAGTCATTTTTTTCTTATCGTGCCACGAGTTCTTTCAAATCAGTGTAGTAAAATGATAAGAGTGCGTCAAAGAAACTCTTTTCGTGCATTTATATTCTTATAATTGGTATAGATTACTAATGGATCTGAGAGAATGCTCCGTGAAAGTTGAGGGCATAATTTATTTTATAGTCATTATAAACATGACAATGATAAACGCATTATTGATTCCTGTGTAGTTAATGGTAATGGTATCGTATTTGCAATTGAGCTAGGTTATTTATTTCAATTGGATTACCGAAAAAGCTTATTCTACGATAAACTGACCACATTGGTTTCTAGGATTAAACTAATAATGGTTTAGGGGTGAACCCATTTTGTGGCCGGACCAATGGTAATGGGCTTACACAAGGAGCTTTAAGCTAGAATTCATGAAATAATCAATAGGCATGCATACATACATAAAATCACCCCTGTTTCTAATAGGGGTAGGCATCCTACGATCTTGACATACCTCTTTTCCTTTATTCTCTCATAATATTCTCATCATTTTATATTGAATGGCATTGCTGATGCGCTGAGTCAGATATTCACCAGCCCTCAGGTAGCTCTGACACGTTTATCTAAGTTGTTTTTCTATCTATGATTCCTTTTTTGTTTTTCATATAAAGAAGTTTCATTTGTATTTGCTTCTGTTGACTTATAATGTTTTTTTTCACTCTTTGCGAAGCAGGCTAAAGTCATAAAACCATAGTTCTTCCTCTTTTGTTGTATTTTTCTCCAGTATTTGTTTTTTCCAATGCACGAAATGTCACCACAATACGCTCACACCACAAATGCCAATTTATTCGTGCTATGCCTTCAGATTTTTTTTATGATGTTTATATGTCAGTTGTCTACACTTTGATCGCCTGAGAGGGAAGTGCGAGAAAAAACAAATGTTTGTTTTTATTCTTGCTTCAACTTTGAGAGCTCTTTTTTGGTTTTGCTCCCGAGCGTTTGCAAAATTGGTTGGCCTTTTAGTGGCTTTTCGTTGGCCTTCGTGGCTCACCGTGGATTCTTTTATAATATAAAACGCGATAGAACCAGTGTAATTTATGCCGTACAAGTTGTTCAGTGACACGATAATACATGACAATAGGTAGGCTGTACCTACAGTTGTAGGCACGGATCGTTCGTTTTGACTAATGACTTGTGCAAGGGAAGCACAATCAACAGATGACAAGCAATTAATTGAATTAATGGCCGCGTGCTCGAGCAGCCCGCAGGGACAGACGGCTCTTGACAATGATCGAGATGTCTCGATCGATAGGTACTTATATTAATTTAGTGATGACCTAAATGTATCCTGCGAAACATAACATGACTGGAACGTGGCATAGGATGTCGGTACACCCGCATATTCCAATTTGAAACCAATTTATTGTTTGGTATGCAACTGTGTAAATGGTAGACTTGTATCAAATACAGGTGGTAAACAGAAATACTACCAAAAACGTTTGTTAGTTATCAGCCTAAGCACGTCTACCGCCAGGTTTGATGGCTTACCATAGTCACCACTGCCTTGATGACTGCAGTGTCGACGCTTAGTTCTCAGAAGATGTTGCTGTATTCTCATAGTCCTATTCTAAGCCACCACAGTTTGCATAGACCCGAAATATTTCATCATTTTAAAACCATCATAATCTGAACTGACTTGATGTAATGCCAGTGAAAAAGTAGTTTTGCATAGTGTGACTGGTCTTTTTACGTACAGCCTGTATCAAAATTCTGACGCACAATCTAAAACTTTCAGAAGCATTGGAGGATTATGTACTCTATTTTTCTGTCTTGAATTTTACCAAGAATTTAAACTCTAACTTCGTCAGTGTAGGAGTTAGTTTTAGTCTATTGGGAAGTTTAATGAGTAGCTATTTCAGTTAGGAATTAATCAAACACTTCCGATTTCCGGCGGAAAACAATTCCACGGAATTGCGTAAGCCACGTACACACGAGGCGTGGGACAGTAAAGCGTAGGACTCACGATTACGGCTGACAAGGCAATTAATAAGGACAGATGGCGATTGAGCACGAGTCACCCGCTCGGCCGGAATTAATCATAGCTAGTTGCCTTTATTACTTATGATGATAGCAATGGCTTAGAAATCAGAAAACTTGCAGCGATAGAAATAACACTTTTACATCGTCACCAGTCTAAATAAGTCAATTGCATGACATAGTCACCACGCTTGACAAGCGCATTCTCTGGTGTTTTCTCTTAGCCGCCTCTAACTTCACATAAACAGCGTAAACAAATACAATTCATGCATAATTATCGGAATGAACTCGGCAAAGAAATGTATGCGTTAATTTAATTAGAAACCCGTATCCAAACGTCACAAACGACTTATAGTTCATTACTTTATTTTATCATCGTCAGCTTAAACACATCCACTATTAAAAAATCACCCCTTTAAATAGGTATTTATTTTAGTCTGTTTTTAGTATTTTGTTGTTATAGCGGTAACAGAAGTACATCATCTGTGAAAATTTCAACTCTCTAACTATCATGGTTCATGAGATACAGCCTGGTGGCAGACGGACAGACAGCGGAATTTTAGTAATAGGGTCCCGTTTTACCCTTTAGGTACGGAACCCTAAAAAAGGCTTTCTGCTGGACGAATGATTTTAAGTCTTCGTCCATCGATTTTCCGCAATCTTCACAATACCGTCGATCTGTTGGGTGGATGGCGTCGCGATTTCTAGTTTTCAGCCAGTGTGGATCACAGTTGCTATTATTGATAGCAATACAAATTGAACACTTAATTCCGCATTGCGTAGTACGTAATGACGTTTTACTTGCGTGATTGTTGCCGGCACTATGTCGAAGTAGAGCGAGTTTATTGATACTCGGACTTCGGGATTAAATGAGGCTGGTAGAAAAAATATACCGGCCTTTTAATACCCGCTTTAGATAATTTAGAGGCTAAGTTTTTAAGAGTTTGAAGGTTAGGTCAAAGAGTAAAAAGTTTTCATTTTGGATACAAAATAAGCATTACGTCAGTAGTCATTCATCGGAAGATAGGATGTAACTGCAGTAAAAAATTAAAACAGTAGGAAAAGCTGTTGTTGTGTTAACTTGAAATTTAAAATGTAGGTACATAAAGTTTTACAGTTTTGCCTCTCGGCCCTCTAAACGCAACATCTACGTCTGTTTGCTCCGTGAATTTTTATTAATAAAAGTGGTAAAATTTGCAGTGACTCTATCGGGATTCCATAAGTTTTGTGACACGTGCGATACTCTGTCTAGTGACAGTTACATGGTCAAATTCGGCCCAGTGGTTTCGTAGTTATAGGCAAAAACATTTTTAAAACTTTTGTCTAACGGCTCCATAACTGACCTACGACAACTCGCAGTGCGCTTTGTTTCGTGCGCCGTGACTCATTACACTTGCTGGCGCGGTGACTCATTGCGCTTGCTGGCGCGGGTAGAACAAATCCTGGCGCTGTTTATCGCTGCTATAGGTAACAATAAATTGACAGACTCGTGCGTATAGGAGCCAATTTCAAGTTGTAGCTGAAGCGCGATGGATGAGCAAACAAAGAATTGCTCAGCCTGTCATGGCACCATAGCCCGCGATGAAGGCTTCTTGTGCTGTATGATAGAGAAATGCAAAAAACTTTACCATCTGCCTTGCACTGGTGGGGTCAACCTAACTGGCGAAGAAATAAATTACTGGATTTGTCCCGAATGCAACTGCAATATGAAAAAAGGTGGTGATAATAGCCGTACTCCTGTGGGACTTGCAAAGAAGTCTCGTGATCCGAATGTAACTTTTCGTAAAAAGATCACGCCTATTGCTGCAGAAGCTCTGAAAAGCCATGAATCCAAAAACGATGTGTCTAATGAGTTGCACGCTGAAATACGTAGTCTAAGATCGGAGATGTCTACCCTAAGGGACCAGCTAAGTCACGCTGTTTCACTTATAACTAGGTATGAAACCAAACTGGACAGTTATGCTTTGCACGTGTCTACACTTAACTCCAAGCTCGAAACGTACGAAAATAGAGTCCTACAAACGCCTCCTAGGGCTTTCCCTCAACCCTTACCTGTCGACACATCTACATCCACAACCCAATTGCAAGAAACTAAACGCCTTATTAAAACCCAACAGCAACGAGCTATGACGACTACAGACTCTGATTCCGCAGGGGTTAATAATGGTAATAAGTCTGCCAGAATGCATAGTGTACTTGAGAGCAATGTTACCAGCGACCAGGTTGATCAGCACTGGACAGAAGTACGGAGACGCAAAAGCCGTGGACCTGTTTCACTATGTGGCGCGGCGGGTCCAACGATAACAACTCTAAAAGCTGTCGAGCCGGTTAAATACCTACACTTGTGGAATATGGCTTCCAACGCGGATGACATCATTCAATATCTAAAACAGTTGTGCCCCACGGGATCCTGCACGGTGGAGGAATTAACCCCTAAAGGAAATTACAAGTCTTATAAGCTCACTGTTCCAGAGGCCTACTATGAGACATGTTTCTCAACTGATGTCTGGCCTATAAACGCCAGGATTAAGGCTTGGATCAATTATAGAAAGCCAGCAAGCATTGCGAGAGTCAGCGGCGCAGCGGTGGCGACGCTTGGACCCACATCATCTATCCACCAGCCCTTTCGTGGCGCAAGTCGCACTCAATAAGACCGCAGGTATTCAATTTTTCTATCAGAATGTGAGAGGCCTTAAAACTAAGCTTCGAATGTTCCGTAATAACCTTTCTTTACTGGAACAAGACTTCGTTGCTATAACCGAGACATTTCTGGACGGTTCGGTGGAAAACTCAGAGCTAACATGCACAAACTGGAACATTTTGCGCCGTGACCGAAGCACGCCATGCGGAGGTGTTCTGATGGCGGCACGGCCCCCCATTACGTTGCGTCGGCGACAAGATCTTGAGACTGACTGCGGAGAAGATCTCTGGGCGAGGTTTACTTTGCGTGGCCGTTCTTATTATGTATGTGTTTTTTATATTAAGCCTAGTGCTACTGACCAGGAATACATGCGATGGTTTTGTAAAGTCGAAAGTTTTATCAATGATCTAAAAGGAAATGTTATTATTCTAGGGGACCTTAACTTGAATAGTGCCTCGTCAAATATTTGTAACTACTATTGCTATTTCCTATCGTTCTGTAACTTAGTGGATAAGAATGAAATTGTAAATTTGTATGGAGGTAAGCTCGATGTGGTGCTGGTCCGAGATAGTGATGAGTTGCGGGAGGTAGTGGTCACTTGTACTGAGTGTATTGTGCCTATGGACGCACCTCACCCTGCCTTGGAAATTGAGGTAAGAGTAGATTTAGCTCATTACTCAAATCAAATCGAACCGAGTAACATTAATCCTGCTAAAGATTGGAATTTTAAAAAGTGTGACTACGAACGGTTGTACGGTCTTCTAACTGAGGTTTCGTGGGAACGTCTATTTATGACTAATGACGTCATAACGGCCACGAAGGAGTTCTATCACATGATCTATAGCATTTTTGATTCTTGCATGCCCAGGAAACTCCGTAAGAAAGCCTTATCCACGCGTTATCCTGTTTGGTTCACTGCCGATATCATTTATGATACTAAGCAAAAAATCAAATGGCACTCTATTTGGAAGCGAACGAGGTGTGTGAATGCATACAAGGTGTTTACTGATCTCAGGGCCTCGTTAAAGTCTCGCGTGGCAACTGCTTATACCTCGCATATGAGACACATTGAAAGTAACATCGCGTTAAACCCCCGGGGCTTTTGGCGCCATATATCGAGCTTGCGAGCTAAAGGCGGTTTTGAACCTAATGTAACATATGGAGGCAAATCATGCGCGGGAGTTGCAGCGGCCGAAGCCTTTGCGAATTTTTTCGCAAGTGTATTCCTTCCTTACATACCACAACTTAGCACTACTTATATTAATACCTGTGACAGGAGTTGTAATAGTAACTATGTTAATATTTTTAATTTTACACTGAACGACGTTGCTTGTGGAATAAAAAAATTGAAGCTCAGCAGTTCCATAGGGCCTGATGGTATCCCTCCTGTAGTTTTTAAACGAATGTCGAAGTGTTTAGTTGGCCCTTTGCACCATTTATTCAATTTATCTTTGAAATCGGGCGTGTACCCTTCACAGTGGAAAGTTTCGAGAGTGACTCCCATACCAAAGACATCCAATAAAGAAGCCGTGGAGGAGCATCGGCCTATCGCTATCCTGTCCTCACCTGCTAAGATATTTGAGAATGTACTACATAAGTTAATATATCAGCAGGTTGAGAAGTTTTTATGTAATGCGCAGCACGGATTCAGAGGAAAAAGGTCGGTGAATACCAACTTATTGACTCTGGTAGAGTACATCTCTATGCAATTAGACAGCGGGCGACAGGTTGACGTGCTCTACTTCGACTTCCGGAAAGCGTTTGATAGAGTGAATAATGACATACTGCTGGCGAAATTAAGTGCTATAGGCTTTAGCCCTGGCCTCCTACTGCTGGTCGCCGATTATCTGCGTGATCGCCAACAGTATGTCAGACTTGGAATCTACGAGTCTGCACTCTATCACACGCGCTCCGGAGTCAGTCAGGGATCAGTCCTGGGCCCGTTGTTATTTTTGCTAATGGTAAATGATCTACCAGAAGTTCTTCAACATGGGAGATGCCTTCTGTATGCAGACGACCTAAAGCTCTACAGTGTCATAGGATCTCTATCTGACTGTTTTGCGCTTCAGCGCGATATTGATGCGGTGTATCAGTGGGGGGTGGAAAACAAAATGGACTTTAACCCTTCTAAATGCTCAGCAATGACTTTCGGCCGAATGTGGCATCCAATATCCTTTGACTACCAAATCAATGGTGTTGCGATCGCAAGATCTCTCACAATGAAGGATTTGGGAGTCATATTCGACCGAAGACTTACATTTCATGACCATATTGCCACCGTAGCCAAGGAGTCATACAGGAGACTGGGCTTTGTGCTACGAAATGCCAAAGACTTTCAGAGTGCGTATGTCATACGACTTCTTTTCAGCGCTCTGGTCCGAAGCAAGCTAGAGTCCAGTTCCAGTGTATGGAATCCGCATGAGGTTACATATGCTCTACTGTTAGAAAAGGTACAGAAGGCGTTTCTGAGATACCTTTATAAACGTACCTTAGGTTACTACCCGTTCATGTATCCCACTAAATTTCTTTTGGGATGTCTCGGCTATAACTCCCTCAGTACAAGAAGAGCGTATGACCAACTAGTGACAGTTTTTAAAATTTTTCGGAATAAGGTAGATGCTCCTGATTTGCATAATGAGTTACTTCGCCTTTACGTGCCAAATCAGTATATCAGATCCAGAAGGCACAAACTTCTTGCTGTGCCCTCAGTTAGGACGGTTGCGCGCGCTAACTCTCCGCTGCCTCGCACTCTCACCGCACTCAATAAGCTTCTCATTGACCATCCTGAATGTGACGTATTTTCCGACGAATGGCATACCATTGCGTTGGTATGTCTGAAATATTGTGAGAAAGAATGATGTAAGCAAGAGAGTGTGAGTCTGACTATTGAATTTAATTTGTAATCTAATTTGTTTGTAAATATTTATTAATAACTCTATGTGATTCATTTTATTTTAATTTTCAACCCTAATTATTCTTTTATATGTACTTTTTCTTTTCTTGTTTGTATTTTGTTTCGTCCTGTTTAAAATTATTCTATAATCTAAATTCATTTTGTGTTTGTTAGTTATTTGTATTACTTGTTAATTAGTGTAATTGGTGTGTTTTGTGCCGTTCTAATTAACTCATTAAATAAATAAATAAACAGTTTTATGAAAACTGTCACAATTAAATACAGTGTGTAATTAGGTACTTCCAAAATATTGAATTGCACATTCAGATCATGATTCTGATTATAAAAAAAAACAATGAATAATAATAATAAATAATGCTGGACAATTAGTGAGAATGCATCGTAAAAAACGAAAGTCATAGTCAAAGTCATACTAATATTCATAGTCATAGTTATAGTCATTGATCCTTTTTTTCCATCTTCATTCTTGATCGTTTATGCGAGACAGACATAGACGTAGACGTAGGCAATTTTTTTTATATCTATACCATATCAGAATCTCTTCCTGACTGACTGACTGACTGGCATATAGGTAACGCACAGCCTAAACCATTGGTCCTTTAGGTCCGTATTTCAAGTCTCAGTTTAGACTTAAAATTTTCAGGACATGTTCATCTTGGTGCGTAGAGGTAGATGTGATAAGTACCTACAATGAGGGAAGTTTCGAAATTTAACGACAGTAGGGGTTGAAATTAGTATGAAAATAACTTCACGCGGACGATTTTGCACGTGTTTTGTATGAAGCTAAAGAAAAATATTTGTAAATAATTATAAATTAGATCATTCTCAATTTTTACATTCTATTTTTCAAAAGAGCAGGTATCAAACCACCGGTTTACCTTCCCAACTTGAACTTAGAGAAATTGGATGACATAATGCAACACACAACACTGCAATTCCATCAAGCAGAATGGACGCCAGGCAGTGCGACCGCGCTTATCGGGCACCTGCGGACTTGCTGAATGAGACTATCCATTTGAGGGATACTCTGATACCAATATTCTAATACACTTGGAATAAGGTGTACAGAAAACTTCCTTTCAAAACATTTTCGAATACACTTTAGTTTGTATTGTTAAATTCTTGAATTTTCCATGCATGTACAAAGCTATAGTATAAATACTTTTTGGACTAGCAAAAATGTGATATTAATTATGTGAGGTCAATTACAAGCTCTGCTTAGCTTGGGGCTAGATGATGCTGTGTGGACTATCCAGCATTATTATTATTATAATTGTTATAATTGTTGTTGTTGTTTGTTGTTGCTTGGGGCTAGATGATGCTGTGTGGATCGTCCAGCATTGTTATTATTATTATTGTATGTCATTGTTATAAAACAAGCTAGCGTAAAACTTGTTGGTAAAACTAGGAGTAAATTCATTCATGTATAGGTAACGCTAAAGCAAGCAACTTTCCCTACCTCCACTACCGTTTAGATTTCTTTTTTTCTACGTCTTGTGCAAAATAAAGTCTCTAGTAGGCCTCTTAAATTTGATTGAAATTTGTCGATTTCAAACGCTACGTACAACGTAGGCGCCTTGCAAACGAGGACAGACAAACAGATGGATAAAAGCATTTTTTTGCCAATCTCGAATGTGAGACGCTTATCTCGCTTCGTTCGCTCAGCTAAAAAAGCACTGGTCGTCGACTTAAAACCGTAAGGATCAAATCTGGTCGTGTGACCAAATTGTATAGATTATATAGAATGTATCAAGATTTTATATAATCTATACAATTGTCTTTAATATTATTGTTCTATACATATATACCTAAACCTAATTTATCATAGTCCAAACATAAAGCCATCAATTAGTTCCAATTGACTAACCACGACTGTAACTGGCGCCTGAAGCACTGGTTTTTACCATGTTGTGCCCAAAGAATGTAGTAGCAATCTCTATATTTGCTACATCCCTACTCCGATAAATTGTTAGACATTAGTGTTTTGGGAACGCTTCCGATCGGCACTGATCTGGATCAGTTAAGCTACCTTTAGATCGTTTGCAACGGTCTGTAGATAGCTCAACTGTTTCATATGTATTTTGGACATACCAATTACCTACCATACCTACCATACCTGTATAGCTGTATACCTGTATTAGCTGTAATTTTCTTTGTAAATAAATTCATTTACTTGCCTAAAATTAAAAACATAACTTTTTACCTAGTATTTAAGAAATCGTTATTTTATTATTACTTAAGAAACTGTATTGTTACCAAGTATCGATACGTATTAGCATTTTTTTTACATTAGGGTATCTCAACTTTTTATTCGAAATACATATGCTATCTCTCTCATTTACACAGCGGGGCTGTTGGAAGGAGAAGACTTCGGCGTACGCATCTAAATCAGATAGTGGATGTTTTAGAGAAAGGCCAGGTTAAGAGTACCCTAAACAGATGAGCATGTATAAATGAGAGTGATTGAAGCAAAAAAGACATGTCAGGATTGTAGTAAGTGGAAATCCGTGGTCTCTGCCTACCGGCGTGATTTTATGACGTCTCTTTTATTGACGTCGATGTGACGCAGCGGGCAAATGTCCGCAGGAGGTTGCGGCTTTGATTCCCGCCTTGGGATAAATGTTTGTTTTCTATGTTTTATAAAAAATATCTATATATGTAATGTATTGTATTAAGTATATCAGTCATCTAATACCCATAACACAAGCTATGCTTGCTTGCAAGTTTGGGTCTAGACGATGCTGTATGGATTATCTAGCATTATTAATAATGATTTTATCTATGTATCTCTCTTATAAAGTAAACTGTACATAACGCTTGTGAAAGAGAAGCGAGAAAATATTCTCTGCTCGCTATTTCACAACTTTGCGAGCAGTAATTCCATCGAACTCGTATACGACAAGTCAAATTGCTATTTCGTACTGTATAGTACATATCGTGAAGGGTACAAATCACCCACTGCAATACCAGTCCAGGTGTTACCAGGTCTCAATTTCGGGGTTTACAATACCACGAAATCAGTCGCCGTCCGCGCCCGCCTGCACTCCAACTAATACTAGCTTTTAATTTCGAAGGTTTTCGAAGGCCTGATTTACGAGGCTCATATTATGAGAATGTGCGTATAACCTGAGGCCCAATTCTCGTAATTGTTTTGACCTGAGGCGATGATAAACAAGAACTTAAATCTCAAAATTCGCATTCTTTGGCCTGTCTTAAAGGCCAAAGAATGCCATTTGGAGATTGACACGATTGAAAATTGAATTTGACGGTGTTTTGTTACGAGAATCAGACTGGACTTTCTTTGTTTGTATACTAATAAAGTATCAAGTCTTCTCTCTCTGTCTGTAAGTACATATCTATACCAATTGTAAGTATCTTTGTCCTACCTGTCTGACTAGCATATTGTACGCACAGCCTTAAATCACTGGTAGTACAGACTTGATAGTTTCAGGATATATTTGTCTAGGTAGAAAGAAAGGACTTCTCTAAATTCAACCCCTAATCGGGTACAGCGTGGGTTGAAGTTTGTATGAAATTAACTTCGCGCGGAAGATAGTGAATTTCGGGAATGCCTTTCTTAGTACGCACGAATACAAATATACTCTGAAAATGTCAAGACTTTACAACCAGTGGTTTGGTCAGTCATTCAGGACAAAGATTCTTATAACTGCTATAGATTTTGGTTGTATTCATAGTTCTATGTACCTATGTGTATGAAACACTATTTGAGGTGCTATTTGTGAGTGAGTAGACGAGTTTTTTATAAAACTAAATTGGACAGACTCGTTTTGTGTTGTGTGGCTCAACCACAAAAATGTATGAAATCGACTACAACGTTAATTAAGCGCCGCCAAAAAACGCAACTCACAAAATTTACGATTGTTTGAGCTGAGTTTCGTTTTTGCCTTTACTGTACTGCACCTTTCATGTCTGTAACGATGAATTAGTTGGCTTGTTCATCACGTTTCGGAACGCGGTGTGTTATTAATTGCTTATTGAAATAGTATCCAATATACTACGAAAATATAAAATAAAAAACATAATTTAAGAAATAAGCTTAAACTAAATATATAAAAAAAACTGAAACGTGAATAAATTCCATTCAAAGATCGGTCTGTCTGGAAGAGATCACTTACTAGAGATAAAACTGCCTATTGTACATAATTTATTTGTTTTTAAGTTTTTTTTTGTTTGTTTGTAAGGTGTTCAATAAAGATTTTTTATATATTGGATTTCTGATTCTCTCGAAATGAAACTCCCAGCATAGCTCTCTCCAGAACTTGATGTGGAGCTTTATCCAATCACTTATGGAATACCAACTACCAACCTATAAATCTTAACAGAATTGGCGCAGCCAAATCAAATAACAGTTACACGCAAGCAACATACAGATACACATGTAGGTAACTTGCACCGGAGCAGGTTGGCACATCCGTAGCAAAGTCGGCATATTTCGATATTGGACGTCCAAGTTTAATGCAATCGTATTCTACGTTCCAGCCATCTGCCTAATATACCTAACTTTGTACGCAGTAAACTTGCTGAATTCAATTGAAGTTCCAGTTTTGATTTGATTTTGCGTTTAAGCTTTGACACTGCAATGGTATTTTTTCACTGGTGCTATAAAAAAAACAGCGAAGAAGTAAATGAATTGAGAGTGCGTTGTTATGTCTGTAAATAAATTATCTAATCATAAATAAAAAAAAATGATTTTATATCTTTCTAAATGAAAAAGTTTTACTGAAATCAAAAAAACTGTGAAAAAACGTGAGTGTAATATTTGAACGTACCTCTGAATACCCCCTTAGAACGTCATTGACCTCACACAGAAGTCAATAAATAACCATGTAAGAACTAGTATCTGAAAACTAAAAGGACTTAAACTACAACTGACTTCGTAGAACCAGCAAAATTAGAAACTTAAGTGGAAAAGTGGTTGCAGATTTTAGTTTTAGTATTTCGAGATGAGCGTAGGACTGTTGTTGCTGTTTAACAAGGTCTTATTATGGTTTAATTTGTATTTTCATGTAGTACCACTTGTAGCTAGTTAGCTTTGTCTTGAGGACTGTACTACTACAGAGGTGTATACATTTCATTACCTTCACAGTAATATAGAATTACACACAGCATCATAAGTCATAGAATCGGTTGCTTCGTTCATTTAATCAGTACTTCGTCTTCGTGTATTCGTCTGCGTGAATTTATTTTCATACTTCAACTCCCGCTGTACCTGTTCAGGGATTTAAGTTCGGGTGGGGTTAGATGATGTTGCGTAAAAATGTATACAAATATAAAAAAAAAAATTACTACTGACCATTACGACGACCATTACCATGATTCAATAAAAAAGTACTCTGTGCCATGATTCATGCAATTCTTTGTCTTTATATCAGTCAGTCAGGGCACAGATTATAGATTTGTGTCTCGTAAATATTTATTCTGTGCTGTGACACCATTAAAGTTACGAATTGTATACAAGAAGTGCAACCAATTGTACTTTTTGAAGTAATACTTCTAATGCGACTTCCAACAAGGTTGCGTTAAATGTTTATCACTACCATGGAGGGGGTATATGAAAGCACTGTTCTTTCTCTCTTTCTCTCATAGCCAGTTACATATATTAAAGAAGTTTTACTTCAGTCGCGTGGCACACTCGTTTTTTTTTAAATAATATTAATGTCATACATGTAACGCCTCGCCATCAGTTAGCCTGCCCAGCCATGCCGTCAAGCCAGCCAGCCAGCCTCGCCAAGCCAGCCAAGCCAGCCAAGCCAGCCAAGCCTGCCAAGCCTCGTCTGCTAACGACCACTGAGCCGCCGCTGATTGGTCGTGACGTCAGCCTACGATCATCCGATGGTTCCCACCCCAGCTCGTGGTGGGGTGGTTGATTTAAATAGGCCGGGAGCTCATTTTGCGGATTATTATTTACTGAGCCTTAAGTTAAGCTGAAACTCTGTTTGTGGAAATAAATCATATTATCTACCTACTCTTCGTTTTAAATCAGAAGCGGGATGAAACGTCAACGTCCTGAAGAAATCGGAGAAAAGATCCGTCCTCCAGGTTGGAATTCTTCAAACCAAAAACGGCAAAGTGACAGCGAAGAAGAGAGTGACCTTCCAACACCTCCTGCCAGAAAACTACTTAAATCGTTGCTGGAAAACGAAGTCGACAGGGCGATACGCGACCTCGACCAAGATACCACTTCGCTGGGCCGCATCAAAAACCACCGCGCGGCATCACTCATTCCAGAGTTCGACCCGGATGGAGAAGATTGTACAGTATCAGCATGGTTGAAGAAAATTGATCAGCTCGGGGACATACATGGTTGGAATGACAAAATAAAAGCATTTCACCTACAAGATAAGCTACGTGGGCAAGCCCGTAAATGGTATAACCGTCTTGAAGAATACGATTATTTCTGGGACGAGTGGAAACAAATGCTTCTTTGTGCTTTCCCGAAGTATCGTGACTACGGCGCATTGTTGGATGAAATGATGCAGAGAAGAAAACTACCCACCGAAACAATGACAAAATATTACCAAGATAAGGTCTCCATGTGCTTTCGTTGCAAGCTAAGCGACAGCGCCAGTGTTTCATGCATTATCAGAGGCCTACCCTACTCATTACAACCAAATGCACGTGCGTTTCAATGTAAGCGACCCGACGAACTATATGAAGCTTTTCTTTGTGCTCTTGACGACTACCGAGGTCCAAACCCAGAAGTTCGGGTAGCTATCAAAGATGCAAGGCAGCCACAGGTACTAGAAAAAAAGATCAATCCAGAAACTGATCCTTGCCCGCGTTGTAAAAAGACGGGGCACATGCTTCGTAACTGCACTCTATCTGATCAACGTGTTTGTTTTAAATGTGGTGCACAAGGCCATATCGCTACCCGCTGCCCAAGTTCCAGCACACACGCAAAAATTTCTGCACCCACTGAAGCAAGAAACAACATCAAGGATATCAAGGTCCTGCAAAATTATAGTGAGATCTATAAGAAGTAGCCAAGGTCAATGGAGTTTTTGTTAAGGCTTACATCGATACGGGAAGCCAAGTTAATGTAATAAATAGCCAAATTTGCAAACTTTTGTCACTTGGCGTGGTACCGACAAGTACAGTATTAAAAGGATTTTCTGGTGGATTGATTACAAGCCGAGGAGAAGTTACTTTCAATCTAGAAGTCGACGAGATCCAAGCCGAATGTAAGGCATACTTGACAGACCTACACATGGACGGAATCAATTTGCTGATTGGCCAACCCATCATAAACGGCAAAAACATGTCGTTAATTGTAAGCAACGGCACGGCTACATTAAAAAGAGAGCCTGAGTTAATCACTGAATTTAATGTTGCGGTCGATCTTCAGAAGTTTAAGGTGATCACTACAAATCAGGAAACTCTGCCACCTGGTGTATCAATCATCAAGGTCCAAGTTCTGGGAAACCACAAGGACAGTGACGTCTGCACCACACCGCGCCACTTCGAGTTCCAAGGAGTGTCTTACTCCTTGCCAGCTACATTGCTACGCGGCGGTGAAGGACATATCAAAGTTATCAACACTGGAGTCCAGAACGTCGTGTGGAAAGCCGGTCAGACCCTTACGCGAGCAGAGAGCTGCGAGAAATTAACTACAGCCAACCAGGTCAGTTGCCAAGCCATGCCATTTCTAGATAATTTGCCTTGCACTCCTAATTCGGAAATTTCTACTAATTTGTCTAGAGTTTTAGCCATAAGTCAAGCCGATAGCCCTAGCATAGGTGGCGTTCCGATAGCGGATATTAAAATAGGAAAATTAAATGACAACGAACATAGTAAATTAGTAAATTTATTAATTCAATACAAAAACAGTTTTGCAAGTAATACGAAAGATTTAGGCTGTACCGAGTTGGTACAAATGAAGATTAACCTTACCACTGATAAACCAATTTATAGCCAGCCTTCTAGACTTTCACACACTGAGCAGGAAATAGTAAAATCAAAAGTCACTGAACTGTTAGATGCTGGTATAATAAAAGAGTCCGAGTCCAATTATGCCTCCCCCGTAATTCTTGTTAAGAAAAAGAATGGCGACAGCAGACTATGTGTAGATTATCGTGCGCTTAACGCTATAACTGTTAAAGATAGGTATTCTTTACCCAACATTGAAGATCACATTTCTAAATTGGCTGGAAAAAAATATTTCACGTGTCTTGACATGGCCCAAGGATATCACCAATTACAATTACGTCCTGAGGATACGCACAAGAGCTCATTTATCTGTCAACAAGGGCAATTCGAATATACTCTGGTCCCTTTTGGATTAGTCAATTCACCGTCTGTATTTATGCGATTAATAAACAAAATTGTTGGTTCGATTCAAAATAGTCAAACTGACAGTGACAGTTCTACACACGAAATTCTCGCTTTTCTAGATGATCTCTTGCTACCATCTGTGGATGTTGAAACGGGCTTAAAAATGTTAGAAACGGTATTGCAAAAATTTCAATCGGAAAACCTAAAACTCAATATAAAAAAATGTTCATTTTTACAAAGCCAAGTGACGTATCTAGGTCATGAAATTTCGCAAGATGGCATACAACCGGCAAAATCAAAATTGACCGCGGTATCACAATTTCCGGTACCAACCAATGTACATGAGATACGACAGTTTATAGGTCTGTGTAGTTATTTTCGTAAATTTATTTACAAGTTCGCGCAAATCGCTCGACCGCTTACTGATCTGACAAAAAAAGATGTACTTACCATGGGTTTGGGGGTGTAATCAAATAAGTAGTTTTGAAGAGTTAAAAAAGTGTTTGTGTTCCAAGCCAGTGCTAGCATTATACGACCCCGTTTTGAACGTGGAAATACATACAGATGCATGTAAGTTAGGTATCGCAGGAATATTAATGCAACAGCAAAGCGATGGAATTTTGCGACCAGTTATGTATTTTAGCCGAGTGACCTCAAAGCAGGAAAGCGTGTATCATAGCTATGAGCTCGAAACACTAGCAGTGGTAGAATCTTTACGAAAATTTCGTATCTACGTGGTAGGTAAACATGTAAAGATCATTACTGATTGTACAGCGGTGCGCGCTACTCTAACAAAGCGTGATCTTATACCACGCATTGCTAGATGGTGGTTGTTAATACAAGACTATGATATTAGCGTTGAATATAGACCAGGTGAGCGAATGAAGCATGTCGATCATTTAGGACCTTTTTGTAGGACAAAAAAGGGAGACTTAGTACTTTGGAGACAGGCACCAACAAGTAGTGCTTCTAGGGTTAACACCAAGTCAGATGACATTTATTCAGGCCCCTACATTATAACAAAAGTAGTTGGTAATGATAGATACAGGATCAGAAGTATAAAGGGTTTAAGGGGATACAAAAGCTTTATGGGATTAGTTTCGGCAGACTCTTTACGACCATATCGTAGTATAGCTCCTGTATCTGACAGTGCCAGCAGCGCTGACGAGCAGTTAGAGACCGACGACCTGATAGATTTACTAGAAAGCTAATATCATCATGTGTTCCCATTGCGGGAGCAATTGTTACAGAATGGCCGAATGTAACGCCTCGCCATCAGTTAGCCTGCCCAGCCATGCCGTCAAGCCAGCCAGCCAGCCTCGCCAAGCCAGCCAAGCCAGCCAAGCCAGCCAAGCCTGCCAAGCCTCGTCTGCTAACGACCACTGAGCCGCCGCTGATTGGTCGTGACGTCAACCTACGATCATCCGATGGTTCCCACCCCAGCTCGTGGTGGGGTGGTTGATTTAAATAGGCCGGGAGCTCATTTTGCGGATTATTATTTACTGAGCCTTAAGTTAAGCTGAAACTCTGTTTGTGGAAATAAATCATATTATCTACCTACTCTTCGTTTTATACATTAAAAAAGAGAAAAAGTCACATGATCGAAATTTTTCTGATTGGTTACCGCAATGCAATATGGTAGCAAAGCGGGAATGCATGTATGTCATTCACGTAATATTAATAATATTACACGTCGGGTATGAACGTTTTGTGTCAGCAACTCGGAGCAAAACAGAGTTGTTTGACAGGACGTGTCTTGCTCTTCGCCGTGCCATTTTAAACGTACTTTAGGATTCGTTTTCTGTCATCTTTGGAAGCAACATTGTATTCTCATTTTTATTGTTTTTCTAGTGGTATTTTAAGTTCTGATGGGTAATTTTGGTGGTATTTTAACCATCATTACTTGAGGTCTTAGCACAAGTGTGAACAGTTGAAATGAAAGTATGTTATGTGGCATTCTGATTTGAACGAAAATGTTTCACTTTGGTTTTGATGAAAAACGCCATCTTTTTCTTCAAAACCAAATGACAGCCGACTTTCCTTTTTTTTACCGACTCAACTTGACTAAGAAGTATTTTATTCAACCCACTTGACATTGGCAAAATTGTCCGAATGACGGACACATGCCGCAAAGAAAAAAAAAGTATTTTAATTTATTTTCTGTCATCTTTGGAAGCAACATAGGGTAGTTTTCATTTGAATTGTTTCTCTGTAGTAGTTGATTTGAAGTAGTGGGCTCATTTCAATGGAAATGTTTACTCTTTAGGTTTAAATAGTAGCGCAATATTTTTCGTTTGAGCAACTTTACTATTTTTTACGACTCGACTTGCCTAACACTATTTAATTATTCAGTTGACACCAGTAACATTTTTAAATGCCGTATAAAATAAGAACAGAAACGTAGTTTCGTACCAATATTTTGTGTAAAATATATAACTCAACCTGAATAAACCACTTATTTCCAAGGCAACAATAAATTAGAGATTCAGATGACCTTTGCCGTAAGTCGGAACACGGCTCATTTTCAATTCTGAGTGAATTAAAATTCTATAACAATTCAATTTGAAGGAAATTATTATAGGAGTTTTGAGCATTTAAATCTTCCATTAATAATGAGTTCAGAACTGCGTGTTTGCGCTTTAGGAGTTATTTCCTTTCTTGGTCTTCTATGGTCGGTTTGTACTATGGTAATAAATCAAATACAAAGGTATTTGATTTGTTCAACAATTTATCACAAGTTATTTTTGATAAACCATCATTTATACTGTATTCTTTATGGTACCCATAGTACAAGCTAGGCTTGGTTTGGGGCTAAACGATATTGTGTATGTCCACATATACTATATTTTTATTATTAGTTTACTGGCAAGTTAAAATAATGTATCTAATAAATATACGTGGATGTTTTACACCCCACCCAACCCAACCCCAAATTAAACAAAGCTTCATAATATGGAAATCAGTTAAAATACGTCTATTTAGCTAGATGGTTTACAACGGTCTGTAATTAGCTCAAGTTTTTCATATGTATTTTGTACATATCAATAGTAAATTCGTGAAATTACTCCCTTTTTATCTTTCTTCAACAATAAATAAATTACACAAAACAAAGAAATATGTTCATTGTTCATAACACAAAAGTTTGTCCTTACTGAGAATCGAACCTGCAACCTACAGCGCATAAAGCAGATATATCACTAACACACCTGCAAGGCTAAATTAGTAATAGTCTGAGGTAATCTGTCTTCTTCAAAAATGAGCTGTTAAGGAGCAGCGTCTGATAGCCCCTCATCAAGTATCTTGATCCCTTTCCAAGTGTTATTGAAGTATGAAGTTTCATTCCACGCATCGCTTACGTTCACGGCAGCGTGTGGACGATAAAATATGTGAGCAGGTGCTTTATCATAACGCAAAGCCGCGTGTCAGGGCGCAGCGCGGGGTGATGTACAGAGACCTTACGGGCTTACAACCCCGGCGAGAGGGATCTCTGGTGAAAATTAGTGGTTTCTGTAATAGAATTCCAAATATTTGTTGTTCTAATTTCGGTGAAAAAGCTCAGGTGGAGCTTGGGGATTATTCTAAGTAATGGAAGGTGAAAGCGCGTTTGATTGGCGTAAGGTTTTAATATCTTCGTCTTCTTTAACGTATACCCACCTAATGCTGAGTAAAGGTCTCTTCCAATGCATGCGATTCTTTTCATTGTTTCGATGTGGCGCGGCGGGCTAATGTCCGCCTGTGACGTAGGAGGTTGTGGGTTCGATTCCCGCCTTGGGATAAATATTTGTTGCAAATATTTATTCCGGGTGTTCTGGGTGTTTTCTATGTATAATAAAAAATATCTATGTATGTATGTATTGATTAACTATATTAGCCATCTAGTACCCATAATATATGCTCTGCTTAGCTTGGGGCTAGATTTTGCTGCATGGATTGTCCAGCATTATAATTATTATATTGTTGGGCTTTCAGCATCCAGCTTTTTTCCACAGCTTTGACCAGGTCATCGGTCCATCTCATTTGAGGTCTACCCACACTTCTGTGGCCAGTCCTTGGTTTCCACTTCAGGATCTTTCTACCCCTGGTTTCGATATAACAGCGCTTAAATCTTTGTAGTGGTAATGTATCCTTTGAGGACTTTGTACTCTGTGTTTTATAGCAAGAAGATATAGCTCACGGGCGTGGAGTCATAACCGTTATGTACAGTTATTTGACTCGGCTTCAGTTTTTTTAGCCTTTTTTATATATTTTTTTAATTTAGTATATTACCTACTATACAAGTAGTTGAATAATAATTACTGTTCCTTGCTTACAAACTTTCTGACTAAATAAAATTGCTTCAAAATAAACAAACATTACCAAACCTAAAAGCTCCCTAAAAGCCGTCAAAACGAATTTTCCGCAGAAAACCAAAAGCAATTTGTTATTCTACAATAATTAGGTGATTACCGCATCTGGCGAGCTCGCTCTAATCAGAGTGGAGTGAAAGAGAATAACTTATTCGATTTATCCTCTAATAGAGCCAAAATAGATTAACATAATTAAATTGAAAACTGCAAGCGAAAATACGTGGCCTGTGACTATTGCGCCTGGTAAAAAAATGTAAGTATTTAAAAAAGGATAAACAAACACGTTACTAGTTTATTAAGAAAATGTTATGCATAAAGATATGACGAAACAACCCTTTTATGTAACAAAACTATTATAAGTAATACCATTGAATCACAGTGGAACTCAAAGGACTACAGTTGAACAAATTGAAGAATAAAATCCATCAATGGGCTTGCACAATAGATTATAGCGAAACAGATACTTTATTGATGCTGTAAAAAAACTGATAAATTGAGCCAATCTGTATTTCCATTAGAAGTACTAAAATAGTGGGATCCAATGACTATATTACTTAGACAACTAACTAGACACGTACGTGTAACTTTTTTATATAACTAATTGACGACAGCTGTGGCGCGGCGGGCGAATGTCCGCCTGCGATGCAGGGGTTGCGGGTTCGATTCCCGCCTTGGGATAAATGTTTGTACGATCTGCAAATATTTATTCCAGGTGTTCTGGGTATAATAAAAAATATCTATGTATGTAATATAATATTGTATTAAGTATATCAGTCATCTAGTACCCATAACACAAGCTCTGCTTAGCTTAGGGCTAGATGATGCTGTGTGGATTGTCCAGCAATATTATTATTATTATTATTGACGAAGCTGATGGCCCTGATGTTAAATCATCATCGCCTATTAACAAAGCATTGCCACGCAGGTCACGATTGTTAGGAACGTGCTCTACGATGACGTGCCATTGTGCGCAAACTGACCATTGCACTAATTCCTAACTAATTAAAATAAATAAATAAATATTGCTGGACAATCTACACAGCATCATCTAGTCCCAAGCTAAGCAGAGCTTGTGTTATGGGTACTAGATGACTGATATACTTAATACAATACATTACATATATAGATATTTTTTTATTATACATATAGAAAACACCCAGAACACCCGGAATAAATATTTGCAGATCGTACAAACATTTATCCCAAGGCGGGAATCGAACACGCAACCTCTGCGTCGCAGGCGGACATTCGCCCGCCGCGCCACACCGGTCGTTTATCGAATTAATTCTAATGAAGCCTTAACTTTCTAGGTATATTTTAAATAGAGTGTTTTAGAGCAAATTGCCTTTATATTTTGCTCAGTCTTCTTCCAGATCCCTTAATTCCAAAAACTGATGCTGGAATTTTAAGTTCGAACAGGAAGAAGTTGTTTAATCCAGTTGAATGCGCAAACTTGTCTGAAAGCTGATGGTGCAATCAAAAATTAATTAAAAGCCTTAATCAATAGACTTTGTGTTGCTAAACTTTTTGTATTGCTTAAAATTTCAGCATTTCTAGGTAGTTTAGTGTTCATTATTTTATATATAGTAGTAGTAGTAGTAGAGCTTTTAGTGAAGGGCTCGTCCGGGGAAGTACTACCACCATCCCTATTTCTGCCGCCAAGCAGCTTGCTGTGTTCCGGTTTGAAGGGTGTGTGTGCCGGTGAAATGACAGGCACATGAAACTTAACATCTGTATGCCTCAGTGTATTGTAGGTTACGTTCCTAACGAACGTGACCTGCAAGGCCGTGCTTTGTTATAGGCGATGGTAATCACTTAACATCAGGTGGGCCATATGCTTGTTCCATTAGCAAATTGTATAAAAAAAATCATACCACCTATTTGGGATCGCTCGTCTAGTGGGATAGTCGTCTATGGTCGTGAGTTCTTTATGTGCGCATATTCTCTCAAACTGTGAAAGAAAATATCATGAGGAAACCAGTTAGTATTCTAGCAGCGGCGATGGGCTTACAATCTGTCACTTATAAAATACTAACTATTGCAAAAATGTGGGTACGTACCAAATGTATGTATGAGGATGAAAAAGGCTAGAAATCATTCTTCCTGGAAACGTATGGGGAGGCCAATGTCCAGTAGTGATTTCTATAGGCTGATGATGCTGATATTTAAAAACAAAAAAAAAATATAACTTTTTAAACTATCATGGTTCTGATCAATATTTTGGACAGAAACGGGATATTTACCATGATTTTTGAGTTTGATTGTTTCCCAATATTTCGGCACAGTTGCATGCGCCATGATCACGGGTCGAACTTCATGAACGGGTTGAGTTCGACCCGTGATCATGGCGCATGCAACTGTGCCGAAATATCGGAAAACAATCAAACTCAAAAATCATGGTAAATATCCCGTTTCTATCCAAAATAAAAGAAAAATATTTGAAAGCACCAATGTCTTCAGCCAGAAAGCCGAAGAAACCAAATTCCATATAAATGCTTTAAATCAAACGCTCCTTATTAAAATATTCAGAGTTGTAGACGCTCCGAAGAGTCTTCAGTGGAGGTATTTTCTATTTAGGATATAAATTGTTATTTATTGTTAGCAATTACTTAGCAAAGGTCACGCTCTTTATTGTTTCAATTAGGCATAGAATATTGCTAGCGTCGAAGATTAAAATTTATTGTGACAGTTTTGCCATCTCCGTACACAATGTCTTGAAACTGTTTTTTTGTCAATCTACGTAGGCACTGTTCTTTTCTTGGTCATCAGTGAGCTCGTGACCTGTGGACCCATTTTCGTTACAAAATATCATCAAATTCAATCGTGTCAATCTTCGAATATTGAGTGAAATAATAAAAATCTGTCAAAAGATAAACAATGCAGCAACTATTGCTATCTCTTACTGTCAGGTGATGGCAAACAGTGACATGACTCATTTTAAGCAATATAAATTTTGTTTTTGTACATCAGTAATACGATTTCAAAAATCGGAGGCCCAATCCTGGAATTTTTTGGAGCTGAGACGAGACTAAATCTATAATTTGATTGTCAAAATTGGGCCTATCTGAAATTTTTAGACAGAAATTGTATTTCTGATGTACATAAACTAAATTTAAATATTGCTTAAAATGAGTTATGTCACCGTTACCTAATAATAGGAGATCGCAATACTGTCAGCATTATTTATCTTTTGAGAGATTTTTAGGGTTCCGTACCCAAAGGGTAAAACGAAACCCTATTTCTAAGACTCCGCTGTCTGTCTGTATATCCGTCTGTCACCAGGCATCTCATGAACCGTTAGACAGTTGAAATTTTCACAGATGATGTATTTCTGTTGCCGCTATAACAACAAATACTAAAACATGGAATAAAATAAATATTAAGGGAGCTTTCATACAACAAATGGTACGCGCACCCTTAGTGCGCGAGTCCGACTCACACTTGGCCGGAATGGCTAAAGCATCTCCTGCAGTTGATACCAAAATCTCCCATAAATACTGCTAAACGAGTAATAACTTAAGCGCTTTAATAAAATGGAACTGAAAAAATATACCACAAAGTAATCCTGTAAAAACTGAATTAAAATTCATAATTTCGCTCAAATCGGTTTGTAGATGGGGTGATGCCTAAATAAGTGATGAAATACCTCGCTTGAATGAATAAAAGCGTAGCGATGAGCACGACGTAACTCACATAAAGCAGTAAATGTATAAATAACACATATATACGAGTATCTACCCGGTGTAAACAAAAAATATAATTTACGTGCGAAATTTTGGGAAAAACGAACTCGAAGGTTCACAATTAGCCAAAGGCTTTTTTATTTGAATATCTACAGTGTTATTTTTACACGAACTTTTTGACTGTTGGACCCATCGCCGCCGGCACAAACGCCACGAACAAATTGTATTTTATTTTTTAACTAAATAATAGCATCAATGAGTGTGATTTATTTTTGAATGGTCACACAGCTCAGTTGGGTTCTGCTTTCTGCACTAGTTGTGAGTTCGATTTCCATGGTGAATAAACATTTGTACGATGAAGCAGTTGCTTGTTCTATGTGTGTTATATTGTATTCTATACCTTTACAAAAAAGTGTATAAGTATTGGGATATAAGTTTTATTGGAGATCAAACTAAGTACCCTGCCTAACTAAGTTCCTAACAGCTGCAGGGTTCAGTGGTGAATAAAAAAAAATAATAAGTACCCTGCCGTAACACAGTCAAATCTAGCACGGAGGGTATGATTTTTTGTAACCACCTACCTATTTGTTCCAAACAAAATTGTTTATAGCTACACTGGCTACCTTTGTATTAAGTGCAGTTACGCGGGTGTTTATCGCGTATTTACCTGTTTATTTCTCCCCGCTTCTCTTTCTTTTCTCTAGCCGTGGTCACCACGACTATTGCAGCATAGCCAAAACGGAAAAATAAATAGAAAAGTAAAAAAAGGTAATACGTGTATAATAATTCAATGTGTTCCGATTGCAAAAGTTCAGTCCCTAGTTTCACCAGAACATTCTATCTGACGGTAGACTTTTATACACCTGTTTGAAGAAATCGCGCGTATGCATTCACATAGAAAATGCTTTAGAAGATTTACTTGTAAAGTAAAACCGAGTGACTGCTTTTAATAAAGAACTTTTGAAATTATTCACAGACGTAAACCAACGCTAGAGGTTTAACCTTTATTTGAGTTTGAGTGACCTGGTTTATCATTTATGGTTATGAGTACAACTTTGTGTTGAATCTTACCTACTTAGTAAAATATAAAAAATATGCTACTGACTATAAACCCCAAGCATGATAATATCTCGTTTTCTCTTTTAGTACTCGAAAACTTTGAGATTTTTTTAAAGTACACCTATCTATTCTTCACCTACAACAAAACCGTCGGCCACAAATGACAAGACGATCAGCCAAGATAATCCTTTGAAGGTATCATCTAAATCCACATTATCCGGTTTATTTATATAAATGTTGTTGCAATAATAACTGACCATGCATTTTATCGGTCGGAGATAATCGCTGTTATCCCTTAGAGTATGGCCGGTGTTCACCAGTAACTGGTAGTTACCGTAACCATCGATTAAAACGGCTGTCGAGTACATAATTGTGGTCAAGCATGGTTTTGAAGACCGATGTGGCGCGGCGGGCGAATGTCCCCTGGGAACAGGAGGTTGCGGGTTCGATACCCGTCTTGGGATAACTGTTTGTACAATATGAAAATATTTATTCCAGATATTCTGGATATTTTCTACGTATAATAAAAAAATATCTATGTATGTAATGTATCGTATTAAGAATATCAGTCATCTAGTACCCATAACACAACTCTGCTTAGCTTGGGGCTAGATGATGCTGTGTGCATTGTCAAGCATTATTATTATTTTAATAGGGAGCATTAACCCTATGGCCCCCTGGTCACCCATTAAAATCTAACAAACATTTTGGGGCACATTGCCTCTGCTAAAATATTTGATTATGAGAGCGAAGCGATCGAAGATCTCTCTGGCAACTTGGCGATTTTGCTTTGTATGTTTGTTCGAGCGTAACTTTCGAACCGTTGATTTGATCTGTATGGAAGGTAGGTATATAGAATATTCAGAAACTTAACTGGTAAGCACATTTATATGAAACTGGGTAAGGAGTTAATTTAGGGTTTTTTAGAAGTTAAAAAAAAACAATTTGTTTTATTTATCTATTACCTATTTGAAATAATCATTATAATTATATAATGCTGGATAAATCTACACAGCATCATCTAGATCATACAAACTTTTATTCCAAGGCAGTAATCGAACCCGCAATCTCCTGCGTCACAGGCGGACATTCGCCCGCCGCGCCACATCTCGGTCGTCTGGAATATTTTAGGGTGAAAATATTTCACCCCACGTCATAGGTACTAAATACATTTATTAAAAGATAATTTTGCTTTTGTCTTGTTTTACTCTAGTTTTACATACATCAGCGGTTATTTACGACAAAGCGAAAGACGTCGTCCTACCTGATAGACTGACAACATTTTTAGGATTGTGGGAAGTCGCTAGATGGAAAGGGCTCAGAATCGTTCGTCCTGAAAACGTATGGGCGAGGCCTATGTCCAACAGTGGACTTCTACAGGCTGTTGATGATGATGATGACCTAACTACGAGGGTAATTACCATAAGGCCAACACAGTATACCATAATATCTCGAGATCTCAGTTTCAGGCGAACTACTATTAATGTAAACGGTTTATAGGATACAATAAGCTCAAACTGTACTGAGAATTTCATGTTGATATTATTTATAATAAAAATATATTAAGTTTACTTTTTTTATTAATACAAAATAATATGTGATTAACGTCCGTTTAGAGAGTTGGTTAACACCACTAATACGTTTTTAATCTATTATATCTTAAATGTGATGCCAGGGAAGAAGTAACTTCTGTAGCATAGCGCCTATAGTTTTCCTTTAGAGTACGCTTTTTTTATACGACTTGCTGGTGGTGCAAGCCCACCTGATCTTAAGTGATTACCAATAAAAAATTATGCCTTGCAAGTCACGTGCTTTGTGAAGGTTCCCTACGATGCACTGTGTCCATCAACTTGAGGCATGCAGGTGTTAAGCTAATTCAGGTACTGGCACCCTTTCAACCGGAAAATAACAAGCTGCTTGGTGGCAGAAAAAAAATGGTGATAGTACTTCCTTGGACGAGCCGTTTACTACATTTTGAATAGAAAACCCATAACACATAACACACGATTAGATTTGAAACTATATCTTTAGGATCGAAAGATAGGGTTGCAATCACTTGACCAACAGAGCTCCTACATAAAACCTAATACATAATCCCCAAGCTGTAAACATGGCTATAATATTAAATATATTATTATTCCTCGCGTTACGCTAGCAGAAATTCCACCAATAAGCCCTTAATGCCTTATTAGAAGAGCACTGCACCATTTCGATTTGCGGCAACCCTAATAGCTCTGATAGGATTATATCAAACACATTAGCGATATTTCGGCTCGATATGGACGTAAGGCTCGTTCATACGAGTTCGAATCTTGGAAATGTACCATTAGTTAATAGTTTGGTACGGTTACCAAAGTCTGGCTCTTATTAATTGCCAGACACTTTATGGTGACTCTATAAAATATTTTTGACATTGCACTTTTATGTCAGTAAAAAGACATGACGACTCAGCGACCAATGTAAGCTGTGGATAATGTTATAGGTTATATTTCAACTAAGTTTACTTTTACTTACTACCTATTTGTTTATTACACAAAGTATAACTGTTTGTTGTCCCTAATAAATAAAATAAAAATAAAAAATAAATATAATAATTTGTAGACATCATTTAGCCCAAAACTAAGTATGGGACCCCAAAGACTGATTGAATACTTACATACGTTTTTTTGTAAATGCATACTTAAAATACAATATAACACCCAGACAGAGAATTTCTCTTTAAAAATTTTTTCTATTCTTTTCTTTTTACTAGAGGTTTAATCAACTATGGTAAAATTATCTCCAATTGAGACCTGTTATTTTTATTCTGAGGTATTGTAGCGGTTTCCAGAACACTATACTGTCTTTTGTTCTGTGTCAACAAATGTATTAGTATCGAGGTAAAACATTACTGTTAGTAATCGATTTCGTTGAATTATTATTTGTTGAGTAATTATTACATTACCAATAGTAACTTCACTTGAGAGCAACGATTTGAGGTCCCCGACTTAGTCCTTGTTATTTCGAAGGCGAGGTGTACTAGCTTAGTGAAACTAAGGATAATGTGGGTGAGCGCGCAGAGGCCAATTCTCATGTTTTTTCTGGAACTAAGATGAGGTTCAGACTAGGATTTGATTGGGAAAAATAGGGCTTGTCTTAAATGTCAGTTTTACAGTTTTTAAATGTCAGTGTTCAGAAGAATACCATTTGGAGTTTGACACGATCTAAACTTGAATTTGACGATGTGTTGTTATGAGAATTGGGCGTCTGGTTATGAAAACCAGCTACAAAACTGGATAACATTAATTCATTACTGTTTTCGTAACTGGTTGACAAAAGTTTACTAACCAAATTGAACCACAACTTTAACTTTACTAATTGGCACAACTTTTTTGCACTTAAGTAGGTACCTACTTACATTATTGTCATTATTTTTATTATAGTAGGTACATAGGTAGGTTTCCTACTTGAAGGTACCTACTTAGGTACCTAGGTATTTTTGATTTGTTTGTGCCTCCTATCTTCCTGTTTTACTTCCTTTATGCTTCTCTGTTTTTTGTACCTACCTACTGTTTTGTGTGTGTTGAATAAATGTATTTCATTTCATTTTTCATTTTTAACCAAAGGCACTAAATTACTCATTTAGGCTTTCTGTTCTACTTGCGTTTGTATGACTGCAGACCTGACTCAATTGTACCAAAGTCTTATCAAGTTGTTATTGGGTGATTATATTCTAACATAGTTTACGTGTTAACTAAACCCTTGTTCCGCAAATACCTAACAGTTGTGCCGATCTGAACTGCTACGTAAGGGCGATTACAGATTGTAGTTTTCATCGCGCCTAAGCCTGTATTTTGACGCTCGTGAGAAACGCGCTTACATTAAGCGAAAGTAAATGCCCGTGCTTATACAAGCAAGAATGTACAAATCAGTTTGGTTGGCCAGTAGCTACTAGAATACTTAAAAGAAAATATGTTGTAAGCAACTTAAAATTAGACATGACCAGCCTATCCGTATTACTATAGCACTTAACATCAGATGAGCCTCCCGCTTGTTTGATCAGAAAGTCGTATACAAATATCTTTCTATGAGAAATTTATTTAAATATTAAATAAATGACCGTTTATTATATACACAAATTTACATATATTACATAAAAATTTAGAACATACGTACCAACACATTATAAAGGATTTACTATACGTAGAACATAGAATTTACATCACCGAGCGCAAGAAGGCTGGCAACGTTACCTCTCTAATAGCTGAACTAATTTTCTGTCCAAGGTAAGCACCAGCCCTTTGATCATTAGTCAAATCCTATGTGACTTACTTTATTGATATATATACAAGCTATAAAAGTCGTTATTGTGGGTGACTGACTGGCAAATTGGTATGTAAACCATCACCTACCTTGTAGAACACGTATTCAGTATTGTGCTAGGGTAAAAAAGTGCAAGTCGGTATCCTCAAACACTGAGTTTATGTAGTGGTCCATTCTTAGATAATGAACGTGTAAAACTAGATTATATACGCAGAAAATACGCCCTATCTGTAATCCTCCTAACTACCTATGTACTCGTATATTATACACGTACCTAAGCCTCGGAAACGACATACTGTAGGGTAATTGCAAACTTATGTCTGTCGATAGCTTAATGTCCTACTGGGCCGCAGAGACATTATTTTAACTATCAAGTTTAGTACTCTTAGCACAACTTTTGGATGATATATGAATAATAACCAGGTAAAATCTAAAGAAACGGCAATGACAATCTGGTCACTTTGTGTGCGGTCATCATTTGGATGGGTGACCGGTAGTGATGTGGTTTGGAGAACTTTAGAACGATCATCATCAACCTGATTAAGTCAATCATTTGGTTTCTTACCATTCTTTTACAATTGATAGATCATTCTTTGGCTAATAAATGATATTTAAGTCGGCGATGAAGAACGGTCAAAAAGAGATAATACGAGTAATAATAATAATAGTTTTATAATAATGACATAAATAATGTCATTTTTACACAACATCATCTAGCCCCAAACTAAGCATAGTTTGTAATAAGGGAACCAGATGACTGATAGAATACTTTTTTTTTGTAAATACATACTTAGAATACAATATAACACCCAAACACAGGAGAAACATCTATGTTCATCACACAAATGTTTGTTCTCGGTGGGAATCGTACCCACCACCTACAGCGCAGAAGGCAGGGTTACTACGATCTGAGCTGTGACGGCTGTCAAGATAGGTAGGTAAATTTATGTCGTACAAAATTATTGAACTGAACGTCCATTGTCCGATGGGGATGTCAGGCAAAAACTGACGGATCAGAATAATACATTTTGTTCTAGGCCCCGCACACGGTCCAAAGTCTTCAGAAAAACTGTTTTCTATCCAATGATGTGCTGCTAACCTGTTTAGAAATTGTGAAATTTAAGATTTAGAGTGACACAGTCCTAACGAATCCAGAAGCAAATGCTTGTTATTATATAGGCACACCGACAATGCGATCCGCGAAATCAGATTACTTTATTGAATGCGAACAGATCATGAATGAAATTGATAAAATCGTCTGCGGTGTGAATCGTGCAATTTATACGAGTTTTGGACGGTATCGATTGCGTTCGGGAATTCAATGGATATTTGAAATAGGCAATGTATTTGTGAGTGCAGGAAAGGGACCTACAATAACTGTGGTTGTGATTTCATGGTCGGCCTTTTTTATCCCTGAAGACCTAGACAATGTTAATTTGCTTCAAAACGTTCGTTTACATTTACATAATAACAACATGACGCTGTGATAACGTATGCCGATTTTGTACATTTTAGACTTTCTGACTAAATACGAGTACCTACACGACTTATATACTATTTGCTGTGGTTGTCCCGGATTAAAATAGAACCTACCAATGAATGTCGTAAAAGGCGACTGAGGGACCTTTTTTTCATTTAGTTTTAAGTTTATTTTCTAGGCATAATATTATTAGTGTTGTCAGTGTAGAAGTTTTATTAGGTAGGTATTTCTGTATTTTATGCTGTTTCTTTTTATTATTACTTATTGTAAAAGTTTTTTCGATGTTCGTGTCCTCACTTGCATCGGCCCCGTCTGAAAACCAGCGCTGCATCAACCTCAGCAAGATTGATGCAGCATTTATGCTGAGACAGGGACCAATTTGGCCCACTAATTATTATTTTGTATTGTAGTTTATAAGTACCTAGATGTTTTTAATTTTATTTCACTTTTTCTTTTGTTTATTTGTATTTTCTTTTAGGGCCAAATAAATGAATTTTCTTTCTTTCTTTCTTTCAGGGAACGCACCAGAGCTGCAGAGGGTAGGCAGCAGCATCTGTGTACTAAACACAGATCTTCTGAAACTCAGAGAGAACATGCTTTCTTATAAAAGTCAGTCAAAAAATTAACAATGTTTCAACTACTGCCACATTGTAAAAAAAATGTTTATTGCCGTCTCTTATCATTCGGTGACGACGAATAGTGACATGATTAATTTTAAGCAATGTTTTTATCTAAAAAACGTTTATAAGTATGAAGGTACATGTTGACATTCGTCACAGCTTAGTTCGTAGTAGCCCTGCCTTCTACGCTGTAGGTGGTGGATTCGACCCCAACCGTGGACATTTGTGTGAAAAACATAGAGGTTTGTTCAGTGTCTGGGTGTTATATGTATTCGGAGTATATGTTTACAAAAAAGTATATTAGTATTCTATCATCAGCTATCTGGTTGCCATAGTATAAGGTTTGCTTAATTTGAGGCTAGATGACTGTCTGTGAATGTTTGTCAATATCTATTTATTTTAGACCTAGTAGGTATATGTATAGACAGAGCAGTAATTGTATTCTAGCAACTGAACTCATTTTAATATCTATCTGCAAACTACATAAAAATGCAAATAAAAACCATTTCTAACCTCGCAAAATCCTACTAAAGTTATTGCGCAAATTGTATATATGGCATCCACAACGCTTTAACAGATTGGGTCATTTTAGCCCCAAGAAGGTAAATTGCTAGAAAGAGGTCCGTTGCTCTGCAAATAGAGTCACGTAATGTATAGAATGCCGTATTATAGGTAAAGGCGGTATAAAAGTACTACAGTACAGAAAGTTTCACTCCTGAATTGTAACTACGTGGCTCGTACACAAGTGATATTCGAACTTATTTCCAAGCCAAGTGGGTCCTTTTTAATCTGTGCCAGTGGTGATGATGTAGTCTTCATCATCATCAACAGCGTGTAGAAGTCCACTACTGGACAAAAGCTTATTTAAGATCTTTCCATCCACTGAATTCCCGCGATCCTCTGGTTATAAATTCAATTTACAAACTGTTTTTATCCTTCTAATATTATAAATGCGAAAGTAAGTATGCATGCTTATTACTCTTTCATACAAAAACTACTAAATGGATTTTAATGAAACTTTACAATATAATAGCTTATAAATCAGAATAACTATAAGCTATTATTTATCACGATAAATATAACGATAAGTATTAAGTAAGTTGGAAAAATGACCACGCGGACGAAGTCGCGGACAACAGCAAGTAATAATATAAAAAACAAAAATTTACTAAAAAAAAAAAATTATACTGGCTAAGGAGAGCGCAAGCTTTCACCAAATTCCATCGACATTGGTTCGAAGGATTATCCGTGAAAGCGAAACATTTATTTTATAAATATTTATGGAATTTTACACAACATCATCTAGCCAAAAACTTAGCTTGTATTATGGGAACCAGATGACTAATAAAATACTTATATACTTTTTTACTACTGAATATAAAGCACCTAGATATAGAACAAGCATCTATGTTCATCACACAAATGTTTGTTCTCGGTGGGAATGAAACCCACTACCTACAGCGCAGAAGAGAAGGGTACTACAAACTGAGCTGTGACGGCGGACATACACGCAAAGCGTGGTAATTATGTAGTAATGAAGTACCGAACAAGCGGTACCAACTTCAATGCTATAAGTGTTCAATTTGAAGTGACATGAGTTTGGTAAAGGTGATTTTCAATACACGCCTGAGCTGGCCCGTAAAGGCCAACTAGGGTCGGACAATGAATAGAACTGTTTGTACGTAGATAATGTGAATCTTAGTACTTAGTTTACGTGCATTATTCTGAGACTTTCTTCGTACATTCTGTAAACCATATTGGTAATACAAAAGTTCAAAAGGTATGGGACCGACGCGAGCTATCGCAACGTCACGTGGTCACTTATTGACGAGGAATATTAGAGCGTTGAATGATTATTCGACGACCGATGTGGCGCAGCGGGCGAATGTCCGCTTGCGACGCAAGAGGTTGCGGGTTCGATTCCCGCCTTGGGATAAATGTTTGTACGATCTGCAAATATTTATCCCTGGTGTTCTGGGTGTTTTTTATGTATAATAAAAAATATCTATATATGTAAATGTATTGTATTAAGTATATCAGTCATCTAGTACCCATAACACAAGCTCTGCTTTGCTTGGGGCTAGATGATGCTTTGTGGACTGTCCAGCATTATTATCTTATATTATTATTTCTATTGTCTATTTCTGTTTAGCTACGAAAGCATCAAAACTAAAAGAAGGAAAGAGACAAAACACAGTGTAACTATTTCGCGGTTACGCTGAGCTTTATTTGAGTAATGTGTTTCCTCTGGTGTTTCAGGCCATAGGCTACGGTAACTGCTTTCCATTAGGTGGGCCGTAAGCTTGTTTGTCAACTTAGTTGTATAAAAAAAAGTAGTAGTAAAGCTCTTAGTGAAGGGCTCGTCTGGGGAAGTACCACCACCATGCGTATTTCTGCCGCCTAGCAGCTTGCTGTGTTCCGGTTTGAAGGGTGTGGGTGCCGGTGTAATTACAGGCACACGAAGCTTAACACCTGTATGCCTCAGGTTGATGGACGCAGAGTAGTGCATCGTAAGGGCACGTTTGCAATGACCGTGACCTACAGGGCAGTGCTTTGAAATAGGTAATGATGACCACATAACACTTAACAACCATCTGCTTGTTCCAGAAACAAGTCACATCATCATCATCATCGTCGTCTATGAGAACTTAACATTCTAATGCTAGTGCTAATAAATTCGGCGTAACGTTGATATACTTACACCATGTTTTGTCTTTTGCATTGACAGGAAGTTTAAAATTAGATCGAAAGAGACAAAATACGTCGTTACTATTTCGAGGTTATGTCGAGTTTATTTATAGAAGCGGTAGAATACAATTTATCACCCAGACACAGAACAAACATCTATTTTTATCACACAAATGTGTGTTCTCAGTGAGGATCGAACCCACAACATAAAGCACAGAAGGTAGTGTTACTAACAGAGTGGTGACGGCTATTAAGATACTTACGCTACTTAAAAAGAAGAAGGAAAGAAACAGCATCACGCCTTTATTCCCCTTGCATGGTAGATATCCCCTCGAATCTCTTAGTACCAAGTACCTACTCAAGATTCTTTGAGGATGTCTAAAGGGGGTAGTCAGAGGTATGTCCAGATAGTACATTTGGTACTAACCCACATTTTGCAGTAGTTAGTATTCCATACGTGACAGGTTGCAAGCCTATCGCCTCTGCTAGAATACTAACTAGTTTCCTCACTGTTTTCCTTTACCGTTTGAAAGCACTAGCATTGCGCTCATAAAAATACATTGGTGCACGACCGGATTTTAACCCACGACCAGAGCATCAGAATCAAACCTCTTGTGCGTCAGCTTGTTAGATTCCCACTGTCATTGAGCTCGTTAAACAAATCACTGCCCTGTCCAATAACAAGATTTGTACTTACTAGCTTACAACGCAATGGAACAAGCACATGACCCACCTGACGTTAAGTGGTTACCATCGCCTATAACAAAACATTGCCTTGTAGGCCACATTAGTTAGGAACGTGCCCTATAATACATTGCTCTGCGTCCATCAACCTAAGGCATACAGGTGTTAAGCCTCATGTGCCTGTTATTACACCGGCACCCACACTCTTTAAACCGGAACACAGCAAGCTGCTTGGCGGCAGAAATAGGCATGGTGGTAGTACTACCCCGGACGAGCCCTTCACTAAGAGCTACTACTACTACTACTACTTGCCACCATGTTTTAAGTAGTTTTTTATCTTTTCCATACAATAGACTCTTACTAGACTGACAGTATTCCAGTCTTAAACCCTGATACTAAATATTCACAACGTTAAAATAGTTATATCGTGTTTAGTCTTTTGCATTAACAGGAAGTTTTAAATCAGATCTTAAGAAACAAAACACGGTGTAACCATTTCGCGGTTATATTGAGTTTATTAATAGTAGGGTTAAAGTAAATTTGAACTTTATAGAAAATGCTTTTTATGCTTCCGGGATTCGAACCCGCTAATTCTGATTACAGATAAAATAGTTATAGATATATACTTACTCCATTAGATATTGTACTTTGGAAAGTAAACTTATTTCACATTGATTTCTTTACCACTTCACTTTCATTTTCCACTGAGACTGTGCTACAGTAATCTAAACTAAAAGGACATGGAAATAAGGGTTATAGCTATAAATAAAACAACTGGTTATTGTTTGAACAATGTCCATATTATATTTATTACCACATACACACGGCACGATGTGAACCTTGTCTTATATCATTGTATTATAATAGGTATATGTACATTGCACAATGTGTATACATCGCCATACACGCGCGCCCCGAGAGGCTGTATGGTTAAATATATCATAGTATGTACGTTATATAATGTAATATTCCAATAAGAAAGTGCATTGGTGCACGAAATCGGGGCGGCGGACATACCCACCGCATTTTACAAAACGTATTGATATTATCATTATTTTAATAAAGAGATGCCGTAAAAACTAATTTTATTTATTCATTCATTACGATTTATATCCATATTGTATACAGATTCATGTAACATATTATACACGAAGAAATGACGAAAATATTGCGTCGACCGACATTGTGACGCGGAACGTCGCTGTCGCTCGCCTATCGCTATCTCCTTTCACTAATATTTTAAATGTACATGACACCAAATTCGAACGTATATAAATCCAAATTTACTTTAATGTAAAATCTTAGGTAATTGATTTTTTATTGCTATAGAAAATCAGTCAGCACGCGAAGCACGCAATCGAGAAGTAACCGCGAGAACAAAACCAAGCGGGTGCTGCGCGGGTACTGCGTGGGTACAACGCGGGTGGCGCGGGTGGAGTGCGGGCAACGCGCGGTTAACGCGCGGTTGACGCGCGGTCGATGCGCGGTTGACGCGCGGGTGACTAACTCGTAGCTAACTCTTGACACGCTCGATGCTGCGATGATACCGATCGGCGGGGTCGGTTCGTGCGGAGCCAATGCGCTTCCGGTTCTACGCGAATAATTGTATACCTTTGGTCCATGAAACGTTTACTTGGCCGTTGCCGAATATGCAAAGCTACATGATCTATGGCCGCCACGGCGACTCTACGAACTTTACCAGTCTGTCACGTTATTAGATTAAAATTAATTTATTATCTTTAATAATATAAAGTAGATCCAGTGTAAAATAATATAGAATGTCGTTATACAAAATATAATAAATTATCTTTTTAATTTCATTATACATACGATAATCGCAATATTAGGATTACATAATGAATTTTAAAATAAATTTGAGATCTCGCTTATTATTACGTACGTAGTCTTTATTCTGATATAGAACACATTCCTAAAATGGTGACTGAAGTAACCGAACTAACGCGTATTACTAACAAGCGAGAGAAAGCGGCGCTCGCGCAGACGCGCGGAGGCCGCACGCGACTCTGATGGTCGGCGCCGGCGCCGCGCGGCCTAGCGAGGCCTAGCTCCGAACATACGGGCCATAATCATTTGTTGCACTATCTAATAACAAGTAATTGACATATTTACTACCAATTAAAAAAACTTACTTATAACAACGCTACACTGAAACGAAACCACTACGAGAACAGTCTAAACCGAATTAAACGTAAACGTGCAACCAAGGATATGGCCCGTGATCGCTCTAAGGGTGACTAAAGAAACTTACAAACCGTATCAACAAAGCAATATAACAAAACTAATATTCGAATAACTAATCTGTTTGCGGCTCAAATCAATCTAATATCGACCAGATGGTATCGACCTCTCGACTTGCAGACCTCACTACCGCCTTCTTGCTCTTTCAACGGCCAAATGCGTATGCATTGTTTCATTTAATAAGGTAATAAGAGGCGAGTGGTAGTAGGCCCGCGTTGTCGGCCACACGCGTCTATGCCAAGATGAGGCGCCTACCTAAACGTCTTTTTACACATGCGGCTAACTATTTATATACAAATTGTCATTATGTATCGTCACGATGCAAACGCGGCGAACCGATGGCTTCTCACGAACATTGACGAACATGTTCACTGCCGATACTGGCGAGTGAGACAAGCCGTGCACTTCTCCTAAGTTCAAAAGGTCGGTAAGAAAATATAGTGAGGAGGTGAGTGAATGAATCAACCGACGGCGAAGAGACGCAAGCCCCGCTTCGCCATAAGCCCGGACCTGACAATTAAAACGTCTCATCGTAATTAAATCTAAGAAAAAATGTCTTAAAATACCTAAAACACCGTAAATATAAAACAAATACGTTAAATTGTTAGGTATGATATTCCGATCGTCCTACAGACTCACACCATTCGATTTCATTATCAATTTCCTAGCTAACGTTTAACAAACAACCGCGGGAGTCTCCAGCGGGAGTGCTGCCGCGGGACGTCATCTCAGCAAACATTCGGCGCGAACGCGAACGCGAACGATCAACGAACGAACGAAACATAACGCGAAGCGAACGCGCCGCTTGCCGGCGAACGCGCTCCATCTTACATTCCTTTAGGTATTAAATTAACTACACTCATAAGTGATAAATTACGTTTAAAAAGAATATTGATTTACTTCGTATCATTTTCAATATTTTTTTTGTAACAGGAAACATTAATTTTAATAACGTATTTATAATAATAATAGCATTTTAAAAGATTGTTTATTATTATTACCTAAAATTTAATACCTAGTTTTATAGTATTAATAATGTTTAATTGATGTACGTAATGAGTAATAATAGTATTAAATAATGAATGAATGCAACTTAGTGCGTGTGTAGCGAGCGGCGTACTCGTTCGGACGCTGACGTCACCGTAGCGCCCTCTGCGGCGCGCGCGTAGCGTCGTAGCACGATGCTACGGATGCCGCTACGCGCTTTCCCGCGTATTATATTTTGATGTTAGTGGTCAATTACAATGTCTTGATGTCCTCAGTACCTAACGAATATGATGATGAATTGACTTCATGTTTTTATTCTATTACCTCAAACCTGCGCCTTTGGCTGTTATTTTTTATCCCTGCTTTTATTTTATTGAAATGTTGTGACGTGTCATTCTATCAAACTGTACGAAAATTTAACTGCTCATTTTGATTATTTTTATTAAAATTTTAAAACTAATTATAGTGCGACTCCGAGTATTAAGTGGAGTCGTGTGATGTTCTCAACAGTGGCCTTAAATTTACGGTTAAATATAATCGTAAGAAACAATGAAATATTATTACGTAATGCACGAAATTGTTATTTATTTATTATAATAATTACATTACCTACGTCAAAGGTACAAGATAGAAACGAATTATTATCTTACGCAATTAGAGATATTCTGAAATGTTTTGACTTAACTTCCCAAACGTTCTTATGAATTGTAAATACGATCGTATTATCCTTAGGATAAAAATTTATATCATAATACATATTAATAATTATTAAAAATGTATATATACGCATAGCTAACATAGTCTTATACGGAAGTAATAGAAAAACTTGATAACTACTGAACAGAACAGCTGTCAAAAGGTTCATTTTATACAATTCGATTTAGGCAAAAATAATTACATTCATAGGTAAAATATGCATATCATAAGTAGTATAATAATTATGTTAATATTTGACATTAATATTAAAATAGATAGAATAAAATATTGTGTCGGTGGACGAGTGGGGAGACGCGCGGCGGGCGGTGGTGATGTCGTGACGATGTCGTGACGATGTCGCGCCGCCACGCCCCGCCACGCCCGCGCCGCGTCCCCGACACGAGACGAGCGTATGCAAACACGATACACTTACAACGATCCATTATTCCAGATTACAAAATTATGGTAAAGCTTTAACTACATAAACCGTTAGCATGCGAAACGTGACTGACAATGGGTAGGTACATACGAAAACGGATACATTACTTTATCTACAGAATTAAAAGCCCCGAACGAGGACCGATTACACCTTAAACTGTAATTTTAACTATGAATTATAAAATATTTAAGATATACCTCCCTGCAATAAAATCGTCTAGATGCGTTATTATAATTATTATGAAATGTTTTTTTTTGTAGTTTAAACGTTATCGACAACACATCTACGGTACAGTTTGAAAGCGAGAAAAAATTGAAAAAATACCTGTTGTATTAGACTATCTCGTTCACACGACAAAAATGTTATAGTTATTTACAATAGACGGGGAGGTGTTGGAGGGGTGAGAGGGAGGGGGTGAGGGGAGAAGGGAGTTGGATGTTGGCCGCGGTGATAGAGTCCGCGCGTGGTCCGGACGGAGCAGAGTCAGGACCGTAGCGACGAGCTGCCAGCTTTGGCCACGCCGCTCGCCACCTGTACACATACAAATATGAAATAGGCCCCAAGCTGAGTACAACTCAAGAACATCAAAATGACGACCAATGTGGCGCGGCGGGCGAATGTTCGCCTGCGTCGCAGGAGATTGCGGGATTGATTCCACTTGCATTGCTTGGGATAAATGTTTATACGATCTGCAAATACTAATCCCGGGTGTACTGGGTATTTTCTATGTATAATAAAAATTATCTATGTATGTAATGTATTGTATTAAGTATATCAGTCATCTCATACCCATAACACAAGTTTTGCTTAGCTTGGGGTTAAATGATGTTGTGTGAATTGTCCAGCACATTACCTCGCAGGTTACGTTCTTTAGGAACGTGCCTTACGATGCATTGCTGTTTCTATGTTTCTAAGATGATGTGGTGGTTTTATGATTTAAAAATCATTGATTTAATTAGTATCTTACGTTAAAATACATATACATTTGGCAACGTAAAAAAATAATATATTTCAAAAGAATAAGGTGGCCAGATGATCAGTTCCTCAAAACACCATTACAAAGCTGTTCGACCGATGTCGTGAAATCCAAACCACAACCACATATTGATCGAAAAGCACTGAGCTATAAGTAGGCAACTAATCGTTTTCAATCATGACAAGTGCATTATAGAAGCATGTAGGTAATTGCATGTTACCGCTACAACAAGAACGAAGAATTAAATATTCAACAAATGAACTCATGTGCAATTTTGTAGAGCTGTTTGTCTTATGAAATCGTTTAAAAAACGTTTTGTTATGGTTATAGTGCGCAATTTATTTTAGCAGCTGCACTGAACACGTAAGCAGACCGTGGACATTTTTATTCGCCATAACGACAATTTAATAGACTGGGCCTTAAAAGCGTATAAAAACGTAATACTCACGTAAAATATTTGTGCTATAACACTTTCAATGATAGCCGTTGGTAAAAGCCGCAGGAATCAGGGGGCCCTGAAACGGAAAGAAAAGAAACTGGTTAGTCGAACATTCCACTCACAAAAGGACAATACGCGTCCTTAAAATTGGAGTGTATCGAGTTTCGGCTATAATTGAATGGACGTATAAAGCGTTCAGCAGAACATTAACCTCTCTAGGGGCAGATTTAAAGGTAGCTTGGTTCCCAGTCGATAGAGTAGTAGCGGGCTCAGTGGCCAACAAAATAAAAACAACTAGAGGATGAGTTAGAGCAACGCGCGACCGCTCGGCAACGGTAATTACACCGCTTGTTCTCCTTGATTTACGGTTATTGCCCGTGGGGGCATTCCCGTTACCTAATAAGACCGTTTTACACCCGGGAACCACATGCGCCGTCCGGCACCCGACGGCCGGCAGGCCGACGCACCGACTGTTCATTCTCTCATTAGCGACGTATTTGTTTTGCCCTGGCGATTACGGCCGATTGAGTTAATATTCTATTTGATATATGACGTGCCTGGAACGGAAGGGTGGCTCTCAGAGTCGAAAGCGATCGACTCGAATTAAGCCTCGGGCAACAATCGCTCCGATTACACTGAACCCCGACGCCTCAAGAGGCTGAGCCACCGTATATAACGAACGTAACAATGACAATTGATCTGCAGACTCGAGTAGCAGACGGCCGCACGGATAGCCTTATATCTCGGCGCAAGCTTATAGCTTCATTCCACTGGTACCTATTGCGAAAATTAAACGTTCAGTTGGAGCGTTTGAAAAATGTTTTTGAGATAGTGCGACGTGAGGAGTTAAGATATTGGGGTCGGTGGCGGCGCTGGCGGGCGTCGACAAGCAATGAAGACTGATGGCATCTCAGGGAAGCAGTTATGGAGCTCGGTCGCAGTTTTAAAAAGCCATTACCCGCGGCACTGCTCCGCGTAGATTGCCGCCGCCTGCTCGCCGTGCTCATATTTCGGAACACTTTATAATCGCATCTCTCATGCTTCACTCGCTCGCTAACTTATGGTGATTATGCTTTAAGAGCGACAAGGAAGATCGGTTCTGTAATGAGATTGGACCGTCTCGCTAAAATTTTAGTGTAGTCGTCTACTAATTGCGTCTGGGTCGGCGGCGTCACATGGCACACTTTGCGCGCTCTTACGTGCGACAACAACGCAATACCGACACGAGGATTTTGCACTTACTACCTTATCCTCCTGTGACTAACTGCTAATGAAATTTTTACTCCAGCCAACTCGCTGAATTTACGATATTTCCCAAGCTACGAGAAAATGAAAAAATATGTATTAAACATTTTTTTGTATTGAAACGAGTAATAATGCATGTAAGTTTAGATAATCAAACGTTCCTTAGAAAAACAAAACAGAACAAGCATTAATTTAAATGCCGTGACAGTTGAAACTTTTCGACCGAAGGACAATTTGAGAGTTGCTTTCATTTGGTTCTTGGAGTAGGCATTTTGAATATGACGTACCTAATAAATGAAAAAAGTTACTATCAGAAGATAATAACTTTAGCCCATTCATCATGAAGTATAAGTAGATAGGAAACTTTTCTACTCCCTCTGATTAAGATATTACGTTTACTATTACTTTTGTTAAAGAAAATAGTAATTTAGTTTGGTCTATTAGTTATTTTAATTCTTGCTTTTAGTATTCACATTATACTTAAAAGATTCATGTTTTAAACTTCATCAACACGTATCAAAAGACTTGTAAATGTATTTTGTATGCCATATTTATAATTATTTTTTAGTTTAAAACTATTCCTAATGCTGATTTAGGTCCTGCTTAGGAAGGCCTAAATGAAAATGGCAACAAAAAAGTCAAAACGCCAAGAAAAAGTCGGTTTGATTTTTTTATAACTGCAAATAACCAATCAGACACGTGTGCGTTTTGTGTTAGTTCAGCATAGATTGCCCTCAACTTGCGACTACTAAATATTAGTACTTACCGGGGTGTAATTAAGGGGGGCACGGCTGACGGCAATTGCGGGGAATCCAGACGGTTGCGGGCTGGCAGCTTGTACGTAGCCGACGCTGTCTGCTGCTGAGCCATAAACGTCAAGTGCAGGCCCCGGCGAGCTGGCCGAGGGAAATCCTGCGCGTCCACCAGCGCCATGCGGGGATGCAGGTGGCCCGAATCCAGCCGCAGCAGCTTGGTAGTTGTTCATCACTGTGAACCCACGGAGGAACGCATTATTTGGTGTTACGATAACAGAGAACACGCACATTAAGTAATCACGATAGTTTTTTGTGTGACGTGGTGCAAACTCTCTTAAATACATAAAATAAATGTTTCAGAAATCAATCAAATATTTCCCATTGGATAGATCAAAATGGCGTCTGCGCAATTGACAATTTATACATGAGGGCTTAAATGCCATTATATAGATTATGTTATTAATGATAACTTTTAATACCAGTCTTACGAATACGTAAGTACAAATTAACCTTTTCAAAATAGTAAAGTTGTTCGTGGAGTTTTACTTAATTGAAATATTATTACTTTTTATACAAAATTCACCGTTTAACTGTTTCCACGGTACAACAACCAAATATATATTTTTTAAGATTCTAACTGCTCCTCATCTTAGTAACGAACTAATAATGTTTCAAGATTAATAAAAGGGACATTTGAACACGATTAAATGAAAACGTAGCACATAAAGCCATTAACACAAAACAACACACAAACACGAAAATGTACAACAAATAGCGCGGATTGTGAACTAAATACGACGACGCATATTTGATGTGGTGTGGTGTACAGTGATAGGAATGTTGATAAAGTCGAAGGGTTGTGAAGAGATGTGAGTGATGTTGTGGTGCAGGAGACACGACACAGAAGGCGGCCTCACCTGAGAGCGCTTGCGCGAGCAGTGGTGTGTTGTTGTTCGGAGTGAGTTGGCCGTTGGTCAGGTCAACTGCAACATACACACGGTTCGCATTCCGGCCACGCACACGTTGCGTATCTCATCGACAGCACACATCCATGACTGAACCATCGAATTTAACAAAAACTCCGACGCGTCCGCAACACCTCATCTTTTCTCAATTTAGCATATTGAACGATAAAGTGACTATCGATGTAATCGCAACTCAATATTAAGTTCTCCAGCTCGGATAAAGTTGAAGCGCGTAAATGCATGAATAATTTAGTCGTTGGAGACAGATGCCGAGCTGACGAATGAGGACGGTGAAGACTCTCGGCCCGAGATTATGTTGGAACAAAAAATATCACGTATGTCACGTGCATTCAAATGAAAAAAGAGAGCTGGAAGTTTCGCGGGTATAAATCACAGAGGGCGAAAAAACTTTTACAAAATATCCAGTAAATTATCCGACGTGAGTTCTTGGTGGCACGCGGCGGTCTGCTTATTGAATAGGGAAGACATTAGCATACGCCGCACGTCGCAGCGTCTTGCGACTCGCGACGTGGCCGGCCGAATGCGTGCCGCTTCCCTACACTACACTACCCGCTACCCGGCTGCCTCGTCTACCGATTTCGATCTGGGATTTACTATCTACGACCGCACATTCTTTTGCGTGTTCCGGTACCCTCATTTTATCAAAACTACCACTGAATACAAGATACTTTTGGGTTGGAAAAAAATGTAGAATCTATTTTTTTTGGTTTAATTACTGTATCATCATTACTACCCCATTGGCTTGGGCGACAAATTTTGTTTTTGTCAGATGCGCGGGTTGTGATTTAGCGTGAAAAATGGAGGTCCGCGGCCGCGGTCGCACCAGGTGATTACCGGCCTTTGAGTGACTTTGCAAAAAAGTACAATATAAGTAATGGAGGATGAATGATAGATGGCGCGCGCGGCCCGACCTACCCGCGCCTGCGCTCACTCAGACGCGCTAAAATGCTGACACATTTTAATAACATTACTTTGCGATGTGAGAGGCTATTTACTTGGAGGTCGCAGGGTAATAAATAAGAGTTCGAGCTCGGACACGACTCGCAATCGTTAGTATGTCGATCGGTATAAGACCATTCTTTTTCCATTACTGGCAGGCGCCACCCACTTTGCGATGAGGTTTATTATGATATCATTTTTAATGGACATTCTGTAACAAGCCTAACTTGTATAGTTTTTTTTACTTGTATTAATATTTAAATATCAACGAAAACTATAGGATTAATGTCGTATGCAAAATGGTTTATAAAGCGCTGTCGGCTATAACTAACCTTATATTTTACGGCACATGACTCACAAGGAACAAAGTCACAAACAGTCCAACTAAGTTAGGCAAAGTGTGTTTCTGACCTAAGAGAGATAATATACGACTTATACAATCAAGTTTACAGACGAGCAAGCTTCAGAACGAACTGTGGTATATCTTGCGGCGGACGGCCGGCGATCCGGCGTAGCCTTGTTAACACATGCCATAACAGTAATTTGTGCGTGTAATAGTTAAAGTTTCTTGACGCTTTGAATCCACCCAAGGAACCAGAAGACGCAGAAAGTGGAAATAATTAATGCTCGTAAGATGTTAAATTAGTCTGGTGTTTGTGTCTAGTCGGTAAGTTTGTATAACTTCCACAATGAGCAGTGACTACGAAGCACTTTTGTACGAGTAGTGACTGTCAGACTAAATGTTATTCGAACCGCTTAAGGAAAGTGTTCACGCGCGCGGCGGTGTGCTACTTTATGTTCGCTTTCGCTCGTAATTCATTTGAAAATACCGAAGCTCTTATTAATAATACCCTCCAGGTACGGCGGGGATCACACATTCATCTATAAATTCAGAGGCCGTCTTGCGAGAGCTATTCGAACTTTCATAATTGCGAAGTTCGGGAAAACTTAATAATTCTTCTTCAGAAGTAGAATGACGGTCGAAGGAAATATTCACAGAGCGTACGGTACTCTGTTCTCGGAGCCACCCTTGGAATCCAGTGTACGCGGGGCTTTTTATGTGTAACATTGTTCAAACTCCTTGAAAATCAACCCTCGCTATGTTTGGTACGAGATGGGTAAGTATTTTGTTAGCATTACTCAGCTACTTACGAAACATAATAAAAAGTTAGAACTCATAAAAAGTTGGGAACTTTTATCTATAAGTTTATTTTATCATTATGCTTTTTTTATACATATACTACCATATTAATAGTTTTAATAAATATCAGAAAGTTTATTTATCATGTCAAATCTATTCAATATTGCTATAAAAGGGTTTACCTACTTTTCCAAAACTAACGCGTAACACTAAAACCGACTTTATTTGAACATTACATGTGACAGAAGGGATCACGACTGTGTATAAAGTTGATTAATCCACACCCGTATCTCGTATCTGAAGTTGGATCGCATTATTCACCTCGAAGATCCTAATACTTCATTTCCTGCCCGCACGATTGAAATGTTTTATTTGAGCGCTCACCGGGAAAAGCTCACGCGTCCTACGGAAACGTATATTTAATAGGCACCATCAATAACTAGACGCAAAGATGATACGCTTTTGCGGGCTTGCGAACGTTAAACCTTCGGGCTTATCTCCATTGCAAATTAATCGAATTTCTTTGTTGGTTTGTTGTCGGGCACGCACGCCCCACACTCGGATTTGTAATTCAAAGAAGTTCGCCCTCTCTCTAAATCTAAGAAACTCCCAGTTTGCTTTTATTGCGGATCGCTGCTTCGATGCGCACAATGGGATTTCAAAATAGACGTGGTTCAGTCATAGAAATTATTAAATAAACACTTAAAGCGACATTTAAAGAAGCATAAAGAGTTTTGATTGAATCGAACACACAGATGTATAAATTGAAAAAATTCTACGCAAATTTCTAAGTTATTAAATTTTCTACCCTCAATTAAAAATCAGATTAAAATTTACTTGCGGAATACCTCCGTTATCTACACATAACTACCGAGTTTAATGAATTACACTCTTTCTATTCTATTATAAAATGTCGGTCTATTCTATTATTTTTAAATTTAATACATGTTTTAAAATCTTTTTGACACTACATTTAAAACTATTATAATCTGCCTAAGGCAAATTTTTATAAAAAAGTTCTATTCTAGTTAAAATCTTAAAACTAAACAACAGTAAAGAAATCTATGAAAAGTTTGCACCACCAATAACAATTTTGTACCACCAATTTGCTTAACTATTCTATTAGCTTTCACTACCTAATGTAAGAAAGCTTTAAACTCCAGCTTATACAATGTTTAACACACATACCACAAAGTTCACGCTAGTTTAAGCTCCACTAATATTACAATAATAAAATCGCCCACAATCGAAACTAGACTAGGAGGTTCTATTCAATATTCCGCTATTTGAATTTCCATTAGATGGTCAGAGTAAATCTACAAACTCAGCTTACTCGGAATCTTTTTCTTTCTAGCTCTTAATCTATTCTATTGACTAACAATATATCTCTACACTGCGTTGGCTGTTCTAGTTACTTCTTTAGTTTGTAAAGTCTACCTCTACCACACGTTTTTGTTACTCACTTTTTACAAAACTTTACAATGTTAAACGCCTACTCTATTCTAATACAAAAGTATTACGGTTCAATGTTTATAATGTTCAAATTTACTCGCCCTATTGTTGAAGTGGACTGCACTCGTCGTTCGGTTCAGTAGTTTTCTTCATTGTCACAACATATAGTGTGGCATAAAATCTAATGTAAGTCCCTTTTCCCCAGTTGAATTAGCCCGAAATTGGCTCTGTCAATAGGTAGTTGTTGTGTAGTGCAGCTGATGCAATCAGAGCGGTCCGGGGAGGAAGGACTTACAACGTGTTCGAACAGACACGTTGGCGCAGGGTTTAGGCGCTCAATACGAATCTAACTAGAAGAGATTAGTATGCTAATAGTGCCCATTATGGACACAGACACACGCCAATTTCATGAAATTCTACGATAAAAATTTATAGACAGTGGAGCTCGCTAGACTAGCGTAATGATAGTCAAAATCTATGGGCATCCATTAAACAGCTATCTAAAAGAATTAAAATAAAAAGTTCTGACCCATCCAAACACATAGCATTCGTTACACTAATTCAGCACCGAATTGCTGAACTAAGGTACGCTATAGACTATTGCATTGCAGATACCTACGTAGTTTTACTAGGAGGTATTTAAATAAGTGTTGTACAAGTCCGCTTTGACCTAAGCAACAAGCACTAAACGGAACAGTTACTAATACAATTAACGGTCAAATATCTTAAATTACAAATGGAGTTGGCACTGTTCGCAACGCGCGGCCATTCGCCGCCAAGCTAGCTAATTATTTGGTTGCAAACCGATGGCGAGAGTTTTGTGTAGTTTGTGACTGCTTTAGTCGAATAATAAGAACATGATTTTCCGGATCAAACTATGCAACAGCTATTTGTATTTGCGGGCGTGTCGGTCGCGGCTGCATTCTGAGGGTGAGTGTGTTGAATGTAGAGAATGTGGAGCGAGATGCGGCGAGCAGCCGCGCGTTCCTGAAGGAACAGGCCACCACGAGTGCACTTGGGACATAGTCTAAAGAGAACCGCTTAGGATTTTAAGTCATTTCTAAAACAAAACTGGAACGTTTTACATTATTTTATGAACGGTGTGATCGCAAAAATACGTAGTGCGGCTATGACGCTTTTCTATGACCGTACTGGCCTCTTTAGGCTATGCCAGTTAGGATACACTGGATCCTACTTTGTTTATCGTCTTACCGACTTGCTGCGTAGGCGCGTGTCTCAAACACGCTGCATAGCCGCATTGGATGAGTCAGAAAAATGAATTATTAAAAGATATCCAAAACGCGATGGAGTGTACGAGCCGCACTAGCAATAAGAAACGATCAAACTTCGCCGCACGCTAGCCAACTCCACGCTAACACACTATCTCTTCCAGTTTATTTCGGTAGCAATCGATATGGTGAATAACTTAGGCATGATCGACCTCCATTTCTGTGCGATCAGTCGGACAATAAACGATAAACGTTTTGCTTATACAACAGCAATTTCCTTTATTTTAAAATATAGCGGCTTCACAATATCATAAAACTTACGAATATTGATATAAGACGATATGTCGAAACAGCGATAAGAACAATACTAAAATCTTATAAATATAAAAGTTGACTTATATTATGAATTTGACACATGGAATACAATTAAGTACAATAATTATGAAATATTAACATTACATTATAATAATTAAAACTCCTAATTTATAAATTACGTATCTTAAGTTATTGGCATTACTTCCTGAGGGATACCGCAATTTAATCTGATTCAATATTGAAATTGATAACATTTGACCAATTAGTTATCGAGCTATATGGGCGAACCTAGTCGGGCGATTTTGTAGCACGCATCTGCGAATTCGGGCTGTATTTTAATGTAAATGAAACTTAGCTTTTGCGACATTGCATTCCTTGTTAGATTCGAGAGGGAAAGCGTAGGGCGAAATATCAAACATTTATTCGCTGGAGAAAAGATTTATTTGTGTTCGTAAGAGATTCCGGGAGCCGGGTAAGAGAGTGCTTTAGCGGCGCGGGCGCGTGCGTGTGGCGGGGCGTGGCAAGGCGTCGCGCGGCGTCTAAAAGCCCTGGCCTAGCATGCCGGGGCTTACGTACTCCGCACCCACCAACACCCGACTTTCCGGCGGTATAACTCCCACTACACCTGCGGCAACAAAATAAAAAAGCTACAAAGCCGGCTACGGAGGCTACCGAGGGTTCCACTAACGTAACCGCGCTAAAACAAATGAAAACGAACAAAAAATTGTCACGCGGAACCCCAAATCTCAGATTTAGCTCAAAATTAACATGGAAGGGAAAACCAAGTTAAAAAAGAACTACATTGCGCGGTGGGATTGTATTAAGGAGAATAACGCCCAGAGCTCCACTCATCGAATCTTTATGGGGAAACTTGAATTGATAGTTTCCTGTTTACTGTTTTTGGACTATTTAAATTTGTTTGCACGCACGGAATAATAGGCGTTTTATGAATGTTTTGTATTAGATAGAGACCCAGTGTGTAGCACGCACTGGCACAACACGGGGTCGTTACGCCACATCCAACTATTGATTTGATCATCAAAACTGTATTTATCAAGAACTTGGTGTTATTTACTGAATAATTCATTCGACATTAATATAACACTAAGCACGCAATACGCGGTTATGGGGAAACAAATACCACCCGAACTGATATATGATCACAAATTACAGTTCCCAGGACGCTTGCTGTTTCGATGAAGTCTATCAAATAAAACTGTTTATATGGCTTATACCTAACGAGAGTATAAATGACCACACAGTAAATATCCTTACAGTTAAAACGCAATACATTATTTAAGCTTAATATGTATGACTAGTTTAGAGGATGGCGTTTAGGACGGTCGCATACGCAGCGATCATGAACGAACAACGAATTGTTTATACAACAATATCGATATAAAATTTTGACAAATAATATTGCGAGGTGTGGTGATAACGATTAATTTCTGACGATTTCTTAGGTCGAACTTATGGCATCCGAGCCTTACTTATTTTTTTTAATTGGGATTAAATTACACGGAACCGCTTTTTAACAATAACACGAAAAATGTAGCGTAAAATAGTTGTATCCAAAAATATTACAACAACAACAATAATATGTAACATTATGTAATATTACTTAAGCAGTGTAAATATTTAAAATAGAAGAGATAAATAACTTTAAAATTGAACTGAATACATTATATTACAATACAATTACAGCGAATATTTAATAAAATACTAAAATAACATTTTTCAAGCTCGATGTATTGTTTTCTTTTTTCGAAAGATATGTGATGAAATAAAAATTCTAGGCTAATGCTAATGACCGACTACGCAAATGAATATCTAAATGTCTCGTTTAGTATTCATCCTCTAAACTTAGTAATTCAAAATGAATAGAGCTACTTTATTAGCTATTCAATATGGATTAGATTATTACCTATCTATTCTTAGATTTAATAAAGTTCTAACTGAGTTGAATACGACACCAGAACGTTCTAAACCCGTAAAACCTCTTAGACATCTTTTCAATTATTCATTGTTTTTAACTATAAAAATTCAATAAATTTCTATTTAATTCACTCCCGCAGTTATGAATAAATAAATAATATTATTACATTACCGTCCAATGTACGTGTCACTTTTGTTGACAACTGTGAGAGTTTTATTAATTATGCGAGTGTGCCTAGCAGTTGTACTTAGTTGTCAGTATGTGTGGTCAGCACGGAGACAGGGATAAATTACACGTTATAATAATTTTATTGTTGTTTATGAGACGGGTTCAGAGAATCATTTTATATGCATGCAGTGGGAGGCCAATGTCCCTTACTATTTGTTTACATCGTCATTTCATCAGTCTAAATAAGCCCTATGCTGTACATTGGACTTTAATACAACTGTTGACGGCAGTTTTAGTTTTCAGTACCTTAGGAGATGCTGCTGAACACCTCCTGAAGCAATCCTAGAACGATCACGGTCAACATCGCTTACTTACTTCATCACATATTTGGTTGCGATACGTATATAATACTGGTCGTAGAGAGTTGAAATTTTCAGGGAATTTACATATTGGAGAGTAAAGGTATACTAAGAAAGAGTTTTTTGAAATTCAACCCCCGAACAGGTACAAAGAGGGTTGAAATTTGTATGAAAAAAACTTTACGCGGATGAAATCGCGAGCGTTTTGTTCGTTTTTTATAATAACAACTCGGAAAAAGCTATTCAGTAGACAACAATTATGAGAACTGTTTAGTAAATTGGTATTGCATGTAATTTACTGTCAAATAAATGTTTGGTGTCGTATTCACTTTGCCTAAATCCTATGAAAATCCAAACTCTACAAATACTACACCATGCTAAATAGAAGGATAGAATTAATTTACCTATTGGCTCTATGAAAACTCTAAACTAATAGCCGCTATTTTTATTATTATAATAACTAGATTTATAGAGAAGAAGTTAATATTTCTACGTTAATCTAATATTAAAAGGTCTATTACTCGGAGTATCTACTAAAATTTAATACGGTCTACGATTTTCAATAAATATGTAAATAAGGTTTTGAACTCAGTCGTTTCAAGCTTGTAACGATTAATGCCTTGATTATCTTTGTCATCACGGTCTTGTGATTGTATTTTTGATGTCGACGTTTTAATATAGTTTTCTCGAACGTTTCTCGTTCGTAAAACCGTGGTAGCGAAAGAAACATTTTCGCAGAGTTATTCGCTGTTGTATCGCAAACTATGTGTAAACTATGCCCAAGCGGCATTATCTTTCCTAGGATGTAACGAGCGTGTATGAATTTTTAACCAAAAATTTTATTATCATACTTTAATAAAGCCCAGGCGACAAGGGTGTACTTTCGAAGAATAATTCGATTCCATTCGAAACTGACAAAGTTGTTTACGACGTTCGAAAATAGTCATCCTTGTGAATGTAGGTACGTGCAGTCGTTTTTCAAGTTTGAGAAAGCGACTGCTCCATATTACTAAAGGCAGAGACAAAGTTGCGGATTGCAGTTTCGCGACTCAGCACTTTGTTCCAGCATCTGGTGCATCAAAGCACCCGCACACTTTTTATCCACTTCAAATTGAACTAAAAGTACCTGCATTGCGTCCAACCAACATTCAGATGATGAAATTTAATTATCCGTTTTCATCCAAGTATCTGCGTCTCAATAATTTATTGCGGACTAAATATTGGCAATGTGGATGACGTTACCAACAATCCGACGTCGGCGACGGCCGAGGAATGCTAATGGACGAAATGGACGCACATTAATTATGGTAGAGCCGCTTTGTTGCATATGCCCATTAGACAAATCTAATCAATGCTCATTAGGCCACTGTAGGTCCCTGTAAAGCCTCTACCGTTAATCATACGTCTAAATGAAACTCATGACTGGTTTTATAGATAGGAATTGTTTGTTCAAAATGTTTTAATTTAAGCCTACTAACAGGATTAAAGCTGAAATGCAAATCCCGCAGTGGCATTTAAAATTTTCTTCTCGGGGGTGGATTATTTAGCCGAGCTCGTGTCCACTCGCGTTCGATAACGCCATTAATTTAAACGGCTCGTTCGGACACCTGTGTAATTATTGGGCCGTTCCATTGTTCAATTATGTGTATTTACTATAAAGCGAATGCTCACATACTATGAGTTTTTTATGAAAAGCTTGTGTGTTTTAAATAATACTACACTGGTAAGTAATATCGAAACGATTTGTATAACTTAATATTAATTAGTCTCGACTGTGACTCAATAGCAATAACATTTATCGCTCACAAATAAAACGTACCGAGCTGCACTTTTCGTACGATATCCTCAATTAGAATTTCCAATATCTGGCATTCGCTTTTCTAGATTCCGTTTGCGTTCAACCGAAAAATTCTTGCGGCGTGCTCTTCTCGCCGAGAAAAAAGTAGAAAGCCAAAGCTTATTGGCGTAATTACGGTGGAGGGAGGCGGCTCAAACACTGAGTGTGGACAAATAACGAGCGGAGTATTTGTGCAGCTGCTCGCCTCCGTCGACCCGAGAGAGCTCGCATCGCGTCTTTGCTTCATTGAGCCTACCTTTCTTATTATTACCTATTCGACATCAACCTTTCAAGTACATGCAGCAGACTAATCCTTAAAGACAAATACGAACCGCACGATAATTAACCTTCTGTTCTCAGTGGACAGGATTCAGTATCCTACTTTTAATTAGAAGAAGTTAGTTTCGCTCGCTTTGAGATTTACATCGAAGTCACCGCAAAAAAGAATGACGTCACTTTTTTGGTACTTTTGTTTAAATCTTTTACAGAGCTTTCAGTGTTAATGAGCAGTGAGTTTTTTGTGCGAGTCTAGCCGCGGCTGACGCGGGCAGACGCCACGATAGCGCCACACCGTTCTGTTTGCTCGCCCGACGCGTAGCATTTGAGAATCGTTAGGGCAATTCGTCTGCAAACATAGAGCGAGGCGCTCACAATTGGTCGGATTGTCTCGACAAAACTCTGGAGATAAACAATAATAAAAACATTTCCCAAAACGTGGACATTTTGTAATTGACGGCGTGGCATTTATCTAGATGGTTCAGTCATTGTTAGGGGTGTTAACTTGTTAGTAAAGTTGTTAGTGAGAGTTCACACGAACTTTAGCCTTGGCGAGTTAGTCGAAATGGAAGTTAGGACATTGTCACCACAGCGGATTAGGAAAATTAGCGTGTGTGTCGTTAGTTTCAATGAGGAGCATGTCAGTTCTAAATCAAAAGAGTGCCGATCGTTTGTTTTCGTTATCAGTTAGTGGAATGCATTGTCGCCGGCGCGAGTTCACAGATGCATGGCGTGTACATTGTAAACCCCGCTGAGCTCGAGCGGGTGGTATGGCAGGAGTGTTGCCAGGTGGTGGTAGTGATTGCCGGACAGTTGGTGGTGCAAGCTCGCCAGAGGATTACCTGCTGGGTAGGGCAGCCCGAAGCTAGGATAGCCCGAATAGCTACGTCCTGCCGCGTACGCGGCGTACGCTGCGGGAAAACCTGCGCAAGAAAAAAATACACGTTAATAAATATTACTAATAGACAATTCATGAAAAGCGGGGGTTAATTATTGGATTGCATGCTTTCATTGGCGTCGTGTCGATTCAGCGTAGGTTTAATACTGTGTCACTAGCACCAACGTGAGGGCGGTATTAACATTCAGTATGTAACACGTGTCCCTGTGGCCCGGTTCTAAAATAAAGCCGTCATATAAAAGGTAGGCGAGTGTATCGTACATGTTCAGTGCGACATCGCATTGGACATAGTCCAGCGGACGGTATCTTGTAAACATTGCTTAATGTGGCACAGTCTAAGTTGGCTACGACGGCCTTGGCTGTAAGAGATACCTACTGTATTTGTTAACTAATGCAAACCAATCGACTACTCTATAAAAATACTGAAACAAAACTGTACATAAGTTATGTGCGATTAATAAATACTACGTTGTACAATCGGTTATGTTGACAAAATGGAGTTCGCTTTAAAATGTAAAATGAATGATGGCCGAACCGGCCACATTGGCTGATATGATTACTATGCTGGATCGTCTATCAAATTATTGCCAATCAAAATAGTGTATCTGTCAGGCGACGTGATCCATCAGGCGGCAGATGGACATGGACACCCTTGACTCGAGACAGCCGCGCTGTGGCGGCAATGACCGACACCTCGACTCAACGAATTAGTTGCTAATCACTACACTGACCCGACGAACCAAACCCAGAATTAGCACAAACAATTAGCAAAAACGTCTTATCTCAAGACACGTAATGATCTAATGCTGATAAAATGTGTACTGACTTTAGAACGAAAAAAATGTGAATAAACTTACCGTCAGGAAGAGCTCCCAATGACCACATGAAATCTAGAAATGTAAAAACATTTACATAAATCGATCTATCTTTACATTTTAAATTTAAATACGTAGTTTATAATAAGAGATTATACTTGAAAGAATGTAATACTTGAATATACTGTGCCATGAGACACTATTTTGCTTGGCGAATTTTTTCGGAATACAAAATATTTAATATTATCATGAAATTACATATTCTAAGTATTTTTATTTATAAATAAATAAAGAGCATTCAATACTAATAGCGGACTACAGTCAAACATTTACTAATGTGCCTTTATTATAGCGGGGTATGTTAGTGTCACTTGATTACCGCACACGATAGCCTAATATTGTTTATTTAACATGTTAATCTAACTCTACACATTGTTAGTCTAATTCTAAACATGTTAAACAAACATACAATATTTAAATATTTTAGAAATGATGTTTATTAATCTAAATTCTACCGAAAATCACCTACTTTATAAGTTATTAAGTACAATTAATTCTATATGTTAACGAGAACTACTATCAAGAATACATAAATTGGAAAGATCCAAAGTTTTTTACTGTTGAATCTGTATATAATTAATCATGAATATTAGAAATATATACACGATTAAGAATATCTACTACTAAAATAAATTAAAACATACATTTTAGTCAATGCACATAAATAAATATGTATAGAAATAAAATAATGTACCTATTTCATTAATTTCTAAGAACACATTAATACTGACTTCAATTTTAAGAACCTAATATTTTTACAACACAATTTAAAACAAATAGGAACAAAACATCTAATGGCATCTTAAGTACATCCACATAATATAATAGGTACCTCTTTTCTTCCAATGATAACATTTTTGAAAAGCCGACATCAAGCTGAAGCTATTCATGGTAAAGAGCTAAAGAATGCAATATCATTTATGAAAATATTCTCAAAATTCACTTATTTAACTGGCCGCAATAGATGACATTACTAACTGTTCGCTAGAAGGAATTAATTTCATGGATGGATAGTAAAAAACTGGCAAGACTCAACAGGACCGAAAGGCCTGTATTTAATGTTAAAGCTAAAAATCAGAAAACACCAGGCTCATAAATTATACTATCGCCTATCGCCTGCTATCTAGAATAAAGTTCTGTCAATCAAATTGAAAAGCACCTACTACCTGGTAGAAAAATATTTGCTCCTCTATCAACCCTACATAAAATTGATCCAATTTTGTTTCTATTACTTAGAAAATGTTGGTAAAATGACAATTATAAAAGTATGCCTAATTTGAAGAGTGACACTATGGATCTTTTATTTCGGTAGACAGTTTGAAACTCTGCTAACTAACTCGTTCTCTAATGGCAATTACTAAAAATAAGACACTTTTGATTATTATCAGTTCTTAGAGTACAAATTTGTCACTTGGGCTTGGCAGGAAGAAAGAGAGAGGAATGTAATAGAGAATAAGGAATGGATGAGGGATAATGACGCAGCATAGCGGAATGCAATCATTTATAATACCCGTTTAGAAGGGATGATGCGGATGCTGCTGGAAAAGGATCGCGGATCAAAGGGGCATAGGAGTGGGTAAGGTTGCGTGGGTCAGGGGGGAGTATAGGGTTGGGATGTCGAGGGCATGGGCACCGAGGAGTTCAGAGACGGAGTAGGCGAGAGGAGGCAGGGCGAGAGGGGTGAGGGTAGGGCGTGAGGGGCGTGGGGTCGGGCGGAGAGCGGCGAGCGCGCGACGGTAGGCAGCCGCGTGCGCGCCCGCCGATCCACCCGCCACCAGCAGCTGCGCCGGCGCATGGATGGGATAAGGAGCGTATCGCACGCCACCGGCACCGGACATCACGCTGCTACTTAGCAACTCACCGTACGCACCGCGGCCTGCGGCTCTCGTCTTTGCCAGATTCGCTGGGAGCATTACTTCTTTCGGTTGTGCCTTCTTGCATTCCACCTGTAACAAAGATTAGGCTCGTCATTATCTACAATCGTAACAACCAATTGAATGGACGGATAAATAAACACTTGCTGGACCAGCAAAATCAATAAATAAATACATATTAGTGAACATTTAATTTTCACACAGCACCATACGGCCCCAAGCTAAGCAAAGCTTATTCTATAGGAACCATAACTGATAGAATTCATTATACACATTAATATTGTCTTGTTTAGAATACATTTATGAGTAGTTCATTATAAAATCCAGAATTAGATACATAACAAACTTATATATTCATCACACAAATATTTGTCCTCCGTGGATATCGAACCCACATTTAATAGCGCAGAAAGTAGAGTTACTACCAACTATGCTGAGAACTGTCAATTATAAGTTGCGTGTAGTCGTTTTGATTCAGCAAAAAGGGGATTTTCAGAGACAGAGAGGAACAATCAGTACGAAAATGCAACTTAAACATTTATAACTAAGTTACAAGCAAGTTCAACAATAAGTTCCCAGATTCAGCATAGCAGGTTATTGAAGTCTGTAGAACTGAATAAATACTTCCTCAACTCGCAAAATTATAGAAGAAAGGAGGCGACGAAATCGGTCGACAATCCCTTATGCGTCACGGTTCAAGACACAAATTGAATTTTAATTTGATTCTCCAAGTCAAGGATCTTATCATCGGATGCTTATAACAAAGCTGCACAAATTTAACGAGGTTTCAAGTTATTATTCAAAACCATGGGACCTCTTTTTCAAATCTGTTATAAAACGTCGAGAACCTGTTTTACAATAGCTAGGTTTTATCTACGCAAAAAAGTCATCTACATCACCAGGCTGTTGTGGTTTGAATAAATATACCCTAATCTCGTAGTTTAATGGATCCACTAGGTAATTTTAACAAACAGAGTGGCTCTCTTAGCTTGTACCTCACCTCAGTTTGGTTGGAAAGAGGCGAGTATAAATTACCCAATCTACGCTAACCCAAACTCCAATAGAAATTACGTAACCACGATCCGACATTACAGAAAAGTACATAGGCTTAAATTAAAGACACTTAAATAGATCACTTCAGCATTGGTGCCATAATTTCTTTTAAATTGAAGCTTTCAGTTGAACGTATTAATTTGTTTCGTAAGAAAACTTTCTAGTCCCATTTTTCATTGTGGTGCATAATCGTGAAGCGTGCGGAACGGGGTGGGGGTGCATAAAGTCCGCGTTCACATTTGTCACGCGGACGTCACGAGCCGACAAATGAAGGCTTTGCCACGGCGGCAACGCGGCGTTGGCGCACTTTGTGCACTTTGCACAACTTTCTGCGTCGACATGAAACTACGTGCTTTTGCATTAACGCGACGAAGTGAGTGAGCGAGGCTTAACTACGCAGAGTGTCTTTACACCAAGTTTTATGCCTAGATAAGGCTGCATAATCAACATGTAATATAAAAGTTGGAAGCCCAGACTATGACGACGTACGTAGTTTACTGTTATTGCTCAAATGAAAAGATAGGTCTTACGAAAATAAGCGGTTTTACGAGGGTTTTATTAAATTTTCAAACTAGCGTGGTATATATGGGTTAAATAGTTCTCTACCATCGTGAACATAAAATAATGAGAGTGGCCATTTGTCAGAACCGACAAAGCTTTACAAATAAATATACGCGTATTCCAACGGAGGCTGCTTCGTGGCCACTTGCTCGGCAACACGCAACAAAGAGGACATGTGGTATAAATATCGGATGACTTTAAACACCAAAAATGAGAGTTGATACTAAATTTCCCAACTTAAAGCGGGAATTTAATCAAATAGACCAACATAAAATGCTTTAAATCAACGTACAATATGGACGGCCACGGAGAAAATTCAGTGAGGGGATTCGACGTTAATTGATGTCGCGTCGCTGGCGAGCGGGGTGGAAAACAAAAGCTCTCAAACAATTCGCATCGGAGTTCGCAATCCCGATCGAGAGCCGAGATCGCGACGCAGTTTAATGACACGAAAAATAACAAAGGTAAATTGTATTTAGCTGGGCGCTAGGCGCGCCCTCCTGCCTATATATTGATCGAAGCGATCGAGTATTCGACACCGAGGTAAAGATGTTGGTTCAACCGAGCGGACTCGAGATCTGCTCGACTGCGCCCGGCTTAATGCCGCCCAACTCTAGCCTAGCACACCTACCTCCTTCTGATCCCATCGATGTATGGGAAATTTAATTGTTTCGCAAGAAAACACCGAGTTTTACGCACCACCGCCTCGGCTGTACGCTGCCGGGTAGACGAAAATTAATATGAACTTGAAAGGAGCCATTAAATTTACGCTCGATTGATTTTGAGTAAAATCCTTCAGTCGTAAAATACTACCGTCAGTAACCCTAAAACCTCAACGTATAAATAAAACTTTTTAAGAAGACTTAGCTAATTTTAATGTTAAAGTCTAAGTTAAAGTTACTTCGCAAATGCCAGATATGCTAGATAAGCATTGTGAAATATAATTATTTTCATTACGTATTTATAAAATCAGAGCGCTGTTTGTTAAATTTATCGGTATCCACCTGTCTGGTCACCCTAAGCATTTGCGAGTACATATTCGCAACATAAATACTTGAATTGATCGATGGTACTCAAACAGATACAACATTAAATTAATTGGTACGGGAATATGTATGATGCGACATTTCTACCGTACAAGAGTCTCGAAGCATAATGTAAAAATTCCAAGGAGGAAAACTTCAGCTTGGACATTGTTCCAGATTCTTCCCACGCTCGAAAGTACAAAATAAAACAAGTTCCTTAAACAGTAGGTACACGCGCACCGCCTCGTTGTTCGCATGTGTGTTGACGTTAACTGCATTTTATAAGATTTTGCGTTTGTTTCATTGTACTCTATTTCTGCTTCCTTTGAAATACTTGTGGCAAACTTCGGGCAGACAGCCAAATAGACAACTTTATAAAAGGATAAAATATCGTTGCTGTTTCAAAACGAATACCTCTGTTGATGTCATGAACAAATAACATTTTCTGTAGTGCAAACCTAAAATTCGTTAAAATTGAGGTTATCTTTATTGAGTTATTGTATAAACAATTAACACATTGATGTTATATTCGAGAAGTTAAAAGGTGAACATCTTTGAAAGAGTAATGCAGTGCGGGCGTAGCGTAGTATACGTGAACAATAAACGAAGACGACATCGACGGGGGCAAGAGGGGGGAAAGGGGCACTAGATAAGTTTATCACGGAAACCTCTCGCCTTCGTATTGACAGAGAATCGCAAGCCTGGCCCTGATTGCCGCTAAACAGAAGCCGGGCGTGGGAACCAGAGGCTAGGTGAGAGCTCCCAGAATTACACGTCTGCTGCGATAAAAATGTGAAGGTTATGTAATTAAGGTTAAGTAAAAAAAAAAAAAAAGGTTTTCCCGGCTTTACCTCTTCGAGAAAGAATTTCTCAAAGTATGCTGCCAAATCCAAGAACGTTTTTATAAAAAACGTCTGAATTTATCTACGTGGAGAAACAAATCTTGCGCTCAACAGGTCATGGATAATGAAATACTCCCGCACTCCGGGAGCTCTCCATATTTACGTAACTGTTGTTCGAAGGAATAAGATAAGCGGAAATCGACGTTTTCTGTCGAATTTCGGCACAGTTGCTTAAAGTGTCGGAGTGTTTACCAAAGGGGGTGAAGTGGGCGGAGTAATGCGCCAAATTCAAATCAGATATAAGCAATCGACTCGCGTCTGCTACCTGCAACACAGATAGCCCCCCAGCAACTTGTAAATTGCACACATTTTATATCGAAACGTCGGAAATATATCTGAGTGCTATAAAGCGAAGTTTTGCGTGCTCCCGATGCCCAATAAGTTTCTTTGAAAAGTAGAAAGAGGAATTACTTTTCTTTAATATTTTCAAACTATTTGAATTCATGTATTACGCTCTACTTTACTGGTAGATTTGTTACTAATTAGGCTGGATTGATATAAAATATTTACCTCTACGTTGAAATTCCTTTTATATTTGAAATTCAAATTAATAGCTAGCCTGTCCTTAAACAATCACAAACTATACTTGCTGGTACGTCATTACCAAGTTGATTGCAGCGATATTATATTCTATTTTTAAACATAGAGAAGGTTGAATACCTTTTATTTGTACCTTACTGCAATGCAACGCGTGCTGCCGTACATGGATTTCTTAAAGACATAAGGATATAAACTTTCATGTCGCATTCACTATGAATTTTATATTGGTGTGCTACATTTACCGTCATGGAAAATGTTATTTACACATTAAATATTAAGGCACAGCATATACGGCGCAACGCGTGCAACATTCATTGGCCCGTGGAAGCCTGTCAAACGCCCGTGGCTATTTCTGGCGAAATCGATTGCGGTCGATGGCAACATTGCACGTCGCGAGTCGCGTAGACCAACAACCAAGACGTTTTACATTATTATGCTTTATTGGATCGATCGTTGATTTATAAAATATTCCATTCGAAACGTGCACGGAACTAACTCGGCAATATTGTGATATTGCCTTCATTGCTTTCATGCAAAAGGTGCAGTTTTGATTACTCTAAGACTTATGAAAATGATTTAATAGGGTGGAATGGTTGAGCAAGCAAGATACCAACTAAATTGAAAGCCAAAAGTTGAGAGCGGTATTGGCAGACACTCGGCGGTATTACCGGCCGTTTGCAATTGTAAGCAAATAAGATTACTGCTGACTCGTTGCTTAACTAATTCGCATCACGCTCGAGACTCCACTTAAGCGTAAGAGTAAAAAGATATAACGATCGAAAACGTCCAGTTTCAAACGGCATCGTCCGGAAAACGCTTTGCAATAATGAAATCTGTATATTACAGAAACGGAAGCGAATACCTTAAAAAGTGTTTCCATGTACGAATTGAAATGCTCTGGAAAATTTCTCGAATAAAATCAAATAAAATTGCAAACTAGTCTCGGGTCTAGGGGAGCGTTAGAGGCGTACTTGTATGAGTGCAGTTTACATTAAAGTAATTGTTGAATATTGGCTATTTGTGGTTAGACTGTGTTAATGCAACCTCAATTTGCAATATTAGATACTGATTTCAACGTTGAATTGGTTCTTTCTATATTGCATAACATTTTTCTAATAAAAAATCTAAGCGCCAGAACATAAACACGGCTAAACGAACTGTGTAAATAATGTTAATGAAAGTAAATCTTAAATTATCTCAAACTTCGGGGAAAATTAACAATCAGAAAATGCATTTTCATGCTTGATGCGCTGAATTAATTCTCAGCCGTGGGAAAGTTTATGACTCACGTACAGGTATAAGCTCTACAAATTAGTAGACATTAAGTAGGTAGATCGGCGGTGTCGGCGTCGCGAACCGTGTCGCACCAGCTACTGGATTAAGGCGTGGCGTGGCTTGTTGTCGCCTATCGTGACGCGTTTTGCATGAATCTATAGGTGACTTCATACGACTCTCTGGAGAAGCACCTTTAATGTAAATGAAATTGTGTGCAAGAAATAAAGCAGAGTTCCTCGGCCGGTATTTATCGCCGCTCGCGTCTCCTAACTCCCCGGTAATGGGAATGTGGAGAAGCCGCGCAGTAATGAACCGGCCTGCCCTAACGTATGGCCTTTATTGATGACGCCCGCGCCCTCGACGAGCTCCTGCCGACTCCTACCTACTTCGCTTTATTGTCTCCCTACGCAGCGACACTGTTTCAATTACGCGAGCCTTCTTACGATGCTTTACGACTTCGCCTTAAATCATTTCTCCTAAGCCGAGCATCGACTTCCTCGATCTTTCGGGATTTGTATTCCATCGTGGATTCCATCAATTTGTCAAAGCATTATCTTACAAAAATAATGTAAGCGATTTGTAGAATAGCCTACTTATTTTCGTAGCGAAAATACAAGTATTCGCTTTCTAACAGGCTTTCAAAATTATTCATGATATTGTGTATTAATTTTGCCATTTTTATTAGATTTTTCATCAACTATATCACTGTATCTTTTTTTTAGTGCAATAAAGATTAGATCGATCCTGTTCTTGTTGTTATTTAGTCCTAAAATATCAAGGAAGAAGTAACATGCGTAATATTTTTGCGTCTCAATGTGGTCGCTTCACGCACTTCAAACACGACTTTCTCTTTGAGAATAAAGGAATCTCATCCCGAGGTTGTCAAACTGTCAATTGGTACTTTGATAAAACAACTTCTTGAAACTTTCGCTTTGTTGTGGACAAAGGTTTACATTTGTCAAAGATTTGGGTTGAGTATTTCGTGCGTATGTTTCTTTAATCCTGGCGTGTTATGAGGGAATTCATTTGAGGTTCTTCATCACTAATCCGAGGCGTCATGTTATTAGATGTAACAGGATTGCAGAGCTTATACGCGATGTATTAAAGCATTACCCGGTATTATTCCGAGATTGGCGCGTGACGTGTGCGGCACACGAGACAACAATTCGTCAGATCGTGCGATCATACACGCCCGCGTGTATACGCCGCCTTACCTCATATAAGATACTAGCTGACCGGTGCCCACTTCGTTGGGCGGTAAACATGTTTACTTACAAATCTTAACTGAAGTAGTACTCGATGTCACCAACAGATGGCGTTAATACGGCATAAAATAGCGGCCGTTCGCAGTTTCGCCAGCGTGGCAGTTTTTATCAGTTCCCGTTATTTTTTCGGGATAAAAAGTAGCCTAAGTTACTCCTTGTTACATTAGCTATCTGCCAGTGAAAGTCCCGTCGAAATCGGTCCAGCCGTTCCAGAGATTACACGGAACAAACAGACAGACAGATAGACAAAGATTTAAAAAAATGCTATTTTGGTATATGTATCGTATATACATTCCTATGCATGTAGTAAAAAGCGTTATTTTAATATTACAAACAGACACTTCAATTTTATTTATTTGTATAGATTTTGTCATAAAACTTTGTTACATTATGAATTAATGTCCTTTTTATAAAACACCTGCGTAGGGAGCCGACCTCGCGTCGGAGCCGCGTACCTTACTCATAGATCTAAACTACTCCCCTGCACGCGCACTCCCAACTTGGTGACGCTCACTTCGCAACGGGCCGTGCAGCAGAAATCGTAATATTTTAACTTCGCCATAACTTCAAAACCAAACGTCCAATTCTAATTACTCAAAGACCAAATATTATCTACATGAACTGTACTTAGTGATAAAATAATTTATTTCGATAAGGATAAATAGTATGAGTAAAATAAATGCGTTTAAATGTAGTCAAAAAAAAATTAAAGATTTTTAAATAAAAAAATGGTTGTTGTGCCTCACTCGACATAGCTAGGTATAGTGTGTCGCTGACTTTTTTGTAGATTATTATAAGATCTACAATTACTTAGAACATTTTATGGTTCTATCTTTTATAGTTTAGGCAGCGTACGCAAAATAAGTAATTTTTCTGGTTGATTTTTTACACCTTGTGTCTGAAAAACCCAAATATTTTACGGAACGCTATTTTTTTCCAAAAAAAAATATAGCCTATGTTACTCAGTGATAATGTAGCTTTCTAATGAAAAAAGAATTATTAAAATCGGTCCAGTACTTTTTGAGTTTATTCATAACATACAAAAATACAAAAATACAAATCTTTCCTCTTTATAATATTATTAGTGTAGATAAATTCATTTTCTTTCACGCTTCAAATTTAACTTGAAGTAGAAATCGTTAACTGCCGGAAAGGCCTGTTGAGCCTAATTTACGTCTTTTCCTTAACTTCAGTTAGTTGCGTCATTTCAAAGTTGCGTGTCGTGTGCTTTATGACCATTAAATTTATATGTACCTACGTACTACATAGGAAATTAGGTAGTTGTTTAAATACTGATTGCAGTCTGATAAAGATCGGTATTAATAAATTTTTACTGTAAGGCTCTGTAATATTTTTAGTTCGAGATATTATAAGAGCGAAGTTACGTAGAATTATTTGGAAATCTGTAAACGTGAAGTAGGTTAACAAGGCAATGTTAATAGCTATAAAATTTTACGCTCATGCTATAAAAAGATAGTGATTGACTTTGTGGATGCGTCCTTCGATTGGACATTGACATGCAAGTCATTTAGATACGAACTCCTGGTTATGAGACTACATAAAAGTATACAAAACTGTTGCGACAGTTTGTCATGTGAGAATACTCTTAAGCTTATTACGATACACATAAAGTTTATTGTATCGCAAATATAAAAATACCGTAGCCTGAACAATCTTTGTAGATAAACGTTTTAGATAATTGTGTTTATAAAAAATATTGGACTATCAAAGTATTTTTTAACTGATAGAACTTTTCACGATGTTTTTCTTCACCGTATAAGAGCACTGGCGTTTTGTATACTTACAATAAAGTCAAAGTCAAAGTCAAAAAGCATTTTTTCAGTAAAATCCGCAGGGATCATCTTGAAACATCTTAAATCTAGGTGAATCTAAGCGCCAGTTCTTCGCAACCAAGCCTAGAAGCTAATAAGCCTAAAAGCTTAATAAGAAAAACGCCTACCTATTGCAGAACGTGTCACGCGTATGTATCTACTTATAGTTAGGAGTAGGTAGTACGATTGCCTATCGCCCATCTATTGTCAGTCACTCGACCAGTTTGCTATCTACCCGGAAATTGCACCTGAGCCCTACTAATTAAGACTGTATTATAGGGTGAGACGGAATTTAGATAGCGACACGACTATGTAAATGTACGTAGTTGTAAACCTCCCTAATAAATCATTTACCTGCCAACCATAAAATATATTATTCGGTATAATTTAGATCGTATTTTTTCGGTCTCGTCTTTTATATACACTTTCACTATTATTTTGTTTTGGTAGGTTTTTTTCTATAGGACAAGCAAATGGCGCACCTGATGTTAAGTGGTCACCATAGCCTGTAAAAAAACATTGCCTAGTAGGTCACGCTGGTTAAGAACGTGCCCTATGATGCACTGCTCAGCGTTCATCAACCTAAGGCAGTTGTTAAGCCTCTTGTGTCTATAAATTGACCCACACCCTTCAAACCAGAACACAGCAAGCTGCTCGTGGGAAGAAATTCCCCGGACGTTTCCTTAACTAAAAGCACATAAGATTTTCCATAATTATTTCCATACCCAAAATTTGCAGTAGGTAAATAAAAACTGCAAAATATGGGTATGTGCCAAATGATATTAGAAACCACCTCTGACTACTCCTCTTAGACATCCTCAAAGAATCCTGAGTTAGTACTACTTTTTAGACCCTAGGAGATATGATATCTACCGAGCCTGGGAATTAAAGTCGTAAAGATATTTTTTTTCTTTAGTTTTGATCACGATGTATGTCTTATAGAAACACTAGCGGCCGCTCGCAGCTTCGCCTGCGTGGCAGTTTTTTCTCATTCCCTTTTTTTTTTTCAGGATAAAATCTAAGTAGCTTTGTGCATGCAAAGTCTCAGCCCGATCGGTTTAAAATTGACAAAATTTCATACAAATTTTCATCCCCTATTTTATCCCCTTGGGGTTAGAATTAATCAAAATCCTTTCTTAGCGGATGTCTACGTCATAACATCTACCTGCATGCCAAATTTCAGCTCGATCCGTTCAGTGGTTTGGGCTGTGCGTTGATAGATCACTATGTCAGTCAGTCAGTCAGTCACCTTGAGTTATATATATTTAGATGCCTATCTACGTATAAATTCCTAGATGTCTACTACCCACCCATTTCTCTAAGTGACCCAGCCTAGTTAGTTATCTCAGGAAATTACACCAAGTAACACCTACCTACCCAACTAAGGCGTTATCACCGAGACTAAACCTCGTTAGCGACAGGCGCATCCGAACCGGCTTCATATAAACTGTAGTTTGTGTTATTAATTACACAGGTGACAGTTTATGCTAATTTGTTTCTAAGCGGATTCTAGATATTGTTTTGATAAAATATAATATTACGAAAACTTGAATACTAAGCTACTAAGATTTTATAAAATTACCTAATACAGTTTTGAGGCTATAAAAAGGCACATTCTATTTAAGCTAGTAGAAAAGTCTTTTAAATATAAATAAAAACTCGAAGCACGGTAGATATCTCCTCAAATTTCTTAGTAGCAAGTAGCTACTCAAGATTCTTTGAGAATGTCTAAGGGGGTAGCCAGAGGTACGTCCAGATATTACATTTGGCACATACCCACGTTTTGCAGTAGGTAGTTAATACCAACGTACCTACACAAACACCGAATTTCCGGTTGCAAGCCCATCGCCGCTGCTAGAATACTAACTGGTTTCCTTACGATGTTTTCCTTCACCATTTGAGGGCACTGGTATTATGATTATATTTAATATTTAAAAGCTTTTATTACCCGTAAAAAAAATTATAGTATTAGGACCAATATTTGTGAGGTGAACGTAAGTTTTTTCTTTGTTTGTATGTTGAATTGTATTCCTAAAATCTCATATAGTGCTATGCTGGGAGTTTCACTACCAGCTATAATCAGAATTCTAAATGATCGGTTTATAAGTTCTACTTGAAATTCCTTAAAAGTTCACCTAATACTTCACACTACTAAATGGACCCGGGCCTTTTAATCCTCAAGCCATTAGGCCTTGAGCGAAAAAGTTCTAAGGAGACAAAATCCATCTAAATCTAACTTGCCAATTGAAAGTTTCAATGAAAAGGGACGATCAGACACGCAAACGGTCACACTTGATATATTTTATGTGAAAGCACAAAAATGCGCGCAGATCGATGGAGCTTAGGAGGCTGGGACCTAAAACGGAAAGTTTATGGTAATCACGAAGAGGAACCCGTGATTGATTGTTCGCTGAGGGGTGGACCTTGGGCGATACCAGCAGTACTCTAGAAACGATAAAGAAAGTTTTGTATCATCATTGTGAGTTACACTGCGGGGGCTCGGTAACCCTTTCCACTATCAAGTTATCGCTGCCTGACAAATCGCGCAGTGTAACTTAAAACGACAATGCGTAACTTTGTTTATCGTTATCAAGGGTAGACCTGCATTATATGACTCTTTTACTCGCGGCGGTCTTTTACTCGTTTCCATTGTTTGAGCATACCATAACTGCACTAGGGAGAGATTTGTCAATGAAATAAATTCCTTGAACTAAATAACTATATTAATTTTGTACTAGCACCGGTCTTTGTAACCTGCGAAACGCACCGTTAGCGCGATTTATAAACGAACACTTTTACTAGCGACATCTAGTTTTAAATCCAGAATTAAATTTACTTAGCTTACTATCAATGATTTAAAAGCAGTTTTAAAACTTTATGATCTATAGGGTAGTAAAATAGTATGACTGAACATGGGTATTTTACTTTTAACTTACTTTTAAGGTAGGTATTTTACTTTTAAAAATACGAGTTAATTTTGAAAATGGTTTTAAATTAATGAGGACCCTTCAGCTACCTACACTGAACTATTTTCGCGAAATGTCTACGATAATAAGGCACTAACATAAAACGGTTTCTTCACCCTCCCGCCCAACTGCCTTACTGATACTCCAAGAGAAATGGCGATTGAGGATCCCAAGATTTAAGTGGCACTTTCAAATGTGCCTACTTTTAGTGTTATTTCCTAAACGGAAACCATTTGTTTCCCTCATGCACGATTGAGGAGAAAAATGTGCGCGATACCCTTTACAAAAAGATGCAGTGCATTTACTAGTTAAAGTTTTCACAACTTACAAGAACTGCTTTTAAAATATCAAATTTAGTAGTAGTACCATCTAGACTATTTCTGCCGTCAAGCATCTTGCAGTGTTCCGGTTTAAAGGGTCTGAGTGCCGATGAAATTGTAGGCACGTGAGACTTAACGACTGTGTGCCTCAAGTTGATGTACGCAAACCAGTGTATTTGTTATAGGTGATGGTAACTACTTGCCATCAGGTGAGCTATTTGCTTTAAAAACCCATAAAATAAACTCTATCTTAGTATTCAATATACTGTATATCGCATTGATCAACGTAAACTACTTTTAAATGATTATTTATGCTTTGATTAACTGTTGTGAAATACGATATACGATACGATTGTAAGATAAAGAACCATTTGATACATTTTTAGAAAAAGAGTTAGTGTCAGTTACTTAGTAGATACATGCTAATGCCCATCTTCTGGTGCGTTCCCTTAGTCAAAGTCTAAGTGTATTTATTTGCTGCTTGAAGTCGCTTCTAAAGTCATACATGAGAGGTAATGGAAGGTATTTTGAGCAGGAACTACAGCGGTTTGTCGACGTATATGTATGCCATGCTGGATGTGTGGTTGGTAGAGTAAGTGAAAATTGCGGCTTTTGAGACCGACTCCTTGCAAATAATAATCAAAACCTGCTGCTAAGGGTACCAGCTGTCACGTTGTTTCGAAAAACCATTAGTTAAACATTCAATAAAAAGTAACGCGCGGCGGAAAATAAAACCCCTACGAATTTGTTCGTGCGGCTTACGCCATAAAAGTTGCTTATTCGAGGAACTTGCCCGATCTACGAAAACTTCTAACTCGGCTTTTGTGACAGATACAGATATTTCGTTTGCGAACTTAAAAAATAAACCCGCCGGCAAATGTGTCGTGAAATTCCGATAGTGAAACTGCCAGGCTGTACCGTGTGAAACTTTTCAACTATGCGAACCGAGTTACGCAGGCGCGCATAACAATTTTATTACAATGGAAATCCATTACCGGCTAATTTTGGATATACTGGAAGAGTCATCAAACGTCAAAGTTGCTTACGCATCGAATCGTTCACCCCCTTCCCTTCACGCAAGCCTATAGGTATACCCCATTTTTCGTGTTCGACCTTAACAGGTGTGACCCCATAAAGAACACAGGTGGTGTGTCCCAGCAAGCTTAAATCCGCTAAATAGAAATTGATGTTAGAAGGTGAAATCTAACTTCACTATATTTTACCCACTTTGAGGCGCGTCGGTGCTTTGTTGTTAAAATTCATGGTAAGCGGAAGCAATTAAGGGAGTAATGTGTAAGGACGTAATGGAGTGACGAGAATTTGTTGCGAGCGTTTTAATGGAGCCCGTATTTATGTTCCAAAATGCAGCAAAGCCTCTTGTCTCTCAGTATTAATAATTATACAATCGTTTAGTACAATTATACTTGATAGCGATGTCTTGTTAAAATTACTCGTATTAAATCACGCAGCCCAAATTAAATGTGATGGAAATAACAATTGCTTTTCATTTATAATCACGTTGATATAGAATTAACAAAGATACCGTGAAGGGGAAATCATTTCGTTTGCACGTAAATATTAGAGAAGAGATAATGATTTTCTCAAATGTACAATATTGTACAATATTATTATGTAAAGCTTAAGAGTACTTAGTAATCTTTGTTTGAAGCTATCTCGAGAACTCTCCGATAAAATCCCGTACTAGTACCACTGCTTAGAAATTAAACATTTCTGACGTAATGGAGAACTTATAAATTTGCTATATACCAAGCAGATAGCCCACGTGATGTTCAATGGTTACCATCACCTATAACAAAGCATTGGTTCACAGGTCACGTGCCTTATGATGCCTGATCTACCTGAGGTATAAAAGGTACCTGAGGCAGGTGTTAAGCCTCATGTGCTTGTAACTTTTGCAAAATGAGCTCCAGTATCATTCCATCGCTTTCGTATGGAAAGTCAGAGTAGCTATTAGCTTAACGACCATTTTAATATAAGAGATGACATATTAAATTTACGAGGCAGCTACTAGCAGCAAAGCGCTACTGACACGCTGCCTCTGTCTTCTTTATTGCGTACGTAAATATAACTATCTGATGTGTTTATGATACGCTGAAGCAAAATTTTAATGGCGCTATTTGTTTACGAGATACTCACCTCGAGCTGTATGAGCTTTACTGGAAAAATACCAATGTTTCCGTCACTTTGTCACAGTCAGTATACATTGTTACCAACCGAGAAAAAAGTAAAGTAGCCGCACATTGATCATTTTACCAACACGCAGAAAAAGAAGCGAAATAATAAGCGATAAGTTTCCTGCGTCGCTTGAGTATAGATACCAGAGCACACCTCTCGTTTCGCACGGAAGCGAACCGTAATTACTCTAAAACACTACCCATTTGTTTGATGTCTTTGTTCGTTGTTTGCTCCACTTAGGGCGAGCATCACCCTTGCGATCTGCCGACACATGCCATGAGTTTCGTACAGCCATTAGACGAGACAATGGAGCAAGAAACAAAAAACAAGCATTAATAATCAGGAATATGCATCGACGAGAAAGGGTTTTTCCGTTCCTTTCAGCGGGAGAGATAATGGCGATGGAAACTTCAAGTGACAAAGACAATGCAGGTAATGGCACGAATGGACACCGTACAGCCGTAATATAAAAAAAACTGGCAAAGAATAAGTCAAACTAGCAACGATATTGATTTTTTTTTATTTCAAATAACAAAGCATATTTTTTACAAAAAAAATCAAGTTTACACTTCTAAACTTTAATAGTTTGCGTGCATACTAATTACTGGCTAATACTATGACTGATATTATAGGAAAAAATAACTTACAGACTGAAGCCCGCTTTTAATTTTATTTAGCTAATCACGTATACCAAGATAAACATTTTTGGCGTCAGCGCAATAGCGATTTAATTTTTCTTTTGCAAGATGTGAAACGTAAATAGCTTCCTAAATGCATTAGTACCCATAACACAAGCTCTGCTTAGCTTGGGGCTAGATGATGCTGTGTGGACTGTCCAGCATTATTATTATTATTATTTAGTGGCTCGCTAAATACATTTAGTGATCGTTCTGCAAGCGGGCCAGTAAATAGTGACAACCTATAAAGTACCTATATTCGGCACCCAAAAAAATTGTCTATTTAATCGCATCAATATGGAATATTATTAATCTGCGTTTAAATTTATCTTAAGCAAAAACCAAATTATTAACGCGTTCACTCTGCGTCCACCGTGGTAAAGATGGTAAACTGCAAGCACTGATCGCACCGTGAACGCCGTGGGCGAACCCAAACATCAAACCAAAATGACGCGTGACAAGACATATCTCAAAACCCAGTTAAGGAGTAAAGTCTTTAATTAGATGATTTACTAGAAGATGTCATATATCCGCCAGCCTCTGTTTCAAAGGACAGCACAAAGTTATAGGCTGTTTGATGTCCATGTTCCCTTTTGACCTTTCGGTCCTAATCTGAATGTTAATATGCTAATTACTACCGTCATTGTAATTCAATGGTCAGCGTTTCGTAATACATTTTACAGCACTATAAACCGTCGCGTGAACAGTCAGAACGAATTTGATTATGTCCTAAAATTTACACTAAAATAATAAAGTGGTAGACAGTGGTTGCTGCGTGCGGCGAATGGTGGATAAAAGTTAATCGGAGCACGGTTTATGGGTTCACATGATTGTAATAGTCTTGTAAAGGGTGACTGGTAATGTATTACTGCATGGAAGGTTTTAGGCAGGAGCGAACCAGTTTTTAAAAACAATACTACCGCTATGATTTTCAAATATTCATTTTTTATTGCGATTAGCTGAAAACACGAGACAAAAAAGCTTAACTGTCTTAATAAATAAGTTGTAGTTTAATTTCATGGAAATTCTCAAACCAATTCCGAATAAAACCTTAGAATGCAAATCAAATATACTTAACTTGCTAAATACAAAATTTGTTATATAATTATAATCATCTTATTACCGAGGAAGGTCACTGCTAGACATAATATGCCTCTCCCATAAATTTCCAGGAAAATTTTGAGCAATCTCCAATACACCGATTTCCCGCGATCCTAGCAATGTCATCGGTCCATCGGGTAGATAGGAGTTCTAAGATTTATCTTCTTATTTGTGGTTGCTATTCAAAACCTTTATTCTCTAGTGGTTCTTAGTCTCAGTCTTACCTAATGACCAATTTTATCCTCTAATCTATTCACAAAATTTTGTGGTTTTATCTCGAATGTGGTGTGTCAGTTGACGACCGTCCTCCAGTTTGTGGGGAAAAATCTAAACAGAGAATAAGCCGGGTTTAGTGGGGTTTTATTAGCTCCGTTTGGAACAACGCCAGCTAAGACTCTTTTGGCTCTAATTGATATCTGACCGACAATGTACAAAATAAAGTCGCGTACAAAGATTTTATATTGATTCTATTATCGGATAAATTGATTAAGACTAAAAATAAAAGGTATTTTCCTTTCGAGACTGACTTATTGCTAGAAAGATATTGGTAATAAAATAACTGTTCCATGAAATTATATCACACAGCTTCTTCGATAGTACCGATTATAAAAAAGTGCAAAGCTATAGCTATAATTTACAACTACCACTAAACTAGCATTTTAACCCGCTCTTAGCAGCAATTTAAATCATTTTCGTTTTCCATTCAAACTGGTAAAATAGAACTTTAGGGTAGAACGAATAAATCTCTCGGCAAGACAAACAACAGGAACATGTAAGTAAAGAGATGATAATACCCTCAGCATTTACGGAAGTTTTAACAAGTGGGAAAAGCGAACTTTTTTTTGTTTGACTCACAAAGTTTTCAAGGATAAAATCAAATCGATAAAAATGTATAGTTTAGTTTTCTTAGAGGATATACGTTTATATCGGCCGTGTTATCTAAAACGTGCTATAGCTGAATTAATTTGGAGAATGATAACTGGTTTTCAAACGAAATAGTCCCTTTGTGTGGTTCGATAGCTACCTATAAATTTTGATTTTACATGAGAAAAAAAGTAACGGCTTGATATGCAGAAAACTCATTCCACTAGGATTCCACTGCCAGGAGCTGGTACCGGGCCGGAATAACAGTTCTGGTGCTTCACTGTCTCTTGTAGGATAGGAAAAGGCCCAGTTTTCACAATTTCAGTAGTTGATTTTAGGGTTTTTGATTTATTTGCGTTTTGTAGAAGTTGCGCGGGCGCGTTCCCGAATGTCGGGCGAAGACAGTGGCGTTCTCGCCGTGTTGACGGCGGTGTGCGTAAACTTCTCGACCAAGCAGTCGGAAGCTAGGCTCGTTTGGCGGGAATCTGGTTCGTTTTCAAATCAAGCCTTGTAATGAATATAAACCCAACACCCTTATAGTGTTAATATTTACTCAAAAGAATATACTGAGTTCCCAGTATATTCTTTTGAGTAAATATTTTGAGTAACTATCGGTCAGGAACCGACAGGTTTTTCACATAATGTCTGTGCTCTCAATAGAAGAAAAACATCGCGAGGAAACTAGTTAGTATTCTAATAGCAGCAATGGACTTGCAACTTGTAACGTACAAAATGTCTACTTCAAAATATGTATAAGTAACTGTAAATAAAACATTTGAACATAAAACCTGCAACAAAAATAACAACAGAAAAACAACAAAAATATAAAAAAGCTATGCTTTCAAACATGATAAAAACGGAGTCTCTTATATCTTGTACCTTTACAAAAGTATCTAAAGTTTCCATTGCATCACTTGCTCTCGGGAAACATGATGGTATCTCCTGAAAAGCGCTACAACTTTAAACGAAAGACTTGTATAAAGGAGCTTAAAGTTACTATGTACTCACCATTTTGTTGTTGATTTCGTGAAAATGTATTTCGCACACCTTATCTACTATGTCTTCACTTTGAAATGTGACGAATCCGAAACCTGAAACAAAAAAAGACGTCTATTAGTTAAATATAATAAAAATAATAGTAATAAATACTGACGCAACGTTATTTAGCCCCGAACTAAGCTAAGCTTATATGGGGACCAAATCACTGAAAGAATACTTTGATCCTCTTTTTTTCAATTCATATAATGCAATATAACACCCAGATAAAGAACCAACGTTTCAGCGATAAGGCCGCCTATTGTACTTTATTTTTTTACGCCTAGATGTATAATGTATCCTTGTGTACAATAAAATGTTATCTATCTATCTATCTAAACGTGTATGTTATACACAAATGTTTAATCTCAATGAGGATCGAACCCATAACCTACAGGGCAGAAGGCAGAGAGAGAGAGAGAGAGAGAGTAAAATAATTCTTAATAATTACAAATTGAAGTATATAATTTTATTTTTAAACCGACTTAATTTTTTCTATTCCCTTACCTTATATTTTAGTTACTTTTTTAAGTATTTTGTTTTACAATGCATGCAGTGTTTATCTATAATTAGTTGTGCAATTAGCTTAAGACATATGTACATACCTAGATGTAAGTTTTTTATAATTGTATCATTGTAACAACTTTTGGTAAACCAAATAAATAAATAGTATTCCGTAATTGTTGGTAATCACCGTTATGGTCTTGGTTTAGAATAAGACTTCCATTTCCACCCCCCATGGATAGATGTCGTAGAATGCCGTAAGGAAAGAAACCAGAAGATAGGCAACACCATGGCTATGGTAACCCCCTATATTACAGCCATTATTACTATTATACTGTTATATAACTGAAATATTTGAAAGCAAAATAACATTTCTGTAAAGTTTATAAGAAAAACGTCACCGAAATACAATGAAAATTAATTAAACTTGTTAAACAAAAGTTATGCTTTAGATTTTTCACATTAATTACAATCTACAATCAAGGCGTATTGAAACAGAACTTAAAACCTCAGTGAATCCAAAAACTTTTCGTATTTAACTTACTTCGAAATAATAAGGCCTTTTAAGTCTTTGATATCGTTATAATTGAAGGCAATTCATGTCAAGGTGTTCTCAAAAGGCGTCAATCATGATTCGACAATACCTATTGAAGTAGCGGTGGCGTCTAATAATTTATACTCTAGTATTTTGTAGAAAAGCTAGTTACTAAAATGTTTATGTTCGAGTACTTACCTATATACATTGCAACTGATGTACAATATAATAGAACTAAGTTGGTTGAATCGGTTGGTAATGGATGACAAAGATATGACTAAGATACGACTTGATTTTGACAGGGCGCTTAAAAGAGTACTGTGAGAAATGATAAATGAAATTTCGTGTTGAGTCAACACGAAATTTCAAAACAGTCAACACTGTTGACAATCTAAGTTACACTGCGCGACATGCCAAGCAGCAACAACCGACTGTAGAACAGTCACCGAGTTGCCCCGCAGTGTAACTCGAAGCGTCAATACGAAAAATTTTCTATCGTTTTTCATTACAGAAAAACTCATTCTGAATACACGTTCCTTTATTTTTCCGTGAGGATTTTTATTCAACAAATCAGCTACTCAAAAAGTATAATAATCTTTATTATTACACAACCTAATATAAAATAAAGTCGCTTTCGCTGTCTGTTCGCTTAGATCTTTTGAACTACTCAACAGATTTTAATGCAGTTTTCAGCAATAGATAGATTGATTTGAGAGAAAGGTTAATATGTATAATAAATATACAAATATAACAGATTTAATAGTACAGAAAAACCTAAAAATTCAAAAACTTGTGAGTAAAAATATTTACCGCACAGCAAAGTGGGCACGAGTCAGCTATTATGATTTAAATATTATTCAAGCCTTTTTGTATACCAAACATGGCCAGATCTTAGTATAGAAAAACTGCTATGATTTTGCTATTGAAGAATCCTGTCAAAAAAAACATTAGCGATTTTATAAACGAATTGCCCTCAATGCATGAACGAAAATTCACTTCCAGGCTTACAATCTACTGTATAAATAAATCCCTCAAGTTAGCAACACGGTGCCCGCTCTGGTATAGCGTAATCACCTGCCGTACAAAGTTCCCCGTTAAAGTGGCAAACAAAACAATGCGACTAGCAGCCGAGTTTCTGTCTGCTAACGATTAAGACACACACGCGTGACGTGACGTGTCCAGGTCCACCCACCAGGACAAACAGCATTAGTGAGCCGCTCGACAAACAGAAGGTGGCGCCCGATTATGCTGACACGAACAACGGTCGCACTCACAAACTTTCCTAACCGAGTCCCATGTCCGCGCAACACTCACACGATCCCCTCACATACATCTTCATGACATCGGATCAACATCACTTTCACACAACTTTTTGTCAGTAAAGGCTACACGCGTGTTGATACTTAGTACTGCTCTCTGTTAATATTTAGTTCATCACCTTTCTCGACTCCGGTTGGCCTAAACAAACAGCACGATCCGGTCGCAGAAACTGGGGCGCATTTGGTATTTCACGCGCGGCCGCGGGTGGCTTTGCGTACGAATCAAGGCAAGGATAGTAACACCCCGAAAAGGAAAATAAGGGTTCATTGGAGTTTCGTGGATGACCGTATTTTCTTTATGCATTATAAGGTCGGTGCGGTATATCACGAGAATCGCTCCTACGTTATTGCTTTACCGATAAAAGCGATCGGAAACAATAGCCACTTACATAAAACATTGTGTCGAAAGAAACGGACGGGCCTTGATAAAGCGTTAATAAATAAAACTGAAACAAATTTGGTTGTTTTGATCTTCAGCAGATGTAACCTGAAGCCTATAACTGAAATCAAAACAATTGGGTCCGTATTTCAGCTTTGTTTGAGCTCAGATTAGTAGGATGGGACAGATATGTAGTTGTGCGCCGAGTGAAGTCAATTCGCCTTTATTTATGCGGGTCTGCAAACCAAATAAAGTCTGAAGTAAGCAACAACGTCGGCTGCCGAGTAAACTTATCTGCGGGCGAGATGACTGAGTAAATATCAAATCAGACCACGGTATCAAACTACAGAACAAAAGTCTTCAAACTAAATGACATAAAACGTTAAATTGTCGATGATTTGTTACCATAAACACTACGTGAAAATAAACACAGTGCTACTAAAGTTGGAAATGAAACGTTAAGAGAAAAGAGAGAAATAGCATTGTCACTGACCACGTAAAAAGTTTTGGGTTTCGTGTTGCCTTTGTGTGCTCTCCGTAGATAAATGGGGTATTTTCGTGAAATTCGTCCGCGTCACTTCTCGTAACAATGGAGAAGATAAATAATCTCTGCGTAAGAAAAGGATTCCGTAAACATAATTATTTGAACTCGCAATTGTAGCTGTGAAACACTAATGAAAGTTCTCCAGGGCCGCTCCAGGAATTAGCCTTATTTTTCCCCGGCTTCAATTAGAGTACTTTTATTTTTAAGGAAGAATATAATTAAATCTGGAGGGTTACAGGTGATTTTTTTGAAGCGTCGCGTCGTTAGGACACTGGGTTTCTTTGACAATCACAGAGCTGCAAATACTCTTTTAGAGAAGTAAATTCTAAGAAAGAAAAAGTAAATAGTACCTACGTTTGTGAAAGCGCCTTACAAAAGACGAAAAAAATCAATTAGCGCGATCCAATTTCCTTCACTAACACCCCAATTGGATATTATTATTTACCGAATAGGTAACTGCCTACCCAGCCGTATAAGCGCACACCTGTGTAAATCCCGGCCAATTTTTATTAATTCGCTTCGAGTTCGCACCTGCGTGACGCGCGTTATTTTAATATAAGAAGCGAGAGGTTGAGGCAAAGATTATGAATGTGTCTCCCGATATCTGATATCTCGACACATCTGTCGGGTGGCACGTGGAGTTGACAGTGGGCGGTCCTCCCCCTGCCCGAAATCGGGGCCATAGGCAGTATAATCTGCCTCGGCAGTGTATGAAACACCGGCCGGTGGCGTTTATGGCGCTATAATAACCGTATAAAACGCGACTTATTGTAGCCGTCGATAACTGACGTTACAACCTAAGGCCCCACTTTGCGAAGGCCGCGCCACCACAATTTTTGTAACACCTTTACCTTTACGTTCGCGGTGTTATATCCGAATTTACTGCTATTTCTTTCACTAATGTAATAATGGCGAGAATACATTCGTCTAATTGAATACTATATTACTCTACGTAATGAATTATTCAAGGGAGAATGCTACTTTACTGATGAAAATGTCTTCATATACTTATCGGAGATATTCGATACTTACAGAGGGCGCTGCTCAAGGTGGGTAAATAAACTTGCAAATTTTCGGGGTGTTTCCTTTGATGAACACAAATATTATTTATCTTTGAGGAATTCAATATTGGCAAGTATTTAATGAGTAACTCACGTTGAATAAAATTTTATGTTTTTTATGCTACTGTTGGTAGAACCATTAACTATAACAAAGCATTGCCTCGCGAACATATATTGCGATGGTGCATGTGTATTTTCTTTCTATATCAATGGAGCACCAGGAGATAGATAGAACTGTGTTCTAAGCACCGCCACTATAGTCAAAGACCCTGTCAAACACGGTGCTTATGACAATCCCCCAAATTTGAGGGAAGCTTATGTCCAGCACTCGACTAATCTAGGCTTTTTTTTGTATACAACGTACTGTATGAACAAGCAGATGACCTTCTTGATGTTGAGTGGTTACCATCGCCTATAATAAAGTATTGGCTCGTAGACTACGCTCGTTAGTAACGTGCCCTACGATGCACAACTCAGCGCCTATCAACCTCAGGTATACAGGTGTTAAGCCTCATGTGCCTGTAACTTCACCGGCACCCTTCAAAGTGGAACACAACAAGCTGCTTGGCGGCAGAAATAGGCATGGAAGTACTTCCCCGGACGATCCCTTTACAAATAACTCTACTACTACTAAATGATGATGATATGACTCTGGAACAATTCGTTTAAACAGGTACATCACAATATTCACAACATTCCACTTCATCATTATTAGGGGTGTGACCACAAATATTCATTCCTATCATTTATCAATCCAGCACGCTAACTAAAACGTCACGTTACTTGTAGTTTTATGATAGTGTCCAACACTTCATCAATGTCAATTATATACCGGGTGTAAAAAGATTACTTCTGAAAACTAAAACTGCACATTCAGACCATGATTCTGATTACAAAAAAAATAAAATCCTCTAAAAAATTTACACTTATTTTCGTGTTTTCACCATTAATATCGATAGCACATCATAAAATAATCGTAAGTACTTAGTTTTCTTATTTGAAAATGCGTAAAAACGACGAAACGTCAAAAACAGCAATCAAAAGGAAATCGCGATCATCTGACCGGTACGTTGCACTAGCGGTTGCCGCCACCGCGCTACGTTGACCGCTGTACGCAATACATCGTTGGTTGATAAATAGGAATTTAAGCAAAATAATTGTATTACTCTAATTGTATACCACTGTCAGTCAAGTGGTATTCTATAAGACCTGGTTTTAAGTAACTTTACACGTTCCTGGAGTATTCGTAAGTTGTCTTATTACACCTGGTATGTAACACTAACTAGAATGAACTAGGTTGCTGCATGTCAAATTAGTCCTTGTTATGCTCATAATAAGAGTGATGTTGTTGTAACAAGTTTTCATTAGAACTTCAACGAGCACTCAAATGATCAGAGGAGTTGGACGCCACCATCCAAACTTTTGTTATTGTTCTCTTCATTATTGTAATACAAAATCCGCGACGCCATAATTAAGAGATACCCAGAATTGTCTCTTTTGACGTCATTCTTTCCCAATTGTTAGGTATCTTTGTCTTCAAGTCAATTATATAATTAAAATCTAGCTTTGTTCGCTTTGTATTTGGATAAAGTTTTCCTAAAGCGAAAGAGAAATCAAATCTTAACTACTTTAAAAAACAAAATGATGGGTAAGCCCCACTTGTTCCTACAAAAAAAACTATCCATCTGATGTTGAGCGGTTTTCTCTGCTTAAAGCTATTGCTATATTATAGTATTTAGTGAGCCTATATTATATAAATAAAATATAAGAAGTAATATTAAACCACTTGTCCCTATTTTTATTCCGGAATAAATGCATGCATCTGGTGACAAAACGTAGGGACGAGCGGGAATAACCCAAAAATAAGGATACCAAAGTTACAGATTGATATTTTAAGTTACACTCACAAATCGAGTTATTGCTGCGTACACTGCGCGGCCTCGCATGTCACACACACAGTGGCGATGGGCTTGCAACCTATCATGTATGGAATATCAACTATTGTAATACGTAGGCATGTCATCATCATCATTAACTGCCTGCAAAAGTCCAAGACATAGGCTTCCCCCTGTGGGTATGTACCAATTATTTATATTTGGACATACCTCTGACTACTCCCTTTATATATACTCAATTAATCTCTTGATACTACCTTGCTTGGGGATTAAAGTCGTGAAGCTATTTCTTTCTTTTTTTGTTATTAAAGTTGGATTAGCTAATCACACAAGTTGTTAAAGTAAAGTAGGTTACAGCAAATTTGCTTGTTATAAACGACTAATGCTTATTAGAAACCTATTAGTTGAACATTTTGTACCTGGAGGGCGGTAATGTAAAATTTCAAAGCACTTGCTTAGGGTTGACCTCCACGCGGTCTGTTTATATGGAAGTGCCAATCAAAGTTTTTTAAGGCTCTATTCGATTAATCACTGAAAGAAGTGACGTGATTTTATTTATATATTAGTTTCTAGAAGGTTTTACTTCGCTTAGAAAAATATAAGGTTTTATTATAGTCCTAAAAATAAATTTGTATTAGCTTCGGTCGTTTTTAGGGTACCGTACCCAAAGAGTAAAACTGGACCCTGTTATTAGAACTCCGCCGTCTGTCTGTCTGTCCGTCTATCACCAAGCTGTATCTCATGAGCCGTGGTAGTTAGAGAGTTGGAATGTTCACAGATAATGTATTTCTGTTGCCGCTATAACAACAAATACTAAAAGACAGAATATGATAAATATTTAAGGGGGTTCTCATACATACGTGATTTTTTTTGCCGTTTTTATTGTAGAACCTTTCGTGCACGAGTCCAACTCACACTTGGCCGGTTTTTTTATTAGTGTCACAAGAACAGACATCCAACAAACTTATCATACTAAACGGTTTTTAGTGCGAACACAACATGTTTAATCAATTATTCACACTTGTACTTAAAAACTTATTTTATAAAATAGTAAAATCTGAGTTACGACCTCTTGGAAGTACAAGTGGACAATTTCATTCAAATTTCAACCCCACTGTATCCCTAATAGGGGTTTAATTTCAATAATTTCTTTCTTAGTACACCTCTACACACCAAGACAAACCTACCCCTACTAATTTCAAGCCGACAACCAGCGGTTTAGGATGTGCGTGGATCTACGTGTCAGTTAGTGAGGGCAAAGATAATTGGTATAAATTGATATGATTGAATGATTGATCTTCAAAGAATATTGGCTTAAAGTAATGCATGCCAAAATATCAAACCTTTAGTTCAATAAGTGATGTTAAAACCAAGGTGCTTGAGTCTAAAATTGCAGAAGGCGTTTTGACTATATTAATTCTGATAGAAACTGCTTTGTGTCTGAAGCTATTTATGGATAGTAAATTGAGGAATATATTGTTAGTAATAATTTTAGAGTGTCGGTTTGTAGGTAAGAACAACAAACATACATTGCACGAAACTGCACTAATCTTTCGAAAATGCAAACAGTTTATCGAAATAACTGCACCGAATAACGCACCCGCTTAATGCCAAGATAAATAGTTGCACGAGTCTAATGTATTTGAAAAGAGGTAGGAAATCTGAATGTAAACTTTAGGAATGCTAAGAAAATAGCACATAAAAGCTAGAAAGAATTGGCTCTCTTCATTTTCTCTATTGTCAGTAGACTGAGGCACAATCAAGTTTATCCTACAAGTGAATGTATATACACTTTTAAATCCTGGTCACTGAGTGTTTATTTAACTAAAATGGTTGATAAGGTGTTGCCTTTTCTTTTTATTGATATGAAAGTGACAGTGACAAAATAATTTTATAATGGCATGGGTCAAGGAATATGAACAAGAGCCCAATAGTCTAATTCATAATGGTCCTTGAATACTCTTTTAGATAAAATGACTGATAAGTATGCTACCGTCTCTTTTTGTTGACATGAAAGTGACAGTGACAGATTATTTTATAGTGCCGTTATAAAATGTCTAGGAATTTGAGTATAATACGAACAATTGACAATTATGGTACAGTCATAAAAGAAAATATACATGTCTGGTTTGTACAAATCAAATAATTGTAGAACCATATGCTTTATACATATTATTATTTTAAATTACATTTGAAGATTCACCTTCCTCTCATCTGCAAGTTCAAAGTAACCAGTTTTCTGATATGTTCAGAAAAAACGGATATAAAATAACTGAAGTTGTTGAACTATTTCTGTCGCTAATTTTACGGTCAGCGTCAAATGTAGATTGTGATCAGGCAGAGACAAAGTTTCCATGAATTAAAATTAATGTATTTGATGTTTTGTCTAAATATGAAGTAAGTTGTTGTATGGTGAAAAAAAAGGCTATGGTTGAAATTCGAGTGACAGGTGAATAATTTTAGGATTCTAAAAATAAAATAACTATTGATGTTGACTGTACATTTTGCTGTATAGTTGTTTTAATTAGTGAATAAAATATATAGTTCGATTAAAATAGTTTTGCTAACGTCTTAAAGGATATTTTGATAAAAAAAGTACTTAGTATTCGTAGCTACAGTAGAACAGTTTTCGTGGAACTTATCAAAAGGTTTAATAGGAAATTATGCCATAAATCAAACATGTAGATTTTTTAGGGCGATCCGTAACACGAGAAATATTTTGGAGAGTGGCCGTTACGCCGCAACCGGCAGGACAATTTATCAAGGGCGACGGAACCCTCGTCCAATCGGTTGATAGCATTGCCATAAATATTTACTTTAATAAGATTCCGTCCTTTTTATTTGTACGTGTGTTGTTTTACGACAGCGTTTGGCCCGTGATAGCGACCTGCCCGTCTCCGGACCGGCGTAAGCGCATTGTTATTTTAGTACCAGTTTGTAGCTAGGTGTAAGTGAAATTTAGGTCGCGTATTTTATAAATAAAATGTTTGGGAGGACGTACTGAATTATATACGTGCACACTGAAGGCCCTTATTTTTTATGACTCACAAAATTGAACGAGAAGAATTTTCCAACTTTATTTTCAACAGCAGTTTAACTAATAAAAACATAGCTCTATTCTCTTGAGTATTCATAACGTTATCATTTGAAACTCCCTAGGAGATAGAATCAACTGGATACTTGAGCTAGTCATGCATGATTGCTGTGGTCATTCGGCATCACCGGGATATCGCGAGTAATCTCATTCGCCAGGAGACGTGCCCGGGACGAAGCGTGCAGGATTTACGGGATCATTGGCAAGACTCGAATATTCTGCGGTTACAACAGTCGTACTCCTTGAAATAACTAGTTACTCAATCTGTTTTAGTACATAACTAAGGACAACTCTCCAAATGTCAGGTTTTAGATCACTAGTCTAGCTAGATGCAATTGTGAACGTGATTAATTTCAGCGTATTGCAGTTTGAATCATGTTTGAGTTAGAAAAAGTTAGAAATAAAAGTTAGGGAGGGTGAGTGCATGATCCTGATAATATCGTTTTAATTGCAAATGAAAGTGGATCGGGACAGCTCACATTGTGATGCTGGCAGCGAACGAGCTCGCCCCGATTGAAGAGGCCGCTCTCACGTACACCACGGTTCACTTGTTAAGAAACCGCAGCGAGAAAACCGTATATTTACTATTGCATTCCGTAATACAAAACTTTATACTCTGAACTCAAGGGTCATCTCTGAAGTTAAAGTTTGGGGCTTATTTCGTCTGTCCTCGAGTGATCGGAGCTCAGGTTTATTGCGAGCGCTTGTTTGTCCAACACTACAACTACGAACTGTTTCTGGCAATTTCAGGCAATATCTGTCGAGTTACCTACGCTTTCTCCGAACTTGTTTCATTTCCAGAATTCAAACATTACCATAATATTAAAACCAGCGTTCTTTTTTCAATACAGCCTGCAAACAATTTTGCAGTGGTCTGTAAGTAAATCTCGTAATAAATGCGTCCACTCAACGTCGTCGTGATTCACAGGCTTCCTTTAAGTGGGATGAGAAAGTCAAAGGGCATCTGTCTCGCTTTAACCAGGAGAGAGTTTGTATTAATTGTCTCTCTCTGTGACCGGTTTGCTCCGTCAGCGCAGGCTTAGTTTAAACGATGCAGTTTCTCGTTATCTCAATCCTGGGTTATGGAGTTTTTACTCGGTCGTACAATACAATAATGATGATAAGGTTGTTGTCATAAAGTGCATCCCTTTAATGCGGCTTTCACTGACTATTGGAGTTAATGTAGCGTGTGTTGCAAGGGCTTTGGTTAATCTACAACTTGTCAGAGACAAAGTACTGAGAGCAAAGGACCATGGCGATAGAGTAAAGTAAGACACGGTGAACATATCAGTTTATTTTGACAAAATTGCTGTCACAATAGCAATTCTATAACTCTTTCCATGTGGTATCTACACTCATAAGTTTCAAATAATAAACTATTTATTATTATAGTAATAATAATAGATATCTTATATTAATATAGATGGTACAGGGAAGTGGAGGGTAAAAACCTGTTGTGCTGCCCCACGTAAAGTGGGATATAGACAGGAAAATTATGATGATGATTAGATAAAATTGGTGGCATAGCTTAGGCTTGCTTAGACATACTTAGGAACCTATTTTCATAAAAGCTTAAACACCCGCTGTACAAACAGTGTTGTTTTAAAGTCAGTCAGTCAGTCAAGTCAAAAAATCATGATAAGTGGTATAAATATAGATTATATTAATAAACTAACAAAATAGAAAATGTGTGTAAAATTATTTAGTATTGAACACACAACTCGGTACCAAAGTCCAACACAAAACTGTACACGGGTATTATTGAAAAACCCGTACCCTTTAAACTCTATACCGCTTCATCCAGTCGCTTTGTTCGCTATAAGGACTTAGGCACACAGGGAGCACCTGTTTCAAGTATCTAGCAATAAGTGCTGAACGTATTTGCGGAGCCCGATTACGCGTCGCCCTAACGCCGAGAATTGAGATGAACCAAGTGTGCTACATACGTCATCATTCTTGATTGCTTTTCATATTCGCATATGGGTTATCAATGGATACTGTGCAGATTTTATTGTTGCATTTACGTGCAATTTATGACGGTTAAAAGCGTTTATACTCGTAGTTGTAAGCAAACTATGTAGCTACATGTGATGATGCGTTGCAATGGAATGACCTTGGTTGTTTTAAATCATATTTTAGAGACTGCTTTGGGTGGAAGATAAGACGTAATTACAGGCACATGAGGCTTAACACCTGTATGCCTCAGGTTGATGGACGCTGAGGCATCGTCGGTGACGTTCCTAACGAGCGTGGCCTACGAGGGAAAGCTTTGTTATAGGTGATGGTAATCACTTAACATCAGGTGGGCCATCTGCTTATTCCATCAACAAGTTGTATAAAAAAAAACTTGGCCAGATAAAATGTTACGTTATAAGTCCTGTTGCACACTATCTGTTGTACCTACCATCATACGTATCCGTGTTTTGACTTGTACCTTAAAATTTTTATGTTAGGTCAGAACTTGCTAGGTTGTAAGAAATGGTTGAAATGATTGCTTATATCTACATAATTATCAACCAGAAAAAGTAGTACTATATGCGGCAGTAAGTTTATCCTCTGAATGATAAACCACGTGGTCTGCGCGGAACAAAAATTCACAAGAAGCTTAGTCACGTGCTTGGTCAGAAAAATTTATTTGTCCCCAACTATGGGAAGTCTAATAAAGAGTGTAACAAAGAGTAAACTGTGAAGAGTAACCATCATTTTACGAGTACGATTTTGCATATCCAACAGATGTTTGAACAGTAAACTAGAAGAGTACTTATGCCAGAAGCTACAACAATGTATGTTAGAATTGAATTTATGTTTAACTTACTGCCAAGCTCTCTATAATTTTACCTACTGATATATTACTTTTAGTGTAGAAGACAGTTACTTACAATAAGATGGTTACACTCGTTAAAATTACGTCATTACTTCTGCACTTGCATCTAGTTGATTCTGTCATTACTTTTGAATTGACCAGGTCTTCCACACCTGATATAAAAATGTACAAAAGATTTACTAGAAGTGAACTCAAACACAAACATGCAACATGCGACTGTACGACTAAGCTATACATTTTTATATATTGAATACCCGCAATTTCTATTTTGTAAATACATGGCGTTTAACATAACTTGGTAGCATAATATTAACCCTAATTAAAATGGACTTTTAGTATGAATTCAATGAATTAGACAAATGTGTCATTTTGACTTAAACGTAATCTGTAATCTCTAAACAGAAAGTCAACTTACATTCATAAAAAAACAGAAAGTTTGGCACGTGAATCCGAATTTACTATTTTCTTTACTGCACCGTTTTTATTCTTTATTACGTCTACTGTAAACAGTAGCAAATTATGACAAAACAAAGGGACGGAAATAACCGCTGCTTCATTTAAAAATCTCTTTTCATTTAAATTTGAAAAGTTGTCGGCGTCCGACCCGTCTCGGTAAAAGGGTATTACTTATGAATCAATAGTTAATGAGTATCAATGGCAGGCTTTTGAAACTCGCCAGTTCCTCTGTGCATTCTCGGCGCATAGGGCTGTGACGTAAAATGATAAAAAGCCGGAAGATTTATACATATTTTAACATAAATGTGGTTGTACTTGACTTTCAATATAAAACTGACGATGAGTATTCTTATTTTGAGTAAAATATTAATCAATGAAGCAGGTCTTATTGATACAATTTTGTTCCTATCATTGTCTTTTTAAAAAATATAGCAACATACTCATAAGCCATTTTAGCTGAAGGTGATCTCAGAGAATGTCTATCTTTCTCAATTATAAGAATTTTTGTCCTGAAAGATTGATAGAAAGACAACGCACAGCCTCAAACATTAGTTTGAAATTTTCCCGATACATTTTTCTCAGTGTGTAGAGGTGTACTAAGAAAAGAATTCGGGAAATTCAACGAGTACAACGAGGGTTTAAGTTTGAAGTTTCCAAGAATGATTCTATTATACCCGGTACAGTCGGTTAAAAATTTGGCCGGAATTTGTTAGTTTGGCCGGTCCGAATGGACGTATCCAGATTGTCCAGTTATAGTCTTTCTACCAACTCTATGGACGCATCATTAATATTGAAAGTAGCTCGTCGGCCATTGTCTCTCGAGTGGCCGCCTCTTTGTATATTTTGCGTCTACTTTTGAAACCAACTACTCATTTCCTTAACTAAAAACTTTTACTAGTAAAATACATCGATCCTGTCTAAGGAGATCTAATATCGTGTCTTTTTTTCATAGTAGTAAATATAAGTTTTTACAAAAAGGGTACACATAATCGATTAAACCACTTTTGATTGCACATTTTTGATCAAACGATATCTACACAAATAAATAAAATTGAAGTGTCTGTTTGTAATATTAAAATAACCGCTTTGTACTACATGCATAGGAATGTATATACGATACATATACCAAAATAGCATTTTTTAAAATTTTTGTCTGTCTGTCTGTCTGTCTGTTTGTTCCGGGTAATCTCTGGAACGGCTGGATCGATTTCGACGGGACTTTCACTGGCAGATAGCTGATGTAACAAGGAGTAACTTAGGCTACTTTTTATCCCGAAAAAATAACGGGAACGGAAAAAAACTGCCACGCGGGCGAAACTGTGAAACTGTCGGCTCAAAGTTGTGCGGTACTGGATGTCATTAAAATCGTACAAAACCACGTATCGCTGCGTTGTTGATAGTCTAGGTTTGATTTTGAAATTCACGTTGACTTGAATCTGTGTTGCACTGTACAATGTCGGTCGCCAGCTCTCACAGACCAGTTGGTGCCAGTAATTGTCGTAGTCATTAACATTTACGATAACTGCCCGGTTAAGATTGATGTAAGTGGTTATGACACATTGTGATATGACTATGGAGATGATACGGAATGATGTCTTGCGAAACATTGATAAACATAGACATGACATACATTTGTTTGCTACAAAAACTAATTTACACACACAAACAGTTGAAAAGTGGAAGTAAACAGAAGAATAACATAAGTAGTAGGTACCTGTGCCTTGGCAGTAACAGAGTCTCAATTCAGTGTATACCGCACACCATACCACTATACTAAGCAGGTTTTTCTGTTAAAATCCTCAGTCAATAGACTTTGTCTTTCGGTTCGTGGTCGCCATTTGAGTACTTTTATTCTTCAGCGGTTATCAGATCTACGATGTATAATCCTAAAATAATACAACAGCTGGGGAATAAAGATTCACCAATGGCAACAACGAATGGAAACACCGTCGATATTGTGAAGTTTGTAAGTAGACGGTGGATGGAGATGGCTCAAAATCGTTTCTTCCATGAAAATGTATGTTTTCGAAATCGGTGTAATCTGTAGAATCGAATAGAATATTGTTGGTCCAATATTATATGGTTCTATTAAGCCTATTATTTTCATCAATATCCTGTTGAAGTCCACTGCCAAAAAGAACAATTTGAGGGCCTTTTGAATGTCGTTAGTTCATCGGGTAGGAGGGCGTTCAACGTTTCGTCTTCCGGTTAGTGGTCACCATTCAAGAACCTTTATTCCTCAGTGGTTGTCGGTCCTGCAAGCTATAAGGCCTACCCATTGCCATTTCAACTTACTGATTTTGGGAACTATATTTCTCTATAAAAGTAATTCAAGAGCAACACATTGACATGCTACAAGTCAAAACCGTTAAATTTCGGTCTTGTATAGCATCCTGTCAATTTCAACTTTATTATGTCTCGTTTCGTGTCACTGGCGAGTCATTAAAGCTCACGTCACAGTTGAAATAGAATAGCTAAGCCACTGTACTATATTACTAGACTTCAGTTTACTTCAGACTTGAGAGGTAGCTTTAATACCATTAATGCGCCTATATAACCAAGATTCATAGTCAGCAACGCAAAAAAATTTTTATACAACTTACTCATGGAACATGGAACCAGGTTATAATTTACCTTTTTTCTCTAAAGAATTTACATTTCACTATATGAAAATAATATAAATCATAATGTATATAAACATCTAACAGTGAAACTATGTAATTAGAGTAGGTAACAAACAGTAATACCACGAAATATAGTTATCCGCAAAAATAGTAGACTATGGAGGAAAGTACCAAATAAAATGAGAAGATGTTTTGTTTCAGTTCCATATTCAAAATCAGGCTACGAACGAATGATAACTTTCTTATATTCATTCCATTTTTGAAATGTAATGAAATGTAGGTTAGAATACAAACTTTTTCTACATATTTTTATTTCATAGGCATTTTTAAAAAGAAGTAAATCAAGTCTATTAAGACACATGAATTATAGGTATGGCACCATAGAATAAGAACTTTATAGTCCATATTCTTAGTATGGCACGGTAGAACGACAGCTATATTAATCACTATCGACAATGGTGGCAATTCGAGTGTATTTTTAGACTGGGTTATAATAAAAGCCGTCCTCGTTGTTTCTGTGTTTGTTGAAAGAGACAGCAACATATTAAGTGCAATCAAATTAAGTTAGTTTATAATAGTGAAACAATATAATTGACACCAATGCTTTTAATAAGTAGCTGTATAATTGGTCTAACTAGTTTGTTTATTACAACCGCGTATGTCATGTAATAAACTCAGCTGCCTTCATTAGTCTGTATTTCGTGGCTGGGACTCATCTCGAAGAAGCCATCTGCATGATTTGCGCATATTAATAATATGGAGATAGGGCGTTTGTGCCTCTAGGTGCATAACCAACGTATACATTATGTTGCATACAAGGTGTAAAACTACTCTGGAGAACTAAGGCATGCATATGACTGTAAGTTGGTCAACCATGATCTTTCGCACAAATATAAAATCATATTGAATCATCGTGTTTTCACCTTCATAATAATAATAATAAAGCCTTTTTATTTCACCTTTACTAACCCTTAAATTAATTTCATTATTTGAAAAACGTAGTATTGTATTTTTACACAGAACTTGTAAACTCTACGGTACACATCGACGTTAGTATCGTGGCCTGACAAGAAAAACATAAAAATGAGTCTAGCTATCCGAAATATCAAAATACCAAAACACCGGAGACAAACGTCAAGAACGTTGTAAAATGGCGTAGGTTAACTTATTCCAGATATTTTAATTTAGAACCATTATCCTTACAGTATATTTTTTGTGACTAACGCTCGAATACTCAAACGCAACTTTAATCACGTCTGAAGTCGCGATTTTTTGACAGGTTGCAATGAAAGTCTGTCAAAAATTTGCGTTTAAGCATTTGGCCGTTAATCAATTTGGTTTTTCTTGGTAGTCGATAGAAAAGTATGAAAGGTCTCGTAAGTGTTCGTTATACACCCTGTATGTTGTAGATAATGCATATGTTGAACACGTTATGTTGGATATTGCATCCGGCGCGGTTTACTTGCGTTTCGTAATAGCGCAGCTAAGCTCGGTTAGTGCTACGATATCGCTACGCTGCGTTGCGTAGCATGTTTGTAGATCGCTCGAGTTGCTACCATAATTTTACATTTTCTCCGAACAATATACACAGATTTGCCGTATTTTTCCCTTAATACTTTTTTTGAAGACTCTGAGGTCTACAACGAGTTTTTAAACTTCACCATACGATTGACTCAGTTATTTTGATATATCCAAACAGTTTATAACGCTTTTGGCGCAAATTTTTGCTCATCCCTATGCATAAGACATGAAAGAAGTTTGAATGAAATAGTTTTATCTTGATATTTGTTTATGACTAATTGAGATTCCAATGAAAAAATCAAGGACAGTTGTATATTTTTCCAACTAATTCTTTTACATAAGAACTGCTTAAAAAAGTTCTTGCAGTTTACTACTGAGACTTTTAAATTTAATTGAAACCAGTAAAGAATTTATAGTGAAACCACTATAAATATTTTACTGCAAAAGCAAGACGTTCAATGAACCGAAAAGAGGGTTTTTCATTAAAAAGAAGGCAAAATGTTCGCCTTCAAAATGTTTTTCAGGGCGGCGATAGGAAGATGTCTTGTGTGCACTTTGGCAAAGACGCGGTCCGCAAGAAGTAGGTGCACTATGTAAACACACCTTTAAATGAGATATTGGGGTGTGTGCTGAAGTGTTGCGAATAGCGACTATGATGATGCTGTTGACTAGTCTTATTAACTCTGTTGGTTTTTTTTTTAATCTTTTTTCTGCACTTTAGGGGTCTAGGGGGTTGATATGAATTCTCAACAAAATAAACCATTTTTTTTATATTGGTTTAGATAAATAAATATCGCAGACGCTTAGCACCACCATCTAGCTCAAGATTAAACAAAGCTGTCTCTAAGAGCCAAACTGATGAATGAAAAATAAGCAAGTATTTGATCAGTAACTAGGACTTTCTTGTGTCAGACTTTTTATTTTCTGTTTCTAAAACTTAATAAAATTTATAAATACATTATATTCAATTAAATCGTTTTATACACAAAACATGCAACTTATGTTCATCAAATTTACAACCACACAGTCTAAAAATCATAGAGCAAAAGTTTCTATATCAGCTGAGTTAAACAGAGGTAAAAGTTTTTACTTGAAAAAAGTGTTTTATTCCGCTTTTCGTATGTAAGTACACGCGCCCTAAGCTCTTCAGCCCCGCGGCATACCACACGCCATAATGATGCATCTCTTGAGAAGCAAGCAAAGCTTTGCGGTTTTAACTACACTACGGATTTTTTCCTCCTTAACGCGTTGACACGCACGTTTTTATTTGGCGTCATTTTTGAGCTTTTGTAGCGAGTACTCTATGCCGAGACACAAAGTTTTAAGATGAGACTTCTTTAAATATTCTGTATCTACATTATGAAGCCATTCTTTGTGTACTTAAAAAACCCTTTTTATATTAAAAAAAGTTACTTTAGAATCCATCTGACAGTATAATATAATGTACTTATTCAGATTAAAATTCATTGTTTTTCAAATTAAATGAATCATTATGTTTCAATTTATTTCTATAGGTGCTACAATACAATGTCATTCTAACAAACTCCTCAGCTTTTAAATTTGTTGTTCTACAAAAACTTTTCCAAAGAAATTTATAACAAGTAGAAAAAGTTTCTTGAGACTTTATTATAGCTGTCAGGAAAGGGCTATTTAACTTCAGATTTAATGTAAAAATATCGGCTATAGGGTTGTCAACGCTGACAAGCATTGAAAACCTAAAACCGATATTTGACTGTGATTCTATTGTTGGTTCTAGTTGAAAAGGAGTTGTCATCTTAATGGCGATGACTAACCAGCTTTGCCCACTCAATTTTAAATATACGAACTACTGCAAGATGTGTGTATGCCTCTGACTACCCTTTTAGGCATCCTTAAATAATTTTGGGTGAGTATGCATAAAGAGATCTGTGTTTTGAGATTCAAATCGTAAAGCTATTTTTTTGTTTTATGCATTCACTTTACAGTCGCCGCCAAACTTTACCTAAACCCTTAAAAAGAGTTATAAAAGAAGTGATTTGACCCTAATGTAAACTCAATAGATAAAGTCAGATAAAGCCTATTTTCCAGAAGCAAACGCGCGGCATCGCATTTGGATCATAGCCTGTCTTACGAAGTCTCATGCGACTCCCACCTGCCTCCCCATCTTACCAGCACCAAGAAAAGCTCTTAAATGTTTTGTAAGACCGTATGGAGACTTATATAGCTGAGCAAAGATAACGTTTTTAAATAACAAAAACTTTTAATATGTTATGGATTTTTTATAACTATCAAGGCATTTTAGAAATGTATTTCTTAGACGCACTAAGATGTCCTACGACGTTTAAAGGATTCCTTCTCTGTTCCATTCCCGACAGACCATCATATCAAGATGAATGTACCTACCATGAAAATATCAAGTCTCTACAATCGATAATTTAGGCTATGTACTGTCTATTTGTCAGTCAGTTCTGACTAAGATTCTTCTAGATATAGATACATACAGATTTAGTTTGAAAAGAAATATCTATACTTTGTATGAATTGAAGATGTTGGATGTAAATGTTTTTTTATGTTTTAGGTAGATACTTTTTTCTCTGTTTTAAATAACGCGTGACCCACGTAAAAACCCACGTTTTTATATTTGTGACGAAAGTAGGATTGTATTTTTATACAATTTCATTATTAAAACTATTGTGACATTTCGTTCAAAATTGCAAAATAACATGTTTTTTGTAAATATTTACAGGTACAAAATGACTACGTCGGTGTTATTGCGTTGTGCATTTTTAAAAGAAAAAAAAACACGGTATTGTACACTATTGACACTGTCAGTACCCGCAGAATATTTTATAAATGTATTATAGAAAAAATGTTGCGGTTCTTTTTGCAATAGCATGGATTTTATTTTAAATAACCGTCCAAGTCCGAGCAGGACTATGTGTTATAATTTAATGGTTCTGTGCAAACTGAATTATCTACGTTGATAAGTATTGTCAGCGCTTTTACTTACAAACATCACTTTGAGGGCAATTTTTTAGTTTATTTTTTTCTTTTTTTGTGCCTATGCCTTTACTCACATCATTGTCACATTTAGTGTTATAAGTTGATGATTGATAACTGAAGTCGTTCCAGATAACTTTATTAAACAGACGGACTACAGAGTTTGACGACCGATGTGGCGCGGCGGGCGTATGTCCGCTTGCGACGCAAGAGGTTGCGGGTTCGATTCCCGCCTTGGGATAAATGTTTGTACGATCTGCAAATATTTATTCCGGGTGTTCTGGGTGTTTTCTATGTATAATAAAAAATATCTATATATGTAATGTATTGTATTAAGTATATCAGTCATCTAGTACCCATAACACAAGCTCTGCTTAGCTTGGGGCTAGATGATGCTGTGTGGACTGTCCAGCATTATTATTATTATTATTATTATTAAAGTGATCCTACCCTATAGTTTAGTACCGTTTTTTCTATTTAGATACGGACCCCTAAAATGTAACTACTTATACTTACAGAAAAAAAGTATGACTTTTTATACAATGATAGCAAAATTATATAGCTGCACATCAAGCCTCCGGCAGATATCACCATTAGTTAATATTTTTTAATAAATGTCAGAATATTAAGAAAGGGATAGACCACACTCAGTTATTACTTGTCACGTGCTTGTCACAAAGCAATGTGTGGAAACCAAAACATCTGGCTGTCTTTAAAAGCAGTTCTTGGAAATTTCCATAAGTTTATTGAACTAGAAATTATCATTTTAAATAGTATGATAAAAAAATGACTGTCTTTAAATTAGTTCTTGTAACTTCTAAAGTTTATTGAACTAAAAATTATAACTAATTGTATGATAAAAAGCTATGAAATGGAAAGGGATTTTTAAAGACAAAAAGTCATGGTTTATTGGTAACAAAATTTTGGTTATTTGTTTAACTCTTCGTTGGTCACTATTGAAAAGCCTGTAAACAGATGTTGAACACGTACAAGCTTGAATATTTTATGAACCCTTCGGTTAACCATTGGTTCAAACACTATTTAAATACCTTATCACAATAATGAGGGCTTTTATACCAAATTTAAATATTCTATCAGCTATCTACTAAGTAAAACTAACTATTTAAGTACCACCTATGCAGCAAGTTTTGCTTATTTTGGGGGTTGAGAGCGGTGTGTGAATCTCTGTCAATATTTATTTAATAATAAATCTAACACGTGAAGTAATTTTTTAATTCCCCTAATTTTTATTTTTTTAATTAAATGAATTGGTTTATGGGTTGAATTTAAAAAAAATCATAACAAGCCAAATATGTTCTAAAAAAGTCAAGTCTCTATGACCAGTGATTTAGGCTGTGCGTTGTCTATAATATTAGTTAGTCAGGACATAGATTCTTCAAATTGGTAGAGATTTAAAATGATATCTTAGCAATTTACAACAAAGAAGTTTAAATGAAAGTACCGCATCGCCCTTAAAAGCCAAATTTTGGATGCGCGTCTCCGCCAGTATAACACAGATGTCGCCAGTTTCATAAAGAATATATTTGCAGGCAAGTTCGTCAGCGAATCTCGAGGCTCGAGGCGAGGTAACAAATTGTCGTGCCCGCGGCAGCTTCATGTTATGAAAACTCGGCTCCACAGGTAAAGAGCTCGCGAGCAAACAATTTGTACGCCGCTTACACACTGAATAAACAGCCTTATCTCTTGCGCTGTAATAGATACCTACGATGTTTAGTAGGCTGGTTTCAGATCTACAACACTAAAAGTTTGTCTGTTTCACTGATAAACGTATCTCTGATCTTTTGAATTTACATACTTATTAAAGTTCATCTTATATCAAATATTTTATTAAATTCAATCATGATTGATATTGCTAGGTACTTTTGAAATGTTCGGAGTTCTAGCAATGTTGTTTTTTTACCTAACCCAAGAGTAAATTGGCAAAGTTTGCCATTAGGTAAATGTATTTTTTCGCAAAGATGCGTTTCGGGAATGGTACGCTAGCAAAATTAAATATTTACGCATAATATCGTAATACCATCAGACCTCAATTCCCGTTTTGCAATTCAACAGGTGTACACAGAAAGTTCGATTAGATTTTCAATAAGTAAGCGAATTTTTGCGAGATAAGGAAGGTTTCGGAAAATATAAAGATAAAAGTTTATTGAACCTATAATATGCAAAATAAAATGGTTGATCGCACTAGGAGCTGTAGAGCTCCTGTAATTCGTTGCTGGGGTTTGTTGAGTGCTTCATTTCTCCTTCATTAGCTATTCACCACCCGTTCTTATACTCTCTCGTTTTTAGATTTGCTGAATACTATTTGAATCACATGTGACTTAGAAGCTTCGGTTTTTTTGGAAGAAAATAAAATTCAGACGCATTAGCCAAACTCGAACAGCACGATTATCAAGCTTTAGATAATTCATACTACTTAACATAGGAAATGAAGCCCTAAAAGCTGAAGTTTTCTCAGCTTGACTGTTGTAAAATATTAGTAAGTTTTAACTATGTTCTCGCTAAGATTGTTCTTGTCACATCTGTGCTGCATGAGCTGCAAGCTTTATCTTGTGATAAATCCACGTTTTCAAATAAAAATTTAAAATGTTTTGTTGTGTAAAACAAAAATGGCTGCAGTATAATAATTCTTTTTGGACACAACTATGACAATAGCCATGATAACGCGAATTTTCAGAACTTTAGTTTGACTGAATTTTAAATTTTTAATGAATGTGATTTTTATGCAACTGTTATAAAACTAATGCAATGCAATTGCAGACGTATTTCTTTTACTGGTTTTAGTTTTTTTTAACGACTTTGACAGAATAAGTAGACACCACCCTCATGTTGAGTGGTAACCATCACCTACAAAGCTTTGACTCACAGGTCACACACGCTAGAAATGTGCCTTATGATACTCTTCTTTGCGTCAGGTGTTAAGCCTCATGTGCCGAAAGCTTTATTTGGCCCTCGTATTCTTCAAACCAGGATACAACTACGCTGCTTAGCAGCAGAAATAAACATGGTGGTAGTACTTCCCCAGACGAGTTATTTACAAAGGGCCCTACTACTAGAACTAGCTTGTATAACTTTCACCTAATCGGGCATAATTTGTCATCTCCATAATAATAATAGGTATACTCGTATATAAATTTATATTTCCACTATAACTTATTTCAGCACAAAATGGGGCTATCTATGACCTCATTTATATATGCTCTTTGTGGTTTACAAACCAGTATAAAACACATTTTAAATTAAAATATTGACAATTGGTTTGCTATCTAGAATCTGATATTGGAGAAATGTAAACAAAACCAAATGATGTTGTTCCATTTACTTATCCATTTCCAAATCTCAGCCTAAATATAACATCAGATTTAATGTTCATAGTCTTATCTTCTGCACCATAAGGTTGTAAATCAAGTACCCGAAGGCAGATAATGACGATTCTAACTCAATTATTGGCATCCTATAAAGCAATTATTGTAATAGTCTGTTTATTACTGGACGTCTAAAGTAAATATTATATAGAGTTATCGGTAAAATCTGTATAATGTAAACAATTATTTCTCCTAATTGCTTCACCAGGATACTGGGTTCCCATTTCAGCCTTAATGAACACAATAACGTAATAGATATTTTCTGACCTCCATAATAATGCTTTAATCTATCTCCAAGCCAAAAGGATAGGTTATCATGACAAAAATTACAAAAACAGGTTTTATTTTATTTTGGTGTGCCATCTGCTTGTTTTATCAGCAAGTCTGAGTATTGTAGAAATATTTATGTAAAATATTTATAACAGAAAAAAACTGCCTTAAATGTTTATAATAGCAAAGTATGCCTAATATACTCTAGGTCCGTGGAATACCGAGGCCCTCAACTGTTTCATGTGTACTTTTTTGTGCAAATACATACCAATTATAAATACTTGCATTAGCTGTAATTTTCTTTGTAAATAAACATATCTTTAGTATGTATAAAACTCTAATGTACTAATTTCGATAAACTCCACTATCCAAAAAAAGCGTGACGCACAATTTACTTCCTTCTTAATCTAAACCGTAAAATTTAGATTTAGTTTAAGATAAACATTAGCAAAAAAAAGCAATATCTCACACGATTGCGTGCTTCTGTCTCATAGATGCCTTTTCTTTGATCTATTCACCCTTCCACGGTGTACGATGATATCTAAAATTATGGCTCAAGCGATTCACTGAAACGTTAATTACACTTGGGTGTAAATAAATGATGTAATACAGATTTTTTTTATCAATGATCTAGGTCGTTATAGTGTAAATGGAAGGTGCTTCTGTACATGCGATAAAAAATGTGTAAAAAATCATGTATTTCATTATACGGGCTTAAAATACCCGTATGGCCACATAAAAAAAAATGAGTGTGCTTTTGACCACACGACTGAAGTAAAACTTCTTTAATATATGAAACATAACTGGCTATGAGAGAAAGAGAGAAAGGACAGTGCTTTCATACCCCCTCCATGGTAGTGTTACACGTTTAACGCAACCTTATTGGAAGTCGCATAAGAAAGTATTACTTCAAAAATTCTGAAACTTTTGCACGTCAATTTCTTTAAATAAACGACGGATATTCTAAGCTCTTTTGATATAATATTACTGATCCAAAACCCTTTTCATTCTCCAGTGTGTACTTCACCGCGCCAGGGTGTGTTATGAGCTCAGAACACGCCTTCGATAATTGCCGGTGGCCGCGAATAGCGGAAGTAGATAAAATATGTTCACGCACGGTTCGATACCGAGCATCGCAGTTCCGGAGCTTTAAGTCTGAGGCTTTTAAGGAGAATATATAAAATGTAATGCGCTTGTAAAATAGGTCGCGGTACAATCTGAATATATGAAATATCTTAAAAAGACTTTTGCTCAATCACGTCATAAAGTAAAAGTAAACAGGGGTTTGTATTCATTATTGATGATTTATAAAGTATCTTAAATAACTTTTTAATCGTGCATCTATTTACGGGATGCTGTAGTGTCTGGGACAGGATATTAAATGGATTAAGGTTGCCCAGCACCTGATTCCATCCTTATAGTTTTGTGAATCTATTTCACGGGTAAGACGGATTCTGGTCAAACGGTAAAGGAAGACAAGGCTTAGTTAGTTCCTAACTAAGCCTTATAAGCATTCACCGTTTGACCAGAATCAAACCTACGACCTTAGAATTAGATAGTGGGGTCACTCCCACTAGACTTCCAGTACTCGTAAAATTACGTCATAGCACAAATATAATAAAGCAACATCAATAGAAGTACAGTAGCGTAAAAGTGTGACTTTCCAACTACATTGTTTGAAACATAAACTTTGATTATACAGCTGGCTTGAGCCATAAAAAACTTAGATAATAGGATATTCTCGCTAAAAAAATACTGAGGAAGCAGTTATTTATCTTTCATAGAAAAACTCCACGGTAAACGTCCACGAATGAATAAGAGAGTGGACTTAGTTGGGAGTCGTCTCAGTAACTATCCTTTTAAGTGGCAAGTCGTTGAATTGCTAAAAAGCACGTGCTTGCATCCAGTTCCGTAAATAGTTCTAATCTTGCACCCGAAGCTGCTCATTCGCACGCGAGCTTCGTAAATACGACATAGTAAATAAATATATAGTGTTCGAACTGAGAACCTGGTTTTATTGAAAATCTGAGTACTGTATTTGCTGTGTCGATAATGGTGGGTTCTCTTTTCAAAAAACATAGACAGATATACAGTACATACATAGATATTTTTTTATAGTACATAGACAATACCCAGAACACCCGGAATAAATATTAGCAGATCGTATAAATATTTATCCCAAAGCGGGAATCGAACCGCAACCTCCTGCATCGCAGGCATACATTCGCACGCCGCGCCACATCGGTCGCCAAAAAACTGTAACATGCCCTACGTTACACTGCCCTACGTCCATCACCTGAGACAAACAGGTGTTAAGCTTCATGTAATTTGTGCCGAAACAACAACACTGCAACAACAACGGTACAAATAAGCATGGTGGTAGTATTCTCTAGACGAGCTCTTCTATTAAGTCAACTAAGTCCACAAACAAAGTAAAGTTGATATCAAAGTGTCACATACTGTTGCGCTACGGAAAATATACATTTACATTGGCTTTGATGACTACATTTCGCGACAAACCCTAACTTTGACTCGCGATGTAATTACGCACTGCACTCTTCACCAGCTTTATTCAACTCTTTCTTAACTTTTTACAGTAGCACTGTGGGTAGTTCAAAAAAGCAATTCCGTTCTTCCACAGAGCCGCAGTTTATGGTAATGCCACCGTGTCCCGTCTATACCTACCTTTGTTTAAATTTGTGCAATACTTTGGTAACTGCGCTCGCGGTTTCAGGTGCCTTACACAATGCTTTGAAGTTAGCTTCGGAATCTTTGTTCTAAATGTTTTTTTAAAGAGTTGAAATAATGCGGGTGTTCAGGGACTTTTGTAAAGCCACAAGTTGCTTTAAGCGGCAGTTGCAGAGTGCAGGAACTTTTAAGAAATACTGTTACCTATCCTAAACTAGCGGGTTGCAAGTTTTGGATTGTGAAATCTCCCTAATACCTTTGCTATTTTGGTTTTAAAGCCAAAGTAGAAAAAGTTCATGGTAAGTTGATACTAAATTGAGAGTACCAGTGGTGGTCTGATGGTAACAAGGTGGTAGCAGGAGTATTCCAATTCTATGGTCGCGGATTCAATAGCGATCATGTACCTATGGATTTTTATATTCGACAAATGTATGTGTTAGTTTTCTCTAGCGATGAAGGATATCTTCATGTAGAAACATTGCTTGTTTGATTGCGAGGAACTGGCGCTTAGATTTATTTAGCTTTCAAATATTTCAAGTTAATCCCTGGATATAACTGAATAAATCCTGACATGATCCTCCTCCTCATCATGATTTAAGATTTTTAAACGTTTAAGGAGATAATACAGAAAGAAATAAGAAGTGAATGTCTGATTTCTTTTTGGAGAGTTTGTTTTTACTCATTATTATGGGTGAAAATGTGCCATAAAATAGTGGCGTAGTTTAGAATAGAGTGCTATGTATTTTTTTACATTGGATTTTTACCCTCTTAAAAACGAAAACGGGCATGTGAGAATAACGTAATATTTGATAATCAATTCATAGCACTCCATTCTAACCTATGCCATTATTTTATGGCAAATTTTCACCAGTTAAAATGACTAAAAACAAACTCTCCATAACTAGGTTGGCACAATCATACGTGCCCGTTATCGGGAGTGATAAGCCAAGCCGGAAACATCCGGAGTCGCGTCCGCTTCTAGCTATAGCCTACTATATAGGTCTGTGACACTATGTATAAACTTCTGATGGAAAATGAGCTTTATTACAATGACTCAAGATTCAATGTTTAAATGCAAGCGTACACATCGAACGATAATAGACTAATATAAAAATTGTCAAATTGTTAAATAAAAAAATAAAAATGTCCAGGCTGTGTTTTGAAACATATTTTTATGAGAGAAAGAACTTGCATAGAGCTCACCTAATGATGAGTGGTTACCTCTGCCTGTAGCACTCGCATTATATCACAGACAATGACAATAAATCAATAATAATAATATAAAACTGTAATTGTTCTAAAATGTTTATATAGGACTTGCTGATTGAGCAAGCAATGACCCTCCTGATGCTAAGTGGTAACCATCACCTATAACAAAGCATTGCCTCACAAGTCACAATGCAAGCCCCAACACAGCATGTTAAGAACATGATACACTTACCTACGGTGCACTACCCTGCGTACAACCTGATACATATAGGTGAAGCCTCATGCACTTGTAGTTTCTCCTTTCATAATTAACCCTATCACTACTGTAAAATTGTATTATGATTCATCTAACCTAACAGATCAGTGATTCTCAACCAGAGTTCTACAAGAAGGATCAACCTTTGGTACCTTCTCTGTAAGTAGACCCTAAAACCTTAATCTCCTCTGCAAAATAGTTAACTTCTCCGTGTTTAATGAGAAGGATCGTCTTTATCTATAAAGGGCATCTTGTTTGGCCACCATATCTACACAACTACATAACTAAATTACACTATCTCCGTTTATATTCACCGGAACTAATGCATCCCTTTGATAGCTTAGAGAGAGGTCAGCTGGTTCACTTTGTTCCAGCAACTAGGGGTCACAAAGCAGCCATGTTGATTTGTGACCTCTATTGGCTGCAATACCTACTAGGTGTGTCATGCCATCACCACTTGTAAATATTTTCAGAACCATGACTCAATAACCAGACGGCATGATAAAATATTCACTTACGTACCTACTTTACCGGGAAAATGTGGAATCGTGTAGGATTGAACCCCAGTCAGTTTTACGGCACTTACGGCTCAATGTTGACCTATTTATATGATTAGTACAAGGTGTTGATTGCACTAATTTAAGAGTAAATTTTAAAATAAATTCTATGTTTTGTTCGTATATACAATACACCCCGTTTGACAAGTAAGAAGGAAAGAACGTTAGTAGTTTAGCTTGTTATAGTTGAAATTGCTGCGGAGTTGGTCTAACATTTACCACTAATTTCTCATACCACTGTGTTTATCTGTATTTATTGTATTACTGTTAGTTTTCCCAAATAAATAAAATATGATAAAGTGGCATCATTTATCGAGTTGCCTAGCCGTTTCCTCATAAGCCCTATACTTGGCGCCGCGAACCTTATCTACTAATCTTGTTTAAGAACATTGATCCTCTTTTTATAAGGCGATCGAACAGAAACCAAGATAACGTATTTCCGAAATTAGTTTCGAACTACAGCGTTATCGAAACTTGTACACGGATTGGGCCAATCTGCGTGATATTACACAAGTTCTTGATTAAATTTAATAAAAGCAAGACGGTTAGGTAATTGCGCGGGAAGTTTCATTAACGACTGTTCGATTTGTACGGTTCCGTCATCATGCCGCGAGTTCTGTCTAGATAAGGGATTGTGGATTGATTACATTGAGATTTGCAAAGTTTCGCAGACAGAACTGTGAGAAGAGCAAGGTGTACCTTGATAGAATAAAAATAAATTATACGTTTGTTATATATCCTATACTGTCCCACAGCTGGGCAAAGGTCTCTCCCATCTCTTTCCACTGCCTTCTGTCTTCTGCCACTTTCCACCAGGATTTATGAAAATTATCGAGGTCGTCACGCCAACGTTTCCTCGGCCTGCCCCGGCTTCGTTGTCCATTTGCAGGCACCCATTGTGTGACGACCGCCGCCCATCTTTCGTGAGGCATACGACTGGTGTGGCCTGTTACGAGGTTAAAAAAATAATAATATATATATATTTCTATATCCTGCTAAACATTACAATGGGAAGTAATACATTTGTGGCTGTATCATGAATGGACTAATGTGTTCAAATGGTTCAGAGACCATTTCATATTGCTGGTTCAGAGGCCGTTTTGCGATACACAAAGTACCAAGTACATATACACATGTGTACATGTACTTGGTACGATGTGTGTACAAATTTTTAAACATTTTTTATATACCAGTTGGAGAAGGAAGAAGCTAAAAAAGTCTCTTAAATTACTCATGCCTTTATAAACCAAAAATATACAGATGGTCTCATGTGCCTGTAATATCACCGGCCAGACTTCTCAAACCAGAATTCAGCAACGCTGCTTGGCGGCAGAAGTAGGCATGGTGATAGCACCTTCCAAGACAAGCCCTTCACAAAAATATTGGAACAGTATGGGATATTTATTTAAAGGTTACATATAGGTACAGTTCACGATTTGTACATTGCAATCTCAAAACTCAGTTATAATTTTCAGCGTCGCAGTATTATGATTAAATCATTTGTAACGTGGAAATGAAACCAAAACGGTTGGCCACGTAATGAGATTTGCAGGTATCTGTGTATATCTACCACAGCTTTCAGAGGACAGCTTGACCATTGCATACCACTGACTACTTAAGCGTTTATAACCGTGCGTTACCTACAATTTTATAAGATGCTATTCGCCGAAGACTATGTCAATTCATACTTTATTGTGTTAGTCTAATAACCTACCTACAAGGCAATGATTTGTTATAGGCTATGGTAACCACTTAACATCAGGTGGGCCATATGCTTGTTCTATCAGCAAATTGTATATAAAAAAAGTTTTAAATTTTATACTAAGATGACCACAGTAGCTTTTAAGAGAAATATGATTTGATTTAGCTGTTTTTAATAGCCTATGCCCGCGCGGTAGATCTTCTGGCCATTAATCTGCAATTTGACGGTCGATTTTCTTATGATATCCATTTTAGGTGCTACCGTGAATCTTACGTTGTTCGTTAATTGGAAATTCAACTTTCTCATCTTTGGTAGTACGACGTTTATAAGATTGGGAAATGATTCGTTTTATGTTCTCATTTTAAGACAAGGTAATCAAGAAAGTACGGATCAATGGTGCTCCACCATTAAAATTCAGTGCCTCAAGATAATATGGACTACTTTGTGTGTGTCACACACATCTCCCAGTTATTTTCAGTCAGTTTCCCCTGGTGTGTCTGGTGTTATGGGGAAAATCTACATATACAATACTCAATATTCACTATCCCACGTAACTTTTTATCTGTTACATTTAATACTACATTACATGATGTTTTTAATTTTATCTTATTATAACGGAAGTAATTTAGTATATACAAATATTTAACATCTAATATTTAACCTATCTACCTTATATCTACATATTTTATCATAACTTTTTCTACCTATAGTAAAGTGCGGGTTTATACTATAGGTAGAAAACAGAATTTAAGTCACTTACCGCAGGAAGTGTGCCCAAAAGGCTGGCAACGTTACCTCTTTGAATAGCTAAATTTTATCTAATCACTGCAACCTTTTATTAAATCTCTGTCTTATTAATCATAATACAGGCTTAGCTTAGAATGGTTAGGGGTAAAATTTTAGGGTCCCTTGTTTGGTTTTAGGGTTCCTTTCTTTGGGTTTTTAGATTACTTTTTGCTCTAAAATGAATATTATATATTTTTTTTGTGGACAGTTTTAGACAACATTATGTAGCCCCAAACTAAGTACATACAAATAAATTTACCTTAAAAAATTCAAGTCTCTACGACTAGTTGTTTAGGCTGTGCGTTGTCTATAAGTCAGTCAGTTAGGACAGAGATTCTTATTATTTTGTCAACATTAATTTATTATCATAAGTGGTAAAGATTTAAGATCATGATTTTAGGAATAGAGTACTACCATAGTTCTATTAGAAATAAGTTCACTTAACTAAGCTAAACTTAAATCTATTATTAATTTGTTACTACCACAAGTGTAGGTATCATGTTAATAACAGTTGAGAACACGGCGCATCAGCTTGTTAGCTTGAGTCAGAACTTAAGCTTAACAGATACGTTGGTTATATTAAGGTGCATTCATACGAACGAGGAACTTTTTTTATTTTTATTACGTATATATTCAGAATGGTGTTTTGAAAAGAGTGGCGATGGAAAAGTTCCAAAACCACGTGAGTTTAAGAAAAGTCGTGAAAGGAGTCATGCCTTCGATTTATAAGAAAACAATAACTACATATTAAGTTTTATTTTAAACCTTTTATTTTTGACAGCATCGATACGATTAAAAAAAAAAGACATCTTTATTATTGAACTCATAGACTTATAAAGATCATTCTTTGCAATGAAATTAAGTACTAAAAAATTAAAGGAAATATAAAATTTTCTCTATTTTTTTATTACAAGACGACTTAAGAATAACATTTGAATTCCTTTAAGTTTCCCATGCGTAGGGGTTACAATCAGTAGCATATTATTTCCTGTAAACTATGTTTTCAAAAAGTAGTTTCTACCTACAAGCTTGGATTTCTCCTTCTCAAGTGTGTATCTCCCCTAACTCGGCGCGGAAACATTGGTTGTTGCTTATTAAAGTTCGTTTTACCTTAAAACGTAACTACATGTACTCGTACCATCCACCATCTACGTAAGCATGCGGTGTAGAACACTTGATAACTTTACTTGTTAAGCGAGTTGATATTGGTTTGCAAGATTTTTGGTTATATTATTTTTGCCAAAGACGGGTTTTACAGAATTTATTTAAAAACTAATAAAATAATTTAAATTTTAGTGGGTAACAAATCAAAATAATATATCTCAATAAAACCAACGAAACGATTATTTGGTATTTATTTTAGCCGTCTGTCCCCAATAAGTAATAGGGGTGTGTGACCACACGACCTCAAGTGTAACTACAGTATATTTTATTAGCGTGAACTACTTAAGCTGCTAATCATCTTAGACTTAAAAGGTACCCAGCAATGAATGCCAGTACAGGATGCCAACGGACTAGGTAAGATAAAAAAAACAAAAACCAAGGAATCAAAGAAATACCATCATAAAACCAATTATCCCTTTAGTAAAACCAATCCAACAAAATCTTTCAACCGCCAGATACAATATCAAATCGGAATTCTAATGAAGTGCATAGCATATTTTTATTATCAAATTATCACTTAGCACAAGTGTGGAATCGTATCGCAAAAAACCTCTCACGTCCCGGCGACCAGGCGGTAGAAAAACGGAAATAAAACCGGTATTAATTTAATCGAAACTCCTCTTCATTAGTTTCAGTCGTGCGGTTGAGTGGGCAAACAAATAAAAATGTTTGATCTCGCCCGTTATGCAATCGGAACGATATTCGAATCATTACAATCGGACGGACGCCGCCGCCGGTGCCGGAATAAAACCGGTGTATGCATGAAACGCTCTTTTGTACAATATTTTTGTATCTGTCAGACGGAATTGATTTACTTTTTATATGGTTAATTATCAGCAATAATCGGTTTCTGTCAATACGAATTTGTGTTGGTATCGTAGTTTTACCGCTAATTAGGCAGCTTTATTAAAATAATGGTCATTGTGTTTACACTAAGTAGTATATGTTTGTAGTGTTTACACTACATTTTTTGACTAGTAAACAATAAATTACATGATAAAATTGTTTTTCACTGCCTTGAAAACAGAATGTTCTAATGTTTCCTATATTGACATCTAGTTCAGTTTACCGGAAACTCTGTATCGAACATAGTTTTAAGGGTTTTTCCGATTTGCATGGATGGGTGTTTAGGTTTCTTTACTTTTTAGACACTCGCGCTAGTGTTTTTTTTTTCTTTTAGGAACAGAAACCAGATAATTGATAAAAAACGTATATACTTTTTTGTAAATAGATATTATAACTACAATATACTCGTACCATCCAGATATAGTACAAATATCTGTTTTTGGGGGGATCAAACCTACAATCTACAAAGCAGAATGTAGTGCTACAACCAATAATTGAGCTTCAAGGCCTGCCAAACAAATTGTATGGCATAAACATGATCACATGAAAAATATTACTCTTTCTCAGGACAGTCAAGTAAAAAGCGTTGTACACAAAAATCTAAATTGTGTATCAAATTGTAATTCTATTCATGAAAACAGTGAATGTTCAATATGTACTTCTGCCTAGTAAACGCAAGGATTAACCAACTCTGCATAAAAATTCAATTTTGGCACAATCCAATTTTGTCTTTGTTTGAATTAAAAACACTATTTGCAATATAGTAACTCATGTCAACAAACGCTATTCTTTTTAGTGTTTTTTATTAAATTCATACCAACGCAGCGTCAGTTAATTGGTTATTAATTCACTGGATTTTTCGATTTCACAATACAATAGCATTTATTGACAACTGTCACAGATTAGTTGGTAGTAACTGAACCCTCAGTATTGTAGGTTGTGGGTCGAACCTCACCGAGAACAAAATATTGTGCGATGAACATAGATGCTTGTTCTTTAACTGGGTGTCTGTATTCTCAGTGTGTATTTACAAAAAACGTATATAAATATTTTATCATAATACTCATTGCACTAGGTTACTTAGTAATTTTAAGAAGTTAATTTTTTTTATATTATTCCAAAAATTATTCCCTCGAGTGGGATTTGAACCCGTGGGTTCAAATTTTGGGGTCGTGACCCTCCCCTTGATACATCCACATTCCAAGGATTATTTCATCGCGTCGTTTAAGCTCTCGATAGCGCAGTTGGCTAGCGCATGCCCCGTATCAAAGAAAGGGTCGTGGGCTTAAATCCCACTTAAAGAATTTTTTTGGGATAATATAAAATCTTTACGATTTCTTTGAGTGCAGGTTAGCATTATTAAACTAAAAGTTGAGGTAAAAAAATTTTTTTGCAATCTGATACTGCCGATATTTTTTTTTGTTTTATTCTAAGACTATAATTATCACCACTGCACTGTGTCTAGTTTAGGAAATTGTTGTGAGCGTTTTAAGTTGTTAGTCGCGGTTAATAAATAATTACCTATATAAATATTCATCCAATGGGTATTTCAAACAGCTTAATTTTAAAAACACCTTCTGTTACCAACAACTCTTGTTTATATAACTTTTTAAACTATCATGGTTTTGATCAATATTTTGGATAGAAACGGGATATTTACCATGATTTTTGAGTTTGATTGTTTCCCGATATCAAACTCAAAAATCATGGTAAATTACACTAACACACATAAACAAGAGTTTTGGATAGAAACGGGATATTTACCATGATTTTTGAGTTTGATTGTTTCCCGATATCAAACTCAAAAATCATGGTAAATATCCCGTTTCTATCCAAAACTCTTGTTTATGTGTGTTAGTGTAATTCGTAGCCCTTTCGTAGCATCGTAGCTGGCGTAGCGTATCGTAGTTTTCTGGCATGAATATGTAACCCTACTTTGATAGCGGTAGTCTGTGTCTTTTTATCTTGCCTTTTATTGAATTCACAACTGAAATATCTCATAGCGAATATGCCATGTTGTATATAAACCAGAAGCACGAAAGCGCCTTCATTTGAGGAAGCTAGCGCGAGAGACCGCTAATAAGCCAAGGCGGAGCTACCGTGCATACGTCAGCATACTCAAGAGAGTCGAGTGGCCCACCGCGTTCGTTAGCGGCCGCGTGACTTCCACTCGCCGTTCCACTCTGTCCCACTCTTCAGGTCTTTTCATTAGGAAGTAATTCAGAGTGCCGGGCACTCCTACGCTTCATTCCTCCGCGTTTGTGAGAGAGTGCTTCGTCGCTCGTCGCTGAATCAGGTGACGCTTTTGTGACTAGATTAAAGAGAACACGTTTTCTTAGTTGCGCTACGACGTATTCTTTGCGGCTATATTTAGAAAGTCTTGAGGGATTGTTAGTTTTTGTACTTGACGTAACATGGTAGTATGTAAACAATTTTTTTTTTGTTATACACGATATTTAAAAAAGTTTTGGGTGAAATAAGTGTTTTTTTAGTGAATATCATCGTATTTTGCTGGAAGCCAAAAATATGGTAAAATAGTTCAGTGTGCACATGACGGCACAACTTGAACGCTGACGATTTGATTAGTCAGACTAGAGCCTGAGGTCATATTTTGGAGTTTTAGTGGATCCAATGGTTTTAAGCCGTTAGAAAATAGTTGAATACATGACTCGTTATTATACAAAAGATGAATAAAAATGCGTAGGCCGGAAGTAGTTAGGTTAGACTTAGTTCACATATAAATTACACAAAACTAAAACACTCAGTTTGCATACATTTCACAAACTGAAATGTGCAGTAGGAAAGCAAAACGCTATAATTCACATTGCTTTGCTCGCTCTAAAACGGCGTGTAAAAGCAATTTCGTAATGCACTTTTATCTACATTACTCGCGTGTACCTTAAGTGATGGTTTGGATGTGGAATCAGAGCTAAGAGGCGTGGACAAAAACATCTTGCAATGAGTTAGATAAGAGCGTTTTTGTACACGAGCGTACATTTAGTACTTTTCTCGTTCGTATTTTTAGTATGATTGTTTGTGTAAAATGTTATATATTTACAAAGTTAAGAACAAAATACCATACTCTAAAGTAAATATGAACAACTATCATCATTTTATATTATACATTTGGCTCATACCAACATTTTGCAGTAGTTGATATTCCACACGTGACAGGTTGCAATCCCATCACCGCTACTAGAACGCTAACAAGTATCCTCATGATATTTTCCTTCACCTCATTAAGAGCATTTTATTTTTAGCATATGGTTATTGATATATATAAAACTATTTACAGCTTTTATATCCTTGTAATTATTTTTCATTCACTTTTGTTAATAAATAAATGAATAGAAATCTCGTCTTCTACATGAAATAAAACTCCACTGTAGTGGAACTCAAAAGTTTTATGTCAAGTCAGTAGTTTAATCAACCCTATACAGAACAAAGTGAAACTACACTTAAAAGCTTCATGAGGAACCTAATCCCAGCAATTACACTAATGATTACATAACACCAGGGAGTTGAAACAAAATATAAACAAAAGTCTAGTCGCGTGAGGTGACCCCGCGCCTAGAGAAGGACTATTAAGCAGGGTCGCTCCAAAATTACCTCCGGGATTTCAAACCCCGATTTACTGGACATAGAATGAGCAATAAAAATATAATTACATTGTTTTACTCAGAATTAACGAATAATGTAGGAAAAAAGCGAGAAAATTACGTATTTACGACATAGAATCAGATCTAAATTACACTTTTGGGAGCATTATAACAAAGCGTATTACTTTGAACAGTTTCAACGTAACATTGTCACAGGGCTATAATGGCCATTAAAATTAGGAGGAATGGCAAAACAAAGTAAGTACTTTGAATTCATGATTATAATGAAAATGAGCTAGGAAACCTTTTGTATCGCAAAATGGATTACAATGTAATGATTGAGTGCTGAATGAAGCAAACGTAGGCACTACTGATTACTTAGCTGGGAAGGTGGGGCCGGCTCGTGAACAAAGACTGTATCGAATGCACAAAGCACGGACCTACCTCACTTACGCAGAACGCATATCACCCAGATCAATCGCACGTTTATCGCCGGACGAAATCTGTTGCGCGTGTGTAAAACACGTACCGCGTTATCGCACTCAACGATCGCAAAACGAACGATATTAGTAGGTACCATTCGTCTTTGTCGTACCGTTTCCTAATTTGAATAATCGCTGGTGAGAATGCAGAGTGATTTGCCGCAACGGGGATCTCACTCCACCTCCACTCGCATTATGGAAGAACAATTTGAAGAAAACAACACAAGAAATTGCTAAAGAAAAACAAAGATAATTATACCAGCACAAAGGAAGAAAAAATGCGAAGTGTGAATTTTCTCATTACGCCACAAATCAACTGTTAAAACAAATATTTAAAAAGAGAAAGGAATTTGCAGGCTACAAAACGTTCCTCATCCCTGGCAAATGCGAAATCCGATTTAATTTATTTTTATCGTGGGGCTTTATAATTTCATTTTCGCACTTTCCATTTCGAGAGAACGCCCGCGCGGACCGCGCTCTATCCGAATGAGATCTCCACGAAATCAGGTACAAAAGAACGATGATAAACGCTCACTGCTTGCTACGTAATCTAAATTATTATACGAGTCGAAATTCTTACTTGCCAGCGAAAGAAATCGACTTTATACCGCTGCCGAGAGATGTTAAAGAAAATTAAAATGTCGGAGTAGGACCCTATTCGATGGCAAAGATGCCGCTCTACCAGCAATAAGATTTTAATTTTCTCTTGCCGTTTTTTAAAAACACTTTACACCTGATTCTTAAAAAAACCCAGACTACACATTTATGTAGGTACTTAAATGGATAAAATGCGAGACCGTTTCTGAAAATAAAGCAGACAGCTTACTAACATTTTTGTAAGATAAAAATGTCATATGAACTTAGCAGCGCACATTTCGCCCCGATTCAGAGCTCAGTGCTCCTATTAGAACCAAGGAATGGAGGTAGCGATAGTCGCGGCGCTATCTATATTTGGAAGTAGGTAACATGTCTGTTTCCAGCGATTAGACAAATTGAGGAATGCAGTCTCGATATTTAAGGCGCGGGATACTTTATGCTTCCGAAAATACGCGAACACGGCAAAGCCTCCGACGTTACGGCGCCATCGATTCCCGCGTCCCTCTGCACTAACTCTATTTTTCCACTTCCTTTTCCCCGCCAACCGTATACGGCTGACTTATTATTAACTTCATAACTTGTTAAACACAACTTTTAGAAATATGAGATAAGTAAAAGCCCAAGAGAGATTTGAAAGAAATGTTCCAGATGGATCTACATTACGTCCTGGAGAGTCACTTAAGGTTTTTTCGAGGAAGACGACGTATCGCATTACAGGCACGAAATTCTTCATATTTTATATAATAAGAGGTCGTTGGGATAGCGGCAGATGATGTCCGGGATGGTTTGAAGCATAACCAAGCGAGATGCGCCTCGCGGCATTACCATTTAGGTAATCACGAATCGTCACAGTGAAGTAAGCTGTAATTAGGTAAATGCACCATGTAACGCGATCTCAACGCGTCGCGAGCGAACGAGGCTCGACTTTACCGTCCTATTGTTCCCCGTAATGATTATATAACCGCAATTTTATTATACAATTAAAATTTTACCGTTCCTAAAATGTCACGGTAGTCTATTTCTAAGGAGCGTGGCGCGCTGCCTAAATGGTTGGTTAAATCAGAGTTCAAAGTATAATTCTAAATTAAAACCAAGGTACGAAAAGTAAATTTTGAAATAAAACTGTCAGTTGCTGAAACGTAAAATCTGTAAAAACAAATGAAAACTATGAATCTGCTGAAAATTATGAAGACATACTTCCATGAGTTAAAACAAATGCGAGTGAAAGGTTAAAATGGTCTGGCGGCAAGTTGGAGTTTATAAAGCACCTTATTCGAAATAACAACGCAAACGCTGCGGATGTCTAACTTAAATAAGATTTAATATTCCTATCCGACAGGAAACTTCTTGAAGGAGCGTGTGTAATCAAAATCTGCAGGAAACTTGGAGAATCTGCGAGCAATTGCAGCACCCTCGCAGCGCCCGGTAAAAACTCAAATGAACTTGTCGCTTAAAACTAATTTCATTCCCAGCTCTCGTGTTAGAATAGTTTTTCGTGTTTTGCACTTTTTTCATACTAACTTGTTCACAGTTTAAAAATCAATTTCTTAGAACGGGAAAGGCAACTTGCTGTGTTTACTTCGGTCCCACTTCGAGCTAAAGTTAAACCAAGCTTCGAGATTTTTTTATGTAACCAGCTCTGACAAAATATTTGCGAACAAGTTTTCTTGAACAAAAAAAGAGATGGTTTTCAACTACCTTTCCTTCGGTCAACACAATATTATTTTAAACTTACTTTAACTAGTTTACTAGAAGTGCGGTCATAGTTGTCTTAAGTTCCCGTTATATTTTTATTAGATTTAATGAAGATTGCTATAAAAATTTGTAAGCATACTGACAATATTATAACCTATGGTTTCACTATTACTTTTATTACCTTTATCTATTACTTTTAGATAATCTAACATATTTTTTTAAATTTATTTTTGTGAGCTAATAATTAATCTGTTCTTAGCCTTGTATGTATGATTTGTACAAAAGAGAGTTATGTATGTGAAAATAACGTACCAGACATATTCTAAAGAGCTACCTACAGCTTCTACAGTGATGCAGAAAGGTTTGTCAAAAATCAATGAGATTAAAAAGTTGTATGTGAAAGATTTGAATGAAGCCCGATAATAATACTGTAAAGATTTAAATAAAACAGAGTTATAAGAAAATAATATACTAACCATTCTCCAATATTGTTTATTCGTGAACTTTTAGGGTTTGAGTAAGAAAGTGACTGTGAACCAGATTACGCTTCGCTCTATTAAAATAAGTGCTTCCTCAGAATGCGCCATCAGATAAATCCTTGCACGACAGAAAAAAAAAACTATTAAACGTGACCAAGTACGTTTTGCGACAGAGCGAACGGAGTGGCCCTTGTCCTTCAAGAGCGCAATTAGTTCGCTTTTTGCTGCACTCAGGCGCTTTGAGTAATGATTGGACGTTGAGCGCCAACGAATTGTGGTTGTTTACGCCGGCAACTTACGCTGATTTATCACCGAGGTCGACATTCCAATAAAACTACACGAAATCATAATTACACCGTCGTTTAATATTAATATCACACGATTTACACGATAAAACCACCGTAAAACTTTATCGCAGCGAACAAATACGTCGGTTCATTTAACAGGAAAAGATGAAACCATTAAAAGCACACTAGAGACGCATCCTTAACATGCAAATGTGTAGGCGTGGCAAGAAACTTGGCAAGCGCGCGGTCCCGATCCTGCAAATCTGCGCTGCGCTTATCAGCAGTGATTCATTCCGTCCCGCACAAGCACTGAGCACACACAAACATTATTTGAACGCGCGTGTGGCCATGTTACTTAGTAACTGCAAGCCACGAGACTTCATTTTATTTGGCGGATAAGGACGCTCATATGTCCCAGGGATTCACTGACGCTTTGTCGAGGGAGAAAAGAATGGATCGTGATGAGAAATGTGCTGGAATAATTTATCTTTGGGTTAGTTTAGGGAATGAAGCTCGTCTCAAGCGGCGGATGACGGCTTATTTCTAATTCAGGGACGCGTTTACGAAGAAGATAAAGCGGGTGAATAACTGAATAAAAACGATGACTCGCAAAAGTTTGGAGACATTCAAAATATTGAGAACAATATCTGGTGTGGCAGTTAGACAAAAGGTAAACAGGAAAATGGCAATTTAACATCGTTTTTTTGAGTTGCAGGTCGTTACACACACAAAGAGCGCGCACGTGCCGTTTATGGCTGAAGACGTTGAAAGAGACGCGGCACAAAGCGGATAAGATTTATTGGCCCACCGTAAATGCGTAACAAGGAAGTTTGTACACGGCCGCTCCACGAATTGCAATATTTAACGTTCAACTATTTCCATCAATTTGTTCCATCAAGAAAGGAAAAACTTAAATTGGAGCGATTAAAGCGTGCCCCTCGTGATTGATTCCGCGCCTAGCTCCACGGCCCGGTTTTGCCCGCGGCTGCTCCATTGTGCCTCAGATTTATCTCTAACTTCCCCATTTTTATTGCGTACTCCGAACTTATAACGAAATAGTTACGGCTGTTAAAAGGTTTTATTGGTTAACCTTCGGCGTGTGGGGTCATAAAATAGATTCGTAACCAAAGGAGCGTACGCATACTGCTAGATTTATAACTGTATCACGTGTAAAAGAAACAAATTTGCCCTGCAGAAAGAAATAAAACGCAGGATATATCACCAATTTATCGATAAATTGTGGAAATCACGGGATAATAAAATATTTTCTATTGAATATTGTATGAAAAGAGTTTTACGGGTCTCACTCATTTCACTCCATTTTACTGCCTACCTTTTTATGCAGGACGAGTATCGGAATACGTTATACCGTTTACGGCGGATGTAAATGGTGTTATTAGTGACGTCATCGAACTTACCTGGAACAAAAAATACATGGATTATACCTCTGTAATAAATAAAACAATTTAAAAACAAGCTGTTGTTGGCAACCCTACTCAATTCTAAAATATTTCCCCGAGCTAACAAGTTCCGTCAGATGTAGCTAGCTAAGCTAACACGGCAGATGGCAATTAAAATTGTAATATCCCGGTGATCAGATTGGAAGTGGCAGAGTACCTACTCCCTCCAAGCCGACGAGCAAATTCACTTAATTTAACCCCTCCCCGCTAAAACTTTACGCACTTAATAAACTCCGGGCGAATTAAAATTCCGTCGGTTTAGTAACAATCGTGTCGGAACTTCGAGTTATTAATAAGACACACCTCGCTTTGATTTATTTACAGAAATAATTGCGGTAATTATGGCTTACAACTTTTATAAGCTAAGTAGATGGCTTTCATAAATTAAAAAATATTAATGAGTATTTTTTAATCTATATAGCCCTACTTGTTTGTTTTGGGTGGAGATCGAACCCACAGCTACAGCTCACATGGTAAAGTTACTATACTAACTGAGCTATGAGCCCAGTCAACAAAGCCGGTTTTATGGCGAAAATACACCGATTCTGATTCCGTTTTGTTTTAAAAGTGACATGATCTAAGTATTCTATGATACCGTCCGAATGCAACTCAGACTCGCGCACGAAGAGTTCCGTACCATTATCTATAGTAAAAACGGCAAAAAAATCACGTTTTTTCTATCAGAGCCCCCTTAAATATTTCGTTTATTCTGTTTCTGTTGCGGCAACAAAATGGCATTATCGCAAAAATTTCAATTCTCTAACAATGACGGTTCATGCGAGATACAGCCTGGTGACAGACGGACAGACAGACAGACAGCGGAGTCTTATCAATAGAGTCCCGTTTTACCGTTTGTGTACGGAATCCTAAAAACATTATTTAGCCATTTGAATAATATCAGGTTTTAAGTTTTTTTATGTGTATATTTATCATACCAACTTATAACCTGCTTATATTTCTTCTGTTATCCTAGTTAAGTAAGTAAGGCTAGTTTCGTAGGCAGGTTGAAATAAATAATCTAGTATTTAGATATTCCTTCCAAAGGTTGATCATAAATCAAAACAAGACGAAATTTCGGTCTTACTTAGATGTAAAATTCATTGAACAATTGCTGTTGTAGCTGAAGAAGATATTTCTTGTACGTTCAGTACTGTATGAATTGCATAAAAATACACAGCTGAAACCCTAAGCTAAGGCACGGTTGATAACCTTATTAGTAAAATAGTACCTAGCTTACATTTCAAGATCCTAGAGGACGTCTAAAAGAGTGGTCAGATACTGCCAATTTCACCATAAAAAAATACTAGTACCAGAGGTTCTCGTTTCTAGCATGTTTTTTTTTAAAAAACGAGTGTGCTTTAGACCACACGACTGAAGTAAAACTTCTTTAATATACAAAACGTAACTGGCTATGAGAGAAAGAGAGAAAGAACAGTGTTTTCATACCCCCTCTATGCTAGTGTTAAACCTTTAACGCAACCTTGTTGGAAGTTGCATAAGAAGTATTACTTCAAAAAAACTCATTAATGCAAAACCAAATTCAAATTCGCAACTAATGCTCGCAAGGTGAGGGTTGTAACCACTAGTCCAGTGTTCCTTTCACGTGTAAAACCAATAATATACCAAAGTTAAATTACCTGTTATTTTGTAACGATCAGAATTAATCGAAGTAATTAACGTTGGTAATCGGAATACAATTTAAGCTTTGATGTTTCTCTTATTCGAACATTTACATAGATTACGATTTATTTAATGAGTTAATATAATTTACATTTTTTTATTGTAAAACAATAATGTACATTTATACATATATACGAAATACTAACGCCACTTAGCAATATGATTAAATAAAATAAATGAATAATAAATAATGCTGGACAATTCACACAGCATCATCTAGCCCCAAGCTAAGCAGAGCTTGTGTTATGGGTACTAGATGACTGATATACTTAATACAATACATTACATACATAGATATTTTTTATTATACATAGAAAAAACCCAGAACACCCGGTATAAATATGTGCAGATCGTACAAACATTTATTCCAAGGCGGGAATCGAACCCGCAACCTCCTGCGCCGCAGGCGGACATTTGCCCGCCGCGCCACATCAGTCGATTAATGTTAATGTGCTTGCTTTAGTGATCAATAAAACAATTACATTTCAATTCATTTCAGTACTCTTACTACGTATGTTACCTATTTAATATAATTCTTTCAGTTTTAGTCTTAAAAATTATTAATATTTTTATTAATTTCAATAAATCGTCAACTTACTTCTTATTAGAGCTAATTTTAAATACACTTATCTGCGGAAACTTATAATTAGCCTTCAGCAAACATGTACTGGTCCATCCAGACTTGTTCTATATTTTAATCTAAATTTTTGTGTACCTAGCTGTAAGTTTCTCTAAAATTTTGTAAATAAATAAATATATATGAAACAGTTGAGTTATCTACGGACCGTTGCAAATGATCTAGAGATTGAGATAGAGATAGAGAAGCATTTCCAAAACATTGATCTCATTGCCACACTGAATATGAATCTGGTATCAGTATACCAGATATTCACCAGCCTTTGGATCAGTATCATATTTATTGACTGGTTAGTCAGTAGTAGTTCTGCCTCCTGTTCTGTAGGTTGTGGGTTCAATCCCCACCGAGGACAAGCATTTGAGCGATGAACATCGATGTTTGTTCTCTGTCTGGGTACTATAATTGAATGTATGTATTTACAACAAAAAAACGTATATAAGTAATAAATCGGTTATCCTGGTTTTCCATAGTACAAGCTATTCTTAGTTCGGGGCTAGATGATGTTGTGTAAAAAACGTATACAAATATTTATTTATTTTTTAAAATAAACAATCTTTTAAACTTTAAATAATCTATTCGATAGATAAATAGATGGTGAAAAAGTTAAGTGTATGTAATGTGGTCCCAACTAGTTAAGTGTGAGCTTAGTAATAATAAAATTATTATACATCATAACTTTTTGGAATCGTGCTTATTGCTTAGTTTTAAGATGTTCAGCGTATTTTATTGAACAAAAGCCAGACAAATTATTTATTAAAACAGTCGTAAGTACAAGTCATGATAATAAATAAAATATATGAAAACAGACTTCATTTTACAGCACACCAAGATAATAAACTCGTAAATCCAAGGATTTAGTTAGCATTACGAGGGAATAGAGACACTATAATTCCAAAGTTAGTCGGTCTATTGGTACTTTTGGTGCACTCAGCATTAATATCTTGGGATAACCCAAGAACTTGTAACCGAATCCGTGTAATCCTCGAGTGAGATTTATATGAGACCGCGTAGGTAACGCAGTGCGGTTCCACGAACCGTACCTTGTAGCCTCGTAGCAAAACGCTACGCCGTAGCCGCGCCGTAGCGATGTTGTAGACATTCAAGCTTAAAGTGATTTTGGGATGTAATATAATATTACTGTGTTTATTTTATGGGGATATCGTGAGGCAAAGTGGGAATTTGAACGTAATAGAATAAGGAATTTTATAAGGTTTTTACCTGAATTGCAAAGCTTGTTAGTACTCCTCTCTTTGTAAAAAAATTAAATAAAATACAGAATTTATACATGATAGAAAATCACTATAGTTGCTATAAAACCTTTCATCCTTAGAGCTTCAATAACGCACTTCAAAATAACGTTTTCTCCGAATTCAATTTAATTATAATATAAAAAAAAAAAAAAAAAATACAGCACTTCATTCACAATGTGTAAACTTTTTTTTTATAAACATACTATTGTGTTTCACTACTGGACAACAACCTCGCCCAAGGTCTTCCACTTGTTCTTTCGGACCATGAGCAGGTGTGGTGAGTGGTGTATTTAACAGGATGAGTGGTCTAATGACCTTTTCTTCCTTTCTTTTGCAAATCAAGTTCGACTCTGTGGTAATTATGTGGACGGGTAGTTTTAATACTTATTATACTTATGAGTCCGTTTCACTTCTGGCTGTATTTATATCTATAAGAAAGCTTAAGTTAAGAGCTCTTGAATAAGCTATTACGTTATTCAGCTCGTTTTCCCCATCATTTTGTATACATCCAGAGATCATCCGTACTCACAGCGTAATCGAAAAAGTCGACTTAGTAAGAGATACAGAGATAAAATAAAGGCTTATTTGGCAATAGGGAAGCATTTACATAAATGCAAGAAAATGATCAGTGTGGAAAAACGTAGGGTTGGCAAAAACGCTGAGAAAGACAACATAAACTCATATTATTTAACTATCGAAACGCTCCTGACTTTGTCTGCGTGAAGTAATTTTCAAAGAAACTTGAACCCTCGCTTTACCCGTTTAGGAGTTTAATTTCGGGAATCACTTTCTTAGTAAACTTCTACGCGCAAAGATGATTTTTTTTGCAACAAATTTTGCTTTATTTTTTGAAAATGTATACCTACCTACACCAATTAAACTAAGCAATCCTATTTGCCTTTACGAGACAAACACATAAACACCAGATTCGACTTTCTAGAACCAAGGAAACGCGAGTGTTTGCTAAGAACCTGTTTTGCTCAAAAGTCTACATACGTAAGCGTAATATATGGACCTATTTCAATTTTGAAAAAGAGGGCATGAACCACTAGTATTTATGTTTAATTATGTAGAAAAAAATTCATGTATTTCTGTACCAATCAGTATAGAGAACTGACAAACGCCACATTTAGTACAAAAAATGACGTTTGGGATTAGACATTGCTTGCTTACGCTTGTTCATAAAACTGTCACGTGTTACATAAGACTCTGAGCCTACAGGTATTTGCAGACAAATTCTGCAAATACTGTGGTCTCCATTGAGCGGCCGCTTTACAAAGGGTAGGTTAAGCTCTTGGTCGCAGCTAAACCGATTATACTGTGCAAATGGCACAGTAAAAGTGTGTTTTTTACTTTATAAGGAACATTCGCTTTGTCCGCGATTTCAACCATGTTTTTTTTGTGGCAACCCTAAGTGTGTCAACAAAACAACACTTTAGTCTGGAAGTAGTAGTGATTTTAGGGTTATCAAAACTCATGAAGGGAACATTGTTTATCATTTATTGAATGAAAAAATCTTCCAAAAGCATTAAAATAAACGTGATGACGCATATAAAGTAAACGAACACCGCTCAAACAAATATAAAGCTCAAAGCCGGGAGGGGCCGCTAGTCTATATTACGTATATATGTCAGTCAGTTAGTCAGGACAAAGATTCTTATAATTGGTATAGGTAGGTAGATATAGATTAATGAAAATGAAACATCGTGTATATTGTCACATGAATAAATCAAGACAAAGTACTGTTTTATCAAAGTACGTTTCCTAATCCATGACGCACACATTCAAAGATAACACATCACCTGAGGCCATATGCGTGTTTCCCACACTCGTCCCGCTTCCACCAAACGCTAATTTACTTTTGTTCTTACCGAAATACCGAATTTACTTAGCTATTCCGTTAGTCTTGTATCATTCGAATGTATAAAATGTTTGAAGATTACTGTACGCTTGAACAAACGCAAACGGGTTACGCTCGCAAATGTATGTGTAATTTCTGGTCTTTTGGAGCTGGTATTAAAAGTGGTTTTATGTTTGAACGTCGGAGTGTATAAATTTTTAGTCAAACAAAATATTCTAAGGGTGGAGTTGAAATTTAAGAAACTAAGTTGAATTTTTGTGGCTGATGTTCTGAAATAGTTTGAAACTACCTAATAACGATTGTTTTTTTCTTTTTGTCGATTTATGACAAAAGGTACACAAATCGTGGTGGGTCCGAAATAAAGTTACTTGACTTTTTCTCTTTATACATCCTTACTAATACAAGGGTAGTTGTTAAAAATTTTTATTTGGCACATACTCTCATTTTGCAGTAGTATTTGAACGTAAGTATAAGTATGGGGTATTACATGTATTGGTCCACTCGATTCGATCTCACGAACTTAAGCGGATTCTGAGTTTTTCACGTTTTTTAATTTTGGTTTGCGAGCTCGAACTTTACGCTTTACTATACACTTATCATATCTCCATACAAAAAGTTCGAGCTTGCAAACCGAAATCCGTTATCCGGAAAACGTGAAAAACTCAGAATCCACTTAAGTTGACGACCGATGTGGCGCGGCGGGCGAATGTCCGCCTGCGATGCAGAGGTTGCGGGTTCGATTCCCGCCTTGGGATAAATGTTTGTACGATCTGCAAATACTTATTCCGGGTGTTCTGGGTGTTTCTATAATAGTATAATAAAAATTATCTATATATGTAATGTATTGTATTAAGTATATCAGTCATCTAGTACCCATAACACAAGCTCTGCTTAGCTTGGGGCTAGGTGATGCTGTGTGGGTTGTCCAGCATTATTATTATTATTATTTCAGAATCTGCCTACAAAAGAGGAGGTCACTCTTACTACCCAACCAGTGCGACGTAACATAAGAGTTTGATAATAACTGCGCTTTGAATAGATAATTTCCGAAAAATATAATAAAAATCCTTCTGTTAATCAACCACCCATCATCTGTTAAACCTCAAACGCCCGTGGATATAATCGGCCGAAAATTGTTTTCTAATATTCGCAAGCGCTGCCATCTGGTGTGACACCATGACATATTGATAGATGGCGCTAGTCAACTGCCTGATTGATTGCTGATGTCTCTTTGAGTCAGACCATGGCTACTCATCATACAAGCTATGCTGTTTGACATGTTGAGGTAGCCAATTTAAAATCGTCAACTAGTGGTAAAGTGCGCTTGCAGCAATTTTCATACAAACTTTGACCCTCTCTTCATCCATCACAGCTCAGTTTGTAGTAGTTCTGCCTTCTGCGCTGTATGTGGTGGGTTCGATCCCCACCGAGAACAAACATTTTTATGATGAACATAAATGTTTGTTCTGTGTCTAGGTGTCATATAGCATAAAATATATATTCTATGTATGTATTTACAAAAAAAAACGTATATAAGTATACTATCAGTGATCTGGTTCCCATAGTCCAAGCTATGCTTAGTTTGGGGCTAGTTGATGTTGTGTAAAAATGTCCATAACTATTTATCTCTTTTAGGTTAAATTTTAGGATTTTTTTTCTTAGACCACCGTTACATACTAAGACAAATATACAGTTTATAGGTAAACCTTTGGCCGCAATCTCACCTGATGTTAAGTAATGATACGGTGAATGATTCATGAATAAAATAACTCGACAAAGACAGACTAACCTACAACTAGATTTCTAGATCTAGATAATTATACTTCCAAAACGTATTTAACCGTTTTAAATTAAGCGACATACATACCATTACTTTAACAACTTAATGACAGATTTGTTAAAATAACACGTTTGGTTCGTTTAAATATTAACAATATGAAAAGAGAAATGAAGGTATGATACACGAGCTGACTATATATACTAAATGTAAAAACCTTTGTCCTGACTGACTGACTAACATAATAGACAACGTACTGCCTAAATCACTGGTCGTAGAGACTTGGTACATGGAGGGTACATTCGTCTTAAATATCGTGTATTAAGAAATAAATTTCGTAACTCAACCTATAAAAGGTTGGCGTTTGTATAAAAAAACTTCACACAGACGGAGTCACGCGCGTTTGCTAGTTGGTTATAAAAATGGTATCTTAATGGTAAATAATTCCTAATGAAAAATCATTAAATAAGCAGCAGTCTACCTGATATTGAGTGGTTACTATTTACTACCGCTACTTGGATTCAGAGCCCTGCAACGAATCCATCGAGTGATTTAAATAGAAACTCAATGAATACACGTACTAGCGAAACGCACGTAACTTCGATTGCATTAAGTTCTTTTCATACACACTACAACCCCCACTGTTCCCTTTTAGGGGTTGAATTTTAAAAAAATCTTACTTTTACCACCCTTACGCACCAAGATGGATATACTGAGAAAATTTGAAGTCTCTATGAACAGTGGCTGTACATTATATTATATCAGTCAGTCAGTAAGGATAAAGATTCTTATAAATAGTATAGGTATAGATTGGTTCTCGCCAACACACGCACCTAATCAAAACTTAAGCGCTTCTTGCAATCAAACAGAAGGTAGTAAATTTCGTGTGAAATTAGCTTTCTATCTCGAACTCAATCACCGAACTCGGGACGTTAATGTCTCCGGGCATAAACTATATTCGATCGATAGAATTGAAATGGGAATGTTTCTAATTGAAGATTCTCTGATAGGTCCGTGGGTAACGAACGCAATTCCACCGATTAATGATGCGAGCCTAATCCAACTAAGCACGGAGATGGAAGGTGTCACGGGATTCGTCTGCACACACCACTACTGTATGTTCTCGAACGGAGTGTGCGGTGGAATTCTTGATTTGAATTTTGGTTACCCATTTCGCGTGCATCTGGGTAGACATAACAGAATTGCTAGTCTGTGGCAAATGTTAGATATTGACCAATGGTGAATAAGCGTGACCAAATCTTTATAATTCGATTTTGAATTCAAATTTAGAAGTAATAGTAGATTTTCTTATCTGTTTTTTGCTGTCCGGATTGTAACTGTCTGCTGATTTGTGAGTACCCTGATATTCTATTGCCATTGTGGTTCCCGGTTTTGATGAGGATGGCTGTTGTTACAGGCGACTAAGGGGACGTATCAGGAGATCGGTAGCAGTGTCTCTGGGTACTAAACACCGATACTGCGGTCACCAATTCGCTGCGGTCAATCAAGCATGGTGACTATCGCAAACCCTCCCGTTTAAGGGAGGCCTTGGTTAATCAGTGGACTCATTTAGGCTGATGACGTGGCTATATTATTTACTAGTGGCTTGTCTCGACTTTGCTCGAGTTTTAGTAAAGATCCCTAGTATTTTAGAAAATATAATATAACCTATGTCATCCGGGGATAGTGTAGTTTTACAACGGTGAAAGAATTTTTCAAATCGGTTCAGTAATTTCGGAGCCTATATTAATAGGCTCCGAAATTACTGAACCGATTTGTTTACATTAGTAAACAAACAAACAATCAAAACTTTCCTCTTTATAATATTAGTACGGATGTACACAAAATCTTGTGGACATCCGTATTTTCACAGAGATAACTCTGAAAATTCTTACCGTCGTTATTACTACCGTTAGTTTGAAATGAATTTGCTACTGAAACAGGTTCTAAAACAACAGTGATTGTACCTATACAATAGATACATAACTTACAAAAAAACTTATCTAAGTATAAATACAAGTTTTACTTAGTTTATGGTTTGATTGTGGTGTGTAAAATGTCTGCAAATATATATATAATTTTTAAAAGTACGTATGTATGGAATACCAACTAATGCAAAATGTGAGCGTGTACCAAATGTTATCTCATTAACATATCTCTGACTACCCTCCTTAGATATCCTCGTAGAATCTCGAGTGAGTACTAAAAAATCTGAAAAGATGTATACCGTGCTTGGGGATTAAAGTAATGATGCTAATTTTTTTTTTTTCTATAATTTAAGATACTAGTTTCATATCACAAAAAAAAGAATAAAATCTTATTCTGCGTTCTTATTGTTTTTTTACTGTATTAGGTTAATAATTACAAGTATGTCTTTACCAAATTTACAGATATGAACTATTTTACCACGGTAAAGTGAATACGTAAGTAGATTTGAACCATTAGTAGCGCAAGGTTGCGTCGTGGGTTCATTAGCTCAATAGCATTATCTCATGCCTTAATAATTTCACGGCCGCTTACAGCGATTAAACAATTTTAATGACAATGTCTCCATAATTATGCTGTATGTTAAGATTTGGAATAATCAGAAGCAAATCGTAATCTATAATAATCTGTCTATACTAATTATAAGAATCTTTGTCCTGACTGACTGAACGGGAATTGATAGATTTGGACTTATAAATTCTAAAGTAGTTTATTTTTCGTGCGTGAGAAAAGATTTAGAAGTTACTTCCATAGCTTTCATTTTATTTATTGAACATATTTTTCAACTATGAATCCTGAACACAGATCTTTAGTATTATTGGCCGTAGAGTGTGTGATTTATCAAATTCTTATCCAAAGTACGCGATCTATGATATTGCTCCCTCAATTACGATAAAGTAAGATTGACTTTATCCTTTTTTTCAAGACCTTTTGTCCAGGATAAACTTTATGGCTTTTTTACGCTGATCTGTGACTTTTTTCTTAGGAAGGATATTTCGATTGAAAGGAACTGTACATAATATATGTAATGTACTCTGTGTTAGACACACACGATAAAACTATTGCATTGCATATTTTTTGTTATGTTTCTCTTCCATTATGTACCATTCCATGTGTGCAGTTTGTTTTTGTTTTTTGATTTGATTAGAATTTTAGTTTTTTTTGCCTATTCTTATCTTTACGCCTGTTGTTAAATGTCAAATGATTAAATAAATTATGTGCCAAGGTACTTTGTTGTTTTGCTTTGGCACCATAAAAAGTTTAATTTTACGATTGTATACATATTCGAGTCAGTAAAATGCTTTTCATTCTTCAATTTTTCTTACATAAATATACTAAAAATTTTCTTGATGCATCAAATCTCTGGGAAAAGTAGCTGTTTCGTTTTCAACTCAGGAGTTATTAATGTTTAATTAAAATTGATTTAATCGTTACAACGTCATTATAATTAGCGGGGAAATTACGGACACATAAAGCTTAACACCTATATACCTCAGGTTGGTGCACGCAAGGTAGTGCATCGCAGGGCATTACATTTAAAAAATAAATGTAATGTGGTTTATTATATGTGCGTTTGCAATTATAAATAAAAAGATTTGTAGAAATTATTAAATTTGCGTAGTTACAAAATATTTGTTAATATATACCGATATATACCTATTATAAGAATCTTTGTCCTGACTGACTGGCGTATAGACAGCGCACAGCCTAAACCACTGGTCGTGCAGACTTGAAATTTTCAGGGTATATTTTTCTGGATGCGTATAGGTACTAATAAAGATGTTCTCGAAATTTAACCCCTTAACGGGTACAACCGGATTAACATTTGTAAAAAAAACTTTACGCGGATAAAGTCGCGCGCATTTCGCTAGTTACTAATATTTTTGATGGAAAAATTTGCAAATACAGTAGCACTGGCCACCTTGTTAGTTATGTAGATCTGTACACAGTACTGTGTCATCATGTTGCAAACTCAAATATGGGAGTGGACGCCATCCAGGTCTCTAATCAAAGTCTCACCTAACTCAAAGTTAGCTTGCGCAAATTCTCTTCGGGATCCCATTGATATTGGTGGACTTTGTGGTGTTTCCAATGTTAGTGTTTGATAGTATGTTAAATTCATATTGTTTGAAATTCTATATAATATGAATAATTAGTATTTGTAACAACTTTTAAATAAGTAAAGCTTTAAGAGAAGATAGCTGAACTGAGCAATATTAAAAAAAACACTTTTTGTCTTTAATTTAAAAAAGTAACTAAAAGAAAGAAATAATTAGAAATCTATGAGAAGAGCTAAGCACTCAATTTTTCTAAGGGACAAAATCTGAACAAGTTCCTCCGCGAGCCCTCATAACCATGCAATAAACGACAATTTCCTCTTTTTCAAAATTGAAATATGTCTTATTTCCCCCTTTTTCTAGAGTAAAGTCCTTAGTATGTATTCCAAATTTGATTGAAATCCGTCAACAAATATCACTACAACAAACTTCCCCCCTTTCTCCCTCTATTTCCTTTTCAACAATTACGAACGACCAAAAATATTGTCTAAAGTCAAAAAAACTTTTATGCCATTTATTACCTACGTAAAAATCGGTTGAAAAGGGCGACAGCAGACATACAAACTGGCAGACAGACAAATGCATCTCAAAACTGAGACGCTTCGCTCACGCGGCCAATAATGTTTTAAAAGTATTATAAAAACTGTTGTAGGCATTTCAAACTGTCATGCACTGAAACCATAATGTTCTCCGAATATAACACACAACCTAAACTATCGAGATACTTTCTTCAGGTAATATATTTATTTGCAAAGAATACAGCAGGAATAAACTTTTAAACAACGTAATAAAATTCGTAACTGTTACAAGAAGTTAGTCAAAGGGTTGTGAATAAAAATTTTTAGTTGGCATTAGATATAAAAATACAACTGGCAACACAGGATTACTAGGTAATATGGCAAAAGGACTAGCTTCTCGCTCTAGAAGAACATAGTATACTGGTAATGAACGCTTATTATTTGCAAAATTTAAGCATGTGCAGAGTTCAATGACACCACCTATTTAAATCAAATGTTCTTAGGGCACACTTAGTTTATTTTCTAAACTCTGATGATAGAAAAACCAGATATTAAGCCACGTATGTTAGAAACGTGCCCTACAGAGTAATTAAAAATGACTACCGCCTCTGGAGGATTAAAGCGGTAGCCTTATTACATTTTCCTTTTTCAGCGTTTACAATATTATATTACAATTTAGTCTTTATTTTGAGACGACCTCCGGACAATCTAATCGCCAATTTACCGTTCCTGTCACGTTCCTAAATCGGACACTTTTATGACGTCAGACACTTCGCGTTAAATGCGAAGGCTTAAAAAGGGTTGATAGCGCGAGCCTTGTCACCTGGAAAAGCTGGGGACATAACGATACCTCCATCATCGCACCGGACGCTCATTGATAATTAATGGGGCATGCCAGTGTAACGAATACAAACGAGTGGTGGCGCACGATAACGATTAATATCACTGCTGAGCAAAAACTCTCAGTGGCCTTGGTGTGATAAATCATATCTTCTCAAGGCACAAAAATAAATGAACCCAATGATAAATGGCGACGAATTCACAATACGCTGGCAGTGAATTCAGGGAAGTGATAGGTTCGGCTCAAACAAAAACTTAAGAAATTCTTCATTATTGGATTTATTGTCTTGTACTACATATAAAGCTGAAGTACACAGGCATTTTTTGTACAGTGCCAGGGGCAATTTTTCAATCATACCCTAATTCAAAAAATGACACAAATATTATTACAAAATTTAAAATTATGACTCCCCGTACCGAATGGAAATCTGAGGAACATTCTATAAAACAGTAGAAAAAGATGAACAAAATTTTTAATAACTTTCCAATGTTCTTCAGCCAGGTCTACGTAAGATTTTGTTCCTTCAATATCCTTTATAATCAAGATTTCATTTTGTTCAATGTAATAAAAAGAAAATAAAAGTGAAGTAGCTACTATGGGCTCAAGTAAAAGTTTCGAAAGCCCGTCGGAAAACTTATTTTATAATATAACTCCATATTGGAGATTTGGAAGGGAATTTTACTAAAAAGCTCCGCGAATATTGTCAATCATCCATCTAGGAAATTTCCCTACGAACTGTCAAATATTTATCTTTTTCTCTTATTCTCAGTAATGTCAATATCGGCCCGGGAACGCCGGGAATTTAGGTAAAGAGACTTTTTCCGACGAGTTATTTTACGATTCGGTCTTAATAAAATAAATAAACTCTTTCTTGCCTTTGTAAAATAATATGCGAAACCCCGAGACGACAAAGTGTTTTCAAAGCTTTAACAAATATTTTGAAACTACTTTTGTATTTTTTACTCTCATATTTGATTTCAGCCTTACAACTTTAATCGCCAAACATGTTAGATATGCCCTCAGATCTTTTAGTACAAAGTGGTGCCAACTCAAGAAAGGTCAATTTCTGAGAAGGCATGTATACGCTTATATTTTGCAGATTGTTAGTCCATCGCCCGTGCTAGAATACTGGCCTGTTCCACTCTAATCCACTAAACAAATCCACTGGGTTTGATTCTAATTTTGGTTCGACTGTGGTCCATCACCCTGGATTTTTTCTATTCCACCCTAATATATCACCTGTACGGATTAGATACCACTGCTTTTTTAACTTTTTTTCTTTCACTGTATGATAATTATCTTATCATAACTCTTAGTACTCTCATAACTATTATAACAAATATATATCATCAGGTGCAGGTAAGCATTATGAAATTTAATAAACTATTACAACAAAATTGATCCTATATTTTAGTCTTTACCAGGTAGAAAAACTAGTATTTCTCATTTATTAATCGAAACACGCACCTGCTACTAAAAGGTAAACTATGTTTTATTGTAAAGAAAAGGTAAGAAAGGGGCAAGTTTCTCGCATCAGTACCGGTACATTTCAATCGTATAATTTGTAAGGACTTTATTTGATTTTACGATACTAGCGCCAGCAGTCGACTGTCCCCAGGTACCTTCTACATACAGTCTCGGAAATTGCGCTAACCACATCGGAGCACCAGGAAATTAGAAACGTTTGGGAATATAATCGAATGTCTCTCTCTAGCATAGAAATCAACTGACCATTTTATCGTTGACGAATCAGTTCAAGTGCCTACTTGACTTTATTTTTGGGAACTTGAAAAGAACTTTGGTTATTTTTAGCTATTTGTTCTATCTAGTACAATCGCTGAATATCGTTTCTTACACCCTCATATTTTGTGGGTATTTTATTTTAAGGAAACTTTGGAGTATTCATTGGCTTCCATAAACGCATGTTCCCGCAATGAATGATGGAAGTACATCACAACATTACTCGCTTAAGATCCGAATAACTACAACAAAGAAAAATAAGACTCCATAGCCCTCACGAAAAGCAACTAAAGATGTCTTAGTAAAAACAAAGAAACAGAAAAACTCAGAAGCGTATTGTCCCAAATAAATAAGCAAGCAAAGTTCGAACACGAGTTCCATCAACGCCACTTTACCAAGTTCCTATTTGTACAACACTAATACTTTCTGATTGGTCGTCCAATACATTTTTCTCAAGATTAAGTTGACGCCGGTGTAGACGGTGCGGGGTGCGCTAATTACGTTCGTGATCCCCCCTGCCCCCTCTCTGAGTAAACGACTCGGCTTTCAATGTAAACAACCGTTCAAGTTTACTAGGAAAAATTCGCAAACCCACTTATTTACGTCCCAGAGGTACACCAATGCGTCGGTAAACCGCGCCGTCTGTAGGGGCTTAATGAACAGATGTGCTTAGTTGGTCTTTTAGATAAGTAGGTTAATAGTGGCTTGTTTTAACATAATGTATGCTTATAAATCAACATGGGAATAAAAATACAGTTAGTTACTAAGTAGCAAATTCGACTAATGGTGAAATTGCGAAGGGTACGTCATATACGAGTAGGTCATTGACTTCTGTTAAGGAGATGAGAGTAAGAGACTGGAAGAAATCAGAAGATGGAAAATATGAAACGTGCTGTTTAGATGAGAAGAGTTTCACTCCTCGAAGATGCAATTATCGAAAGGATATAGGATTCTTGTTTCCTGTAAACAACTCCTACGTATTAAATGGCTTTAAGATTTTTGGATCTCAGGTTGATACCCAATATTTACTCGACTTTTTATAAGCAAACTACTTGCAATAGAACCTACGTACTTTGGGTTACAGTTACCGCTTTCCATCAGGTGGACTGTATACTTGTTTGCTAATGAAGCCCTTAGAGGTTAAAGTTTTATAACTACACGAAACAATTTGAATAAAGTAGGTAAAAGCATTAAAATGTTCACCTTGAAATGTTCAACCAATGCCCAAAGGCCTGTAATTCCAATACCTTTCATTTATAAATTTATTGTTAAGCTTTTTTTTTTAATGTGAAAGCCTTACAAGAAATATTACTATTTTAATATTTGAGAGGCACCCACGTTTATTCAAGCGGAAAATTGTTTTGGGGGCTCGCGCTAAACTAATAATAGTCGAATAACAAAAAAAAAATATTGCAAAAGTCAGATACTGAAGTCGAGCGTAAACTATCCATAGATATTATATTTCCAAATGTATTGATCCCCCAGGATCTTATGTTCAGATTCGTTTCTGTGGAAGTTTTCTATCCCTCTGCGTTTAGGGAGTTGCACTGGACAATCTTATCGAGGGGCAGGGAGGGAAAGATTTTCCAGTGTCCGGTGCCCTCTCACCTTGAGGGATTTCCCTCGGCGCGATCGGACTTCCTCCGATTGGATTTCGGCTTCCAAAATTATTATGCGTATGTTCCGCCTCTTGAAGAAGTTTACATTTTTTAGCATTACGTATACTTCTAACGGAATTATAGGGGTTACGCGGGCTCCGGCGATGGGACTCGAGATTGAATACTTAATATTCTATTTCAGGAAAAGGTTTCACATCTCATTTAAAATATGTACGCTTATCTGATGCCTATACAATAAGTGGATTACACCAATTTTATTTTGTCATATGAAATGATTGCGCAGCAGAATAGACTTTTTTCAGAAAGTATATTAGCTTCAACAATCACTTTGAGAACATTTCCTGGTTTTTCAGTTATAAGCATTTAGAGCGTATGTAGGTACCAAAGTGTATAAAAAGTTGTATCATCCCGCCTAACACATGTCAATGACGATTTGGATAAACTTAAGCATGTAATATCGTCGAAAAATAACTCTATCTCGATCGTTTAGAGACTCCAGCCCCGCTGGAGATAATGTCATTGCAATACCACCGATCTGATTGTATTGGCAAATTGGATCAAATGCAGCGCTCACCGGACAAAAGATTAGAACCGGATACGGGTAGAGGTAATATTATGTTGTGGATACCACAGCCATGTCACCCGCTCATAGCCGGTCTCAGCGCGATGCGCTATAATCGCTTCGAGTTCCCCAACTTTTTTAATCTTTTCATTCAATCTTTTCTCTTGTAAAGCTTCGATTGAAACGATTATAGGCTTAAACCTTTCCACTACTTATAAAGTTTAAAACGAAGACAATACGAAATAAATAAAGCATATAAAACCCGGATTGGGTAAAACTGTAGGAATCAAAAAGTCGCCAGAGGCGAGGTATTGGAAGCTTATTTTTGTGAGGTAAAAATATAGCCAATACAAACGACAATGCAGATTATTACTGCCCTACGGGGACATATAAAGAGTTAAGCAAGAAATATTACGCGCTTTGTTTCGACAAATATGGGTTTTTTGTCGGTTCCGAGGAATTAAACCGGCGGAGCGTCGTCAGCGATTCAGCGTCATCACGATGATCGCGCTCAAACAGCGAGCCTCATTTCGCCACCGTTACGGGGTGAATTTTAAATTCTCTGCGAGGGCGTACCACTCAACTATGTATGAAGGACCGGCGGCCCTCCATGTGACTCGCATCCGGTCGCACGCATACTATATGAACCTTCATTGTCTGCCAGAACTCAAGGTAAACCGATTACGTGCTAAAAATTCATAAAACGATTGGCGTCTTCCTACAGAACGCTTAATGTAAGTGAGCTCAACGATTTGCCGTCATTATAGAGCTGATGAGGAAAACAACCGCAAAATCCTTTTAAAACGTCACTTTAAATAGCTAATTACGACCGATGTGGCGCGGCGGACGAATGTCCGCCTGCGATGCAGAGGTTGCGGGTTCGATTCCCGCCTTGGGATAAATGTTTGTACGATCTGCAAATATTTATTCTGGGTGTTCTGGGTGTTTCTATGTATAATAAAAATTATCTATATATGTAATGTATTGTATTAAGTATATCAGTCATCTAGTACCCATAACACAAGCTCTGCTTAGCTTGGGGCTAGGTGATGCTGTGTGGGTTGTCCAGCATTATTATTATTATTATTATTATTAATTCTTAGATAGGAATGTTTAACGGGGCGATGTTAATAACGTCATCAACCCGCCATTGTGAACCGAAAAATCTGAATTGAAACGTGATAAACAATACGGCCCGCTTAGGCTTATCTCCCCTTGACTTATGATATCATTATTTTGCGTTCTGAAAAAATTACCGAGCCAAAACAGGAGCGCGATGAGCATACTAATTTTGCTTCGTCAATATATTGATAGCGGACCCTTAAAAATTCAAAAAGCGAAGTTTTTTTTGCATTAAAACAGGTACAAGCAATTTGGATGTTTAATCTCATAATTCAAATTGTTTACCGTAAACGTGTAGCTTTGGCGTATAAACTCTAAAAATCTACCCACATTTACCATGAATGCCTGCACCGTTATTTACGGCAGGCCACGTTTCATTGTTGTTTTCGTTATTCATTTTAACGCCTAATTTTGTCTACTATTGTATTTTTATGCCTAGGAACGGTTTGTTTATCGTTTTCTTTTTCCACTTTAAGTAATTCTGATCTTTGATTTATGCATAAGTTTTTACGGCAAAACAAATATTACGACAGAAGTTGTTGATCCGTCACGAATCGTAGGGATTTTGTAAATATCGTAATTTCAATATTTATCTTAAACATACCTACTCTACTCTTCGAAACTCAAGTACTATGTATTCAAGACAGTTTAATAAAATATCACAGATTTTCTCGTCTGAAAATATTTGATATTTTGAGGAATTTATAGCTAAAAATTGTTTGGAGATTTATACTTCGTTCAACCACTATAACTCAGTCAGATATTATGCATTTTTTAACTCAATCACATATTCTTCAACAAATGAATTTGTTGGTAAATTCACTTTACCTTGTTTTTAACTTTCACATTTTTTTGTCAAACTAGACGGTTTTTAAATCTGTCGTAAATTTTCATATCAAAGGCCACGCTGAGTCGATTGCATCCTGCAGACTACTCGTTTGATCGTCTCAATGGCGCTTTTAAATTCAGCAAGGGTTAACGTTTTTGTGTGTGCGAGCCGGAAGCACCCGTGGAATGACGCGGAGTCCCCCTCATACATACTCGAGTACCTGCTACCTACGCTTTAGTATCATAAAAATGTAATTAAAATTCACATCATCCTCCCTCGCCTTAGTTGAAGAGCTAGGGATAAACTATTCTATTGTTTTACAATGTAGGAGGTTTCACTGTTTTCATTTAAATATCTGTGACAGTTTTTTAGTATAATCGTACAACCAATATTACTTTTCATACTAATTAATTTGGTAAAAAACATGAGGCTTTTTTTGAGTTTAGCTTGTAATCCAGCCCAAAAAACTTATCAATCAATACAAAAAGAAACAAGGACATAAATTGGTAAATAATTGGTAAAAAAGGGTCAAAATGGTTCGTTCTTGAGTCCATGAGGGTCTACTGATCCCTAATTCATCACTGACTATCTACTGACAGTCTCTGACTTGTCGGACTTGTAAATGGCTGAGGATGACATATAAATACATGTTGGATTAATGATTCAATTCTTTAAAATGTTGGACAAACTAGAGGGTCAGTCTGAATTGGTTTCAGAAAATTATTTTAGGGTTCAGTTTTAGCAATAACTTAAATGGAATTGAACGAACTAAGACCTGTCAAGCCATTGTGAGATCAGCACGTCATCGCATAAATATTGCAATGTCATCTACTGCAATACTTGGGCAATGATGTGCTGATCTGATCATGTAACCATAAGGTCATATGAATCAAAGCAGATTGGTAAAACTAAAGTTTTAGTTAGATGAGCTATAAATGCCTGAAATTATCATCCAGTATTTTAGACGCTATCCTGATAATGCCAGGAATTCTACCTACTAATGTAATAACTGTCATACAGGTGCTATTTGATCCAGTGATTAAATTACGAAGGTATTAATGCCAGACTGAATATACGATAAATTTTACCGTGTAAACTTTATATTCTACTTATTTATAATAATTGCCGTACTGATGGAATAAGCAGACGACGCGCTGAATGTTAAGTGGTTTCCATCACCATAACAAAGCATTGCCTTAAGTTACGTTCATTAGGACCATCAACCTGACCCATACAGGCTGAGCCTCATGTGCATGTAATTTCACCAGCACTCACACCCTTCAAAGCGGAACACAGCAAGCTGCTTGGCGGCAGAAATATGCATACTGGTAGTACTTCCCTGGATGAGCCCGCTAAAAGCTTTACTATTACTATCTCTGTTACCTTTTCACCCCAAAGTACGTACCTGGAATCAAAGCAAAAGTTATAAATAAACAGAGATTTGTAACAGAGACACGCAAACTGGAACATTCGTAGATAAGACTTGTGAAAGATTGGTAAAGACAACGGCAAGGTGTGGTTGGAAATCATTTTTCACGAGCAAAGTCGTCTGATAGCAACTAATGCTTTACATCGCTACTTTTAGGGTTGGCACCCTACTTAAAATACATTTAAATAAATGTATCTTAAATTGAAAAAAAAAACATGTATGCCATGCTCGCAAACGGTGAAGGTAAACATCATGAGGAAACTAACGGTTTAGTTAGCTTCGCACGTATTGACCATGTATTTTCTGTGATTAAGGCCAACTAAGCTGTGATGATGGTATAGGTGCTGGGCAAGCTAACTCCATTTAAATTGTTGCGTAAATAGGGACATGAGTGAATAGTTGATTTATAAATCATGTAATTACAATATATGCAAAGACATGTTTACTATTATATTTTACTATATAATAAAAAAGGCACAGCTCACGTTTTTTTTAAAGCTGAAACAAGATTGCAACTAGAATTTGATTGTTGAAATTTCGCAGGTCTGAAATATCAGTTTCAACGATCGAAACTTCAATTTGAATATATTTTGTCACGAGAACTGGGCCTCTGCCTGCCTGCAAATGAGTAAGTATTGAGACTAATTCGAGAAGAAATACAGAAAGTTTTTCCTCTGGTTTTCACAAATATTTTGTTACATACAATACTGGACATATTATTATAAAAAAACTAGCAAAATGCGCGCGATTTTGCTCGCGTTAAGTTATTTTAAAACAAACTTCAACCCTTGCTGTACCGTTTTAGGGGTTGAATTTCTGACATCCCTTCTTAGCATATCTATGTGTAAAGAAATACTAAGAAGGGATTTTCAGAAATTCTAGACAGGCTAAGGTTGTGCGTTGTCTTTATGTCAGTCAGTCAGTCAGTCAGAACAAAGATACTTGTAATTGGTATAAATATATGTCTTATGACTAATAGAAAGCTTTGTTTGTTAGATAGTATGACATAAAATAGTTCAAACTACCAAAATATAAAAAAAACATAGCCATCATACTCATAACACTGTCTTAGCGATATCCAGTTTATCCAGTTTGAAGTTTTGTGTTCGAATGTACCTTGGTTGTTATATTTTTGGGTGAATGTGATTTTTGAACGATTCGTTTAAAGACGTTTCCCTCGGCGTGTTTTCCTTCACCAGCAAGTGAGGCTAGTAAATCGAATTGTGTTTTGGCTGTCAGGTGGCAACCCTAGCTGCCACCCGCGGGGCCCTACCGCCATTTTGATAGATAGGAAATGAAGACAGATTAACCTCGCGTGACTTTACACAGCTCCTGTTAACTCAGAGACGAACGCTTCGATAAATATTGCGTTTCGAAACGTTCCGAAACGCCGAGTTTACTGCAACTTCGATTAAGATAACATCCAAACCGTGTTACATCGGGATTACAAAATAGCTGGTTTTACTGCAAAACATCGTCTACACTGGAACCTTGGGTGAACTTATTTTTTCAGTAATACAGAATTGTTTTTTGTTGCTAAACTGAACCAGGCTGGTTAATATGTTAGTATGTAATGTTTTAACCCTTCAATTTAGATTTATTTAGATGAAAACGCAGTCTAAATCTCAAAAAGTATGCATGCGCAAACAAATGTCATTTTGCAACTAATTTACTTACGCAATTTACTACTGATTTTAAGTTTATACTATATACTTTTTTTGTAATACAAAAATGCGTTTGTTTATTTTATAATTTAGTCGCGTTGCTTACACATCGGGCTTGCACGAAAAAAATAAAACATTTGTAATGTGACATAACTTATATGACATATTCATTTCAATTCAATTCAGTCACTACACATAAAATAAGTCTTTTTATATGTTGTAAAATGTGCCTATCGAGATACTATTACAACATGTCTAAAACTATTAAATATCAAACATGACCAGGTCAATCTCTCATATTTTGATTAATGTTACTTCAAAGACAATATCTTATCTACTGTAAATCTTGGAGTTACATGCTGGATTTTCCATTATAGGAAAAAGTACTCATTTCCATCTATACATAGAGTAAAATTCTATGTGTTAAAGTAGATTTTTGATAAATGTAGCCGTATCAGTAAGCTTCATTTACTGACATAAACATGATTATACTAGAAAACAATGAAAGTGTACTTATTATTATCCATTTATCAAGTGGCGTTTAACATCAAAACTAACATGATTGACAAGACAAAATTATGTCGAGTCACCGACAAAAGTAATCGTAAACCCAGGGTAGGCTGACCCATATTACGCGAACGGGTTCCGTGGGCGTAGCGTGCGTGTTAACAATCACGGTTTAAAATGACTTTTAATGTCTACACATACAAGGTAATTTATTTTTTGTATCTACGTAAGTACTCGTTTTGTCATAGTTATTACTCTTTACTATGCTTTCAACGGCATTTAAAATAATGAAGAGCAAACATGGTTATGATTATTATTATGTAAATGGGTTTAAAGGTCACAAATAGGTACTGCGATTTGCGTGAGCACGAAGGCTTTGTGGTTTTCTTGCGTATGGAATAATACAAGTGACGTCATACAAACAATTCTAAGTTAAATATGATCGCAGATACGATCATAGCCCAAAGCCAACAACGCAACCGCAAACACCCTTTGCCCCCAGTAGTGATGCTTTTTTTCCTGTCATTAACTGTATTCTATGACCCGAATGACCAACGTTTTTATGAATAAAAGTTACCGCAACGTAACGTTAAAAATTAATGCCAAACGCGAAACTCTCGTTTATTTTTATTTTGGGAATCATTTATTTTCGTCAAACAATTAGGCAGCGGGCATCGCGAGCAAGGCCGGCGCTGCTGGCCGGAAGAAACTTCACGTCACATCCACATCGCCCGAAAAAAGGGTTTGTTTAACGCACGGTTTTTTGTTGCATAATCCCACGCAACGCGCCAATCCACTCAGGATAACGGGAGCGTCCAACCGTCGTCGAGACGCGAGTTAAAAATGTCATTTCCAGAGCTTCAAGTAAATCCCGATTTGCTGGTGAGTGACTTTCTAATTCCGCTTGCGAGAAGAACTTTGTGAAACGTATCCCGTGTTCGTGAGACCTGCTAGTGACCGCGAGCACCCCCGCAGCTTAATCCGATCCGCGGCCGAAATTGTTGGTGAAACTTGTGCCGGACGCGGCGCCCACCACCGCCCTCTGTCACCCTGCTTTATAATCGCGCACTACACACTGCGATATACTTTGATTAATTTACACCGCAACCGGAATAAACTTTTGTCCGCTAAAACGGAACCCCTGTTTCTACTTTAATCCCTCCCAAACGGCAAACGTGAAAGTTGATTGTTAATCTGTAACAGATACTTGTTTGTTATAAAACAGCGATAGAGAAACATCATTTGATAAAGTTTGGCTCACTTTCATCGGTAATCCAATAAGTGTATGAGCGTGATTTGAGCTTGGCTGAGCAATATCGCCCGAAAAACAGAACAATGTCATTGTTCCTCCTGTTTGGCTATCAATACAAGAATTTTCTTTTGCTCAGTAGTTCGATATGAGTGTTATTAGACCCATCGAGATAGCTTTGTATTCTATAAGATGTTCAAATGTGTGCTAGCTCATTCGAACGAGATCATGGAGGCGGAATTATGTTTTATTTATGTATGCTAAAGGGTATATTGGTGGACGCAGGGTAGTGCATTGTAAGGCACGCTTTTAACGTGCGTATTCTGCAATACTTTGTCAGAGGTGATGGTTACCAATGGCCATTTGCATGTTTAGCCAGCAAGTTGTATGAAAGATTTAAAACCTATTTATTGCTACGTGATTTCGTTGCTCAGCAAATGTTAATGCAATTCTTCTTTTCGAGTTCCAGATGAAATCAATTCGTATCTTTTGTGATCGTCCAGTAGTTATAATATCATAGATTGCAAAAATAATCGATCTATAGGTCAGCGGAAAGCAGAATGGGTAGCTTACAAGGCAATGAGCAAGCAACGAAGGCTTTATTAACCCGTCAAGGCAGTACGGGCCTGGCTAATCAATCGTCGCTCGCGTGTCGACCACGCTATCTGTCTTTCCCCGATTGGCCACAGATAACACCAACGCAAGATTACCTATACGGGAATAGCAGAATGGCCCATTTATAAAATTAACTTCTTTTATCTCCCGAATAGACGAAATTAAGGCAAGTAAATAAGTCCATACTGAAATTAATAGTCTCATATTAAACGCCCAGTCGCATTCGGTTAATGCTCTCGTGAAGTTATGATCGTTGAATGTAAAAGTGCAATTTACAGAATTCGGACAACGTTAATACGGGAAAATATTTAAAATGAATGCCAGATAATACAAAAATATTATCGCTGTGCTTTATTTGTAGCAAATGGGACGTGATTTTAATGTAGGAACTGAATGGAAATCTGTACGTGTTCTTACAAAGCGCTTTCACGTGAAACTTTTATATTGAAACTCGTTGATACATGACAACGCTAGATGAAGGAACGGAAAATACTTTATGCACTTTAGAATTTTCTAGTTTTCATAAATCATCGCTCGAGAATACCGTGGGGAAGTTTAAAAGTAAAATCGGGTAAATTTATCTAGAACCTTCTATGATATTAAACTCATACCGCAATAAGTTGTTTTTAATTTAACTTGCTGATGGAACAAGCAGATGGCCCACCTGATTTTAAGTGGTTACCATCACTTATAACGAAGCATTAACTTGTAGGTCACGTCCATAAGAGGCATGCCCTACAATGCACTACTCTGCATCCATCAACCTGAGACATACAGGTGTTTAGCCTCTTGTGCCTGTAATTACACCGGCCCTTCAAACCGAAACACACGCCTTGGGATAAATGTTTGTGCAATCTTCAAATATTTATTCCGGGTGTTCTGGGTGTTTTCTAGTCATCTAGTAGTACCCATAACACAAGCTCTGCTTTGCTTGGGGCTAAATGATGCAGTGTGGATTGTCCAGCATTATTATTACTATAGTTACACTGTGTTTTGTCTCTTTCTTTCTTTCTTTTAGTGTTAATGCTTTCATAGTTAAGCACAATACAAAGAACTCTTGAAAGTTTTAACAGAACCTGTGGAGTACCGTAATCCACTTAAAACGTTATCAGGCCTGGGAGCAGCTGACTACTAACATACCGCACCGGATGCATAATTTTTTAACCCTCTTCAAGTACCTCGAGATTGCTATACTTTGCATTAAATTGTGTGGGCTTTTAGGGGCATTTTAAAGGATTACGGGTGGGGTTTTTTTTCATTCTAGGTTGTGCTCGTTTTGCTTTGTAAATACCTTAAAGGTATCGGCTGGTGTAAACTGTCGGCGATCCACACTGACATTAATGACCGTCCTTTTCCCTATCGCGGAGATGTACGGTTATGATGCGAAAATCCGCGATGCTAAGAAATTATCGCGATTAGATTCTTTTCGTTTTACATTTTTGCTACGATGCGAAAATGAGAAGGGGAAAGCGGTACGGTAATAACTGAGGGATTTTGGCGAAAACAATAATTCTGTTCTGAACGTATTTAGTTGTTTTACTGATTGGTTAATTAAATAGTTAATGATTTTTGTTTGCCAGTATCTAGTAGTAAGTTAACCGACAGTCTAATACTATAAATAGTATAAGTAGTAAATACTATAAGTAGTAATGCATTATTTATAGATAATTAATGAATAGTTTTTAATTGGTCTCACTGCTCAGTTAGTAGTAACTCTGCTTTCTGTACTGTAGGCTATGGGTTCGATCCCCACCAAGAACAAATATTTGTGTATCCAAAGTTTATTGATAGAACTCAGAACTAAAAAAAAAATTGTGTGACGGTATTTTGCACGTTATATTTTACCCGGCGGTTTAAATATTTGGGTGTATCCCCGAACAATGGCGAATGAGTAATAAGCCAGAGAATTTAAAATTTAAACCGTGCTATAAACATAATCAGTTTTATTAATCAAAATGTAGGTAGATACATAGTTTGGAACAATTTATTGGACAGGCAGCTCGTTAAAAGGATGAGCGGTAAAGCTCTCCGTTTAAATAATGTGCGTGTTCTGGTAATGCATGCTTTTTAACTTTTCACAAATTTATTGAATAAGTTTACACATGTAATATTTTGTTTACTTATAATAAAAAAGCGAAGCGCGCGTGATTTCGTCCACGTGCAGTTATTTTCATACAAACTTTAACCCTTGCTGTACCCGTTTAGGGGTTGAATTTCAGGAATTCCTTTCTTTGTACACCTTTACAAACCAAGACAAATACACCCTGAATATGTCAAGTCTCTGCAACCAGTGGTTTAGGCTGTACGTTGTTTATATGTCAGTCAGTCAATCAGTCAGTCAGGACAAATATTCTAATAAGTGGTAAAGAAGATTATGTTGTACCTACTACCGTAGAATTAACAACCGATTGAAAATAAAAGTTCTCAAAGATGAAGTTATATAGATGACCATGAACTGAAAGACGAAGTGTAATAGGTACGCCTCCCGCCTGATGAAACGACGTCATTGTAAAAAAGCAGCCAAGTGCGAGTCGGACTCGCGCACGAAGGGGTTCCGTACCATTAGCAATAGTAAAAGGTAAAAGAAACGATTATTATATGAGAGCCACCAAACATTTTTTTTTCTCTTTTTTAGTATATGTTGTTATAGCAACAACAGAAAGTAAATAAGTATTATATCAGTTACCTGGTTCCATAATACTAAGCTCTGTTTAGTTTGAGGCTAGTAAATGTTGTGTCAAAATGTCCACGAATATTTATTATTTACTATAGTCAAGTATTCAAAGATACAATCACATCAAAGTAATCCTAATACAAACGATCAAACCAAACCAATTTCTCATTGTATTAGTAATGAAGCTACAAAAATCTCGTAAGGAAAACAAGGGATACCTTTTAAGTACTCAATCCCTTCCACCATAAAAGAGAAATAACTCGAGCAAAACAAGAAACGGTTTTAGAGCTACACAATAATAGTGGGTATCGTAATGGCCAGCGTTGAATTAATTAACGCGTAGTACCGCGTGCAAAACCGGCAGGAAAACCGACAGGTGTGCTCGAGGCTTTATAACACCATTTCAGTACAGGGTACACGAGCGAAACGCTTGAGAGATTGACCGAAAACCCCCCACCGTGGTGAGCTTTTATAGTAACCTTTCTGTACAATAGAATTTTTTTACAATTAAAACATTCTTATTTAAATAGCTCTAACATCTACGGGTATGTATAAACCGGTACTCACATTAAATTCAAAGATTAAATACAGCGTTCTGTTAATCAAATCGTTTCCCGAATAAATGGAGTAGAGACAAATCAATAACGTTGATTCAATTTACAATTGTACGTACATCACCAACGTATCAATTGTTCAATCTAAGCGGAGACAGATAAACGCACAGATCCGACGATCGTTTTCCGATGAAAAAGACTCGAGATTCATCGATAGGATGCGCGAGTCCCAAAGTGAAAAATGTACATTTGGATGGCGTTAATTCGTTTAATTTCCGGTGAGAGGGCGGCGCGGGGAGGGGGGACAGTCCGCTTAGATTAATTCAGCGCCGAGCCTGTCACAGATAAGGGCACTGAAATAAATTGAAAATGTTCAGAGATTGATTTCAATCTTCTCGAGGATATATCGAAGTTGGCCACAGCAAAAATGACGCAGAATTCTTATCAAGAAATTTTCATCCCATCATCAGTTACGCGAAAAAAACAGCGAGCGTAATAAATAAATTAAACTTTTCTTCAACCGTCAGGAATGAGCGAGCGTTCAATTTTAAATAGCTCGAATGAAATGGCAGCAATTTTCAATTTGCCGCTGATACAAGCAGCTGCACAGTACCAATATTTCTTATCGCAGAAGCGCGATATTAAAATGTTCTACAAATTATACAGTGTTTCATTTCAGATTTTCACAAATGGTCGAATCTGAACATTGTCTATTAAATCGTTTATAAAATGGGTAAATTAATGCAATCGGCTGGAGCGAGTCGAGATGGGGAACGTCGTTCGGGGCGTTCGTGATCCGCATGTCGAATGAGCACAAGTGCCGCTTTGGACCCTTAGGCTCTGGCTCGTGCCAAGAGCCCGGCCCGGCCATTTACATATTGCGATTTTATATCAATTACAATTAGTAGACATTACAATTATGGCCATTTCGTAATCAATATCCCAGCCTTGGTTTAGCAAGTAATAGCAATTTATATTATAAATTGAAACACATCGTTATTGATGTTATCTTGCCATTTCTATATTTTACAACGGTACTAAAATGTCATACAAAACTATCTGCTACTTCACAATTGCAATACTAAAACAGACAACAATTCGTACTAAATGTACTGTACGTATAATAATGAGTGTATTTAGCTCGCTAAACTCTTCGTAGTCTACCGCAGCACTTTTGCAAAGTAAATGTGACAAGACTGCGCAAACAAACAACATAAACTTGCAAATGAAGACGCACCGCAGCGAGCGCACCTCCACACAAACACACCGCATTCGCGTTCCAGTGAAATTCAGAGAATCAAAACGTCCGGACATGAAACAAATTGATTGGTGCAGAGGCGCTCGAGCCGCGCCAAGTTCGCCGGTAGATTGGTAATAGCGCATGCTAAACTTATTAGCCAAACGGAAAATGGTATTAGCAGACTGCAGCACGGTGCCGTGGAACTTCGTTGGGTAGGTACATCAAAGTTGACAGTTGCACGTAAGTGATTGTTGCCGCCAATCAAACGCCAGCTCGATTGATTCAACTGCGTGCAGAGGACGAATTAAACCAGTAAATCGTGTTAAAAGGCGAGGGTTGGACATACTTCGTGAAAAAGTAAGCGTTTAATTCGTACGATAACAAACGTCAACGTGGTACGGCTTCCAAACGTTAAAACAATTTAACCTAGGTAATCCGCGATGTCAGACGATAATAAGAGTGACATTTAGAGAATCCGAGCGCGGTTAATTCTGCAGGCAGTTGCGACCGATTGTGACACCGAGTAAGCCTTGTTGGCAACAGTAAACCCATCAGGTGCGAACCCGCACTATGCAGACTTAATATCACTCTGCCTGTCAGCAAAACTAACTTCGTTTCAAATTGGGAGTTGGGTTTTTCCGTGTACTTTTTATTGTTTTATATTTTGGCTGTCTGTAATTTAGTGTTACATCCTGTACGTTTGCTTGCTTTTTACACGAGCTTTTACGTTGCATAATTTACAACGTTAAATAAAATTCTTTTACGTGTGTTTATACATGACTGAATCTAAGAACTCACTAACGATGTTCAAACGTTTTATCTACCCAGACACCCCTGCAAAGCCATTAACTAAGAACACAAACTGTCACATTACATTACTACTACACTATCCATATTCCGTCAGTTACGAAAGCAATAGCTTTATGGCATTATTTGATATCACTTTGAACTCAATTCAGGTTAATCGTATTGCGAGAAAGAAATAAAACTTCTAGTCAATGGCTTTATTGAAATACTATTTAAAATAATAGAAACAGACGACTTTAATCTCCTGGCCCAGAAAATGCCTCCTCAGATTTTTTAATCCAAGGGTTACCAATATTTTTTATTTTTTTTAATAAATAAATATAAATATTGGTGGACATTTTTACACATTATCTAGCCCCAAACTAAGCATAGCTTGTACTATGGGAACCAAATGACTGATAGAATACTTATATATATACTTTTTTTTGTAAATACATACTTAGAATACAATATAACACCCAGACACAGAACAAACATCTATGTTCATCACACAAATGTTTGTTCTCGGTGGGAATCGAACCCACCACCTACAGCGCAGAAAGCAGGGCTACTACGAACTGAGCTGTGACGGCTGTCAATTCAAGATTTTTCGAGGATATTTATGAAGGAAGTCAGAAGTACGTCCGAATATTACACGTACGTTCTTGAAATTCTATACGTGACGGGTTGCAAGTCCATCGCTGCTGCTAGAATACTAACTGGTTTCCTCACGATGTTTTCTTTCACTGTTTGAGAAGATTATCTCAATATTAAGTACACATACATTTTTCGAATAGAAAATCTATTAGTGCATGTATGAATTCGAACATAATACCTTTAGGATCAAATGGTGGGGTCGCTATCCACCACACCACCAATGTATCTAGTTGATAATTTTTGATTTAAAATATAAAAATCGTGCCTTAAAAAATAGTTTTGACAACCAGTTGCGTAGTCAAAGGTATATATATATATATTTTATGTTACCCCAAGTAGGGATAACTTTTGAAATACCTAATATAAAATCTTTATGAATTTCTCATTATTATAAAGCTAATCAATTTCTATTATCATATAAAATTATAAGGTTTCTGTTTTATTTCTTATATAAAATTCAAGCTCTTATGACGAGACGAGGAAACCTTAAATACAAACTGACTAATTTAAGCTTATATCTATTTAATGTCCCTACATTATAATACAATAGAGTTACTAAAAACTCTATGATTCAACCATTCAACAAAGACACACCACAAAGTCCATTCCATGAGTAAAACCGCTGAGGATAGTTTATCTGAGCGCAACTAGTGATGCGGTAAATCCTAGGAGTATGGCCGCAGAATACTAAATAGTACCTCGCAAATATCCTCTTTACCACAGACTGAAATTTAAGTTGTTTCCTCGTAAGATGTTAATAGTACCTTTTAGTGAACTTAGGCTATAATAATGTGTACCTACTTGAGCGATTTTTACGATACAAAGCATCATGAAGTTTGTTTTAAAAAAACCTTGGGAAGTATATATTTATTTAATGAAATGAGCATAAAACACGATCAAACTTAAAAAAATGTATAATATTTGCCAGTTTTTGCTTGAAAAAGTGGGTGATTTCTTCCGTTAAAAGAGATACATGTGGTAAGGTTACTGTGGTAATTTGTTATAAGCACCTACAAAAGAAGCTCGTATTGAAACTAAGCCTTGTTATTCTGATATCAATGTTAAAAAGACCACCCACCAGACAATTGGATGTCTCCAAAACAAATTGAGCTCATCGGCCATTTTCCGGTCATTGATACGTGCGGATAAAACCACACTTCCCGTAAAAATAAAATCTCGTTTGGTCTCGACAATTCTATTTTCGAGTAACATTATTTCCGAGTTTGAAACGACTTTAGACAATCATTTTATCTCAGAGGCTCCTTCATCGCGTTTTCATACAAAACTCGTAGTAGTGGTTACAGGGATGTTGGCCACACAATTCCCTCTAAGGATTACAGCGGAGAGAGAAAAGTAAGACGATTAATCCCACTGGGTACGGTAGCTAGAGAATTTATTATAAAACGATTCCGCTTGAGACTGAATTTACTACAATGTATTCACAATGTTGCGGAGTCGATAGAGGGTGAAATTATTTCAACGATTAATAACGATACTTGTAAGCTTTGTAGACAAATTGTGAGAAATTTCACTAAATATTCAGTCATATTAACGTGTCGTCGTGTAAACTTTAATTTTATATCTTCATTCAAACCGAATTGCATAAACCTTCTCTATTAAACCTTTGACTTTAAATACGCTGACATGGGCTTTATTATTTTTTATACTAACAAGTAAGTAAACAAGCATACGGTCCACTTTATGGAAAGCAGTTTCCGTAATCTATAGACGCTAGTAACTGTATTAACTATATTTTTACTATAACACAAAATATTTTTTAAGTGGCCCGTCAAAATCAAAGTCAAAAAGCATTTATTCAGTAATATCCGCAGAGATAATCTTGAAACGTCTTAAATCTAAGTGAATCTAGGCAATCGGTCAAAAATATACAGTGACATTTAAAATAATAAACAAAGGCTGTTTCAGATTTTTTATTAGCCTGGTTCTGCAGTTGCGTGTCAAATAAGCAACTACTTATTATCCGGAAAGGTCATTACAACCTATCGATTTTGTATAGCTTTACCAAAACATGCTACGCTGAAATGCCAAGCCTCTATTTGAGCAAATGCCAGCGTAATAATCCATCCAAACTTGCAATTTCAATAAAATATCATACTCTTTATGATATTTAATGGAAAAGTTCACTTAAAATATAGCACAATAAATTGCAACAACCTTCTTTATTTTCGGAAGTGTCACGTCAAGTCTTCAAATGCGTACCTGCTAGCAATCTGGTTTTCGTTAATGTTTAGTAGCAGTACTATAAGCAGCTACTATATAATACTACTAAAGGCCTCGTTCAGGTAAGTACTACAACCACGCCTGAAAAGCGGTTTGAAAAGTATGAGTGCTCACCAGCACTCATACTTAAATTACAGGCGTATTTTTTTAAAAAGAAGTCTTTTTTCACTTGGATCTTATTTTTACTTATTGACCTTTGATTTTACCAAAAGTAAAACGATACTATTAGAACTTTGACGTCACATTAGAAGGATCGTTTACGTTACGCCAAAAACAACAACAGAATCCACTCAATCTGCGCGTATTCATTTTCTTTAGCATGGCATTCTGATTTAATCCTATATGTCACTGTCAAATTAGAGACACTAAACCATAGGCGTATCAGCCACAGTGACATTTCTAAACATGAGGGGGACAAATGCTTCTGACATTCAAGTGTACCCGACCTTGGTCCTAATGTAGAATAACAGAAGGTTTGCCCTCCAATTAGGAATGTTTAACGTAATATTATAGCTGTATCGTGGATATAAATCCTCTTTGAAAATTGAGTGACATTATGTTCTTGCTGCCTGTTTTCTGGGGTAGACGTTTTAGAATTTTCTTGTTAGGCTTTACTGGGTTAAATATATTTTGTGTAATTAGTAACGACAGATCTAATAGCTTAGTTGGCTCTGTCTCCTTATGCTGTAGGTTGTGAGTTGATCCCTACCGAGGTTAAGTACTTGTGTGATGAACATAAATGTTTTTTTCATCGGGTTGTTATAATTTACTATAGTATAAGTTAGCTGCACTAGAATGTGTACAATTCTTAACTTTCAAAATGGCATAGCAGCATTATAGCCAAAATAAAAAAAAACATGAAATATTTAACAAGGTAGCTTATTTTGTGAGTATTTGGCATGTAAATATTTATAATGACGCTGTCACAGCATTTTAAAGTCAAGAATCGTATTCATTTTAGTTCAGTCAGCTATAGTATAGTGTAGTGTCGTGAAGTCATTTAGTTAGCAAAAATATGTTCAAAAAAATTAGGGATCCTTAAGCTTAAAACCCGTGTGAAGCCGGAACGGGCCCCTAGTTCAATATATATTAAATTAATTAACTACGCTCACAAGTATCTTATAGGAAGTCTAGGGGGCAATGTAGTCTGATATACATCTAAACACTACTTAAGTGAGTGCGTGTAAACATATAAGATAGGTACGCAATAGTTAATTTGGGTAATTTGATAAATGGATACATGAATATAAAATCAAACTTGTCTTACTTTTAAACTATCTAAACAGCGATAGCAAGTTTTGTTCTTGGAAGGAGACGGTGAGGAGGGTAGGCGGTGGGGAGGGGAAAATGACGTCACGGCTGACGGTGTAAATAATTGCTCTGTCGAACACACCTGCCGGGGAAAGAAAATTAAGCGAAACGCAATTTGACTGAGTGATGAAGCACCTACAGTGGATCACTTTAATGAGAAGTAACAGACGAAAAATTGTTCTTTGTTTAATATATTTATAATTTATTCGAGTTATTAAATGCTGCTTCTAAGACTGGGAAGAAATGAGGTGTTATTTATATGTAGATTCTCGATTTATTTCAGTAGTTTTCATAATTTAATTTTAAGCTACAGCTGATGGAATAAGCATCACCTATAACAAAACGTTTCCTTGTAGGTCACGCACGTTAGTTACGTGCCCTACGACGTATTACACTGCGTCCACCAACCTGAGGCATACAGGTATACCAGAGTTAAAGAAAGGCGACTCAAGCTTTTTTAACTTAGTGCTGAATAAACAATAAAAGAAGCATTGCTTCATTAAATAAATAAATAAAGTCAAGAAAAAAAACAACAGTGTCAGTCTGAAAATAAGTAAACAGTAAATTTAATGAAATTCCGCAAAGAAAAAGTAGTTTATATAAAATGTAAACGTATAAAATACTGTGGGTGCTGACAGCAACACTGTACGAAAGCAATGCGATGACATTTGTCGCGCGACACACGAATCACGATCGCGTTTATGCCCTTCTTGCATGATAACCCTCCTTAAAGACGACTATACTTACGTCAATCTAGTCCCGAAAGCTCGTAAAAAGATACTCTTTTATCCAAATTACTATCGGATTACTTTTTATTTCGTCGAAATAACCCACTCCGGATAATTAGCGATAACGGTTATGGCCCGCGGCCGCGACTAACTTTTGTCGCGAATTTTTCCACGCCCAAATTGCAAAGGTAACAACACAGTGTCCGACTGTTTATTAACAAATTCATAAACATTGACTCGCGAATAAAACGGTGGCGAACCGTGCTCCTGGCGCGACCAAACACGCTCCATATTTTCATGGGATTCAAATAAAAATAAAGTGGATGACCGGGGGCGGTCTAATTTAATATGAGTGTGGGACGTCTCGTCATACGGATGATGTACCTGCTTTCATTTTATTGCTTAGGCAGATGACTGAATACAAAAATATCCGAGCGGACAGCCGGCCGGCGTTTGTCAGCTGTTAAACAGTTTTATTATTGCCGGACGAACATCGCGCAGCCTATTTGCATAATTGAACGGCCACTTGGAAGCACTAGCATTGTTATACTCCGCCGTTCCATTTGTCAGATTCGCCGTATCATATATGCATGTGGCTCATAACGAGAGCCGCACCGTTTTTCTGGACTATTCATTATTTTGCCTTTTGTATTGTTTGTTATCCGTCGGGCACTCGTGTCCTAAGAACGGTCGACGTAGAAAATATAACACAATGCCGACTTCCCTCCCTATAGACACAACCAACCGCATTTTTGTTACATGAAGTTGAAAGGGCTTAATCTGGAACTTGGTCAGGTAAAATAAACATTTGGCTGCTGTTGTACTCCAACAACTCAAAGCCGAGATCCAAACCACAGAAATATCTATTTAAAAAAATACTCTCGAATTACCATTTTAAATACTTATCAGAGCGTTTCTGAAGTTAGAACAATCATTAAAAATCTTAAGATCATAGGTATACATAAACAAAGTTAAGTGTCTATTTCATGTGATCAAACGACTTAATCTGGCATTGTTTGTTAAAGAACCAGGTGAGTAGGAGTACATAGCATCTGATCAGGGAACAATAAAAAAGTCGTAAAATTCTACAGTGCTGTAGAAAAACTGGCGTTATCTCTAGCGCGTAAATGTTTAATGGTATGATGTTGCCCGTCCGTGCGCACCTCGTGATTCGATTTTAAAACGACGACTTTTAAGTAGCCGTGACGAGAATAACTTTTACTGTAGCCTCTTGAGATAAGTTTTAAGTGGTTTGATACGCGTGTGGACGAGTGTAGATAAAAATAAATACTTGTTCGAAAGCGTAAATGCTATTCAAGTTTTTTGTAAAGAATTTACATAAATAGTATTTCAATAAAATGTTTGTTACCACTGACATTCATAATAACATTACTACAGCATTATTATTCTATTATTCAACACATTCATTAAATAAAAAAAACTTGAATTTACTTTAAATATCATGTTCAAAATAACTTACTATACCACGCAATTGTAGTGTGGAGTTCATGTAAGTACATACAGTTTATGTTTCTAGAGTTTTTTACTAAAGCATAATAAACGTGGGTAACACAATAACTCAAGTAATAATAGGTATCATACTGTAACTATGTATATAAATACATAGTTTATAGTCACGCGCCTTGCGGGTTTTGTACATCATATTAAGTATATCAGTCATCTAGTACCCATAACACAAGCTCTGCTGAGCTTGGGGCTAGATGATGCTGTGTGGGTTGTCCAGCATTAATATTTCTAGGAACAAAAATGTGACAGGTGAAAAACCCATCGCAGCTGCTCTAATATTCCTCCAGATGTTTTTTTCCATCGTTTAAGAACTGATAATAATAAAACTAACTATCAATCTTAAATTGTCAAGAATTGTATCATATTGCAAAATTTAATCATCGTGCAGGACTTTAAACTAATTTTTTTTAAGGGTTTCGTGTTCTACGTTTTAAGGTTCGCAACCCTAAAAATGAAGAAATGAACATACAATACAGGGATAATTATAATGATCAAGTAATAAAGGTTACCGTGGTCGAACGGTAGCTCAGTACTAAAGTCAATACGATTATCTAGCCTTACAAGTACCTGCAGGGGTGTATTATCACCGGTGGTAAGTATAATAACGAGGAATATTTGCTTATTTATGTTGTTGCCACTGCTAAATATTCACCAAAATGTAAATTTGACTCGGTCGAATGAATTTTGATTTAACTGTAACGCAGCTTTATTGTTTGTAACGAAATCAATTTACCTTTTGTATGATTTATTTACCGTACCTACCTGGTTATAGAACTTATTTTGAAAATATTTTAACTAGTTTCAGTAAATTACAGACACGTGAGGACATTAGTATGCCTGAGGTATTATTTGTATTTGATGGACGCAGAGGAGTGAGTTGTAGGGCAGGTTCCTAACAAACATAACCCGCAAGGCAATACTTTGTTATAGGTGATGGTTACCACTTAACATCAGGTGGGCCATGTGCTTGTTCTTGATGCAAGTCGTATATATATAAAAAACATAGGTATACTAAATCACGGTCATTTTACGTCGTGCGTGAAATATATCGTCACACTGGTTCATTTACAAGGACCATTTAGGACTACCATACCTAAACCATGACAATGACCTAAGAGCCCAGAGTGATAAATAAAAACCGGCCAAAAGCGAGTCGAACCCGCGCACGAAGGGTTCCGTACCATTATCTAAACTAAAACAGCAAAAAAAAACACGTTTGCTGTGTGAGAGCCCCCTTGAATATTTATTTTATACTGTTTTTTAGTATTTTTTGTTATAGTGGCAACAGAAATACATCATCTTTGAAAATTTCAACTCTCTTACTATCACGGTTCATGAGATACAGCCTGGTGACAGACGTACAGGCCGACAGACAGACAGCAGATTCTTAGTAATAGGCATAACTCTTTGGGTACGGAACCCTAAAACCTAACATCTGCTTACAAGTCGAATAAAAAAAAACAATAAACTTCACAGAAACGAACCGATTTTATGTAAGAAATATTTGATTATGTAACTGTAGATTCCTAGTACCAGGAATAATACAAAATCTTTCCAATGAATCCCTATGTTCTCGCATATTTTTATTAAAAGCGAAATTAATCGAGGGCCTTCCCAGACATCAAAACAACCCCCCGGCCATTGTTAGAGATGATTACAAGGGTAGCTACATACTTTACAAAGTGAAAATGTTAATTATTATTACTCTGATATAGGGCACTTTTGTGTTTATAAGACTTTTAGGGTTCTCTGATTTTTTGTTTGATTGTAATTTTATTTATGCGGAAAAGGAAGTACTACGATCATGCCTATTTCTGCCACCAAGCAGCTTGCTGTGTTTTGATTTAAAGGAACCCGCAGAGTCTTAGCAACCGTATACCTCAAGTTGATGGACGCAGAACCGTGCATCGTAAAGCACGTTTCTGATGAATGTGAACTACGAGGCAATGCCTTGTAAAGGTAATGGTAACCACTTAACATCAGGTGGGCCAGTTACTTGTTCCATCAGCAAGTCGAACAAGAACTCTTGATGGTACGTTTTTGAAGCTCTCAAAATGAATTTTGAGCTTTTGTTTACTCAAAACGTATAGGTACTGCCACAATCTAATGATCAAAGCGTATTCATTAATTTTCTTACAATACAATGAAACACGAATGAATGAACCCAATTACTTCAAATGCAATTAATAGTCTCGAATAATGGTGCTTGTGATTTATCAGTAATAGCTGGCTGATTGACGTTTTTAATTTGCCACTAGAGGGAGCTACCTGCAAGCCAAGATTATACGTACCTATATAACCACCAGTTATAAACGGCCTCTTTAACTAATAAGTGCAGGTGCATTTACGATCAAATAGAAATAGATCCAAAAATTACATTTAGCATAATATAATATGTGCCCAAATTTTACAGCAGCAGTTGAATAAAAAAACCGCCCACCATTAATTGGCTCCAACGCAGAGATTGCGCGTTCTAATGTTTTCTAGGGCGTCATATGGTTATCTTAATCATAATAAAGTTTATTATTGAATTAGTTTTACGTGTATGGTCTGTGAGTTTCTTGGCATTTTTAATAATCCATGGCAATCAAAACGAATCCAACAACCCCACATGCCCAAAAAACAAGTTTTCATTTCACAATGATAGTACAATATTTTAGATAAGAGACTACATTACTTGTGACCTAGTTTTACAATGAAATATAAATTCAATTTAAGTGTGGCCCAGCTGTTTATAGTAAAAGCTGTGTCGAGGTGAATTTAGAGGCGCCTCTAACTGTCAAAGATGACAGCGAATTCCCAGCCAGCAGACAGCATAGGCACCTATTTGTATATGAAGGCTACGATAGTTCATGTTTAACCTGTCTAGCTTCGGAATTAGATGCGTGTGGGTGCGGTTAGGAAAGTACTAGTAATTTATAAAGCGATTTTAAAACGATTTAAGTGTCTTAAAAACGTGAAAGCATTTGATTGTAGTTTTTAAATCTGGATACGAATATGTATATTGCTAAATTAACGCTTACTCGTCGTAATTAATGAAATATATTGTTGTAGGTATACACAAAAATAAAGTAAGTAAAATAAGAGAAAAACTAACGCGACTTTAATCTCCAAGCACGGTAGATATCTCCTCATATTTCTTAGTACCAATTAATCAAAGTAAGTAAATCGGAGGTGTGACCAGATTTCATTTGGTACATACCGACATTTTGCAGTAGTTTGTATTCTATACGTGACAGGTTACAAGCCCATTGCCGCTGCTAAAAAACTTGCTAATTTCCTCACAGTGTTTTCCTTCACCGTTTGACTGCATTAGCATAAATACGATCTGTTCGAAAAATTCAGTGTTTGAATTTGGGGTCTCAAAAACGGTCATAATATGTTTTTTCATAAAATCTTAAAATAATAATATTTTTTTTAGATGGAAAGATATGGATCATCCAAATCATAAGACACTATCTGTAGGAGATGTTGGAAATATGATTGACTTGGACAGAATAACTGGCATGGAGAGGTATAGGTGAATGGAATCCACGCACAGCATACAGAAGACAGTAAAACCTGAATAAAAAAGGTAATACGCGATAAATACCCGTGTAATATAAGTCTTCAAAACCTGAATAATTCAGTTATCGTAAGAATTTTACAGAAGGTGAAGTTAGTCTGTGTATGAAGAAACGAATATATTGCGGGATTTTTCTGGCATGCCGCGCTACAAACATCATCAATGATACATTGCACCTTAAAAAAAGAAGCAGCTTGCAACCATGTTTTGATATCATTTTACTAATTAAACCCACTCAAAATTAGCAAACCAACTATCACCAATATGACAGATCACAATATCTTCTGCCTACCATTTAGCGTTAGAAATCCATTTAGCAAACTTCTGTTATGTTTTCTAACTGATAACTATATCAGTAAAGTATGCAAATGAACATTTAAATGATCGGTCACGAGTTGCGCAAATTACTTTCGTGAAGCACCCACTAAGTGAGTGTTAGACCCACCACAACAGGCTTAGCGACCTCCAAGTGAATACCACTGTTAAACAACAAATCGTGCAAGCTATTTAATTGCTTAATTTCACGTTTTAGAGTGCAAATTTGATTGATTTGGATCAATCACGTCAGTTGTTATTCGCTTGATCAATTATAACCTTCTATTTGATTTGATGCCCGTTTGTCCTTTGGGATATTCGTCGCTAGCTTTGGTAGCAAAGTTTAAATTAATTCTTGATTGATAAAGTAAACCTCAATTTTGTAATTTTGAACCTTTACAAGCTTTTATATTACAACAAACAATGTAGAATAACCGTGTTTGTAATTATAAAGATTAGAGTTGGACAGAAAGAGTGGTGGCTTTGAAGACACGAGAGGCTTTGGTAGACCAACAACCAGGGGGTTGGCATCTTTGCTGTACAAGAAAAGGCCGGAATGCAAAAGGCTCGAAACAGTCAAGCGTGGCGTCTAATAACTTATGTCTAGTATTGGGTTACGAACTGTCTATGATGATGATGAGTTGGTTGGTAGAGTGGGTTCGTGGTTTTCTGGAGTTGTTAGTAGCAACATGTTTCCTCTATTTCAACTGCGGGCAGTAATATTTTTGTCTGGGGCGTGTGAACGTGCACCGTGAAGCAAGACAAACGTATAAATCTGGACGCACACACACATACGTTGCGTGTTCTGCTCTGTCTCGGATTTATGGGTTTTGCCACTTACAGCCACTGTCGAATTTTACGAAACATTTACTTAGTTTGCTACCATTCGATATACACCATAAATATTCATTTCCGATTCTCTCGCAGACACGTTGATGAAACAAAACTCGTTTGCAACAAGAAAAAACAATTTGATATGCTCTTATACATTTACTTCACATAAACAATTTATTGCCAATTTAGGATGAAAATAAGATTTGAATTGAATTTAAGCTAAGCGAAGGGTGCGAACGGTTTTCGACTAAAAATACCTTATACCTACATGATTCTCCCAATTTAAAGCTATAAACACACTACGATACGATATTGCTGCATATTTTTATGCGAATTTCCATTTGGCCGGCTGATGTTCGCGACCCAATGAGTAAATTTGCAGCGAATCGCGTGTGACATTTAATTGACAAGTGAATAAAATGTGACGTAGTGATGTTGACGGAAACACTGAACATGTTGTGAGTGTGTTGGAACCAACCGTGTGCCGCAGGCCTGAACACCGGTCGGTAAAATAATACAAAAAACAATTTAAATCGTCCGCGGAAGGGTGGTCCATCCGCGGTCACATTCGCCGAAATATTGTTAATTAAAATTGTTTAATACTTTGTTTATATTGGGAGATTAATATCCTGCGGTTGTCGAACCCATGTTTGCATTGGGCATTACCTATGCTTCAAAATGTTAAAAGTAGATTATAGAGCCTTTGCTGTAGTCAATGATTATAATTAATGTTGTTTTGGTTAATAGGTTAGTTACATCATTTATATTGATCTGTTTTAAAAATATAAGGATAACGATTTAATGGATTTGGTTGGGAATCTACTGAAGCTTTTTGGTGAATGGTAAATCTGTGTTAAATGAGATATGAACAGGTTTAGGCATAAACATGGAAGTATAAAGCAAGAGTCATGATAATTACGAGTCTCCGACGGGCTCATCCCGCACACCTGTTGCCACCGACTTTAACTAAAATTTAGTAGCATACGTGTAACCAGCCTTATACGCAACACTTGTATATAATTTTCTAGCGGTTAAGTGATATTACTCATTTGTGCGCAACACTGTACCATACATTATTATTTTATATCCTGGAAATGTTGAGATAAAAGTTATCTGCAATTATTATCTACATTGTTTTTTCACAGAATTAAAAACGGACGTAAATGTATTAAAACTTATCAACGTTTCAGCGAGCGTAGTACATAGACTTTTCGCAAAGTGTGTGTGTTAGAATAGATGGTATTTCTGTTAGCAGAATATCACTGATACAAGTTTAGGACAATGGGTGCAGAATACAGAAACATTGTTTGCACATTAACCTGGAGCATAACAAGTTGTAGCACCGAGGCAGTATATCACAAGGCTACGTATTTGTCTAGCTTCGAGTGCATTTTGTTATGTCCTCTACTATCACACCCTGCCGTGCTCTGCTTATGAAACAGGTCTAGAACTACCGACAGTAAAACTTTCGGCAGAGAGTTACATTGGAGCTTTGGAGCTAACTAAATAGAGGTTTTGCACCCGAGCCTTTTCATGGGCGTCGTCTTTACACCGATTTTATGTAGCATGAGCAAAATACAGCTGTAATTTCAACATGAAAATGTATATTACTCTGAATCCTTAGTAGAATCTGACAATGCGGGGATTTTTCGAAAGAGCCTCAGGCTAGGTGAGGGTAGGCGCGACTCCAGTTTGTTACATAAAAATCCCTTTATCGCGACGTAGGTCGACAGATTACTTTCTTGTTAAGAGGATGAAAACAAGAGTTAGTTCGTTTTCTACAAGGATATAAATATGAACTTTTTTAGGGTTCTTTTCTTTTTTTATAACGGTACTGTACATTTTAGGCGCCTTTTATTACACTATTTCAGAACAAACGGCTGAAAAGAAAGACCCCCATTTTTTACCGTTTTGCCGGAAAGTTTTACTGTGCGTTACTGTTTATTTTTGTGGGGTCAGACCAGAACATAGTGTTACATTGTTTTTTTAGTATTCGATAGTAAAGACAATATTTTATGATGAATAATAAATAATGTAATCAGTGCATTTATTCATCCGGTTTTCTGAAATGATCTCTCGGACGCGGCGGCAAACACGCAATTTGTCGTCGGCGTTAAATCGACCACAAACAAAACGGTTGGTGGTCGTACTGTCGCGCCATCATTCACCTGTGGTCGTCCATGGTAATGAGATGGACCTACTGTTCAACATATTAGGCTGATTGCAATTGTGCGCAGGCCACGTGAAGCGACGACCGCACCTACCCGCATCACGATTGAAACAGCACGATGCTTTCGGAAATTCGCTTGTGATTAAATTATTGGATAATGTAAATTGAATAAACCTTCCGACTGTAAATGCAATATATTTTGTTAGTGCTTGAACATTTATAACGAAATTTAGTGGTTTAACATAACCTTACACATTAATTGCTACGCTATCAAAATCCAAACTTGAAACAAATGGGGTAAGGTTAAACGATTACACTTTGAAATAAATTTTAAAAGTGACGAAACTGATAAGAGGCATGTAAGCAACACCAGCTAATTACCAGGTACGAGCGACCCTTGAATTGCATGGCAACAGACCATTACTTAAAAACCGCGATAAACATCAATCAAAAGAACAATTTCACGATAGAATAAACAATGGTTGATACATAATGCGGATTCCCGTTTTGTTTGTCGAAAGCCGCAGAGAGAAAGCGGGTAGCGTGACTTGTGCGTCATTACTCAGCTGTGGTCGGTAGGTAATGATATGGCCCCTCTGTCCACGCCGCGTACTCACGGCCCGAATTCCTAGCAAGTTCCAAAAATAAATTAAAATGCGGTAAACAAACACAAAATGTCCCAAAAGGTCATGAAAAGAGAATATAAACAATGTTAGAATTAAATTTATTTAAAACTAAGTTTTAGCATCTAGTCATGAGTTTAAAACAACAGTTTTACTAATAAGCTCGGCGTAACTTTACAATAGTTATAGCGTGTCTTTTGCGTTTTCAAGTTCACAAAAAAAAAGTTCAACAAAACATGTTGTAAATACTTCAAAGTTATAATACCACGTAACAAATATTATTTAATTTATTACTAACAGGGTAACAGCTTGGTTAGTTGCGTTGACAAATCATTACTTTAAAAATAATTACGTTACGTTACCTACCTACTTATCTTACGTTACGTACTTATGTTATGATACATAAGTTACGTACGGTTTAATTAACCTAGTTTGTCGGTAGCTTGTTCAATACATTTAATTGATGAAGTTATTTTGAGCCCGAAAGAATATTTAAAAGCTGTAGTAATGTCCCAAGAAAAAGTCCGATAAAATAAGTCATAAAAAATTTCCCTAAAGCATTTATTTTCTTCATTCCTCTAATGCCTTATCAAACGAAGTCTTCAGCGTCCAAAGTATAAAGATACTTTAGTACTACATCGAGAGCATTGCTTTAATTTCGGTGACAGTAAATTTATTGAGCCCATAAATAAAAGTAATTGTTAAAAACAGGCAAAGATTTTTTCTCGTAATTTTATTACGAAAAAGTTGAGGACATTAAAGATCCCATTTGATATACTTCGTGAAAACTTTGACGATATAGCGCAAGGCAATATTATAGACTTTTGAAGCCGTTTCTGATGGTTCTAAATCATCTAATGTAACTTGTCAAAGTTGGAACCGTAGAAAACCGATGGACTCTTCAAAAATAAAAATAAAAATCATACCATAATTTTAGCTATGCAGTAAAAAAATATTTTAAGAGCAGAGTATGCGTGAGGCCCAAGCACGAACTTTACAAAACAAAATAATTTACTCTAAAAACTTTAATGTGTGAATAACAAAGTGCTAAAACCACACGTCACAAAGCGGTGACACCTGATTCACACTAAAGTAATTTCACACAACTGCGACAAACTTTCTTCCTTAAACACTAGTTTTGTAAATAACGGTAGTCGTTATATGACGATCATTTTGTAGCAAGATGAGTGAAATTTTAGGGTTGGCAAATATTCTTAAGTTATCAGAATGCTCAAAGTAAAATACGAATAGCATTTATATAATTAAAATTATCAATTATGGCTGTTTTCGGCCCCATATAGCACTGCTTTAATAGTGTCAGTGAAATTAAAGTAAAGTAAAGATTTATTTGGTTGAAAGCTTAAAACAAGACATAGGTAAACGAACAAACATATTGACAAAAATAGTCACCACTCAGCAATACGCTAGTGAAAAGTAGTTCGTCAGAAATGCAAACTGAATTAATTGATAGTTCAACCTCATCATTGACAGCCCGTAGAAGTCACTGCTGGACATGGGCCTCCCCCTTACGTTTCCAGGAAAAACTATTTTCAGCCTTTTCTATTCATTGGCATTGGCTTCCTGCAATCCCAACAATGTCAGTCTATCGCGTAGGAGGGCGTCCTATGCTTCGTCTTCCGGTTTGAGGTCTTATTCAAAAACCTTTATTCTCTAAGTGGCTAAAATACAATAATCTTTATTTTGGTGAATAAATGATTATTATTATTATTTTATAGTAGGACATAATGGGATATCTAATGCAAACCCCAACACCAAGAATATTGTATTTGTACCTGTGTTCAAGCAAATAAAATTCTGATTTCTGATTTCTAACAGAATTGGTAGTTACGGCCTTATTATAACAGTGACTGTTACTTAAGAAAGTACAGCTAAGCATAACTGGGGTTCTTCAGTCACATTAACACGAAACTTAAGTGCAAGTTATTCACGCTTGTTTTGGTCGTATTAAAGGATTCCTGAAATAATTATCACAAAGCAACTTACGCACCCATTATTATCCATCTAAATTACTGAGGCCAAGTTAATTACAGTGGATGAAACTTAGAGCTCAAAGAGTGTTATTCCGGTATTCCATTCATTTAAAGCTCTTTACTTTTCAACTCTTTTTATTTTTCTTGGTGTGTATTTTTTTAACTTATCTGTATACTAGCTTGTCACCCACAACTTTGTCCACTGACTTTTAGTATTTATTGTTATATTTTGGGTACTTTACACAATATCTAAATAAATTATAGCCTATGTGTTATTTTGATGTATGAGCTTTATAATTGTAATGTATCATTAAAGTCCATTTAGTAGTTTTTCATTAAAGAGAATATACAAAGCATTGCTGCGCAGGTCACGTTCGTTAGTAGCGTGTCCTACGATACACTGCTCTGCTTCCATCGAACATGTGCTTGAAAAATCATATCATCGAAAATCATAAAAAAATAATGTGTCGAAATTTCATATTTTAAAGCTCTGTAAATGCTACTCACTACTATGCATTCGAATTTACAAACCTGTAATTTAAAACTTCACGAGCAAATTAGTCAAACACTATTATTAAGTTCGTTTTATTGTACGGCATGAACATAGTTTTAAAAGTATTTTGTGACATGTTTATTTTGCATTTATCTGTTTGTTAATTGAATAAACTGCGAGTATCTGACTAGCATGTTTTGAATATTTTGGTTCAGTATGAAAAAACTGGCCAAGTGCGAGTCGGACTCTTTATCTATGCTTAGTAAAAACGGCAAAAAATCACGTCCGTTATATGAGAGCCCCCTTACATATTTATTTTATTCTGTTTTTTAGTATTTGTTGTTATAGTGACAACAGAAATACATCATCTGTGAAAATTTCAACTCTCTAACTATCACGGTTCATCAGATACAGCCTGGTGATAGACGGATAGACAGACAGAGAGCGGAGTCTTAGTAATAAGGTCCCGTCTTATCCTTTCGGTACGGAACCCTAAAAAAAGGAATCACTTATTTTAATGTCACATTGATTAAAAAGATTCGTTAAAAAACAGCAAAACTAAGCAGCAGAATCTCATGTCGATAACTCCTGCTTCAAGACAATGACTATTCAATCGTAAATTTACCCTAAAGAGGTCGCCAATGGGTTTGGCTGTGTCATTTCCCACACTCACTATTTTCGTAACCCTCCTTTCATCGTTTAGTCCCTTAGGAAGTGATTTGCTAAAACACACTCCTAATGTAATATTGTGAAGGCTTCAGGTTCTTAATGCTCTATTGAGGATCAATAGTGGTTTCGATTTATAGCTTTCCGTTCTTAAGAGATCATTGTTGGCCTCCAATGGAATTATTGAGCGTATTGAGTGAACATAATATGATTTTGTTTGGTTGAATTACGCACAGGACAGTAGTCATTGTCAATGACGTATAGGCTGTCGATACCAAATTGGTTTCGATGAATATTGATACGGTACATTTAACTTGTTCAGTAAACTCAGTTTCACTGAAAAGTTGAATCAAATACTTTATAAATGCCATAAATATGTGTTTGATTGAAAATTTCAATGTAAGTAATATATAATGTATGGTACATTATATACTAATAATATTCTCTCATAGGTGGCAATTTTTCCGAAAGAAATTAATCCAAAGTTCCATCCGGACAAACATTGACGCTTTAATATTGTAGTTATCTTCGCTCACCACTTCTTGCCACATAGCCCGCCGGGGTTTGAGAACTCCCACTAACGCGTAAATGGACTTATTGCATTGCGATGCTTACCTATGGGTAAAGCCAGCGGCCCGTTAATATTTTAGTACGGGTCAGAACGAATAATAGGGTAGATTCTCGATGTTTCTCTTGTAAAATTAAATTTATGATGAGAATGTAAGTAAGGGTCGGACTGTATTTGTTTAAAATTGAACTTTATTTATTGAGGACTGACTTGAAGTAACCTTTTTATAAGTCACTGTTAGAAAGTCGTAAAATAAAATACAGGAAAATGCCTTCTTTCCTCAATTAGGAAGTAGAGCGTGTTTATATTGTCACTGGTTTACATCCGATCATCAAAATGTTATTGGTTCCTTATCATTTATTGTCACAAAACACTTGCACGCACATCGCACGTTCAAATCTACAGTAAAACTATTTTGAACTTAGACACGGCCTGACGTATCAGTTGGGCCGCTAATCCATTATTTGCAAAATAAATTCACGATAAAAAAACAGGTATGTAAGTACCTACCTCAATTTAAAGAAATTGATTATCTCAAAAGAATTAACAAACAAATACACTTATCAAGATATTCAAATATTACATAGGCTTTATACATTAAGATAAAGAAAAAGTTAAAGTGTATAGATACTTAAAAAGTAAGATAAGTTTGCAAATGTGGGTATTCAAGAAATAAATCATTTGCCTACACATTCCAACACTTTCTTTTGATCATTTTTAGGCCAAGGAATATTACCTTACAGGATGTGGCATTGAATTACAAAAATAACTCCTTCTAGATTACTATATATTATAATATTACTTACGATTTGATTGAATATACAGTAAAAGTGTACTAAAGGTGCATATAGTACGTTTATGTATGATTAATTATAGTTAGTTTAATTAAGTAGGTTGGTCAATATTTCTAAAAAATCAACTTAATTTACAGGTTACTTAAGGTTCAGATTATTAAATTAAAATATTAGAGTTTTTTAAATATTTTATTTGTACATGTCTTCTCTGTACAACGCTAGCGCGTTCCAGCAGCAGTCTTACCTACCTACAACTATTAAGCATGAGATAAAAATGGTTATCATAAATTCTCAGATGACATCAACTAATTTAAAAAAACAGTGACACTTACCAACGTATTTTCTTAAAATATTATACTGTTGGAAGAACTAAAAAACCAGCTGCTTAGTCTAGACAAAGGCATCGTCTATACGTTTCAGGAAGTGATGAAACGGTTGATCAAGCATCGTGATAGACAATGATTCTTGTTTTTGTAAATTTTGGCGCGTTGGTTTAAAAAGTATATTATCTCGTATCGAAACGTCTGGCAAACAGGTGATCACTGCTTACTCCCGTGAGATTATCTCACTTCCCGTATCCATACATCACGAGATGCATTCCGACCGCGATGCCCGCGGGAATATTGAATCCTGAGAGTCAGTTGTTTCAGATATCGACTTGTCAATTTTCTGCTTTCGTATTTTGTACCGTAATCGTGATATGTGGCGTTAATGTGGTTTTTAGTGGGTTTAGTTATCAAAACTACAAAGTATGAGACGAAAATAAATACCCTAAATGGAAGATCATAATAGTCATAAATTGTAGTAAAGTAAATACTGTAGCGCTATGAAATGTTTGTACGAAGATAACTGTTTTTTTTTGAAAGTTATTAAAAATACAAACTCAAGACAACTTAAACTAAGTTAATTGTAATACACATATATTAACAGGGGCTTTTGGTTTCCCACAAGATGCATCTAAACCCCGTGTATTCTCGTCGTTCCTGAGGGAGGAACCACGTGCAGCCACTTAGCACTCTGAGAACAGACGAACAACACATACACCCAACTCTTATACCGAAGAGGGAAAGGCTAAATTCCTTTGTGTCGAGACGCCAAGCTTAAATTGCAGCCTTACACAGTCTGAGAGCTCTACTTCAGAAGCTTTGCCGGTATTAGAATTGCCTCGACATGTACAAAAATAGCGAAATTGAAGTGTTTCGTGAAGTGAATTGAATACAAATAAGACAAAATAAAAATCAATGAAATATTTTCGCGTGAATCCTGAGTACTGGAAGGATTATGCCGCTGTTGAGGAAACACGTCGAATATTAAAAATGTAGGTGAAGCTTTTACTGCGTTCGTGATCGAATTTATGACAATAATAATTTATCAAGACTGTAAACACGGTGGTTTTTATGATTTAAAATAAAAGAATACGAGTGAAAATATCAGGACCTGAAAATACTAATTTTTTTATTTTTGACTCAAAGTAACTGTGGTACTCTCATTTATTAGGTACATAATTTAGGAACATTTTTAACATAAAATATTTATATTGTAATATTTTTGTACCAAGTTAAAATGCTATCAAGTTAGTACGTCAAAATTATTTTAGTAATAACTTTTATTCTTTGGCGAAATTTAGGTGAAACTGTAAGGCGTTTTTTAGTCTTGGTATCCCGTCTTGGTTTGAATTGAAAAATCCGAGCATAAATGATAGGTAGGTACTTTATGCACAGTGAGAAATGAAATTTTTACTCAAAAAAGCACGCATTCGATAGAAATGTGTCCCTTAGCGCGCAGGTGGCTCATGCGTCCAAATGGAATCCACTCCACAGAGATTGGTTCTGCTAGTTTTTATTCTTTAATATTTGTGAACTTTTGTTACGCATTTTATTCGCATAATAGAATTTGATTCAGGCTCCATCGGCACCTTGGATACGACAAACGTGAACACCTTTGAATCATATAATCTGATGTGACGACCGATGTGGCGCAGCGAGCGAATGTCCACCTGCGACGCAGGAAGTTCCGGGTTCGATTCCCGCCTTGCGATTTATTTGTACGATCTGCAAATATTTATTCCGGGTGTTCTGGGTATTTTCTATGTAGGTATAATAAAAAATATCTATGCATGTAATGTATTGTATTAAGTATATCAGTCAAGTAGTACCCATAACACAAGCTCTGCTTAGCTTGGGGCTAGATGATGCTGTGTGGAAATTCCAGCATTATTATTATTATAAAAATCTGTTTTGAATCACTTGGAGCTTGTACTTTAATATCCACCATAATATTTGTGTAATTTTAGGCTTTGCGTACAAACGGTAAAAATATTTTTTAAACAGGAGACAATGGAAAGTATTTGGCGAGGGGACATCGTTAATTATTTTTTCAACCAGTAAAGGTCGTAAATAAAAGTAAAGGGTGCTATTAAACGCATTATTCTCGCATATTTAATGTACTGAAAAGGTTGAAAGGCAGGTATTTTTATATTTTTTTTCAACAGATTCAACAGCTTTGCGTATGGAAATATATCTTAGAATTAAGTCATTCAACACGTGTGTTATGGCTTAAGCCAAATTTAAAAATAATGCAGTGCAGTGCTTTTCTTTTTTGCACAAACAATATAACTATGCATAGTTATTTTTTTTAAGATCATACATAGTTTTAGCAACAAGGGTAAAATACTGAATCAATTTAGATAAATTTTGATAAATTCTTTTGATATAGAATCTCGAGCGTTAGAGAAAAATTTGCATAGAACCATTCAAAAGTATTTCACTAAAATATTTTAGAATATGGTTTTGCCAAATTAAAATGGCGACAATAACTCTTGTCGTATAATATTATTTTTCTGAAGGGCGTTTTAAATTGGTAGTGTTTAAATTACAAAAAAACTGTTTTAAAATAATCAGCAGTAATATATGTAGTTTCTACAAAAAGGTCGGGTCCAAAAAATCAGCATGCTGGTACTGGTGTAATCCAATGTAGTAACAAGTGAACGGTCTTGAAGGCTTCAGTTACTTGGTCCTCTTGGTAACGCAAAATAGATAATAAAATGTATTGAAATGGCTGCGGGCCGGCTTATCCGGTTAAGAGTCAATGAATATTTGATTTCAATTTTTTTGGCCCGACGTCGCCGTGAAGAATTCACGCCATACCTAATTTGATTTTCGCCATTCCGGCCGCTCGGCGGGCAGTTTGTATTCATATTCAGTTTGAATACGCATTTGGGTTGCGTCTAGCCCAAGTTTGGTACAAATAAACAGCGGATATTTTTACATTTCTTACAGGATAACCCAACCCAACTGATTGCGTTGCGAGGATAATAACCCGCCAGTCGTATTAGGGGAGGCCTAAGGAATATTTATATTAGATTACTGTATGAACTACTCCTCTAAAGTTACATTGAATTATATAAATATGGTCACAAATCATTTGGCAAAATTTGAAGTGATTACATTTTGTGTTAAATGATTGAGTACCTTAAAATTAAAATCTTGAGGTTCAACAGTCATGTGCTTTAACTTCAGTGCAATATTAAGTACAGTGTAGTAAAATAAAGACAATTTGGGTTAACATAAAGAATTTACAATACAAGACTTTTAAGCCATTTTTAATTAGGCCTTCGAGATAACGCGTCGCACATTTAATTGTTTATCTAATTAGAAGCTGGAGAAAAAATATTATCCAAATGACACACAAAAAGGCAAAAAAGTAAAAAAGGAAAAATTCTGAATAAATCACTTTATATCTTATTGCGAAACGAAAAAGATGTTTTTCCTTCGTCTTTTATAATGAAACAGGATTCGTTTTTGCAAAGTTGCATAAATGACGGCGCAACGATATTTCAGCAAGCCTGAATATTTGGGTCAACCTGTTTTTGTGTAATGGGGATTACACAAGAAAATTTAACATTGTATTTGCTGTACTGCAAGGGATCCTTCGTTGGCAACAAAAGATGGTTTCTTGTGATACGGTGTTTGTATATTTTAATTAAAATTTTACGCGTAAGGAGAGTGAAAAAACAGATTGCATGAAGTTATGAGGAATCACGTTTCTTTTAACAAAACTGTTTGTGAAAGTGCTTCTTTCTGTAAAAGGTAACATTACTTTTACTGTCATGTCAGTAGTAATAACATTTACCACACCTTTTTCTTGCAAGAAATACGGGTTATGTATTTTTATCCTTCTTAAATTGTTTGCAAAAAAGGTTTCACCATTTCTCATCGGAGACAATACCGTCCCAAATATATGAATCAACCATCACCGGAATTGAAAAAGGCAGATTTCAAGCGAAACTTTGCTTTCACCCGAACAATAATACAAAATCTCTACCGAGGAAACCGTATATTTTATCCAAGCGTCGATTTGTTATTTATTAGTCGGGAATAGTCGTAACATAGGGAGGGAACACAATACCAAAAATGGTGTTCCTGCTTAGTGACGATGCCACCTCGAACCTACGTTTCGCTTCGCTTGGGATCAGCTGTACACCTAGAACCAGCGTTACTTGAGCTCCCCCTTCTTCTGTGCCATTTATAGTGGCCGATAGTGGAAAGTAAATTGTACAGAAGGCTACGTGCCTGCCTATGGCGGTCGACTTTCATAGAGGGTCGATGCGTGTATTTATACGTTGCTAGTTAACCAGCAACGACTTTGTGGTGAAGACGGCTGAATAAATGAAGCGAAACACACAAAAATGATACATTGTCTGTGTGACAGGAGGCTGTAAGTAGCATTGTTTTGGGATGCAGGAAAACAACTGACATGCTATCTACTCGTGCCTTTTCTATCAAGGTTTCTGGCAATTAGGCGCAGAGTTTCGGAATTGAATGTAGTAAGTATTTTGGTAAGCCCTAAACAACTTATTTATTTAGTTTACAATTTCACGTGCTGTTTTTGTTTTTTTGTATTTAGGTAAAATAAGTCATAGCATACATGTAGTACATTTAATAAAATGACTTACCTCTGTGCCTATTGGTCTGTTTATCGAACATTAACATGGCATCCTCAATCTGCAACAAAGAAAAAACACATAAACTTCAAATCCTGAAAGAACGCGATGAAAAATAGCGAAAAACAAGGGCGTCGTGGGCGATTTGAGCCCCGCCCTGGCAATAAAACACTCGAGCGTTGTAATAACGAATAAGCACCGGTACAGAGTAAACCACACGCTGCAGATAAACTTTGATAAGCGCGGGCAAGCAGGTAATAACGTATTCATAGAGAAATAAATGGAAAGTCGGCGGTTAGGACACGAACAATACACGTCAGAGTTGCGCTGTCACCGCCTAACCCGACTTGAACGCACACCTGAATTTGCCCACGAAGAAACATTTTTAAAACTCACCGCCTACAAAACAGTGATAAATCTGAAATGGAACAAAATTGCATCGTAAATATTCATGTCGACGGCAACGCGTGACGCGCGTATGACTTAATTATAAATTCCTTATTAACCTTTCAGTTGAATGTTGGAAATGAGAGTTAGAACATATCAAATGAGTTGTGTTTTAAAACGTGCGTACAGAACACGCGCAACGCAGGTTAAGTTTGACAGAGGGGGCCCGCGGGCTTTGTTTCGGCGTCTGAGTCGCCGGCGACGGCCGCTCCCCAGGGCGACATTACGCGGGAAGGTCGACGCAACGGACTCCCGATGATCGATGTCGAATACCCGTAACAGGTGACCTTTCCTTGAATTATTTCTACCTGTAGAAACGTTTGTTTAGTAGTGATTTGTTTGAGCAGGAATTGCTACATGTCTGCTGCGTACTCATGCCCCTCTGTGGTAAATAAAAAATAAACCTTAATTTTACCGACAGTTTGTATTTGGCATCTGTTCTGTCCCTAAACCATGTATTTGGCACGCAACCGCATATAGATTTACGTTCTGTGTAGGCAACAACGTTGAGTCAGGATGTTTAGAATAGAGATATACGCTAGGTATCGAGTAACCGAGTATCGATACTATATCATTCAAACTATGTTTCTCTTTCATAATACTATGTATTATTACAAAACATCATGGCTGAATTTGTAATAGGCCATCAAAATCACCATGACAGTAAAACAAATTTGCAATGGCCCTAAATCCATACCCTTCTAAGTATACGCAATTTTTCTTTTCTATTATTGGTATAATGAAAATGTCCGTAATGCCAAATCACAAAGAAACAAATACCTATTAGCTTAGATAATGACTAGTGTTGAGTATGACTGTAAATGCTGGTAATAATTTGATTCTATTTTTTTATATTTCGAAGGACCAATAATTATATTAATTTATATAGCTGCAACAACCTGAAAGTACCTAGGTATGATCTTTGCTCGGAATAAGGCAGATAATTCAGTCTATCACCTACCTCACACTTCCACACGTACGTTTCTTCACGAGGGCTCTGCACGGCAAGGATCCTGGTGGAGTGGCGCAAGGTCGCAAAGGGGTTTCCGAAGGCACTATCAAAATTGGCACAGCACTGCGAGAACGTCTCACACAATGAATACTGCACGGCAGTGGTTGAAATAGAGTTAATCTTGTCTATCCACGGAATAGTTTCTCAAAATGATGAGAACGCGGCTGATTTGAACCAGTCGCACAAGCCAACTGTCGATGCGCTCGCGTAGAGGGCGCGCGATGCATCGGCCGACAATCCAAAACGACGGTAGTCGTAGAAAAGCAGATGACAAACATAAAATATCTACCTTCTAAAATGAGCAAAGATCCAACAACTACATTTATTTCCTTCTCTCCTCACTCGCGGCTTTGTCGTCGCACCTCATACTAAGAGATGATAGCTTCATCAAGCTTTAGAAAATCTAGTTTAATTTGTGCGTCTTTGATTAGTCAGCCACGCAAAAGTTTAATATATATAGAAGATGGACCAATCACAATACATTCCCTAATACGACATCGTATGTCATCGTTTGCCCAAATTAATAAGGATTATGCCGAAAAAATATAGATTATTCTATGTTTCTGTGACATAGATTGTGACCTAATGCGGCATTGTTACGACCAATTTGTGAGGACTATATCGCATCGTTACCTTCTTTCGAACCGGTGATAGAGTGTGTGTGACAAGGACGGCACGCGCCTGTTCTGGGTCACTCCCTTGGGCGACGTTACCGTAAACCGAACTTTGGCTTAGTGATCAATGTTGAACCTCCAAGGTGTCTTTTGAGTTAATGTTCGTTTGTGATTATCTATCGATCTCCTTTTGATTCCATTTAAACCTTTTCACAGGACAATAGTCTTTTCAGCTATTTCCGAAGCTTATGTTGATTAAATCTAACTTGTTCACAAAGGGAAAACGTGTTTCCCTAATACGAACGTGATCAGAAAACCTAGGTGACTAGAGAATAGAAAAAGTGATACCTAACGACACTAAACTCTATTAATTATTGGCATGACTGTGTCAGGGCTGTCAGCATTATGTAAAAAAAATATTAGGCGTAGTAAAAAAACTGGTTTAGAGACGACCGCAGTCACGTAAACTCAAGTGTTTCCGAACAAGAGCCTAATAAGAACATTTATGGACATCGACGCGTTGGCAGGGTGCTGGTCTAATTTGCCGTTTAATATTCGGCCAATGTGTAGCCGGTCACCGTGCGAACTATAACATACTCTGTTCCAAGGCACGAGAAACTATTTTACAATCTGCGACAAACCCCTCATGTGGTATTCCTGAGAACTTTGTTAATTCCACTCGAATATTTTTCACGTGGCGGGTAAGTGAACGAAATTGGAGACAGTGTTCTGGTAAGCGCGTGGAATTTTTATAGTGGCCAGACTACGTGGTGAATAAAACAGTGATTGCTTGTAGGGGAATAAAAATAATCGAGCAGCGACATCTTTGACTCTTGCTTTCGAATGGAACACGTATTTTATGGATTTCAGGGAATTTCCATTGATTTATGATTCTCTTATGAACTCTTTTAGGGCTTTTTGTAAACGTAATACTGAACTGGTTATTTTATTTTTGCATCTTTGACCACATTTTTAATTGCTAAAAATAGCATTATTGGGGAGAGACCTCGGCTTGAGAACGAATGTATTTTTTTACTATAATAAAGTATGTGCGCAATGCACTCTTTAAAGCACTTTTAAGCAGTGATAAAAAATTATAAAACCAGCTATTATTTTAGCAGTGGCGGTAGTCTTACAACATGTGTGTTATTATGTGAAAGCGCGTATGAAATAATAATTATTCATAAATATGTGTATGTACAATGTAACATTTAGATATACCTCCGGCTACTGTTAGTCAGTCTATCAGTCATTTGGTTCCCATAATACTAGCTACGTTTAGTTTGGTTATAGATGATGTTGTGTATTTTTTTCAAGCGCACTAAAATGCTGGTATAATCGCCTGGCGATTTCCGACCGCGTTACCGGGCTACAATGTTGTGTAAAAATGTCTACACATATTTATTTATTACATCTGCAACAAAGGAGAAAACTTTCTTTATTGCTCCTACGTTTGTGATGGGCTATATTATCAAGTATTTCATTTAAAGGGAGACACTCAGTCCGTCCCAGGAGATACCTGTCGAGGTAATTTGCTACGTGTACGTTTCAGAGTACCCACTTAATTTTTCCTTTTGTTATTTAAGATTTAGAGGGGACATTACACCAGATTTGTGGTACACTATTAAATTACTGTATTTTTCATGAGCTTCCCTGCAAGAAATACAGTTACAAATGTAAAAGGTTATTTTATATAAACTCAAAAAAAATTATACTCATTATGCAATTTTGTTAATTTAATCGAAAAAAAAGATGTCCCATCTGATGTTAAGTGGTAGCCGTGGCCTGTACAAATCATTGCTTCGTAGGTCACGTTAGCAACTGTTCTGCGTCCATCATCCTGAGACATACAGGTGTTAAGCTTGTACTTGTAATTTTAATGGCACATATACCCTTCAAGCCACAACACAACAACGTTGCTTGGCGGTAGAAGCAAGCATGTACTTCTGGACAAGCTCTTCAGCGAGCTCTACTGCGGTAGCAGTATTCATAGCATACAACATTTGGTAAAATATTGTATGCTATGAACACTCCTTTACTATAGAATGGGTACAATTAGATGCCCTTAGATGGGTTAAAAAAATACATCAAATTGAATGTTTTCACCCATCCACTTGCAAATGCCAGTAGCAAAAAACAGAAACCCTTTTGGGGTTCTTAGGACGGACAAGGTTTAAGACATTCTGTTTTAACGTGTATAGTAAACCAACGAAAAATACTATTGCAACACGATTTTTAATATGGATTTAAAGTTTGAAGCAGGCTTTGGAAAGAAAGTTGCATTTGACGGTGTGAAATTTCTAAAACTGCAAGAACAGTTACAAAAAGTAAGCTTCCACTTCTAGCTTCCGTAGCTTAGGAATTTCTCAAGCTCGACAGCGTTGATCCAAGCAGATGTTCCTGAACCGAACAACTTTTGTTATAACGCCTTTTCGAGGATGCGAAAAATGCTCAACTTTCCATACCTATCCACTCGCTTGCATTCTACTTGTACTTGATCACTTCATACTCGTACGTTGTCTGAATTTGTGTGTTCGGTAGAATTTGTGAAAACATTTTTTGCATTCAATGGCGTGGAAAATGTTTGTATAAGGAGTTGATTTTGTTGGAAAATTGCTACTGCGATTGCGACGAGGCGATATCTATACAAATAAATAAAATTGAAGTGTCTGTTTGTAATATTAAAATAACCGCTTTTTACTACATGCATGTAAATGTATATGCGATACATATACCAAAATAGCATTTTTTAAAATTGTTGTCTGTCTGTCTGTCTGTTTGTTCCAGGTAATCTCTGGAACGGCTGGACCGATTTCGACGGGACTTTCACTGGCAGATAGCTGATGTAACAAGGAGTAACTTAGGCTACTTTTTATCCCGAAAAAATAACGGGAACGGGAAAAAACTGCCACGCGGGCGAAACTGCGAAAGACCGCTATTTTATACCGTATTATCGCCATCTGTTGGCGACATCAAGTACTACTTCAGTTAAGATTTGTAAGTAAAAATGTTTACCGCCCAACGAAGTGGGCACGGGTCAGCTAGTATGCTATAAAACAAAAGCTCAGCTGTCATTGAGGTACAGTTTCATTTTTGTTTGCGCTTTTGCTTTCACTGTCGTTGTTCAACAATTACTCCGTGCACTAACAAAGCGAGACAGGCAATAAATAAAATAGCATCATTACAGCAAGAAATTGTAGCCACAAATAGTACATTACATTCAGTGCAATCCATCAAACCGGGCATGCTATATCGCGATCGCCAGCTCAAAACAACCAACATTTACCATTGGAACTAATATTCTGAACAATCGGGTTGGTATTTGCACTCGTGTGCATCACGTCTATTTGTTTGTGTGTGCGTCTATGACGTCACAGGTTGACGCTTTGATTTCTAAACACGGAATGTTTGCACACCATTATAGATTTGCCCGCGGCATCGCCCGTACGGAAATTAAATTTAGCTTTTTTGGATGTATATTTTTAGTAACACCATTTATGTATTATAACGTACTGACAAGAGTTTTTTACGGCGAATTTTATACCAGTTTCTTAAAGCAATCTTAAAACGCATCAGTTGGTAAAAATTATGCACACATTTTAAATGCAGTAGATACTTTTAGTTTTATTCAATACAATGCGATAAATTCAATTTGAAATAAAGAACATACGTAAAGCGTATCTAATATTATGATTACTAGTAAAAAGCGTGCGAAGTTTTTTCTTACAAATTTTAATCCCTGCTGTACCCGTTTAGGGATTGCATCTCAAAAACTTATTTTACAGTAGGAACGTTTTACGCACTAATCCTAATATACCACACAAATTTCAAGTCTACGACCAGTGGTTTAAACTGTGCGTTGCCTATATATCAGTCAGGCTGTCAGGATCAAACATCTTATAATTGGTATAGATTGTCATGCTTTGACAATTAGAAAATTCCGTTCTAATCACAATGGTCATCATTCATTCCGAAACTAATACCCACAACTCTCGAGGATCGCGAACTATGCGTCTTGTTTCCGAGTTAGAATCCCGTGGTCACTTAACTTGTACAATCGTCCAGCGGCCAGCCACACGTCAATCAACACCAACAGTGTTGGTCCGACACTTCGTCTGTCAGACGTAAGATGGGTTGGTCGTAAAGTGGGATAACTATTCAGGAACTTTGTAGCTTGTGAGCAGTGATAAGCCTTGCAAGCAACCTTAAAACTATATGACTGTAAGAAAAATTTAAACGCCACTATAATATGATGGCTTCTATTATGTTATATACTAATGGATCTTCCTGGCTTCGTACGAGTTTTAGTAAGGATCCCTAATTTTTTTGAAAATATAATATAGCCTATGTCACCCAGAGATAAAATAGCTTCCCATGGTGAAAGAATTTTTCAAATTGATCTAGTTGTTTTGGAGCCTATTCAATGCAAACAAACAATCAAACCTTTCTTCTTTACAACATTATTAGTATAGAATTATAATGTTATATCCATAGTGACTGTTGTATAAAAAAAGTATAGTAAGTAGGAACTCCGGAATCTGAACTGCAGTGCAGGGGCAGTGCTGCTAAAACCTTTATTATACAGGCTGAAAGGGCACAACGTTCGGTTTTAAAGGTAATGCTTCGTAAGCCATACAGATACCCTACGACAACTCTATATAAAGACGCTGGTGTACTTAGTGTGCGACAGCTTTTTATACTCAAAACATCACTTTTGGTCCATAAGTCTGTGATCTCTTCTCCTGACTATAATATGATGCAGAAGCGTAGAGTCTTCAAATTAACTACCCCTTTCGCTAATACCAGTTTTGCTCAGCGTATTGGTAGTTTCATGAGAGTGCATATTTACAATACGGTTGTTACTTCTTGTGACATTAAAAACAAAAGAGTTACAGAGGCTAAGTACATTCTAACCAAATGGTTGGGAAATTTAGCATAATGAAACGGAAAATATATTAAATTTTGCATGTTAGTGTTTTAACCTAAAATTTGTAGTTTTATTTTATTTTTTTATTTATTTTTTGATTTATCTATGTAAGTACCTATGCATGAATAATTAAGTATTATTTCTATATTTATTTCCTCTATTTATTTTATTATTATTTATATATAAATATATATATATATATATAATTATACTGTGTATTAATTATCTATATTCCTTTTGTTTTCACGCAACTTCTTACAATATTTGATTTAGAGCATTCACATTACAGTAATCGTGTAATAAGTTCCCTCGATACAGGCCTAGCCTAGTGAGAGAACTGACAGGTATTTTCTTTATTTAGTTATTTTGTCTGAAAGAATGTATTTCTGTCCTGCGTATTTATTTTTTAAGTTGGTTTCTTTTGTTATATTTGTTTTTTATTTTGATGTGTGGATTTTTATACTCTTTTTTTCTGTAATAAACATATTTTACTTTTACTTTTTTTTGAACTAAGATTTTGAAAAGGGATTTTTTTTTAAATAAAGTAAAAAAATACTAAGAATAAATTATCCAAAACGGTATTTTATAACCGTGACCTATCTATAATCAGCAAAAGAAGCTTGAACTTCATCGCAGAAACTAGTTAGTATTAGAGCAGCGGCGATAGGCCTGTCACGTATAGAATACTCACTACTGCAAACTTAGACATTTTCTTGAGTTGGGACTACTTGGTAGGCCCTAATCTACCTGAGGATTAAAGTCATGAGGGTATTCCACTTTCTTTACTAAATCAATTTTTTTTTTGTGTTTAATTCTTCATAATATCAAATAAAACACACGTGTGTATCGCAGTATGTTATGTATGTATGCCAACAAGTTGATTTGAACAACTGAAACCCGCAACAAGCTCTTCATAGAAGAAATTGTATGAAGAAAAGTTTTAATTTGTTTAAGTATTCCTCAGACTCCCTCAGGCCCTGGTTCTCGAGTTCCGTGTCGAGACATTAGCCTGCCCGCGGCGGGGTAATGAGACAAACCACCTGCTCTTAAAGGCAACATAACAATTAACTTGAAGAAGAATATTAGAGCATTTAATAGAGCCAGATACACTCAGGCCTCTGGCCTTTATAAATAACAACCCTTTTCTCCGCAGTAGCAGTTTTTGGTAATTATTTGAGGCGTGGTTTACATTGTAATTTAAATAGGATGTTCTTTTTTATTCAGTCTACTGTGGTTTTAAGGGCGGATTTTCTGACATTTAGGTAATTATAGCACTATATATTATTTTAAACAAGCGTTAGACCTTTTCGTATATTTGTCTGGCTATTAATTAATTTATACTTATTTTGTGGAAATGTCACAACCTCAAGGGGAACAAATTTTTAACTACTGGAATCAAATCGTTGATATAGTTTTTTTGTAAAACACACTTGACTAAGATCCAATTAAAAACTAAATAGAATTTACCAAAAAGGCCTATGAAGAAAACATGTCCAGTTCGGGAAACTGCCAATGGCTTTTCAAGTTTTTCACTCGATTCTTGTTATTTTTTTCAGGGTAAAGTAGCTTATATGTTAATCTAGACTACGAACTATATTTGTTTTGAGTTTTATCCAATTTGGTCTTACTAGACCGATTAGATGTCACTGAGACACAAATATCCAAATAACCAAACATCCTAACATCTAAACATTCGCATTTATAATATTAGTGGAATTCTTAAAACTTTCCGCAAGCATACAGTAAGTATCTACTCTTCTTTTACAACTATTCTTTACCCAACTACTTTTATGTACCATCCCTTCTTATAGGCGAATTGATTGGGAGTTGGAAATAATCTTGGGATTGGATTAGTTTTCTGGACAAAGTTTTCCCGGGAACTCAGCTTCCTTATTAACATACCCCTTAAGGATACTTTATAAGGCAACAGTAATTAAATATCTAGAGTTATCGGGGCGATTGTATCGACGGGGGTGTTTTCCTGTTAGCGGATACCAACTTGATTTTTGTGTAAATTAGTACCAGGAAGTTTTGCTTGAATTCTTAATGTTTTTGGGGGTTTGGCGTGTAATAAACATGCCCACCGCTCTAAATTAAGGCCACTTGACACAAACGAAAAACATGAATATTTGACAATATTTCAATCTCTACTTTTAGGTACAAAATGGTTCACAAAATTACATACTTAGTTTCTTATTTACATATAGCTGGTTTTTGGTCATAAGCCTATAAGTTAATAGCATAAATAGTTAATAGTTAATAGCTGTAATTTTGAGCATGACAGGAAAACATGCACGATGAGAGATGGACGAAGGCGGTGAGAATGGTTGCTAAAGGATTCTCAAAGGCCATAGACGCAGGCCACGCCGTTGTTTAATCTTTGGTCGTACATCGTTATAAGTGCTGAAAATCAATGGAAGAAGCTTGCAAAAGACCGAAAATCGTGGCAAAATATGGAAGAAGTTTATATACTCAGTGTCTGGACAAGGGTTGCAATGATGATAACTGTGATTTTATACAACAGGAGGTTCTGATTTACTCGAACTAACTCGCACTCAAAAAGGAGACGACTAATTAATTTTACAACGTTTCAATCCCCCTATGTCTGGAATGCTATAGATACCCTTTATAGATGTCGAGTATATGGCTGGTTAGGGTAAAAGATGGATTGGGGGAGAACTCACCCCATGCGGGATGTCAGCGCAGATAGACACTGCCGAATAGAATTAAAAACGTAGATATACCTAGGTATACTATTATATAGACTATGGAAAACGCATTCAATGTAATGTTTGGTTTGTTTACTCCCCAATTTTATAAAACTGATTTTAATAAGACTGATGGTGATTTCTTGATAGAGGTTGAACATGTTTTCTGTCTTGCAATCACCTCATTAAGTTAGATTGGCACCACACTGGAGTTTCATTATTTACATTATTATTACTTTGTAAAATGATCATACAAAAAAACAGTAAGAACCAAGCCGTAAATTTCTTGCCGGTTCTTCTAGGCTTGGTCGCGAGGAACTGGCGCTAAGATTCACCTAGATTTAAGACGTTTCAAGATGATCCCTGCGGATATTACTGAATAAATGATTTTTGACTTTGACTTTGAGGTACATAAAAATATTATTTAACCTTCTTTTTTTATTTTATTTTATTTACTCACATTACCTACTGTGAGTAATCGTGGTTATGGAGAAATATAAGTTTCAACAAGATAATAAAACAACATTCGAGACATAAAACTTAACAATTGTAAATTTCTCAGACCGTGAAAAAAATCTGTGAATTAAATATGAGAGAACTTGAAGCAAACCCAAAACGTTTTACGTATTTAAATAATCACCATAACAAACAAAACTCAGACGAATTTGGTTCATTATTTATTAACCTGCTTCGATGGAAAATCTACCAAGAAATGTCAAGCGGATCTAAGAGGCTTGTGTGTTTAGGCTTTATGTTAATAATGCTTTTTTGTATATTATAGTAATCGAAAGTCATGTTTAGATATTTGTTGACTCATACATAATTCCATTTAAATTATACATGGGAAAATGGTCGAAAATTGTCAGAGTATGAGTGGAAAGACTTAGAATTTAAGAACTAATATTGTTTTGCTACTAATATTAGTAATAAAAATAGATATGTCTGAAAGTCGATATGGATAAAACTTGGAATGGATAAGATAAGAGATCTAAGGAGGGAATATTTACCGAGCCTAGGAGTTAAAGCTATGGTGCTATTTTTATAATAATAATAATTCTTACAAACAGAACTTTTTAATGAGACCAAACCCGCTTCTAAAGTACACTTGGCTTAGGCCCGTGTGCTTCGGTTTTCCCAGTATCTATTTTTCAGAAACTGAGTAGAATAAAACTACACTTTATAATTATAATAATAATGCTGGACAACCCACACAGCATCACCTAGCCCCAAGCTAAGCAGAGCTTGTGTTGTGGGTACTAGATGACTGATATACTTAATACAATACAATACATACATAGATATTTTTTATCATACATAGAAAATACCCAGATTACCCAAAATAAATATTTACAGATCGTACAAACATTTATTCCAAGGCGGGAATCAAACCCGCAACCTTCTGCGTCGCAGGCGGACATTCGCCCGGCCCCGGAAAAATATCTAGTGTTTTTTGCAATTTTTTAGCGTGACTCGTCCAATCCTACAAAGGGAACAAAAAGTCGTGATCCCAGACGAGAGGCTTTTAATTATTGGAGTATTTTTCAAACTTTACGAACACTTCAAAAGTTTGGACCTGGGCGGACCGCTCAGTGTTAATTACCAACTTTTAAAAACTGCAACTCATAATAGACAGCTCGGGACAAAGATGAATGATGTGGTTTAATTCAAAACTTACCTTTTCTCGACTTACCCGGTAAGTACGTGTCAAATGCCGTATAAGTTTTCAGACCTTGACGGCATTAATTCACAAGAATATCATAAGAGGCGACTTAGGAACGCACCAGAGACAAAAACATCTCTTGAGTACTATAAACACCAACATTGCAGTCACTAATCTGCCTGCCAAACGTGGTGACTATGGCAAACCCCCTTCAGATGGAAGAGGTCCATGTCCAGCAGTCGAGGAACTACTTAAGCTGATGACGTGACGTGAAGAAATCCTGAGTACCCCTCTACCCCAAACTAAGCAAAGCTTGTACTATAGAAACCATATAGCTGATACAATACTTATATGCTTTTTTTGTAAATACATACTTCGAATACAATACAACAACCAGACACAACAAACATCCATGTTCATCTCACAATTGTTTGTTCTCGATAGGAATCGAACCTATCACCTACAGCGCTGAAGGCAAGGCTACTATGAACTGAGCGGTGACGGCTGTCAAAAAATGTAAAAAAAATTATGACGGAATAAATCTGGACGGAAATACTGGTAGGTTTTATTCAGGTACGGAACCAAAAATGTAGCGTAAAAATATTTTGCATTACCCTGTTAAATGCAGCCATGTATAAAAAGGGTAGGTAGTCGGAATTCCTACTAACTCAAAATAAATACTTGCTGTAATTTAACATCAAAGCCCCTTTTACTCTTAAATTCAAACATGTTTTAGTAGTAGTAGAGCTTTTAGTGAAGGGTTCGAACTGGTTATGCTCCACCATTGACCAGGTGCCTAACTAACTCTAAGAAATATTAAAATTTGTATAATAATATGTTTTTAAGTATGACGAATATTTGTTACGGTAACTCTGTAGTCGCGATTCAATATACGAGATACAAGTAAAGCCAACCGCGCTTTTTACTCTCTAAACAGTGTTCGAAATTCAAATTTATGTCGTTCATTGCCAATTCGAATTTAAATCAACACCATAAAGTTGATTTTATAATCATGTGTATTTTTTTAAATGACACGTACCTACCGAACTGTGTATCATATGCTGTCATGTTTGTGTACTAGGATAGTATAAACAGTCTAGATAATGGTAGAGAAAAATGACGATAGACGTGAAAGCGATCACTGCAGAATAATGAGCTTCTGAAGTTTCTCTCGTTAGTCTCGCGTTGCAGCCATTACCTATGGGAAAAGCGGAGCCATGCTGCATATTCACATTCCATTTTCAAAATTACTTATTGTTTGTGTTGGTGGAGAGGTACCTACGTCATTTGTTTTGAAGCAATACCTCACTAGGTAAAGTGCATTTTCCCATAGTTTTAGCGAGAGTTTGTTAGTAATCGACAATTTTTTCTTAAGCGATGGGGAAAGTTTATCTCAACAAAGATGTGGCTATCGTAAGAATATCAAAAACGGCCTTCGTATAAACAACTCTTACGTTAGTTCTTCGTAAAATCGTTCAGATACTCTCGCATTTAGAATAGAAGTTATCCCCATCTACCTAACTGGTGTGGTAAACTGGTATATGAGGTGGCTTGTAAATCCCTACTAATATTATAAATGCGAAAGTAGCTGTCGGTCTGTCTATCTGTCTGTTAAGCTATCACGCCTAAAAAGTCTAAAAGTTAAAAGCCTAAACACCTAACGCCTAGATAGTCTAGAGCCTGAAAAAGAGCATGGGCTACTTTTTAACGCGATAAAAGGTTATAAAGGGTTGAAATAGGGGGTAAAAGTTTGTATGGAAATTTTGACATTTTTGAAATTAGAAGCTTGAAACTTATTTTATAGGCTTTTGACTAAATAAAATTAAATGTGCTTTGTTATAGGCAAAAACCTCTTAACATCAGGTAGGCCATATGCTTGTTCCATTAGCAAATTGTATAAAAAAAGTCTTTTTGATATAGGAACCTACTGAGTGCACATAAATTTATTATATATTTTAGTAAATTAGCCTTTGTTAATTTATGTCACTGAATTTTTTTCTCAGATAATGATTTTGAATAGAGCTGGCATCCATTGTAATATTTCATTATTACTCTGTGAAATGCAACGAGGCGGGAGAAATTGTTAAATCCTTACAATAGAGATTCTGTCTCGGTCGGGTCGAGTGCGCAAAAGTTGAACAAGGATCGCAGTTCCGACGCCAATGTAAAGGGAAGGGATTAATTGTATAATCTTCGAATAAGACAAAGTTGAAGATGGTCCGCGGCGGCACGGTCGGCAAGTACGATTATTTATGTGCAAGCTCGCAGCTCACAGACAGGGTGGCGAGGGTGTGAGCCACGTGACGTCACACGCCGCGCCCACGCCGCCACTGCTACCGCCACTTCTCTCTCAATCTGCATATAAATCGGATATCGATAATGACGTCGCTTTCGCAAGCAACCCGAAATTCGTTCGAAATCCGATAAGCCTTGCCCGTGAAAGCTCTAATCCACAAAAGTTTGGATGACCCCGATAGTGGATGAACCCACCAGTCTTCTATTATGTAAATTATCGGCCACACGAATATTTCGTCAGACCACTGAGACCGCTAAGTTTTAGGCAAAAGTTACGGTATTGACTTAGGGCCGTATCTGTTGAAAGATCCAAGTCTCGCCGAACAATAGGGTGGCAAATATTTAAAGTTTTGTTGTTAATATGGTTGGAGGGAATTTCGGTTGTGTAAACAAGTAGCATGTGGTGGAAAAATGAATTTTAACGTTCACAATGGGTGTGAAATACCGTGTGAAAATGAAGAGGTCATTGTGCGTGTGGGGGCGCCTGCTGTTTGTAACGACGGGCTCAAATGACCCGCGCGCAAAACATTACCACGTTCCGGTCCCCACAACCGCCTCTGACAATGTTTGCCAATAACGACCAACTATGCATCGCGTCACTTGACTTAGTTAATTTTATAAAATCATTTTAATTCGGATTATATTTTATCTTCTTATTAATTTTGAGAGATGCATGGGTTTGTCACACGGTTTTTTTCTTTATGACACTGATCATACAATAACTAATGCCATAGTACTTTGAATTTTTACCTTCTAGTAACTTCAATAAAATAAAATGTATTAATTTAATAATAAGAAAACACTATATTTATGTGGGATTCGGAGCAATAAAAAATACTGATGCTTGACAATGACAACGTATTTTATTAGTACAAATAATCTTTTAAAATTGCACAGCGTGTTCCTTCCTAGCCAGCTTGCCGTAAAAGAGAAAGAAAAAGAACCCTTTCCCTCGTTCCCTGATATTCACTTCACTCGCTCCATACAATACTCATTCTATTCTTTCATTCGATCACTTGCATACGTTCCATTTCACTAAGACATCTTACGTTCCGTTACTACCTTTCATAATTCATCTTTTACACTAACCCTACAACTCGGCCCTCCTGCCCCTGTCTGGCCTCAGACAACCATACCTCATACAAACCTCTCATACAACAATTCTCGCTTACATCCCATCTTAGAACCACACAGCATAACCAAAATCTTAACAAAATCAACATTTTACAGTAGGCAATAAAACTTAAACATCTACAGTAAACATTACTACACCGTCTTATTAATAAACTGTGTTATTCTCTAGGTAGGTAAACAATTTATCTCAATCTTAAATTTATTATGTAGGCAGGTATACAGTTTTAGAATTAGTAGACTAAATCTCTATACTAGGTTAAATCTAGGTAACAAAAGTTAAACAATCTTTAACAAACAATAGAAAATTATATTCTAACATATGAGTAGGTAGAGTGCACAATCATACATACATCATCTTTCAACAGTACCTATTAGTGTTAATAAAACAAACCTCACCTTATACTCTGAATTTCTTATCCCCCCTTACTAACCTAGTCTGGCCATGGCTTCATGTAGTCAGATGACGTTGTGGTCTTATTAGGTCCTTCAGTGTGAGAGTCAGCCTTCTCCACATCATATCGGTTATTTCTCTTCACCTTTGTAATCTTGTAAGGGCCTAAGAACTTGGGTTTTAACTTCATGCCTGTTCCAAACTGAGTCCGCTTGATACAAACAAGTTCTCCTTCTTGGTATATGTTGCTAGGCTTTCTCTTCCTATCAAAATTCTTTTTGTTTTCTTCTTGGACATCTAGAATTTGTTTTTTCGCATTTATCCGAAGCTCTTCTCTGTTTTCTGTGAAACTATCTCGTTGTTCAATGGGAGAAACTCGTCGTGGTCTCGATGCTACTGGGATGTCATCCTTCAATGTGATCTTCAGTTCAATTGGAGCTTCCTTCGTCTGACATGGTTTGTACTCGTCTACTAACCTTGCCACATTTAGTCTTACGTCTTCCTCCAACACATGACCTAAATCAACAGAACATTGAAAACACTCAATCTCACTGATCCATGAATCATTAGGTTTCATCCACACACACCCATCTCTCATAATAGTGACTACCTTTTGCAAAAATTCGTGCCCTAATATTAACTTGTAAGTCATAGAGTCTCTAGTGATAATGTAAAACCGTACGCCACTGTATCTTCGGTTGTCGATCTCAATGTCCGTTGAAAAACTTCCTAAAGTTTGCACCGACGCAGACCCTAGGCCAGTGAGAGTAATGTCTTTATCCTGATTGCACTGAGGTGAACCAATCTCCTTATAAAAGTCACTCGAAATCAAGTTTATTTCACTGCCTGAGTCGATTAACGCATTGTCTCCGCAACCTATATCTACGACCGCGCTATCACTATTGTCTACGTATTTTACACGGTAACCGCACAATAATTTTACCCATTTTATAGGTTTTTTACCGCAAAGTTCGTCTTGTTTTTGTTTGTTTACTTCGTAAACACCGTACTCGCCGCCATGACAGTTTTCAGCTGCCGCCATCTTGAGTGAACTAGAACTGTCAGAGTCGTCGATCGCCGCGCCCTCTGGTGTTGCTCCTGTCGAAGTTACGAATGAACGTCTTGAACCGGAACCTGATGGCCGATTATTGCCGATCACTTCGGTCGGTTTTTTGGTTATACACGCCGAACCAACATGGCCGAACTCGTTGCATTTGAAGCACTTGAGCCCTTTGCTTTTGGATGGACAATCGAATGATGCATGCCCCATCTCGCCACAGCTATAGCACCGAATCACCCGCTTACTTCTTTGCTTGCTGGTCGTCGTAGTCGTTGTAGTTGCAGCTGGCTCTTTGCACTTCATCTTGCTTTTTATTATCTCGTAGATTTTTAGCTTTTCTTTCAAATCGCCATATGTGGTTACGCCATACAACATAATTTTGTTGCTTTCGACGTCGGTAATGCCGTCGACAATATACTTTATTGCCACGTAGTCGGGCATTTTACCCCTTTTACCCAGTTCTTTCATGGCAAACATGTAATCTATACACCTTTCATCTGGTTTCTTCTTTTTTGAACTCATAAGTTCATGTATGGCTTTGCTGTCGATGCTGTCAGGAAACTCTTTTGACAACGCCGTTTTCAGCTCTTCCCACGTCTTGAAAGTCTTCTCCGCTCTTAACCACAAAGCTGCCGTACCCGTCAGCGATCGCCTCGCCACCAGAAGTTTCTGTGTTGGAGACCAGTCGAAGATTTCGCCGTTGTCTTCGATATCTTGGACCCATCTTTGAGCTGGATACGTTTTATCTTGACCGTCGTACTTAGGGATTAAGTTCTCCATAAGGTGTAGCATACCTTGCGTGGCTTTCGGCTCCGCCATTATCGTCTTGGCCTCGTGTGTATTGGTGGATGCGTCGCTATAAACCAAATCTTTGTCGCTGGCATCATCACACGATAAGGATCGGTTTTTGCTCAACCGTCGTCGTCTTGGCATCGTAGTTATTCCCGCCGTCGTCGTCATGTGGATACGGAAAATAACCTCGTCGTTGATGCACGCTCTGCACGCTGCGCCTCGTGTCGTCGTGTTGTACTTGCACCGCGTTTGCCGCCGTTGCGTCGCACAAGTATGTCTTGCTCCGATCCCGGACGAGAAATGATCCCGGACGAGCCCCCAATTTGTGGGATTCGGAGCAATAAAAAATACTGATGCTTGACAATGACAACGTATTTTATTAGTACAAATAATCTTTTAAAATTGCACAGCGTGTTCCTTCCTAGCCAGCTTGCCGTAAAAGAGAAAGAAAAAGAACCCTTTCCCTCGTTCCCTGATATTCACTTCACTCGCTCCATACAATACTCATTCTATTCTTTCATTCGATCACTTGCATACGTTCCATTTCACTAAGACATCTTACGTTCCGTTACTACCTTTCATAATTCATCTTTTACACTAACCCTACATTTATTATAATATTATTCTAAAGTCGTGAAATTTCAAGGGTTAGTTTAAGTATATTTTATTGTTTTGCATTTTTGCCTTACAACAGGAAAATCTATTTAATCAAAACATGAAGGTGAATGCACGTCATTTTTACGATACAATTGGGCGTATAACAGTCGTAACTTGCGTACGCGATCCGATTGCTTTCATACTGTTCCGGCATAAGAATCAGATAGATAACACAATGGGTACTTCGCTTCCCTCGTTTAGTACGGGAGCACCCTGCCGGATCACGTTATTTTCATAAGGCATGGGCCTGCCCTGACCCAATTCCTTTTAATCCATCGCTTACCTATAAGGTTTTATTGGCAATGGCCCATTACGACCTACATTATCAACATCATCATCCGATTTTACTATTTCCAGTCACGTAAACTTGAACGACGAATATAAACCATACGGCTATAGGACAAGTTTGCGTAAGGTTTTCTTCGAGGAGAGTATCTGGAGTTCATCGACCGATGGCGGCACGCGACTATCTGACAGGTTGTTCCTTATTGGCGGGATATCACGTTATTTCCCGATCGGCTAGCCACGTGGGGTCCCTATTAATTTGAGGAATCGATTAAACTTAATTGATTTGAAAGTGGTAATTGACGGTATTCAAATGTTTAATTTTATTAAATTAGATTTAATTTCATGTTAGAAAGCACTTTGTTTACAAGCGGACTACCTTAGGGATCTAAAGTAAAACATGAAATTGGGGATCTGAGTCGAGTTCTTTCAAACTTTTTCAAGGGTGAAATGTTTTGTCCCTATTTTCCCGGCCGAATTCTTCTCACATCTTTATATTTTTGGTATTCATACATTGCGTTGGTACTCAAGTCAACTCCTAAGACAAATATGAATAGGGTAATGAATTATATGGAAAGCTCCTTCCGTGTGACGTGTGAGAGATTGCGCCGCTTTGCGTCGACCTCCGAATTTAACCAGTCGTTTGTGCCGCGCAAAACTTGCCTCGAGGTTACATTAAGCCGATTGCCAGCGTCAATCAAAACCAGCCTTTTTCCGAGATACCGTAATGTCACACGGCCGCGGTACGCACCGAACTGCCACTTTGGCTAATGTCTCTACACCGTAACTCCGACAGAATTTTGGTATGTGCTAAGTAGGCATCTAAATGCTTATTGCTTTCGTAATATCTTGTATATTTGACCGAAAAGATCGTGTCGAAACTAATACTGTCGGTAACATCCTTAAAATAACGACATCGGCGATTTTCCGGGCGGGTAGCCGATCGGGCTGCGACCGATCAGGACGGGGGCTTGATAAATTGGAAGTCTTAAAACCAGTGGCAGGTAATTCGGCACAAATTCCAGGCTTCTGGCCCTCCGGCCTGCTACAGGAAAGTTTCAACGATTACTTTTACTTGTAATTTATGTCTCGGGTGCCGATAAAACGATGGCACGGGAGGGTCACAGGTGAGTCACCGTGGAATTTCTCAATTTTTTTCCTGCCGTCTTTGTGAAACAGACCCCTTAAGTGCTTTCGCTGTAAAATTTGACGCATTAATAAAATTTATTTGAGAACAATCTTAATACAACCAAAATGTAATAGGTACTTGCACTTATATACCACTGTGATTGGTCTCCCAAGAAACACGCCTATGATACAGACCAGTAAAAGTTTTGGTTTGTAAAACTGGTTTGTAATTTTTTTAGTATTGATAGCTAAGCGTTTAATTGTCATGCTAAGTGATGGAAAGTGAAGATGCAACCTTATTTTAGCATGCTCAGCTGTAATACACCTTAGCTTGAAAATTTCTACATTGTGGTAACACTGATGACAGTATAATTGTTATGTACTTACGTAATTTCAGCAAAAAAACTAGGTAATTAATATGAACTAGGTACCTAAGTACCTACTTAAATACAAAATTTTTAAATTCCTTGTGCCTACTGAATATAAAATCATTTGAAAACGTTATTGTAATGAACTGTAAATTGAATAAAAATATAGGTCGTCAATTTCTACAATAAGCAGGTCTTTTGTAAAAGAATAGAATTAAGAGGTCCGTTGGTTGTGAGCCTGATTAATATTCGCAAGATGAGGCGAGGGCTTCGTACGTAGCGGCTGATATAGGGTGTTTGTACCGACTGATATATAGAGTGTTCATCCATCACGTCGGTGCATGCGTACGCACGCACACTCAACAACGCAAACACGGCTGGTTTGAACGATTGTTCTGGAATTGAACATTTTTATTGATGACTTGTCTTGACAATCAGGTCATTTTGATTTGGAAGCTTTTTGATATTCAATCAGTATTTCCCTCTACTGAGACCAATCTCCGCCTTTTCCCTTTGGGTTTTAAGTAGGTATTGATATCAAAAACATATGTCATGTCGACTCATAATATAATAAGAGTAGGTATTCCTAAAAATATACTTGAAAAAATTTGCTGAAAGAAGACAAAAATTGAGTATTATCTTGGCTATAAATCAGAATGTACAAAATAAAACTAAGCTACTATTCATTGCAAAGATAAACTAACATGTTCATGGATATGAACTCTAAAATAAGCTACAAAATATAAAGAAACCATTACGTTTTACTGATGCTATATCATATGGAGTGGGTTATGGTCACTTTGCCTATCAAATAACAAAAAGCCAAAGCTGTAAAATCCTTCAAGATGAAAAGTAATTTTGTGACATAACTATCTGAGCACTGCTAGGCAAATCCTTCATACGATGGCCTTTTAGAACCCTCCTTTTTCTTTTATGTAAGACACCAAAAACCCGAAGTGGGAGGCAAGGCTTCATTTAACTTACTTTAGTCAAACGTAAACATTCCAACATTTTTTTTCTATTCAAAAATTACAAAAAGAAAGATTTGATTGTTTGTTTGTTATTCAATAAGCTCCGAAACTACGGGACGATTTGAAAAATTAATTCACCGTTGGAAATTTACACTATCCCCGCAGGTAACATAATCTTATTATATTTTCAAAAAAATTGGGATCCTCACTAAAACACGTGCAAAGCCAGGACGGGCCGCTAGTATTAAATAAATAAATTAGTGCGTTTTATAAGCAGTGTTTTTGCATTTTAGCCCATCGGATGAATTGTTTAACAAATTATTGTGAAAAGAAACTGATTTCACAATAACATGAAAAAGAATAAAACTATGTTTTGGTTCTAATGTGATTGCGTGTAGAAACAAAAATATATACCTACCAATTTTCACTAAAAGTTTCTTTTACAAGTATAAAAAGAACTACGGCTGAAGTCTAATGTCGTACTCGAGACAAACAGAACACGGCGTTCGTATAAATAAAACCTCCAATAATACAACAAGGTTTGTGAACAATGTAATCCATTTACTGAGAATGAAATAAGGATGGCGAGATTGGCCAGATCACAACGCACTTACACAAATTTCGTTCCCGTGTCTTCGACGATGAATAATTGATGTGAACTCGAGTTCGACCTCTTTGCCTACTGTGCTGCGATTCGTGAAAACTGTACTATTAGCACAAGTTTATGGAAAAAAATGCGTATCTTCAAAACAAAACTCTTTTCTCAATTTGTTAGTTTTTATAGTGCTTACCTGCTCTTAAAGAAATCACAAAAAAATTATATTACCTCAAAAATTAATTCCTCGAGTGGGATTTGAACATTCGACCCTCCTCTTAATACGAGGATGCGCTATAATAGTAATGTCGTAAATTTGGTTCACACATTGTATTTGTTTGATAGTTGTTGATTCATTTAACGTGCTCTTGGTATTTTCAATAAAACATTCCACGATGTTCAGTAATTATACTCAATGGGTATTTATTGCAATAAACCATTTAGTCAATTTCAAATAACATCCATTTAAGTTCTAAGCCAACACGGTCGCATAGATTTCACTTTTGGAATCCACTACGGAATGCGTGCATCGGAATTATTTGAACATTTACGCGCCCCCAGTGTTGCGTTGCGGTACCATTGGATTCACTCTATAGCGGGACTAGAAATATATGTGCGGCATTCAATATATCTATTATCTTGTTTGTATCTACACGACAAGCGATACCTCTGCTTGGGTGGTTTCATTATTTCAAACAACATTCCACGTTCGAAAGCAGTGATTGCGATATTTCTGAATATACGCTCTCAATAATAAGCGAAAAGCGATTTTGTATAAATAAAAGCGGTGGCCATTTCGTGGAGTTACTTTATAAGCGAAGCACATCGGACCAGGCAACTGCAAATGACGCGAAACGACAATTTTAAAGCACAACATTGAAAATACCATATTATGTAGGTATCTGGTGTTCGCACGTGCGCGGCGATTACTCGCTTGCGCTCTGAGCGGTTACATACACAACCGCTTTTAACGCATTACCATGAATAATATATTCTCAAATTGAAACGTCGCATTCGTGTCGCTCCGACTGCCTATCTGCTCTCGCTTTCAGCAGCCTCTCTATGTATTCTACCGCTCGATTGTGCCAAATAGGCTTTACCTTTTAACAACAGCTGTCTTTTTTGAAAGACTTAGTAGAACGAGTCTTTATTATTTCCATATCGTATTCTATACACAATACCGAGTGATGAGCGTTTGTATTTACTCATAATTGTTAATTTGCGCTGGTTCTTTGAAGGAATTTGCGATAGATTTTATCACAATAACACTGTGGGCTTAAAACTGATTTTATATAGCAATCATCTTTCATTGATATTATATCGTACAGTTATTAAGTATAAATTTCTAAATATAAAAACTAAACCGTTCGCTAAAAACCAGACACAATAACTAAAAAAACACTTTTATCAAATTAGTCTCATAAAGAAAGTTATAGCACCACAAATTGACGTGTTTAACTATATCTAAATGAATTGTAAATTATCCTTTTATACATAAAAATACTACAAAAAACCCGGTCACTATTCCAAACATACCTTTGTTTAGGTTGCCTTAAAACCGTGTTTTGTATAGAATCTAAAAGACGATGTATGGCATGGGGGCTGCCATACTGAAGCAAACTTATATGTAGCTTAACCCTTAGAAACCATATAATTTATAGGGGTCCCGATTAGTATTAGAGATTACGTGATCATTATGCGAATTAAGTAAGATTTCCTTAGTAACTATTAAAAGGGATCTCACGATCTCCGACCCCAAAGAACGTAGGAGGGTCACCTTCAGAAATCAAAGCCAGGGTCTTATTTATGACCTGGACTAGGTTGTATATAGTAAGATAAAGCTTGATTCATATGCAACAAGACGTGTACCTGGCAGTATTCCCTTACATCTAGTATGTTAAGAATCATGGTGGCTTGAAATAAGACACCTCCATTACGTCCCATGGACGTCGTAAAAGGCGATTTAAGAAACGCATCAGGAGTTGAGCGGTAGCATTTTGAGTACTAAAAACCAACACTGTGGTCGTCAGTACGCCTGACATTCGTGGTGACTAAGGCAAGACCCCAAAACTTTGAGTAGGTAGGTCTTTCAAGCAGTGGACTTTTAGGCTGATGATAATGACGATAGTTATATCAGACACCTATACCCAAAACCAAAATTCCGTGGAACGTTTGATACTGCACGGAAGGTTGAAAGGCGCGGTGCAACCACGTATTTAACTATGACCACATTTTCTCGCAGTGCAACCAATAGATCTTATAGAAACGCATCGCCAAAGGCACACATAAACCGGAATAACCAAGACTACTCTGTCTTGTGTGTCCGATTAAAAGGAAGAAATCTCAACTAATTCAACGCGTGTTCAGTGACCTTAATACCAGCGATATACGAATTAAAATGCTATGTAAAAATAAAATACATCCGTCTTCATAGACCGTATGAACTATAAACTCAGCTGCCTGCAGGTACGATTGTGTGGAGAAAATTAGCTTTCTAGACTTGCCCGTATTATAGGTAAAAACCCCAAAACCAAGTTATTTTTGTCGCACTTTTTGATTGTTGGTCTCAAAACCAACCAGAAGTCGCATATTATATACAAAACTAAGTTTGGGTATAAGGACTTTTTGGTCACTTTACACCATCCGAAGATAAAGATCTCCATTAGTCACCAGATCTTATTCATCGTGCGGAGCCAAAGGAACTTGTATAAGGTATACAAACAGCGGAATCTGATACCTTCAAGATGGAGGGTAATGACACATTTTCACGAGAGGAATATCGATAATTACGGAACGAAAAACCATGGAGAAAAGGTTTTTCAGGCGCTGGTTTATCGTGAACTTTTGGGCTGATCGATATAACCACTTCAATGAAAACTAGGTGATTAAATATACTTTAAACTGTAATAAGGAAGATAGATAACTCTTAATTGTACACCACAACGAACAAAAAAAAATTACATAATATACAAGTTCTTAAGCTTAGTGAAGTACAATGGGCGGTCTTATCGCTGTAAGCGATTTCTTCCAGACAACCTTAGGATGGACAAGAAACTAAATGAGCTTTACATGGCGGTGTCATAAATAAATACAAAGCATTACATAAGTATAAACAAAGAATAAGATGTATGGATTAAATTAAATAAGTGGCTAAATATATATACCTAAGATAAATCATTGTTTAACCAGCCCAATGTTGTGAACATTGGGCTTAGAAAATCAGAAGTGATTATTCAACTCCTACTAGCCTAAGTAACTTCAAGGTAATATTTCAAAGCTAAGCACATTATTTCAAACAACCGCCAGAGCTAATCAGATTTTTGAGAGAGCCTCTAATTCAGAAAGAGAGTGATGGTTCATGTTATTTATTCGGGAGTTCGGCTTGCGGTAATCTACGAACGGGCTGGCTCGAGGGCTTCAGCTAATCCAAGGTCCTACATGGGACAAATAAGTTTGTTTATGCTCAGAAGTGCGCATTAGTGCCGAGTGTTGCGTCGGCGTCGGGTCCAGCGTAATCAGATTAATTAGATGATTTCGCGGGCGTTATTAAAAGTTGAGCCGGCTAAAGCGCAGCTCTGTTACCTCCACAAGATAGCCAGCTTATGCGCGTGTACTTACTACTTAGTGGATATTATACGTGCGCCCGGAATGCTCTTTAATGTTTTAGTATTTTCGACTGAGGTTGCGAACTCGGTGCCGTTTTGTTTGTGCGCCACAGTGGGCGGCTAAAATAATTCACTTAAGCTTAACTGGGAAAGATAATTAGGATTCTACGTCGGTTGATGCAAAATGAATGCGAAAAACAAGGCAGAAGATTTTCGGTGCTCATTCAGTAACTGAATTTTATATTTGCGAGCTCGAGTTTTAACTAGATCATCATATTTTTAGCACCTAAATTTTGGCATACGTTGAATACTTGCTAGCGTAATTAGAAGTGTCCAAAAAAGGGTTTTTGAATTCATGGTGATGATTCTTGCTTGACTGACTTTTTTGAATGGTGTGATTCGCCGAAGCTGGATGTAACAAACGTATTCAGAGAGCTTTTGTATTATGCAACGTGTGACAATGTGGCAGGCCAACCCGATAGGCAGGTCTCTTAGTATTGGATCACGGACCGCTGGCCACGGAACGCGCGACCGAACACGGCCTGTGTGCTGTCGATCATAAAACGAAAAAAAAAAGCAGTGAAATTCCAGTGGCTTACTTCCTGTTTAGTGTAGTAGATGGACAACTGGATGCACGAACCTTTTTGACAAAGCCGGCTATTGCGGTCACATTGTAAACACCAAAATGTTTGATACAAAAACAAATATCAAACTGATCCGCAGCAGTGGTTTTGTATTTTATTTTTTGCTACAATCTAGCTTCTATTGAAGTGGATTTTCCTTTATAGAGTTCGTTTTAAAGGGCGATCAGCGGCAGACTCACGTGTTCGAGTCCGGCCGATAATGCGCTGTACAGCGATTCATCTGGTTCGTTCTTTTGTTGTTCCCCTTTGTTCCCGTGAAAGGTGGTCGTATTGTTTTCTCGTCGGAATAGCCAGAGATTGCGCTAAGAGTCGAGATTAGTGACAACGTGACGCGTGTGTGTAAGCACCCTAATTTCGTTTCGATAATGCTTAACCGCACATAGCTGAAACTTGTTTCCTTTCAGGGTAATCAACTAAATACGGTAGTGATTAATAAATAATTAGGATTAATGTTTTGTTACGTTATAGCCACTACAAGAAAGAAAATAATTAGCAAACAGATCTTTTGTATTATATTTTTAGTATGACACTGTTTTTAATAAGATACAAAAAAATTTGATGGCAACGGTTTTAGTGTTACAAAAGCTGGTGGTAGGAAAGTACACATCACTCCTCAAGTATCTACCACCGAGGTGCAACTCCTGACATCAAAGATCTTTTCGTCAGCATATTATATTCAGTTCATATTGGCTGGCTCTATTCACTTGCACATGATTACTTAATTCACATATTCAGCAACCCCGTGCAACTCTCTTAGGAACTTCGCTTAGCTCGTACAGAATGCATTGGTGCAAATTATGCAAACCATTTAATTGTATTGTAGCTTATCCGGCCTCTGTGGACTTCTGGATGTTCATGTTCTGACAGATGACAGCGCCTTTGGGCTTAAACTGTCTTATATATCTGATTACCATCTACCCTCCCTACCTCTGACTACTCCTTTAGACATCCTTGAAGAATCTCGAGTGGATACTTGGTACTAAGAGATTGGAGCGGATATCTACCGTGGTTAAGGTCGTGATGATATTTTTTTCTATAAACATACTCGAAGACGAACCGGGCTAAGATGTGCAAAGTGAGATATATCGCGCATGACAAGAGATATTTATTTATTGGTGAATATGTTAAAATTTGTTAACAAACAAGCAAAATATTGACGATAAGTTTTCATTTGACAGAATAGTATGGGTTTTTGCTAGATACGCACAGAGTGCTGCAATGTTAGATACGCACAGAAGTTCTATTTACGTAACGAAATATTGTCAAATTCAAATTTCAATCGTGTCAATCTCCAGATGGCATTCTTTGAAACTGATATTTCAGACAGGCCCAATTTTGACAAACGTATTTTAGTTTTAATTATTATCTTAACTCAAAAAAATTACAAGCACTGGGGCATTGGTAGACATAGGGATAAATTTATTTTTTGTACAAGATTACGAGTAGACAGAATTTGTTCCGTTGCACACCTTAGCCCTGCTGGAAAGCCATGTTGCTAGCTAAAATTATGAAGTATTACAATTAATGCGCTGTTTAGTTTTCTATTTTGCAGCTTTAAAAAGAAACATAGGGTGAATAGAAAAACTCGTACTTTTGTTGGTTAAAAATACGCTCGAATTAAAAAAAATAAAATGTTTTTTGTCCATCCATTTCCAATTATGATCTCCACCAATAATTTATTTTACAAAGGAACAAATACAAAAAGGTGAGCCGATAAACGGCTTATTTAACGTGGGTGAGTGCCATGCGGAATTATCGTCCGTCGAAATGGACAGTCCGGGCCCCTTGAGGAGCCCAAAGGGTTCGCTTTTCGTAGGCACTCAATAATTGAAGTCGTTGAAATTCTGGGTGGATTGTTGCGGTAGCACCTGGGCAGAGGGAGGTTTAACGGGAAACAATAACGGTAATGTTTATTATAATGCCCGATTTATTGGCGATTCTCATTTATGAGCTGAAATGCGCGAGAGCTTATTAACGCAGGATGTGTTCATTTACGGTGGCTTTAGCATTCTCAATTAAAGCTAAAATGCAGCAGCTTAAATATATCAAGCGCTTGGGTTCATCGAGCAAACTGCTTTTTGTGGCAATGATCGCGAACAAAGATAATTTAGTATTGGAGAATTTCCAGACGATCAGTAGTCCTGGCCGCGCAATGAATAATAATTAAACAGATATTAAAATGATGGAGGTGAACCGTTTTTGAGGTTATAATACACACGTGCTATAATAACCTCAAACCAACCTCGTGTTCATTAGTATCGACCTCATATTTGTAAGAGTTAGATTTTTGCTCTTATGCAGCGCATATATAATTTTCAGTGAAATATAATGCCTACCCATTATTTGTTTTAAGTGCATTCGTTTTGTGCTAAAAAAATTAAAACTAAATAATTAGTCTCATACAAATAGTAAATCAAATAATACACCTAAGTAAGAATAACCACATGCCTTCAATAAAAAAGAGATAGGTAACCAAGGTCAGTAGGTTCTTCGGCATGATGAGCAGAATGGCTCCTCAAAATACAAAAAATTGCTTATTTTTAGATTTCTACCAGTGGAAGTTTAAACTTGCGAGACATTCCTAGTTATACTCATTATCTCATCGAGCCCATACTTTGATGTTTCTCTCTATCCCTAAAGATGAATGATCAAATGATCATGAAATTTGTTTTTGTCATCAATTCATAAGTTATGACTTCATTTGTTTACACACCACCCACCTTACCTACCCACATTAAATTATTCAAACGTGCTAAAACTTGCAGTATGCTAGTGTGTGCGTATGTCATATCTACATATTATGTGTTAGTTATTAAATTCAATTATATCAAGTAACCATTTAGACGGAAATAATCATTAATATTGTACTGTATTCAAATCAGCTAAATAATATTGCATTGAATATTATTATATGTGACGGCACGTACTGTGTCAAGAGTTACCAATGCGTGATGTCTGTCAATAGCGTTTAGATTAATTTAGCTACAATTTATGCCGCTATATTGGCTTTGGCGACAATCGCGCGTGAAAGAGCGCACGTATGGAGTTGTTGAATAGAAATAACGACATTTACAAGACAAATAAAACCTGTTTCCCCACGCAATCATGCGCGCAAGAAAATAGGAGTAAAATCATATTTTTTAAGTGGAAAAGCTAAGAAAATTGTTCGAAAGTGTAAAGAATGTATACCTAAGAACACTCCAGACCATCAATTTACCTTTTAAACAAAAAACAAAACCAAAATCGGTTCATCCGTTCGCGAGCTACAATGCTACAGACAAGACACACACACAGATACAATCAGAAATCTATAAATGAAGCTTTACGTAATTTGGAACAAAATGGTATCGTGTGAAATTACTGCTTTTATTATATTTATGTAAATCATATTATTTAATACAAACATGTAGGTGAAATATTACTTCTTACAAATGAAATAATTTTGATACTTGGTATTTTCAAAGGTCAAATATTTATATGAAATATGAGGAGCACTTTCTGAGATTACCTACGACACACAAAGTTTGGATATTTGTAAAAGGTATCTGCAGGTAAAGTAAGATTTAAAGGTGGGCTGGTTTTGGCTCAGACCTGAGATACGCAGTAGGTAGGTAGGTAGATTTATGCCAGTAACATACCAGTTGCCAAATTTTCATTGCAACGAACTTGTGATATAATATTTTCGTACTAGTTTCGTACCAATGTCAGTCAGTCGGTCAGTAGAGGCAAATGCCCACACTATAACATTTAATAACATTTTATTTATTAAATCCCTCCTTAATAAAGGTTTAGCAGGGAAAATTTATAGCCAAAGTCTTAGTCATATCTTATTTTTGTGTACTAAGGAGCAATTTAATTGATAACAAATGTTACTGCGTGCATAATACGAGCGGCAGGAGCGCGACTTCGCTCGCGTGAAGTTTTTTTGGTACAAACTTTTACCCACACGGCAGCCTTTTAGGGGTTGAATTTCAGGAATTTCTTTCTAAGTGCACCTCTACGCACCAAAGCAAATATATTCTAAAAGGTTCACGTTTATATGGCCAGTGGTAGGACAAAGAGTATTATTATTAAATAAAAAAAGGCTTTAAATTTACTCTCCAGTTTTCCTCAAGTATTTAAGTTCTATTCTCACAAAAACCGCATTTTCTCCAGGTAAAAATTAAGTGATAACTGCTTCAATAAAAAGCGCATTACGATAAAAAAACAGGAAGGGTATAAATGGCGCTTCGTTTCAAAGGATAATCGTTCACACGTCTAAGGCTTCTGGGTGTGGGTAAGCGAATTTATGTGCAAATACGCCTCGGGACTGGCCAATGTGCTAATGAAAGGTAATACATTATTCAACCCTTGAATTATACAGTGGCATGTAAATCGATATTTGCACCGCATAACCACAATTACTGTTACAGTACCCATAGTACCTGTTCTTAACACCATCTATATTACAAATCCGTCAAATATTAAATTGACGCTGGCAAGATTTGATAGCGCTAGAAACTCCTGCTAAGGATAATACATTTTAGGAAAACCGCAATTTCGGACTACTGCAAAGTGTGCTAGGTTGTCTTTGGATCAGGTTACAAAGTTCTGTCTGTAAATTTAATTCCGAAACATTGTTTATTGAGTAGTTAAAATTGAGAACTTCTTTGGCAAAAAATAAAGTTGGAAATCTTTGAGACTGCTTTTACTTCTTGTATTATATTAAACCAGCGTTTTTTTCTGAAAACGGATTTATGCATTCACTAGTCTTTTGCCAAAAATGATCGTTCTACCTGCTGATGGATTCAAGCCTCTTATAAAGTTGAGGAAATGCTTGTCATAGTCTGCCTTGGCAGGCTAATCGATAATAGGAGTAGGAACAGTGCACAGAATATGCTGCTGTCCATCTTCTGGATCGTTCCCTACGTCACCTCTTACTACATCCACGGCCGAGAATGAGGGGTTCTATTCCAGGCTGGGACTACTACGGCTTAATCTCTCTTTCGATGCAAACCAATGCAGTATGCGTAATACTTACGAGTTATAGGTACGAGGCATATTTCCATCTCGTAATTCATCAATATAAATTCTTATATTGAAAACAATGCGATCGCTGTTCTATTCAAAGCAAATAGAATATTCTGTGACATTTAAATGGAAAAACCCACTCGACTGGCCATGTACGGGCGTTGATTAGTCCAGCTCGAAACAAAAACTATTCCCAAACCGGGTGCAATAAGCGAAGTGGAAAAAGTCGATATGAGGTTTGCGATCTGTGACTTTAACACTAGTTTACTTAATTTCAAAATTTTCCTGCAGGTCTACTCTTAGAAACGACTAACTGACCCGTTCACGACTTTATCTGCGTTGTTCTTTAAATTTTTCATACAAAAGTTTGTATGAGAATCATCATTTTTTTTACACTCGCTATAAAGATGACAGCTCAATGAAACTTACACTAACTTTTAAGATGGACTATAAACTAACTAATTCTGCTAATCGCATAAACCTATATTGATTCGTAGTTTTTGCGTGATGCGTGTACAAACAATCGTACAAAGGCACAAAAAAAATTTTTTTTTAAAAGTACTGTTCGTTTTTTTGCATTTTTTTAAGTACTATAGCAAGATTTCAGAAAATTATTTTTAATGTAAAGACTTTTTGACCTATACAGTTTTATTAGAGTATAGAAAGATAAATGAAGTTTCGTATTGTCGTTTTGAATGTTGGAGCATGTCAGGCAGCAACAACTTGGTTGTGGAATGGCTACCGTGTATTACAAACCGACAGGAAGTAACTTCGTTTGCCATTTCTTATACCAAGTAGCCCAAATAGTGCATATCGCAATTACAATTGCAACCAAGCAATTGACTTTTTAAGTTACCTCTTATCGCTACCTTACCTTATATCGCTACCTCACCTCATATCGGTACCTCATAAACATCGTCACCACACTTGACAGGCAGATTGGTGACCGCAGTCTCAGTAGGTACTTATTACTCAAAGGATGATGTTGCCTATCGCCTGGTACGTTCCTTTAGTCAAGACAACCATAAAAACGTACCAAACGATAGTTACGAAATTCATAAGCCACATAGGGGTCCTATTCTTAGCTGAAAACTTCGACAGGTTAAAATACACTTCAATATGGATAATTTATTCTATAAAACTAACACAACGTAGTACCTAACGTACGATGGTTAAAATCTGTTGTTCGATACATTTTAACCAAGAGGGTATTAAACTTTCAGAACAATTAACATGCTGTAGTTTCTAGTGCTGTAGGTATACCTGATCGTAGAACGTAAACGGCAATCGTGGAGAAGCGTTCACAGTGAGTGCGCAACGTTTTTAAATGATTACTGTCCCCTTCCATTTAAGCTGTGCCTACACGGATGTTTTCATATTTCACTAAAAAGTATATGTAAGGTTAAAAACGATTTTATCACTTTTTGTGCTTGAAAATAGATAATTGGTCAAAATTAAGAAAAAAAGCAGATAAAGCGAAAGTGAAGCATATTATGTATCATGTATCTATTCAAAAAATGATGCTCATCTTTTGTGGCGTTTCTTTAGCTGGCTCTAACGAGAGAAAAAAACACTCATTACTATCATCAGCTTGTAGAAGTTCACTTCTTTATAATGTATTGAAATACGATGGTGAGCCTTTTTCATCCAATGACTTCCCGCAATCCAAGCAATATCACTAGTTATTAAGGTGGCAAGGTGTCTTATACTTTGTCTTCCAATTTTTTATTCCAATCAAGAATCTTTATTCGTCAGAAACACAATCCAATTTTTTTTACCAAAGCAGTTCAGATTAAAAACAAATAATCCCACGGTTGTAACCACGGCTTTAGGTCTGCATCTGTACCCCGTTGAGCTCATAACCGTTGATTGCTTCTATCTGTACAATCGGACCGCAGTTCACCGCACGCACAAGCCCATTACAAAGAAATGTGAGCCAATTACAAAAAGAGATACGACATCGAAGATTTTCATTATCCAGTCGGATTGGATGAGATTTTTTGTTCAACGTGGTTGCTGCTGAATGAAGTTCTAATAATGAGACGTTAATATTTGTAAGAGCCTATTGATTTACCTCTACTTATGTACTCTTAGATATGTTCTCTGCCTGGGTGTTATATGTATTCTAAGTATGTATTGCCCAAAAATAAGTATTGCGTCAGCTAGCTGGTTCCTTTTTAATTGCTATTTCTTTTAAAATAGCTTTTGCTTTCGAACTAAATCCTATGCCTTTATTAAAAAAAATATCTTAAGTTACTATCACTTGGTTTCTAGTATCCCATAACATTGTTTAGAAAATTACCAAGCCTTAAGCTAAAAAGTATTATTGACTGCATGTATCAATGTTGCAAACTACCAACGATTTATTGCAATACGAGTTTGTAAACCTTTTAATTCGTTACAATCCCAAACTGTAAACACAACAAAGGTCACAAGCAAAAACCCATCAAATAACTGAATGAAAAACTGTCAGTGGCAACCCTTTAACTGGATATGTAAAATATTAAAGGATTCATCTATCCACACGTCCGCAATACAAAGGCGAAAATGAAGTGCACTGCACAAACTGTCACGACAGTTAACCCAACACATCAAAACAACGGGCACATTTGATTAAAATAAATAAAAGAAGTGATATGACGTAGGCCGAACGTGCCAGTCTGCTCCCCCTGTGCCCGTTTGCACAAACACGCTCAGAAAATATTCAAACCAATGTAACCAAAATATTAAAATGTTTCAAGGCGATCGATAATCGCCAAACATGCTCACGACATAAATAATTGCACACAATAACTCAACCAAGTAATCGCATATGCAGTTATACATCACGTAAAAGGTTGAAGTGCATATTGTCGTAAATATCTCAGATACGCACGTTGAATACGGATGAGACGCAACACTCTAAAATGGCACATCTATTCTAAACGGAAGCTAGCAAAGTTACAAATCGTATCGAAAATCTTAGACAGTGTTGGCGGTGCTCCAATCGTGAAGTTATCATAACTGTCAATATTCCGCGAGCAATATATGCGTATAAACTCTTCTGTACAAAGAAATAAATGAAACTGAAGCAATCTCGTTTGTTTTAAAAGTGTTAAATTAGAAATCCCTGGCCGACTGGTAGACCGGAGGCGGTTCTAATCTAATTATGACGATTCACCGAGTTACCATTTAACGGAGTCTCAGCAATTTCTTTTAATAACTTTGCATTTGAAGCCTAAACCCTCTGGCCTCATCTAATCTTGAATCAGTTGAATAAAAACGTCAATTTATAGAAATTTCACATTGAACTTGACTAATTCCATCCAAGTTTTGGTGCAGGCGGGGCTAAAATAACTTTTTAATTAAAGATTATCAGGCTGAAACGTCAGCAATATAACGCGGTGCCAGAGATGACGGGCGACTTAATAATTTTGATATGGCTCTGGTTGACGCCATCAACGAACACGTTTTATTGGTAATTATGGCGAGTAGTAAAACCTAACTTTGCGGCAAAGCGCCATGTTCAAGAAAATGCACGTTTGTAGAGTTTGTTGTCGTGAAATGGATTCTAGTTTAAACCAGACGGGGTATTTCTACTGAACGAAGTTAGGTGATATTGCTCTTGTTAGACTGTTGCGGTGCAACTGACTACACATCTGTGGTCGCGCACAACTTGGTGTGATATTGACTGGCTTTATTTTGACATTAAAATCTTACATAAGATCAGGGGTATTTTCTGACCATCATCAAGAGCCAATTCTCGTAACGAATCATCGCCAAATTTAAGTTTCGATCGTGTCAACCTCCAAATGATATTCATTGAAACTGACATTTCAGACAGGCCTAATTTTAACCATCAAATTTTTGTTTCAATCTCGCCTCAGCTTAGAAAATAACGAGGGTCGGGCCTTCGTTATCTAACTTCCCGAGCGCAGGTTGTAGATTGTAAAGTCACGTGGGCACCTTTGTTTAGACTCACAAAGTATGAAAACAGACGACAATCTAAACAATTTATTCAAACAGTTGCAGTCGTAAACTAGGGACTCGCATGTTTTGGTGTACCAAGTCAGTGCAACGCTACCCGTATATTTACAGCGCTGTCGAGTTGTCAAGTTGCGGGGCAATATTTGGTCGACATTTACATACAATTTCATATTCATATCAGAATTAGGTGGCGCGGCGCGGGTACCACTCGATGTCGCGACACTGCAGACCTACGTCGTTTGATACCCAGACATTGAGCCGAGACTTTCAGTATTTGTTTCAAGAATGTTATCTGCTGCAGACGGTATGGTGTCAAACAAAGAGGAAAAAAACAATACCAACACGATTGAATAACACGGATAAGTCGATAAAACAACATTTTTCACTTACTACATTAAAATGTTTTTCACAATTCCATTTTGTTTACTAAGTCCTCAGTTTAATTTATGAATAAATAACAAACGTGCTTGCATCGATATGAGCTTTTTATAGCGACAATGATATTTTTATAGCGTTATAGCAACAATGGATTGGAAATTAAAAGATAAACATTTCGTTGGAAAGAAAACAATGTTTCGATTGGATTTATTTATCGCGATTGAATGTAGCAATAACTTGCGCATTTCTGATGCGAAAAAGACAAACGAAAGATAAAAAACAGTGCAAGTTATATTGAATAAAAACTTTACTCTTGCATACTAATGCTTAAATTTGTATTCGACTGAGTTTGCTTGACTTTTCATTAAGTTTCTCGTTTCGTCGGGCGGGAGATGAAAATCAAAGTAATCATTAAGTCTGATTATGCTTCGTTCAACTTTTAGTGCGCGTGTTTTGTTTGTTTCCAATTTAGAGTTAAAATGCTACTCTTAACATTTTACATTCAGAAACTAAGCGCTTAAAACTACGTTTTAATTCCAGCTAAAATCTTAACATTTTCGCAGCATCTTAAGAAAAAGAGCTTTCAAGACAGAGTAGAAATAAACTGCTCATAATACAACAGTCAATGTGACAGAAGGTTGACGACGTGAAGCCTTACAAGAGTGCACTTTAGTTAGGCAAAGACAGGTACTCGGCATGCATTAGGCAAATTAAAAAGTTTCCCTACGGCTCTTCATTTTGTTTGTGAGTGTAAAGACGACAAGCGAGTGATGGGGTTGAAATCAAACAGTTGTGAGCATGACAGCTTCAAAGGACGCGAAATGAGCACGCTCAAAGTGTAGGTATTTCTAGCTATAAGCTGATGCGCCATGAACAGGTAATCGTGGCGATCGGTGCAGAAATGTTTTCATGTGATGCGCAGCGAACTGGAAATCCACATTGCTATCATATCTATAAAACCGCTAGCGTGGTGGTGATTTCCATTGAAACTGAGGGAGAGATCACATGCTGAACCCGAGAGTGAAGAGTAGAGTACTATGCCGAGTGTGTTATGGCTATTTTCCTTACAAAGCGTATTTTGATTTTGAAAATAGTATTATAGGAATCTCTGTGTTGCTTGCAAGGAGCATGATACAAGCCAATGTACGACGAATATATTCTTCAATTGAGTGAAGAGAATCGAGTTAGGCAGTAGTTGTGCAGGCATAGAATCGAATGAAATTCTAGTAAAGATAGAAATCTAAATGCATAGTGTACCAGCACATTATTGTAGTGATAGTAAATTTAAATACAAAAAGTTTCAAACGTTCTCTAAACTTTTGAGTAAAGCTAAAACAATACGTTTATGAAACAACTTTACGGCAATTTCATTCTAAACACAAATGGAATAAAGTAGACGTGACATTGATACACTAGACAGATTTTATCGGCGGGATTAAACCGAAACAGAAACTTTCACAAAACTATTTTGTAACTCATAAAATATTTAGTTGCGTATAAAACCGCAGCCGGCAAACAAGCCGTACCTTTGAAAAGCCCTAACTGGCTATTACACATTTAGGATGGAAAACCTTCGACAAGAATTACTAAGGTCAAATGTAATAAATTTAGTTTTAGCCCACAAACTATGTGGTCAGAGATTTTCGGTGGAGGTCGGCCTTTTGTTTTGTCGATGCGTACTATATTCCATGTAATCCATTAAGACACACGAGCAGTCCGAGATGGGACGGATTTCATCGACAGTCCTTTTAACTGCGTGATACTGCGGTGAAGATTTGTAATGTGTTTACGAAACCCCTTTTTGTAGGACACTTTTGGATGGGATGCGGTTTCTAAAAGGCTATTTGTTATGATTTCAAACGAGATCTTGTCAGATAATGGCTTTTGTTATTTATTTTCTGGGTCGGATTTTATGACCCTTTTTCTAAGTCATATATACAGGCTAACGATACTATACCTAATGATCAATACAACTTTCATGATCTTGAGTATTAGTAGTTGTTTTCCATACGTGGTTATTTCGTATTTCAAACGCAAGCATAAATATTTCTAAACTTTCTGTAAGGAGGAAAAAGTTTACAGTAATAAATTATTTTAGGCGCAAAACTTTTGAGTGTTTTATATCAAACCGACATTGTAATAAATAATAAATCAACGAGTGGGTTCCCAAAGTCTCTTCAACACAGCTTTTAAGTTCAGGAAAGATGCTCTCCAAAAATATAAAATAAATCACGGCTCAGTAACTTGCACAATTGCTTTATGTTTTTCTGAAAAAGAAAGAAAGAAGTAATAACTTCTCTACCAATTACAGCACTCTAGTTACGTTAATCCTGTAAGACTGTCGGTTCTAAAAAGGAAAGTTTCAAAACAACTCACCCTCTGAAAGAATCCCGAAAAACCATAAATATCAATAGTGGAGACGACAAAGTAAGCAATTCGAAAGTGGCGCACAAACACGCACTTGAATGCGTTTTACGACTTATTACAACCAAATTTGAGACGAATCGATAATACATTCATTATTTTTAAAAACTTGTGAAGCCGACTTCAAGTTATACTTAGATTATATATTTTAGAAGTGGATTTTGACAGTTATTTTAATTAAAAACCAAACTTATTTTATTTATATTTTAATAGGGCTAATCTAATAATATATTATCTTTTTAAATAAAAACAATGTTTTTCAAATCAGTTATAAATAAAAGAAATCTTAAACATTAAAAAAAGTTAAAAAATACAACTGAATTGAGAACCACTTCATCTTTTTGAAGTCAGTTGAAAAAAACCACTGACACGGCCTAATTACAAGAAACATAAATTATACTGTAGAGAAACGTGTTTAACCACAAATATTATGAAACCGCATTTTTTTCTACCTGGTGTACTGTTTACACGATTTCATTATTATTTATTCACACGCACACAAACCCCGCTAAATAAAGCTTACACTTTGATATGATAATAAATTAAATAAGCGTCATAAATACCACCACCAAAATTAAATTAACGGATTATTTACGTACGCAAATGTAAAGTAAGTGATTAAGCGTTTCTAACGCGTGTTTGCTCCCAAAAGACTAATACGTTATGTAGCATAATTACTTTAGGTAAAACAGCGCGCCCGTTTAGGGTAAGATGAAGAAGAATCACAGGTGTAAATGGTCGTCTATTGCGCTTTCCATCACGGCGTTCCCAGCCTCGCACGGCTGTGTGCGTTCCGTCGAAAATCACACTTTGCTACAAGATAATGCGGTCGATTTTGGCTCGCAAGGTGTGCGGTGTAGACCGCGTACCGCGTTTGCGGTATAACCAGATCTGGGCAGCGTAGCATTTAGAGCCAATTCCCCACTGGCTTGTTGTATGAACAATTAAGTGTACCAACCTGGTCCGCCACAGGAAGAAGTGTAATGGATGTTTACCGCTGCTAAGTAAACACACACTCGTTCGACTAATGTCCCTAGACTCTTTCAAATTCTCGGTATTGTGAACTTCTCACTTCATGCATAACATACAAGATTATTTGCGAGCAGTTGTTACTTCCATTTGAAAAGTTCCTACACCTCGATAAAAGTCCCGACAAATTACAGAAATTGCAGTTCTAACAATGTAAACAATTTCAAAGGAAAATTCTCACCGAACCGCAACCATTAACGAGCCACAATTGCTTCAGGAACTTACCTGTAATGATAAAAATAAACATATAAAGAACATTCAGCTCCATCGGGTGTAACAATATGTTGTCTAAGTCTGAACAAAGGTTCGTTCGCCATAATGAGCGTTGCGTGCGGTGCGTCAAACATGTAAGCAAACAATTTAGGCACGCCTGAGTAAATACGAACGCGAAATATCTTTGCTTGGGCCCGGTTGAGTGCGGCTTTTCTCTGGTTTAGTCGTGGGTGGCTATACCTCGATTGTGCTGAGCGCCATCTTTTCAGTGGGGCTTTTGTTGATAATGAAATACAAACACTATTCTTTAGTCAAATTTTCGCAGTGCAGCGGCTTGTTAAAGGCAAATCTGACGGATTTGTTTGTGAAGTTGCCCTTCTATTCTGTTTTTGTTCTTTGTATTTACGTTACCATGTTTTTTATGTATGTAAGTTTTGGATATTTTGTGTAAAATATATTTTTTTTTCAGGTTTAATGATTTAAACTATACTTACACTTAAGAACACTCTGCTTAATCCTATACTAAACCATGTGAAAGCAAGAAATGTATTGAGTTTTGCTTACTTATTTGTACGTAGTTGTTTTGCCTAAGTAGGTACTTTTTTTCAGTTTTGTGATTATAAAGAATATACTTTTTTCGGCTTCAACGATTAAATATCCACTTAAAAAACGTACTTACATACGTTTTGTGTATGTTTTGGTTACATTACCAACACTATGTTAACAAGCATATATACTCAGCTAAAATTTTCTTAAAGTGCTACATTTAACCTTACTCCACATCAGGCAAGGTGGATAATAAATTAATTTAAATTAACTAAGCAAAATGGCCTTAGAAAGGGCCGTAGAAGCGGAACCTTCCTCTATTTAAATAACAAGGAGACAAGTAGACAAAGGTGTAGGTACCTGGCTATGTGTATTATCTTTGCAATGGATGGAGATGGTAAATATATTTAAGGTTATTTAAACTCCCTCCTCTCTCTTCAGTGAAATTTGCTCCAAGAAAACCCTTTTAGAGTCAAGCTCACATATGTGCATATGAGTTTTCTAAACCCTATTTTGCTTCGTATATACACAAAAGTAATTGTGCCTTAGACAATGCTAAACTAAGCAAATCTCGCACTATGGAAAACAGATAATTAGTAGAATGCTGTTTTTTTAAAACATACCCAATATACAATACAGCACCTATAGATATATCAATCTTAAAATTTTGATCATCATGAAAATTGGGTCCTGGAGATATTTAAAATTTTAAATATTCAAACATGTAAAAACTTTCGTCACTAACTATATTTCAAATATATAAATTGATACGAGTACATATATATAATTGTATTAACTACATAAATTTCACTCAATATCACAAATGCAATATATTTCAAACTATAAAAAATATTCTTGTTGTTTTAAAAGTATCTGCGATTGAAATAACATCAGTACAAAACAACACAAACTATATCTGAACAAATAACGAGCGCATTCACAAATTCACAAGTTCCATGCATAAATAGAAACAACAGACAAAGTCGACGCATTAGGTAACAATACGCAAAGTGCAGGATTTCGCATATATTAACGTCTTGTCCTTTGGCCAGATATCTCGAAAAGTTTGCCGTGGGTGTAGCGGATATTGAATAGCTGGCTCACTCTGCGCCAGTTATACGTCTTCGGTGCCTACGTCACACGTCTACGCCGCCGTCTACGTCAGACTACATGCCATGATTTTTTCTTACCCTCACGATGAAAGATTTAGCAGTTAAGTTTGTAAAGTATGAATTATAAATGAGCCTTATTACAACTCGGCGTAATCGGCTTTCGATCTAATTTGAATTTTTCTGTCAATACAAAAAAACAAGACACAACTACATATTTCAACGTTACGCCGATTTATTAGTACCAGGCTTACACTTTATCTACTGTATTTTGAGACCGAAAATATATTTATAAAATTTAACCGTTTTTTTATATATTATCTTATAACGGCCCTGCTTTATTTTCTATAGAGCAAATCTGGATTAAAAACTCAGAAGTATATGCAATTGTGCAGATTAATTAGGCAGTAAATATATTTTTTAATATAGTAATGTGAGCCAGTGGTTTGTAGTTTGACTGTGCACGTAACCCGCGACGATTTACATTGCTTCCGAAACAGTACGAGCAAGTCGGAACACCAAACGGTTGCAACTCTGAACTTGGCTAACGTATACGCAAACAATTTGTAATGTGGAAAAGAATGCGTAGAAAAGTACCTTTCTACAAGGTACTGCTTTTCTTGTAATGAGAAAGAGTAAATTGTTTTGGAAGCATTTTCGCTGGAAAAATAAAAGGATGAGTACGTAAGCTCCTCAGAGATTTTAGGCTTGAGCTGTGTGTGATTTTAGGTTCATAATCGTATTTTTGCGAGCTAGAATTAACGTAAAAATTTCTTCAGCATTTCTTTTATGGCTCAGAATAAAGGGATATTACTTTGTGATAGCTTGAGGCAAGTCCACAGAATACTTAATATTCGGTTTTTACAACTCTCGCACTGTGACAAATTTATTAAATAAAAAAGTATAAGAATCAATTACACGTGTCTATTTTCTCGTTATTCTTTTTCATATTATTTTAAAACTAAATTAAAGCTATTTAATGATTTTATATTAGTTAAACCTATACCTCAGCAAAGGTTAACAAAGCCATACTCATTAGGTTAACGAGACTGGAGCACTATCTAATCACAGCTCAGTTGCCAAATTACGCGGTACGCTGTTTATATGCGGGCTTACTTTAATCTCACGGTAATGCTACTGTGCGCCTCATTTCAGTAGCATTATAATACCGTTCAAGTTAAGTAACCTGATTTTGTTCACACTAAATTAATACATACCTACTGGCTGGGGATAGATATAGGGTTGTATCAAAAAACACCCCCCATTTCAGCATAGCTTGTACTACGGGAATCAGATAACTAATAGAATACTTTTTTTTGAAATTAACCAACATACTTAGAATAACATAAGGGTATTGAATGGTATTCTAAGTATGTATTTACAAAAAAAAAGTTTCATTAGTTAATCAGATGAACCTTGCTCATCAGCTAAATTTTCTTGAGAAACAAAACAAATAGGATTATGATTTGTTTCTAGGCTCAGTAGTTAGGATTAAAATTATAGAATTGTATTTATCAGTTATATTCAAAAGCACAGTGCTACATCCGTTAGTAAAATTATTCATGTAGATTTTTAAAGTATTGAATGGCTGTTTTTTTACCATTGGATATCGAATTGCTGTTTTTTTACCTATCCATTATATAAATTCCACGAGCCCACATTAGTTTTCAACTGCCCAATATGCCCATCACAGTTATAGAAAAGTATCTGTGCAAAGATGCGCATATTTATGATATTTCTAAGTTTAAAATGCCAATTTCTGATTGATAATAATTTAGATTTCAGTTGTTTTGATTCACAAAATATACATTTTCGTTTGTACAGTATCAGATCATCGTTCTGAAAGGTTCGAAGAGGGAGATGAAAGGGAACAGAGATATCAACTTTCATTTTAGGGTGGCGAGCGCTATTCAATGCCGTGCAAGCTATTATATTAAGTGGAAATGTAGCCATTATAAATGGGGATGACCACTCATCATTGAGTCTTATTCTATCCATTTTAGGCTCTTTCATCAGAAATTGTTTGTTTTGATTTTGTAAGGTTAAATGTTTGGTGAGAAGTAAACTTGTTTATGCCAACCGGCGAATAAAAAAGTCGGAAACTCACCAATCGCACGAAGAATACAGTTTGCGAATAACTAAGAAGAACTCCTCACGGGGTGGGTGAAAGGTGCAGCGAGTTTCTGAATAGAATAGTCTAAATATGTGCATACTACAAACACAATGAAGACATCACGAGAACAGACTGACAAATAATGTAACCAGCAAACAAGACAGTTGTATCCATGAATGCGCTAGCAGCCAACATTCGTTGTTTAAAGCCTTTCAGCGAATGCAAGCTTTGCAAGATAGCAATATACTGCGCTAAGGAGTCATCATTAATTCAGAGTCAGAAACGCCTCTTAAGATAACACTAAAGATTAGTTTCAAAACGTATGTTGGAATGCGAGCCATCGGTGTAGATACGTTTATCGTTAGTAGTAAAGCAGAACTATATGTCAGACCGCATGGACTACGTGAGGTATAAAACAACCTGTTTAAGATACCCGCAATTTGTACTCCAAGCACTTCTTTATTTCAACGACTTTGGAACTATATTCCCTTGAGTATGCGCTTTGGACACTAAACTAGTCCTAACTGTACTTAGCTTATTGTTTTAATTTACTGCTCGACTAAACGTTCACGTAAATGTTATCTTTATCGCCGAATAACTTTTCGTGAGTTCTCTCTGTTATCGCTGTAGTTTTACAAACATTAACATACATTCGACTGACTACGATTGATGTTTTCCCGGTAGAAGCAAATAGTTTCAGGAACTCGCCCATTTTCTTCGCGGTGACATTATGACCCGAACAACGCAAGGCGCCAGCTAACTTATCACTTAGCCACGAACAAATTAATCTATAAGATTACCGTCTTAATACTATGACCTGTCCCGATAACTCAGAAGCGCTGCTGGTTGTCTTCTATTGCTCGGGCTCGATATTGCCTTAATTTATTCCGAAGAGAACCAAATTAAATATAAAACGTCTTTGCGGTGTATCAGTGTTAGTGACTGTGATAAATGAAGCCATTAGTAACGCGAGCTGTACTTTTTTCGGTTGATCCGGCGTCGACGGGCCGGGGTTTGCGGCGAGCGGGAGTTTGTGGACAATTTCATTAGAAAACGTTACAAGTGTGTTGTCGGGTGACGGGGTGATGCGGGGAGGCCGGCGGGGCGGAATTACAAGCGGCGCGATAAATTTCGCCGCCTCGCGACATTATGCTCGCGGCGGAATAGGGGCGACGCGCTAGACACGGCCGTAGCACGCAGCCTCCGCTGGCGAGCGAGAAAACCATAGTGATCCTTGGGCAAAATTAAAACAAGGAACGTCCGTAGCGAACTATAAAAACGTCCTATAAATCTCAGCCGCCACTTGAGATGTGTGGACTGCCGGGCCTTTATCAAAGCTCTTTTCGCTATATGTGTTAGGACACGCTTACAGGTGTGTTCTCGGCTGTTATTGATCGTAATAAAACACGTTGGTTTTGATGTTTTTAAAGTGTTCGTAATAAGGGTTTGATTTTATTTTCGGAATTAAGAATTGAAATAAAATTAAACATTAAAATGTTTTATCCTTCATGTCAGAGATGACATAAATTGTCCACGAATAATATCAACTCATAAATCGAGGACGTTTCTAAAGCTCTGCTAGATTTAGATTTGGGTATTGGTGTCAATGTTGAAAAACGTCATGTTGGTCCGCATCCGGAACCAAATTGACGTGCTGATGTAGGTATGTACAGGAAAATCGTGAACCCTTTTTACGTCACTGTTGTTTGGATTTTCGCGTATATTCAAAATGGCAAATAAATATCTTTAATGTCTTGTTTTTGTAACCGCTGCTGTACCCAAATCACTTTGCCAGATGTGCCATCTCACTAAAATAATTTAAAGCTTAAACTAATACCTAAATCATTGTAGCAAGAAATTGAAATCTCGGAACGCAGCGTAGTACTTGACCCATATTTCATCCTACTGTTAATACTACAAGCATATTTATCTGGAACTCAATTATAAAAGATTGAAAAACCTCTTAACAATAAACAGTACGTACTTCTCTCATTCACTTGGCTGGCTCTGGAATTTTTCAAAGCATTCTCGAGAAAACGACAAATCTCGGAACCTTTCAAAGAGATTGCTAAACATTATTTGTCTATAACATTTCCTTATACTTGAATTGAACAAATCGTAACATAAACTATCAACTTGCGTATTTTAGCTCATGTTTTAAACTTCCAGTCGATTTGAATGTTTTAAAGTGATAAAACTGTTTCGAAACAAACTACCAAACGACAAACCGGACGTTCTGAAGAAATCAAGTTGTGACTTTAGCATCGCGGTCGTTTTTAAAGGACTATAAGCACAGAGCTAAAGAACAAAGTGGAAGTAAACATTAAACGAGAGCACTTAAGAGCGTTTTCATTAAAAAGGCTACAACGTTGCATGTTAGGTATCTCCCGGCGATTACTATGGAGGAAAAACTAATTACGGATGACAGGGGACCAGTAAAGCTGAGATGGTAAAGTGTTTGATGCATCTTCCCATCCTACAACGTTAGTGCTTCACGAGTGCGCAACATTATTTTGGACTTCATAAGGCTTTTAAGAAAGACGCTTTGTTTTTACTAGTTGTATAAAAAACATTCCTTTTTGTCAGATTTTTTAGAAGTATCTTTAAAGTTGTAATTTTGTGTAAGTAGAATAAAAGCTCGGATGCTAAACGGACTTTGATTAATTATAAAGCAACATTTAATTAAAATTTGGAAATTCAAAGGGTTTAAGCAATATCAAAGAGCCAAGCATAATCGAATTTGACATTTGAAATATAAACGTTTTAGAGTTACACTACGCGGCAACCAGGCAACACTCCATAGATGCGTTATCGATGCCGCACAATGTAATAAAATTTACCTGGACATCAGTCTTGAAGCAAGTTCATTTTTTATCTGTCATCTCATAGGTTAATGTAACAGAGACACTGAGAAATTATCCGACGGACTAGGAGCCGTAGTCCGTTTGCAAATATTTCAGATCTGAGTTTTGTGGTATATCACTCATAATTCATTATTTATTTTGCAATAAAATGAGTATCAGAAGCTTATTACTTTATTAGCACATTGCAAAAAGCTTGTGCCAATTTCAAAGTACCTACATTGAAGTTGAGATTGAAATAAAAGGAGAATTACGATGGGGTAAACATGTCGGGTCATAACTTTCCTACAATTTTGCTGTTGTTCTCTTTGTTACTGTTTGCTTTTATTAGTACGCCTTTGATGGCTCCAAGTGTCGTAGTTTTTATGACGTCACCCGCAGAGCAAGCAGCACAGTACCTAATCATTTTATATTAAACTAAAACTGGCCACAACTATGTCAGATTACAACATAATTTAACATCCACGTAAGTAAGTACTAACAATTACCACTACAAAAATTAAAAAGCCAAGTTTTGTAATATTAGTAAGATTAGCAAAGTTGTTTTCCATTCATTTGGTATGCTACACCATTCTAAATCCTGAGATATACGACGACAAGTATTAGGTTACGGAGGATCCTGTGTAAATTGTGACGGTCCTTATTGACATGCATTAAAGAACCCAGCATCCCCATCGACATTCAAAGCGACGCGGCCGATTCGACGGCAAATATTTATAGACCTACACCAATTAGATTTTTACAGCCCCAAAATGAACTTTTTACAAAGATACATTATCTAATTCCATTGCTGCGGATAACAGTAAGACCGCTTTTATTACTTCGACGTTGATGAAAGTAGGCTTTTTATTGATTTTAAGGGCATTTGAGAGTATTTAAGGCTCGTTTTGCCCCATAAAAAGTTTAAGGTCCGGTAGTAACCGATAAATTTTGTGGGAGAAACTAGGAAAAAATTATGCGAGTTTTTGGATTTGCTAAAGTTTATAGTATCATCTGAAATCTATTTTGGAGCGTATTGAAAATAGTGTAAAACTGAAATACGGGTGCCTGGAGGTAATATTGAAGCCGCTGCTTCCAGAAGATAAACGAACGTTGGTTCGCTCCCAACTTCACGTATAAAGGAGGGGTTAACATTTGAATAAAATTTTATTCCAAGAGCTTACAAAGACCATAAAAACGTAGAGACGCGCCGCATTCGATTCGAAATCATATTATGACTTTTCAACATGTATGAATGCAACCCGGGCTTCCATTCCCTGTTCCTTTGCCATATTGAATTCTGTGTAGTTTCGCCGTTTGCAATTTGGTACGTAGGTAGCCTTATGTCGCTTGATGCTAGGAAATATAGCTGAGATGAGATGATATAAAACACATGTTGCTCGCAGTATATGAAGAAATCTCTCAGACATAGAATAATTCAAATATGAGTTAAGCTCCAACATTTTCTTTACTTACTGTTCTTGGTTACATATTCCATTCACTATGTAACCAATGAACTGATAAGTATAAGAAACATTTTTCAAAAAAATTCGGTTTTAAGACTTCATTTTTCTCACAAAAGCAGTTTAGTTCAATTAAAATGAGATATTTTTATTTTACGGCTATTTATTGAACTATAATTAGTATATAACTTATATAATTATATAAGTTAGCTTAGTATTTTTAACTTTTATTGAATTAATTATTATTTGTGGATATTTTACTTAGCGCTATCGAGTCCCAAATTCCACGAAGTTTCTTTGAAAATCAGATTAGTGGAAGAATATTTGCTTAATCTTGTAAGTTTATGTTTAATATATTATGATGATATTATATTATGATATAAAACCTCGAGACTGATCAACCACCATATTCATCACGGAATTATTTGTTCTTGGTGAGGATCAAACCCACTGCCTATACCACAAAAGGCAGAGCTACCACCAACTGCAAAGCCAGTCAGCTTTCATTAATACTTCTTGTTTTGAAACGTTGAGTCATTATTTTACCAACACCTGCTACGCATTTCTTTTCATTTCAAAGACACAATCTACTCTAAATACAAAGCAGTGCGAATACACCCCAATTCAATTTACCTCTAAATAATATTCACTAAGAGATCACCATAATGTAAAGAACAATTTTGAGTCGGAGTGGCGCGGTCGTAGGTAATTCTATTAATCTCTGACATTAGCATCGAGAGGACAGGGTCGCCATTTGATCTCAGACGACGGAGTAGGGTTGTCAGGCTTTAAAAACCAACTGAAGTTTTTAAGCCGTTCACCACCCTGGTTCGTCTAGCTTTCTGAGGTCACTAACTTGCCCACGAGCCAAAAAGAAGTGTCACTCAAAACTCACAGCCAAACTGTACATCGAGCACAATTTGAAGGAAATTCATAAATTTATGAAAGTTGTTTTTTCATAAAATACATTTTTGAGAGTAAATTTACTAGTATATTATGAAACTCGTCATATTTGCCAACCTCCTTTGGCAACCCTAATCCAGGGGCTTACCTACTCGTAATGTTACATATTAATGCTCTTAATGAAATATTTCGTCTGCGTGGTTAGAGTAACAGGATTAATTGAAATCTTGCAAGAAGGTAATGCGTTCATTCCCACAGAGAAAGTTTATCAAGTTTAAAAGAAAATTATTTGACCGAGCGAGCGTAGTATATTATATGAAATTTGCTCCTGCTAAGAGACTAATAAATCAGTATGTAAGTTCTTAAGAGTAAATGGCCAACTGGCGATGAAGATTTAAGACCATCCTAAGACCTTTGTCATAACTTTACGATTGTAAAAGCTAGGATCGACAGCTCAACGCGTTTTCTCAAGATTGGAAAAGTGGTCTTATACTTGTGTAAAAAATACCAATGTATGTAATGCATTGTACAAAGTATATCAATCATCTGATACCCATAACACAAGCTCTGCTTAGCTTGGAGCTAGATGATGCTGTGTGGATTGTTCAGCATTTTTATTATTGATATTATTATACTTTAATAATTTACTTTAAAACCTGTTGTGCCGACCCCACTTAGTGTGAGATAAGGGCAGGAAGATGATGATTATTATACTTTAATAACTTTCTATGTTGTCTGTCAATGGTGTTGGCAATTGGTGGTCGTCTTAAAATGCCTTTACAATATTAAAACAGAGATCTTATACTTTCATGTATAAGCTGTCCATGTTGCTGTTCATGTTGGTCCGACCAGATTCGCGCTTCACTCGACCTAAAAGTGCATGAAGCACTGCAGGTTGCCGGCGACAGATCGAGATGGCGGAAAATCGTCCACGAAAAAGTGATCCATGGAGGGGGTCACGACTCTCAGCAGTGAAGAGTACGACGCGAGGAGGAGGATAAGCTGTCCAACTATTGACGACCACCGTTCAGGAAAAATTGTCAACAATTAAACTCGACAGCTTAACGTGCCTTCTCAAGGTTAAAGCTATGATCTTATATTTTCATGTTATATTGTTGCCCAACTGTTGAAGATCGTCGTCCAAAAAGAGTTGTCAACAACTGAGTTAGTAGAGTGCAATTTAAATCTCCCTACTTCCACGCTATGATAGTACTTTCTCATGGATAAATCTTACCTATCCTTTTCCAAGTATTAGTACCAACTGGGTACAAGAAGATCTATGACTACAGAGAATATGTTAGAGACTGCAATTCAATATCCTTCAGAGCTGAGGCTGTTTGCTAACATTGTACTGATCACTGATAGGTACTAACTGTTATGTCTCACTTGAACAGCAGAATCATATTCATGTAAAGCTATATATAAACATACTAATAGGTGCTCGTGACTACACTGTAATATAAAGTATAGTAAGTACTAATATCCTACGAGCATCCGTCAATGATACTGAGCGACGTTGCCTATCAGATAAACTCTCACCCCATTGGCCAGTATAAACTGTCACTGTAACATTAGCCAATAAGATAGAAACTTAGCTGACAAGCAACTACTGTTAGCAGTACTTAAAATATTAGAACCGGGCATTAAAAAATGTATTAATCGATCGGGACTGGTGTACGGGTATCCTTAGCACGGTACATTTCTACCAAAATTCAGGCGAACCAAGCGAATCCACTGAGGGCCATTTCGCGATCGTTCGTCGAAATGCCAAATCGCGGCGCATTATTCTAATTCGGTTTCTGGATAGCTTTTGAAGAAGCTATTTATTTGCCCCGTAAGCTAAATCTTAAGAACTTAGTGAAACAGTGACTTGGGAAAATGTAATTTAGATGACAAATATTTTCGTACCTGACAGTTTATTTTAGGTATCTTTTGGATGAGCTCATAAAGTCAAATCTCAGTTTTAATACTCTATCATGATCCAAAAATTGTTATTTCTGAGTTTAACTTACCATATTAGTATAGTGGCGGTAACGTTGCAAAGTTACGTATAAATATCAGACTTACTAAACTTTTATACATCCCCTAAAAAATTTAAGAGGGTATATTGAAATATCAGATGATATACTCGTATTTATCGTACCTGGGGATGAAGTCATGAAGCTATTTATTTTTTCTTTCTATCTAGAATTAGAAATTTATGCAAGTTATACAAAAAAGAACTTATCTACCTACTTATTCTATCACTTATTTCAGCCCATATCATCACATCACAGAATTGATAACACAATATCAATCGTATCACGACAGAATAAATGTCATCGATTGTCCAAATCACCTTCAACTAAGCAATACGACGTGACACAACCCTGGTTCCTTACCTAAGAAAGAATTCCTTACATTACTTAAGCTACTGATACACATGCTCATTACTAGCACGAAAGCATGCTTTTATTGAGCAAATGCACATTAGTAGCATGTGTATTGAAAACATTGCTAATAATGAGCATGCTCATTTCGAGTATGCTCAAAAATCGACGGCCGTGCGATTTTTTAGCATGCTACCTGCAGCGCGGGTCTAGGGGGCGTGCTTTTAGCACATGTGAACAGGTTTGCTTATTGAGCATTCCTTAAAACTAGCATGCTAATTGCTAGCAAATGTAAACTACTCATCAGCATGCTCATATTGAGCATACTCAATAGCACGCTTTTTAGCATGCTATTTTAGAGAATGTGTATCAGTACCATTAGTTTGAAAAAAAATGGCGTCCTGTATAATATTAGACAATATAGTTTTCAAACGGGTCTATAAAATCATATTGTCACTGTCACTTTCATGTCAACAAATAGAGATGGCAACAGACTTAAATACTTTTTTAGAAAAAAGAAGAACCTTTATGAAACAGACGGATAGTTTCTAACTATATAACAAATGAAATCGGTTGAATAAAATAAAGATAAATATGTTACTATGTTATGTGAACCCGCATGGCAGTAATCTACCAGGGTAGTGAAAGACAGTAAATAAAAACACGTGCCCAAGCTAATAAAGTCAAGCAATATCGAAAAGGTATTTTGTATGAACGGTTTCCTTCGAGGCCAGAAAAAAGGGACATAAAAGAAGAAACGAAAGTGGAAATATGGCCAAGTCATATTTTATTTACTGCATACAATTGAACCTTTATCACGGTTTGTATCGAGTTAGAGTGTTTGCTAGTGGGCTTCAGCCGTTTATAGGGATGGTCGACACGGGCCCAGTTTCACTATCTACATGTTTATATTTTACAGCTTTGAATTCGTTTCCTGCTATCGACTATCGAGGGACAACTTTCGGAAAATAATGCTTATGGGAGTGTTCGACCGACATGTTTCATTTCAAGCAGCTTTTGAAACTAGTGCTTATTATCTTGTTTAGAACGTATATTCTCAAAGATTTACTTTCCGGTTTAATTTTTTTTATTGTTTTAAGGATAAACAAAAAATCCTTCGTTGAGAACATGTCTAAAACTAGTAAATTTAAGTAAGTAACTTTATTACACTTTTTAAATACTAATCTTCCATAAATTATTTAGGTAGCGAAATAATTTATGGAAGATCACCACAAAAGAAATAAGTGGCCAATTATATAGAAAACTATTGCAAAGCAGTGAAACTCAGATACAAGATTGTTCTAAGTGATTTCTTTGGTTCTATGGAATAAATGCCTTTTGACTTGATAACATGCACATTACAATTGAGTCTTTTATCTACATAGTTTCAGATACACTGGATAAAAACTCTCAAGTAGTTTTGTAGACATGTGCAACATGCGTGCATGTTTATACTGCCCCTCTTCCGAATACCAAAATAAATCCCTATCTCTCCCATTACAATAAATAAGACTTCAAAACGCATTTGAAACGACTGCTTTATGTAAAACTTAACCTTTCGTGAATACTCTGAAAGAACTTTAAAATTGCATTTCAAATCAATGAATAATAAATACAAGTATGTTCGTTCAGCTGCTCTCCAAATAGCAAACTTATTTCAGCATCATTGCTCATAGTATATATACTTAAATCTTACTTTACTTTCTTTGTTTGATGCTTGCAACAAAGAAAGAAAACAATGGGTTTGCAACCTGCCACATATGAAATACCTAACTTCTGCAAAATGTGGGTTTGTACCTACCATTAATTTGGATATATCTCTGACTACCCCATAGACATCCTCAAAGAATCTCGAGTAGGTACCTACTTGATACTAAAAGATTTGGGGGGTATTTACATACAAGCGATTTTGTGGTTGAACACAAAGTAAACAGAATAAGTTGAATATTTGAAAATTTAACATTATAAAGCAATTGGAACGGAATAAAATTAAACCGTACCGAAAACATGTTTGCATCGAAAATACTCAATCGACCCTGTCGTTTGGTGGAGCCTTACTCGGAGACTATGGTATTGATATTTTGAACTACTGTTTCATATTCACAACATAATATTACAAAACACTCATAAACAAATCAATGAAGATGAAAACAAAAAAGAGTGTTCATAGGGATTTTTTTTGTGATAGATCCAATAATTGAATTCGGGGAAAGGAATTTTAGCGAAAAAAATGTTCGACAATTTATCAGTCAGCTAAGGGCTCTGAAGGACATGATCGTGCTTCATCATCGCCTTTTATCAAAAGCGTTACCCTTCACAGACTGCCCCATCACGGAATGCGTATTACTCATTGGATACATCCTGTACACCGAAATGAACATTTCTTGAGTAGAACTTTAATTCTCTCACAGAATGAAGGAAATCGAGGTGCCTCATTGCACGGAGCACGCTCGCTTTTGATTTCTTTTACGATGCCTAAAACACGACGTTACGACTTTACGCCTTGAGTGAGGAATGCCTTCAGAGACGATAAGTAAAAGGGTCAGGTCACCGAAATTTCGTTTTACTTCATGATAATATCACCAGCAAGTTGTGGTTATGAAAAGGAGTTCCTTGTATATTTTTTACAAATCTACTTAATAACACACTTAAATATGTATATTACATGGCTGAAGAATGAGTAAAAGATTTTGGGGAAAAGCTATATATTTATAAAAGCTCAAAGACTATTTGCCCTTACTGTCATAATTGTCTTTGTGCGTAAAAATGAACTAAGATAAAAATTTCTTACACATAAACACGCGAGATACGCTAGTGACATCCGCAAAAAATGTACCAATCTAAAGTTTCATAAGGCTAATAGTGGTTAAAATGTTGAAAGATAAAAAAAACGATTTAACATCGATACTGAAAAACAAAACAAAGTTTAGCTACTCGGCGTTCGCGTGTGAAAAATACGTTTTCATCTTGGGAATTCGTATGGAGGTGCCGAACTCTTATATTTATAAGGAGAAAAAGAAATAAACAAACTGAACGGATGGAAAAAAGTGTTCTGTAGCTGCAGGTAAAGCTGTAGATCTCGTTGATTGTGAGATACGTCTCACCGCACCTTGAGTTATTTGACAGTTGGAATTGTCACCGCCCGCCCGGTTTTTTTTCGTTTTTCCGTGACAGTTTACAGTGTGTTGTTTGCCGTCTCTTTGGGATAAGGATTTTATTTTATTTCAAAACGTGAACCCAACAACCTGTGGGTTTTTATCGCACTCACTATTTATTTACTCGTACCATTTATAGAAATAAACCCACTGCATCAATGTATGCTACCAAACAAATGCAACGCATAATGAAAAAAAAACTCAAAAAAAGCTAGATAAAACTGGTTTTATAAAATTTTTGTGCGTAATACCAGTACTCTCAAACGGTGAAGGAAAACATCGTGAGGTTACCAGTTAGTATTTTAGCAGAGGAGATACACTTGCGACCGGGTAGGTACCAAATGTAATATTACTGTAAGACTACCCCCCCTAGACATTCTCGATAATCTCGAGTAGGTACTTGGTACTAAGAGGTCTGAAGGGATATCAACCGCGCCTGAGCATCGTGATGCTGTTTCATTTAATTTTTTTCTATAATTGGTTTTCTGGATATAATTTGCCAATAACAAAACTTCCGTGACACCTGCTAACCGAAATGCGTCAAGCTCAGATGTTTCTTGAAATATTACGTTTCACGTACAATTTCTTCTGGGGAGTGTTGGCGACGTCTGCTTCAATCAACGTGGCCGTCCGCCTAATTATGTTTACCAAGTCTCCTTCCCGGGTTGCGGTGTACATTGGTTCAATCTGTGCTTTAAATGTTTGCTGGAACTGATTTTATAGATAAAAACTGTCTGGAAAACGCTTTTGTACATCGTTAGAGACCGTTATCCTAACTTCAATGCTCTGAGGGTAGTCGACTGAAAATATAAAATAAACAAACTAAGAAACGGGTTTATTTTCCGGAACTACTTAAATTAAGCTTAGGTTTTTCAAAGGCAATGTGGTTGTCTTTGTTGTATTCTTAAAAAAGTTCCAATGAAAAGAACCTTTGATAAAAAATGTCTCATACTTTATTAACGAGTCTTTTCCTTAAAAGCGAATGGCCACACCTCTCAACTAAATCCCGTCACAGATCTTTATTCAGCGTTTTTTCATAAAGCCATCATAAAGTAAATGAATTAGCATACCTAATTGTCCTTTTAAACGAGAATAAAAAAACGAAGATTCCCTCCGGCAAATCTGGACGGATTTCTCAGAGGCAATCAAAATTTACGAATATTTTAAAGCTCAATCCACATGCAAAACCAAGCTTTATAAAAACGTATTTTTATTAAAGTAAGAAGAATTATAAAGGTACACGGCGTGATAAGAGGAGGGATTTCAAAATTAGAATACTTTAATTAACGTCAGATAAAAAGAAATATGAGGGAAATAATTGAGCCAACCTCAAATCAGCTTTGCGAAGATCATAAAGTCGAGTCCAGTGAGAGAATTTTCATATATTCGTAATATCATGAGCCTTTTCGATTCCGTGGGAGCTTTGAATAAGATTCCTATTGTAAGTTCATCCTGATTCTCTCTTTGATTTTCTTATTGTGAATGGTGACCTTTTTAGCTACTTTCCGGAATTGATATACTCAGTGGCTGGCTTGTGTAGAAACATCACATAAAAGAAAATTAATTATCTCTATAACTTACATTGTTTTTTTTTTACATGGAAGCTCACCTCTTTATACTTATATTATAAAGAGGAAAGATTTGATTGTTTGTTTGCATTGCATAAGCTTCGAAACTACAGGACCGATTTGAAAAACTCTTTCACCGTTATTGGGAAGCTACACTATCCCCGGATAACATAGGCTATATTATATTTTCAAAAAAAATATTGATCCATACTAAAACCCGTGCGAAGCCGAGACGGACTACTAGTTACTAGTAGTAATAATGACTAGTATTTAATGATGCTTACGAAACATTTTTATCATAAATCCTAGTAATACTACAGATCTGTCTCCTCTTAATTAATTTCTTAAATCAACATAGGTATGGAGGCAATCATCGATTGGTGGCACTCTTATTACTTTTAGGATTTTTCCCTCTTACGTGTGAGCAAGGCGGCCACGGCCCCAGGCATCGACAATTACGTACACAGTATGTACTAGACGGCTAATACAAATCGTTCGCCCGGGGGGTACGTTTATCTGAATCTACTCCCTCGTACACTCGAGAAAACTATTACCTATCGTGTACAAGCTTTATTTCACTCAAATATGTTCATATGTTTTTTATTTGGACTGATTTGTGATACTGATTGATTTTATTCGTGAAATATTATGACATACAAGGAATGATTGCCTAAAGGAGGTAAACAGATTAATTTAAAATAATAAATCTATAACAGTAAGAATTTTTGTTCTGACTAGTTTGTGATGAACTCTGTCTGATATTGGAACAAAAAAAAAAGGCCAAATGCGAGTCAGACTCGCTCACGAAGGGTTCCGTACCATCTTTAATAAAAATGGCAAAAAAAAAAACGCAAAACACGTTTGTTGTATGAGAGCCTCCTTAAATATTTATTTCATTCTGTTTTTTAGTATTTGTTGTTTGTTATCTTCTGTGAAAACTTCAACTCTCTATCACGGTTCATGAGATAAAGCCTGGTGACAGACGGACAGACAGACAGACAGGCAGCGGTGTCTTATTAATAGGGACCCTTTGGTTACGGAACCCTAAAAATAACTTCACATGAGTGAAGTTGCGGATGTTCCGCTAGTATGTACGACAGTACGATTTAACTGTAGTTAGAAAAAAATGTTTAATAATATTTGGAATAAAACTTCATACCTACTCGTACAGAAATATTTGTGAAAACACCTGTTTCCAACCAATAAACCCAGAAAGTACTTGAACCGAACAACGGTCTGGAAGCTATTACGATCCTAATCTAGTTTTTTTTCTGTTTATTCCCACAGTGCGAGTTCCGATAAATAGTGTATCCCTGTATTAGAATAAGTACTAGTACAGTACAACTCCTGATGGGGTAATAACATGGTCTTTGAAAATCACACGGGCGTAATTAGTTCTCCATTAATGTAATATATTGTTGCGTCTGTTCTTCGCTAAACGAAGAACGAACGAACGGTACAGTCTGTTACTATTAATTACTCCGTAACAATTGAGATTTTGAAAAGACTATTATAATAAAACAATATTTGTGAACATTTCACACAACAACATCCAGCCCTAAAATAAGCAGTTTAAAGTACTACAACAACCAGTAATAATTGTCTCGGTTGGTAAAATTTGTACGGTAGAATAGGTACGCATTTTTGTCGCTCTGTTTTCTCTTTTTCATTTGATTTTATATTCTCAAAGTCACTATTTGTTTTTAAATTGTATTGGTAGTAATTAATATAACTTATCAAGCTATTTTTTACTCAAATAACTTACAATTACACATTTTAGACTATTACTAGATGTTCATCCTTTTTTACAAACGTGAAATCTTATTAAATACACAAGTTCATAAATATAAACACCAAAAACATACCTATAGCTGTAACTGTCGTTGTTACTTAAACTAGAAACCTTCGAACCTGCCAGCATAACCAAATTACAGCAATTTAAGTCAGGAAATTGGAAGCACTATCGCACGCGCGATGCGCCGAGAACGCCACACTGGTATTTCAGACATCCACCGCCGGGCAGCCAGACTAGCTAGTCGAGCTTTCCTAGCTACCCTAATGTCCGAACAATGCACGAATCTGGACAGACAGATCCAAGCGCCCCCGAAGATAAACGACAAGCGAGGAACCCTGTAACAACTGATTGATATACGACGAGGTACTTGAATACCAGCTATGCCATAGCACCACCAAATTCCAGACCCGCCTCAGTTACAGTTGGAGTATTGTTGACATTGTATGATGTTTAGATAGAGCCCGCTTCGGCTTTTCGACTGTTTGATTTGGTCAAGTGTTGTACAAGATATCGGTTAGATTTTACGTAAACATGCTGACGCAATATCAAAAGGTCGTTCCTACTGACTCGTTACCAATAGGCGAGTCTTTCGTTGGTCAATATTGAAATAGAAATATTGGAAAATATCTAAAATAATAAAAGCAGTGAATATTAATATACTATGCCTTTATAACTCAAATCCGCTGACATTGTGAAAGTGTGCAAGTGCTAAATATCGACGTTATCAAAGTTACATGCGACCAAATGAAACATTTTGAATTCAATTACCAATTATGAAAACCAAGTCAAAATCAAAACGTTAGAAAGCGTTAGCACAAAGCCATTCTCAACCATATGCGCCCGTCTGCAACTCGATTCGAAATTCCCGGCAGCAGTCGCAGTCAAGACTTCGAGAACATGTCTATAGCCGATACAAAGTTAAGAGCGTTTGTTGAGATAATAACAAGTAATCGTGCAAGTTGCAATACACTTGTGCCTGATACCGACGACGTGACTGCGTCGGTCAGAGTTTGGCATCCCTCGTCAACTAAAACAATGGCAAATCAAGCATGCAGCGGAACTTCCCAAAGACACCCTCTTGTGCGTGCAACGCTTAGCAAACGCGCCAAACTTTATATTGGTCGGGAAACTTCATCGTTTAGTAAGCCTTGATCTAGAAACGTAAGGCTACAACTACGCCGATTCATCAAAATTCAACTCTTCTTAGCCTCTTACGCGAAAAGAAAGTAATGTGATTCTGATAAAAAAAAAAAAATCTTTTCACGTTTTTTATAAATTTTAGTAAAAATACCCCTAGTTGATATTCTTGTAGAATATTTCCCGCTTAATATTATTGTATAAATAACATTTAAGTGGCAAGATAGACGGATAACAACAACGTACATTTTCATGAGAAACAGAAAAAATAAACATAAGCTGGAGAAACTGTAAGAGCCAAGTGTGCGTTTTCTGTTGACTGGGGACACAGATTGGCAGACGGAGGTCGCAAAGTTAGGGTAGAAAGAGCTTAAGTGGAATCGACGGGAGTTGGAAATAACACCTTTTTACCAGTCACTGAGGTCAATACTTCGTCTGACTGCTCGCTTACATAAATAACCCAGGATTGGCGCTGGTTTCAGCGATTACACCGGTCGTTCGCCTAATTAATTTTTAAGTCGGCATCTTGCCGTCCACAACGTCGATTTTGAAACGGATTCAACTGCCATTCGGTTACATTTATGAAGGTTCTCCCAACTTCAAATTTTGATTTGAATTTTGTTGTTATTTCAAGTTTATACTTGAAATCAATTTGCGGAGAAGTCGTTTTCATTGAAACAATTGTTGGAGTTTGAGTTTACAATTTATTAATTGCTGGCAATTTCAATACTGAGGTGTATTCAACTGCTGCAGCAGAGTTTGTAAATGTTTTAAGTTTGTTAAATTTCACTTGGAATTGACAATGTGGGATATTAAAACTCAATGCATTTAAATTGAAATTGGGTCTTGTCATCTAATATGAGGTTGCACTGCACAGCCACTGTGTAAACTAAATGTTAATAAGTAGCAGTGAGCGCTTGAAAAACAAACACCAAGTAAGCTGAAACTATTACAGACATTCAAAACTACTGCTTAAGTACACAGACGTGTAAGAGATACTTAATATCATGAACAGCACTTTACAGCGAACAAGATTTGGCAAATTATCTTCACCTTAAAACTGCTTTTGGAAAATGTATGCCCGGAAGTAATTTCGCGTACGTGTTAGTTTTAGTTTAAACGCTCCTGCACCATAAAATTAACTTGCTGCAATCTGTTCTTTTTGCTCGCCAGATCTACGCAACAAGCACGTTATCTTCATAACTCGCCTAGCCTGCAACGATTTTTAAATGTAACAGGATTGAGACAGTACATTTCTTTAATACATTCAATAGGCAAAACTGATGAACAAAGTTTGTTGACAATTCAAACCTATAAATCTGACAGGTTAAATCCGTGAAAAGGCAGCGAAACAGACTTTCATCTGAGTATTCTCCATTATCTGAAGGAAATCGTTACGGTAACCTCGACCCTCGGCTTTCAGTTACGGCGGCGTTGCGTGCACGCGTCCCGGCCCTTGCTTCAGGTGGGCGCAGTCATTGTGTACGGTATTTAAGTGGCTCATTTGATATTCTGAGACAGTTTTATAAAACTTGTGTAGGGTTGGGGAGGTATCGAGATATCGGAGAATCGTTGTCGCCGGTTCGGGAGGGCCGCGAGTCACAACGTCATGAATTCCGAGGCACGTGACTCGCTAAGCAATAATGTTAAACCAAATCGTATTGCTGTACATCTATTAATTTGTATTTATGATTTCCGTTTGGTCTAAAACAGTTGACAATTGGAGCAGACAAGTGCTCTGTAAACAAACATATTTATTGTTTGACTGATAGTTTAGCAAACTCTTAAAAAAAGTAGTATTTATTCAGGAAACAAACAGTGCTATATTATTAATCTATTCATATAAAAACCACCTAAAATATGTGCAATGCTAAAGAGCTTATTTTGGTATAGTAAAAAACTTTGTATTTTATTAATGTATAGGTACCTACTGTGTTATTTATAAAGGCGATAATTTTTATTTCTATTTTTAGTAAAAAAAATACCAGTTAGTATTTTCCAAGATAACTTTTACGTAATGTGGAAATATTGGTAGGGCTTTAAGGATGATCAATTATAACAGCTGAACGTATATACAAAAATAAAAGCAATTAATACATACTCAATCATATTTATATATTTCCATACCCAAATCTCTGTATATCCGAATACTTGAGGCAAGTACATTGGATTTGGGTCTCGCGGGCACTCCGCACGCACCCACACGCGTCGTGAATTGCGCAGAGTTTGCTCCATGTTTATCCACAAATACACTAATGAAGGCACCTACAAAAGCGACTAGATTGTTAATTAAACTTGCTCAAAATGTGACACCCTTACGAAATGATGCCGGCTGGGAGCACAATGCACGGTTTCAATGTTATTGAATTAATTTGTAATCAGAATTCTCGGTGTGGCTTCTCGGCAGTAATGGTTTTAGGCACATACATTAATTATTATCTGCTTCTTTAGATTTTGTGTGTGCGGATATTAGTACGTTTACAGAGAACTGTGTCTCTATGGGATTGTACGTAAAATATGAAAGTTTATGTATAAGCTAGCGAATCGCGCACAATTTCGTCCAAGTAAAGCTATTTTCATACAAACTTCAACCCCTGCTGTACACGTTTTGAAGTTGAATTTCGGGAATTCCTTTTTTAGTACATCTTTATGCACCAAGACCAATATACTCTGAGAATTTCAAGTCTCTAAAATCAGTGGTTTAGGCTGTGTGTTGTCTATATCCCAATCAGTCAGTCAGGACAAAGATTCTTATAATTGGTATAGATAACAATACTTAACTCTTATAACATAAAACTAACTAAACTAAAAGGTTGAAAGATCATGTTTCTTTCTGTATCTCATATTTAATTAGAATAATTGCGGCTACGAAATATTTCATGAACACAAAAAGTAATTCAAAGGACCCCATCATTAGGCTACCGACCAAAAGGAAATAACCATTCCCTTAATCATTATTCTTAAAGACTCTTCATTAAATTCCTTTTATCTCTCCCAAGATATTTCCTTCGCTTGGCATCAATCACATTCACTCCAAAAAACTCCTTGGCTTTATTCTAAACTCTCATAATAGGTAATGAAGGTCTCAATCGTCGCGGGTGGCTGACGAACCCGATTACTTTGAGAGCTGGCACAATGACTCCCCGGCTGTAGCCAATGCTGAATTCTAAAAAGTTCCTTAGTCGGCATCCATACTAGATACGGGGCTAATTACGACGAAACTTTTGTAGATAGACACCTGCGCTGACTCGCGACCGCCAGACAAAGAGCAAGTTATCGCAGACTTACAGGCAGGAGAGCTGCAGCATGCGATTATAAGCTTTACCCAGCATGAAGAAAGCTACTTTTAGCATGGTATTTGTATACGAGGCGATATATTGGTGCTAAGACGACAGTCTTATTCAATATCGAACTGAGACAACAACGGAGCAAGGAATTGTTAAAGAGAAAATAAGTTAAAATTTATCACTAATTCAAATCCACTATGCGTCCATTATTGTTAAAAGCATAAATTCTCTGTTATAATTTACATTGTAAACAATCAGGTAAATTAACTATTTGATTGTGAAGTAGTTTACAAACATTGTGTGTACATATTTTGAGGCTAAACAAAGCTAGCTTTTAATCACAACACATTTTGCAAGTTTCGTTGGCGTGAGCGCGCTGAATTTGGGATTGATATGTTTAATTATTACACTGATGACGTTGGTTAAAATTAGCGTCACTTCATAACACAATGAAACGTGACAGCGCAAATTCAATACACTTTTCCACAAAGTTTCCTGTGAATTCAATTTACGTAATAACGAAGTTGGACCAACTCTGCGTCTACGCCTACGTTGTTGTAGTATATTGTAATTCACTTTGTAATCCAATACTATTTTTTTGTAGTACTTTTACTATACTTTTAACTGGTATAAACATATTGGTACCTATATCAGCAGAATGAGTAGATTTTTTCCTAATCATCTATTTGTTAGCAGTTTATTCTTGGTTTTCATAGAAAAGATCGTTACTGAGAGACCCCAATACACAATTGGGATGAATAAGTATATAGGACCCAATATTTTCAGGTCCTGAGACTGTGCCTGGCTTAACACCAATATGCCTCAAGTCGGTGGACGCAGGCTAGTGCTTCGTAGGGCACTTATCGTAGGGTACCTAACACGCATGACCTACAAGGCAGTTTGCTAAAAGTGATGGTTACCATTTAACAACAGGTGGATCATTTATGCTTAGTAGCATAAAAGACTATCCATTACGGGTCGTAGATTTACACCGTTGCTACCGTTTGTATACTTAAATGTTTCGTAAGTGGTTTTACACGTTTTGATATAATTATCAATTGATGTAAAGTAATATTTTTAAGTAGGTAAACCCAGAACTACACAAAGGTTCAATCAAAAATCTAAATTTACTTTAGAAAATGTACGTAAACCAGAGGTATATTTTAGAAACTATTCGAGGCCAGGCAGTGTTGTCAAGGGATTTTGAATTGTATCATTTAGCTATAAAATTAGTAATCGCATGTTTTTGTCTAAAAAATCTTTTAAGTAAACAAAATTTACAAAACTTACCGGTCCAAACTGCTCGAAGTAATTCTTTACATCCTCCAGCGTTGTGGGTGCGGAAAGCCCTCCAACGAAAATTTTCTTTGTCCTGGTCACCATCTGTAACAAAAAGAGATAAATTAGAAAAAAAAACCCTACTATTGACCCAGAAGTCACTGGAAACGTGTCAATCTTAGGTTTTAATATTTCAAGCTACCGAGTAAAAGGTCTGACGTTGATTATTCTATTCATCCCAAGTCAGAAAACATTTTGAAGTAGATAATCCCCACACGAGAAGTAAAAATAATTACCGTTAATATATTATGCAATCCTATATCCCGAAAGGTCAGAATATTTCAGCGAGAGGTACATTATGTTTGGGTAACTAACAAGTTTATGTATGAACGTATTATGTAAGTATATACGTTTATACGTTCATAAACCGAATAAGAAATAACCTACTTGCTCTCTGGGTTTATGTTGATAGTATTTTGCTCATGTTAAAACCAACTGAAGATCGAAACATAAATTTTTAAATTGATTTCGAGAAAAACACTTCATTTACCAATATTTAAGCTGTATTCTAAAAAACATAGCATTCTTAAAATAATATGTCTTAATCATTTACAATGAAAAAGTATGCACTTATAGTGATATTTCTGATTTCATTAAAATAATGAGAGTGAAAGAGGATAATTGTATCCTTCGATACTATAATTACACCAGTGGGCGTAGGAAATGTACAGGTAAGGACAAAAGGGACTCAACCCTGCATTTACGTATCATCTGACCGGTAAAGTTAACGACAAAAGTCAAACAATTAACCTTGTGATGTGCTGGCGTTTTTCAAGCAGATGTTAAGCTTGCTGTTTCAGGGATACATTTTAACATTAAATTTGATATGACCGTACTCAACTTATGTTAAAAGACACAGTTTGGTTTCGTTATAATTTTGTCCAAAGTTTTTTAAAGTTGATGTATTGTTTATTAACATTTTAAGCCCAATTGACGATGATTTAAATTTTTCCAATTAAAAGTCGCAAAGATTTTTCTTACTCTTCTTTTTCTCTGTTAATAAATATAAATAAAACATTTCCTTACAACAACACCTGATTCTGAAGTTTTCATAAAAGCAACTATATAACAATCAAATGAAGAAACAGTTCGTTTGTGTGAGAAAATCACGTTCAAATACGTAAATGATGAGTAAGTAGCTTGGTGAGAGGGGACCGCTACGTGTCCAAGTGGCACCCCTCTCCCCTCGAGCCTTTTCCCGGAACTGGAGTGACGATGCTACTTCATTCTTTTTACTTTGTCACGTATTGACTGCCTTAGGAAATTAAAAGAATCCAGTGGCTTTTTATCTTAGTTCATCAAGCATTCTGCGGAAAAAATATGGTGGACAGTGAACATATTACCAAAAATATAAATAACTAGCTGACCCCGCGAACTTCGTTCCGCATTATTTTTATTATTTATTTAATTCCGAGCATTTTCTTATGTATTCACCTTTTAAACCTTCTCTGGACTTCAAAAAATAATTCAAGACCAAAATTAGTCAAATCGGTTCAGCCGTTCTCGAGTTTAAGCAAGACTAACGAACAGCAATTAATTTTTATATATATAGATAATATCGGCATGTGCCTAAGAGTTTCATAAAACTTATACAATGAAATAAAATAATAAATATTAGTGAAAATTTTTACACAATACTAGCTAGCCCCAAACTTAGCATAGAATAATATATAATTGAAACCAGGTGACAATATTCACTTTACCTGGGGATTAATATCTTTTTGTTTTTGTTCAAATTCATAAATTTGATCTGAGAGTATTTTTTATCGTGCATAAAAAAAAGTAAGTGTTAACTGTAGCTAAAGTGACAATTCATTTATTTTTTATGAAACCTACCAAATTCATGATCATTGCACATACACTACTACAATACTGCACATTATGTTTTGAAACAAAAATATGAATACATACTAATATCGAAATATCTTAGCCGTAGGTGCGCCAAAACAAACAATCTTTATTCAAAGTCGGTTCAACGGCCCAAGATTAAATTGCGGGGAAATAAACTTACAAAATTGCACATACTGGTGTGGGTTTTATGATTATATTCAAAGAGAATGAATAAATACGTAACACTCTAAAACGATTTATAAACAATAACGTATACTGTTACACCCGTTTAGAGGCTAAAATAACGTAGCAAAAACTGCTTAAGATAAGAATGAAAATGAAAGTGAACCGCAGTAACCCTAACCAAAAAGTCTTCACACTTTAGAGTAATATTTTCTGAATTTTTAACAAATTATAGTGTAAAGTATTAAATACAGGAAATAATGTATAGAAACAATAAAATCACACAAACAATGAATTCTAAGTTGGTCTTTTAACGATTGACTAAATTAATTTAAACCATGAATACTTGGGCAGTGATAAATAAAAATTTGATTAACTGGCATTCATAAATAGGATTGTAAAGGGTAGTCCTGTGGGAACGAGTGTCAGGTTTGCCAGCGGCTACGTCAACCGAAACTGTTGGCAATTACTTCAATGTGGACAACGTGGTTTAGCCCACTGGGAAAATTATTATTCACAACATACGCAATTTTAAAGTACCTACATCAATAACCAAATGTAATCAAGTATCATATAGCTTATTATCAATTTCTCATTTGTTTATAAAACTACGCAGAAAAAAAACCATCAAAACAAGTCATAACAATGGCTGTGGCGAACGGAAGTGATACGGTTTCAGCTATGACCAAACTAAAACTAGAAACAGCCATTTCAGGTTCTCGCATTTCAAATTTTTCGCGCGTGCACAACGACCAAACAATATTAGTTGGTTGCACTTTTGCTGTCATTTTGTTGCAAAAATACAACAATTTAATTTTGTCTAACTTGACCGCCGGCAAACACCGAAAGGCTAGAGTACAAAAAGCTACACACACCAATTACTGCGACGTCCGAGCTGCAGTGTCCCTTTACGCGAAAGCTTACGAGTTGCACTAACTCAATTCATAATGTGCCACGGGCACTGAAATTTTTACGTTTTCACCAACAACGTGGGAGCAAAGTGTCACCATAACGATATTCCACAAAGCGCTTTTCGTATTGGAGTTTCAATAAAAATGCTAAATGATTTACGTATCTGTCACGTTTAAAGCACACTCGTTATGTAAAGATCAGAAGTATGTTGTAGTAGTCGATAAATGCAAACTGCTGAAAGTTTTTAAAGAAACGAATGCATTTGAATGAGAAAGCTTTGCTATGATCTATACAGAAAATTCGTAATGATCTTGCTGGTACTTATATAAAATTCTGTTACAAACTTACTATAAACCGATTGAAAGTAAAAAAACCAATAGGTTTTAGTTTTTAGTTTCGAATATTGGAAATAGGTAGGTGTATACAAATACAGGAATAGTAGTACAACGAAGCCCATAAATGCATCCAGCGTCAGCGCTTGTACAATTCTTTCCAATGGTTATTTTTTATTGCTTTAAATCCACTCAACGTTGCACACCTTTTTCGCTCTTTTGAAAAAGAAATTACAGCTAGCGAAATCCAGTTGAAAACATTTTCTTTTACGAGTTATCTGCGCCATGAAAGAGTGAGCATACCACTTATTGCGGCACAGGCGGTGGGACAATATTAATCAATTTTTACACAGGGAATTTCGGGGGATCGTCGTGGCGAGGGCACAAAGGTCGGTGGGTCGCCCGCCGCTGACGTTGCATTTCATTTTTGTTTGCCCACAGCCTCTGACCCGCTCCGTTCTTTGTCTTTCTGGATAAATGCGTATTTTGAAGCACCTATTTTTCATTATTACTACACCCACGGGATAGAATGTGGCCTCCCTATCGTTCATTCCAATTTCGGTCAGCACACTTTAGGGTTTTTTTGCGTGTGCTTCTAAAAGTGTTTTCGTATCGCACAAATTGATTTTGCGTATCCCTATTCTGGTTGCAGTAGCAGTACTTAATGTAACAGCCGTGGTGTTATCGAGGTTTATCTCATTCGATCGTAATGTGGTATCTAAATGTGTATTGGTAATGTTTGCAGCGCAGTGAGCATGCCGTACAGATAGGGCTGATCTCGCCGTCTCATGTCGCACACCTTATCTGCTTCACAGCTCATTAGGTCGCACACGGGCGTCTTTAGATCTATGCCATTTGTAACAATACGGACCACACGGTTTGCAAATGGTGATTCCAGGGCTTAGGGTGCTAGTCTCGTTAGTACTCGGAGATGCAACATGAAATAACTAGTCGGTTGTGGTTCTCGACATAAGACGACGCAAGACACAAACCGCGTACCTACTAAATGGGGATCATTAACGAAACGTTATTGCTTCTTGGCTTGGTACACTTGCACAGTATTAATTTCGATGTCGTTTTGACGCCGTCTGTTTGTTGACTGTTTAGCGTCAGAGACAAGTGCCCTCTTTATTTTTGTTATATTTGTAAGACAACATACTTAGTACCAACATTTTACGATAGCTTTTAATACAGAAAACATAATAAGTCCGACTCAAATTCTATTTGATATCATTTCAAGATAAACAAAACAAAGTCAAACGAATCCATATAAATGAACAAGCATCTCACAGAATAAAAACGTGAGTTGAATAAAAATATCGTCTGATCGATGCGTTGATAAGCCTATGAAAAATTTAAAGAGCTCCCGTACAATGGCAGAAAGGAACGATCGAAATAGGTATGAAGTGGCTCGGATATTGCTTTTTCTACGTCCTTTTACTCGCACGCAGTCTTCGAAGTGCGAACAAAAGGCTAGTCCTTTCAATACAGATAAATGTACCCACACAAAGAATCTGTAATCTCGTAATGCCTTTCTTTGCTGTATGATATATCGATTGTTACCTCTTGATTGACATTTTCTCTTCTAAAAGCTAACAATGATTTTACTCTTACTCAGACTACTTCTGAACAAGCTGTACGAACGAACGTGAAACAATAGCAGCATTTAGGCACCTAAAAAGTTGAAACGACTCAGCATTCGTCATCGAAAGCCATTTTGAACAGAATGACTCTCATACTTTTACGCAAGGGTTTTGATGTTTCTATAGATGCATATGTATTGACTTTCTTTTGTGCAGTAGTACCCATCTCAACGGGAGTGGATGAAAGCGCTGAGATGCCTTACCATTACTCCCCTTCTTGGTAAATGTAAAAAACTATGCCTACTTTTACCAACCCTAGGCTATTGCATGATTGACTGAGTCTTTGTTTTGAGTATGCAAATGTGAATGTGTGTGTTTGGGGGTGGGTTTGCAGGGAACGATTATTGTTTGCACCCCTTTGTGTGCTTGTCTATTATGTAGGTATTTTTTTAGAGCTACAAAATCATACTTTGAAAACGCTTTGATGTGGTTTCGTACTATATTTAGCATTTTGAAGTCATGACGAAATCGGCTTTGATATTTTAATAAAAGTATTCAACGCAAGTTCATGGTTAAAAGTAAACTTTTAACCTTCTAAAGATACTAATTTAGTTAGGTTAGATATCTAATGATGTACGCAAGAGCAGATAAATCGAAATAAACTTTTCTGTGGGTACATTTTAATGTAAAGATTCTTTTTCCTATTAAAAGTGAAGGATACAAGATACTCGAAATTTTTCTTTTTGCTTGGTATAATCAAATAAAACTTGATTTTATGTTTCGAGTCAAATTATAAGCCGAGGGGCGAAATAAAAAGTGAATAATGAATGCGGAGGCCGAATCCCGGTCCTTGCGACCGTAGCAATTATTTTGTTTTGAGTACCATCAACATGGTTCGTTCTTTCAAATTTTCATACATTAAGCAAATGTCGAGAATGCGTAATAAGGACTTAAATGCTGTAAGCCGTGGGAGGCCATTGTGATACAGGGAAGTGGACAATCGTATGTTCTTCAACGTGAACTCCAACTTCATAATCCAAAACATTGCTGCTGTGACTCTACCTATAATATATATAAGTATGTATATGCAGCCTTCCACAATTTCTTAAAGTAATGTAAAATAATATTACATGCAAAATTCGTACCTTAGACTTTCACTTTTTAGCAGTATATTTTGTTTGAAACGTCGGAATGTACTAAGAAATTTCTGTAAGTCAACTATTAAAAGAGTGTAGCGAATTGCGCCTGCAAATGATGTAGAATAGAAAAAAAAGCCTCACGCCTTCAATCCCTAGGTACAGAAAACACCTTTCGAATTTCTTTAGTCTTAATTTTAGAATCTTTGGGGATGACTAAGGAGGTAGTCAGAGATAGGTACGTCTAAGTCTTACATTTGGCACATACCCATATTTTTCAGTAGTTAGTCCATACGTGACCGGTTGCAAGCCCAATACCGCTGCTAGAACACAAGCTGGTTTCCTCGCGATGTTTTGTGACGTTGCCGCGTCGTTTGAAAACACTGGTCACATATAAAAATGTATGACGTCTCAATTTGCAGGAGTAAATAAACACGAACTACCAGACAAGTGTCATAATATAACGGAGTCTGCCTTCAAAACATGCAATCTCTATGAATGATTACCGTCTGACTGAGCTCTATATGCCTTGTCTCCGTATTTTTTTCCTATTATCCTCAGAGACAAAATGATAGTAGGACACTGCAAAATAAGTCGTGTTGCAAAAGCAATACAGTGTAATTTTGCTTAACGATTTGATACTCGAATTGAACGTTTTCGTCTACATACTCGATAGTGTTGACAAACAATATGATCTCCCCTATAGGTAAGAATGCGGTGTCAAGAAGCTATGTGATAACTGAAATTCCATTTTTTATGAGATTGCTACATACTACTGTCTGCAAACAATCTTAGCGCTAAATTAAAGGATAGGCTTAGGATGGAAAGCGGTAACTTTGCAGCACCAAATGCAGTATAAATTCTAAAATATTAACCTAAAAAGGGGCAAAAACCTTGTGTTTTACTCAGATTAAATAAAATTTAAATAAAAAAAAATATATCCTTGACACCATTAGATGGATTGAGTTTAACTATAAAAACTGTTAATATGTTCTATAAAAAAAGCCTAAAAATTGGACAAATACCTTGTATAATATCAATATAGTTCATTTAAATAAATAAAAAAAACATCCACACAGTGACATTATATCAATTGAGTTACAAAGAGCCTCAAAAAATGACAAATAACGCGTTATATTCAAATTAAATATATATAAGTAAAAAATAAATAATACCTACGACAAACAAGTCGAATTTCAAATAGAATTTAAAATAAGACGTCTAGAAAGTGACATCAAAGGAAACATTAATATTTACACCGCAGAAAACATACACTTGACACATTAATAATTACCTACCGAATAAAAGGAATATTCAATTCAATATCGGTTTTATGTTGGTGTTTTTGAATAAGAGAAGTACCGCTTTGCAATATTACCCCTTTGACAAAAGCTGAAGTGGTCCCAGCTTAAAATATGACCCCTCCAGTACTTTCTACTGATGTCGTAATAGACAACTAAGGGAACGCAGAACGAGATATGAAACTGCATCACCTGTGCTTAGTACACGCCGATACTGCTGTCACCAATCCGCCTGCTAAGTGTGGTGACTATGGCAAACCCCTCTAAGCTTGGGGACTTTCATACGTTGGCGACTATCCGACTATTTGCTTAATAGTATTACTACTTTCATCCCCCAGCATGATACATGTCCCCTCAGATTCTTCCATCCATGTACTCTGTCAAGATTCTTTGAGGATGTCTTTGAGGATAAGCGGAAGTACCTACATCCAAATGTTATACATTATAGGCATACCTTATATATTGCTCATGTGGATGGCATAGAAATTGAGTTAAGTATGTTATCGTCATCATTATCATGAATAAGTTTACTGCTGGACATAAGCCTGCCCCTTACTTTTCCAGCCATCGCCATCCACTGGCTTCTCGCGATTTTCAGAATATCGTCAGTTTATCGGGTGAGAGGCGTTCTATACGTTTTCATATATAGTCACCATTCAAGAAACGTTATTCTTTTGTAGTTGTCGGTACTACGAGCTATACGGTCTTCTCATTGCTAGCTGACTCTGAGAGCTGTCAGTGATCTTGGTTTTTCTACGGATATCCTTCGTTCTACTCCTATCATACAGTAAAACTCGCGACTATGACTGTGCGACTTTGAACTTGGGTTAGGTGACCAGTAGTCAGTTTAGTTTGTACTCGCCAGAAAATGTAGTAAATAATGCGTTTCGTAGAAAACTTTAGCACTTTATGGCAAACCTAGAGCAAAGTCAATAAATTTTAAGCACTTCTCAAACGAGCTTACTGAAAATAGAAATCTCTATATTTCAAGATAACGAGATCGTAATCTCTCCTGAAATTTAATAATGTAGATATGAAACTTTTATTATATTAAACGGTTTTAACTAAAGCAATTTACAGACAGATTGTGGTTCTATTATCTTTTATCTATACCAATATTATAAGAATCTTTGTCTTTACTGACATAATAGGCATGTACTTACAGCCTTAACTACTGGTTGTAGAGGCTTAAAATTTTCGTGTTAGTGAGTGAAGATGTACTGAGAAAGGAATTCTCATAAGGGGTTGAAGTTTGTATAAAAATAACTTCATACGAATGAGGCCACGCGCGTTTTGTTAGTGTATTATGTGCTATGTTTGCCTGTATTATATATAACGAGTCCTTATAAAAACCACATAATTCCGAGCTCATAAAAGCCACAAATATAATGAATAGATTCCTTTTGAGTCCAAAGCTCTTTAATTGCTGAGTGATATTATGAAAGGAATCAGCAGCCCTAATTGCCCTGTCTAAGAGTCTGACGTGATGAATCCGAATCGAATGAATGAACGGTTCGTGGCTCCCCCTACGCGACAGATTTCACCCTCTCTCCCCTTCTATGGGTGTGTTTGACGCATGATTTATTCGGCATACCGGTGAAGTCCACATACTGAAGTGCAACAAAACCGTTCTGAAGTTGATTAAGAATTGCCGTTTATCAAAGTAACAGCAACAAAAAGTTCTGAGTTCTATAGTAGAAAAGTCTAAAATCTATGGTTATCTTAACGTCACATGGTATGTGACAACCGTGAGGGCGCGTTTCTACGGCGCGAAAGGTTTTGCACGGCCGCCGTGCCATTGGCCTATAAAATATAGTGACGATACTTGCTGAATATTTGGTACGGATTTTCACTACTATACTGCGCGAAATCTTTTGCATGGCCTAAACAGGCTCTCACAGCTCAATAGTTTTGCCTTCCACTACCAAAAAAAAATTTTGTATTCTATTGGTTCTGGTTCTATTGTTGGTTCCAATAGTAAAAATTTTGCTTAGAAATTTGTTATTTATTTATCTAGTTAAATATTTAATAATACTTTAGGATATAGTTTTAAATAGCTTTATTTAAGTTTTTTTCAGGTTACAAAATAAATATGTACGCTTAAACTGGAAAAAGATAATATTTTTATGTTTAAGTATTTATTAGTACTTACGGTACGGTACCTACAAAGAAAATTACTACTAATAAAACTATTTATAACAAATCGAAATGCTTGATAAAGCCCGCGTGAACCTATTTTCATACAACCCCCGCTGTAGGCCTGAAATTCTTCAGGAATTCCTCTCTAAGTACACCTTTACTTCAATTCTATTTTACTGTGAGAAAAATATGAAAAACATGAACGGCCATTTGTTATATACGATATTTGAATAAATACGACGGTGATAAAAAAAAACTAATTTAAAACACGACAAATGCACTTTCCGTTTAATTACTGTTTCGTATTTCTGCTTAGAGCTCCGGTGGTCTATTGAAAGCGACCCCGTTTTTCATTATCAATCTACTTTTTTTGTTTAAAAATGTATGTTAACAATACCTGTGCAAATCTCAGTGAGTAAACCAATTAGTACTCTAGCAGCAGCGACAGGTTTGCAACCTTACACGTATGAATACTAAACAAAAAGCATTTTTTTTTATTTAGTTGTTAGTTAAACGAGCCTTTGCCTTGGTGGGCCTTATCCACCTGATGTGAAGTGGTAACCATCACCTATAACTAAGCATTACCTTGTAGGTCACGCATGTTAGGTACGTGCCTTACGATGCACTACCCTGCGTTCAGCAACCTGAGGCATATTGGCCTCATGTGGCTTGTCAAACCAGAATACAGCAATGCGAGCATCACTGCTTGGTGGCAGAAATAAGTGGTGTTGGTAGTACTTTCCCGAACGAGCCTTTTTACAAACCAACCTACTACTAATGTAAGTATGGGTATGTTTCAAAATTATATAATACTAGCGGCCACTCGCAGCTTCGCCCGTGTGGCAGTTTTTTTCCCGTTCCCGTTGTTTTTTCGGGATAAAAAATAGCTTATATGTTAATCCAAGTTATAATCTATGTTTATTCCAAATTTCATTCAAATCGGTCTACTGGTTAGAGCGTGAAAGAGTAACAAACATCCATCCATCCATACTTACAAACTTTCGCGTTTATAATATTAAGTAGGATTTTGACGTAGCTCTGACCACTCCCATTATTTATATTCAAAAAAAATTGAGCAGGTACTTGGCACTTAGAAATCTGAGGCCGTATCGACGTGTTCGGGGTTTAAAGTGGTGAAGCTATTTTCTTACTTCATGTTTTATGAGTTGTAAGACATAAAACCACTTAAATGGTCGTCTGGTACTTCTAGCGTAGTATTTCCGATGGCAGTCTCCCCGCAACGTTTCGTTTCCGCGCCACGCGATGTCTTCTTGAAGATTAATTACATTTTTTATATAAGTTATGTATGAAAAAAATAAGCATTAGGTACTGAAGCAACAATTTACGATTCTGGTATTAACGTTTCTGGTAAGCATGTTTCTGTCAACTACATTTCTAGTATAATTTTTTAGGGTTTCGCACCCAAAGGTTAAAACGGGACCCTATTACTACGACTCCGATGTCTGTCCGTCTATCCGTCTATCATCAGGCGTCTATCTCATGAACTGTGATAGTTAAAAAAAAAATTATAGAGAGTTAAAATTTTCACAGATGATGTATTTATACTGCTGCTTTAACAACAAATACTTAAAAACAGAATAAAATAAAAACAAATACCTAATTCAAAATATAATACATCACTCGTGGTTTTTTTTGCCGTTTTTACTATAGATAATGGCACAGAACCCTTCGTGCGCGAGCCCGACTCGCACTTGGCCGCTTTTTAATTATTTTATTTTATATAGTGGTATTCCATTAAAAAGAATGAGAATTAGTAGTATTTGAAGTAGAAGTGGTAGTATTTGATGAGCATGCACGTTGTCACGATGGATCAAGTATTTGATGGAATACCAACTGCAAACTACTACCAACAATACTGCAAATTGTTGGTAGTAAGTGGTATTGGGTAAGTGCTTAATTTATTTTTGGACGTACCTCTGACCATGGAGGTACATGGAGAATTAAACTAATTAGTACTTTACATTTAATCTAGACTTATGTATATTTTTGTAAGTTTGTAATGCTTAACCTATTTGAATAAATAAATAAAATTAAACATCGTTACGGTATCTTGAGTCGGTACTACTTGGCACTATGAGATCTCGGGGGAATATCAACCGTGCCTGAGGATAAAAGTCGTGAAGTTTTTATTTCTAATTTAAAAAAAACAAAACTAATGTCATAATCGTTATACGCTATGTATTTTAGGTATTACAGGGATATTTTCAGATTTCTAGATTAAATGGTAAGTATCTTTTACAGGCCAAACACAAAGTCTCATTAAAAAACATCTGCTACCATTTTCAATTTCCTAAGACCTAGTTTATAATGATCAGTCACGTGCCAAATTGGAGTATGACGCGGCGTTAATTGTAATAACCTTCGGAGGGCTGCAGTGCGCAGGCGCATCGCGTCGAGCACTTGAGCACGCGTCTGTACTTGAGCCTCTCGACCACTCCGTCGCGTCGAATTGAAAAGATACCTAGTACCAGCACTGACTTTAGGGTTGCTAGATGTGTCCAAAAAAATAAAATACAGTTTAAGGACAACTACTGCAAGCGAAATTCTCACAGCTCAGTTAGTAGAAGCTCTGCTTACTGTGCTGTAGGCTGTGGGTTCGATCCCCACCGAGGTCAAACATTTGTGTGATGAACTTAGATGTTTGTTGTCTGTCTGGGTGATATATTGTATTCTAAGTTTGAATTTACAAAAAAAAAAAATATATAAGTATTCTATCAATCATCTGGTTCCTATAGTCCCAGCTATGCTTAGTTTGGAGCTAAGTGATGTTTTGTATAAAATGTCTACAAAACATTATTTTATTTTAAAAGGCAAATTTGTTAGACTTTACTTAAAATCGTCTTAAAACAAGACGAATCTAGTTCAAGATGTGGGTGCCAGTGAAATTACAAGCACATGAGGTTTAACACTTGTATGCCCTAGGTTAATGGAAGCATGGCAGGCTTAAAGTACAATGCTTTGGGTTTAGCTATGGTTACCACTTAAAATCAGGTAGACTCATGACTCAATTTCAGAGATTTGATTTTCATCTGACAACCCTAGCTTCGCTGAATATTCGTTCGTATCAAAACGGTAAAATGCAAATCTATGCACTGCGGTCGTCCGAAGTACTCCGCGGTCGCGTTTCATCAAAAAGTAGTGATGAATTATTATTGTATACAGTTTGTCATACTAGTGATATTGTTGTGATCAAAGCGAATAGAATCACTATGTTAGTCTTGTGTGGATATTGAAATTGAAGTTTTGACGTATCTAGAACGGACGCATAGCATAGAGCAAGTAATGCTACAGTGGTATTCTCAGAATAACGTTTTGTATCTGTCCTCTTGGCTTACTGCAAGAGGCAAAGGTACAAAACAAGGTACAAAAAGGTACAAGGTACAAAAAGTTTAGTGAAATGGATTTTATTATTTTTATTTTTGTTTTGTTTTCGCTACTTTTTGTACCTTACCTATCTGTCAGGAAAAGTAAGACGTAAAACTGAATACACTATTGCAAAATCATATAAAGACTGTTACTACAGTGAGTAAATAAAACGCTTTATTTTATGAACGTTCAATCCGAAAAACATAGACGAACTAAATTACATCATCCATCTAGCCTCCCTAATAGTGCCGGGGACATGTTAATAGAAAACGCAAACGAGTGCGGTGCGACATGAGATGGAAACACGAGGTCGCAGGACGCGTCGTTCACTCTGACCACAGTTCGTGAGGGGAACGGTTAGCTTATTCCATACCGTCATCAACTACACCATATGATATATGTATAGGTCTTAGCCGAATCGATTTCGCAAGGGCGGACGGCTTTGTTTACCTTTAAAGCGACCGGGGTGGCACAAAATAACTAATCTGTGCATCTGCATTCATGGGTTGCTGCTAGCAGGTATGTTATACGTGTTTGGAATCACAGATTGAGCCAGCTGGTCTTTTCTAAGCTGGTGAGTGAGAGCTACACAAACTTGCGCACACCGACGTACGAATGTTCCAATTTATAATGCGGACAAGCCACACTGAAATGGATTTACAGCTGCAAACCTGCTTGTCTTTGATGAGGGTCTATTTTGAGCAACGCGCGCAGCGCACCGACATTCCAATATTTCCAACCGATATATTATTATTACGTTCGATTCCAAATCGATGTGTGTTATAAAATTTATTACGCACTCGTCTCTTTGACGTTTTTTATTTGTAAACAGGCGCTTGAGCAACCGGGCCCTCGATAATGTTTGATGTCTCGTTAAAAATAAGTTCACCCGTCAATCGGCAAGAATAAATCCGTAGCTAATTTGTCAAGCGAGGTGTCGAGAGACAGCCTCGAAATATTTTAGTGACGTCCGATGTAAAGTTATTATAAAATTTTAATGAGATTAACTGTGAGAGAAAAGTATAGGAACACGTTTCAAAAGGAATGCAACTGGGTTTTTTATTATGTATTGAGAATACGAACGCCTTTTACGTCAGTTCATAGTTTTACGGTGTTTGCCGCACAGTAACACAAACCAATGATGGCCATGATATCATGGTGAATGCGGTTAAAGCAATTTGGATTATCCTCCCCTTTAGCAATGTTTGGTTGGTCACATAATTTAAATAGATAATTAAAGTAGAAATAGTACTTTATGGTGTCTTGCTCTTATTTTAGATTATTTGGGAACATGGACTGCAAAGCCAGCAGGCTAAATGCTTTGGTTCTAACGGTTTGTCGCAGATTTAGGTGGCATGTAATCCACTGTAGGTAAACTAAAGTCCGCAGTGTCTTTTAGGCACGCCTACTCAGTATGCAAGCGTTTTCCTGCACATCCGTTGTACGCGACCGCGGAAGGACTTCCGTACACAAAATACTATGTTTCAGTTCTTTTAGAATTCCTTGTCGCAGTTGACTCTTCGTGCGGACATGTTGCGACAACAAACACAAAATATACTAACATACTTTAAACTTTAGGTAGTTCACTATCGTGTTTGTATATTAGGTTGCTCAACTAAATTTCTCTGCTATGTAACTAAAAATCTATAAAAACATAAGAATCTTTGTCTTGACTGACCTACTCCCTGACTGATATTTGATGTGACAGATATTTGAACTATTTTGCTATGATACGATTTTTGCTTCAGTTTATGCGTAAGGGTGTATAAAAGAGGCATTCCTAAAATTCAACCTTAAAAGGTGTGCAGCGGAGAATGCAGTTTATGAAAATAGCTTTAGGCTAACGAAAAAATTTCGCACTCGTTCGTTATAACTTACATAATTCGAACAATTTTTTGTTTTATGTTGTGGTTACCATCGCCCATATCAAAGCATTACATTGCAAGTCACGAACGTGCCCTACACAATGCACTGGTCTGCGTTCATCAACTTGAGGCATACAAGTGTTAAGCCTCATGTGCCTGTAATTTCGCTGGCACCTACACCCTTCGAACCGGAACGCAACAAGCTGCTTGGCAGAATAGACATGGTGATAGTACTTCCCCGAACGAGCCCTTTACTAAGAACTCTAAAACTACTAAAAATTATTTAAAAAGTATTTATTAATATCACATTCGTACTTATATTTTTAGTGACAACTCGAACCAATCTACAAAATATGTAAAGCAAAATTGACTTGAGCTAGTCCAAAAGATTTTTTAACAGTATCAATTGTTAGATTCGAATTCCTTCAGTAGTGGTTCCACGAAAGGATAGCGTAGTTCGAGATATTTGCCACACTAATCTCCATTTTAAGAACGGTCGTACGATCCTCGAGCCTAGGATTACGGAACTTGCGTGACACTAATTAAGTCGGAATTAAGGGAGAGCCTATATCAAGAGCCGTAGCGGGAGTTATAAATGAAAGGGTATTATGAGACTTTACTAATACAACGAGTGCTTCAAGAGAGCAAGAAAATATTACGCGAACACGAACTGAGCTGAACTCACGTCCGTCCCGAACTAATCTCGTGCATTTAGATCGAAATAGAACAGCCTAAAATATCGAACAGATCGAGATTTATTATCATCGAACAAAACAAAATAACGTTCACCAAAATGGTTGCGATAAAGTTAGCCAAATATGTTGTTGGCATTAAAGTCCTATAATCCTTTTGAGGAAACGTAAGTTTAACACAAATCCTACTTAGCAATAACTTTCGGTAAAGTAGACAGTCGCCCTAGTGGCTCTCAACATTGATGAGCAAAGAAGAGTTTATTCAAACTTTTCTACTTATTAACTTGTGTATTATGGGATCATTTGGTCCATTAGCGATGACAAATTACTGGGTAGAAAAATCGCGTAGCAAAGATTGGCATCGGTGGAGCGTGGCATCGGTCAGGACCCGATGTAAGCTGTTCAGGCGCCTAATCCCTTGCCGGCTCACAGTCCGGGTTAGGCCGACGTAAATTTGTGTAATTTTGAATCTAGGCCAAGTGCCAAGGGATCTGCTCCACGGCAATTGTGATTGATATGACGCTATACAAAGCATCGTCTTGCCCCACCGCGTCGACTCTGTCATGCCGCCAGACGGCCCGATGCATTTGTACTAGGCTCAACAACGTTCATAGGTATTATACATCCTTGATTAACTATTCGCCGTTCGGAATCTTGTATACGTCACGTTATACATCAATCTACGCAAAAATTGCTGACGCTATTCAGATATTTTTCAAATACAAATTTTGTAAGATCAATATGTTTTATGAATAAGGTAGGTAGATTGGAAGTGGTAGTATATTTTGTAAGTAACGCCTAACATTTTAAATGAAAAGTGGCTGCATTTCTCGCATTCGCCACGTCACTGGGTATAGGTATGGCTGCGGCGTTTTTGATGCGTCGAGATGCAAATTTGAAATCCTGGTTTTCGTCGCGTAAAGCGATCCGTTTCCTTCCTTTTATATAATGATATAGGTATAGCGCGATCGGTCTCGAACCTTCTGCTAGCGCCATGTATTACGACTATGAAAGTAACTGAAATTGAAATACGCAAAATCCTGTGGTTGCCTCCAGCGCTCGCTCTTCAATTTATGCCATTAGTAGCCTTCCGCCCTCCATGAAATATATAATAATACCTATATTTATTGTAGGTACTAGAAAATAAATTTCAATTCTAAAGTTGGAAGTGAGTTTGTTGAGCGCTTAATTGGTACTTAAAACATTACGGTTTGCGTTACCAGTGAAGCTAGTGATGTATGTTGTACCAATTTTTTAATAAATTAGTTCGTAGAATTGCGCGTTGGGATTTTTAAATTAAAAACGTAATCTGCCATCAAGCCGTCCCTTGTTAGAAAGCGACGCGATGCCAAAACAAATGTTGAGTAGAACGATGGCAACAAGACCTCCGTCACTTTTGTAAATTACAATAAACCTAAGAGTGGATCGTGTACTGAATTCGTGAAGCCTCTCCGTGCCGACGACTATAAGTTTAAGTTCAACCACCCTCACAGTATCAACACTGCAGATGCGAACCTACTGACTATTAATACAACAGTTTCTCTGATATATAGATATTATCCGATTCCCCTATACAGACGTCACAATAGCCTATAACATACTTCATTGTGTAATATTTTATGTAACATGAGTGAATAAAGAAACGATTGGCTAAATAACAATGACATGTATTATCGTAAAGTACAAAACATCGTCCACGATTGTTACCGAATAGACCCACGATATCGGGCGGAGCGCTGTTGGAGAAGGACGACCTCGTTATTATTTGATAGGTCCCATGATGAAAATCCTCGCGACACGCAACATTCTTGGCGTTCACTCGTCAGAATAAAAACGACATTGTATGGTTTTTGTTCGTTACGGCGTGCCTTAAGCATGAATATGAAAAGGAACCTAGAACACGGTGAAACGAGACAATCTCTTGACAAGCAATGAAGGATTGTCGTTCATCACGCACAAATTTCAATGAAGAAGCGACCCTACCTACATGAGGCGCGCTTAAAGTTTCTCGAGCTCTCGGGAGCGATCGTAATCGAGTACAGCGATAAAAATTGAATTTCTACCTTTTACCCGTAAACGACGCGAGGACATGCCGAAGATTTATCTATAATGCTATCCTATTTATATACTGCAAAATTCTATTTGCTTAAAGGTCGAGCGGAGGCAATATCGTGGACGTCGCGACGCCGCCGCGGGCGAGGGATGCAATAAGAGGAGCGGCCAGTAGCGATGCCGTCGCCAATTTAAAGAAAGCCCACTGAACCGAAAGACAAGCGCATTGGCGGCTCACGAACACAGCACCCGCTCTAAGGCTCCTCATATAATTTTCAATCCAGCGAGCTTTAAAATCGATTGCTTTTTGTGAGCGCAAAATAAAACAAGGGCTCGCCATTTAACGCACACCTCGGCTAAGTTACCTAAGTCGTTTTAATCTGAAATGTTCGCTCTAAAGAAGTTTAATTGGAAACTGCATTACTTTTGCAGAATAGGTTTTACGGCTAAAGCACTGTTATTATCTATCAATGGACTTAGCTAAATTATTTATCATTTTGAAAATAAAAAGTAAAAGCTAAATTGGTTTTATTTTGTTTCTTTAAACTAACTCGCATTTTATTTTTATTTTTTGCCTTGCAACGCAAACAAGTACCTGTAACATCTATGTGGAATTCCTTCCATAATAATAATGTCTATTATGTACTAGGAACTGCAACGTTATCCATGTGCAGATATTTCAGACCAAATTAAACTTCTGCCGCAACTTTTTGGGGGTTGAATATCAGAAAGTCCTTTTATGGTACACCTCAACTCATCAAGACAAATATAGTCTGAAACTTCTCAACTTTACGATCGGCAGATAGGGGTTCGTTCTCATTTATGTCAGTTAGTCAGTCAGACGAGATAAAGGTTCAATTGGTATAGATTAATAGTTTATAATTTTAATAGTATTCATTCAGTAATTGCCCAACTGAAAATTTTGATTACAGTTTTGGTTTCCTTTAGAACCCTGAAAAGTTACTAATTAATCACCACTCAACAGTTTAACTTTAGACTAGTATTAAATACGTATATATTTTGATTACTCAGCGAATTTTTGGCGAGGAAACATTTCTATTTGATGTAGGATACGTTAGCATAAATTAAACCACAAGGTTTATCTATTAGGGTTGATAGTCGTATTCAAGCAGTCGGGTTGGGCACTTCCATTTGTCCCTATAAAGCTTTCGTACAAACTCCCAAATTGTATGAACAAGTGCGTAATATAAAGCTTATCTGTCGCCTTAATACCTGTTTAATGAAAGGGCTTGATCGTAAATCTACATGAAACTCAGTACTGCTGGGTGCTCGGTTAGTAATTAATGTGCTACCATCATAGAGTAAGTTTTACTACTGCGTTCTATTGAAACTACATAAGTATGAAAGTTTGAATTGAGGTGAGAGAGGTGTTTGCTACGCTTTAATTTGAGTTAAAATAAGTTAAAGCGATTACTCAGCTATGTAATTATAGAAATAACTTACGTGTATGCTATGTTTTCTGAATATCAAAATGGGCTTGGATTGTTCTGCTTTATTTGCGAGCGGGAATGTACGTCAGGGTTGTTGAAATGTAAATTATTGTTACGAACCTCAAATTATTTCAAATACTGTATGAAATAACAAATGGCACTAGCTTGGAACTTAGTGTGGTCGTGGATACAGTAAATACTTGACTTTGAATTACAGATTGACAGCAGGTTATAACCCGGTTGAGGTCGCTCTGCCTTCTGCACTCTAGTTGTAGGTTCGATCCTCATCGAGAACAAGCATTTTGTGTGATGAGAACGGATGTTTGTTTTGTGTCTGAGTGTTATATTTGTAAAAGTATATAAGTAGTTCTGCAAGTTATCCGGTTCCAAGTTTCATAGTAAAAGCATTCCACATCTATAATACTAAGAAGTCTTAGAGGATAGCTACCGAGCCTGGGGAATAAAGTCTTGAAACTATTTCATTTCAAACATAGTTCTATAATAGATTAGAAATGAACCACTGATCGGTTCTTAAAAGAAAATAGCTGGATAAAGTTTTATTATTTTCATCAGTTTTAATCATTTTAGTAAGTTTATTTTATCTCAGAACCTAATTAAGAACTTCTAATTGGTATAATTTCAGTATTAAATAATTAAGGTATTTTTTAAATTGTAAATGCGAAAGTTACGATGTTATATTTGTTTTTTTTTCGAATGAGGATTAAGTATATAGTTCGGAGGTGAGAGGAAGAATAGGAATGATTGACACTTCTAACCACGGAACTAAATTGGATGAAACTGAAAAAGGTGGAAAAATTTCTATATAATATATTACTAGTACTAGTAGTAGTGTCAAAAAAATGTCCACGGCAAGTCTAGATTTCAAGTCTATAATTCAAATTTAAATTCTGCGAACCACTACTTCTATGTATGTTCATCACTCTATTTTTTTTAAACCTACTAACAAATACACAGCGTGGAATACAATACTACTATCAATTGAACTGTGAGTTGTCTATGTCAATAAACTTTAAAATGACTAGTTTAATAAAGAACTACATTATATTTAAATAAAAAGTTCTATAGTGAATATATTATTAATTTTCGAACAAACCGTACGATTTACGTTAAATCCCAATAAGTTCTAGGATTTTAGTTTTAAAGGTGATGCTATTGAAACTAAGCCACTATAAGCAGAGAAAGTTATGAATTAATAACTACGTTCAACCCTTGACTCTCGAGGGAAGTAGTGGCCGAGCTATAATAATAAGCTTCAAAACAAACTACAAGTAATTATAACAAGAACAAGCACTATTATTCAGTGAAACGACTTAATGCTCTGTTAGTTTTATATTAAAATGAAACGCACAAGACTAGGTCTGCGTGAAGTCATTTTCATACACACTTCAACCCCCGCATTAGCCGTTTGATTGTAGTAAAATGAAGAGGTAAATACAATGTATCGTTTTGTTTGTTTACATAAAGTGTTGATTTAACCCAGCACAGTTTCTTTAACATCTTATATATTGTTTGCATCACATTTCTATCTTTATATATAAGGTGTAACCTTCCTATTGTTCTGTATTTGGTAAGATATTAGTTAAAGAAAATGTTTTCTCATTTTTACAATATTTCATAGCAGTAAACTCATATAGGTACTTGGGTATTTTTCATTAAAAAAACCGCTAAGGAAGGTATATGCCTATTTTTGAATAATATATAAAGTAATTTAGTTTTAAAAACTTAAAACTCATTAAGTTTAAGGTTTGGTTTCCGTTTAACTACAAAACCATATACAAAATTAAATATATACATATATTCAGAAACCCCATTGAAATTGAATTTGCCATTCAGAAGTTATCTTGTGCATGTATCAAAAAATGCGCCAAAATACTCTACATTCATGTCTCAATTAAATTCTGCTTCTAACTGTAAACAACAGTTTATCTGAATGGTTTGATGTACAAAAATGAATAAATAAAGTGAATCTACTCACTACTGCAAGGAGTAACCTACTCAGAAACACAAACACTATTAATCTATGTATCTTAAACTGTAATAGGTATCAGAAGACAAGTAACCTATACAAAAACTATGTCGTACTCTGTAAACCTTACACCTTACTGTAGATTAATAAACTACTCCAAAACCATAACCTATGTGTATCACACATATTTATAAAGACAAAGTAGTAGTATTAGTAATCTATACCTACTATAAGAGTCTTTGTCCTGACTGAATGACATATAGACACCGCACAGCCTAAACAACTGGTCCTAGAGATTTAAGGTATCTAAAACTTGGTGTGTAGAGGGGTACTAAGAAAAGAATACTCTAAATTCAACCTTTTAACCTTTAACTGGCTTCACAGCTTAGTTAGTTATAGCTCTGCCTTCTGTGCTGTAGGTCGTGGGTTCGATCCCCAATGAGGATAATCATTTGTGTGATGAATAATGTTTGTTCTCGGTATGTGTTTTATATTGGATTCTAAGTATGTATTTACAAAAAAAAAGTATATGAGTATTCTATCAGTCATCTGGTTCCCATAATACAAGCTATGCTTAGTTTGGGACTAGATGATGTTGTGTAAAAATGTAACTTCATGCAGACGAAGTCGCGCGTATTTTACTAGTACAGTAGATAAGTAATAGACACTCAAGGTACAGACAACAGGGTTAGGTGTGCGTGAAGTATTGCAGCAATCTATCATAATCTTCGATATTCCATCATTAGCCGTGTTTGCTCTCTGGCTTGACAAGGGACACCGTATTGCTGTTAAGGTTGACTAAAGTTTCTGAGTGTACTCAGCTACAAGTTTGTATAGTGGGCCTATCTGATGACAGAGTTGGGGCGCCTTAAGGATTTGGGATCGGGGTATGTATATTAATACAAATGTAATACTTAAATCTTAACCTATCATAAGAATCTTTGTCTGTTGAATTATTATTATTATTAAAAAAACATTACAGCCAATACATATAAAACATACTTAAATCTGTCACTATTTGTCATTAACCATTGATAGGTGATGATGAAGTGTTTTATCTTTTGACAGTTATTTATAAATAATGTCAAAAAAAAATTGAAAACTAAAGTAGAATTACGAGTGAAGTTGCTCGTAAAGTTTTTTTCATACAAACAAACACCCAGACACCCCTTTATAACCTTTCTTAGAATACCCCTACGGCATAAGACAAATACACCCTAAAAACTTGTCTTTACGATCAGCGGTTTAGGTTCTCCGTTGTTCATTATGATAGTTGGTTGGTCAGTCCAGACAAAGATTCTTATAACTGTTACAATTATAGTTATAATTGTAGACCTTACCTTAGATTGCACTCATGTTATCGTATTATAAACAAATTGTAGTAAAAGTGTAAGCAGTGCATTCTGTACCTACTATTACTTAGAACATAATCGTACATACATAATTAAATCCCAAACTAAGCATAGCTTGTACTATGGGAATCTTGATGACTAACAGAATACTTGTATACATTTTTTTAAATACATACTTAGAATACAATATAACACTCAGACACAGAACAAACATTTATGTTCATCGCACAAACGTTTGTTCTCGGCGGGGATCGAACCCACCACTTACAGCGCAGAAGGCAGGGCTACTACGAACTGAGCTGTGACGGCTGTGTTTAAAGTATGTTCTTGTAACCAATAAATAATCACCTATGTCTATAAGACCATATTTTACACGTTTCAATTATCAAAACTTTTGATCTTGCCTTCGTCTTATCGTTTACCTGTATTTGGTTGGTTATCTATTCATAAAAATAAGATATATTGCCATTGACGACGCTTGCTGTCTACCACTTACTTATCAACCAACAGTGAGTTATAGGCCGGTTCCTTCCGGAGTATCTCCTGAGCGCCTGGATTTCGATATAATTTATTACCGTGTTTGCAAAGCAACGATGTAAAGGAGGTTAAGCTGCCAATGTACATAGGGTAAGAAAATCTTGCCGTACTTGTAGAATAGAAAAACATCAGTGAGCGACGGCGTGGAACTTCATGGATAAATAAAATAAATTTGATAATGAACCCGTAAATCAAGTTATGTATATTCGGTGCACATTTTATTCAATATCAATGGCGAAATTACAAATTCAATATAATGACGACCGATGTGACGCGGCGGGCAAATGTCCGCCTGCGACACGGGAGGTTGCGGGTTTGATTTCCGTTTTGGGATAAATTTTAGTACGATCTGTAAATATTTATTATGGGTGTTCTGGGTATTTTCTATATATACTAAAAAATATCTATGAATGTAATGTATTGTATTAGGTATATCAGTCATCTAGTACTCATAACACAAGCTCTGCTTGGCTTGGGGCTAGATGATGCTGTGTGGATTGTCTAGCATTATTATTATTATTAATGTTTGGTTAGACTCCTTGCAAACTCGCGTATCAAATCGATTTCTGATAAACATTTTCTTGTTTATTTTTATTCGTAATTCATATGAAAATATTTGTGTTACAACCAAACCAATAAAACAAACACATCCACTTTCCGATAAAGCGCCTCTTAACTTTTTCTCATTTTTGTTTGTCAGGAATTCGGCAAATCATTTAGAAACTTTCCAAATTGATTACTGAGATTTTATGAAGCAAATTTTATATTACGAATATAAAGTGAATTCGCGTTTCGTTATTCTGGAATTTTATTTACGAAACTAATCAACTGTCTGTTATTAATCTTTGGAAATGTCAAAAATTTGCTGAAACACGCCGTTTAGTAATTACAGTGTTATTGTCGTGGGCGTATTATGAAACAAATACCGACTGAAATTAATTAAGTTAGATTATTTTTTGTAGGACGAATACTTGCTTTAATTTATTTTTTGGTATCACGGCATTGTTTGGTAAACTATGTTTTTACTGAAAAGTAAACAACAGCAATAATATTATCTGTTGTAAGTACTTCAGTGATTTATTAGTATTGTGATGATTTTTATTATTTTATTAGTAAATAAATAACCGATTAAATTATACATTATCTAGGTCTAAAACGTTTTAACCATGACTATTATTTTGCTTTATATTTTGTTAAACGAAAGAAATTACATTACGGCTTTAATCCTCAAGCATGGTAGATATCCCATTGAACGGTAGTACCATGAACCTACATGAGATTCTTCAAGAATGTCTAAGGGAGGTAGTCAGAGGTATGTCCACATATTATATTTGGTACAAACCCACATTTTGCAGTAGTTATTAGTCCATACGTGACAAGTTGCAAGCCCATCGCCGCTGCTAAAATACTAACTGGTTAACTCGCGATATTTTCCCTCACAGTTTGAGCACGGGCATAATTTTGTATAATGAACATTATATCAAAATATATTTCATATAAATATTGGTAGTATCATTTTGTCCATAGGTACAAATCTTCCACAAAATTCTATACCAAACAAACGAACATACTTTAAAATTAAGGATTCAAGATATAAAACAAATCAGCTATCAAATTTTAGAAGATTTGTTTTCTCTATCCGGAAAGCGTATGTTTTTATCTGCTGCAACTTGTAGAATCAAAAAAGACTAAAATTCTACAAACAAAAATTTGTCAAATAATCAATATTTTAACTATCGCCATCTTTTATGGGTATGAACAAACAGAGACTGAACTAGTTTTAAGCAATATTTAAATTTAAATAACGTTTATAAGTATGAGGGTAAGACAAAAGTAGCTATTTTTGGCAACTTCATCCAGTAAAAGTAATAAAGTTGGATTCCGTTCTGTTAGTATTTTCATACTTTGTTTGTAAGATTTCTGCGGTATGTAGTTTCACTAAGATTTTATAAAAGCTCGCAACCCCTAGAGAACCTATAATAATATCTTGCTCTAGAAATAACCACTGTAGTTAACGTTTTCAATTTACTAATACTATTGTGGTATTTTTCTAAAAACTAAGTTCTTCTATCTATTTTTCTAAAGTGCAGACTATTTTTTTCTACACTTAGCAGGTTTTTACTAGCGTCGGTCGAACTACTATTTGCCATCTAAATCTATTCTCTAGCAACCTTGTACCTGAGATTTCTCCATAGAAAAAACGCACTTTTATTTTATTTTATGTGCACTTATTGTTTTTCACTTTGATATCGCAGGTCACATTTTGTATAAAACCCCATATTTTTATTGTAGTTCAGATATTATTTTAAAAAGACCTATATTTCATAATCTCAAAAAAAAATTAGGTTATTCTATAATTTGCATATTAATCTCAGCACAGGTAACAATATCAAAATGAAGCCATAAAAGTACTGAATTTTAGTTTGTTACAAATTGCCCTCCTGCCGGCTAATTTGAGAAAAAAGTACGTAAACTTGAACCGTTCACAGTTAATATCACCGTTACATGCGATTCCACAATTTTACTTCCAGCTATTAGTGTAGCAGTTCTTATCTTATAGCAATATTTAGGCGTAAAAAACAAAATAACGTAGTCGTTGTTAGTTCATTTGAATCCATCAAAACTAACATTAACAGACTTAAAAAAATATATTTATATATTTGTATGGATAGTAAGAGTTCGATTGATCTGTTTGTTGTTTTAAGCAACGGCCGAGGTGAGCGACAGCGGCGGCGCCCAACAACGATACACTCGCGACCGGCGAAGTGCATCCGCGCGCACTCTGCAACTTTACAAAACTTTACGCTCCAAAAATAAACTTTCCATAAAGTTCCCATCGCTCACAAACTCGGCACCGAGCCGGTAAATAAAGTCAGCAGAGTACTAACCCTGAGTGATGTGCAAGTCTGGTCCTTTTCGGAAATCTGCTGCGGATTCACTCTCGCGCTCGCAATAGGGTGCACTGACTTGAACACTTTGGACATGTAAAGCGTGCGAGAGGTTGGCTGGGTGTACGCGCGTGTGTGGCGCGTGCCGGCAAAGTCGGCGTCGCGGTCGGCGCGAGGAACGGTCACGGCGCGGGAGAGCGAAGATGAGCGCGGGACGAGCGACGGGCGACGGGGCCGCTGGGAGTGTGGCGGCTCGAGCGCGGCGTCCGCCGTCGGCGCGCGATGGAACCGCGCACGCGCCGCCCGCCCAACGCCCGCCCCCCGCATCGACCGCCGCCACCCACCCCCGCCTGGTGGGCGGCCACCACCGACTGTTTTTCTCTCCCGACCGGGGGACGCACCTGATTTTTTCCGTGATATTTTTTCCTTCGCGACGCGATCCGTTCGCTTTCATTACGGTTTCGAGTTTGATTTATCACCGCGGCGGCTTGAAATATTCTTGCGATGGAACTTGGTGTCGAACGTTCACCTCCTAATTAGCATCGATTGATCGTAATAAAGGAAACTGACAAATGTGCACCCTCTGCTATAACCCAAGATTAATATTTTTTACGTTACATTTCATATTTAAAAGTGTCACCATGAAGTTATTATTTTCTGAAAATGGAAGCTTATTTTTCCAGCGATAGTTGGCAAAAATAAATTATTTTTCTGTTAGAATAAACCTACGACAGTAAAATGTATTTTTGTTTTAACTTATTTCCAACATTAAGTTTGAAACCAGACTCATAAAACAAAAGCCAGACGACTTCTAAAAGTAGCTCACGCAACGTTTTGTCGATATGTTTTGACACGTAGCGCGTAGTGCGTAGACCCTCGAGCCTGACGCGTAGCACCTGTCTACGCTGTAGCTTCAACAGTTTTCCCTTTGCACTTTGCGACAACTGATTCCCGTCCGTTCAGCCTTACATTCCTTCAAAAACTTAACATATTTGGCTACGATTCAATTTTAATGTTTTCAAATTTCATGTCATAACTTTACGTAAGGGGGAAATAAAAATTACTTCGACTCGACCGAGGGAAGGAGTTATTTGTAAACGGTTGACGTCTCAGTATTTTTATGCAAAACACGGCACCCTTGTAACAAAATTGTTTAGGCAGTCGGTATGCGGTTTTACTGTAAACTATGACAAGATTGCGGAACTCTGGATCCATCATATTCGTTGCAATAAAAGTTGTAAGGCACTGACGAATGTAATATGGAGTTGCGACTAGCGAAATGTTTGTCTGTTATAAAAGTTTGTCATAAAAGTTGTTTTAATGTTATAAAAGTTTGTCTTTGAGATATTGTATTGTTTTGCAATAGCTTGGGGCTCTCTCGGTCTTCGAAACTATGTTTTGAGTACTTGTCTGCAAAATGCATATTATTTTATTATGATGCATGCAGACTTTTTGATTAAATTCTATCTAACTTTGCTATGCGTCGGGTTGCATTCAAAGTAGCGTGATTTTGTCACATTCATTATTGTTTGATTAAGATGTAATTTACTAAAAAATTACGAGTTTTCTCGTTTATCAGTTGCATTTATTTTTATTTCGAGAGATAAAAATGTCTAAGCACTAAAAATTGCCATAAAATTATCAAATCAATCTCATTCGAACCTTAAAAAATGTTAAAACGAAACAGACCGAGGCACACCCAACATTTCCCTACATTTTGTAGTTGTTTGTAGTTTGCCGTAAAAAACATGAATAAATGGTTTCCCTTGATGTTTTAATTCGACACCTGACTGATTTTATAACTTATAAAGTTAAAAGTGTGTTTTAAATGAAAATAGTAGTAAAAAATGAAGCGATATAAAAATGAACGTAAAGCGATGAAAGTATCTTGGGAAAATATTAAGTTTGAAACAAGTTCAAGAATAGATGTTCTCCGGTAAAATATTGAAAATTGTTCCTGTCCTTCAACAGTATATTAAAACCAAGCGAATCGTCCGTGACTACGATACATTTGATAGTACAAGCTTTGCTTAGTTTGGGAATAGATTGTATGACATTCTACTACTACCAATATTTTTGACAGCCGTCACAGCTAAGTTGATAGCAATCTGGTAACTGGCTTGCCTCCTGCGGATCAGGGGTTGAATTTTAGAAATACCTCTACGAATAAAATATTTAGTAGAAGTACTACCACTATGCCTATTTCTGCCGCCAAACAGCTTGCTGTGTTCTGGTTGGAAGGGTGTGGGTGTCGGTGAAATTACAGGCACATGAGGCTTAACACCTGTTTGCCTCAGGTTGATGGACGCTGAGCAGTGCATCGTAAGGCACTTTTCTAACGAGCGTGACCTACGAGGTAATACTTTTTTATACGCGATGGTAACCACTTAACATCAGGTGGGCCATCTGGTCTGTCAGCGAGTTGTATAAAAAAACGCACCAAGATAAATATACAATATGATTGGTATAAATTTAATAATTTAAACCACTTCAAGGTCACAATCACTAAGCTTAATAGAAGACTCACAAAAGCGTTTATCTTCTTACGCCAAAAGCAAAATAAAAGATCCTATGAGTGTTGGTAAAAAGCCTCGTCTGCTAAGCATGATTAATTGTGTGCTTCACACACTGACAGTCGCTATATATCTATTAAGTATTCATGTACACTTCCTGATATGTCGTACGTCACCCCCAGACATTGTGAAAGATTACTTCTACTGCGTAATAAGTCGGTCACGGTATTATTAAAAGTTGTATAATGGGTTTTGGCAAAATCTTGTTGAATTAGATGTGTATGGTATTTCCTGTTGTAAATGTGTGATATAAAGAATATGTAAAAGGATTCCGAAGTATCGAAAGAAGAAAATATCATCACGAAGTTAATTCCTCAGCACGGTAGATATCCTTTCAGATCTCTAAGCACAAGTAGTATCGACTTAAGGTCCACAAATATATATTTATTTCATTTATAGACATTATTTATACGAATATTGAATTTATCATTCTATGCATATAATTAAAAATAGTCTATATATTAGTATTAACACTATTACTACTGTTTGATATAAAATGTTTGAGTGGTAGATAAACACGATTCGATAAATAGCAAGCACATTATTGTTGGTAGGTACTTAAAAGTTTTAACGAATAGAATATCCTTCTATTTTACTAAATAGGTTAAAGGTACCTTTAGTTCTATCTTTTGTTGCTTACTGGCATTAGTATCGCCTTACTGTTTTCATTAAAACAACAGCTTTTAACCGAAAAATTAATTTATAAAATGTATGTCACTTGTTGAAACACAAATCCAAACCTCTTTCTTGGATGTTTTTATTGTATACATCAGATGTTACCTACCAATACAATTACAATTTCTGTATACACCAACATTACATTATAGCATATGATAACACTCTAAAATCCATAACACTCTAAAATCCAACTTAAAATCAGTGGTATAGTTTGTAGAATCAGTTAAGTGACTTAACAAATTGTTCTACAACGTGCAAACTGCTGTAAGCATTTTTAATGAACACGTTCATTGAACACGTCAAGCCATTTTGACGTGTTTCTTGACACGCTAGTAAAATAACATGTTTATGCAACCCGTTTCGATTTGGAGGAAGATCTATAGCTTAGTAGTTTAGTAGAGTAGACTCAAATGGTGAAGAAAAACATCGCAAAGTTTCTAGCATTAGCAATAGTCTATGATTCTGTAGTATTTAAGCAAATAAATAAACATTTGTGGAAATTTTTACACATCACCTAACCTCAAACTAAAAAAACTTGTACAATAAAAACCAGTATTATTTATTCACTGCAGGGACTTTGAAGAACACTTAATTACGTCAATTTAACTACATAAGTTAGAACATAATAACAATCATTACATATTTAGTCGTAGCTGTATAAGGGCTTTGTCAAAAAAAAAGAAACTAAGACACAAGTAAATAAACATACAAAAAAACATACATAAGTGATTGTAAAATAAAACACTGCTTATTCAATAATAATGCGGCTGTAAAGAGGCCTTGTCAATAATAAAACTAACTAAACTAAGTTCCTATCATATCAACGCCTATTATTATACCATAGCAAGTTACTGCAACTCTTCAGAGTCTGTCAAATCATGAGGTATATAAGAATTATGTATGATGATAAAGACGATTTACACGCTTCAGTTATTAAAATAGTTTCAAATTCAGACTGGTAGTTCTCGAAATCAGACCACTATCTACCGATTCTAAGTTATCCAACTACTTTCCCCAAACGTCTACTGCAATAGTTCGGTTTAGTTCTGTTTCTAACTGCATCGTTGTTATTTCAGTATCTGAATTTCACACACCAACAGGAGATTAGTTTCAGCTTGAAGACACTTTTAAACAATACGCTTTACTCGTTATGTACTGTTACTTGTAATATAGCGTTATCTGTATCGTACAGAGGGTTAGATTGTGAGCTCGATTTGTTTGCTCGTTTGTTTGCTATAGCTCAGTCTGAACAGGCCCGAACAGACCCGAATGATGGGCACGAGGGCGTCATCAATACTTTTTTTTTTATAATTAAATAATAAATAAATATTTCTGGACAAGCCACACAGCATCATCTAGCCCCAAGCTAAGCAGAGCTTGTGTTATGGGTACTAGATGACTGATATACTTAATACAATACTATATTACATATATAGATATTTTTTATTTTACATAGAAAATACCCAGAACACCCGGAATAAATGTTTGCAGATCGTACAAATATTTATCCCAAGGCGGGAATCGAACCCGCAACCCCTGCGTCGCAGGCGGACATTCGCCCACCGCGCCACATCGGTCGTTGAGGTAGTTTTTGACAGCATGTAACCGTGATTTAAGAGCGGACAGATTTAAGGCAGAGACAGATCTTAATTTGTTAGTTTGTATAGTGCTTCACTGCACTTAAGAAAATAGCTGAAGTATAGCTGAAGGGTTCAAATTTTACTCGAAGGAATAACTTTTGGGATAACATAAAATCTTTAGCAGATCTCATTTTATATGGTAAAATGATACTAATGATAAATAATAAGTGAGTTATAATGAAATCACCCAGATATTTAGTATATGTTTCTATAATTTTCGAAAAGATACCAGATAAATGCTTACTTTTATTATAAGTGTCAATGCATCAATAGAAAAAGTCATAGCATGTATAATTTTTTGATATATTTTGGTAGTTTTTATACTGCTTACCTGCACTTAAAAATATCACAAAAAGAATGGGGAGGGTCGTGGGTTCAAATCCTACGAGGGAATTTTTAGGATAATACATTTTTTTTAAAGCCTTGTCATGTATATATTTGATTTTGCTGTATACCACAAGAAAACAATGATTATATTTATAAGTTATTAAATTTTACTGGAAACTTTAACACACAATTGAACAAGCAATAGTAACTTTACACTTTAGAACTCGATTTCAATTAACGGACAAAACTTTACTCTCACGCATAAAACTAATTTCTATACTAACTTTGAAGACAACAAAGCTTGCTTGGTATTCAGACAGCGCAACGTCCATTGGGTGTCTGACCTTTTAGATCAAGAGCCTGTGACTATTTTCTTACATATAACTAAAGGAGTCGCGAACGACTTCGTTTGCGTAAAGGTGCATTCATTCAACCTTCAACTCTATCTACACTACTTTTGAGGTGAAATTTCAGGGATTCTTGTATAGCCGTTCTTGTACAGCAGTAAAAAAGTCTTGTGCGTATCACAAAGACTTTTTTATTTTTACTCAGACCTCTCTGTTCCATTGCACTGCAAAGGACTTTCCTTTTTTCTTCCACTCATCGTTTCACCAATCTATACTAATTATAAGAATCTTTATCGTCTTTGTCTTTGTCGTTATATAATGTAGTTTTATGTTTACGAATGTAAGTTGGTAGGTAAATGATCATAATTATTAATGTCTGTTTGGGTCAATAAAAAGCTTTCTTCCTAAAAGTAAATCAAATGTGATGGTTGAAAGTGATCCCTGTCTCCTGTTCTATTTTGTCTCTCTCTCAAAACGATCAAGTCCCGTCCACTTTAATAGGTAAGCGGATGCGCATCCATCCCTAATTGGATCACAATCGGTAGTGGCGTAAGTAAGCAACGGTACGTTGGAGGTCTATAGGGACTGAATCGACGTGTCCTGAGCCCACAGAATCAAGAAACCACTGAAGGTTCTAGATACACCTCTTACTATAATAGTACTAGTAGGTATAGTAGTACTAGTATAGTAGTAGTAGAGCTTTTTGTGAAACGGCTCGTCCGGGGAAGCACTACCACCATACCTATTTCTAATGCTCGCATTGTTGAGTTCCGGTTTGAAAGGTATGCTGCCGGTGAAATTAAAGGCACATGAGGCTTAACACCTGTATGCCTTAGGTTGTTGGACGCAGGGTAGTGCTTCATAGAGCACGTACCTAACGTACGTGACCTACCAGGCAATGCTATCTTATTGGTGATGATTACCACTTAACATCAGGTGGGTCAATGCTTGTTCCACCAGTAGCAGCATTAAAAAAAAATCTATGTGTTATTCTGATATATAAGCTATTATATTGTAAAGGTTCGAGTAGGTTTTACAAACTTTCGCATTTATAATATTATAAGTTGGATTACCTACCTATTAGATTTGATGTGATAGTTCTAACATGCGGTGACGACTGAACTTAGGTGAAACTTGAAACAGATATAGCTGTGACTTGGAATAAAAAATAAGTTATATTTTTTTCCAAGATCAATAAGGCAGTAAAACAAACAAATATTATAAAAGTAAGCTTATAAAAGTAAGTCATTGAAATACTGATAAAGATTTTTATATATCCCTTGATAAATATAGATGTACTATTGCCATCACGTAAGTAAAGCAGCAGGTGGCAGCTAGTGGATAATAATTAACTAATAAAATACTATCTACGTTTAAATTATAATGTTACTTATAATTGGTCCGTCCATTTAATAGGTTTGTGGATTTTGAACGGACTAAATGTATAGGTCGACATTTATTAAGAAATGTGATTGTAAGAAATCAGGCGAATGTCCTTTCTTGAATTCTAAGTGTCTGTGTTTGGAATCAACGTGTCCCTAGACGAGCACGGTCTGATAGTTTTGAGGTCTCCAAATCTGATCGACAAAGTTTGGGTAGATTTTTCGCTTGAATTCGCTTTGGTAGTTTTTTTAGGTCCTTAGGTGTTTGGAATAAATCTTTTTAAAAGTACGGAATTTTTTAATGTAGCGCATGATATTTATACATTTATTGTATTAAATTAGTTTAAATGTGTCTCTGACGAAAAGATCCAAGTATTTTTTGAATACCCTTTTATAAATAAGTTGTATTAAAGTACTATAGTAGTATTGTACTACACATTTCTAAATGGTTTTTTTTTATAACTAGTGGTAAGCGGTGTTGGTATCACAATCAGTAAAATATTTTTATACTACTTAAATTAACTGCATACATTGTGCTATCGTTTATTAAAAAAATATATTCTAAGATTTAAAAATATTACATTACTACTATTGGATTACTAAGATTGAACATACAAATGTTCAATCTGAGTATTAAGAAAAATAGCTTATATTACCTAAAGCAGAGCCTGTTGGATGCTGTATCTCAATATAATTACAATGCTATTATTTGGAGACAGAGTATGATATAAAATAAACGTAATAAGTGTCAAAAGTAAGTAACGTAGGCAATAACTTCTTATAACTTTTTAAACTATCATGGTTTTGATCAATATTTTTGCTTACACGATGTAAGCAACATAAAAGTGTGGTGCCGGTGGTGCGTCCGGATACGGTTAGTGTGGTGTGTCGAGAGCAAATTCGAGTAAATAGTGAGAATGATACCAGTGGTAGTAGTGTCTTTTGCAAAAAACGAGTGCGGAAGAGGGTAGACCGTTATGTCTGCCAATAACATTAGACCCACTTGCCACAGACTTCAGTTCGACCCGTGATCATGGCGCATGCAACTGTGCCGAAATATCGGGAAACAATCAAACTCAAAAATCATGGTAAATATCCCGTTTCTATCCAAAATAATAACTTCTTAATTTTATTCCTCTTTGCATTCTTTATAAGAACGGATAAAAAGGTCAACGAATAATCAATAAACAGCTACACCATTGAGTATGTAACTTCAATATTCCATCGACACACAAACTTGTTCTTAAACTCGACCAGACAAGCACCTAAGGCAGTTTGATCGACTCTTAACTGAGCACTGAGCAGTCTAAAACACTTTAAAGTCAACAATAAACTGAGCGATTAAACAAATCCGTAGCAAAGTTCAATCGATTACGACGATTCTACAAACTAGAGTTGATGCTTTACTGAAGAAAAGACGGCTTCATTTTGCAATACCTACCTACTATATGTTTAAGGTTCCATACCCAAAGGGTAAAACGGGACCCTATTACATAGACTCCGCTGTCTGTCTGTCTGTCTATCCGTCTGTCACCAAGCTGTATTTTATGAAACATTTGTCTGATAAACATAGGTGTTTGTGTTATGTCTGAGTGCTATACATTGTATTCTATGTATGTATTTACAAAAAAAAGTATATAAGTATTCTATCAGCTATCTGGTTCCCATAGTACAAGTTATGTTTAGTCTAGGGCTAGATGATGTCAAATAAAAATGTCCACAAATATTAATATACCTATTATTTTATTATTATAAATACCGACAAAGCTGTCACCAACTTACCTGCTAAACGTGATGACTATGGCAAACTGCATGTGGAACGCTTATGTCCACCAGTGGACTTAATTAGACTGATGAAAGTACAAAAGACGGTTGGGCATGGACCATTGGTCATCCCTAGTCAACAGATAAAACTCTCATCAAATACAATCGCGGCTGTCTGGACAGGGCTTAAAACACTAGACCTCTATATCCCGTTATTTTCTCGGGACGAATTTCATTACCACTTGCTTGTCCGGTAATCCTAGAAGGTGAAAGGGAACAGCTGGGTCATTACTAAAGTGAACGTAAACGTTATTACTAACAATCATGTTGGCTCACTATTTACTGCTTACAGGGTGTAAAAAGACTTGAAAAAGATTTACCAAACTTCAATCAAGCTAAAAAATTAAAAACAAAAAAGGTACTAAAAAGATAAGAAGACCCGATATTACTACAAAGGAATATTTTGTTATAGGCGATGGTAACTACTAAACATCAGGTGGGGCATCTGCTTGATCCATCAGCAAATTGTTTAAAAAAATATATCCATTGGGGATAATACCAGAGGAGACCTCTCCATTACCTCCAATTAATGTTTATTTTACTCTTTTCTTGAGCCGGGATTATTACAGCGAGTGGTACTTTTACAACCTGTTTATTAATACCAAAAATATCGCATAAAATCTTCACTACCAACACGAAACTGATCAAATGACCCAGCTGAATAGTCCTGTCAATAGCCGAGTAGGCAAGTGCCCTAATCTATCCGCACTCGGTTCGATCCGAACTCTTAAAACACTTGCTTCATTTTTGTATTTAATCCATTTTAAATTGCCTTCTGCTATTCTATTATTAAATTTTCAAACTGAAATTAATTATGAAGATAAGTTTCGAAGACCGCTGATGCGACAATAGATGGTATCGTTGTTAATTTAGCAAAGAAAGCTCGGCTTAGTAGAGTCTGTTGCGATTATGCTGGATTACGATTTTATTTACAAAAACGCTTTGTTTGAGATTGTTTGGTTCGTAATTGACATTCGTTTTATTTTGTTCTACCAATTATGAAACTAATTTGCTTACTATGATTATGTTACTGGTGTGGTTTTAATAGTTTTGTGTACAATACACTAAGATATACTCTAGGACCAGTGGTTAAGGTTGTGCGTTGTCTATATGTCATTCAGTCAGGATAAAGATTCTTATAATTGGTATAGATAATATGTCACTTTTATTACACACTAGCTGACCCGTGTCCACTTTGTTGGACGGTACAAACATTTGAATTTTCGGCTTTTTTGTACTATAATATATATTAACTAAATGCAAACCTTTTTCTTGAATCATTCTATCTATTGCTGTAAATTGCATTGAAATCCGTTAAGTAGTTGAAAAAATCTAAGCTAACAGACAGCGAAAAAGACTTCATTTTATACTATGTGAAAATAACATAGCGCTATCTACACGCTAACTACATACTATAACTAAATACTTATACTTTTAGTATAAGAATTTTTCAAATGACATGAGCTTTTTTTTTTTTTTGAGCTGTCTGATATCCTCGAAAGCGTGGATTATTCGAAGACTGCAGTTATGATTAGTAAATGATTAATGCTCGCACAGCGACGCCACCTGTCGAATTAATTGCTTCATTTCCTCTTGACGGCACCAAATGGAATTTCGTATTTCCAATCGTAAAACGGTTGATATTTTTGTCGCTTGTCACTTTTTCAGGTGCGTATGAACGTGAACTTACTAATTTATCATCAGTTCATGTTTGCATCGGAGTACCTCTGGTCTAGTGGTAATGATTCTACGAATCCTAAAGTCATGGGTTTGAATCCAATTGTGCTTTTATAAATTTTTCTGTTCGAAAAATGTATGTCCGCAATGCCAGTGTTCTCAAACGGTGAAGGATAATATTATAAAGAAATTAGTTAGTGTTCTAGTAGCGGCGATGGGCTTACAACCTGTCATGTAGGTATGGAATACCAATTACTACACAACGAATAATATCCGTACATATCCTTAGACATCCTCGAAGAATCTCGAGTAGGTTCTTGGTACAAAGATATCTACCGTGCCTAAGGATTATAGTCGTGATGGTATTTTTTTGTTTTTTTTTTCATGTTTGAACCATAGCTACGTGTTATTATTGCCACCACCAATTAAATAATGACAAAGCACTACGTACATCAATCTACAAAACAAGTTGGAAAATACGAACTCAAGAACGAGTTGGATGCCTTTGTGTGCTTCGAAAGTTTCCACAAAAGAGGGCCCGCATGATTTGTGAATGCGTGTAATTTTTCAAACGTCATATTTTCAGTAACATTTTTTGCCGACCGAATAAAGTTTGCCATTGTGCCGGTGCGCGACTTTTTGAGATGTGTTTTATGTTGGTTTTCTAAGTACTTTCTTGAAAGTTTAAGAGTTAAGCATCGTTTGGTAAGAAATTAAACTAAGAACCATTAAAATTATATCACTTATGTGAAAAACAATGTTATCAGTCCAAATAAGCCTACTGTTGGACATAAGCCTCCCCCATGTTTGGGGGATTTCCTTAGTGTAACATATTTGTAAGAAGAAATGAAGGGGTCAATAGAAGTGACCTATGTTTAGCAATGAATATCTATAGGCTGTTAATAATTAAATATTATAGTGCGTAGTAAATTTGTACGTCAATTTTTTTGCATAGGTATGATACATATGTTTAATGGTCATTACCATAAAATAAGATTTGCTTTAGTCCATATTCTTAGGTTTCATTACACACAAAATGTTTAGTGTTGTCATTCTAAATCTAATGTCACTGTCAAATCAAATCTTTGCAAATACTGTCGTCTATTTGTCTCGCTCTTTCTCTTTCATTTTGCTGGCAAACAAGCCGCTCTCCGTAATTACAAAATCAATAAATATAATATTTAAGGTGTTCAGTGTAAAAAACTAAATAAACTTTCACAATACAGTTTTTCACGGCGTTTATAGTTATAACACCCAAGAGATCTGGCCTAAAGATTTCAAACACAAAACCAAATCATTATTTTAAGCTGCACTCAATATCTCTAGTTTGTGGAACACGTAAAGCGAATAAGTAATGGTGAGGTAAAATTGTTGGCAGCAATCCGTCAGATAATCCTTTGTCGTATTGGTGGGCACGTCTATCCACCGTAGTGGCTGTCAAACGAGCCTCCGGCTATCTGTTGATAGCTGTCTGCACATCTACCCCAGATTGACGAGCTTTTCAGATTGATCTAAATACAATTTTATGGGCATTGTACGGGCGCAATTTGACTTGATCAAGAATGAATATAACAGCATAATTTTTTTGAAAAATAGTTATGGATCAAGTCAAAGTTCAAAACAAAAAGGATTTATTCAGCGATATCCACAAGAGTCATCTTGAAGCGTCTTAAATCTAGGTGAATCTAAGCGCCAGTTCCTCGCAACCAAGCCTAGAAGATATATCCTACTTGACGTTAAAGGGTTACCGCTGTTTATCTGTCATGTTACTTGTGTAGCTCTTTGTAGTATTACGTCTTAATGTAGTTAAATATATATAGAAATAACTTCGCGACTTGAGTTCAAAGGCACGGTAGATGTCCCTTCAGATCTCTTAGTACAAAGTACCTACTCGAGATTCTTTGAGGATATCTAATGGAGATAGTCAGAGGTATTATATGCTACTTGCTTATGGAACAAGTAGATAGCCCACTGGATAATATTTTTTTTATCACCTATAACAAAGCATAGTTTTTGCTACTGTTAATTTAATGTAAACAAATGAGATACAGTCTGGTGACAGACTGACAGACAAACAGACAGGTCCCGTTTTACCCTTTGGGTACGGAACCCTAAAAAACGTTTCATCAGTCATTTATTAACCAACTAAAATTAACACTGAGGTCGATTTTCACAAAAACATCGATACTGCATTGATTGTATTGTAGAATTTGAATACGAAAATGGTTTTCCAAAAAGCAATTCTACCACATACATTTACACGTAATAATTGTGCATGCGTCTCACTCATTATCATATAAATGAGAGAGAAAAAGCAACGGTCATCCATTAATCAGGAGAATGGAGCAACAGCAGCTAACACACTTATCAACTTTAATTCAATGATCCTCGCAGTGGACTGAAACGTGAAAAATAAGTACCAAATTGAACGCACGACCTCACTAATTCCAATTAATTGCACTGGAGTTAAATTAAAGTGCAAATTGACAGATTTCCGGTCAGTGCTATTGAGTGATGACTGAAATAAACCTTCAAACATCTCACTCAAGTATTTTTACAGCCGTCACAACTCAGTTTGTAGTAGCCTTACCTTCAGTACTGTAGGTGGTGGGTTCGATGCCCACCGAGAACAAACATTTGTGTGACGAACGTAGATGTTTTTTTCTGTCTGGGTGTTATATTGTATTCAAAGTATGTATGTACAGAAAAAAGTGTGTAAATATTCTATCAGTCATCGGGTTTCCATAGTAAAAGCTATGCTTAGTTTGGGGCTATGCATAGCTTACAAGCATCTATATTTATCACACAAATGTTTGTTCTCCGCGTGGGATCAAACCCACAACCTATAAAACAGAAAACAGAGTTACTACTAACTAGGCCAATCAGCATGTTTACTTACTTCCTGTCTATTCAAAACAACAATAAACTTGGCAGTTTGTTTATTAAATAAAAAGTTGTATATGAGTACCTTCATAGTACAGAAGACTAGAGTAAGTTGAATCAACTAGCAAAAACCGTGGTAAGTTGTTACAAAGCATAAATAAGACATGTCTACGCCGTAGCGTCGTAGCAGCCGCTACGGCGTAGCCCGTAGAGGTGTTTACTGAGAATTGGGAACTTTCTAAACTTCTTAAAACTATTTCCATAATTCTGTGCTAGCACTTTGTCTCAGCACGACTTGACCCTAGTTCAGTGTTTGCAGCAATTCGTTGCATCCTTTCCAGATAATTAATTCCTACTACGAGACGGTACTTTATCACTAATAATAATGTAAAAAGAGGGTTTTGTTGTCTTGAAAAACTGAACTTATTAAAACGTACTAGCCAAATATTTAAGTCTCAAAGACTTTTATATTAGTTAGCAATAAGTAAGTATTTTATTTATTTATAATATAATAAATAGGAAATTTAGGTTAGGTTAGGTTTTAGGTTACGAACTATATTTATTTTAAGATTTATTTATATCACAAAGACTTTTAATTATTCTTAAAAATGCTACCTCGAGTGGGATTTGAACCCACGACCCTCCTCTTGATACGGGGATGCGTCTAACAACTGCGCTATCGAGAGTCCAAGCGACTCGAAGAAATAAGCCTTAGGATGTTTTTAACGGTACTTTAGCTACTTTGACTACTCCCATAAGATATCCTCAAAGAGCCTTGAGTGGATGGGGATTAAAGTCGATACGTGTTTACTTCTTTTTTTTAAAGTCAAAGTAAAATAGTTATTAAGTACTATTGTTCTTCGCGAGCAAGCCAAGAAGAACTGTCAAGAAAACTTTTTACTTATTGGTATAAATAATAAGACAATTTCTGCTATATTCATTAAAAACAAAAAAATCGTTCAACATAAGCTGACAAAAATAGCGATAGCAAACATAATTTTAGCTTGTACAGTTAGCTCTGAGTTAAAAACTTGTATTTTAAGGGCAAGTATTCTTCCATAGGAAAGTGTAACAGACGTAATTAAGGCAAATTACAAATTCGAAAACATTAACACTTTATCAAAATTTCAAAATCAGCTTTGCCCCAGTTTAGTATAGCATCCGCTAAGGTTCTGCGATCCAATTTCATGCCTTCGTGATCTCATGCACTGGTCCACCAGAGTAATTTCAATAAGGCAACGTTATGATTAATTATGGCAATAACGGGAATATTATGAGTATATTGTTTCAAGGATAAAATTCCGAGAAATATTGCACCTATCTATACCAATTATAAGAATCTTAGTCAGTCTGTCAGGGACTGACTGACTGACTGACTGGGATATAGACAACGCACAGCCTAAGCCACTTGTCGTAGGCTTAAATTTTTTTGAGTATTTTCGTCTTGGTGCTTAGAGGTGTACTAAGAAAGAAATTCCTGAAATTTCCGGCGGGTGCCGGCGAAGTTTCAGACACATGATGCTTGACACCTGTATGCCTCAGGTTGATGAACGCAGAGCAGTGCATTGTAGGCCACGTGCGTGACCTGCAATGTAATGCTTTATTATAGGCGATAGGCAATAGTAACCACTTAACATCAGGTGGGCTATAAGCTTGTTCCATAAGCAATTACATAAAAAAAACGTGCACAGCGGTGGTTGAAGTTTGTATGAAAATAGCTTCACGCGGACGAAGTCGCGCGCGTTCGCTAGTAGTAAATATAGTCTACTGTTTTGTAAGCTACTTATACTTAACTATAGTGGTTAAACTCTTTACGAGAACCGCTATTATACTTTATGGGTTAACAGTCATGCTATAACAAGTTTATAATTGAAACTCGATTGAATTTAATAACTTATGCGCCAGGCACGTGTTGCTTGCCACTCAATGCTACGAAAAAGTCTAGCTCTGATTCTGTGAAAACAATACCCAGACTCTCGGAGTTGAGTATTCCTTGTTCTCACTTTCATAACATAGACAAAAGGGCTTCCTTCCAAACAAAAACTCAGCCACGCCAGATATGTCTATGGCAAGAAATTACAAAAAAGTAACTCCGACGTACGCGTGGAATTTTAAAACGGGGAGTATTTTTAGTTCGCGACGAAGGAAACTTGCGGATGCGAGAGATAGACAAAAGGTTTACATTGTTTGGTATCTGACGTGTCTAAGGACAAATGTAGATATGTAGTAGTAGTAGAGCTCTTAGTGAAGGGCTCGTCTGGAGAGTACTACCACCATGCCTATTTCTGCCACCAAGCAGCTTGCTGTGTTTGAAGGGTGTGGTAGCCGGAGAAATTACAGGCAAATGAGGCATAACACCTATATGCCTCAGGTTGGTGGACAGTGCACCGTAGGGCACGTTTCTAACAAGTCGTTTATCTTATATAAATATATGGTACATTACATATATAAATAAACGTTGGTTGTAAAACAAATGCAGCATAAAATGGGCGGTCTAATCGGTAAATAGTAATTTTTACCAGACAATCTTTGTGTGGAATGGTGTATCGATTTTCGTATTACGTTTGCATGGGCATTTGTCCTCCACCAGCTCCTTAAGGTAAAAGTAAGTGGTACGCACCTTCTCCGATAAATTTGATAACAACAAATTAGAATTTCATAGCTTCTCAGAATATAACAATGACAAAAACCCGAATTTATCGCCTTACACTTTTTTAAGCGTTAAGTACACTTTATTGGGTTTCAGGTAAGTGCCTTCTTTATTTTTCAGACACGTTTGCACTTCGTTTATCGTGCTGAGCGCTTCTTTTATATTGAATGTGTACTTTCTATCTCATTAACTTTTATATTAAAAGATGTTGCGGAGTATTTTCATTGTAATAGATGTTTTAATTTACTTTTCCGAGTATATTCAAATCGATATTATTTAGTGGTACTTTTAGTTAAAATATTCACAAAATTGTACAAAGGAGTAGTCGGATTTAAAAAAAATGTATTATAATGTTTAGTGGACATGTTTGTATTTTGAGTACAAGTCTAGTAAGAGCAATCTCGCCTTGTAATTCTGAAGTCGTGGGTTCAAATGCTTGCACATAATATGAAATTTTGTAGTCGAAAATATGCGAAATAGTGGGAAAAACCATTTATTCTAACAGATGCAATGGACTTGCTGCCTAACGCGATGGACGCATTTGGACGCGCCTCTGACTAGGTCGTTGGAAAAAGATATCTAAAGTGTACTAAAAATACCATGTGGATTTCTGTGAGTATAGAAATTGAGAGCATATCTAATAAAAACATATTTTAATTATAAGAATCTTTACCTTGACTGAATAATAGATAACGCACAGCCTAAACGGTTGGTCGTAGAGACTTAATTTTTGTAAGGTAGGTTTGTGTGTACAAAGGAATATAATAAGAAAAAAATACTTAAATTCAACCCTATAAGGGTACAGCGAGGGTTGAAATTTGAACACTAATAGCTTCACGCGGACAAAGTCGTGGGTGTATTCACTAGTATATTTATAACAATAAATAATATAGTTACTACAACTGACTAGCATTTAAGTTCTAAGACCGACAGTCGGAATAAATATTAACCATTTGGTTTCATTTTCTACCAAAAATATCCTCACATAATTTATTAAAATCCTCGGATAATCTCCTTCATAAACCAGTAGAGAGTAATTTAATATACTAATTAATTAGAATTATTATACTGAATGTAACACACAGTTACATTCACTTTGAAATTGATTAATTAATGTTCACGATTCAATAACTGAAATAAATAATTAAATGTGAGTGTGCAAGAGACAACAACAAGCGGGATTTCTAATTCAAGCAAATAATCACAATAGGATTTATGCTTGGATTCACATCAAAGTTTTACAAACAAAACTCATCCTTACATAAAGGTAATAAGGAACATTTTTGCGTACGTAACCTTCTCCACTTGAGCATGTGTGATCTTACTCACACTATCGAATCACAGGGGAACTTTTGTGATGACAAAACCTTTGCTGAAGGCTTAAGATTTAATTAACCATTCCGTGAAGTTCCCGGCAAATAAATTAAAAGTATGTTCGTATTACCGTTGGTGCCGTAAGCAAATATAGAACATACGCGTGCAAATTTAAATTACACAGTTTCACTGAATCAAAAAATTAAAAAAGCGACGCTTACGATTATTTTGAGGTACAAAATGTGATTAAACCGTGGTTTTGAATGTAACTTGCTGATGAAACAAGCGTATGACCCACCTGAGTACTATAAATCTAACCTGATTTTGATGAAATTTTTATAGGCTTAGTCTAAAAGTAGTAGAATAAAACTAAAAAAGTCTCTCAAATCGGTATTAATTCAATTAAATGAGAGAGTTCTGAGGTAACAAATATAAAAAAAACTAATGAGAATCTCTTTTTAGGTCCGTTGAAAATAGAATAAAATATTGGTTTTTTTATTTGTTTTTAAATGTGCACCTGCCAACAAGTCCAACAAGTCTGACATTTCTCTCAAAACCTTACTCATCATTTTCGTCAGTTCCGCAACATGTATTATTTAAACGAAGAGAAATTACTGTAAGGAGTGCTTGTACTGATTAGTAAAATAAAGGCTGATTCAAACCAACGTGTAAAAATGAGTTGGAAGCTTTTGGATGACTCCTAAAACTACAGGTCTTTAGTTTCCACATTATATAAATATTATACTGATCATTGAAGTAGATTATATTTAACTTGTCTTTCATGGATAATAGTTTATTACGTAGTTAGTAGGTATATTATAATATATATAGTAGGTATAAGTATAACTTTTTACCTAATTGCTTATGTATTTAAAATTGAAATAAGTGTTTTTTTTCTAAGCTATTAGCCAACTGTCGGTGTAGTAACGATCTGGACGCCTTTGAAATTAGATAGGTAGGTAGGTAGGGCTCGGGAAAGAGAAAACTGAAAATCTTTTGGGGAGGCCTTTGCTCAGCAGTGGGATGAAATAGGAAAAAAGTTTGACGACAAACTTCTATCATTTAAATATCATAATTTGGTAATGGTGTTATTAGTGTCATCTCATCATTATCGCCATCGCCACTGCTGGATATATGTTGCCTCTCTTATTCCTTAGAGAACGGTTTCGGATATTCATCCTCCACGTTTTTAATCTAGTAGAAATTTAATATTTTTTCATGAATAAAATTATTTTATTTCTTCGAGATCAAATTTAATTTCTGTAGTAAATTAGTAAATCAAAGTAGAAAAAATTGTTTCAGGTGGCTTTTGTATTACTTACAGAAAAAACATTTCAAAGGTAACTAGATGTTAAGTTATCATCACCTTAACGTGCCTCATGATGCACTACGTCCTGAAACATGCAAGTTTTAACCCTCAAAACAGAAAAATACAAATTTCAAGTGGTTATACCACTCGTACCACGAAAAATTTGGTATGAATCAAGCCTAAGGGTTCCGGAGATTGGCCCATTTTCAGCCGTGCATCAAATATTCTACAAGTTTATACGTACTAAACGCTTCCAATGAAAATGAGACTATAAAGTTTCCGGGAGACGCAAAATGATTCTATTACGAATATGAAATGATATTACTTCGGACGGATTATAAGCAGTAGCAGGTTCTCACAAATGAAATTGCTTTCCTCTGGAATCCATTTTAAGGATGAACGTCATAATTCTAAAGAGTGAGGACTTTGTCATTCTCTGAATGCTATTAAAGTAGTCATTGTGTGATTTAAGCGGGTTATGGGAGTTATTTTAGGAGTATTTGTGTGTTTTTTTGCTGGTAAATTAAATTTAATATCGTGGATAGTTTGGCCGTCCTGATATGTTATTTGAACGTTTTGTTTACCATAGGTAGCATATGAGCTTCTGTTCATGTACATTGAAACCTACAACTTTTTGTGTATGACTTGCTGACGGAACAAGCAGATGGCTCACCTGATGTTAAGTGGTTACAATCACTTATAACAAAGCCAATGCTTTGTTCGTATGTCACGTTTGTCAGGTCCTACGATGCTCTACTCTGTGTCAATCAACCTGAAGCATACACGTGTTAAGCCACGTGCCAATAATTTCACACTACTAAAAGGACTTTATCGTATAGTAATTAAATAACTTGTTTGAATGAGTGCACCAGCATTGCAATGCAGCCAGTGTCTTGGGAACGCTTCCGACTGGTACAGATTTGGACCAGTTCAGCTCAATGTTTTCATATATGTTATGTACATACCTATACATGCAAATATTTGTTTTAGTTGTAATTTTCTTTATAAACAAGGTGTGGACTGAACCAAAAAACCTCATTACTATTAAATCTACTATTTAACAAGCTTAAATTTCACCGTCCGAAGAATAAACAAATAAACAGCAATATTTATACAATACAAAATTTACAACATAAATGAATATCCATTGTACCTATCAGTAACTTTTGTTTGTGAAATCTATAGCGTTACAATGTATGTTAGCAGGCAATAATGCGCCTACTCATATATTTTAAACTAAATTGGTTGTACTAACCCCCGGCTTATCGCGTTTCAGTTATCGTAAACTGCTGTAAAGGTAATACCGATAGTTTAGGCAGGCTATGTCTTTCTTAACTAGTGGAAATGTAAAATGAACTTTATTGCTTTGGCTTTCGGTTCAATATTGTTGCGGTACGGTGCGGTTGCTTGCTCGTGTTGATTGCCTGTTTATATAGACTCAAATGAACGTATCATTTCTTTTTCATTCTACATATCAAGTTACTTTACATTATGTACAGCTCACAGTTAAATTGGTGATAGCTCTGTTGTCTGTTAAGCGGGTTTGATCCCCACCAAGAACAAACATTTGTGTGACAAACATAGTTATTTGTTCTGTGTCTGGGTGTATGTGTATACAAAAAAAAATTATATATGTATTCTATTAGTCATCTGGTTCCCATAGTACATGCTACGCTTAGTTTGGGCCTAGATGATATTGTGTAAAAAATGTTTGTCTATCTGCTGTCTGGTTTCCATCAGACAAGCTTCACTCAGTTTGGGGCTAGATGGCGTAAGATGTTTAATTTATTTTTATTTTTAGTGAAACATTCATGCTTTTATACTAGACCTTATACAATAATTCAGGTAAGAAACGTAATTTGGATTGTAACAATGTATAGAAGTCGACCATTGTTTGATAACAACTGAAAACTTCCAAAACTTGTTATTGGATTAAGAAGTTATTGAAGGACTTAGCTATTGCCTAAGTTATTTCTAGCTTGTGGCTTTTGTTACATTTACTAGTCAATATAAATGTGTTGGAATATTTTTTACTATGTGCTCAGTTGTTGAGCTCTCACTGAAGGGATCGTCCAGGGAAGTACTACCACCACCATGCCTATTTCTGCCGCTAAGCAGTTTGCTGTGTTCCGGTTTGAAGGGTGTGGGTTACGGTGAAAGCACAGGAACATGAAGTTTAATATCTGTATGTCTCAGGTTGATGGACGCAAACCAGTGCTACGATGAAGATGGTAAGTGGAAGGTACGATGGAAACAAGTGGAGCACAAGTGGAGTTCCAATAGCCAGTTACAGAGAAAATAAAAAGAACGAGATGCGTTTTTAGCACTGCAATGCCCTTCAAAACATCTAATGAAGGCTTATTGCTAATGTTTAGCCTACAAGTCCTTTATCCTCAACTTCTTACATGTACACCAATATACAATACAATTCGATTCAAGTGCGTTATACCTCACTTTGTACACCATAGCCCGATTGGACCTGTTTTTTAAGGTTCCATACCCAAAGGGTAAAACGGGACCCTATTACTAAGACTCCGCTGTCTGTCCGTTTGTATAAAATACCCAGAACACCCGGAATAAATATTTGCAGATCGTACAAAGATTTATCCCAAGGCGGGAATCGAACCCGCAACCTTCTGCGTTGCAGGCAGACATTTGCCCGCCGCGCCACATCGGTCGTTGATAGATATGGTGAGACTTGAAATAAGATCTGCTGTCACTCACACCCTTTAGGTAAAAATTTAAACTTTTGAAGAAGTACTCACTGTATTCAACGTTAATCTTTGTTGCTTACCTGTAGACAAATAATAGTGTTTAAGTAACATACATATTTATTACATTATTTTAAATACAGTGAAAAAAGAACGCCCAGATCTATTTTCAATTATTTTATTAAAATCAAAAGTTTGGATACTTTTGTGCCAAATTGTAAGTTTTGTCTTTTTAAAAAATACGGTAAAACACTAAAGCTTAAAATACACAGCGAGCTTTTTTAGAAATTCCCTTTGATATCATACTAAAAAAAAGAAATAGTATAATATACCTCAGGTTGATGGACGCTTAGCAGTGTATCTTAGGGCACGTTCCTAACGAGCATGTCCTACGAAGCAATACTTTGTATTAGGCGATGGTAACCACTTAACATTAGGTGGGCTATCTGTTTGTGTACCTGAAACTGATGCCTATAATTATAGCATCGTCATCGTTACCACTGAACATCTAAATTTATTTCAAAGCAGCCTGTAGTCCACCTTTTCAGCCCATTAACTCTTACTTAGGGTATGTCCTAAGTGCTTAAATAGCTGTACCTAATTAAAACAAGTACTGCTCACTTTGTAGTGCTACATTTTCGCCATGAAGCAAAACATTTTCTTTAGAACCCCTTTTTAGAAATTAGATTGCTAAATCTATCTATCTATACCAATTATAAGAATCTTTGTGACTGACCGATTGGGATATAGACAACAAACAGCCTAAACCTCTGGTCGTAGAGACTTGAAATTTTCAGAGTATACCTTGGTGCGTAGAGGTGTACTAAGACAGGAATTTCCGAAATTCAAGCTCTAAACGGGTATAGCGGGGGTTGAAGTTTGTATGAAAAAAGCTTCATGCGGACGAAGTCGCGCGCGTTTTGCTAGTATAATAATAAGAATCATTATTCTGACTGACATATAGACAACGCACTGTCTAAACCACTGGTCGAAGAAACTTGAAATTTTCAGGGTGCATTCGTCTTGGTGCATTCTCTATGCATCAAGGGTGTGGGTGCCGGTGTAATTACAGGCACATGAGGCTTAACACCTGTATGCCTCAGGTTGATGGACGCAGAGCAGTGTATTGTAGGGTATATTCTTAACTAACGTGACCTACAAGGCAATGCTTTGTTATAGGCTATGGTAACCACTTAACATCAGGTGGTCCATATGCTTGTTCCATCAGCAAATAGTATAAAAAAAACCTATACCTCTACGCACCACCTCTACAATTCAAATTGTACTGAGAAAGAAATTCTCGAGATTCAACCCCTAAATGGGTACAACGGGGTTTGAAATTTGTATCAAAATAAAACGACACATAAAACAAAATCAACGCACGCGCTTTGAGCTAACTTATAAATTCTTATACATCAAATATCACTGATTTAAATAACGAGATATTTTTTACGCTATCTATGATCATACTTAACAGACACACCTTAGGAGATTGAAAGTATCAACTCAATCGTCTTAGAGCTAAACAACCCTTTATATCGAAAACTCTCAGACAGCGAGTGAAAAATTCTTGACTCAAATACCAAATCCGTAAAACTCGAGCCACAAGAGACCTGCAAATTGCTCAGACTCAGCTTTCGTAAATGCCCGATGGGATTTTGAAAAGTTTATCAGTAAGAAATATTTTTTTTTATAAAAAAATTACAAAAACTCTATATTCATAAAATTATAAGTATGAGTTCTACTTAGCCATTTATTGTTAGGTCTAAACAATAACACGGAAAAAACTAGTCACCTGCGACACAGGGAATCCTAGTGCGGGGGCTAGTGTTCATCATACGCTATTATTATTATAAGTAGGAACCTATCACTGTAACGTACTTATAAGTTTAACTTTAATTTTGTGAATAAATGATTATTATTACTATAAGAAATAAAAGAATAATGAGTTTTATATGTATGCTTAGTATATATGTATTCACAAAAAATATATATCAATATAATATATAAGTATTTTATCAGTTACCTGAATCCTTTAGTACAAGCTTGACTTAGTTCGAGACTAGAAGGCGTTGTGTGAATGTGTCTCAATATTTATATTTTTTGAAGAATATCTTTTTATCAGTCACTTATTCAACAATTGTATTATATGTAATAGTAACTAAAAATAATAGTCGTAAATACACTTCCGAGATAGAAAGAAATGTAAACGTCGCAAAAATATATAATGCACTAATTTCAGTGCAGGTGCATTGCAATAGTAAGATAATCTTATTAAAGGTATAGATTATCTCAATATCAGGTAAGCATTCTGCTTGTTCTAATTATTAATAACCAAAGTGCAACAAAGTAGCAGAACACTATTACTCACCAATTAAAAAATTGTATTAGAATTCCCGTTTATCGCTTCCGCCTCATTCACGAATAACCTAAAACCCGGTGCAGCGGTGCGTAAGGACCCAAGACGGACCCACGACCTTCCTGCCTCTGACGGCCTATGAAAACAAATCGTTAGTAATACGAACCCACTTGTAGATGGTTAAACAGGAAACTATTACCGGGATCGAAAATGGGCTTTCTGCTAAAGGTAACATGTTGATACCTATTTCTATTTTTTAAGAGTTCGATCTTGTTTAATACTACATTTCTATTACTGTCTGTTTGTGCGTTTGTTTATTATAGTTTGTTTCTTGGTTTATTTTTTATTTAAGTATTTTTAAACATTTTATTTTTAATTTTATAAACAAAACATAACAATTTTAAACTATCTGTTAGATCTAATTATTTTTATTGATAATTTAAAACCATCGCCATCTTTCCACTGCATACATTCTCGTATTTACAGCCGTTTCTCGTATTTGCTCTTTTTTCTCTATATCATGTTTCATTAGTTCATCCACCTTCATCTTGGCATCTACTCACATTAATATTTTAGAAAATATGCTATGTGGTGGCTAAAAGTCTAACTAAAACATTTCCATCAAATATTACAAGCTTAAACTAATATAAAAATGTACATTTACGTCACCTCAGGAATATAAACATTCCAATTTAATTTTGTGTAACTTTATAATATTTTACGAGCATCAGAGTCGTTTATAACGCTTGATCGTCAAGTCCACGACCATAAAAATCCACAACCTGCTACTTTTAGTGGCCGCAGTACTTGACAAATTAGATTTTAGTGAGTTTTGCTGACTAAGACTAAATTAAGGCTGACTTTGAGTGGAGTGCAGGCTTTTAAACGCGAATTAGAAGCCTCGCGGCGTTAATGGCATTTTATGACGGAGTGAATGTCGTGCAAAAAATACTTTGCCTAGTCATCGCTTGTGAATTCAACGCAATAGGTTAATTTCATTAAAACAGCATAAGTTGAATAAAAACTCAAGTTTTTACTTTGGTATACTAGTCTATTTGATTTAAAATTACTCTTGTTGGCATTCTAAAACATTTTTAAAATGTGCGCGCAAAGCAATACATTTTTAACTACGTACGATATTAATCGTAAATCCTATCGCATATTCAAAATCCCGCAAAAATGTCACAGTCTATGCACGAGGCACTTGTAAACAATTACGGGGTTAATATAGTTAAACCGGCGGGCGTTATCGCCAACATGTCCAATCGTCTGAATTTATGTGGGCTTCCCGATGGCACTCATAAACATTGTAAAACATCCGGCAGATGGTGGGCGGACGCGCGATTATGTTGCTATGGTTTGCACTGGCTGTGGAGCAAATGTAGGCCTTGAATTGTTTTATTTTGTGCCTAGCTATGATGAATTTTGTATTACAAATCTACATGAACAAAGCCTTTGTCCTGTGACTGTAATATATTTTTTCATTTGTTGATGGACGCACTCAGGTTTTTTACTGAATTCACTCGTTTATACTAAACCTGTATTTTCTTAGTGAAAAATATATTGTTGACGAAATAAATATGAAAAATGAGAGACGAAGGAAATATATAAAGAAAGTTGGTCAACAAACAAAATAGGTTACAAAAATCTTGTTAAACTTCGCGACGAGTTAAAGTTAGCCATTGATATACAACGCTAGCAAAGTTCGTGGACACCAAAAACAGGAAAAAGTCCCGAAATCATTTTAAATTCAGTATTAATCCTCGAACCAGTCCCAAGCATCGTCTTCCATACTTTGTGGGATTTCAGAAAGAAAGCTGCTCGTACAAAGTTCTATCCAAACTCCCGTGTAATCTTACTTATAAAAATAAACTTTTGCATTAACTGATTTCGAATCAGAGGTTCGAAGTTTCGCGAGGTAGGCAAGTCTCTTCCATACAAGTTGCAGACTCAATCAGGTAGAAAATAGAAACAAATAAATACACGGATAGGTAGTTTTGACTTGATAAGCGTAAGTAGAGTTGGGGGCTCGAATTTGTGAGATAATGTAAAAGTTGTCAGATAAGACCGGCTTTGCTAGGTTTCTTCGCGAGCGAGTAAAGCCGAATATTACGTACTGAGCTCGGAGACTTCGACCAGGTTCTGTTATAGTGTTATTACGTTGCATAAAAATTTACTTGCGGACTTACTGTTCTGTATAATGTCGCTTATTCATGTAGGGCGTGGAGAACAAGTTTGCACAAGAGATTTTTTTTTGTCTGAGACAAAATATTTCTCCTAGCGTATTTTTAGGAACGTGACAGTACAATTTTGAAATACTCATTCTTTTTCTTCTTTCGTGTCAATGGTACACCTAGATATAGTTAAAATAGAATTAAGCCCCTTCTATAGCGCTGTCTGTGGCGTTGTTAAACTCGTCCCCTGTGCAGGTGTTGGGGCACAAGGGACAGATAAATGTGTCCCTGTGTAGGAGCTCCACAGTCACAGGCAGTCACGGAAAGGATTCTCTAGCCTCATTTGCAGAGGTTCTCTCTACAACGGCCGGTTTAAATGCGGAGTCGATTTAAAGACTTCCAAACAGACTACGAAAGTTCGTAACCTAAGAGCAGGTGTTCGTGAGGTGATATAAAGTCGGTCGGAGGAGGGTGTTTTTCCCATTTTCCCATACTCATTCTAAAACTAATTATTTTAAGAGTCTCTAAATAACTTATAAACACAGTTTACTTACTTAATTTCAAACGCCATTATTCTCGATAGCAATTTTCGTTTTTAACCACAACTCTCGGCTAATGAGAATTTCCTTCATAATTATTCAATTACAAAGTTAATAAGGCTTACCCTCTTACTCCCGTGGGAACTCGAGGCGTTAAGAAACATTTTTCTTGAGCAAACTGATAATTCATTCAAAATACACTTAAAACTCAATTGTTCGCATTTTAGAAAATATAGTCAAGAACAAAAATACAAAAAATATGCGCGAGAAATCAGGAGTGTTTTACTTTCGTTTCAGGTTAAAAATAATACATCAAAGTTATCATCGTCTTAGATCGAGAATTTTGCGACATTAGAATTTCGCAAAAATGCTAAAATCCTTTGTCGAGGATACCCACGCCTTGAAAGGTTTGATTTTTGAATTTTCCTCTCTTTTCTTTTCGCTCGCGTCGATGGAGATACGTGCCTACTTACAAGAACCGGGTGTAATTAAGGTGCAAAGATACCCAAAGTCTACCAACCTTCCGAGTAGACAGAAGGACCCTTCAATGGTCGGCCATGTACTTGGGCAGAGTGCTGCGTAGATCAGGATATCTCGGTGCGTTTGAAAGATTCAAAGCGAACTTAATTGGGTTCAAGTTTTGATACTAGTTGGTTTTGTAAGCAATTTGCTTGATTGGGGATACGATGGAGTCAATAGTTTGCAATGAAACGAGAAAATTTTCTTGAGTCGTCAATTAACTTATTGAATCCCTATTTATGCTATAAATAGACTTAATCTAATCCTTTGGATTAAATAAAATAACTGAATTAATCTGGTTGATTCAAATGGCAATAGATACATATTTAAGAGGGTCAATATAAATTATATTGACAGAAATATAGTTAACTGAATTCAATATTTAACAAATAAAATATGGTTCCTACCACGTGAATTATTTGGTTAAACAAAATGAAATATCTATTTAATTCCGATTGGCACTGATCTGGATCAGTTGAGCTACCTTTAGATCGTTTGCAACGGTCTTTAGATAGCTCAACTGTTTCACATGTATTTTGTTTATACCAATTATAAATACTTGTATTAGTCATAATTTTCTTTGTAAATAAATGTATTTTATGTAAATTATACATACTATATTCAGCTTATAGTTTAAATAACAATCTTACAAAGATGAGAATATACTTATTATGAAATTATGTAGTACATGTACAAAAAAATGATTTTTGAATTTATGAACATAGACGTTGGAAAGAATGCTAGTCAAAACAGATTAATGAATAACAAGCTAATTGGAACTGATTCGTTTGCCCTAACGCAATAAAAGGCGAAACCGACAGAAACATCGAAGCCAATCTTATTACGATGTTCTAACTTATATTCCACATTACATTAATTTCTCTCGAGACGTCTCGCAAACTAAGCGAAAGCAGCTGCCCCGCGGTCGCATGTTTATTGAGAGATTGCCTTATCTCAAAGAGCTACAAAACAAAACCACATCGGAAATGTTGAACTAAAATATTTCTTCTCTCTGAGGATGCCAGTGGTGGTACCCTTGTCTGCACTAACCGATCACACCCTTAACGCTCCCGAATTACTGTCCGGGCTGATTACACCTTCCCTCCCCCGCACTTGCCTTGCCTGCCACCCATCCCTGCCCGCATCCTGCCGCTTCGAGCCCTACGTCAACTATTATTTATGTTTCTTACTTATAATTTGTGCTTCACAAAAGATCGACGAAACTCTGTCATTCTTTAGTATTAAAAAACTTCTCACAAACTTTTATACTACACAGCTTGCCTTTCTTTATCGAACTTCGCGTCGGTAATTGTATAAATGAAAGAAGCTATTTGATTTATAAGTTTATAAGTACTAACACATTTACGTACAACTGTTATAAATCTGAATAACTCGTAAAACCTGTTTAATGAATTGCTGTGATTTTAATAAGTAATAAATATTTATGTAGGTGTGTGTACGCGTTCTGGAGAGAAAATAAATTTCAATTTATCGTTTCCACTGCTCATTCTCATTAGAGTACATGATGAGAAAAGCATTTTTATCAAAAAACATCGGCTGAATATTACTTTCGTGTGTATAACTTTTGCACCAAACACACAATGGCAAGTGATTTTTAACTCTTGATTTTCTTGGAAAATGAATAAAATGTGTTCATTGGTGCGAAACGAAATCATCGTTCCAGATACGTCTTTCAACAACAAAAGCCTCTGCGTGCGTGTTTTACATATTTTTCTAAACAGAACGCAATACTGGCTTACAGTATCGTCTTAAGGGGATAAATAATGGAGTTGTAAATGTGTGCTTCACATACGTGGGCTGAGCATCGCTAGAGTGAATGATAATTTGACGGTAAAATGAGTAAAAAATATTGAAACGACATGCGGGAAACGTTACGTGAAGCGAGAAATGCACGAGATGAAGTACCGATCAGCATCCACATGAATGGACCTTTTGTTCTTTGATTTAATGTACATGTACATGGAATATGTTAAAATTATAACTGTTTAGATATGTAAAATATCATGGAGAATTCTTATATCATTAAATCTTTTGAGACAAACTCTGCAGTGCAAAAAATTGAACGCATAAAATCTAGTTAATTGTTATTAAATATGTAAGATTAGATTGATTCTATAAATATAATTTTCATATAATTTACTGTAATAGGTACGTTTGCTATTGACTTTGACTGATAAACATTAGGTGTTGTTGTGGTGAGTTTTGTGTTTTACATTACTAAACAAAAGGTCAATTTTGGCGTCGTTTTTGACAGCATGCAATCGTGCTATAATAGCTTACGGTAAGGGGCAGGTAACGGAGCCGATACATCAACATCGTCACTAATGAACGAACGTAGCGTAGTGCAAATTAAACTCACGTTAGAGTTATTATAGGAACACCTATCTTCCGCTGCAAAATAACTATCGTGGTCGTTATCGCTTACGAAGCTCCTATCGGGAGCGTTTAGTGCGTTCCAGTTAATAAACTGACTGGCTAGACTGGAGCTGTTAATGTGCAAGTGTGACAAGTTAGCGACTACTCGTTAAATTGGTTACCGTTTCATATAAGGTTGTTTATTAAGAATGTAATGAAAAAGTGTCACGACTTTAACGCCTAGGTACGGTAAAAATCCTCTCAGATCTCTTAGAACCAAATTATTGCACGAGATTTTTTGAGGATATCTGATGGGTAGTATGAGGTACGCTCAAACATATCATTTGTTACATACCCACATTTTGAAGTAGTTGGTATTGCACACATATTTTTTTCGGTAGAAAAATTCATTGGTAAACGGCCTGATTCGAATCAGAAGGCGTTGTCACTCTCCACCACCACCACCACCACCCACCAGTATGTGTGGCCACTCTCGAATGTTCTAGAATGTAATATTTAAACTTGATATTTTGCATTAAAATTCTACAATACACTGCTCTGCGTTCATCAACCTGAGGCATATAGGTGCTATGCCTCGTGTGCCTGTAATATCACCAACAATTGTAATTTCAAGATGATCCCTGCGGATATTACTGAATAAATGATTTTTGACTTTGACTTTGACTTTGACACACACCTTTCAAACCGGAACACAGCAAACTGCTTGGCACCAGAAATAGACGTGGTGGTAGTACTTCCCCGGACGAGCCCTTCACTAAGGGCTCTACTACTATTAAACCGGTGTTAACCCTCATGTAACCAATTTCAAAATAAACAAAACCCCTTTTTTTTAGCCAAGATGTTTATGACTAAATCGAGTAAGCAAGGCACAAAAGACGTTGGGTGTAGCCCGTTGGACGCATCAGAAGATGGATCGTGCTGGTAATCAGTTAATGCATTATGCGGTTTAGCTACAACCAGGATGCGCCGTGTGAACAACAAATATTGGTACAAATTAAGCTGTGACACTTTACGTGCTATTAGGTATACCGTTTTAGTAAGCCCAGGTTGTTTGTGGAGCCCAGTTGAGTCATAAAACAAGTCAGTTGACTGTGATTAGCCTAAAATATACGTTACTGCTCTTATTTTATATTATAGCCGTTTTTTACAATGATAGCAAAAAGGTATGAATAAAAATGAGGTTGTATTAAAATGCTAATAAATAAATACCAACGTATATTTCACGGATGGTACGGAACCTGAGTCCAACTCGCACTTGGCCGGTTTTTTTTTAAACATTAAGCCTTGGCTACCTGAGATAAGCAAGGTGCTGTTTTGGTTCCTGCAGAGGCAGTAATTATTTATTATGATTTAATCCAAAAAGTGATTAACTATAGAATTATTAGAATTTGAAAAATTTTGTTCTAGATTTTTATTTTTATTAAACTGTTGTAATATAATAATATAAAATGTAAAAATAATATTTACATAACTCTCGGTACAGGAAGTTTTAGTGTGGATTTGGGACATATGTGGCTGTTTCATTGCACAATGGCAACACTAATCAATAATGATGCGCTTGAACCGTCACGCTTAACCTATCAGTCAATTCGCATAATCTGGAAATCAGGTGCGAAAGATGACAGAATATTAATTAGATTGCTCCTCAATATGGATGGGATTATGCCGTAAACCAACATAATTATCATAACTAACGCAAAGGCGGTAAGCGGTTGAATCAACTACGCTATCGAAGGAAACCGAATTTGAGTTATTGCAAACCAATGATTCGATTTATGTGCCCGCCTCTTTGTTTTGGGTTTGCATAATTTTGATGAATAGCTGGGTTTTGCTAACTGTTTATGTTTTTCAGAGAAGCTAATAAAATAAAATAGTACAAATGTAATAAAATTTTAAGACTCTGAAACTGTTGTTAAACGATGAAACTAATGTAACAAAATGTTACACAAAAAACATCACAAATGTTTTTGTTATTGTACAACTTGCTGATGAAAGAAGCAGATGGACCACCTGATGTTAAGTAGTTACCATCGTCTATATTAAAGCATCATCGTAAATCACGTTTCCAACAAACGATGCACTGCTCAGCGTCAATAAACCTGATGCATACAGGTGTTAAACCTCTTGTGCCTGTAATTACACCGGCACCCACACCCTTCAAACCTGCAGGAATGCAGCATGCTTGGTGACTGGAATAGGCATGGTAGTAGTACATCCTCGGACAAGCCCTTCACTAAGAACTCTAGTACTACTAAAACATGACGATTTTATGATATCCAAAAGTTAATTTATTAGAGCTTAAAGTGCTTGCCTGTGCTTAATGAAATCACGAAGGTTATTAGGTATTAAGGTATATATTATTATCCCAAAAGTTATGCATAACTATATAAGTTTAAGGATAGTTACAAACCTGTCTAGTAGGACTCGAATCAACAACCTTTTCTCTGGGATGTTATTACACCATATTGGTAAACACAACCACAGGAATTCCACACAGTTCTACATTAAAAGTAATAAAACACAGAAACATGGGTGTGTTTTTTACAACTCAACATCATTGTAGCACTGCTACGCTCAGTTACGATTGTCTACGAAACAGCAAACATTTAACAAGATAGATGGCGTTATTCTGGATTATTCTGTTATCAGCAATGGAACCCCGTCCTCGTGTACTCAGATCGTTTTCTGTTATATAAAAGCTCTATAAAGGTAGAAAGCCCCAATTATTAAAACGATATCAATGACAAAAGGCGTGCTTTACTGTTAATTGTTGTATTTCAGTAGTATTACTTTTAACCTCCTATCTTGCTCTTTTCGCCATATAATTGGATTTTACCTTTTGGTTTCATAAATTAAGCTCACACCGAGTGTGTAACTTACAGGACGGTCTATTAGTAGTTAGTTAGTAGTCTACTTAAAATTTTTGAAGTTATAGTATTAGAAAATAATTTATTAATGGCAAAAATTTATAAGAAAAAGTATGAGTTTATCGATTACAGTATTTCATCAAACTTATAAAGTTTTATTCAACTTCGGATGACCTCAATCACAGCTTGGGTAGTTCTGTTTCTTGCAATGTAGTTTGTGGGTTCGATACTTGCACAGTTTTCATGTGTTAAATTCTTAGAATGTAATAAAGAAAAAAGTTTTCATGACCTATCTGGTTCTCATGGTTGCAGAACAGTGCAGCGCAGGATACATTCCTAGCAATTGTGACCTGCAGACCAATACTTTGCTATAGGTGGAGGTAACCACTTAACATCAGGTGGATCACGTTTGTTTCATCAACAGGTCGTATAAAAAAATGATTTTTATACGTAAATACAAATTCTGTTAGAATTTCATTTCTACAACACAAACATTCTGTAGGTATTATCTCCACATCACTAGTCGATTTTACGCACGTCTATTATTTACCCATCACGTCAACTGAAATAAAGCTACAGAACAAATAGGCTTCACTTCGCACATTCAGCAGATTACGAGTAGTTATCTCCACTCTCTGGAGACAGAAATATCGCATAAGCATAGTAACAGAATTACTTTCTTTCAAAGTTTAGATTTATTGGCTATTGCGTAAGTTTGTTCGGCAGCTTTACTTGTTCTTTATACTTAATCATATCTGCGATTACGGATTGCTGACGTTGAGAAAATATGGATAAGGTTTTGTAAGTTCTATACGATTTTGACAAAACTATCTATATCACGTGATATGTAACTCCCATACTTTTTGTGCAGGATGAAAAAGAAATACTTCAGACCTTATAGCTTTGGTATTCCAGAATAAAAGCCTTCGATAGCTTATTATGGATATGGCTTAAAATACGACTATGGAAAAGAACATAGTTCTTTTAGGCAGTAGGTAGTATCTATCTCCTGGGTATATATCACTAACACTGCAAACCCTCTTCTTCCAAGTGGAGCAAGTCTTTCTAAACAAGAAGCCTATAACAGTGGATTTACAAAAGCCGATGACAAATTAGAACTCATGCACATACAATGTTTATCATATTAAAATAGTGTAGAACTTACTACGTTTGCACATTTGATATTCTTCACAATATCGCAATATTTGACAATAACTCGTTTTACTATCGTAATCGTCCTGTAGTTTCTGTATTTTTTTGACGCACAGGCGATGCATTTAAAACGCATTGCAAACGCTACGTTCATATACTTTTATATCGATTCAACTACATAAGTTTATAAAAACGCGCTATAATCGCGTGTTTTACATGTCTAAAAATAATCGTATACACAGGATCTTAAAGCTATATGCGTCAGATTATTTCTAGAACAATATAGCTTATTAATTATAGAGGTAGCTTAAATGGTAAGCTATTATAGTCTATATGTTCCGGACATCCTTTGTCTGCCCGGATGAAGTAGGCGTCGAACAGATAATAACTATTTTCTAGACACGAACTAGAAAACTGCAAAAAATATATTTAATAATCTAAAATACATCTTCTGGAAGGATCGTATTTGGGCTAATAAAAAAAACATTTCTTCATGTTTCGCAACAATTTGGGAAAAAACAAAAGAGGTAGATAAGTTATAACCTAAATCGTCTCGTCAGCTATCCTTCTCCCACAATCTGCGTTTTATGTGCGTATAAGACGTACGACGGTAACGCAGCGTGTCATTTTTAAACATTGAGTGTAGGTATGTACCTAGTTTTTCCTTATATTTACAATTATCTTCGTTTTTGTAATTTCTTAGAAGTAAGACAAAAATAGCTATAAATTTACAAATAAAATTATAGCTAATACAGGTATTTATAATTGGTATATGTACAAAATACATTTGAAACAGTTGAGCTATCTACAGACCGTTGCAAACGATCTAAAGGTAGCTCAACTGATCCAGATCAGTGCCAATCGGAAGCGTTATTAAACAATATTACTTTTGACATTTAAAAGCAATGTAGCAGTTTTATAATTTACAGAATTGTGCAATAAAATATTTAAATGGAAACTTTTAATTCAATTATACAACGCAACTGTAGCAAAAAGAGTTAAAAAAATGTCAGTGCAATATGATGAATAGGCACAATACAAATTAAGATTCGTGCTCACATTTCAGCTGGAAGTGACATATTCGTTAGCAGCGGCGGCCGATTTTATCGGTTCAATTCTTCCATTCAGTGCTCCGTGCAAAAAGTAATTTCAAGTGCCGGGGCGCATGAGCGCGTACTTATCTATTTTTGAAGGAACGCACTCTGCGATCCGTTAAATAGACTGAAGGCTGAATCACAGTAAACTCGATCCATAAGTACCCGCGTCGACTGTCTCAAACATTTTGTATAAAAAGACAAAGACAAAGGGAACAGACCCAGTCTGTTCTAGTGTATTCAGTCCTATACAAAATGTATGGGATTGTTAAATTTCTGACGCGTCGCGGCACGACACGCGCGTGTGATGTGATTCTGCCTTTAATGTGAGTGAAGCAGACTTCCGCGCATGTGTGCGAAAGATACGCACCACCTCACTCGTATTTGTACTCAAGAAAACAGCCAAGAATTTATTCTTAAGATGGTCTTACCTACCTACGGAATATTTAACTTAGAATGGTATTTGTCGTCTTAATTAATTCCCTAATTACTAACCAAAAATATTTATGAAGGAGATAAAAATAATAGCTTTTTCGGTATTCATTTATAAATATGTATATTTTTTACCTTTAATCGCTACAGTGATATCAACTATATTATAAGTCATACGTAAGTTAATTGATTCAGACGCGACTTTGCGGCAGTCCATTGTAAAAGTATAAAATAGACGATTAAAAATATTTGGTACTTTTCTGCCATATAAGTTCAAAAAATTGTAGTATATTTGCAACTCCTACAGCACTTGCAATAAAGTTCATATCTTCATGAAAATTTGCAAGCGTATTTATGTGTAATTTGTTATTGTGCTTACAATTCTTTTACTTATTGGGATTGAAGTGGTGAAATAGTACTATAATATTTAATTTTCATAAGCACCGGTGGTCCAGTGGACGTGACCCCGTCTTCTGATCCTAAGGCCGTGGGCTTGAATCCGGCCGTGCATCAATAAATTTTCTGTCAGAAAAATTTATGAGCTCAATGCCATTGCTCTAAAACGGTGAAGAAAAACATTGTGAGGAAACCAGTTAGTATTCTAGCAGTGGTGATGGGTTTGCAACCTGTCACGTATGAAATACCATCTATTGTAAAATATGGGTAAGTACCAAATGTGATATCATATCTGGACGTACCTCTGACTACCTCCTTAGACATCCGCCAAAAGTTGGTAGTTCTGATGGGATATCTACCGTGCTTGGGAATTAAAGTCGTGGTTCTATTTCTTTCTTTTTCTATTTTTCTAATTGTTTATTTTATACCGTACGTAAATATTTAAAGACAAACTATTATAGCTATATTAGGATTTGGTCTTTAAGAGTTGTCCCATCTGACCTTACAGTAAGACTTGGCAACGTGCCTGGAATATAATTTATTTGACTGCGCACTCGTCACTTGCAGAAGAAAACACATGGACACCAACAGGTTAAAGGAAATCTAGAAAAGCTCTTAATAAGAATTACAAACTATAGCGTAGCGTTTGCTTTAAATAAAACAGTGTGTTAGAAATCTGATAAACTGTATCTCAACGTCATTATATACATATCCTACTAATATAATTCATGTGGTTGTCAAATTGATTGAATGCTTATGTCTCAATCACGTTCTAACTTTGACCGTTTTGGTTGAGACTCAGTAAATATTGTTCGTAACTTGGAGTAACGTTTTATCTCAAAAAACTATAGAAACCGAGCGAAAAAAATTGATAAAGTCCTGGAAAAAAGTATCTTAAAAAAAGTTAAGTTTTACCACTGTCTAAATATTTATGTTAGCAAAATTACTCTCACCCCGAAGATAAAGTTATATATCTAACAAAAGACTATTGATGAATAGAACCCACATACTCGGAAACAAATACCTTTTGTATACCTACGGCTTATTAAGTAAGCTAAGTACATGTTCCAGCAGTGGCCAGTAACAATGATGACGTAGATAAAGAAGGTCGATAACGTGAAATAGCAACGTGAAAACGTGGCGAGAAAATAACATTATTAACCTCTCGGGCATAATACGCGCGCCACTGCGCCAGATATGGTAATGATTATGTAAATCCCCTACTCACAGGTACATCTTGGGACCGTTATATACTTATTAAAACCAAGATTGCCCGAACCATGCCCAAGCGAACTGTGTCGCGCAAAAACTTTCGCCAACAACCAAACTTTGTTTATAGATGTTAAATTTTTACGACGTTTGTAATTCGAAATCTCAGGTTTCCTGAAATCGGACTATCGACGCGACGTAGCAGTCTTGCTTGGCGACTCTCTTTTCAATTTTCTTAGTTTCCCGCTCGAAGCAAGCAAGCATTGTATGGTAGATTCTTATCTCTCACAAAAGCTATTTAGCTTAATGGAATTTACAGAGCCCGCACTGCAGTTCGACGAAGTACATTGTAATATTTAAAATCTCGAAATTTGAGTCTAAATCTCGGCATTGTATTACGTGTCTAAGATTTTCAAGACTCTTTTTACTTTCCGCCCGGTGCGGTTTTAAATTATGCACTTTGGAAAATTGAAATTGTACGATGTTGTTTAAAACGTAGCGGGCTACATAAACAGAAAACTGTGATGATGCTTTGCAATGTAAATATACAAATCTATACCAAATATAAGAAGCTTTGTCCTGACAATTAGCGTTGTCTATATGTGAGTCAAACATATAGACAATCCTCAGTCGAAAAGACAGGTCATAGAGATTTGTAATGTTTTGAGTATATTTGACTTGGTCGTAGAGGTAAATTAAGAAACGAATTCCCAAAATTCAACCCCTAAACGGGTACAGCGAGGGTTGAAGTTTATATTAAAATAAATTAACGTAGACAGAATGGCTAGTTCCTTTATAAACGTCTAACATTTACACAAAAGCGCTGTTGAAAATGTTTAACTAAAGCACATAATTGAGCCCCGCTAATCAAGAGCACAAAGTTTTAACAAGTACTTAAATTATTTACCTCAAACATAAAACATCGACATTCAAAGCGTTTCTGGAATATTTTCGCTTACACAGACGTCGGGTGTGCACAGAGAGTACACGAATAGAAAATATTGAGAGCGAGCTGTAAGCATCAAAAATACGCTGAATCTTGTTTAATGAACTTAATGAGTGAAGAAACAGAGAGTTGTGCTGCAAAGGAAGTTCGTAAAGCAACTTGGAAGTTTCAATTCGAACGCTGTTACAACAGAGAGGGGGAGACTAGCAAATAAATGCAACAGAAAACGAAATGCGTCATAAAATAAATACGACTATTTCGGTGTTCAAGTTGCACTTGACTGCACTCGTCCAACTTTCTTATGGCTTGCAAGATTTTCATCAAATCAAAGTGTGTTTTTCTTGAAAGTGTATCAACAGACTTTTAAAGAAAAACTGGCGAGTTTTTACCATTTACAAATGGAATAGTATTTCGTGCATCTCGTAGTTTTAGTTGAGTGTTTAAGTAGTTTTTAAAGTTTGGTTCTGTATGATTGATAAGATGATTTGGTGCGTAAATTCACCAAGATGATCCCTGTGGATATTACTGAGTAAATACTTTTTGACTTTGACTTAAATGGCGTCAGAGCCACCTTTTGACTCATTACCCTTCCCAATTTCTATTGAATATATAGGATACTGTAGTGCATAGGACATGATTTAAGATGAAAAAGGCTTACCACCATCTATACCATCACAGCTTTATCGTAAATACTTGCGGAGATAACTAAACTGCGGATTTTCTCACGATTTTTTTTTTCACTGATTGAGAGCGTGTTCATGAACTAGTTCAGGGGCTGTGGTATTCCAATTCTGCTCTTCTTCACAGTCGCTGATGCAAAACATTAGTTATTGTTAGTTTAGGTTGTTTGGAAGAATTCGCTACCCGTGTTAAGTCCGCGGATTGTAGGACAAATCTTTTTGTACTTTATTTTTATTTTTTGTGTTATTTATAACGTCCTCAATAAAGTTCATTTATTATTATTCTGTAAAATTTTCGAATATTAAAACTCATATGTATAATATCGATTTCGAACCCGCTTTGGGATAACCTTAAGGGGTTAGCTTCCACTAGACCACCAGTGCATTACAAACCAAAAATGTTTTCATTATGTTCTATTTTAATAACTTGTTTCGTAAATTATACCTTAAAATCTCTATCAGAACGTAGATTTTAATTAAATGGATTACAGAAATAATATAATTAAGTCAGTCACAAAAAGCTAAGCTAATTAAAACTGTTTACACAGTCAAACTTTTATAACACAGCAGTGAAAGAAGAAGTAAATATATATATAAAACTGATGCGATAGGTCTAAGTGACTTTTAATTATTTGTAATTTTATAAAAAATATATTTCTACGTATAACACATGAATTATTCAGTATTGATCGAGTTGAACGTTTAAACTATTGCTATCTCATATCAATAGGTGATAAGAAACAGGGAGAAATTTTAAGCAATATTTATATTAATAACGTTTTTAAGTATGGAGGTTAGTTTTTTTATAATTTTTAACAAGTATTTTGAAAAGTAATTTGCTCACTAAAGTGCCCATAAAAATCTTTAAAACATGAGTCAGTTTGTAATAGCTCTGTCTTCTGCGCTGTGTGTGTTGAGTTCGATTTCCACCGAGAACAAACATTTGTGTGATAAACATATATGTAAGGTTGTAGGTGTTATATTTATTTTAAGTATATTATAGTTAGTAGTATTCAGTAGTCCAGGGAAGTACTACCACTATGCCTATTTCTACCACCAAGCAGCTTGCTGTGTTCCGGTTTGAAGGGTGTGAGGGCTGGTGTAATTACAGGCACACGAGGCTCAACACCTGTATGCCTCAGGTTGATGAACGCAGAGTAGGGCATCGTAAGGGCACGTTTATAATGAGCGTGACCTGCGTGTAAGTAAAATTTTTAATATTATTATTTATTTTAAATATACTTAACAAAAATATTTCATATTTAATTCATAAAGAGTACTTTACCCACAGAGGGTAAAGTTCACTCTTTGACAGCATAGCCGAAGTCGCAAGCGTTTACGAGTATTAAATAAGTATGACTTTTTTACACAACGTCCAAGAAAGTTAGGTTTGAAGTTTACTAATTTCACAAGCCAGTCAAAGAACGGTTTTAATAAACAACTTAGAAATTACTTAGCTCTTAACATATTTCTTAGTTTCGAATTTTCATTTGCAAAAATTTTACAGTAGTCGCTATGTATGACGACGATTTTAATAGTAGCGGCCTTTAAAAAGTATCATAATACCGAACTTTATAAAAAAAAATTCCTTACTATAGTAATAATAATAATAATAATAATAATGCTGGACACTCCACACAGCATCATCTAGCCCCAAGCTAAGCAGAGCTTGTGTTATGGGTACTAGATGACTGATATACTTAATACAATATATTACGTAAATAGATATTTTTATTATACATAGAAAATACCCAGAACACCCGGAATAAATATTTGCAGATCGTACAAACATTTATCTCAGGGCGGGAATCGAGATAAATGTTAGTAGGTATATAGTTAGGTACTTATGATATTAGTAAAGCTCTTTGTGAAGGGCTTGTCCAGGGAAATACTACCACCATGCATTATTATTATTATTATTAAGTAGCGTAGCGTGTTCCGGTTATGAAAAGTGTGGGTGCCGGTGAAATTACAGGCACATGAAGCTTCACACTTGTATGCCTCATGTTAGTGAAAGCTGAGCAGTGTATCGTAGGGCACGTTCATAATGCGCGTGAGCTACAAGTCCAATACTTTGTTAAAGGTAATACTAACCACTCAACATCAAGTGGGCACCTACGCTTTGTCTTCCAATTCGTGGTCGCCATTCGAGAACATTTAATCCTTAGTAATTGTCGATTCTACTCAATTCGTATTAGCTTATGGAATAGACAACTCTGGTGTCGAAATTTCTAGGATACTCAAGCACCAAATAAACAGAAACGACACGACTTGAATCCCCGGTATGGGGTATATCCCTTTAGATTTCTCACTACCATGTTGTACTGACTCAATGTTTTTTGAAGACGTTTAATGGAGGTAGTCAGTTGTACGTCCAAGTACTACATGTATCATAAAAACAAAAATCAATATAGGTTTAGGCTGAAAGAATAATAATATTTATTTCTCATAAAATTAACTAATTACTTACTGAGAAAACATACTAGATTATGCTACTCAAGTACCTACTTACGAAAATAAATGCAGTGAGCTTACTGGAATAAACATTATTAGATTAAATGTAGGAACGAACTATTATAGAAACCAACACGGAAAAAAAAAGAAAGAAAGAAAACTAGTGGGTACTTTGCAAAAAACAAACAGTTTTAAATCAAAGCAGAAACTTGTTTGATGTTTTGGGTCACTTACATCGATTTTATGAGTTATTAAAAAATCAATATAGGTTTAAACATTGTTATTTATAATTATTTTTAAAAATAAATGCACAACGACAATATATTAATACTACATGAGAATTTAAGCAAATTTTTAAATGTATACACAGGTGTATGTGTAGTTTTCTTTGGAGAAATAGTTATAAAGTATATTTGCAAAATGACCTACTTAATTATTAGCACTACCTACACATAAAAGCACTACACAGTTATGCAAATGTGTGCGGCTCGTTTTTGCCAGGATTAAGGTTTGGGTCTATAGTAATGGCAAGATTTGTGTAAAACGTGGTAAATCCACGACCCAACACTGCGCAGGTACAGGGTAATTTCAAATTTTATAAGCGAAAACTAAACTAAAATAGCCCAGTAAACCTTGTTTAATTAAATTTATAATTAGAGGCTCCCGAGGTTCGGAATGAGCACTTTATTTAAAATAAATCTATTTTATTTCAAACTTTAAATAAAAGCTATTTATCACAACGAAAACGGCAGTGTTTTCCGTATTCCCAGCAAAATAGACAGCTAACTGACAGTAGATATGATATAAAGATTGGAAAATGATTTCGACAAAAAGCTAGTCTCCAAAACTCACGTCAGACACTCAGTTAAATGAAATACGGAGCCAGTTCTGGCCTTCGGCAAATGGTTTAATATCGAAATGTGATCATCACTTAGTGCAATCTCTTACAAAAGAAAAAACACAGGGCCAGCCTCAAACGTCAGAGTGCCTAGGCTTTTAACTGAAAAACCAAATATATTTCAATTTTTATCATTTACAAAATCAGAATTGAATTGATGGCTTTCAATACATTCCTTTATTTAGATCGATGTGAATGTTATTTTTGTCAGTTCGCCTGTGTTCATTTGTATTCAAATATTCGATGGATTTATTTTGGAGGGTTTATACACGCGTTTAGCATAATAATAGTATGAATACATATCTAAGTAACGATATCATACATAAGCTAAAAGAGGATTTCGTTTATTATCATAATAATAATCTCAATTCTTTTTGATGCAAGATGTTTGTAGATTTTATATCCTCAAATACGCATAGAAACTTAGCAATAATTCGCAGTAGTCATAGTCAAGTCTGAAGTACTAGCCACACTAATCAAATACGTACAGAAAAGAGGAAATTCGTGTATTTTCTTCAACAACGTCTTCCAATTAAAGCACAATCCATAAAATAGTGGCTCTAATTACTTCTGGAATGGCAGCCAATACTCCGCTTGAGTTTCCAACTCATACTTGAGAAAGGTAAGCATTATTACTGCAGCTCTTCGTTTTATTCAACAGCTCGGTCCCTAACGTTTCTCTTCGCTAAAACCGATTCCTTGTTACTTGATTTCTGCATTTCGAAAAAGCGTAAATATTTTTCCACTTGGGTGCTTTTGCAGCGAATTCAACGATCGTTTTAACATTTTTAACTATTCAATTTTGAAGTGTTTTTGATTGACTCGCGTAAATGCTTATGGTGGTCAGTTTTAAAAGTTTCTGAGAGTTTGTACTTTGATAGTAACCAAATGAAGAAATAAAACTACTGGAAAATGATCAACTGTAAAATAATATTACGATAAATAAATATATATTTACAAACATTGACACACGGAAACTAAGCAAAGTTTGTACTATGGGAACCAGAAAGCTAATTGATTTCTTACATGCTATCATATTGTAAATATACACTTAGAATACACATACCTACACATAGAATATAACACCCAGATACAAAACAAACTTTGTTCATCAAACAAATATTTGTAATAAATATAAAACAAATGTCTAGATAATGTCTTTTAAAATACAATTTTCATTACTTAAAAAAAAATTTTTAACCAGTGAAAATTCATCATACAGTTTTAATAGTAACAGTTTTAAACAAAGCGAAAAACATTTTCTTAAAAATAGAAATCACGATTTGAAAAAGATTTCAAACAGAACAAAATGGCTAGAAATCTCTCCGTTCAAAAGTCCCAGACATCACAAAGCTATAATCTGAAACAATTCTAAAAGGCTCATGCGTCGCTGCAGTCCCCAACGTAATCACGTACGTCCCAAGCTCGCTGCCCACCTCTTTGATGATCAACCGCCTTGAAGATTATGAAGTTCAAGGGATCACGGTTGAACAGTGTTGCGATTTGAGATCCTTTATTTTATCTATACCAATTATAAGAATCCTTCGGTTTAAATAACTTTATTAATCACTCATAAGCTTAAAAACTATGGTAGATTATAAATACAGCTATCTGTTAGTTAGTACAATCCTTTTAACCTTGTCTAACTGGCATATAGACAATACACAGTCTAAACCAATGGCCGTAGTGACTTAAAATGTATACGATATATTCGTTTTAGTGCGTAAAAAAAAATCAACTCCTAAGCGGGAAGTTTGTATGAAAATAACTTTACGCGGGAGAAGTCGCACGTGTTCCATCTAGATTGTAAAATATATAAAGATTACCCAGGCATCTCAATCCCTGAAACAGAAAACAGTTCGTAAACCGTTTACTGTCAGTACTTTTCTTTGTAATACGTAAGTTACATTTATTTACAACAAAAGTCAGAGCACAAGCTTTACTTTACAATTCCAGGCAGCACTTAGAATTTTCTTAAAACAAGTTGAATCTAGGTGCCAGTTCCCAGAATAACAGGCAAGAAACTTATTTGTGGCTTGTTTTCTGCCGTATTTTTGTCCGATCCTTTTACAAATCAATAAAGTAAAAAATATGTATGGACAGAGTAATGCTGGGAGTTTCACTTCAAGGTAGCTTTCAAAACTCAGCAAGTGAAGTGGCAATGGACAGACCATACCTATAGCACGTAGTAGTAGTAGAGCTCTTTGTGATAGGCTCGTCCGAGGCAGTACTACCACCATGCCTATTTCTGCCGCCAAGCAGCTTGCTGTGTTCCGGTTTGAAGGGTGTGGGTGCCGGTGTAATAACAGGCACATGAGGCTTAGCACCTGTATGCCTCAGGTTGATGGACGCTGAGTAGGGCATCGTCGGTGACGTTCCTAACGAGCGCGACCTACGAGGCAATACTTTGGTGATGGTAACCACTTAACATCAGGTGGGCTATCTGCTTGTTCCATCAATAAGTTGTATAAAAAAAAAACGTAAAATCGACAGCCGCTGGGGAGTTAAGAGTTCTGTACTGTAACTTCAAATAAAAGTTTTATATGGTTTTGCCTGATCAAACTACCATTATTTCAATATTTGCTGTGCCCTTAGCAGAGTAAATGACAATTAAGAACTCCTAGAACGCGTAATTTCTTCGAGCCCGAAATTACTAGGATCGTGTTTCTTCATCACTTAATTGAGTTAAGGGTAATTGAAAAAAAAAACAATTTCTCGGTAGAAACTTTGTGGTTCTGGTTTTTTCCCAATGGAATAGACGTAAAAAACCTAACATTGCATACAAATATTCATCAGTCTTGACCGCACGAGGTTTTTCTGTATAGTGGACAATCCTTTTACCGCGATAGCCATCATATGAGACACACTCAAACGCATACGCAAAGAAGACAGATTTTACGTTACAGGCGTGTTAGCGAAATCGCCGCGACTTTTTGCAGTGGAAAGTAGCAGTGTGTGTGTACCTAGAGCAGTAGTTTATTTTTATTATCCACTAGTTACCAGTAATCACGAGAACCAAGACGCTTAATTTTTCAAGTAGCTTTTCATATAAATTTTAAGCCCCTTTTTGTGGATGACAGCTCAATGAAATTCATACTAAGTTTTAAGTTAAATTATAAACTAACTAATTTTGCATCACGTCAACATTCATTCAGTAGTTTTTGCGTGGTGCGCGTACAAACAATCATAATCGTTTTTAAAAGTCGATATCATCTTTTTGCTTTTTTTGAGTACTATAAGGAAGATTTCAGAAAAAAAAATTTATTGTACAGACTTTTCGACTTCTACAGTTTTATTATAAACCAGCGGCCGCTCGCAGCTTCGCCCGCGTGGCAGTTTTTTTCCCGTTCCCGTTATTTTTTCGTAATAAAAAGTAGCCTATATGTTAATTCAAGCTATAATCTATGTTAATTCTAAATTTTATTCAAATCGGTCTACTGGTTGGAGCGTGAAAGAGTAACAAACATCCATCCATCCATCCATACTTACAAACTTTCGCCTTTATAATATTAAAGTAGGATTTCTATAGTATAGATTTGATGAAAATGATACACAAAATAATCTAAAAACGTCTACGTCATTGATAAGCCGAACGGGATCATCCAATTCATAGAAACGCAATAATATAATTTTTATCCTCGGTCGGATCTGCGGCTAGCTAATATCCTTATTTATTTCCGTTGGGTGTTCGTCTGCTAATTGCAATTCGCTACCCAGTGATTTTCCACGATCTCGCTTCTTATTGTAATTACTTGCGGTGTTTATGCATAGTTCTTAATATTGCGGTTCTTTGTATTAAATACTATGACTATTACAAAAGCTCTTTGAATTAAAAAGTGTTTTGAAATAATGTTTTAGAATTTTTCTTTAGTGAGCGCGTTTGAATAATTTAACTACACTTAGTTTAAATTGTAATTGGTCGTGTGTACCTATTTCTTTCGTGCCAAAAACTAGTCTACTAGAAGCAACCCTGCCTACTGTGATTCTAAGGTTATAGGTTCGAATCCAGTCTCACACCAATAGATTTCTGTTCGAAATAATATATGCTTTCCAACCATGAAAGCAAACCTCGTGAGGAAACTAGTTATTATTTTAGCAGCGGCGGTGGGCGTGCAACCTGTCACGTCTGGAATACTAACTACTGCAAAACGTGGGTAAGATTATGTGCTTAATAATATTTGGACGTACCTCTGACTGCCCCATTAGACATCTCAAAGAATCTTGAGTAGGCACTCGGTGCTAAAAAATCTGTAAATCTTTTTTCTTTTATCAATGACAGTTATTTACATGGCATGATGAAACGGCTATGGTCGAAACCCCAAAAACTGTAGTAGCCGTAATCAAGTAACTTTTCACTTTAATTTTTTTTTAAAGTACTTTTTTGCTACGAGTAAATGCGAACGTGAATGAAATTAAACATTAGATATGATGAAAAGCAAATTTCATCATATCTAATGTTGGCATTATGTCATATTAATGTTTCCAGAAGTACATCTACCAAACATAAAACAAAACCAATAAGAAACTTAAGAAGCCACAGGGAAATCAAGCTGTGAGAACTAGTCAACAGGTTCATTATTGTATCAGCTTCACATAAAAACTATTGAGTGGTATCACTGTTTAAGTAAACATTCCACAAACATCGTTGGAGCCAGTAGATTATTATCGACGCTACTGAAATGCAAATTGCTGTGATTGGCTCTTATTATCATGTGAAAATGCTAGCGATGGCAATTTCAAAATACTGTGAATAAAACTGAATTGTTAGGAATGTGTTTTAATGCAGCTACTGGTGGGTCAAGTAGTTAGTTAGTCCACCTGACGATTTTACGTTACTAGAATAAAATATAGAGTATTTATTGATTGCCAAACGATAGCTAATGGAGAAAAGGGTTTTGCTCAAGAACAGTAGCTGCAAACTACATTATAATTCGTTTTTATCTAGATAACTGAACATTTATACATACATAAGTGGGTCGTCAAACTTCAGTACCTACCTGTATTTTTAATGCTGCAACATAGCAAACTGCTTGTCGGCCAAAACAGGCATGGTGGAAGTACTTCCTCGCCTTTCACTAAGAAGCTCTACTACTACTAAGTAATTACAGTAAAATATCTAATGTACTTACTGACTTTTTATACTTTACAGTTTTATTATATAGTATAGATATGTATACCTACTATAGTATAATAATATATACATAGTGTATAGGATACATAGTATTTTATCACACGTGATGACGTGTTTAATAGTCTCCGAATCTTGGCACGTTTGATCGAATGTTTGTGACACTTTTCTTTGACGATATCAGGTTGACATGCTATCTTTATCACTAAGGTACTGAAAGTGAATTACGTGTGGGAGCTCCGTGAAAAATATTCTTTAGAGAGAAATGAAATGGGAATCTTTGTACAAATATTTTCTCAAAACCTGTAACACTAGTAGGGTATGCTATTGAATTTGTTAAACGGATTGCATGTAAAGATTGTTTTAAAGTATGAAGAGTGTTTTGTCCGTTTATGAATATGTGAATAACACTGGTGATGTAGTACCTTGTATAAATCTAATCAAATCAAAGTCAAACCAAAAGTGAATATTTGAAACTAGTAAACTTAAACATAAACTTAAAACTAACATACCATAGTAAAAAAAAACTTTATTCCGATCAGTGATACCTATATGACGGGTCACATACAAAATCATAGTTTAAAACTGTCTACGTGAATATATACCTACTTAGATAGACAGCTCTTCAAAGCAAATTCTGATACAAAATAAGGCATTGTATAACAGATTTAGCTTGAAAAGCTGTGTGCTGTGTATCTTATGTACTTGAAATAAGGCTTACGAGTATAATACGCGGTGACAAAGCGTCTGAAGACGTGCGCATTTCATCCGTTGACAAACTTATTTGTTACATACAAGACGTATTACACAAATCACCATAATCTTGTAGCATAAGCAGGCAGCTGAAATGCAGTTTCAAACAAGTGCAAGATAAATTAAGATGAATCTTATTAAAATGTATTAAAATTTAGTGTAAGTAGTTGTAGTACCAAAATTACCAGTTCTTAGGGTTCCGTACCTAAAAGGTAAAACGGGACCCTATTACTAAGACTCCGCTCTCTGTCTGTCTGTCTGTTTGTCTGTCGCCAAGCTGTATCTCATAAACACAAACGATATATTTTTCTTGCCGTTATAACAATAAAAGAACGAGAGAACTCTGTGAATGGATTTCATAATATTAGAAAATGAATGAATGAAAGAAACACTAAATATTATAGTCACGTATTATTTGAATCTTGTGAATTTGATAGTTTATGCAAAGTAACTTTTGCGCTGTAAATCGCAGTTAGAAAATCAAAACTTCAAAGAATAATAAGACCTTTCTAACGCGTATTTTAGACCACTTAAAATATCAAAACTACAGTCCGATCTAATTAAGAGATCTGTAACAAGTTGAGGAATACCCGAACAGGTGTAGTTTCTGTTTCTAAAATGTTATTTAATTGAATGATAACAGCCGCAAGACAATTACTGTTTATGTAAATTTTACTTAGTTATTAAACCCTTCTCGGGCGATTAAGTTGAAGTCGGCCTCAACTTGGTTTGATCGCTTTTCATTGACCGAGCGAGCGAAGCGAGTGAAGTGTCTCAGTTTCGAGATTTGTCCGGTTGTTGCCTAAAAGATGCATTTCTCAGCTGATGATAACAAAAATTGGCACACGAGTTCTACTTTCCAAATTAAAAAAATATTGTCGTACAAAATATATTACTTCTCATTATTTTAAATTATATGAGGTGTTCAAAATTATCTAAGCAAACAAAGCTCTCAAAGATAGTATTCTGTCAGCCCTCTGGTTCCCATAGTACTATAGAATAATACCTACTTATTTACGTTATTTTTGTAAATACATACTTAGAATAGAGTTATAAGTGCCATATTTTTTTTTTACCTTTATCTATGTCATTCTATACCATTACATCTTGCGATTGCGTTCCATTCCACGCACAGTTGGCTTGTAATTCAGAGTCGGTATGTTTACACATTACAAACATGCAGTGCATAGTGCATAAGTGGACGTGCCGGCGTTTGTAATTCCACTGTTAGAATTCTCAGTTCTGGCATACACTGAGCTACAATCGTATCTACTCGAAGATCTGTATGTATTTCAGATTAAAGCCAGACTTTATGAATGATAGATTTTACTATTGAACAGATACTATTAATACCAATCAGATATTAATTTAAGACCTTTATTTGACTATTCAATTTCTGATGTATTTACAGGCACATGATATAACTGCTTTACGTCTCGGAGTGATGAACGTAAAGTAATCCGATGCCTATGATATCTGTTTTTTAAGGTAACCCTCAATATCTAGTGGTTTTTTTATTGCTTGATTGATTTTATTAATATAGCACAATAGATATAGGCTGATAGAGGGGAGTGAAAAAAAGGACATGTTGTGCCAACACCACATAAAGTGAGATAAGGGCAGGAAGGTGATGATGATGATGACAATAGCGAGAACACGCGTGACTTCGTGTGTGAAGTTATCTTTGTACAAAGTTAAACCTCCGTTATCCTCACCCTCCAATTCACATTTTTAGAGACTATTTATATTGAAATTGAGACCGAGACGAGATTGAACTTAGAATTTTGTAATGTCAAAATGGTGTCTAAAATGTCAGTTTCGAAGAATAACATTTGGAGATTGATGTTATTCCGTTACGAGAATCGGGCCGACATTTTTCAGTACCTACACCTCTACGCACCATGAATAATAAATACACCCTAAAAATTTCAAGTCTCTACGACTAGTGATTTAGGCTGTATGTTGCCTAACAGTCAGTCAGTCAGCCAGGACAAAGATTCTAATGATTAGTATAAATAAAGATAGACTAGCAAAACGCGCGCGACTTCGTCCGAGTGAAGTTATTTTCATACAATCTTCAAACCCCGCTGTACACGTTTAGGGTTTAATTTTAAAAATGCCTTTTTAGTACACTTTTACGCGCCGTAAGACAAATATACTCTGAAAATTTGAAGTCTCTACGACCAGTGGTTTAGGCTGTGCGTTGTCTATATCCCAGTCAGTCAGGAACAAGATTTTGATATAATAGATAGATAGATAGAATAATTGGTATAGATAGATAATAATGAATATTACGTTTGAGTTGGAATCGTTATCAGTGGGATACTGGTGCTTAGTGTACTAATTTCTAACTATAGACAATGTACAGCGTGCCTATTTTGAAGTAGTATGCCAAATGCAGATAGGATTTAGACATCATTTCTGGTTCAGTAATTCGTATAGTGATTACTGGTTGCAGCATGTTGGCTCGTATGCTTGTAATTGGAGTGGTAAGTATGGTTTGAACTATTTACAAGTACTGAAAATATCGACGCTAGCATTCAAGTTTTGAGTGGAACAAAGTTTTATTATTTGCAAAAATATAAGGACGCCGCATAATAATGTTTCAATAGCGGAACAAAAAATCTCCGTAAACCGTTTAAAAAATAACGCAATATTGCTAAGTGCCAATTTAAAATTGCCCAATTTCTCCGAATTTGGCCCGGCTGCCTCCTCAAGCGTCTTCACATAAAAGCACATTTAAAAACAATTTCAAGTACACAATAGGAGCCTAAGTAGGTATTTTTATCAGCAACCATTGAGACGGCCGGGGGAAATTTGCATTAAATCCATTTACTGTGAAGATTATAGGCTCGGAGTATAGTCTGCCCGGCGCCATGGTGTTATTCCTACTGTCGTATACACGTAGTATTAGATTTGCGTTATCATTGTCTTTAGATACGGCTTAGCATAACAATTGAGTCGAGTGGCTTTATTAGTTTTGTTTTAGATTATGATTAGCTTGCTACTTGTCTAGTATGATTGAATCTGAGAGTACAATTCTGGTTATTTTTATCTTCTCTAAACAAACTATAAATTCTGCCACTATAATCCTCCCATAATTATAAACATGATTTAAAATAAATTATATTTTAAATTTGTCCTGTCGTTTTTTTACTATAGGTAAGTACATTAAATAATATAAGCCTTGTTAAAATAAATATTGTGCTAGCACACTCTGACACTACGCTTTCTAGCACCAAACTAAGCAAAGCTTGTACCTTACTAGTTGGCTGATTGAATACGTATGTTTTTTTTTCTAAATACATTCCTAGAATAGAATATAACACTCAGACAAAGAACAAACACCTGTGTTCATCACACAAATATTTGTTCTCGGTGGGAATCGAACCCACTACCTACAGCGCGGAAAGCCGGGCTACTACGAACTAAACTGTCAAAATATAATCTTTATAACACTTTTTACATTTTTATTCATTAGGCAAAATCTGTTTTCTATTTAAAAATAATGCAAAACTTATTCCTTCTAATGAACTCATCAACAGCATTTATTTTATAAGTAAGTAGTTGTGAAATATTTTGTGTTTATTATTTATTGGTATCGCTTTAACTTATATTTCCTTCACAAGATCGAATAAACAGCTTGACGTCAGCCGTATTCTGTAAGCAAACGGTATCACGACGCACAATACGATGTCAACACAGATGAGTTTATAGTGAGTGCTCACGAGAATGTTTCACTTCCACAATATTGAATAAAACTTAACATGTATTAGATACGATGTGTATCATAAATAGCTCACAATGATATAGTTATTGCAGTTGATTTAAAACTTATATAAAATTTCAGGCACTATTGTTTAAGGTCGTGTTTCATTTATCATCAAACTGAAATTTGCGTGTAAATAATTAATATAACAGCAACCTTAATACTATATTTTAAATTGAAGACATTAAAGTTAATTTTACATTTAAAGCTGTAGCGAAGTGACGCAAGTCTGACATCGATTCGGATTATGCTATCGGTTGTCGACGTAAGTGGCTATGTACCCTCAAATAGGCACTTACGACACCGCAATGAGTTGCCTTGCACCCGACTATCTGTATGCCGCTATCGCTATTCGTGACTAGGTTTAGGTAGCTGAATGATTATTTATAGAATAAAGTAGGCAATTACAGTTCAATGTTCAATAACTTAGGTTCCAATTTTAAAAATTCAAATCTAATGATATGCAAATGATTTGGTGTATTAATTCCAAATTCAAATTTTCATATTTTTTAAAAGGCTAGCCATATGGAAATTTTGTTTACGTTCGAATTTTAAATAGATTGATGTGTATTTTTAAAAAAAGGTAGGTACGCAATATTATGTCTTACTGAATGTTTAGGTAGTTTGATTATGATCTGTGCCAATATTTTTTTAATATTACATAACCTATTGGCTTTCAGTTTTTAGGTTGGACCATACATATACATATATGTATATATATATGCCATGTATATCTGCCGCCAAGAAGCTTGCCGTGTTCCGGGTGTGAGGGCCGGTAAAACTATATGCACATGAGGCCTCACACCAATTTAAGGAGGTGGTATTCGCCAACGAGAGGTTTTCTCCGTGTAATTTCTCTTTGATGAGTGAGTATAAATGTCCAAAAAAAATATATATTGCTTATTAAAGACTAAATTTTAATTTGATCAATTGAAATAATTCTAACTATATTATTACTATATGAAAAAAATATCCAAAGTGAAGCAATTTTTATTTAAATTTGGTTATTTCTTCTAAACGGTATTGATTTTTAGTAATTTTTTTTCACACAAATATTTGTCAAAGTATTTATCACAAAGTGAACAATTGGCAGTTCGAACTAATAATTCATTAGGCTACAAATAATTATTTCTTGAATGCGATATGAAATGGAATGCGCGCGGGTCCCTGTGCGGGCGACGGGCGGCAGTGCAACTCAGTATGGACAGACTCCTCAGGCGAGTACCACCGCCTTAACTCAGATTGATGAACATGCAGTAGTGCATCGTAGGCATGATTTTAACAAACGTGACGATGCTTTGTTACAGGTGAGGGTAACCACCAACATCAGGTGGGCCATCTGCTTTTTCCTTTAGCAATAAATCCAAATTAGGCTTTTATACCCCGAATATAATGGTATCAGCTACTAAGGTAAACACTATAAAAACTAGTAAATAGCTACTTTCATGAACGCCTATAGATTTTAAAGAGCTTAGAAAATATATGACTATTCACAAAAATGTTTTCACTTTATCCTGAGCATAATTCCATTCCCAACAATCAAGAGACCTTTTTCCAGAAAAGCTCGCAGTAACATAAGACCCGTGCCGGTTACCATCAAATTCTATGCACATTGTCGGAAAGCAATTTTCACTCAATCCCCTCTCAACAAGTACAAACTTACGCCGCGCACGTGCGTCCGTATCAATAGTATAACAAATAGGCTGATATTTCGTCAGAAAGAACCTGAATCAAGTTTCAGTGCGAAAGCTTTTGTGTGTGGCAGGTGAAAAAGTGTTGTGCTTGATTTATTCGCGCCAGCGCTGCCTATCGCCGTATGATTGAATGTAGAACGTGTTTAACCATTGGCGCGGCGCAGGCTACCAATATGACAACTTAAATGCGTATACTTATGCAAAAAAAATGATGTTACATATTTGGATGTAGAGGTTTGATCGATTTGAATGAAACTTGGTATTAAATTGACTATTAGTGACTGGAAAAAGCTCTTAGTACTCCTTTATATACAAAAAAACTGTGTTTGCATGTTCAGATTTAGCGGCTTTATCGATTTGTATGAAACTTGGAATAAAATTTACAAGTGACTTAAAATAGCATACACTACTATTGGATGTAGGACGTTTATATACGTTTGGTGCGGCGCGGGTCACCAATATGGCAACTGAAATATGTATATCTTACCCTAGTATTCCTACTTATACAAAAAAGACATGCATATTATAGAGAAAAAAAGAAAGAAAGAAAACGACATTTAGCAAAACTCTTAGTGAAGATCTCGTCCAGGGAAATACTACCATCATTCCTATTTCTGCCACCAAGCAGCTTGCTGTATTCCAATTTGAAGGGTGTGTCGGTAAAATTATTCGGTATTTATTTTATCAACCGCGTGGCGGCCGCGCGGTCAAAACGCGTCTAAACACGGCCTGGCGGTAGCACAAGAACACTTGGGTATTATAAATAAAGATTTTGATACAATACGTTACTTGATTTTATTGCAAATGTTTTGTAGGTTTTGCCAAAATAGAAATACATAATCCCTATACAGACTTGCATAATCAAAACGCCCATGGAGCCTAAAGAATCACGATACTAAAGTTCACAGGCATAAACAAGAGGTTTTAAGAGCACGCACGCTGTCAATACCACGTTAGGGTGCCCTACCATGATCACCTTGGCTCAGTTAAATAAAGCTCGGGTCTTGGTCGTCTCGTCGGTGATTCATTTTTTTTTTATAGGGAACAGAAACTGTTCATTAAAAGTTCATTTAGCGCATATTTTGGATCGTAAAATTATTTTACACTATAACAACAAATACTAAAAAACACAATAAAATAAATATTTAAGGGCGGCTTTCATACAAGAAACGTGTTTTCTTTGCCGTTTTTATTATAGATGATGTGGTACGGAATGCTTCTTGCGCGAGTCTGACTCACACTTGGCCGGTTTTAATACATATTATAATATCAAAACTCAAGCCAAAAGGTATGATATTCAAAAATTTTTAGTAAAAACTCATAACTTTAGTACCATGGAAAAATGATTGTAAATGTATGAACTTGAATAAACTAATAATTCTTTGTTGACAGGCTGTTTAATAAGATACGTTGTGCGAGTACCTACATACTTCTGTAAAACCATACATTAGTTGTTGACGACCGATGTGGCGCGGCGGGCGATTGTCCGCCTGCGACGCAGGAGGTTGCGGGTTCGATTCCCGCCTTGGGATAAATGTTTGTACGATCTGCAAATATTTATTCCGGGTGTTCTGGATATTTTCTATGTATAATAAAAAATATCTATATATGTAATATAGAATTGTACTAAAAAAAAAAAAAAAGAAATTAATTTATTTCAGACAACACAAAAATCAATTTTAGGTCCATATTATGTTAGTCAAAACTTATTCTATGTTAGTATCAGTTTGAATATTAAAAAATAATAATAATTTCATTACAAAAAATTCACAAAAATAATAATCCAGTTATTGATGAAACTACTTCATCATTATCCGATTGCAGTGCTCGAGGAACGGGCTATCCCATTTATTGGACAATGCGTTCAGGATGGTGTTGGTACTGCCGTGCAGCCTGCATAGCACTGAGGCGACTTTCTTCCGCATGCATGCATGGAAGCCTTCCGTGCGCGCCTCCGCGAACATGCCGGACGCGCTGCAGAACCGCGGGAGCCCCAGCAGCATCCTGAACGCATTATTATACTGGACACGAAGGGTGTTCATCGCTTTTTGAGTATATGTGGTCCATAGGCTCCCTGTGTATAACGTCTGGCAATAAGCTTTATACAGGGTTATTTTTGCCTCCTTAGAATATCTGTGGAACCTACGAACCAACATATTAGCTCTTACAGCCAACGCCCTTCGCTCCCTCTCTATATCTAAAACAAATTATATTATATTTGCTGCAAAAAATAAAACTATAAAGAGCCATAATCCACTTAGCATTAACGGGGAAATAATTAACGAAGTCAAAAACGAAAAATATCTTGGATTGATACTTGATAGCCAACTGTCATGGAAACCGCACATAAATAAAATCCGCATGAAAATAACATCACTCACGGGTGCACTTCGTGGTATAGTACGATGTCTTCCAAAACAAGTACGTCTTACTATATATAATTCCCTAGTCAAATCCCATCTAGACTATCTGATAGAGGTTTGGGGGAGTGCGGCTAAATCTAATTTAAAACAATTACAAATCGCCCAAAATAAAGTTATTAAAAGACTATTTCATTACGACTATTTAACACATAATAAGAAAATTTACAAAGAAACGAAATTAATGAATATTACACAAATGTATAAATACAATACATGTATTTTGATACGAAAAATTCTAACTAGAGATATACATTCTAAAATAATATTTACAAAAAAAATCAATATACAGAACCGATTAACAAGACAGGCCAATAATATTACTCTATCTAAACCGAGGACGAACTACGGGAAAAATAATATAATGTTCGAAGGAGTTACATTTTATAATAAGCTTCCGAAAGACATCAAATCAGTAAATTCATTTATAACGTTTAAAAAATTACTAAAACAATATATTTTAAAGGATTTTTCACTATTAGACTAGAATACTCACTGTGACCAGAGCCTTATAAATAAAATGCTACATTGTATTATTCCGAACGCGCTAAACGTACGGAGTGCAGTTACTGTGCGTTAATCTATGGTAAACGCGCAGCGTACATTTTTCAAAACTACCCGCAAGGAATTGTATAAATTTCACTCTTAGAACTACGCTTGGTGGCAACAAGCTAATTACTAGGATATATTGTATTTTCTCTGTAAGTGAATTTGTAAATTCTTTTGAGAAAATAAATGATTAAACCTAAACCTAAAATCTAGTTCATCACTAAGATTGTCACTTACAATGTGACCTAAATATTTGAATTGGGTAACCCTCTTTAGCACAGATCAGAACATAACGGGTGGTACCACGATTAAGTATATCAGTCATCTAGTACCCATAACACAAGCTCTGCTTAGCTTGGGGCTAGATGATGCTGTGTGGATTGTCCAGCATTATTTATTTATTATTATTATTAGTGTTTCATCATGGTAGGCCCCAGACATTTCAAGCTATATTTGATGCAACAGGGACGTTCAGAACCTTTAGTAGTGAAGTTACAACCTCGCGTGTTCCAAAACTGGCTGCGAAGTTCGCGATATCACGCGTATGTTGTAGTACAAGCTTCAATACCCAAGTCTATACCTACCGCAAAAAATGGCGTATACTCGTAATATCCTGACGTACGTTCATGTGAAAACTTGAGCTTATTTATCAACAGTAATTTGTTCCTCAAGAACTTTAGGTTATTGGTCTAAATCAACATTTAGTTAAGTAAGTTATAGTAAGTAGCTGCAGTTCGAAAATATATTTGTGTAAAATACTAATAAAAAAGCAATTTTTTTTAAAATAAAACACATCTACACACCAACTCAAATATACCTTGAAAATGTTAAGTATTTACAATCAGCAGTTTAGGCTGTGCATTGTCTACGTGTCAGTCAACCAGTCAGGAAAAAGATTCAAATATTTGGTATAGGTATAGAAGGTAGATAATTGTAAACTTAAGAATCTATGTTTTAATAAAATAAAAGGTAACATTAAAATAATGCTATTAACAGTGCTATGCAGTTTAACATCAAATGAAATATCAATATCAACTTTGGTTGATATTGATATTTAATAAATTAAACCGATTTTTTTAATCAACAAATCCGTTCTGTAGATTCATTTTTGTTAAAGCCTTATGTGCATGTAAATGCACCGACACCTTAACCCTTCAAAATGGAACACAGCAAGCTGCTTGTCAGGAGAAATAGGCCTTTTTCTAGTACTCTATGAATTTGATTACTATTAAATCGCATTTTTGAATTGTATGTCCTGTTGTTCGATAGTTTGTGGTAAAGTTTGACGCAAGAGCTCGTACTATAAGTAAAAGGTACGTGTGTACGTCGACAGTCGATATTGACTTTGATAAACGAGCCTCCGAGTGTCGCCCTCAGAAGCCACGTCACATACTTTGGTGCATTGCAGTGTACATCTTACCCAACCCCTGTTTACACCCATTCGTGTAGTTTTTATGACTACTAACGGTGTATTACGCCCGACAAATCAAGACCTTTATTTGTTTGATACTAGCACGAAAGTATTATATTGTACGCAATCGTTTTTGACGGTGAGTTTTGATGGTCAGTTTTATTTCTGTTATCTGCGTTGGTTGGAATTGTTTATAGAGGATCCACGTGTTGGTGATACGAGATTGGACGTATTGATTTGGAAATATATATTTGTGGTATCGCGCGTGTATTGAGGAAATAACATCAAAAGAGTGGGATTTCTTTTATTGATAGTATCGTATTTTATTAGTTCTATATATAGTGTTTACCTATAAAATATATTTTGACAAACTCCACTGCTCAGTTGTTAGGAGCTCTGCCTTCTTCGTTGTAGCACACAATGTTTGCGTTCTGCAAACATTATGTGTGATGAACCTAGTAACTTACTCTCGGTCTGATGCTATATTATGTGTGTGATATATTGCAAATAGATACAAGTTATACAAGTATTCTATAAGTAATTTGGTTCTCATGGTACAAGCTCTGCTTACTTTTGGGACAAGGTGATGTTATGAGTAATGCCCACAAAGTTGTTGTTAAAATTTTATTATAGAAGCATGGCGTCTTACTAGAAGCAAAAACCTAAATCTAGATCTAGTAACTTTACTCTGAGAGACGTAAAATGTAGGCTGCACAAAGTATATCGAACTAGCTATCTATACCCTATACTACCTTACAAGCTATGCTTAGTTTGGGGCTAGATTTCTTGTTTCATCAGCAAGTGGTATAAAAAAAAAGATTATATCGTGTTAAATAGTCAACAATTTTTTTGTATAACGTTTATCGAATTATAAAGAGGTAAGATTTGATTGTTTGTATATATTTTCAAAAAATTAGGGATCCTTACTAAAGCCTGTGCAAAGCCAGGACGGACCGCTAGAAAATAATAAAAATGTTTATCTAAGGAACTATTACAGTTATGGTAGTGTTAGTTAAAGAAAAGCAAAACTGTATATTCCTTAGAACTAAATTTTTCTTAGAAATAAAATTCCAAAGCAGCTTTAATAGAAATCAAAATGCTACAGCTATTTCATTGTACCGTTTTATGTAGCAATTAGGTAAAGAAATATTGCAAAATGCATTGAACGTATAAAATATTCTATATCAAAAGCGTTTCAGTTTCCGTTAAGTAGCGTTAGACTTCCAACTGGGGCTTTCCAGCAACTAGCTGATAGTATTTGCATAATATCAAAACGGTCGATATACCTAACTCATTAGCCATTGATCGGCTTACGATCTCTACTCAAGGATAAAATTCTGGTTTTCCTTACATTATCGAGGTATACGCCGCGCCGCCGAGTTGATATTTTCAGTAAAATTATATTTTTGCTGTTTTTATTGGAAAAAGATGGATGATTGGATATTTGTAGGCTTAATTCAAAGATAAAAAACATTTATTCAGTAATACCTGCAGAGATCTTTTTGAAACATCTTAAAGCTTAAGATGTTTCCTTTCCACTAAGCCTAGAAGAACAGCCTAGAAACTTACGCCTTGGTTCCGAGCGTATTTGTATGTTCGTAATAAAGTTCCGATCTAGTGCCAATGCCAACCTCAATAACGCCGAGTTTTGCTTAGTTTGTAGCTATATTTACTATTCTTTATTTAATGAATTATTTGTACTTAAACATTGTTTAGTCTATATTTATATTATAAAGAGGAAATATTTGATTGATTGTTTGTTTGCATTGACTAAGCTCCGAAATTACTGAACCAATTTCAAAAATTCTTTCACCGTTGGAAAGCTACACTATTTTCAAGTGACATAGGCTGTACTATATTTAAAAAAAATAGGAATCCTTACTAAAACCCGTGCGAAGCGGGGCAGGTACCTCTGTATAAAACAGAGGTGTTTTAATTCAATCAAATAAGATTACTTCTTTACTAACAACTGTCAGTCACACAAGTAATTTAGATACCTTCTAAAACCAACCATCAAATTAAGCAAACAATAAACCAAGCAGTTCTATAAAAAATAATTAACAAATGAAACCCTTTCCAAGTTGCACCGAATGCTCTGCGGTATTACTCAGCAAATAACGGTAAGCGCTCGCATTATGTGAAACGTCAGCTATGTAGATACGTCAGCAATGTGAAAACGTCAGCTATTTGAGTACGTGGAGCTCATCAAGGTAATTGATTCGCTTTGGTTTTTCGTTAGAAACGGCCTGTGGTTTTTCAATGTAGCTGTCAGGAGAACTACTTTCTACAGTGTTTTGGCATGTTTATTATGGACGTTTGAAAGTATTTGCTAATAAGCTTCGTTTATATGCCAGCATTATTCATTTGCTATTTAATTATTACTGATTTAAGTTTTAAATTGTGTCAAAAAAGAGAATAAAGTTTATATTATTTGTTCATATTATGTAATTCATTTGTTTATTTCGTAATTATGACTCTTATAAATCTTGATGTGAGTGTGAATTTTTGAATTTTAAACCCGACCCCCGTTTTACGCAATGTTTAGCACATACGTTTGCATAATACCCATCGATATGAATTCGCCTAGCTCATTAACGTAATTGATCTGCTTTAGCTTTCCGCTAGTCCAGAATCAATCGCACGTCCGTCCATTGATTTGCATTAATTACCGTGCTGAATGTCACGTGTCTGTCAAACGATTATTTTGATAGACTACCCGCGTTTTGATTCTGGACGATTGACGATGATGGGTTCTGGGATTGTTTGTTTTTTGGGCGAGCTGGGCGGTTGGCAAATCGATAGCTAATATTTTAATACGAAACTGTTATATTAGCATACTTTGTATATTGACTCGTTAAAAAATAAGACCAATAAGTACACCTAGATATTTACTTGTAGACACAGCAGTGTATCAGTATATAGGCAGCAATGATATTTGAAGAAAAAAAAGGCTAACAGGTTATTATTAATCAGCCAACCTGAGCTTAGCGCATCATTCGTCATTCTTCCACTACCTATGCATATATGAGTCTAAGATGTGGGACAGAGACGCAGTGTGTCATTTTTTAACATGAATGTGATTAAAGACATCTATCTGCCTCTTTTTTAGTAGTAGGTATTCAGTTCACTTTTTATTAGCACACTGCAAATCCATTTACCGTAAATGAATCACGCGTAATGTGAAAATACGAAGAGATAACTAATATCACTATCTCGCAACAAACAACGCAAACAACAGAGGTTCTGTTTCAAAACATACAACTTTGACATCTGCCAAACCAGAACAAACACAATCCAGCGGAAGGCGGCGGTGTACACCCGACTTAAATCAAATAACTGTATTGCTTTTAGCTTTGTAAAGCTTCAAGTGCAATAGCGTCAGTGGCGGATGTTCCACCCCGTCTCAGGCTGTTGTCTATGATATTGCTCCACGCCCTTTACATGTTCTCCGAGTCTGAAGGTGGCGGAGGCACGCATCGTGTCGCGCGACTGCCACCCGCTTGCTTAACGCCGCCGCCATCGCCGCCGCCGCCGCCACTGCCACCGCCGAGCCTTGCCACGCTCCGCTCTCCAGAGATATCGCAAGCGTGACGCTCGACTTAACTGCTCCAGTTTATCCCTTTAATTGCCTTTTTTCTGGAAGCTCGCTTTAAAACCCACCCGCCGTATCTCCTCACGTCGCAATTACGGAGACGTCTTATGATAAATCTGCCGTAATTTGCATGAGATAGCATACGCTCTCAACTTTCACGCGAAGCTTTCTACTCTTGTCGTTTATTACGCTAGGGAACGTTTCCAAGAATAAGAATGAGTTAACTACTAGATACCGTTTATTTAGTTTGGTATAATTTTTTGTCATTCAATTTTTGTTACTTTTTATTTTGTATTCCCGCGAGTTACTTTAAGTTTTTGTGGGAGCCAATTTCTGGGGGAGACTTGCGAAATAACAATTTGGAGTCGGATGTCCTCATACAATTTCACCTCGCAGAAATAAGACGGTAGGAGGCAAACAAAACAGACGGCACAATCTCCGTGTTGCAACGTGGCGAATCGTAGAGCAACACCCCAAGGCTGCGCTTCAGAGTGTACGCCAATCTCGACATTTTTTCCTGTAGTTGCCGTGTGCCGAGTACCGTGTGCCAGCAGGGAGATATTGTGCCGTCAGCAGACGGCCTGCGGACTGCGACGCGCCGCTATTTGTCGAACGATGCGCCAAAACATAGCATCGAAATCGCACGTAAAAATTATTCCTCGCTAGATTGCTACTCTTCACTTTTTGGAGGTGAATTTACTCTGCAGGTTGAGAGTTTTATATTGTACGAGAGATTAAGCGGAGATTGTATTATCTTGTTGGCAAGCTTTTCAATGTCTTTTTAATTTCGGTTGGAAAGCTAAAGTTTCAAAAATGTTATCGTTGGAACCGCACTGTGATTTAGCAAATCAACTAATATACTTTTTCTTACATAGGCTTTGATTTTGATTTTTTTATATTTATAACCAAATAGCTAGATAGCAAAGATAAAAAATAAGAAGGAAATCAATTTGTTACATAGCAACACATCATTATATATAAACCCAAGGCTGGACGGGTTTATTCAAGCTATAAGAATGATGTAGACTTTTTAATTACGCCTCATGATGATAATGATTAATTAGGTATGTCATCTGACCAATGAGTGTTCTTTATTTCGTTTTCCATTTCATTGTTACCACTCAAGAATCTTTACAACAAACGCAAACGTAACCTGACTTAAACCTATCTTCAACAAAAAAGAAGTTGAAAAATCTATAGCTAGTAAACTTTATTAGTAAAGTAAGCATAAGCCTCTTGTTGTGCTTCTAAAGTTCAAATATATAGTAAATAAGCTTAACAAAACGGGTCAGACGAGCTTTAGTGATGAATAAAGCCAGTAAAATTAGTGACCTCGTCTTATCCAAGCTAAACTGGCCTAATAAATTGAAGGCATTATTATATTAAACACTTATATTAGTTACTATCCTACTTTAAGCAGATATTAATTATAGGACTATTGCATTTCACTATTTACACAAAAAGTCAAAACATGTGCCATCATAGCTAATATAACATTACGCTTTAAACTGTCGAAATCTCAAAAAATAAACAAAAAATACAATCGAACTAAAAGCAACCAAAAGGAATAAAGACTGAGAGAAATATTTATTCGGATACTTGACAAACCAAATGAGAATTTATATAAAAATAGGAGGGCTTAATGCTAAAGCATTTTCTACCAGCTAACACAAGTGGTGGTGTAGAAACGACTAAATAAATAAATGAATGAATGAACGAAATATTAAAATAATCAAGACGATTAGGTTTTCATGATTACAAAAGGTTTTTGGTCGGATATTTGATGCAAACGAGAGTTATACCAAACGCTTCTTTTTGCATGTTACTGATCCAAAATAAACGAATTTAAATATACTTGAGTTTGTTCACCAACTATTAGTCGAAAGTCCCACTTTTGTGATAAATTAGGTTACTTCCTTGAAACGAAGTTTCTTTTTTAGTTGTTCAAAAAATAAAGAGAAAATCTTTATTCCCGTGATAGTCGATAAACTTATTACAGAAGAAGTGTCCAATGATCGTTCGAGCGAGCGGGCGGGTTCTACAAATGAGAAGACTTCACTTTGCGCTAGCAGTAGGTAGGTACTCGAAGACGTGATTGTGTTATTACGTTTATTGTCACTGGTTCTTTTCTGGTCACTACGCTATTATTCGATCTATTGACTATTAATATAAGGATAAAACAGTGTGAAAAAAGATCTACTAAAAGTATTATTTTTTCGATGCTAATTCGTAAGTCTAAGCTGTGGTGGTCCCGACATGAAATAGGATCTCTCTATTGATCTCGTAAAAGGTTTTCAGTTCCAAGTTCCAACCTGTTCCAACCTGTGACCCCAATGAATATTGTGGACGATATAAACAAACCAAACAAAAATGTTTAATAAGTACGTTAAGCCGTAATACATTTTATACCTAATACCACCATAATATTCTTCTTCCGCCAAGCTGTCTGTGTTCTGGTTTGAAGGGTGCAGGTGCCCGTGAAATTACAGGCACATGAGGAATATGCCTCAGGTTGATGGACGCTGAGAAGTGCATCATAGGGTACGTTTCTAACGAGAGTGGCTTTCGAGGCAATGCTTTGTTATAAGTGATGGTAACCACTTAACATCATGTAGGCCATCTGTTTGTTCAATCAGCAAGTTGCATAAAAAAAGTACTTTCCTTTTACTTTGTTGATTTTAGTTTATTTTTGTGACACAAAAAAGTCTTATTAGCTCCATTATAGCAAGACTCCCTCAATTTTCTACCTCCATCCATAATTCAGTGTAAAACGAGTGTCAATAGCTTGTCCGTCGGGATCGTGGTCGTGGTTCTGATGAGCTGGTAAGTTGTTAGGTTGAAGTCATACTGCGCTCAAAAGCTTTTAAAATAAATTGGTTTACCACTAAAATGCGGTACCTACCCTAATTAAATATTGGCTGATGAGTTATTTACTTTTATAGAAATACTTTTAACTAAGAATATCTTTTGGCACTTTTATTACAGTCTCTATTTAAGGAAAGCACACTTCTTGTATTTATTAGAACTCTACTGCCTATCCAATATTGGATAGACACTGAACTTGTAAGTGGATAGTAAACCTTGAATTTTTAGAAAGAATAGTTTTGAGCCACGGCTTAGTAGAAATTATTTTTTGTATTTTACTTCCATTACTTGTGAAAATCCTCACATTTATTTGTGCGGTGAATGTAAATGTTAGCCCTATGTCTGTCTCAGAGTTATATTATACAACAAAAAAGCATAAAAGTATTTTAACATTAATTTGGTTCCCTTATTACAGGCTTTGCTTAAGTTACTTTCGAAATTTGTGTAAAATTTGAGTCCCATCTGGCTTTGCTTACTTTCAAAATAAATATTGTTGTGTTATATAATAATAATAATAACAAAAAAGTAAAAACAAGGGTTAATAACTAATAAATTATAACAAATAATAGTAATTTATCAGGTATATCTGGTTCCCTTCGTACAATCTTAGCTTAGTTTGCAAATAAAATGGCGTTGCGCAAAATATCCACCAATTTTTATTTATTTATAGTCCATAAATAAGAATAGTCCATAGATGCTTGGTTCTCACCCGCTTACTATACCCCAGCCTAATACGGACAACCCATCATGTGCTATGACACCCCATTAACCCAAGGCGGACCTGCGCTTGCTAGACTAACTAATATGTTTCAAGTCATACAAGTATATACCTTATAGGAACCTCATAATAGCTTTGTCCTTACTGGCAGGTTGTGTAGGTTGTGCATCGTGTGCTGGTCGCTCTATATTGCTAATGTTTAATCAACGAAACATCATACTGCCTTACATGCCATCATCTTACAATATTGTTTTTAAAAGCATGAAGTGTTCTATTAGGCGGTCATTTTATTATATGACTTGTAAAGAACATGCAGATGACCTGACGTTAAGTGGTAACTATCACTAGCATTGCCTCGCAGGTGCTGTTCGTAAACGTGCCCTACGATGCACCTGTTTATGTCAACCTCAGGCATATGCTAAGCTTCATGTGCTTGTAACTTTACCGATTATGAAATACAAATAACTTTATTTAAATTATTGAGTAAAATTATTTTGTACAAAGATTATGCAAGATAACAGTATCACCAAGCCATTCGTTTTTTTGGCTTGGTTGCATAAAATTAGTGGTTAAGTTCACCTAGTTTTATAACGTTCTAAAGTGATCTTTAGGGCTGCTTCTATCTCAAAGAGTCATCTAAGCTACAAAAACAAAATAATATCCTGTCGTTCGTCCTCGTCACGCTGCCAATTTAAGTATTAATAAAATGACAAAACATGACCGCCAGTAGCCGTCATCCATCACACCGACACGTCAAGTGCTGGTAGAGCGATTAAAAAACTGTACCTCACCGATGTACCGGGTATCCCACATAAAACGGTATTTCGGGACACACTCACCCCTGTAAATGTTCTAGACAAGGGTGAGATTAAATATTAAATTCGCGGTTAGGAATTTCGGGTTGAAAAGTAACAGCGGCGGGCATGCGCAAAGCCGCACTGATCCTTGACCGTTCCCAAATCCAGTTTACAGCGTTAAATTTGGAATAAAAACAAAGGTGAGTAATTTTTTATCAGCTTCTAAATAGCGGAAGCTGGCCGGATGCGGTCAGAGGTTCTGAAACAGCGAGATACGGCACACATATTTTATTTAGCAGTAGTGAGCTCCCAGTGAAGGGCTCGTCCGAGGAAATGCTACCGCATTGCCAATTTCTGCCGCCAAGCTGCTTGCTGTCCTTAAAGGTGTGGGTGCCAGTGAAATTAAAGGCACGAAGCATCGAAGGGCACGTTCTTAAGCAATGTGATCTGTGATGCAATACTTTGTTATAAGGTGATGGTTACCACTTAACGTTAGGTAGATTATCTGCTACAAAAAAACATATTAATGAAATAAGTTTCCGTGGTTAAAAGACAATTGATAACGAAAAACGACACGAACACGCCGACAGGGGTCTCTGGAAATTTGTAGTGAATAATCCAAGTAGATGACTAAGTTTGAAAGGGCGTCGTGTGCGCGCGCGATAACGGAACTAATGATTGATATATTCGTACGTCTACGTTCAAACTAATGACAGGGTGAAGCGGGTTTACTTCCAAGTTATTAATTAATATTGTTGTTATTTGAATGGTGATTACGTCCCCAGAATAATGGAGACATCAGAAAGTTTTAGATTTTGATCGCTTCATCTAAAATTACCCGAGATAATTAAAACGTTAAGTGCTCTGAAAATTACTTTTCGTACTACTAATGTTCTACGTGTAGAAATCATCATGATCACCATCATCAATAGCCTGTAGAAGTCTACTGCTGGACATAGACCTCCCCATACGAAGAACGATTTTAAGCCTTTTCCATCTACCGATTTCTTAATCTCATTAGTTCATCGGGTAGGAAGGTATCCTACGCTTCATTTTTCGGTTCGTGATCGCTATTTGAGAACCTTCCCCAGCGGTTGTTGGGTAGAAATAAATTTAATAAAATAATATTTAAACTGCTTTCTCTTTTGTTTACTATTTGAAAACTTAAAGCTAATCTAACTGACAAATCATTTTCAAAAGAACCATTATGAATCTGGATAATGAATATCGCAGTTCTTATTTTCATAACATTTAATCTTTAAAAACTCTTACTCATTGCAAGCTATCGTCTATTGTTATCTGTGATCGAAATAATTGGCTTTCTAAAAAGCTATTTATGGACTCCAAAGTATAGTATATTTTTAAAGTACTTTTTAACAGTATAGAAAATGTATAAACGCATTAAAATCTATTAAATATCTGATTACTATAACACAAGCATTGCTCAGTTTAGCGTATAAAATGTCCAACAATATTTATTTATTTCATACATGTTTAAAAACATTTTTCGCAATGCGTAAACATATTTTGTACAAGGACACACACCGACGAATTCCACGCGAGTTATTTGTTTACCGTCAAACTTTTAATTTCTCTGAAGTATTCGTCATAAAAGGAACGCTTAAAATAATGGCCAAAGTATCAAAGTAATTGTTGACATGAAGTATGTTCGAAAATTCATAAAATATACGAAGTAAAGTCGAACTATGGAGGTCTTAACATGATTAAATGCAATTTCTTTACAAAGTATTCTCGTTGTACGTGAAACTTTGCTTTGGGAGGCTTGCTGTTTTCAAATAGGTGCTTAAAGTACGGAAATGTATTTTAAAATAAAAACCTATAGTACCAAGATCTGTGAAAGTATCTACCGTGTGGAAAAAAGCTAAATGAAACTTAGCGTCTGTAAAGAATGGAGAATAAGGTGATGATAGTAATAGCTGGGGTAACCGGCAATGGGTGAGGTGAGCCGTATGGTAATGTTATAATCAGAAAAGAGGAAACCAAGATAACCGACATAGCCATCAAAATCAACAAGTTACAGTGACGATGCGCTGGCCATATAGCTCTTAGAAAGAAAAACCGCTAGAAAATAAAGGTTTTTGAAGGGCATCCATGAACTGGAACTTTGACGTCGTATTAGAGCGAGTGTAGGATGCCCTACTTCTTTGTCTACCAACGATATTGTAAAGATCGCGGGATCTATTGATGCAAAGAGCTCAAAATCATTCTTCCTAGAGATGGCCATGTCTTGTATTGGATTTACTCGGGTTCATGATGAGTTGAGATGTTACATTTCCGACGTCACTCACAGAGATAACTACTAAAAGAAATAAAGATGTTCAAATAGCAACCACGAACCAGAAGACGAAGTTTAAGACGCCTTACTACCGACACATTGTCAAAACTACTGGAAGTCGGTGAAAGGAAAAGCAAAGTTCATCCTTCCTGAAAACGTAAAACAGAGATCTTTGTCCACCATTGGTCAGATAAAATAGATCAAGGTTTATATCTGGCTATATCAATATGTCGGTCGATGCAGAAGTAACCTAAGCAGATGGGAAAAGATCGCTGTAAACAAACGCATTGCCAGTGTAGTGGCCAACTGGAACATGATGTTCGCGTGTCCATCGTGTCCTACTTCCTGTACAGCTAGTGATCTCAAAGTGGCTTTAAAATTGAAAAGGTTATTACAACGACAAAGAAGAACAGGTCCAATCTATGACAGCTACAAAGTACGGCTCCAAACGTTTATAAGTAGTTGAACCCAAGCACCGTCAAACCGCAAGTTCACAACGTCACGCCATCGCCAAACTTACCTAGCGTGATACATTTTACTTCCTTTGTAAATTCAGATAGGTAATGGCTGGTAAACTAGACACTTAACAAACTCTTTTCGCTTAAAAAATACCGGGAAGATAAATAGCCTGGATATTTTTTTGTTAAAACATTTGATAAGAGAAGTTCAGGTGGCATTCAATTCCTGCACGGCATTTATATTTATTTTAGTATAAACAAGTAATATATACCAATCTGTTAGTAATACTAAGAATCGTAGCTAAGTTGGATAAGCCTTCATCTCATTGATTAATGTTTCTGTGGCAGTTTTCACTGACTAATAATATTAATAATAATGAATTGGTAGTTTATCTGATGATGAAACTATAACCAGTAACCAATAAGTATAACTAAAGGTATTGGAACTAGGTAGAGGTAGATAAAGTATTCGTAGCAATCTGTAGCGGCACGTAGCAGCTCGTGGAGATATCTGGTACGCACAAGTTGGTTCGACAGCTGGTATAAATGTTTTTGTTAACTATATCTCAACTTGGGTTTAGCAATCGAAGTGTAATGAGAGCCAGTGAAAGAAAGAAAGAAAACAAGTTAGCAAATGGAAAATTATCAGCAGTATTTCTTCATCATCGTTTTAAAATGTATGGTAAAATTTTCAGAATATATGTATATTGATTTTTACCAACAAATTTCGGCGAAAAATAAGGATTTAAATAATATATCAGCAGAGGCTACGTGATTAAGGTGAGCGCACAAGTGATGGCACAGATGCAGGGTGACTTATACCGGGACGGAGCTCATAACTACCGTCCAGCAGCGCATAAGTCCAGTGACCACAGCGCCGGCCGGCTTACATCATTCACTGTTGTATTTAACGCGGATATTTCATGTTGAATTAGTAATAACACGGCATCTGTCGGGCTACATTTTAGACGGTGAATTACGGAAGGGAATGTTTTGAATGCGTTCTGGGAGTTTTGGTTTTAGATTGTTGGAATAATTGTGTGGTATGATTGGCATGATTCTGTTAATAATTTCTGAGGATTTGTATAAAGAATTTTTAATCGCTTTCTGTATAATGGACTTCTTTATTATGTACTAACTACCACACGCGGTTTCACTCTCGTGACGGTAATTTTGCTGACATCTATATTTAGATACATTGTTGGTTTCGTTGAACGAAAGCTTTCTAAGTGATGAATAATATTTATTCCAAGTTTCATGTGACATTACATTAATATTTGGCTGTTTGTGACAAAAGAAAAACAAATATTAACTATTATAGCAGTTTTTTACCAATGGCTAATAACAACTATTGAATAAAATATAATATAATGACTGTCTATTATTGCAATCATTTGCACTTTTTTATCTTTTTTATAAATACAACTAGTACCCAGCACAAGACAATGTTGTTATACCTATAATGTAAATAATCTAACTTATAGTCTTGTTTTGTATAATTACACATACAGCTGTATCAAGAATACGTATTTACTATGAATTGGAAATAAATATTACTATATTATTATAAGAACATTTCAATAGTAAAGATAGCATGTGTTTACATAAAATGAAAATAACCGATTCCGTGAATTGCTTCCGTCTAACAATCGCCGGCGATTTCATTAAGCCACCCTAAATAGTTATAAAGAACTTTGTTATTCGGCTGTCAGTCAGCTTTTAAAAGCCCGACAACAAAGTTAAAACGAAGTAATTAAAAAAGAAAACACAAAATACTTACAAAGTCGGAAGCTCGGCTCTCTTCACTTAAATTACTTGCGATTACACCGACAAAACGTTTTAATGAAACACGTTAAATCGCGCCAAGTGGGCCCGCCACGCTACCGCTCGCCATAGTTCGGCAACTCACAAACTTCAGCACTTACTGCGGGTGGTACGTAGTTTTTCCTCAAATATCTTAGCCGTAAAGAGAGTTGGAACTACTTCTGCAAGTCCATTAAAGAGTATAAACTCACGGAGCGGTGATTACAAATGCAGCCGATTTAGGCTCTCGTTATAACACCGATTAAGGTTATTTTAGTTGAAATCATCTGCGCTCTTCAGCAAACAGCTCTTACAGACTGCTATATTATTTAAATAGTAAATTTACGCGGGACTTTATCCACGTGAAGTGGTTTTCATGCCAATCCCAGATGTACTCGTTTAATGGCTGAATATCGTTTTTTTCCTAATACCATCTTTACGCACCAAGACAAATAAATATTAAAGGTTTCAAGTCTCTACGACTAGTGGTTTAGGCTTTGCGGTATATATAATTATATATGTCAGACAGTAAAAATAATTTATTCTTAAGGGTACTAATAAATTGGTACATAATAGAAAATATAACTGGTTAGAGTGGTTAGGTTAGGTTAGTGTGTAAAAAAGTAATTTTTGAATTGCTTACGTTGTTTGGTATTGTTGAGCCAAAATAGAGAATAATAATAGGATGCAAGATTCAAAACTTTTCCAAATTATTTAATTTTAACAAACTCATGAGAAAATTACTCTAATGTAAAGCCTCAAAACAGCTTTGGTCTAGCTTGCTATCAGAATAACTAGTTAGGTACGTCTGTTCTAGGAAAATGTGATATCCAATTACGGGCAAAATTCACCCATGCAAGGTAATATTAAATGTGGAGTCAGTGCAACTTACGAACTAACTATTGTATAATCTTGAGCTCGTATAAATATGTAAGCGAAGGAAACAGTGACTTCTGCGTTCCGCCCGCGTCGCTACGGAAACCACGTCAATTAACTTGGCCGCGATGACATATTAGCCTTTGTTCCTTGCTCCATACCACCGGTATTTACTTGCAAGAAACCCAATGCGTAGTAGGAGAGAGTCTGTGCAATGCGTTTCCGGGATGTCTAGATTGTTGGTGATGCGGTTTTCGAAACTAATTCTAAACGCTAGTTTGTTAAAGTTTATATTGAGACAAGTAAGATTATCACTAATCAATCTTTGTACATGTCTGATATTGTTTAAAGCTTGGAATGAGGCGACCGCAATTGATTTTGAAGAGGGTTACAAAGCCCAGAGTTTTTACTTGAAGAAACAAAGTGACAGTTTAATTTGATTTTAAAGGAAGTGCTTACAACAACTTGCTGTTTTGAGACGAGAAAATTAGTTTAAAAAAGAGAGGAATATTACTGTTGAAAAAACTTAATAAGTTTGTTAGATAGATTAATATTTCCGAGTGACAAAATTAATATCTGTTGGTGTCATCTGCCAGTTACCGGACAGTTGAACAGCCCAGAATCAATTCGAAATTAAATAGATTCTATGAGAATATAAAAAGTTTAGTGACTGTCAATGTCAAACAAAGAAGATGAAAAAAGTTTTTTCTTTCAATACCATTTTCTTTCACCGTTCCTTTTTGCTGTCTCTAAAACTTTCCAAAATAAGAGGTTTTCGAGAGAATCTCAATTATCGATAAAGGCGATATTAAAAATTCGTTTGTTTTGTTCTTAGCTTGCGCTTGGAAGGCGGTGTCCCCTTTTTCCCATTGTTTGCGGAAAGGAAAGCAGAAACGACGGCAAATGATAATCAGAAATTTGAATTTCGCCCCCGCAAGTAGGTACTGACAAAATCATCTGATTTCGTGCGTCGTTTGTTTATCATAGCAATTAATTAGGCGAACAAAAAAACATTATTACCTCTCCAGAAAGTTGTTTGTGTCAGCGAAGAATTTCGTGCGACTTATTGTAAACTCCCAATTTTATTTCTTTGATTTATACTCTAACTTATTTTCGTCGGTAGAGGTACCGTTTCGTTCGCGCTATCGCTATCGGAAAATCTTTGTGGTACGCCAAAATTAACATACATACATAGTTGCCGTTTGTTAGCACAGTGATGAAGGAACATGGTCTAAATTTATTCGTGAGCATTACAGTGTAACGTGTAGGTACGAGGCGGTGCTCCCTTAATGTATTCATGTAATTCGCATAGCCGGCATCCCCTTTGACCGGCCACGCAACACCGCACTGCCAGCCCGGATAGAGTAATATAACGTGATGTTTTAAAACCATCCATCACGTTTAATGTCCATATAAAAAGAAGGAGGTAGCGTGCTGACTCTATCCACAGATTTTTTGTGATATTCGGACGCTATAGTTTGAAAATTTATAACATCATTCCTGTTAGCAAGTCGAGCCGTTGCAAAACACCTATCCGAAGTCATAACTTGTACCGTTGACGCAAAGTTTAAATTTAATCCTGTTAAAGAAACAAAGGGGATCCACTTGTTGCGAGGCACTCTATTCTCAAGTTTATAGGATGTTAGCATCTAGCTAAATAGCGAGCTCATCGACTTTCTCATTTTCACCTCACGAAATTCTCTTGCGTCCGTTTAGCTGAGCTAAAATTATCAATTGTGTACACTCTAGTATTCAGCAGTGCAAATACAAAAGCAAGAGGTTTCCAACTTGTCTGAGCTGAGTTAAATAAAACCTCAAGTATCAGCTACTTGAATGTAAAAACGTTGGATGCGGCTGAGCCGGGGTGAGTCTGACGCCAATTTACATTAAATGCGGCTTGCACCCTCCAATGATAACTTACACTCCACCACGAAACTAGTGTGTAGTTGAGACCTTTATATTTAAAGCTAAGTTGAAATGCGAATTGCGCAAAGCCTACAGCGATAGATAAATATTGAAAGTTTATAAAATGTAGGTTTTATTTCTCAAACTGTACATAATAAATAAACTCTAGTCTCTGTATAATGCCCGGTTTCAGTACTCTACGAGTATCTGTAAGTAATGCTCGACTCTTACTACTGTAAGATGAGACTACTAACGGATAGAGTATAGGAACATAATTTGCTAAATTCAAAACTGTGCCACGGCAACACTGTATCATAAGTGTAAGTATCCTGTAAAATTTATAGTTGACGAGACAAGTCATACATAACCATGAATGATTTCTTCAAACTCAACATCTCAACCCCTTGTTTCTTGTTCAATAAATCTCAACATTGTTATTTAAAATCAAAAAGGGAGTAAAAAGGAAATGAGCTAAACAACCCGTTGCAATTCAATCAAAGTAGTATCTTGTTAAAGGCCGTCCTTTAGGGCCCGGGATCACAGCGCGCATACTAAATTATCAGCCCTTAGTTATTTATGCATCATGAGCCAACATCTTAATAGCGGGCGAGACTTATGTACAGCCTAAAATAATATTTTGAGTAAATGTTTGGAAATAAACAAATGGCACCAGGGTTATTTTACACTATAAGTGCCGTAACTTTGCCATGTTGCCCATTTTGTGGCCGTCCGCCGTCAGAATGAGTTTATTATAAAGGTTTAATTTTCAATTTAAGTGGAACCGCGACGTGATGGAGTGTTTGTAGCTTACCTTTGGGTGTGTTCTTCTGGGGAAGGCCACTTTGGGATCAATCTGAAACAAACATTTCGTAAATTAAAACATGGGTGACTACATCATATAGAGCAAGTTCATTTATAAGTTAGTCATTTACATGAAATGCTCGGGAAAATGTTACAGTATTTGTTCAAATCATGGAAAACATTTATATTAAGAGAAGCCTCCAAAAACTTCATCGCACACTAACACAATTACAGCTCGTTAGCCTTCCGGTGCTTGAACAAAAAGATAAATGGTTTCGCCTCACGAAAAATAAAAAGAATCACTCAGACGCGTCGACCTCAACTAATCATGGACGGACCGCACATCCATGTAAGTGGGCACGATAAATTCACATCGCCTGTACGGCTGCAGTGTCCAAACCTAAAATCCCGGCTGCAAAAAACCATCGGACTGAAAATCCTGCGCCGCGGTCCTGTCACTCGATTTCGCCTCTCGTCTTTTTCATGTAACCGAGCTCTACTATTTCATACGTGGCACTGTTTAAGCCCTCAGATTTTCTCCCGGCAGCGAGCGGTCGCTCCTACTTTTTGTTCCTATCTGCGACGCGCTGGTGACCGCTATAAACGCAAAATATAAACCCAAAGAACTTACCTTTGACATTTTAGAGGTAAAATGTTTCATTTCAACTCGTAGTGACCGTTTTGTCAAACTGGTTTTTGTATTCAGCGGTGATATTTTAGTGTTTTTAGTGCATAAATTAGGTGGCTTAGTTGGAAAATTTATAAAACCCAGAAAACGAACAAGATAAAGATTATGAAGAGGCACTAAAAACAATAAGTAAAGGTTTCAAAACATCCGCAAAATTATCAAATTCAATGTTTAGTAATTTTTTTTTTTTTTTAAACGCAGATTTTATTTTAATGCCTAGTTTTTCAAGCCCTTTTAAATTATGTAAATACTTATTTTGTTCTAGTGAAATTGGGCGTGACTTCACTCACATGAAGTTATTTTCATGGAAACTTCAAGCCCCGCTGAACTTCGGGAATTCCTTTTAGTAATAATATTACTTCTACATATCAATCCAAGTTTAACCTTAAAATATCAAGTATCTATGCCTAACCGTTAAAGCTGTGCACTGTTACAGTCAGTCAGATTGAATATTTTTATGATATTTATAAAGTTTAAGCTAACATCAATATAATTTTTTCAGACGCAGGCAACCCTGACCAAGTAATTACACGGAAAAAGCGTGGAAGAATAATTTAAAAGATTTCGCCCAGGAGGACTGCATTATTACAATATCACGGAAACGGTTTTACGGCGCCATTCATACATTGTTAATTATTTAATTATCTTCACAGTCCCATAGAATAAGGCAGTTGCAGAAACTCCAGGTAAGATTTAATTGAGTTTATAGCGGAAGAATTGAAAATAATGGAATTAAATTTATATGCCTGTGAATTTATGAGTAAAATGAAACTCGTGCAAAAAAGTAAGAAGTTTTATAACATTACGTTATTAAACATTTTTGTCTCGTAATTCGTCGTTCGTCGTCGTTTACTGAGGATCGAGAGCAGTTTATGAAACAAGGACTCGACTACGTTATTCCCAAACTGTTTTGACGCTTATAAAAGTAATTTTTAATTACAATATAGAGTGCGCCGTAAAAAGTCTTTACGGGTGGAGTGAGGCGCGACAGATATTAGGTATATTTTGTAATCAAATTAAAGTATACCTACCTACTTAGGGTAAAGTAGGTAGGGTTTTTGAGCTATTTAGTTTATACTAAATAGCTCAAAAACATAATCTGATCCACGTCAAGGCCTTGTAGCCTTTTTTTATGTCATTGTAATATGCAAGACTATAATCTATACCAATTAGCGATTTTACTAGCGATAAGACTGCCCATTGTGCATATATTTATTGGTTTTTGCAAGTTTTTCTTTTTGTTATTTTGTAAGGTGTGCAATAAGCATTTATTCATTAATTCATTCAATTATAAAAATCTTTGTCCTGATCGACTGACTGACATATAGACAACGCACAGCCTAAACCAGTGGTCGTAAAGCCCTGTCTTTACAACAGGAGTTTTTTTAAGATAAAGAAAGAGTTTTATTGCTTGAAAATTATGTTTTAATACAAACAAACAGGGTTAAAACGCTCAGCATAGAACCTGATTACACTAGCAAACACCGGTATTTCACAACACAAATTAGGTTTACCCTATCGATCAAAACTGGTCTCACAGCTCAGTAAATAGTAGCTTTGCCTTCTGTGTTGTATGTTGTGGGTTTGATCCCCACCGAAGGTAAAAACATTTGAGTGATGAAAATAAACGTTTGTTCTCTATCCGGGTGTTATATAATATTTTAAGTACGTAGTTACAAAAAAAAATTATAGAAGTATTCTATCAATCATCTGGTTCTCAAGGAACAAGCTATTCTTAGCTTGCGGCTAGACGATGTTGTTAAAAATATTCATAAATCATTTGACAAGATATCGCTTTTGTATTATCGTAAAAAATAAAGGCAACTGTCTTCTAATTTCAATTTCCTTAAAGTTTTGCTAAACTTAACCATATGCACAACACGCAAGTAATTTACAAACAGTGTAATATGGCCACGAAAGTATTCAGAGCAAGCAGAAAAATCATAAAATCGCAGATGTTGGCGTTAAAGCAATTAAGCGGCTCGATGATAAATTTTAACGAGTTATTTTAATGGAGGCGATCCCAGTCAGTGGCTAGCCGGCAGCTTGCTCGATAGAAAAATAAAACCAAACTCAAAAAGCCTTTTTATGCGTAACTTTTTGATTTTAATCCCGAACGTTTAAGGGTAATCATTTTTTTGCATTGATATTTTTGAGTAGTAAGTTTATTGCAGGGTTATTGTAAGTTTGATGAATATTTTCTTGCGTTTTCTCGTGATATCTAGTTTTTCAACATGAAGAGTTTCCTTTTTTGTGTAAGTGTTATTTTCACGTCTAAGGGGAGTAGTCAGAAGTCCAAATTATTATATTATTATTTTATACATTTAGTACATACCCACATTTTGCAGTAGTTATTATTAAATACGTGACAAGTTGCAAACCCATCGCCGCTGCTAGAATACTAACTGGTTTCTTCACAATGTTTTCCTTCAGCGTTTTATGAGTACTGGCATTGTACACATACATTTTTCGACGACGATCTTAGGATCAATAGGCGGGGTTACTACCACTAGGCCACTGCTGCTCTAAAGCTCTTCTTAATCTGTTTTGCTTTACTTAAAACCAAGACTTACAATAAATAAATATCTATACCATAAATATCTATACAATAGTATACCAGACAACGCACAGTCACTTGTCGTAGAGTTGGAATTTTCAGGGTATATTCATTATAGAGGTGTAAGGAAAAGAAAGGAATTCCCAAAACTCAATATCTAATCGGGTACATCAGAGCTTAAAAAAATATTTGCAGATCGTACAAACAAGGTGGGAATCAAACCCGCAACCTCCTTCCAACCAAGAACGTCGCAGGCGGACATTTGCCCGCCGCGCCACATCGGTCGTCCGAGCTTTTAAAAACATGTTTAAAGCAAGAAAAATCTATGTATAAAATATCACAGTTTATCAACCGCTATTTAGTAATTCCATAAATTATACAGCTGCCACAAAAAATTAAAAAGAAAACGTCGAATATGAATGTAACTTTTTTGATGTGGAGCCATTTGCGTGATTACAATCGACGCACTGGCGCACCCTAGCCTCCCCAACTTCCCTTACGATAAAGATTGACATCGGAACTTCTACTTACAAATTATCCTAACTCCATGTTCCATCTCAATGAAACTTCGACTCTATTCCATGTTATATAGAAATCAAGATCGTTTGCGGTTCTGATATTTTTGGCGTGTCATCGCAAGAAAAGATAGTCGGCGAAGCGCATTAGTTGGGTATCACTACAGTAAAGAGCATGTTAGGTTTATGTACTCACTGCTCGATGTAGTCGATTATGTTAAATTTTATATTGAACAAACAGTTTGTGATACCGATGTTTGTGATTTTATATGTAAAGTACGCTATTTAAGTTTTTTTAGTACTATTTAGACGCAAAAACGAGATTATTGAAAGAAAACTGATATACTCGTACATGTACTAGTGTGAAATTATTTTAATGTAAACTTTAACCTCCACTGCTCCTATTTAAGGGGTTGAGTTTCTGATATTCCTTTCTTAGTGCATCTGTTCTGATTAAAACAAATATACCTTAAAAATTTTAAGTCTCTACAACCAGTAGTTTAGGCTGTGCGTATTAGGCTATAATATATATATCAGTCAGTCAGAACAAATATTTTAATAATTGGTATTTATAGATTACTTTGTTGTAAAACTTATCTTATTCTGAAAACGAAAAGCAGGTCCCAGTGAATGAATTAAGATACCGAGATAGATTCAAATAGAAGTATTAAGCGTGTCAGTAGATCTCGATAATTAAGAAGCGTCACACGTCTCCATCGAGCCAAGGACAAGAAAGTTTAATGACGTGCACTCAGTGCAAGCGGTAACTGAATTTATTTACGTGCAGACACGTAAGTGTCGCCCCCTGGCGTTAAGTGGGGACCGCATCATTTGCTGTTCAGTCAGCAACGCGCACTCTAACTCCTCCTAATTGGAACGAATTTGGCTGCAGGTGCAACACTCGACTTGGCTCAAGATTAGGGCGAGCAATTGCGACTGTATTATTGTACCGTTTGCACTGAAATATTCGATGTGCAACGCGCGACTTGTGGCTCACAGCGACTGCCACCGTCATCCATGCTCGACAACTTAAATTAAATTAAGAACAATATTTACCCTCGCAGCCGAGATAAATGATATTGCACACTTAAGCCCAAGTTAATGTTTAGTGACGAGTTATGTACCCACATTCTTAGAGTAAGCCGGCGAACGCGGCTGCTACAGCAAACGGCGAGAACCGAACACCTCAGCGGGATTCTTAACGAGGCGCTCCGAGCAGACAAATAGCTCTGCATTCTTGTTATTTTAATTGATACAGCTTACTCATTGTACGGAAAATGCAAACGAGTTGTCGCGATCGAAAAGCACTTGACACGGATTGTTTATAAAATAGGTTTGCTTTAACGTTCGGCGAGACAAGCAGTAATGAAACCCGGGCTCGGAAACTCGACAAACGTCATTACTGGGCCACGCATAAATATGCAAGGCAGGTAACGCACATTTTCATGCGACGTCGCAAGAATTTTATCGCTCGTTTAATTCTGTAAGAAAAAAAAATGAGGTTCTTTTTGGTGTAACGTGAGACAGGCGGCCGCGTGGGAACCGACATGCTGCCGGATCGCACCTAAGTGCAGCCGAAATATTTTATTCTGGTATTGCTTTCAGTTAAACGCTGTGTAGGAAAGTGTAAGGACGTAATCTTATCCATCACAGGCCTTGTTCGTTGCGCGCTAATGTGGGTGCCCTGTGAGAGACGCACCATAAACGTGTGTTGTATTCATCGTCCCTTTTCCCCCGTTGTACACGTCCGCTTCAATTGCCTGGGACCTTTACGGCATAGTTCTCTTTCTTAATGTCCTTGTTAATTTTGCTTTCATTCCTTTAAGTGTTACCAACGTTTAACGTTTTCAAGGAAAGCGAGCCTTTTTTGAATTAGAAAATAATAAAAATACTTGAAAACGGAGAATGGAGTATTTGACTAATATCCCTACTTATACTTGAAAAGTGACTTGGTTATTTGTCAAGCTGCAAACTGGCTTACTATCGACAGGTCAGAATTAAGGTGGGAGCTTAGAATAAGCTGTTCGCCTTTAATGCCACTAGATAGTGACCCTCGCTTTGGTAAAAGCTAGTGAGAAACATTCGCTTTAAGGCTTCCCCACACGCTTCCCCACACATTGCGTTTTTGTGTTCAATACATTTTGTGTTAAATACATTTTGTATTAGACTCGTGTAGAGTATAAAATGTGTTATGTAAAAGTTATAATAATTATATGCGTCAGTGATTATAAAACACATAAACATATATTGTGATTTCGAATATAGATAAACTTGCCTCAGTTAAGAAAAAATATAATCCTAATGCAAAGTAATATTCATTAATTTATTATATTTATTGCATGTTAGTGCAATTTTGAAAGTGTTTTGAGAACGCTTCCGATTGGCACTGATCTGGATCAGTTGAGCTACCTTTAGATCGTTTGCAACGGTCTGTAGATAGCTGTTTTATAATTAAATAATTATGTTCTATGTGGTAGTATCTAACGTACCTAACTAGAAAAATAGGTATGTAGGTAAGTTTAATCACTTACTCGGTTCCAAAGATCAATTTTGAAAGAAATACAATAAAAAGAAAGATTAAAAAAGAGAGATCACTTCTCTACGAAGCATCCTCAGGAAGATTTTGACTCGCTGTGATTTTTATACAATTTGCTGATGGAACAAGCATATGGCCCACCTGATGTTAAGTGGTTACCATAGCCTATAACAAAGCATTGCCCTGCAGGTCACGTTAGTTCGGAACGTGCCCTACAATACACTGCTGTGCGTCTAACCAGAGGTATACAAGTGTTAAGCCTCATGTGCCTGCAAATACACGATGTTGACACAATGATTACGACGATCAACACATCTTGGACACGGTGGAGTGGTGACTCGTATCCGTTGTGCTTCGTAAGGCGTGTTGTCTTGCCGAGCGCTCACCAGAAAGTCAGTTTGCTGGTATAACTACCGTAAAATAGGTTACCTCATGACAAGCAACAAAAGCTGGTGCAGAAAACCACAAGTCTGAGACAGAAAACGCAGTGGGTATGGTCCGAAGGCGGCCAGCTAAAACGTTGATAACACTCAGTGTCTCACAGGCCACTGGATATGTTTACGACTGGACAACAAAAGCTAAGCGAGCTTTATGTTCGTAAACCTGCATAGTTTGCTTACAGAATTTGGAAGTTGAATTGCCTCACAGCTTATTTGGTAGCAGGTCTGTTTTTGACAATGTAAGTTGTATATTTGCATTACAGCAAACGTTTAAACAGTTTTGTATCTGCGTGTTAAACTATTTTTTTTTATAAAAATTATGCATATGATTCGATCTATCATCTGGATTTAGAATAAAATATATAGAATAGAAAATATTTTTTATCATTTTAAAGTGCAAGATTGCAGTATGCTTGGCACTCTGTAAATGTTATAGTCTATTATTTTCAGTGGGTTGATACCACGAGAAAATGTTGTCCTGTAAGATAGTTTAATAACCCCTGAATACTCAAATACACCTTAGATTTAAACTTGTCTTAAGTCGTAATTTTTGACAGTTTGCAATGAAAATCTCTCAAAAATTCGTCACTTGAGACGTGCTTAATTCTGAGATGCATTTGAGTATTTAGGGCTAAGTATAACTTTTGAATTGTTTTTATTAGTTAAACTTAATGTCACTATATCACTTTTTTTATATATCTTGACGTTTACATGGATTCTATCTCATTTTTCATCGATACACTTTATTGAATTTTCAGAAATTTGTAGACATTTTTACACAACATCTAGGCCCAAACTAAGCATAGCTTGTACTATGGGAACCAGATGACTCATACAATATATATATACTTTTTTGAAGTAATACTTCTAATGCGACTTCCAACAAGGTTGCGTTAAACGCTTAACACTACCATGGAGGGGGTATGAAAGCACTGTTCTTTCTCTCTTTCTCTCATAGACAGTTACGTTTCGTATATTAAAGAAGTTTTACTTCAGTCGTGTGGTCTAAAGCACACTCGTTTTTTTTTTAATACATGGAATATAATATAACACGCAAAAACAGAACAAACATCGATGTTCATCTGTCCTCAATGGAGATTGAACTCACAACATACATACAGCGCAGTAGGCAGAGCTGCTACTAACTTAACTGTAAGGCCTGTCAAAGTAACATAGTGCACCTAGATATTAGTTGCCAACATGCAGCTTAGTGGTCCTTCAACCCGTCGCAACCAAATCTGTAGTCAATTCAAAATTTATGTGTACACGACGTCACATCCACTAACCCCGTCATAACAATATCGACTGATCAATGACCCATCCAGCGAACAATCCACGTCTGCAACACAGACAGACATCCGGCGCAGATATTTGCAGTCAGAACAGACTTAAAACATAGTACTGAGATTAGTATCACAACTACACTTTTTTAGGGTTCCGTATCCAAAAGGTAAAATGGGGCCTAATTACTAAGACTGCGCTGTCTGTCTGTCTGTCTGTCCGTCTGTAACTAGGCTGTATCGCATAAACCGTGATAGTGTAAGAGAGTTGAAATTTCATATACTAAAAAATCGAACTCTTAAACAACAAATGTGATCTTTTTGCCGTTTTTATTATAGATGATAGTACGGAACCCGTCGTGCGCGAGTCCGACTTGCACTTGACCGGTTTTATTTACCATTTAGAACCAAACTTTTTCCAACTACACATTTCTATATTTTATTAGACAAACGCTTTCTCGTAATCTCATGTAATGTTAACTGATGATACGGTAGACTATGTTGCACATTTATCTATAGAAGATCCACTTTTCTCTTAAAAACATCCCAATTATACGTTTTTATACTAACTAGTCTAAATTTCTCAAAAACCTAAATAAAAAAAAAAACCCAAATCATCAAAAAAAATTATATATAAGTATTCTATTAGTTATTTGGTTTTTATATAACAAGTTTTGCTTAGTTTGAGGCTATAGATTGCGTTGTGTGAAATTACTACCTTTATTTATTCATTTAATCATCGTTTTATGAGAGTAAGTAATAATAACTGCTTACCTCTATTATAATTTTTACTACCAAATAGAGTACTTTCTAAGAGCCGAAAACGTGTTTTATGAGGCTTTGCATTGTGTTCATCCCTCTGAGAAAAAAAGCTTTGAAGGTTCATGTGCCGGTAACTATACCCTTCAAACCGGAACACAGCAATACTGATCTACAGTAGAAATAACTAATGCGTTAGTGCGTTTATTTTTATCGAGATGTATTACTGTTGGACGTAGGTACAGTGTGGTTAGGGTGCATTCTGCGCATGTCACTCTATTTCCGTATTATTTATTAACTCCAACGAGCTTCCGATGTTACTTATTCCATTGTAGAGCTGTATCCACCGCGGTTCCTGATGTCCGAGCTTGGAACTTCCAAACTGACACTACAGAGAGAAACTTTTCGTGCATAGAATGAATAGCTGTCAGCCGAACGTAAACATGCAACCAAAATCCTTGGTATTATTTAGTTTTCGGATTTGGATTCAGTTGCTGGGGCAAGCAGTTTGATCGTTATTTAACAAAATATATTTATTTGGAAGTGATTCAAAAGTTTCACTGGTCATACAGTTGCAAAATTGACGCCAAAATCGACATAAACAAGCATGTTTCAAATAGAATTTCATAACACAAACTTTATTGAAAATATACACCATCCAAGCACAACCCATCAGATTTCGTTCAGCCACAAAGTATGGATAAAATACACGCTACGGCGCACCTAAGAATATCACTCACTAGCCAATATCGTACCCTGCAGTTCAATCTCTATGGACGGAAAGCATCAGATATATAACCTTTATTACCATAGTGTACGGGCACAAATGACGGCGTACGCGCGGTAGAGTTTAGGTAGCGCCGGCAAAGTCGGCAATGTTATTTTGCGACCCGGGTGCAAGTAAAGGACTCTATATTAAGCATTCCTGTCCCCCCAATCTCTTCAGGTGGGCGGGACATGAACTCTACTTCAACTTATTATTTGGGGGCCGCATGCGATGCGTGTTTTTCTCCTACACGTACATTTACATAACCATACGCCTTAATCCTTTTATTAAATTCTGCGGAGTTTTTTTGTAAAAAAGTAGACAGGTTAAGCCGGTTTAGCTTGTTTATCAGTGGTAAAAAGTGTCCATTTTCATCATTAATGTACTCATTATAACGTTAATTGTTGCCGCAATCGGGCCTGGGCGTGACATTAAAAGCGACATAAAAAATGTATGTACACTATTTAAAGATACCCATTTCGCGGTCGCGTGCAACTGACTCGCTAAAGCGACTGGCCCCGTGCTCATTAAAGCAGATTACAAACGAAAAAATCAACGAGCTCTTGGCGTTATGAGTTAATTTTGTAAGAATAACGTGCGCGCTTGTTCGTATTACCCTTTATTTGGTGTACCGGCCGGTTTGTTTGTTTGAACGGGTAATCCAGCGCGAAACATGCTGGCCAATGCGTGGTGATGCTGGTGTTTGACTTGGCCAAAATTTCTACGAAAAACCCGAAAATAAGATTTAAGATACACGTTTTGCTAAAATTATTAATTTTCCACATTATTGTACATTTTATTGGCGTGGTTTTACGCTTGACTTCTTAGTGGTTAATTCGTCCTCTACCATACAAGAACTAAAAAATACTCTTAAATCAATATAAGATGGGAAATTCTCTTGTGATTTGTGGTGAATTCAATACTATTAACGTTTGAATTTGTAGTCAGTGGTTAAATAGTTTACCCCTCCTCACAGCCAAAATTCATGGTAGGTATGAGATGGGAGCTCCTTTTCGGGTTAATGTATATTATGATGTATGGCCAATGTAATCAATCCAGCTTGAGGTGAAATAAACCTGCAGTATGTTGAAATGTATGTTACGTAAAAGTGACATAAATTAAGGTAGAAGATAGTAAAATGATTGACTGAATATTAAAAGTGGGGGAGTGGTTACTGCCTAAAAGAGTTCCTTCCTTGAGGCTGGAAATTCTAGTCTTCTAAGTATCCAAAATGCAGTAGTGAAATATAAATAGTTGTTCTTCGATGTAGCCGGAACATAATCGTGAGACGATAAAAATCACTTAGCGCACTGAGTGGTTGTAGACGGCTCTAACCGCTAACTACACGGTGTATAAAATAACGAGATCGTTTACGAGGAAGCGAGTCTTATTTGAAATTAACTCTCTTCGTAAACAGAATGCTGGTTTTAGCTAGACTTATCTGACTAGACTTTATATTATCTACCCTCCAACATCCTCAAAGTACAAATAAGTATACTTTTCTTCTTTCTTCTTCTTCTTTACTGTCAGCTACATAACAAATCAGCTACCACCACAAAAATTAAACAATGAACAGAATAACATTGCTCACACAATTAACATAATGTAACATACACAACAGCTTTTGACACAATCAATAGGTAGATGTGGTGGTGAAAAGGCGAAAAGCTCACAGCTTGTTGCCACACTGTAGCGCTGGTATTCTGCTGAGGCCAGTGAGTTGACCTCATGGGCATTCGGTAAAAAATCTCAGTAGTCTTACCAATTATATAATACAGCTAACTACAATACTAGCTGATGCAACAAGCAGATGATTCACCTGATGATAAGTAGTTATCATCACGTAACTTATCGTTATCTATGTACGTAATGTATTGTATTAAGTATATCAGTCATCTAATACCCATAACACAAGCTCTGGTTAGCTTGGGCCTAGATAATGCTGTGTGGATTGTCCAGCATTAATATTATTTTTATCACTTATAACAAAGCATTATCTCACTGACCTGTACCTTACGATGGAATGCTCTGCGTCCATCAACCTACAGGTATACAGGTGTTAAATCTCATAGGCTTTGTTTCACAGGCACACATACCCTTGAAACCGGAACACAGCTGCTACGCTGCTTGAGGCAGAGATCGTTATGGTGGTAGGATTTCCCCGGTCGAGCTATTCACTAGAGCTATACTACTGCTAATATCGGAACCATTGACCTTGGGCGCCACGGACCACCACTATTTTAAGTACAAATCTTGTTGAGCAAGATATATTTTATGTATTTCCTCTTGATGCTGTCAATGCATTTTCCATGAAAAAGATTTCCAAGAACTATAATATCTTGAAACGCGTGCGCCATATTTTATAAGGTGCCGATAAAAGGAAAAAAGGAGACTTCATGTTCCAAGCGCGCCTGGTCTAAACGTGTTTACAAGTTATGCAATAACTCAAATAACGTACTACGGCAAATTTATTCTGCTGTACGGTAACATACTTCAATAGCTGCATTGGATAGCAGTTTATTTCTATAGACAGCGGCGACTGTAAACCGGTTAGATGTACCAAGAGACTAAAACTTGAGGTACATTTTAAGTAGTTAATGGAACAGGCAACATGGCCCACCTGATTTTAAATGGTACTCATCATATTTAACAAAGCAATGCCTAACAGGTCACGTTCATCAAGAACGTGCCCTACGATGCGCTGCTCTGCGTAATGAAGGATCCAGATATTAAGCCCCACACGCCTGTGATTTCACATGATGATGATGATGATGATGTCCTCCGCGACGTATCCGTCGATGGCGAACCTTGCTACGAATTTATTTTTATTTATTTATTTTTATTATTATTATGGGCGCGTATATGACTTGCTAATCCGAACTTGCTTTTAAATATCCTATCGCAGGATAGACAGTGCAACTGGCCAGAAGGATTATAGGTGTAATTATAAATTAATTTAGGCTTTGTTTTTTGATGGTGACGCAGTGCATCAAGGCGATCCAGACGAGTGCTTTCGAATTGCACAGTTGCTTCGTGGACGGTACTGAGCCAGGCTGACCGTCGTTGTGCGAGCTCTTCCCAGCTACCACAGGGTATGTCACAGGATGACAAATGACGTTTTAGGACATCCTTGTAGCGTAGGAACTGGCCACCAGCCTTACGTTTTCCATGAGCAAGTTCTGCAAAGAAAGTTGATTTTGGAAGTCTCGAAGTCTTCATACGCACAAGATGCCCACACCACCTCAATTATTGGCCCCTGATAAGCAGAGATTCAATACCAGTCATTTCCGTCCGACGTAGTATTTCAGTATTTGGAATACGATCTTGCCATCTAACTCGAAGTCATGTTCGTAGCAAAATTCATCTGCGCGTGAGTTTGTTTTAAGTAGACAAGCAGTTGCGCTGGTGCAAGCCCACTCTCTTGTCCCGTGTCACCGTTATCCGATGGGCCAGTTTCCCGGTACGACCGGTGATGACGAGGATGCAGTGACTGACCGCAAGCCATTAAATAGATCCTGGCAAGCGCTCTTGAGGCATGTCACGTTGCCTTACTACATTGTCATAGCATACCAATGCAATTTTGGTTCAATATAGGGATCATCCAAAAGCTATTCTACAGATGTTACTAGATATAGCCCCCTTCTCTAGGTTCAGCCCACTTACGTGGTTTACCAGGGTGTGGCCGCTGTGACTACAGCTTCTTGGAGCCACTAGAGAAGAGTTATGGAGGTTAACAATATTCAGAACGCTCCACTACACCCCAATTTCAATTTCATTTTCAATTTCACATAGCAAGCTGCTTAGCGACAGATAGGCATGGTGGTAGTATTTCTTCGGACGCACGAAGAGAGAATCTTGGAGATTTTTTTGGATATATAATAATAATAATGCTGGACAGTCCACACAGCATCATTTAGCCCCAAGCTAAGCAGAGCTTGTGTTATGGGTACTAGATGACTGATATATTTAATACAATACTTACATAATATAGATATTTTTTTATTATACATATAAAACACCCAGAACACCCGGAATAAATATTTGCAGATCGTACAAACATTTATTCCAAGGCGGGAATCGAACCCGCAACCTTTTGCGTCGCAAGCGGACATTCGCCCGCCGCGCCACATCGGTCGTCGAATATAGTATATCAAAAAAAAAGGAAAGAAAGCAATAACTTCACTTTATTTCCCAAGCCCAGTATATATCCTTTCAGATATCTTAGTACAGATTCAAGATTCTTTATACATTCAAATATTACATTTGGCACATACGTACATTTTCCAGTAGTTTTGCTCATAACCACTACTAAAATACTATATACAAAAAGAGTTTTCACCAGGCCTTGGTTAAATGTGATGATTGAATGTAACCAAGGCTTAACGAACGTGTTAGGCGGCAATGCGAATTTATGATCATTGAAAATTAAATGCGTTTAAAACAAACGTGATTCGGTGGAATACGTATTGGAATTTAATTAAGCGCTTTTTACACTTCACTGACGCCCATTTTGGACATACGCTAACATGTGCAAGAATTGAGGGTCACCAAAAAAGTACTGGGAATTTCACTACGAGATAGAATCAGAAATGAGGAAAAAGAAAGAGAAAGAAAAGAGTTCCGTAAAAACAAAGGTCACCGACATAGCTCGAAGAACGATCAAGTTGAAGTGGCGATGGGCAGTCCATATAGTTCATAGAACCAACAACCACTTAGAAATAAAGGTTCTTGAATAGTGATCACGAACTTGAAGATAAAGCGTAGGACGCCTTCTTACCCGATGGACCAACAACATTGTTAGGATCGCAAAAAGACGGTGGAAATGGTTAAAAATTGTTCTTCCTGGAGTATACCTACTGTAGTAGACTTCTACAAGCTGTTAATGATGGTGATGATCACAAAAATTACTTCATTTGTCTCGTTTTACGCATAAATCCTCCCAGATCCCACTTAAATGGAACTTAAATAGAACAAGCAAAATATCTTGCAAGATTAAACGATAACTATCAAGAACTTCACCAAGAAAGTTTCTCAGATCCAGTTAAAGTTATAGCATAGTATTTTTATTTAAATAGACTGTATAATTCCAGTAAGTTTCGTTGTCTCGTTAGGGCTCACTAGATGTAATTTAAGAGTCATCTGACTGGGTCGGGGAGCCACGCAGATCCGGCCGCGACAAAAGAGTCCCAAAGACCCGCGTGCAACGGGAAAAGGGATTTTTAATTGGCTACCAAATAAAAACCTGTATAACTTAGCTACAACAAAAAAGCTTCTATCAGAATGTGTAAGTCCACTGCTAAACCTAAGCTGTCTCTATTAAATGGTTTGGTTTGCCGTAGTCACCGTACTTAGCAAACGGTTTACACTTTTAGAATTTTATATAATTTTTATAAATTTCAGGTCGATATTGTCAAGAACTTTTTTCCCAGAAATAGTTGAGCTATGTCTGAAAAGAAAAGCAACAAAATAATAATAGATAGAGAAATTATTTTTCCTTTTTAGTTACGGAACACGCAGAGGAACAATAAACTGTGCAATGTTAAAATATTGGTCAGTTATGACACTAGGTTTCCGTGACGGTCACGCTGTTACAAAGTGCATCGTATTTTTAAACAGTAGCCGATATGAAACCGTATAAAACATCGACATATCCTGCGGAAGTGAAAATTTTAATTTTCCGAAAAATTCCGCCGCTATATTTTAAAAGTTGGCGTGATTTATTAATGCGGGATCGTAAATGGCATTTATGCCATTTAGTCGAGATGAGAGGCATTTTGTGTCTGTTTTTATGCCACAAGCAGAATACACCAGACGGTGCCAATGGGTATAATATAAAGCATATTCTTTATAATCCACTGGCACCGTCTACCAGTCGTAGGTGATAAACAAAACTAGAAATGTGTTCATCAGTTATAATCAAATTTTATACAAATTTGAAGCCCCACTGTACCCGGTTTGAAGTTTGTTGAATCCTCCACCTCTACGCACCAAAATCTCTACAATCAGCTGTTTAGGCTATGAGTTGTCTATATTTCAGTCCTGTTAAGACTGAAATTAACTGAAATTAAAGGTTATTTCATCGTTTTCATTCACTCAAGATCACCAATATAACAATTGATCAATCGACAATTGACCAGTTGATAATTGACCAATATGACAATTTGTTACTTGAATCAAGATGGATTTAGACCATTTTTATATTTAGATATGGACGAAGTCATGTTCAAAATTCTGATAAGGGACTAGAGATTATGGACTGAGCGGTTAGGGAGGATAATTGTAGTCAGTAGCATAAAGTATTACTTAAGTACTGAGATTTACCTTTAGTTGCATGCTGAGCTTAAGCAATTTAATCCACTCAAATCTATAATCCAACCACAGTTTGTGCAATAAATTACTAATGAAATAAAAATAATAAATAATAAATAATGCTGGACAATCCACACAGCATCATCTAGCCCCAAACTAAGCAGAGCTTGTATTATGGGTACTAGATGACTAATATACTTAATACAATACTATATTACACACATAGATATTTTTTATTATACATAGAAAACACCCAGAACACCCGGAATAAATATTTGCAGATCGTACAAACATTTATCCCAAGGCGGGAATCGAACCCGCAACCCCTGCGTCACAGACGGACATTCGCCCGCCGCGCCACATCGGTCGTCCATGCATGCATGCATGAAAGATGATGGCGTGTGTCAAAAACGTCTGTGAACGCCTGAAAAATGTCGATTTGGTTATATAGTATTTTTTTCTTCATAAAAGTTCTTCTGAATGTTGGTCTACTCTTGAAAACGATAACCGAAATTCCGTTTATCGTTTTTAATAGAGTAGATTAAATAGTAGATTTTTTTATTTGAACCTCTAACTTTCACTCATTTTTTTAAATATGTATACTTGCCTAGCAGTTGTATTCAGTAAGTACGTTTCTATATCAATAAATAATCTCTTTATATCTATCGCGTCTGTAATAAGAATGATATTATATTTTAATATCGATAAGCCTCAAAGAAAAGTTCGATGAACTAAGTTTCAATACTTCCTGTTAATAAAATATAAATGGAGAAAGTTTATTTCCTCCAGCTATTTGAAAGATAAAGTCCTCATGAAAACTAGATGCTTTTGTAAAATATGTTTCATTACTTTCTGAGTATCTTTTAATTCCTGCAAACTGAAGAATGTTTCATGTTACCTGAAACATGACATGAAAAAGATTGAATGTCATATTTTAAATTAAAATTTATTTAATAATAGTTTAATATAAGATATATTTATTTTATTATAACGGAAGTAATTTAGTATATACAAATATTTTACATCTAATATTTAACCTATCTACCTTATATCTACATATTTTATCATAACTTTTTCTACCTATAGTAAAGTGCGGGTCTTTACTATAGGTAGAAAACAGAATTTAAGTCACTGACCGCAGGAAGTGTGCCCAAAAGGCTGGCAACGTTACCTCTTTGAATAGCTAAACTAATTCTCTGTCCAAGATAAGCGCCAGCCCTTTGATCGTGAGTCACATCCACCAGTCTCTTGGATAACTCTTTAAATAGAAGCCACGCTTCTGGACCCCATGGACCTAACGTTTCTACCCCAAAAGGCAGAAATATGTATCCATTACCGAGAGATGCATATTTCCGTCTTTTAAGGGCTTCTGCTGCTGTAGCCGCCGCTCCCGCTGTTTTTGATGTTGACAAAACATGTGAAGCGGCCAGCGTGTCTACACAGGTAGCGTCCCAAATAATAGTTTATAAATGATTTATTTATAGTTTAAAGATCATACGCACGCTCTATCTTGACAAACTCTATTGGCAGTCACTGCTTCTTACAAACGTTGCTATAACGACAGTATCACAGAAGCATTAAATGACCTTTGATTCGACACAAAGCGGGGCACGCCACATGTGCACGTTTAGTGGTGGACTCGTAAACATCTCAATAAATATTGATGACGCAGAAAGCTATTATGTTCAGGCGTACTCCCAAAAATGTGCACAATATTTACGATGGAAAGACATGCTACTTTTTCCGGTCACAAAATGTTTGCGTTGACTAGTATGCGTATTTATAACAGTTGCTCAATAACGTTGAAGACACAATCAACGCGTTCAACCTTCGTTCATAGCGGCGTATACCTACATTAGCGATCAGATTTACTGGTTGTAATCCAAAGTACTTCGTTGGAAGCCAAAACCCACTTCGGGGTTGATGTGCCGGGATAGTAGTAATTTACAAAAATCTTTAAACCCTTCCTTAAAAGAAAAAATTATAAACTTTTTCTTATGTACGGTGACGTACACTTTTATGTAGGTGACTGAGTCGGCATTTTACTCAACCTCGATATTTTTATACAGTGCAAATATAACAACCGAGTGAGAGCGACACGGGTCGGAAACACCTATCAACTTTTAACTTTAACTTTAACTTTAACTCTTATTAAACTCAGTGTAAACCGGCACCTTTGTTTAACTTGATAACTACAACTACGCACTCAAATTAACTTACTTTACAAACTAGCATTGTACAGTCTAACTGGACTGTACATCTTAAAAGAAAAAATTATAAAATACATTTATTAACAAAGAAAACTACAGTTAGTACAAGTATTTATAATTGGTATGTACAAAATACATAATATGAAACCGTTGATTTCAGTAAGACTGGCGCGATGAGAGATTCAACCGGCGGCTCCAATACACGATAATCCGTGATGACCAAGCTTGTCAACTGCAGTACCGCTGCTGGCATTGATGATCGATGCCATTGCGCACCCAAAATAAATTATTATAAGTCAAAATAAGTAATTTTTAGGGTTCCGTACCCAAAGGGTAAAACGGGACCCTATTACTAAGACTCCGCTTTTTGTCTATCTTTCTTTCTGTCTGTTCGTCTGTCACCAGGCGGTTATCTCATGAACCGTAATAGAGAGTTGAATAATATTTTTTTTTATCATCAATTTACTGTTCTTTGACTTCAATCTCACCTGGTGGTTTTTAGAATATGTAGTAAAACTTATAAATTAACTGAAGAATTAAAAACAGTGAAGGTAATAGTCATCCTAAAACTAACCTATTACAAATATTTTTATTGGCCTTCAAATTATAACAGCATAACGAATAAAAAATGTAAAGTAAAAAAACATTTCACAATTTGAATATGTTTTTTTACCACGAATTTTTTATAACGAATTAAAACCCAGTCTATTCCAATAAGAATCCCAGTAGATTTTCCTCTCAAGCCAGGTGTATTAACTGAAGGGTTCAAAAATAACTCGATTATCCGAAGCTTTAGAAATCTTCGTTGACAGTTTAATTTTCTTCGCTGATGGTTGTATTCCTATTCATAATTAATATTTTTGTAAGAAGGGACATCCTTGAAGAAGATCCAATTATCGTTAGCAAATTTTATTTCCATACGCACTTTTTTGATGAATGGATTATTCGACATTATGAATAATGAATTTCGGTATGAAATTTTTGTTATACAACTTTTTTATGGAACATGCAGGTGGCCCTCCTGACACCATGATCCATAACCCATGATTACTGATCCATTCCATGATCCATGATCCATGATCCATGCCCCAAGACCTAAAATCTAAGAGCTATAAAGTACTACGCTTATACACACGCCAATGTGACCATCAATTATACCAATATGAATAAAACCATTAGAATTCATAAAAGATTTCTTCCATTTCTGATTTCTACTGATTTTTAGTCCAAACCAATAGAAATATAAGATTCTTAGGATCAAGGGAATGAAATCTCGTACATCTTCTTTGTATTTAAACTAAGAGAACGCTCCACTCGATTCACGAGCCTTCAGCTAATCTTCCGCTGTCGACTACAATTTAATCAAAGTAAACAACGACGAAAGAGACGACATAGTCTGTTGACTTACAGTAACTCAACTTCTAAGAGAAAAACAGAAAAAATAATTCCTAAAAACATAGTTTAATGTATTTTTTATAACTATTGTGGGCATTGTACTCGTTTAAAATAATCCTTATAATAACTGCGCTGGACTTCGTATTTAGTATGTATGGAGATCCATATTTGAGCTCTTCGTACTAGAAAGGACATGATAAGCTGTAAGCCAGTGTTGTGCCAGTTAAGCCATGATAGAGGCCTTAGAACAGTCCATACTTTATCACCAGAATTCGCCGCTATTCACCAAACTCACTATAAAACTTTTTTAGAGGCCACAGATCAGTCTCGTGATGAGATCACCAGAGTTGGACACTGTTCACCAAACTGGCTATGAAATTTTGCTGGAGGCCATAGATCAGTCTCCTGATGAGATCACCAGAGTTCGCCACTGTTCACCAAACTGGCTATGAAATTTTGTGCTTTTTATCTTCTATTTACAATGCCAGTAATTTATCTAGATTATTTCGCGGCGAGCGATAGTAATCGACTTTTTTCTCATCCTTATATACCGAATCACGAAATGGAACTCGTAATGTGTCCCGATTCCCAAGATACAATGACGATTATTATTAACATAGTTGTGTTATGTCATGCTATATAAATAGCAGTCCCCTTTTATATGTATTTGTTAGCGGGAAATGTTCGTTTATCGGGATAATCTGGATGAGTTATAATAACAGCCGCAACTGTTCTTCCGCTTTTTGGTAAAACTTTATTATTGCATAATTCTTCATATTAAACATTACTATATATATCTAGTTTAGTTGGGTTTTATGTGTGTTGTTTAAGCAGTTTCTCGTGGCATTACTGCCACGATGCCTATTTCTGCCACCAAGCAGTTTGCTTTACTTCAGTTGGAAGGATGGGTTACAATAACAGGCACAAGATTTAACACCTGCGTATTCCTCAGCTTCGTAACCTCGTACGACACGTTCCTAACGAACGTAACCTGCGAGGTAATGCTTTGTCATAGGTTCTGGTAACCACTCAAGATCAAGTGGGTAGTCAGATGACTAATATAATACTTATATATACTTTTTAATTGTAAATACATACTTAGACAACAATTTTGACTTGAGGTTACAGTTTCTGGAGTTATTCAAGGCTATAAATCGGCAAATGTTTATTACCTTCCGTAGCTGACTGTACTTACACAAATAACTTAAACAAGCTCAAATTTATTCATGTTCTGTGGTAGGTAATAGAGTAAGCGTAAACATTGTTATGCCTGAAATAAAAATAAAAATCATTAAAAATTAACATTGTAACTTTACCGCATATAGCTCCCGGCTTACTGGTCTGGCAAATCAAGAACGAAGTGTGTTTCGTGGTGAATACTGGTTTAAAAATACTATAATGTTTTACGGTTAGTCTCACAGTTCAGATGGTGACTTGGCCTTCTGCGTTATAGGTTGCAGGCTCGATCCTCACCAAGGTTTTTTTTAAGGCTATGAATAAACGTTTGATCGCAATTTCTCCTGTTTTTTAACATCAGTGATAAGGTCGATGGTGTTGCACGCTTACCTAAAAGATTTCACTTTGCTCTTGTATTTACAAATAAGGGATAGTGAGACTTGAGTCCAGAAATGGATTTATTAAGACTGATAATGATGATGGTACTTGCTACCGTACCGTAGTTTTCAATGTACTGTTCACATTGCCACTTGAGAGCAGAATATTGGGAACTTTTGCCACCGTATATGCCAGAGCAACAATCGCTAATTACCATTTTACCGCGTGCATAAAGTGTGGAAATTAAAATTGTACGTTATGTTATAATTTAACTTTTGGTAAAATATTATTTCGTCTGAATATTAAAGGCACCTGTGATTTAACACCTTGCCCGACTGTATGGCCGGGGGTGATGTGAATTTACGCTTATATTACCTACCATTTTGGTGCTTAATTTTGTGTCCGTCACAGGCAAACCTACCTATATTAGATTGACGTTTAGGAGAGTGAATAAAAACAGCTGTACGTGCTTTGTTTAGTAAGCTTGACGTTTTAAGATGATCCCTGCGAATATTACTGAATAAATGATTTTTGACTTTGACTTTGAGCTTTTAAGACTATGGTCAGGAACAGGAACTTATAGATTTAGTTAGTTTAGACATTTTAAGAAGTTCTTGATATTTGATTGAATACTAACCTTGAACGGATTTTGAATACTAGCCGCCCGCGGGTTTTTTGGTATTTTGGTAACATGAGTATTTATATTTAGACATTGCTTTGAAAAAATAAAGGCACCTTTCTTCTAAGAACTTATCGGTTTTTTTATTTCAGCAACAAATTAGCAACAAATTGACCCCTATTCGCTTGATCGATTATTCCACATCCAGTGCTTTCCACGCTATCTTAAGGTCCTATCCATTCAGAGAATTGTGTCAAAAATAGGTTCGAAAGTTTAACAAATTCAAAACAGAGATGGCATTGCTTTACGTAAGTTGGAAATTCACGTATTTGATACTAAGTATTACTTATTCTGTGCTTGAATTGTGCGCTATGCTACGTCACATCCGGTTCATATTCTGGTACGCTATATTATTTTGTCCAGTTCCGGTCCAATATTTTGTCGTGTCTTTAAGGATCACGTGGATCGGGTGATCCGATGCGGATCCGAACCATGAGTAATGGGTGAGTGAGTGAGTGTTTGATTTCAGTTTATTACAAGGTAACGTTTATTTTACTGTAAGAAGTTCATGTTGGATAACTACTTCTAGACTGAAGCATATTTAAAAAATTACGTCAGTGACAAACCATTCAGAATCAACTTTTCAAACGTGTCTAAAAGTCGGTATTCGAATTGAACTCAAATTGAAGAATTTGAACCAAATTAGGAGTTTTTGTGCTTCGGAATATGACTGTACAGCTTTCTTATAATATTTTATAATGTTGGCATTGATAAAGATTTGTAGGATTATTATTAGGTGAAATGAACTTTTTTCTCTCTCTCTCCGTGACGGTGGACAAACACTACCAAAATCACTTCGGCGGTTCTGACTTTCGATGCGAATGCACACGTCATTCGTAAAAGTCGATAAACAATAATTTTGTTTACTAAAATATGTTTTCTTACATTGTTGTTAGAATTCACAATATAAAAGCAGGTAATAATACATCTTCTGTGGTATATCGACTTGAAGTTTGACTTATGTCACTATGTATTTAATGTACCTACATGACTGAAATTTTCACTTGGAAAATGAAATATAAGAAAGTAATATGATAGAATAAATGTCACAGATTATAGAACATCTTCCAGAACGGGAATCAGAATCATAGTTTCAAAGATGACAAAAATCCGTAAGGTTTTCAATAATGCACTCCTGTGTATGTTATTGAAAAATATCTGACACATATTTTAGAGTTTTCGTTTGTTTTTTTTTATGTATACATTTTGCTGATGGATCAAGCATATGGCCCACCTGATGTTAAGTGGTTATCATAGCCTATACCAAAGCATTGTCTTGTAGGTCACGTTAGTAAGGAACGTGCCCTACAATACACTGCTCTGCGTCCATCAACCTGAGGCATACGGGTGTTTAGCCTCATGTGCCTGTAATTACATATATGTATATACATATACGTATGCTGACTGGAACCTAATTATTAAATATGGAAGAGTATAGTTTTTTTAGTTATTTATACTTGGGTTTCATGTGATTAATCGGAGAGTGTCCACAACTAAAGCAACAATTTAACTTACAATAGGTTTGAATAAGAAATAAACAAATCTGAAAAATAACCACGATCACCGACATAGCTCTCACAATCAGCAAGTTGAAGTGGCAACAGACAGACATAGCTCGTAGAACCGCAAACTACAGATGAATAAAGGCTCTCGACTCTCGATTGTCGGCCATGAACAGGAAGACGAAGCGTAGGACGCTCTTCCATCCGATACTTTGCTAGGATCACGGGAAGTCGGAGGATAAAAAGTTTCACAATTGGGGTTTTGAAAAAAAAAATGTTTTTTTTTTATGTATTTTAATACATTATTATTAATAATATTGATATTTAATGCAAAAAACTTAAAAAAAAACTAATAATAGACAATTAAAAATTGATAAAATTTAGAAAAAAATCACGTGACTATATACGCGCCATGATTGATCACCATAGTTGTTGTCACATAGTGACTTCATTAAGTTATAGCTATCTAATAACAGTACAGCGTGCGCGGCTATTGCAATGAGTGAAAACCGCTCGGGTTTGTTCGGGAGCTGCCGGCGTGTTTTCAGTACTGGATTCAAAAAATATTTTTATTTTGAAATAACTTTTGAATTATTGTAAAAAAAAATAAAACATATATGACCTTTCAATTACCGCAAAAAAAAAATTCAAAACCCCAATTGGTCTTTCTGCAGTGGATTATGTCTTCAGGGTGATGATGGTAATAGTAAAATTTTAAAATAATATATAAAATACTATTCTCACCTTTTAAATCTTTTTTGGACTTCTACATATACTTTAAATCAAAAACTAGGCAAATCGGTTCAGTCGTTCTCGAGTTTTTGTAAGACTAACAAACATCAATTATTTTTTATATATATAGATTTATATTGAAAATATGGATAAATTAAATTTTATCTTTACATAAAGTATTATGAAATATTGTACCACAGAGTATTGTACACACTTACACAAACTGAACTTTTTGGACAATGTTCTGTCAATCTAAAATGTCAAATTGAAACCAACGCTCGTATTCCAAGACAAATCTCAACACTAACTCAAAATTTTGTTTTTGTGGTTAGATTGGATAGACAATGGATCTAAAAAAATTTTGCCGAGGTATAAGATTATTATGTTTACGGAACAACTAAGAAAAGTAGATGGAATAAAGTGCCCTATCGCCTTTGGAGTGCTTATCACCGTACTAAACTAGCTGACAGAAAACTTATGTACTTTTTATTGTAAACACATACTTAGAATACAACTCGCGACTGTATTCGATTGTTATCTAAGCGAAAACACTAGTAAATGGGGGTGTTAAAGAAATCTCAACCTTATCTATACTGGTGCAAGTTTTATGTCAATTTTAGCTTCGATGAACAATAATGAGTTCAGATAGATTCAAAAATTGTATGAATTTGACATTTTGACAACAAGGGGCATAGTTACTTGGTAACCTCATACATCCAATATAAAAATACCAACTATTGATCAAGTGAGCGAAGCGTCTTAGTTTCGATATTAGCATAAAAATGCATTTGTCCGTCTGTCAGTCTGTCTGTTTTCGCCTACAGGTCGCATTTTTCGATTTATACCTATTGTTTTTTTGATGGTACAAACAGATGGCCCACCTGATGTTAAGTGGTTACCATCACCTATAACAAAGCATTGCCTCGTAGGCCACGCTCGTTAGGAACGTCACCTACGATGCACTACTCAGCGTCCCTCAACCTGAGGCATACAGGCGTTAAGCCTCATGTGCCTGTAACTACACCGGCACCCACACCCTTCAAAATGGAACACAGCAAGCTGCTTGGCAACAGAAATAGGTAGTAGTACTGCCCCGGACGAGCCCTTCACAAAGAGCTCTACTACTACTCATAGAACCACTACTTAGTAATAATCTTTATCCTGACTAACTGACGAACATAAGACAACATGCAGCCTAAAACACTGGTCGAAGAGAATTGAAATTTTTGGGTATATTTATCTTATTGGGTGAAAAGACCAAGGAACTAAGATACTAAGAAATAAATTCCTGAAATTTAACTCCTACACGGGGTACAGCAGGGATTGAAGTTCATATGAAAATAACATCACGCGGACGGAGTCACACGCGTTTCGCTAGTACATTATCCAAGGATTGATGTGATCAAACCCTGGAACCGACGATTGCTTGTATCTTATGATAAAGAACGCCTAAGACTAATGGACTTCTTCCACACGATGATGTTGATATTTTATGACCCAGCCGTAATTTCGTTACACTGTGTCTTGTTGTATTTGTATTCACTGTGACAAATAAATGACACCTATAGTAACTATGTGATTATCACTGTCAAACGAGCCACAGAATAATGTATAGTTGCTCGGAACGACTTTTGACGTGGACCCTGCCTCCTGAAGCGCCAAAGCGCTACTGAGCTTGTATAGGTACGTCTCGCGTATTTATATTTTAGGCTATCTACTATTTTTATAAAAAAGTAAGCTAGCTAACAAAAAAATTACTTCGGCACAAGATTACGTATCTTTTAAGGAACACATGAACATAAAAATCGTTGGAATATCTCGATTAACAATCGAATAAAACACCCTGGGTCGGAGGGTCACCCTCGGAATTTTAGTAAAACTTTGTGTAAACTTTTATCGAACCCAATGGAATCAAGAGTGTTTCTGGTCGCTCCGAAATATAGATGGTCCTTTTAAATGTAATATTCAATTGAAAAAAATATATGAATATGTTGTTTTTACATAAAAAACAGGTGCTGATTAGGCTCCCACCTCGTCTTAATGAAAAGTTAGCGATATTGGCGATTTTTCGCGATCGGTTGGAGCAAAAAAATTAATTTTTTAGCAACTAATTAGCAACAAAAAAGCAACAAATTTCGGTATTTTTTTTTTTTATTCCGCTGATTTTACACCGCCAGTTTTTTAGACCTTTTTTGTTACACGGCTTATAACCTGTATATTAGTCCACCTGTATATGCGAACTACATTTATCATAAGTTTCATCCAACTCGGTTCAGTAGTTAGTGTGATTGAGCCACAAATACGAATCGAACGCATCTAAACTTTCGTATTTTTCTTTTCTTTACTTTTTTCGTACTTTAAATATTTAGTAGGATTTAAGGAATGTTTTATGAAACAGCGTGTTGTACGTCGTGTTGCAAGGTGCGTCCTACCCTTATGGAGTTTCACGAGCAACGCTATATTACATGTCAAGCAACATAAAAGCTCTGATATCATAGCTATACCCAAAGTATTTCAGGCCAGTTTAAAGCTATCTATCACCCACTACTATTGCAATAGAGCATCTACAGTGTTGGCATTGTTTTTAGAAACAATTAGTATTTTGTACTAAATCGGTGCAAAACTACCATCATCGTACAAAATCAGCTATCATTATCAAAATAAATAATGATGAAAGTGTCTAGAATATTTGATAAGACCCGCTTCAGGCTGTTTAACACAATTTCTTGGGTGGCAAGTGGTAAAAAGTGTGGTCACTGACCTCACACAAAACAGTGGATCTGTGGACGCACTTCCAAAAAAATTTCCAACCATTATTTTTATGATATTTGAAAAAAAATAATATTTTATTTTGTTTTTAAATAAGGTTAAACATATACCCTATACATTGAAACGTTATTTAGCGATTAGCGTAAGCGCGCGCGTTTTACTAATAGTTTATTATTGCAGAATATACCGAGCAACATCAAAAGATATTTTGCTCTCTTTAATCGTCGTTTTTAAGTAGATAATTAAGTAATACGATGCTTAAGTAGTCTAAAAGCGCATACAAGTATAGAAACTGACTGAACAGATGAAACTTTTTATCACTTAAGAAAAGCTCCAAGAACGAGAAAACGGAATTCAGCTTACATTTAATGAATTATTCCTAGAAAATTTATGCAAACAGAATGGGTTAGATCTCTGCGCAATGCGAATGAAATGATTCATTTCCTGCAAATTTGAGAAGTCAATTATCCTGAGTAAATGAGACAAACAAAGTAAATAACTCAATCAATATAAAATACAAAGAACACCGATGGTCTTGTGGAAGTGACCCTGCCTTTTGAGCCTGAGGTCGTGGGTTCAAATCAGGTCGTGCAATGGATTTTTCTAGCAAAAAATTTATGTGCGCCGTTTGAGAGCACGGTAGTTCAAATGGTGAAGAAAAACATCTAAAGAAAACAAGCTAGTATTATAGCAATAGTGATACGTATGGAATACTTTAAAGTACAGATAGCACCGGTGGTCTAGTAGGAGTAACCTCTTCTTCTGGTCCAAGCGTCTTGGGTTCGTATCCGGTCGCACTACTTTGCATCCGCCAACCTGAGGCATACTGGTGTTAAAGCTAATGTGCCCGTAATTTAACCGGCACTCACACCCTTCAAACCGGAACACAGTAAGCTGCTTGGCGTAATGCATTGTAGGTGACGTTCCTAACGAGCGTGACCTACGAGGCAATGCTTTATTATAGGTGATGAAAACCACTTAACATCATGTGGGCCATCTGCTTATTCCATTAGCAAGTTGTAATAAAAAATAAAAATTGACTTACCTTTTTGCTGTCTAGTTCATGTGTGCCTTGAGCTAACACTTTGTCTACGCTAGCAGGATCAGCAAATGTAATGAATCCGAAGCCCCTGAAACAAAGATATATTACTTATTAGCATCTCACTCACTCACTGGTCTCAGAGCTTAGTTAGTAGTAGCTCTTCCTTCTGTGCTGTAGGTTGTGGGTCCAATCCCCACCAAGGACAAACATTTGTGTGATGAACACGGATGTCTGTTTTCTGTCTGGGTGTATTCTAAGTATGTTTTTATAAAAAACAAGGTACACAAAAAAGGTATTCATCAGTCATCTGCTCTTCATAGTACAAGCTCTGCTTAGTTGGGGCTAGATGAAGTATTGTACAAATCACACAAATATTTTTTTATTTATATTTAAAAAAGATTGTCCAAGTATTTATATTACTATAAACAGATTAATGGTGCTAGAACCGCGTACTTAATACATAAACAGCTGTTTTACTTACTTCACGTGCGTCTGTACAAAGGAAGGGCACGTTTCTAACACGCGTGACCAGTGAGTCAATGCTTTGTTCTAGGTCATCAGTTCGCCATTGCTCCTACTAACATCAGGTGAGATTGAAATGCCCGGTAACGCTGAGGTGCCCGGTAACGCTGTCGGAAACCGCCAGGCGATTATACGAGCATTTTAGTCCGTTCGAAAAAAAAAAAAAGTGAGATTGAAATTAAAAAAAAAAAGGTGCTTTTTCCATCAACGAACAACATCTCTTAAGTACTTCTCACCTGCCAAGTGTGATGTGTAAAGCAAACCCCTCCCAAATATAGGAAGGCTATTTGTGTCATTGTATATAAGAGGACCCTGCTTTCTAAGGTTGATCCTAGGTCGTGGGTTGAATCCAGTCGTGCACCAAGGGATTTTTCGTTTGGAAAATTTGTGTGCGCAATACCAGTGCTTTCGAACGGTGAAGGAAAACATCGTGAAGAAACCAGTTAGAATTCTAGCAGAGGCGATGGGCTTTGAACCTGTCACGTACGAAATACTAACTACTGCAAAATGTGGGTATGTACCAAAATGTGCTATCTGGACTAACTCTCTTTTCTGGAAGAATCTCGAGTAGGTACTTGGTACTAAGAGATCGTTGGGGATATGTACCAAGCTTGAGTCAATAAAGTCATGATCTATAAGAGGACTGATTTAGGCAAATGACGAAACAATGAAAAAAGCCTTCAGTTGCTTCTTCGCTCTTGTCGGGATAAGCAGCCTATTTCTCCATTTTGCTCTTTCTATAATGCTACTTCCTTGACCTGCTTATACAAGACAACAACCTCACTATGACTCATGTTACTTATTTTTGGCCTTCCTCTTCCTCGCATTCCTTTCATATATGACGACAGATGTGGCGCGGCGGGCGAATGTCCGCCTGCGACGCATGAGGTTGCGGGTTCGATTCCCGCCTTGGAATAAATGTTTGTACGATCTGCAAATATTTATTCCGGGTGTTCTGGGTATTTTCTATGCATAATAAAAATATGTATGTATGTAATGTATTTTATTAAGTATATCAGTCATCTAGTACCCATAACACAAGCTCTGCATAGCTTGGGGCTAGATGATGCTGTGAGTATTGTCCAGCATTATCTATTTATTTATTTATTTATATATATACCTTTTTTCCTTTACTCCTTTAGTTGTTATAAAAACGTAAACTAGTTTATATAATAACTCTAGTAGAATTCTTCATTTTTTATCTTACAAGAGTCGCAGTAAAAAATACGAAGTGTCTTGAGTGTACCGAACAAGGAGATAGGAGCTGTCTCACTGATTGCGGGACAATCTCACCAGCTCTAACGATGCTTACGTGTATTTGTTTCGTTCAAGTTTATTTTAAAGTCTACGGCTTTTAAATTTCACCTCGAAGAAATCTAGATTTTGTATTTCATAGATATTTTTGTGAAAAAAAAAAAGCAGAATTAAGGTTACCTGGAAGAGATCGCTTTCAGCGATAAGGTCACCCATTGTTCAACCAAGCTATGTGTATGTCCTGTATTATTTTTCTGTGTGGTTAACAATAAAGAGTTATCTATCTAATTAATTATAATATACGTGCTTATTACTTTTTTAAAGTTAAAATATTAATATTATAATAATTCGTAAAATTAAGTATTAACATTTTAATCAGGATAAATAATGAATTTATCTATATCAATACTAGTTATAAGAATGTTTGTCTTGACTGACTGACAGACAGTTGTAGGGACTTGTAATTTTTAGGGTATATTTGTGTTGATAGGTAAGGGTGGATGTAGAAAAAAAATCTTGAAGTTCAACCCCAATAGAAGCATAAAAGACGGGTTAAAATTCGTATAAAATATTACACGCTGACGAAGGTACTGGCGTTCCATTGATTATAAAAATAGAGGTATGAGAGTAATAAGTACTCTGATCAAATATTATGTTTTGGCCCTAATAAACAAAGTATATTTCTTTGACGGAAAATGTAAAAGAAAAACCATGATTACCTACGCATTCAACTTAGTATCATAAGCCAATATTTATCCACTGTCGCCCGTCTGTGTTTGTTTTACTATTTTCACAGACATACTTAATGTTCCCGCAAATCCCAAATATCAACCATTTCGAATGGCACAAAGTTTCAAGTAGAAAAAATATATGGACACGTCAACGGGCAGTGGATTATGCAAAGATTATTCATATTCAAGTTAATATTTCAAACAAGTAAATTGAATAATAACAGTGATTTTCAGTAAGCGAGCGCTGGCCACCACGGCGCGAGCGATAAATAATAAAAAGCCTTCTCCACTTTAGGACTTGCAAAAATCACAATTTATAGAGCATTTTAATTTCACTTAGCCGATCCATATTTTACATGTGGCGGCGCGCCCGACCGTGCTCCCAACTCGAATTAATACTAAATTGAAATTGTAAAAATGGAAATACAATTTTCTCGTAGTACTCGGACGGCCCGCTACCTACAGGTGCTGCCAGAAACGTGAAATAACAACACCTCCCCTAATATTTCAAGCGAGACTTCCTTTGAAAATTGGTCAAATTTATTTAACCGTTCTTTCTCATGTCGCTGGTAAAAATATTCATTACGATTCATTTACATTTTTCTGAAGTAAAGTGAAGGAAACGTACGTGGCGTTCTGTAAAAGTACTAAACAAATACATTATTTCATTTTAGCTACTTGAAATTAAAATGTTGGAGTTGTTTTGACACAGAATTCCGGCATTTTTATCTACAAAGCTTTATGTTAATGTTGAATTAATTTTATTTGCTTTATGCAGTAATTTTGATGAGAGCATAACTCGGGTAATTGTCCCTTGTTTAGTATGTTACTTTGAGTTAAACGTTTTACTGGACACAAACAAACAATACGAAAACGCGTTCTGTGAAATTTATTATTTTTAAACAAATGACTAACATTATAAGTTTGATTTCACAAGTATTTTTGAAGCTAGTTTAAAAAAAATGTTGTAAAAGGGATAGAACGAATATTTAGTTAGTAGTATTAATCCTAATCAAATTCGTAAAACGTACAAATGTAATAAACCCTACGATAAAGTAAAATCGAAGGATGAAACAATCCGCAATAAACCTCTTACAGGAAAATTACAGAGAAAACAATTGTAGCAACGTTCAGTATCGTATTAAATCAGCCCAGGTCTTTATAAGATTCATGGGTTAATACACTCCATTCTCATACTCGTATGTGAAAACGTATAGAGTAGACGCTCGTGTATGGAAATTGAAAATAACGAGGGCCTCCGTTCACACCGCGCGTCAAGCCGACTACACAGATCAACCAGCGATAAATGACCTACCACGCACCTTTCGATACCCCCTATCGTGTCTGATTTACACACCAATAGAGGAGGCGTGAGAGCTCTTTTAATATTGGAAGCACTGCGCCAGCTACGAGTGGAGAGGCCCTTTACCGAATGGAGTTACGTCCTACTTATCTATAAGGGGACGCGCCTTATTTGCTTCCTCTACAATGGAAGAATATATCAATTCTCTACTACAAAATTTGCTAATAAGCTTACAAAATGTCTTTTATCGAAAGAATTTCTTCAAAATTTCTTAAAAGATGTTTGAGGTATATTTAATACCATTCTTTTTAAACGAAACTAAAAGTACATTTACAAAGAATGCTTTTATTCATTTGTTATTTATTTAAGCGTTCAATTGGTATTTAACTAGACACATAGGAATCTACTCGAAGCGCTGTCCAGTACTGATATCTTACCCCATGAAACTATGGAATAGGTTATCATTGACATACTACATGCCTACGGAAATCAAACAGATGTTAGTACCAGTAAACTGTTTACACCATAATTAGAAATGTAAAAATGAAGTACATCGTTTTTAAGTAGTTTTTTGTCAAAGAATTTTTATTTTGTTTTTCTCTTTATATTTTTCAAATAACCTACAGAATACGCAGCTGTATGCTGTACATATAATAGGTATTTTAAATGAACCTATTATTTCCACCAACCTCGATAATCTACTCGCAATGTTGGTCTCTTAGAAAATAAATATAGGAAAGCACCCTAAACCGCAACGTCAGGAACAAATAGCGGTAACTCCCGTATTCATGACCTCATGGCTGCAGGCTCCCAGCCGATAGCAATTACTGGCGAAATTAATATCACGCCCAAATGTTACTCTCATTTATACGTATCGACTGCAATATTGTCTTCTTTATTAGTTGCTGGGGCAAATGCTGCCTTCGATTGGCATTTCTTATAATTAATAGGACTCTGATTTTGGCGAGCACCGGTGGTCTAGTGGGAGTGACCTTGCCTTCTGATCCTAAGATTGTGGGTTCAAATCCGATCGTGCACCAATGGATTTATCCGTTCGAAAAAATTTTGTGCGCAATGCCAATGCTCTCATCGTGAGAAAACCAGTTAGTATTCTAGCAGCAGCGATGGGCTTGCAACCTGTCACGTATGGAATACAAACTACTGCAAAAGTGGGTGTGTACCAAATGTACTATCTGGACGTACCTCTGATTACCCCCTTACTAACTAAGACTCACTAACCCCCCGTACTAAGAGATCAAAGGTGATATCTACTTCATTTTTTTTTATTTCTGGAAACTGTTACTGTATTAAAGTGTTGTTTGTTGTTTTTTAACAACACAGCAGCCAAAGAAGAACCAAGGTTACCTACATAGCTCTCAGAACCAGTCAATTAAAGTGGTAATGGCTAGGCTATATAACTCGTAGAACCGATACACGCTGGGGCATAAAGGAGTAGTATTCTGTACTAATGTTATAGCAATTGACCGAGCGAGCGAAGCGAACCTACGCGTCTGCTGTCAACCAATACAGGGTCATATTTTCATCTGAATATTTAACTAAAAAGAAATTTATTTAAGAAAAAAACCTACTACATCGTATTATGATGTACCTACTAAGAAAGGAATTCCTGAAATTCAACCCCTGAAGTTTGTATAAAAGTTTGCGCGTGTTTCCACTAGTTATTTATAGTGATTATAACATAGATTATGCGACGTTTACCTACGAAGTGGGCACGGGTCAGCTAGTAGGATATAACTTCGAACCTCTTCAACACTATCAGTGACGTGACTGAATCAACATTCTACAAATTATATCAGCCTACTATTTGTAATGCAAACAATAATCGAACCAGTTTGATTTCTGTATTGTTACAAATTGCAAAACGAGTAAATACGTCAGGTTTTAGTATTTGACCTGTTTATATTAATGTCCAGTGACTTTGATGATGCTTAATTATTAAATTTCAATTGACCACCATTTAAATAAGAGAGCCTAGCCAATGTTTGCCAATAAATATTTGCAGATCGTACAAACATTTAAGAAGGCGGGAATCGAACCCGCAACCTCCTGCGTCACAGTCAGACATTTGCCTGCCGCGTGACATCGGTCGTCAAAGCATGCAAACTTGAAGCATGCATGCAAGTAATACGAAGATAACATCACACAAAAATCAAGGACACGTTCCAAATATGCATGCAACCAATCACGCTGTAAAGTACTCCTCAGCAAAATTTAGTAATCCAATAATTAATCTAAATGGACCGTACAGGCGAATGGTTCAAAACAATCAGCCCAGCCGCAAAATACGCGCATTAAATGAAGTGAATGCCCGCCTCCGGGGATCCCAGATAAATTAAATTGATTAGAATCCCGTCCGATGTTGGATGGCGATGTAGACGCGCGCAAAAATAAAAGCCAAGTGAAAAATAACACTTTTTTGCCTGCGATTTTGCGATTTGGGTCGATACTTTCAGTTAATTTGTGCCAATAAACTATATCACTTTTCTCAGTTGAGTTTTTCTTATTTATTTGCCAAAAAAAGTGGCACAATTTTATCAATAGTAGCTTAAAACTCAAAAAAAGGTTTGACTTAATTACTAAATCTTCGATTACAGTGATTATATTTTATTCTAATCTACGTTAGTATACTAATAGGTAAGCGAGCGCATACTCAAACAATGCAGGATACAATAAACGTAGTTATAAAACCAGCTTCAAAAGAAATTAAGCTATTGATAAAAATTGGCGTGCAAAATAAATCCATATATACAAATAAATACAGCGCAACAAAAGTATTTACTTTGTTGCATACTTACATGAACATAATTATAATGAAGAAAATCGTTTTACATTAAAACGTGATAAAATGAATTTACCAACATTATACCGAACAAGAATTCAAGCCAAAAGTTTTAACCTTATTATTCTACCTTGATTAAATGTAATATCGTATGATGGCATACATTCAAGAAAACGTCGCTTAAATTTTCTTCAAAGGCGCTTCCTGAACCGAGTTCATGAGCTTTAACCGGCGATTAAAATTTAAGCTTGAATTTAGACGGCCTAATCTTGTTGCGTCGCTTCACTGCATTTTGCGACCTGACATGAATGAAAGACAATAGGTTCGGTGTAATTTGGTATAATGTCTAAGTATCGCTATGGTGTGATATGAAGCCAGAGTTTGAACTCCAATGGGGGCTTGTAGCAAACCGTTGCTCTGCCGCTCTGTCTTATCGGCTTCAACACACGCCTTGTTTATTTATCACCCAGCTTGTCTATGTACAAGACTAGTATATACAGTTGCGAGTTAGTTACAAGTTTGACTGCGATGTTTGAACTGTATATGTGTGATACTAGCTTTTGACAGTTGACATAGCGTATAGTATTAAACTTGAGTATTAGTTCTGTTTGTCTACAGCTAAGTGACGTTGTATGTAAATTACCTCTGTAACTAATTAGTTGATAGAAATTTGAAGTAGATTATTCGATTCGATCTGAAGAGACCTAAATTAGACACCACTAAATAATACTGATATCTTGCTGCAAATACCATATTATATTACAAGGTATGATGTAATCGAACCAGACTTTATCTTGATTATTAAATAAATAATTGTGGGAGTTTTAAAAAACGCCATCTAGTTCCAAGCTAAGCAAAGTTTGTACAATGGAAACCAGATCAATTTTAAAATACTTTCTTATATACTTTTTTGAAGTAATACTTCTTATGCGACTTCCAACAAGGTTGCGTAAAGCGTTTAACACTACCATAGAGGGGGTATGAGCACTGTTTTTTCTCTCTTGCTCTCATAGCCAGTTACGTTTCGTATATTAAAGAAGTTTTACTTCAGTCGTGTGGTCAAAAGCACACTCGTTTTTTGTAAGCACATAAGTACTTAGGATATAATATATATAGCACATAGATAGATAACAGACAAACGTGCTTATTACACGAATGTCTGGCTTGTGTGGGGATCGGACCTAAAACCTAAACCACTGAAAGATACACCAACTTAGCCTCATGTTTCTTAAAGTCAAGTATTCACCGAAAATAGTACAGACTATTTACAGATAACCAGCGTAATAATTAAAAATTTCATTCTTCTGGATGAAAACATAAGGAATCCTGTTTTCTACTGACATGTTTAAGCATCTTATTTTTTGGTTCTAAATTTATTTTAATACTAAAAGGTAATATACTGGCCTTACAACTGAGTAAGTAGTAGCTCTGTATTCTGAGCTATAGGTTGTGGGTTCGATCCCTAACGAAGACACACATTTGTCTGATGAACATAGATGTTAGTTCTCTGTCTGTATGTAAATAGTATTCTAAATATTTATATAGAAAAATAACGTCCTGGTTTCCATAGTACTAGTTATCTTTAGTTTGGGGCTAGATAATGTTGTGTAAAATCTTCCACAAATATTTATTATTATTCAGTCTCATTTCGTAAACACCATTACTCTATTGTTTTAAATAATCTAATATCCCAAATCGAATTGTCATGTAGTCATAATTATTGCAGGAGCAATAATTCACGGGTATTTGTTTACGGTCCGGCATTGTTTGTGGAACGAGTACAAGGATGCCGCGATAGAGGCCTATGTTTACTTAGTTAATAATTACATAAGCCACTAGCGGTATTGATTAGTACCCGTTATTTGCTAATGCGTTGCAGTGTTAGATATGCATAAGTAGGTCTAGATTAATTCTGCTTGTTTTCATTTTGATGTTTACCCGTACTATACCTAATAATGGCTTCTGAGCGGCTGGAACGTGGTATGGACAGCCAGTGAAGAGTGTGTTTGGGATGATAATACGAACGCTACTATCAAATCCGACAATATCTAGGTGATCTCCCACGTACGAGTCGTTCGTACAAAGTATTTTTTATATCTTTTCGACAATCGAAAAAAAAGCTTCAATCAGATAGGAAAAGTAGATAGGATTGTAGCAAGTGGAAGTTCGTGATTTCTTCTACCCCTCATGGAGAATAAAAGGCACAAAATGCCTGTCTTCCTTTAGGCTTGGTCGATGTGATTTTATAATACAAAAGTAATTTGATTTTTAGTGCGAACAGAATACATGAAAGTTTTCACTTTATTTTTCCTCATTATTATTGACCGCAACAAATATTTGCCGTGTGAATAGCATATTTGATGAAAATTCAGGTACTTAATTATTTCATGACACTCAGCTTGTGACCGCAAACATAACATTTAAAATTGAAATTAAATGATATTTTCACAAAATCATGCTGGTTTTCAAAAGTAGTGATTTTATTTAAGAATATATTTTTTATACCAGCTAAATGCTGGTTATTATTTTTGTTAATATTCTTTATTCATTCATTTATATTACTATCTAAGCTATTGCTAATTGCTTGGAGTTTTAAGTTCAAATCAGAGTTTTTAGTTCAAATCAATTTAAATGAAAGTGTAAAATAATAATACATGGAATGAATGCAGACTTGTTTTATTATTCAAAAGGCTCTCCAGCTTAATATAATAGAAATCTCTCTTTACGGAGGGTAGCCCTCGTAAAGTTGCATTCACATAGCCAGATTTGCAGTCTGGCCAGACTTATTCATAACACCATAATAGCTGTATTTTAATAAACCAAAATTGAATAGCGGTGCTGCACTTCCAACGGACTCAACTCCACTAAGCACTATCTAAAGCGCAACCTCCGGTGCCAGCGAAGCTGCCGACATTATTCCATTTCACCAAAATACATTAGGCAATAACGGCAATAGTACCTAAGCAATAGTTAGCCATTAGGACGGTATTATTTGACCAGCCAGAGGTGGCGTGCTGTAGAGCCGTTTTGCCACTGCGAAATTTACACCGGCAGATACATGCCGTGTTAGCAGACGGTCCAATATGAAATCGTCTGCAGCTTTTGTGGGCGAAACTAACTGGAACGGTTTAGATCGAGAACCTCGACGTCGGTGGCGAAGATAAAACTTTATGAGTTATACATAAAACGATTTTCAAATCATATTTATGAGTCGTCCGAACATCTGCAGGGCAGTTCGCAAGGAAATTGAAACCGTCGAGAGCATAGAATTTTCACGAACAATTTAAGTTGGTATTGTGTTCGGGATGCGACGGACGATGCGCTTTTTGCAGTGGTCAGCGGATCCGGCCAAGTTTATTGTTGTTCTCTGTATATGCCACCCCTTTAGTGTCTTTTGTGGTAATGTTTGCGCTGTTTTACTTAGCAGTACACTTTCACGGCTCTTTACGAACACTCATTTCAGCGGTTAGGGCGCTCTGGTTTTGCATTTGAAAAATTGGAGATTGTTTTTTTTTATTCCCTACTATTATTTTTAGACGTCTATTTAATTGATCGAAGATCTCATGTGGCAACTTTAACAATTTCTGTAGAAACTTTTACAATTTTACTTTACATGTATGTAGTTATGTTTTTCGAGCATAACTGGCGAACCGTCGTCAATGTGTTCTGCTTATTGTATAGGATGATGCATGTTAACAAAGTCATCTTTATAAGTAAATAAATAAATAGTATCATAATTTAAATCACCAAGCATGGTAGATATCCCCTTAGATCTTTCATATTTCTTTTATAAGTTACTGTTGAGAAAATTCACTGTCTATACCAATTATAAAAATCAATGTCCTGACTGACTGCATGGCTGACTGACGGATACATAGACAACGCACCAACGTGTGCGCTCCGCTGATTGTAAAGAGATTTTCAAGGTATATTCGTCTTTATGTAGGTAAAAATTCATGTAGTAGTGTATTAATTAGAAGATTCCCGAAATAAGTACAACGGGAGTTAAAATTTCTACGAAAATAAGTAAGTGGACGAAGTTGCACGCCTTTTCGCTAGTTAAGCATATACATGAAATCAAACAAAGGGTTGTTGATATGGGTTATAAAGGGCATTCTTTATAGATGCAAAACAAGGTGTCAAGTTGAAGAGTTCGTATATTCCAAAACACTTTTGATTTTTATCCTTTAGTTGTTTCGTTTGACGACTTCCCAGCCGGGGTCATTTCCACTAGTAAAATAAAATAAAATAAAATATATATTCAAATAAAATATAATAATAAATAAAATATATGAAAATAAAATAAAATATTTTTTAATTGATGGTGATAATTTTGCTCAAATACCTAACTATGTTTATGCAAAAGCAATACGAATAATACAAATACTTTTAAGTCATACGTGACGTAAACTACGGCTTTAAGTTAACCCAAAATACACATTGATGTAAGGTTTAGCAGTTTACAAAATATGTAAGAAATGCAAAAAGGGAAAATAATGTTCAGTTCACACAGTATTCACGCATGTTCTTTCATTACATTGGAGATAATCTTTAGTAGGTACCGATGTAGCTGTGAAGAAATGGGCCATCCCTGCCACGCTGTGGCAAAGTCAGCGAAACTCAAGTGTAATTTAATTTGCATAGGGGCTGAAGCAAAGGCGATAGCGTGCTTGAAAATAAAGGCCACCAATGAGATAAATAACATAACTTAAATGAGATCTTGAGTGTTCCCGGAAACCAACTTTTACAGAAATCAACTATGATGTTCCATGCTCTTATTTTTGTGTTTTTTCACAGTAACTTACATATATACTATATATTATGCATTATAACGTCACTGAAAAGTTAGTTTCAAGAACTAACCTTGCAGCAGTGCTCCGTCACGCTCCGCGAGTCAAAGTTTTCTGTTGCAACTAAAACGTTTCTCAAATGCATTAATCATAGTACCCAAGTCACCCTGTTATGAAAACCTCGATCGTATCCCTACAATTTAAAGTTTATAATGGCATGCACTTAATTTTGCGTAAACTTGGGCGTGTCGTATGCGATATCTTACTTTACTTCCGCTTCAACCGCATGTCTGCATTTTCTTTGAGGGTCAAACTTATGTGCTGCATCAAAGGCATTGAAAGGGTTCAAACTCGAATCGACTAGTGATGTGCGTAAACAACTGCTGGCATCAACTGAGCGAGATATTTACACAGTTAAAATAAACGTTGACTGCAAAATAACTAGGTTCTCGGATTTGCAGCAAAAGGAGCACCCACAATCATACTAATATTAACCGTAAGGGGCAATTGCTGAAAATGAAACGCTCCTTTAATTTTCTTGAAATCACCCAAGCTCGATCTCGGTTTTAATTCGACAAGGAGGAGCCAGCAATCAAAAGAACTAACGGCGGCTCCAACGAGGCATTTCCATACGCGAGGGGGGCTTCAACGACACGGTATTAGTTCGCAACTGATTACATTCCTCGCCGCCTCTCACAAACGACTCGCAATGAAGTAGCGACGAATAAACTTCATTACGCCGACTTAAGCATGGGAAATTATAAGGAGGAATTATCTTCGAATGGCGCGGTGGCACGTACGCGAACACTTCGGGGTTATATAGCCCGAGGCGGTCGTAGGACACGTCGCCGGCCTGCCTCATTGTCGAGTACGTTATACAAGGAGACGTTTAATGCCAACCTGGAATATTCGCTGTATTCGATTTGCGAAGATAAAGTGCCGGTTTTCCGCTTTGTAAAATTGGGTTCGGACGCCACGAGCTGACGAAGTGCGAGATCCCTCGAGAAAAGTAAATAGTGGCCCGGCGAAAGCCTCGCCAGAGGAGATTTAGATCGGTCTTTGTCTCGTGCTAAACGCTATTCTTTTGAGAGATTTTCAATCTTTGCGGAAGCTTGGGGTGGATTGTATTGGATGTCGAAATTGGATGCAGTGCATTTTCCGAACCAGTGCCTAATATTTTGCTCTGCAACATGCTTATTCGGTGAGGTTGTGCTATATTGTTCATTCATTTTTTGAATCAATTAAGTTTAATATTTTACTGAATTGTAAAATGGTCACATAAACTGATCTAGCTTCCTTTAACCAATCACTCTTAATCAAGCTAATCTATTATCCGAATGTGCTCCATAATGGTAAGTGAGTTGAACTTCCACAACTAGGCACACGAAGTGGCTGTTTGTTGACGCTCAGTAGGTAATCGTGTTTGCCGCTACAAAATAAGTTTTAATTAATGGATTGGCACTTGGAGAGACGCTTGGAGGCTAGGGACACCCATTTTGTTACGGATGCGTCAACTGGACACCGCCACTGGCGACCTTTACGAGTACCTACTCCAGTAACCTTAATTAATATGTTTCACAACTTTTTCACGAAAGCCAAAAAGGTTTTATTGAAAAAAATACGAGTAAAAACGACACAAACCCCAACAACCTTACATTTTAGGAGTGTTTCACGCATCATTGAGCGAGGAGGTAAATAAAACTATTCGTAACACTGGTTTTATTACAGGTATAATTCTGTATGTTTTTATATAAAATCGATAGGAGCGAAAGGCAAGAAAGCGTAAGAAAAACAATTTGCCAACATAACTAATAACAGGAAGTCACCTCGTTACTCACAAGTGAATGGTAGGTCGGCAATCTCGCGAACGCGCCCTCCACTTCTCGACTTAATGAATGAGAATAATTTTGCCAAAATACTTCGGAGAGACGGGACACACGCCCGGGGAATTTTTCAATTTGCAACTGACATAATGTAATAAGTGTTACACCGTGAGATGCCGGAGTAGCGTAATTAATAACCTGTGAAATATTACCTGTTACAATAAATTTAGAGGATAAAAGTTGAGTGATAAATTTAAATAACAAGGCGGGTGCGCCGGGCGTCCTCGAGAATGCCCGAAATACTTATGAATAGTTTGTCCTGGTGATAAGTGGGCGTGTCGACGAGTGTTACTCGAATGGCAAGTTTGTTCGGGCCCTAATGAACGCGTGAACGCAGAATAACTTCGTGGAAGCTTGAATAATGTATGCTTTAACGAGATGTTTTTCTTAAAGGAATCTCATTAACCCACTTTCCAATTGTGAATGTTAACTTTGAAAAGTTCTTATTCTCTAGCCGAATCTTTTATGAGTTGCTTAAATCAAATCACCTTTGAATTAACTGCGGTAAGGGAATTCAAAATACTGTAAGCTAGTGCAAGCGCGCGCGACTACATCCGCGTGATTTTTATGTTACTATGCTATTTTTATACAAACTTCAATTCTCTTTTAATAGTAATTGAATTTTAAAAAACTATGTATAAAGGTTTATTAGTACACTTACGTGGTTTAGGCGTAGTGTATATGTTAGTAAAGACAAAAATTCTTATAGTGATAATGAAAAACGCGCGGAATTTCGTCCGCGTGAAGTTATATTCATGCGTCGAGAATATCTTTCTTGGTATGGTACACTTGAAGTCTCTACGACCCTAGTAGTGGACAAGTCTATAGATAGATAGCTAATACCAGACACGTGTTTTCTTATTATTTGCAAAACAATAAAGGTTCTTTATTTAATCCAGTCTAAACATAATCGCATACAGATGACTGGCTAAAATCGAATTCCCTTTATTACGGCCATAAAATTTACCGATATTATCTCAAGCGGGGCAAGCGGGCTATAAAAGTAATCCTTCTATTTTAATGGTCCACCAACCTGCGGGATGCAACAATGTGTTCAATTTGCCTTCTCTAACCCCTTTCTTATCATGATTCCAGATTTCAGATTTTTATTTGCATAGGGCCTATTTCATGAGCCTACAAAGTGTGTCGAAAGTGCCTTGTTGGTCTCGGCCTAGAATTCAACCTCTCCATTTCTTCCCATGGTAGTTGTAAAAGGTTAATTTAGGCTGATAACGTGTCGTGACTAAGAAATTTCAATATAAAAAAACCAGCGGCGTAAAAAAGTGCGAGTCGGACTCGCGCACGAAGAGTCCCGTATCTATAATAAAAACGCCAAAAAAATCACGTTTGTTGTTTGAGAGCCCCTTAAATATTTATTTTATTCTGTTTTTTTTGTATTTGTTGTTATTGTGGCAACATAAGTATATCATCTGTAAAAATTTCAACTCTCTAACTATCACGGTTCATGAGATACAACCTGGTGTTAGACGGACAGACAGACACACAGCGGAGTCTTAGTAATAGGGTCCCGTTTTACCCTTTGGGTACGGAACCTTAAAAAGGTATAATATATTTCTGCTATAAAAATGTATACCTACAAAAGTGTGCGTGGTAAGGTATTAGCAATAAATTAACATAACAAAATGATATTTGCAAACCTGAGTTGTTTTTCTGTACCTACAACTAGAACCAATACAGCATTTAAAATATTCACATAAAATTCTTCGCTTCGTTGTTTAATCGGCGCGTTAAATTCGAGAAAAGTCGAGAACACATCAAATATTAACACAGCCCGAGCGTTGTTTCGACAAATGGGATAATATCTCGTTCATGCATCTAAATCTAAATACGCTTTTTCGAATAGAATTACACACATTAGTAAATTTTACTTAACTCACTTAGTTGTTGCTCTGTCTTCTGTGCTGTAGGTTGTGGGTTCAACCCCACCGAGGACAAAAAAATGTGTGATGAACATCGACGTTTGTTCTCTGTCTGGGTGTTAGATTGTAGTCTATCTAAGTATTTACAAAAAAGTATATAGGTATTCTATCATTTATCCGGTTCCAATAGTATACGCTACGTTTAGTTGGGGCCAAATTATTTTATGTAAGTGTCCACAAATATTTATTTATTTTTTGACCAATGAACAAAAATTTATTCAAGTTTCCCTTAAATCACCATTAATCAAGTAAAAAGTTCCACACCGCCTCCCAAATGAAATTTCACAAACAAAGAAAACGAAAATCTATCTCGCTACTTTTTTCAATAAAAACTGAAAATTCTATTCTGTTAGTTTGTCATGCAACGGAGACAATTGGAAAAATGTATCACGAATAAAAAGTCATATCAGAATGTAATATCGAGAGGGCGCCCGGAATATTCTTGGCAAGTGAAAATAAAGGGTCAGGAAAATACAGCGACAGGTTGTGACTGGACAGCGGTCATCTGAAACCGTCGCAAGTTTCGAATAAATAAACCCGGTAGCAAATAACAGACGTCAACATGTACGTGTGCCGAGACCTGTCACTAAAAAGAGCAGGTGCTCTTATATGACACATTTGTGACACAAGTCGGACTATTGTTAATTTAGGGACGTCTCGGAAATGTGGTTCGAATTTTGACAATATTCTGGAGCGAGAGTGGACACAAAGACATCTTAACGACAGCTAGGAATTTATGGCATTCCTTGATTGTTACCTATTGCTAATTTTATTGCATGCCGAGTTTTGTATGTAAGATTTATAACGCCTTATGTTGATGTTGTGAAGTTTATGCTTTTTTGATATCGCCATAAAAAAACAAACCTACAGGTACGTTCGACATTGCGTTAGCTGACAACATCGATTGCCAAAGTAAACGACGAAAGTTCCAAATCTTGGCTTGAGTCGCACTTGGATAAAGAACATTGGGGTTTAACTTTTTTATTTATTTGCAAAACTTACGTGGGTTATAGTTTTGTCAATAGAGATACCTAATACGTGAAAATTTTAATAACAACACACCTAATCTATACAAATTAAAAGAATCTTTGCCCTGACTGACTGGCGGACAACGCACCGCCTAAACTACTATTAGTTGTAGACATTTCAATTTTTGAGGATATATCTATCTTGGTGCGTAACAGAGGCACTAAAAAAATAATTCCTGGAATTAAACCTAAATCAACGTTCTTAACGCGTATAGCGTGGGTTGAAGTCTCTATGCAAATAATGTTTTTATACACACTTTAAATCAGAACACAATGGTAATGCAAGTACCATTGCTTGATGGTAGATATAGATACTGTGGTATTTCTTCCTGAATATTTCCTGAATATTTTCTATATTAATATACTAATATTTTCACAATAAACAATATTTATTATTATAATGTACGTATTCAGGGAAAATCTTTTAATTTACTTTCTGTGAACTAACTACCATTTAAGAAAGGTTTATTTACCTTTCAAACAACATAAATTATAAAAAAATGCGGTTGTCGCCATTGTACTCTATGAGCGTAAAACCCGCGGAGGCGCCAGGAGGAATAAATAAATAAATAAATAATGCTGGACAATCCACACAGCATCATCTAGCCCCAAGCTAAGCAGAGCTTGTGTTATGGGTAATAGATGACTGATATACTTAATACAATACTATACTACATATATAGATTTTTTTTTTATTATACGTAGAAAATACCCAGAACACCCGGAATAAATATTTGCAGATCGTACAAACATTTATCCCAAGGCGGGAATCGAACCCGCAACCCCTGCGTCGCAGGCGGACATTCGCCCGCCGCGCCACATCGGTCGAATGAAACTGGATAGCGTAGACAGGTAGGTATTTCCAAAAATAGGTTAATTTAGTACCTTTATAACAGGTTCTTATCAAGTTAAAAGTGTCGATATCATTATCGACATGACTCCTTTTCAGAGTGCGCATCAACCTACATTACAGGGCTCACAGCGAAGTAAACGTTAAGCGTGACAGGTGGTAGTCCAATCTTCGTTTACGATTGTGGATTCCGACAAAAGTATTTTACGATTTTTATTTTCATTGAAAACTTAAATGATTAAATCAAGTTGTTATCCAAGTTCTGAAAAGTCGTTAGTGGAGCCTCCTCGGTATAAATTTACCTTCTGCAAAAAAAAAGGTTTGAATCAGTTATAAAAGAATTAAGTTCTGATTTCGGCCTCGTTTTGATTAGCCTACAAACGCAAATTTCAGTAACCTATTTTCTGCAGAATCTAAAATAAATTGTGTGCCTCTAGAGTTCTAGGACTACGAAACAGATCTAAAATAAGTAACCCTTCTAAATGATTTACAATTTATTAAAATAGCTGGAGCTTTGCTTTCATAATAAACAAAGACTTCGCGCCCATTTCTTTCAAGAAATCAAAGTACCCAACCGTAAAAAGATTGACAAACTAAAAGAAGCTCTGCCGAGTATTTTACTTCCGTATTTCCATCGCATTTGACTAAACAAACATATCAAGCTGAGAGCCACTATTCTACGACTTCATTGACTCCTCGCTCTGGAAAAAAGCAATTTCGACTCAGTCTTTTGTCGGTGGTTGGCATATTAAGGAAGCAATATTATGCAGATTGTACTGCGGAAACCTTATTTGTGTTGCGTAGACTAAATCGTTTTAATTGAAGAATTTTTCAAACGTTTTATATCACATTTCTTAAATACAACTTGAAATTATTTATAAATATCTCAAAGCTCCAAACCACAATAGTTTTATTCCTTCACCCTATTTTTAAGCTCACACTCGTTTCTATAAAACTCCAAAGCTCTGGATATGTAACGTTTTGTTCCATAGTTCTACAGAGGAATGTTAAAGAAGCAATATTATGCAAATCAAGTGTGCTTCCCACAAATATAAAAAGCTACCTCGCACTTTGCATCTCAAGGCTTGCATCTGACTGATACTCGTACCTACGAAGTGCCCCAGGAGAAAAAATGTAAGCGCAATTTGAATTTCTATGCGTTTTAGAGGCACCTGCGTAAATTCGCGCGGGGAAACAAATTCTACGGATGTTAAGTTTTACAAGAGCGAGTTCGTGGAATATTTTGAGTGAATATCACGCGACTTTGCTCGCACAAAGCAATTTTCATACAAACTTTAACTCACACTTTTTAGGGACTGAATTTCAGGAATTCCTACGTACGTAGAACCTTACAGGCACCGATACAAAAATACTCTGAATTTCAAGTCTCTCCGACTAGTGGTGGCCTAAAATACTGAAAGTATATTTTAGAAGTGTACTAAAAAATTCTTCAAATTTTACCCTTATTCTCTAAGCGGGTGTTGAAGTTTGTATAACAATAACTGTTGCGGCCTATAGGTTGTTGAGGCTAGTTCGTGTGTAGGATTGGGTCTTAGTGTTGAAACACTAGTGTTGATGCTAGGACAAACTTTTATTTAAATTGCTTAATTAGGTACGTGCTAGATGGTTGGTTGACAAGTAATTAGGTCTAAGTACAAAACCATAAATGCACAGAATACTTCTTATTAGTACGTGTTCAAATAGACAACCAAACCATAGATAACTACATATTATATTTTTATTTGTGTTGGGATGCCAACAATAACTTCACGTGGCTGAAGTCACGCGCGTTTTGCTAGTTTTGCATTTTACAGCTCATAACATGATACTTTGACAGTATTGAGACTTATTACTGAGTGGTAATAGAGCAAAAATATTATGTCAGTTAGGTTTAACGAAGGATTGAAGTGATAATCTATAACCTTTCAAAAGCCTGTCAGATACTGCTCCCAAAATGTACTGTAGAAGTACATACTCACGTAAGCTCGGACCGAGTGGGTCCGTTGTCTGGTCGATAGGAACAGCCTACGTTGGTCGTCAACGTCGCTTTGTCTTGTACGCTGGCAAACCGAACCACTAGTATTTACATAACAATGCACCGAATTTGATGCGGACCTACAAAACACCCTCCAATGTATTCCAGAGCTAAGGAAAATAATAAACAGCTTCAGGATTTTCATATAAAAGAAAACGGATGGACTGGTAGAAAAATCACAACATTTTACGGTATTCTTATTTACGGAATCAATTTCAAATTCAAATCATAATAATTTCTGTTTGAAATAATAATAATAATGCTGGACAATCCACAAAGCATCATCTAACCCCAAACTAAGCAGAGCTTGTGTTATGGGTACTAGATGACTGATATACTTAATACAATACATTACACACATAGTAATTACTTAGAACACCCAGAATAAATATTTATAGATCATACAAACATTTATTCCAAGGAGGGAATCGAACCCGCAACCTCCTGCGTCGCAGGCGGACATTCGTCCGCCAAGTTGGTAGTAGCTCAGTTTTCTTCGTTGTGGGTTTGCGTTCGAGTTTGTTAATATATTGTATTTTATATCTATCAGCTATCTGGATCCCATAGTGCCAGTTTGTTTTAGTTTGAGTTCTTTTTATGTTTATAGGTAAATTTTTGATCGTAATCTCACTTTGTGTTAAGTGATGATGTAGTTATAATATCAATATATAAATTTATTCTTGAAAACATCAAATTTATATTTGACCGGAATAACAGACAAACAGAATTTAAATAATCTTGAAGGAATTCCGACATCTGTGTGTCGATCTTGATCAAAATCAATCCCTGGAATAACATTTCAATGCAAGTTGGGCGCTCAGATTCATCGTCTGATCGTATTATGTCAGTTAACTCCTCACGTACGAAGACGGAGTCACTCACATAATAGTTCTGTTGTCCGTTGAAGATCATTGAAACGATAACGATCATAACTGGCACTTATATGAATTTGACTATTCACACGTACTACATGTACCTAATATGTTATAGCACAGATATTATTATTTTATATTGTAGCTAAAAACTCGCAGTACTTTAATTAATATTTAATTAATATCTGACGATTGATATCTGAAACTCTTTTTAGGGTTAAGCTCGCCCTTGTACATGTTTTTTGTGTTCACCATTTTGCAAACTTTTTTATGTACAATAAAGAATTTAAGAAGAAGAAGAAGAAGACGACCGATGTGGCGCGGCGGGCGAATGTGTACCTGCGACGCAGGTGGTGGTGGGTTCAATTCCCGTCTCGGGATAAACGTTTGTACGATCTGCAGATATTTATTCCGGGTGTTCTGGATATTTTCTATGTATAATAAAAAACATCTATGTATGTAATGTATTACATTAAGTATATCAGTCATCAGTACCCTTAGCACAAGCTTTGTTTGGCTTAGGACTAGATCATGCTGTGTGGATTGTTCAGCGTTATATATTTATTGACTTTGCATTTATAAATTAGTACAGACTACTCATACAACAAAAAGTGACTAAATACTGAACAGTTTTATATTTATTTAGTTTTTTTTACCTTGATTTCAGATTTTTCTCAAACTATCTAGTACTCGTATAACCTTTATGAAAAGTAAAGCTGCAAAAGTAAATTTCTCCCGCAAGTTACAATTTTCTTGAAGGTTCCGTCTGTAATCTGCTAGACTAGCAGGAAATCTTCAGCCTCCACTCCTTCCTTAATTAGCAGAATATTTTAGTAAAAAAGAAGTATCAGGAAGCTGCAGAGAGTAATAAAGGGAAGACCCGTGTTCGTTACAGCAGCTTCATTGAGTCGCTGTATCTAAAATTAGGTTTTAAAAGAGTACGATCATTAGAAAATTCAATGAAGGTTTTGTTGATACAGTGAGTGTCATAATTCAGAAAATATCAAGCGAAGTTTCAAATCGATGGTAAAAATAAAGCTATAAATTAAAGAGGTTACATACTACACCGCTTACCGCGTCGGATAGAACCATTGCATGAAGACTTGATAGACTATCTATGATATACTGCAAAATCTTGAACTCTCTTGATCCATTTACCACCAACTACTGCAAAATGTGGGTATGTACCATTTGTACTATCTGGACGTACTTCTTACTACCCTCTAGACATCCTCGAAGAATCTCGAGTAGGTACTTGGTGCTAAGAGATCGGATAAGATATCTACCGTGCTTGGGAATTAAAGTCATGATACTATTCCAAAATCTAGTTTCAATCTCGTCTCAACTCAAAAAAAGTATGAAATTTGTGCCTCTGAACTACGCAACCAGTTTCGGTTTTTTGAAACTACATACAACATAAAGTACAGAAACCCTTCGAGATGTAATGTCCCAAATAGACACGCAAAACCAAAACATTAAATCTAGCTTTAAAGAAAAAACTTCATTTGCAACCTAACCTCTATGTTTTGGCTTTTTAGTCAACCGTAAAAGCATCGAATAAATTGTAGGTCAGAAGGGACAGATAAAGAGAAGAATTCCACAATTTAGTTTCTTTTTATCTTTTTTGTTTGAATATTGACTAGCTCATTTACTTCATTCGAATTATCTACTACTTATTTCTTCTCTATGGCGTCTGTCTGTTATTTGATTATTTTACTAGCGTCATGAATTATTTGTAATAGTTTGTAATCGAGTCAATCAAATTCCGTCAAGTAATTCGTTCAAGTCATTGGTTTTTAAAAAATAGATGCATTTTTTTTAATTGCTAATGATAAAATCGTTCAAGTCAGGTTGCCACTTAATACACTTTCATTCCAACAACAATTGTAGGCATTTTTACCAAAAAAGTAATGTTGGTAAAAATGCCTACAATTACAAAACAAAACTTAGAATGACACAAGAAAAACAACTGAGATAAAAATTACTTATAAAAATGACAGAAAACGAATCCTTAAAGTATTTCCAGTTTACGAAGAGAGATTTTATTTTGTCAACCATAAAACGTCAAACTACTGTCTTTTATTAAATTAAATTGTATTTTTGACATGAAAGCACAAAGGTGATTTAAAAACTTCGTACAGACGAACAAGTCGTTTACCTGCATTATTCAGTATAAAAGCTAACTTTTTTATTCAAACGAGCCCATGCCTAGTTTACAGCAACGCAACTAAGACATCAAAACTTCATCCTCGAAATGAGTATCGGAAATTTACATCAGCTCGTAATACTCTGGCTGAGCCTTTATTGTAAACGCCGTAATTTGAATTTCGTCTTTGATATTCAAATGAGACTCTACTTGAGACACTGCCTTAGTTATTTGAGTTTTTGTAAGCAATCAAGTTTGCTTATAGGAGCCCGTGTAATTGCAAATCTCGATCTGTGGTCTTAATTAATGCATAAAATCACAGAAGGGCTTTGACAAGCGCCCCTCTGTAAAACTGAGTGAAATAAACAATCGGAAAATCGAGTTCGCTCACCGTTTGTTTAACGGATTCGTGTAATAACAACGCCTAGTTTCGAACAAGTACCTCTGCTTTGTAAAAACAATTGGATTTAGATTGTGGCACCTGACAAAATCGGATTTTTTATTGGAGTAAGTGTTGAGTGTTTCCAGCAGTGGATTTTTACAGACAATTGATGATGATGATGATGAACGACGTACTAATAAGCTTCATTTACGTTGTTTTTTTGTGTGACTTGCTGATGGAACAAGGAGATGGCCCACCTGATGTTAAGTGGTTACCATTACCTATAACAAAGTATTGCCCTACGATGTAATTGATGTGTAAATTGTATTGCACGCTCGTTAAAGTGCCCTACGATGCACTACTCTGCGTCTATTAACCTTAGGCATACAGGTGTAAAGCCAAATATTACATTTGGTATATACTTTCCTACATTTTGCAGTAGTTGGTATTATACGTGATGGTTGCAAGCCCATTGCCGCTGCTAGAATACTATCTGTTTTCCTCACAATGCAACGGAAAAATCCATTGGTACACAACTGGATCGAACTCACGACTTTAGGATCAAAATGCCCCGCCTCACTCCTGCTAAACCACCGGTGCTCAACAAGCCCAATACAATTTAAATATTTCCAACTATAACCGATGCAGGTATAAAATCGAATTTCACCGAAACATGTAAGACATAATTTAGACATGGCTGCCGTATTTGGACAAAATAATATATTGAAATAGTCTAATTTCCATGCGAGTAAGGTTTGCGTGCGTTGTGGATCCCTTTCCGTGTTATAAACTTTTCAGCGCTGTCTATATTGAGATCGAATCGATATTTCTGTATGTGTAGACACGAAAATTGTTGTTTCAAGTAACGAATACATAGCAGGGAAATAACTTTTTTTAACTTAGCATGAGGACTCGAATTTTCAATGTTCCATTTTTGAAATATTTTAATTGGAGTTTTTGAAAATGGAACTAAACTTTCTGTACCATATAATGACGATAAATAAATGGATGCTATAAAACGTTTGTCAAATAGAAATTTAAAAATTTTGACCCTACAAAGTTGGTTATTATTTTTTTTGCGATGTTATTAAAAAGTAAGGAGCTTGATTCGAGAATAAAACACAATCCTACTCGAATCAACTCATTCTATCATTTCAATAGAATACCTATCTAATTTTAAAGTTACCTCAGACATTTGAATGATATACATTCTCATTATGTTGATTAAAACTTTAGAATAACAACTACACACTGGCATATAAAAAAACTTCCGTCAAAAGTTAAGGGTTTAAAATAAAACAAAATATGCAGTTATTGTTTTCTTATAAATCGCAGCCATGACTTCTTTCACAACTTTTCTTTATCCTGCGTGGGTTCGGACTTGTCCATAACCACCCTTCTCAAAAAAACACCCTGTATACTGTATCTGACATTAGAATAGACATTGTGATGTAAATGTGCACATCGAATTTCCAATACACCACAGCGTCTCCTAAGACAAGGTATCTAACACAATTGAAGCTGATACACTCGATTGATCTATCATCATTGTCTGGTACCAATAGGAGCCGCTGTAGCCTACGTAGTATGGTTTCAATCAAGACAGCTGTGCCAGCTTCTATCTTGGATATAACATAGAATTGTAATACAGAATCTAGGTTTCATGCAAACGTGCCCCAATTTCAGTGCATAGTTATGTAATAATATTTTTTTCAATATTACATAGCGAGCACTGGTTGTCTAATGAGAGTGACCCCCGCCTTTTAATCCTAAGGTCGTGGGTCCTTATCCGGTCATGCACCAATTCTACAAAATGTGGGTACCAAATATAATTTATGGACGTATCTTCACCTCCCTTAGAAATCCTCGAGGAATCTCGAGTAAGTAGGTACTTTGTGCTAAAAAGTCTTATGGGATATCAACCGTGCTTGGAAATTAAAGTCGTCACACTATTTTTTTTTAATTTCTTTAATATTCAGGACGTGGTAGGTTAGGTAATTATCAATTTTTTCAGCAGAGAATTTAATAATATACGAAACACGTACAACATAATTGGTTCATACTCATTGGTTCATTAGTTAGTACAAAATATTCTCGAGATTCTTCGAAGATGCCTAAAAGGGTAGTTAGAGGTATGTCCAGATAGTACATTTGGTGCATACTCATTACTCATTGGTGGATTGTCCAGCATTATTATTATTATTATTCTCGAAATTCAACCCCTAAACTGGCATAATAGAGGTTGAAGTTTGAATGAAAATAACTTCGCATGGTCAAAATCGCGCGAGTTTACTATAAATGTCAAATTCATTTATATAGGTCCTCTGTACATTCAGAGTTCAGGCGTGGTTTTGATAGCAGCTCGATTAAACTGTCATGAAAGTTGACAAAATGTTCAACAAGATGCCAAGCATGGTAGAAGATGCAAACAATTAGATATATAAACTCTTTATATATAACATACCACGATAAATGAGGTAAGATAAATATCACAGTTCTTCAACTTAAGTTAAACAAATGTCTAACATTCAGCGGTTTTAACGCTAGCAATGGTATTTACCAGTAAACAATCTTTAAGGTTTTTTTTTATAGGATACAGAACATAGCTAACATTATCATCATAGAAATCATTAGAAAAACCTAAGCTATAGGTAACAATGTCGTCGGTCAGCCTAATAATGTCGTCGGTCAATCTGGTAGAAGGTTCTACACTTCATCTTTCAGTTCGCAGTCGTTTAAACTTAGACTTTAAAGCATAACTTAATAAAACGATGCATAACATTTTAAAATTTCATAGCAATTAGAAAGTATACAAGGTGGAAATATCCCGAACACGACAATGTGTCGACAAGGTGTCGCGTTAACACGTTCGTGCATTCTTTCCCACTCATTACCATAACAAGTAGTTTCGTTAATCAAATGTACGAAATTAATAGCACAGTTTAGAGTCAACGTTCCGCCCGGCAATCACATGGCCATTACAAATTGCCAGCAATTACCGCGACACCCCCTACCCTTTCGTTTGTGACGCCATTTTTTCAGAGCACATGGCATTTCATATTTGAGTTGGTAAACGCTCGATTATTTTTACTAACGATAAGGACTTCTTTGGGTTTTTAATAGGAATTAAAACGATTTACTAAAAATAGCTCTTCTGTTGAATTTCACAAAATACTAATTACTAGCAAAACACTTGTGACTTCGTCTGCTTGAAGCTATTTTCATACAAACCAACATCCGCTATACCCGTTTTGGGGAATAAACTTTAAGAATTATTTTCTTGGTACCTCTACGCACCAAGATGAATAGACCCTGAAAATTTGAAATGTCTACGACCAGTGGCTTAGGCTGCGCGTTTTCTATACCAGTTTATCAAGAAAATATTTTTATAATTAGTACAGATTTAATATTCCAGTTTCACTAGTAATTAGACAAGATTTTATCTGACGCGCAGGCAACAATTCTTAGTTTATAGGTTTTACAGGACGCTCGTAGGATAAACAACTACCTGAGCTTTTGACAAGCTACATTTTCTAAGACAGTTTTCAAATGGAAGTAAGTTAAGCAAGCCAATTTAAAACTGCGCAAATACTCTGGATCCTGGGCTAGCAAAATGCATTGAAGATCAGGGAGAAATTTATTTTGCTCACTCAAAGGTGTATAATGTTTACCATTCCTCATCCTTTGAACGATGTTATCGCGATTTTCCAAATGTTTCGTTCTTTTTGATCTAAATTCTTTGTATTTGGCTTTGCATTCCTTTCGTACCCACACATCAGGATTCTTTTGTTGAGCGATAGGGTTCAGTAAAACATAATGTTTATTCATGCGGTGCCGCTACTGCACAGTTCTTATTTTATTCACCAAGTTATTTCAGAAAACAATTTTAGGTTAAGTTGACGGTATTTTAAATAACCATGATAGAGAACCATTTAGATGTTTTTAATGACATAACATATGACCCACTTGATGTTAAGTAGTTACCATCACCTATGGTAAAGGAAGGAGATCATGATCACCAAGATAAAAATGTAATGCGAAGCATTGCAAATAAAAAAAAATTATGATAAAGCATTGCCTTGCACGTTATGTTCGTTCGGAATGTGCCCTACGATGCATTAGTCTGCATCCATCAACCATAGTGTTAAGCCCCATGTGAGTGTAATTTTATAATGTAGATGAGAAGTTTTTTTTATTCTCAGTAATGTAATTACCAAAAAGATGTAAAATTTGCCTCGTGTAAACAACTCTTATGTGCAAGATCATCTTTATAATCAGACCAGTGGTTGAGAACAATCTCACATGCATATTCTTACCCCAAAACCTTTCGTTTTGGGGTCTAAGTGCTGTTAAATAGGCACTAACTTAAAATCTTCTAAATATGAAATTCGTAAGTATCTAATGATATTACAACTAAGTTTAGTGTCTAATAGGTACTTGCACTAATCTCTTCTAAAAAGATGCCCGGATGGAATTAATTATACAGCTTAGAAATATTCCACACAAAAATCAACTGACTCAAGAAAAAATAACACGATTAAACTTTTAAGGAAACCGCTTATCTCAATCCCCGGCAAAAATAAACGAGATAATATTTATACAATCAAAAAGTGGGGAAATCTGGCAAAAAAGGGAAACTTTAATTAAACTTCTCAAAACCGCTATAAGATAACATTATTAATTAATTTTAAATAGTCTTACCGATGCCTGATAATTTTTCCCAGCCTCCACAAGACAGGAAATGACGTAAAATTTATCTTCGAACCGAAGGAATTACTTTCCACCAACTCGACGAAGAAATGGTAATCAGTAGGTTTATAACTTTGGGCAAAATTGTTTTTTCCGAATTGGAATAATATTAGCCTTTGGTGATGCGGCAAGTTTATGTCACAAACGTTATTAACCTGGTCTCGTTGTATCAAGGTCCATACGACCCTATTAATTTTTTAACTGAGTTTTAAGTTGTACAAATGATCGGAGTGTTGGTCATAATAGATAATTTTTTTCCTGATTTTTATTATCAAAAGTGTCTGGATCAAAGGTATCACAAACTCTTGAATACCTTGGTATAATCAGGCGCAATATTGTACTAGCCCATGGAGGTTCAATACGTCTACGTCTCAGAAAATTGGACTCAATGCATAGAAACGTTTTTTACGAGGTAGTTGCGCTCAGACAAAGGTAACCCATTACAATTGGTTGTTTTTTTTTTACATAACCATTAGAGTGCAGATAATATATTTTCTATTTTGCTTATAAAAAAAAAAAACATGGTTTTTAAAGATGCAAATAGGGGTCACCACGGTGTATATTATTTTGAGCCAATCACAACGTTGCCAGGTTAAATCTTCTTCTGCGTGAAATTACTAATTTGTGTTTTAGATCTCAAGAAAGATTTTCAATAATAAAGGCTTAAGGAACGTCAACATAATTTTCGCGGTAGCTGAGTATTTATTGAAGGGACGGTCGGCTATAAACCGAAAGGAATATACGCATTCAAATATCAACGGAATTTATCAACCTCTGAGCAACGGGTCCAATACGTTTGGGTCGTTTATGGCATATTACTGTCGAAGACTCGTCAGCTTTCCCGGAAAAGTCAATTTGACGCAGATTACGGGCCGACTGCGATCCCACTAAACGTGAATGTTGAACACGTTGATATGAATAATATATGGTATGATTGCAAAATTGAACTTACATAATACACTTTCACGATTACTTTGAATCACACACACCTTTATTTAATTTAAGTACACACGAGTTATTTCAATCTGTTACAATACCAACTCTGCTTTGAATAAATTTATCTGGTCGTATTCGGTGTACAATAAACACTAATCTGCTTTATAGTGTCATTATTTAAAGTAGTTTAAATGCAGTCAATTTAAAATGAAATCACACACAATGTTACAATTTTGCGGGAACCAAATGAACTATTGCAAAAACAGTTTATTATTCCCATTGCGTGTCATAATATCATTCGACATGCCACTGGAATGTGGGCAGTATACAAGTAAACTAAATAAACTCACAAATGCATTATATAGTGTGCATGTATACGATGCCTAAGCGTCCACTGAGTGGGCATGTACGAGTAGCTCGATAGGCGCGTTTCGCGACGATGTTCTATTACAAAAGGGAATTGGATCTTGAATCATTGGTTCGGAAAATCGGCAACGTACCTTGATAATTTCATTTCTGTACAATTTGACCGCGTTCGTGGTCAGACGATTCTTAGGGGCCTCCGCGGACCCGAACACAATACAGGGAGTCCCCTACGGCTCGCACACAATACTAAGCTTTTATTGCCTCCTTTTACAATCTCCCATTACCTCCAAGGCTTCGGTGCTACTGGGAATCAGTTTCGTTTCAGTTTTTTTTCTTATTTTCCTTTTGAGCAATGTTCGGGTCCATCAATTTCGGTAGTGACCGATGTTACTTCACTCACGCTCGAACCGCTACCCCTTTTCGAGCTATTAGTGAAGCGAATATACGCATCGGATTTTCAGAAAAATTGTATTGTGAAACAGTTTGACTGCCGTTGCAATCTAAAACATAACACACGTGAGTAGACGCACAACAAAACCAGTTCGATGGTGGACAGCCATCAAAAATATCGCATTAGAAGCTATATCGCCAGTTTTGTGCTTCGGCACGAACGCTCCCCTTTTAGCTTTTACACAGATTGTATTGGCGCAAATACGACATGGCAATACAGTAAATACACTTGCCAGCATACAAATTGAAAAAAAATGTGAAATTCATGAATATGAATAAGTGTTCCGTACCCGTGAATGGGGCATCAATTATGCAAAATGTTGGTACTCTGTACTGCATTGATCGGTCAGTAGTTGCGTTGGGATCCGATGCGGGTCCAACTCAATGCGACATCGAATCGGTATCTAGTTTTAATTATATCGATACTCAGTCAAACGTCCGCCCTTATCGATGATAATTTCACTGGCAATGTTCGATGGCTATATTCGAGTAATAAACATAACAATGAATGAGATGGACGTTGCTGCTGTCAAAATTGTCGGGGAAACAAAGTGGTTTTTGTTTCTGTGTAAAGTAGCTTCCAGACCGACCGTTATTATTAAAATGATTACTATCGATTGGTTAACATTGTAAATTAACCTAAAGTTCACTTTAAATAATATATTTATGCTTAGCATGCTGGTAATGGTAATAGATATAATTTGAAAGTATTTGTATATACAGTATTTTAAAAACTTAAAACTTAGACTTAAAAAACGAAATTATCGCATATTTATTTTTCCATCTATCTTTTTACGAAAAGAGATAAAACATTTTTTGGATGAAAATTGGCTTCGAGAAAAATACTTGTAATATTTTTAACAGGACGGTTATTTTCAAAGAAGCTTCAGTTTTATTTGAGTACTCTACTATTTTATTGACAAAGCCCGACCAATCCTTTCTCACAGCAATACTTACATAGTGACAGTACGACGCTCAGCAAGTACAAAATTAGAGGGTAGTCGATTGGTAGTTTATTTTTTCCTTTGTACTTCCAAAGCTTTGTACTTTCCTAAGCTGATCTTTTTTGTTCATAGTATTTGATCAGTTGTTCTTTGTATCAGTCTTTCGATACAACTATAGGCGTATGAGGCTTAACACCTGTACGCCTCAGGTTAATGGACACAGGACAGTGCATCATAGTCCACGTGTGTAACGTACGTGACCTGCACGGCAATGCGTTACTATAAGTGAAGTCAGAATCAAAAATATTTTTAAAGGAAATAACAAAGCTGTACGAAATTATACGGCCAAACACGATAGCTATCAAAGATGTTATCATGTTTTGCGCGCGAAAATTGTAATCTCTCAAAAATGAATGTAAAGCGACTCGTGCAATCCACTAATGAAACCCCCCCTGCATTATGCCTCTCGCAAACAAGCATTGAAAATAATTCACGCTAAAAGATCGCCTACATTTCCATAATTAGGTATGTAGGCAAGCATAAACTTTGAACACGATAAGTCCAATTTATGTACAGCTAACTAGAGCTTGTGGATTTTAAGAAAAAATAATTTATGTATGCGAAATTAATATTAACACGCTTGCATGTTACTATGGCATAACTCAATGATGTATTCGTTGAGGTGTTATTTTATGAACGTTTATAAATGATAAATGGTGGTAAACACAATTATTAGTAGCACGACAAGTCCATTAAACAATTAAAAATGTCGTGCCATCTAATTGCTGATTCAAATACAAAATTCATGACAGTATGTAAAAACTTAAGCGCTGTACAATAAATCATGTTTGATGGTAACTACATATATGGAAGTGTTCTTGTAATAATCCGGTATGCTTTAGGTTGATGGACGCTGAGTAGTATATCATAGGGCACGTTTTTAACGAGCGTGACCTACGGGCCAATACTTTCTTAAAGGCGATGGTAACCACTTAACATCAGATTGGCTATCTGCTTGTTGTAAAAAAAGCTAGTTGCAAGCTGTATTAAAAAAAAAGTCAGTTATTTTGATGTAACATTTTGTTATTTTTAATATTCAGACAATTAAATCTTTTGCCAGTTTTCCGGTTACCTTGCCTAACATTAAAAAGCTAGTACGTTTAGTTGTCAGAGCTCATTTTCTCGCTGGAATTTTAATTCTCTTAACGCTTCGTGAATTAAAGTTACGACGAACAATATAATTTTATGAGCTCTTAAAAGAATTCTTATAAAATGAGATTTTAACTTTAGCATTACAGCTTTTACTAAATTACCGAATCAAGCAAAATATTTAGACAGCATTAAAGCAATCAAATCATAAGAGAGTTTGGCACAGGGCTTCTCTTATATCCTCGGTCTCGGCAAGTGGGTCTATCTCGGCACGTTCCGTCAATAATTTTCTTTGAACATCACAGATCTTACTCGCGAACAAATCGTGGTGCAGTAAACATCGAATAAAGCGACTTGTCTATAAAATATCATTTTGAGCTCTTTTGTTTTTCCATCGGATCCCGTTCTACAAGTGGGCAATAATTGAAAACGAAACTGTTTTGCGCGGGGCGCTGGGATCGCGAGACACAGCATAAAAGCGCTGAGAATAGATTGAACGTATAAAATTTTCAGTCGAAATTCGCACGAACCGCCGCCGCGGGAGGTGCTCTGTATCTTTTTACTTTGTAACCTTACTTTTTATTCCATTAGCGCGCGTGTGAGACCCCTCTAGCCAAATATCGTGGAATAATAAAAGCTGTTTAGTAATGATAATGCGGAACGCAGCTCTCGCTTCACTAGCCTAACTGAATTAAACTTGTGCGCTACGAATTTTGTGTTTATGCTTATTGCTGCGGCGAATCCATTTTTAAACTAAGCTTATAGCATAATTATCTCCAATGGAAAGAGTTTAAAATGCGGACCGAGTTTCAGACAATCGTAAAGATGAGTATAAGCGCGGCTAAAGAACTAAGTTTTGCAATAGATGGTGTAAAAAGTTAGTCACATTTTAAGTTCAGGAAGTCTAGAGTTTCAAATTGTGATCGTGATTGCAGTTTGCTTTTGGATTATGCGCGTCGTAGGTACAATGCTATTGCTCTAACACAAAACTTTTTATTTCCGTTTATAGCGAGTCAATCGTCCGCGAACATTTTTCAGGCAAACTTTAACAGTGGAGGCAATCGCTCCTGAAATTCGAAAATGAAATCGTTCCGAGCGTCGCCAAGATTTATCGATGGATGTTCGAATTTACTTTGAAACTTTCGGGGCATAAAACTTATGACACGTAATCGTATATTCCGATCGAGATATCTACAGAGGAACCTTCTAGAAAATTAATCTTGTTTCGTTCATTGTTTACTTTGTTCGTGAAATACCGTCATTTCAACTTAGTGTTACATCTTCACCTGAAGAAAACTTATTCTTTTATGTTTCAACTTACGTCAATATTCTTTGGGTATGTGAAGTAACGACTGGCACGTGTAGAGATTTGAACTTTATTTCTTCAAGATCCTATTGGAGATTTGTCACGATGTAATAAAACTCTTGTAAAATATTGGAGAATGTGCAAGGTATAGTCTATTGCAACAGTTATGTTCAAAAGAGTGAGATAAGGTGACTGTATCCAAGTGGGGACACCAAATGATATATCTACGACAATCTGCCACCCGCAGTCTTTACAAAAATGATACCTTTTGGTCCGCACAAACTTTTGTTTTACGATAGCGATATGACTATTTCAATTGCTGGTTTCACATTTCTAGTTTGATGTGAAGTTGAGATACCAAAATAAATTGTAAGATTTAGCAGAAGAATAGATTGCAAATAGATAGATAGATTACAAGAGAATCATTTATTTATCAGTGAGTGTTTTTTTTTATACAATTTGCTGATGGAACAAGCATATGGTCCATCTGATGTTAAGTGGTTACCATAGCCTATAACAAAGCATTGTCTTGTAGGTACAGTAGTACGTAGAGTGTACAGAAGTACGTACATAGTGAGGTAATGCTTCATTATAGGGGATAGTAACCCCTTAGTTGGTGGGCAATCTTAATCTAATCTCTTTATCAAGAAATATAAAAATATACACACTGCATCTCTAACTATGAGACATAGGTAAAGGTGTTAAGCCTCATTGACCTGTAATTGCACCAGCACCCATTCTTCGTACCTACTTACACTATGTATTTATTTCTATATACTTTTGTACTTCTATATAATTTGGCTTGAGAGCCAGAAACCGACTGAAACTATTACATAAATAGCTAAAAACATACATAAAAATATTTATGGACATTTTGTACCGTGTTATCTAGTTTCAAACTAATCAAAGCTGTTACTATGAGAACCAGATAGCTGATACATAAAATGCTTTGTAAATATATACTTATCAATACAAGAACACCACACATATAATTCACGAGTGTAAAATGGCCTGTCTTGCTGTCACAGTCACATATTTCATCTCTAGTTGCACGGACCGATAACATGAATGAAAATACTTAATTCACACTGAGTCTGGACTTCAAATAGTGGAATTGCTTACCTTTGTTATAAATAAAACATGAGTTAGAAAATATAAGACTAAACTTTCATTTTGTTACTAGTAAAATTAACTAGTTTTTATTGGCATTCTTCCCGTTAGTGGAGTTTTCTCAACTTAAGGTGAAACTAGTCACCAATTCTTTCATACAAATGCTACGGGATGATAACTCCAGGGTGTTACAACGTCCATCCAAATCAAAGCATGATCCTGGATCTCTCTGCTGTTGTATAGTAATAAATATTACTTTCTAGAACATAGAACAATGGTAGTTACAAAAATACTGAAGGAAGATTGAACTTGACTTTAAAAGCAGTCGCTGATTGGGGAGATGCCAATCTAGTCAAGTTCAATGCTTCAAAAACCCAGGCGTGTCTGTTTTCCGCCAAGAAGAAGCGATTCCAACTGACCCCCACTTTTCGAGATGTATCCCTGCCGATCTCCGACAGTCTGGAGCTTTTAGGGTTCACCCTTACCCCCAAACTAAACTTTGGCTCGTTTATTGAGTCCAAGGCCAAGACAGCTGCGAAAAAACTAGGCATATTAGCCAAGGTGAGGCAGTATTTCACACCGGGACAGCTTCTGAACCTGTACCAAGCGCAAGTCCGGTCGTGTATGGAGTACTGTTCTCATCTTTGGGATGGCTCTGCCAAATACCAGCTTGAGGCCTTGGAAGTCATTGAAAGACGAGCCAAAAGGCTTATAGGTGACGATGCATTAGTCAAGTCTAAACTTCTTAGTCTTGAGCATCGTCGCAAGGTAGCCAGTCTGTCGGTATTCTACAGGATGCATTTCGGCGAGTGTGCCTTGGAGCTCCACAACCTGGTTCCCCCGTCCCCGTTCTACCATCGGACCACCAGGCGTACGGAGACGAGTGAATAGGTACCTTCTAGGTAAGCGTGCTACATCGTCGACCGCATCATCACTTAACATCAGGTGAGATTGCGGTCAAACGTCTTCCTATAAATAGTAAAAAAAAAAAAAAAAAAAAAAAAAAACCTTGTGAGAAAGCATTATCAAGTCTATGACCAGGGGGTCTAGAATGATTGCTAGCTACTCAATTGTTAATCCTACAACCCTTTGCAATTTAAACATGCCAAAGTGTTTATAATATATTTTTAAAGGTTTTTATAAGTAAGGCCCTAAGTACCTACTCCATGCCTACGCGCTCAACAAAATAATTAAACGTTAGTGCTGAAATTTTGAGAAATTACAGTACCTACAATATGAGTGTATTGAAATCTTATTTTCTTTGAGAAATAAATATTATATTGTCTTTGTGGTGAGTTTTTAACAACTGAACCAATAAGCTAATCAAGATCAGATTTAGCATAGAAGTAGCCTAACACATTTTGGAAACCGAAAAAACACTTTTACTATTTATTTATTTTATTTATTTTTAGCCTATACTGTCCCACTGCAGGGCAAAGGCCTCCCTACCTTTTTCCCAACGTTTACTATGCATATAAATAATATACATTAGTTATTATAAACCTTCAAAAACTATATCTTCTACCATCACCTGGCTGTGCGTGACAATCCCGTTAAATGAACTTGAACCCTAGATATATGCATATAATAAGTTCAAGTTTATACACGTTGATATCCTAGCTTAACCCGAGGCCAGTTACGAAATTTATATTCAGCTTTATGGTTCAAACTCAATAGGCAATAGGGGCACGGTTTGGAGTAGTGTGAATTATCTTTTACCCTTTTAATGAAATAGTAACATAGTTTGCAAAAAAATCGATTCTTTAACATCTCCTTCGAAACATTTGTGTGATGAACATAGATGTTTGTTCTGTGTCTGGGTGTTATATTGTATTCTATGTATGTACTTACAAAAAAAAAGTATATAAGTATTCTTACAGTCATCTCGTTCCCATAGTACAAGCTATGCTTAGTTTGGGGCTAGATGATGTTGTGTAAAAAAAAAAAATGTCCTGACATATTTATTTATTTATATTTAAGTTATATATAAAGCTTTAATAAACTTAGTTGCTTAATGTATTTCTAATATTATTTGTTATTATAGTCAACTACAAGATCAAAACTTATTTATTTTATTTACAACATTAACGTACATTAATTTACATAAACATTTAATATTTAACCTACATACACATATAAAATAACTCTGTTTTCTAACTGCAAGTCCTTACTATAGGTAGAAAACAGAATTTAAATAAAAGTACTTTTCTGTTATCTTGAATAATTAAGAAAATTTTATCTAAATAAAAAAACATTAAAAAACACGAAGAAAAACCATTTTCGTTTCGTCAACTTTTAAGTACCTATTATAATTTTAACAAAGATAATAATTACGTTGTTCCTTAAACTTTAACAATAAATTCTGGGTGAATTTTATCCGTGTCATTTTCTTCAATAACTTTTCGTAAGTATTTTCTTTTTGCAAATAAAATATCACTTTTTTCAAAGTACTGCAACGGGTTTGTGGTTTGATTTATTTATTACAACTATGTACTCCTAAGAACTACCTATCTTCTGGTGCAAGATGGCCATCATCTCCTCCTGAGTACTAAACATTCTGCGGTCATCAATCCAGCTGCCAAATGTGATGACTACAGGTAACTCCTCCCCTCCCCCTAAAATATGAAGGCAGTTAATGTCCAGCAGTGGTCTTGCCTCACTGCCAAATGATGCTTAAAAACTAGTCAGTATTTAGAAGTAGTAGAGCTCGTCCGGAAAAGTACTACCATCATGCCTATATCTGTCACCAAGCAGCTTTGCTATGTTCCAGCTTGAAGGGTTTGCCGGTGAAATTACAGGAGCATGAGGCTTAACACCTGTATGCCTCAGGTTGATGGACGCTGAGCAGTGCATCCTAGGGCCTGTTCCTAAAGAGCGTGACTTACGAGGCAAAACTTTGTTTTAGGCAATGGTAACTACTTAACATCAGGTGGGCCATCTGATTATTTCATAAGCAAGTTGTATAACAAAAGTTTTAGTAACTATTGGCAGACATTTCACACTGCGCCAGCTAGCCCCAAACTAAGCAACATGTTCATCACACAAATGCTTGTTCTTGGTAAAGATTAAACCCACATTCTGCAGAAAGCAAAACTACCAACGGAACTGCGGCCAGTCAACTGTTTCGGGGGAAAGATACAGTAAAAATATTTAGTCATAAGATTAATGGCTTGTAGCATAAAGCTTGCAACTACCCCCAAAGGGGTCGTAATCGGAGGTGAATAGGAATAGTCGAGAAAAACGAGCACACCTACCTCAAATCCTTTGCCTAATTTACATGCAGCACCTGACGTCACAGCCCAGTTGTAGCTCAGCCTTTTACGCTTAAAATTGTGGGCTACTTTTACTGACATACGTTTGGCACAACACTAGCTAACCTCAAACAAAGCAAAGCTTTAACTATTTAAACCAGATACCTGATTAAATACTTCAGTACTTCTTTGTACATAACGTACACACAATACAATATAATACCCAGACACATAACACGTAAGAAATACTCAAGGCCGTTAATTATTAATTTATACAATACCTACAAAAAAGTTTATTGTCAAACGATACGTAATATAATAATATGGGTACAAAAATATCACTAAATTACAAATTTGACAATAGTAGTATTCTCAGCACTGATTCTGCGTAAGAACTTTCGTTTTTACGCAGGACTGGTTTTCAGTCTTCCCCAAAGTTCCAATCAACGGTGACAGTCATCATTATAGTGGCTTCAAGCTCATTAGACTACTACAGCTGAGCCGTTACGGCTATCAATTGAAATAACCCCAGTAATAATATATCAACTACTCTGCAAGTCTATACTCCATATTTCCTTCAATCTGATCCTAACATCTCATTTGTCCACAGCCATCCATTTATCGTACCATCCCACATAATCTAATGACAATAAGTAATATCGACTGGACATCCTGTTGTCGATCTGACACGCGATATCTATCACCTACTGATGCGTAATGGCTTCTATTTATTTCTATCTAACATTGCAATGCTTAATCCTTGGCATAGTGTGGTCGGCATGCCCGTAAAAATGACTTGATATATGTACCGTGTCGGTGTTTTGGCTGTGGATGAAATCAATAACGAAATGCTTTGTTTTGTCACTTTAACGGTGCGTGTAGACAGCGCACACGAATTAGCGCAATAACCGCGCGGCCGCCGCGTGGTTGATTTCTAAACTCTAGGTAACAACGTTCAAATTGCTGTCAAGTAGCCGACCGCGTGGTCACGCCTTGTTAACGCGGTTGTGGTGCAGAAATCGTGCGGCAGCCGCGCGGTTGGCCGCTCGACATGAGTTTGATAACAACGTTCAAATTCCTGTCAAGCGACCAACAGCGCAACCTAGAATGTAGATAATGTGTGAGGGTGTGTGTGATGATGTGTGGTGTGTGTGATTTGCTGGATAAGTGGCATTGATTTTTACAAACGCGCGGCCACCGCGTGGTCTCTGCGCGAAATATTTCACGTCTTACGAACTTTTTATAAAATACAAATTGCATTAATTCTAATGTGACTTCAGGTTGATAATAATAATGATCATATCCTTTAGCTAAATTGATTGCGGTATCTCCTTGATGAAAATATAAGTTAGCGGAACTTTATGTACCTATTGCAAGAGACAGCTTGTTAATTTACTCTAGAATTTAATTTTAATTAAATGGGTAGTCCATTACTTTTAACGTTTTGCACGGCCAGCATTTGAATGGGTGAACGCTAGAAGGTATGATTTATATAATAATAATAATAATGCTGGATAATCCACATAGCATCATCTAGCCCCAAGCTAAGCAGAGCTCGTGTTATGATTACTAGATGAACTGATATACTTACTACAATACATTACATACATAGATAGTTTTTATTATAAATAGAAAACACCTAAAACACTATGAAAAAAATTGCAGATCGTACAAACATTTATCCCAGGGCGGGAATCGAACTCGCAACCTCCTGCGTTGCAGGCGGACATTCGCCCACCGCACCACATCAATCGTCATACATAGAGTGCTTTCGTACTTTGAAGGTTACGCTTGAAGTTAAGCCACGATGGAAGCTTTGGGGTGGCCTAAAACTGTCAATCTCATTTTATTTAGAAAACAACTGCCTGAAAAAGTCCACTACTGAACTAAACTACGTTTCCAGGAAGAATGATTTTGAGCATTTTTCATCCACCGACTTCCCGCGGTCCGAACAATATTATCGGTTCATTGGATGGGAGGGCATCCTACGCTTTGTTTTCCGGTTCGCGGTTGTCATTTAAGAACTTTTACTCACTATTACTCAATGCCATTTTCAGAGTTATATTGGTGACTTTATTTTTTTACGGATTTCCTAATTTCTGATTCATCCACGTCGTGAAACTCCCAGCATGGCTCTTTCCATATTCTGCAACTATTCTTCTCCACCTGCAAGTGATGACCAACCAGTATCTCATAAACAGCTTGTTTATGAGTTTAATGGTTAGTGACCACGTCTCAGTCTCAAAGGTCATCACTGGTAACATACACTGATTCGTCTTGTCTTTTACGTACATTAGGCCAACACATTCACGTTCAAAGACATCGTTACCAAAAGCCGGTAACACTACTTACGCTGAGGATTCAATGACTTTAACCAAATAGGTAATAGGAGAGAGTGGTCGGCTACATGCAATGGACGCAACAGTACACGGTCTTGTTGGAACGAACCCAATCTGGTTTGACCCAATCTGGCTTGGGTCGCTAGCACTGAATTTATAAGAGCGCGTACACACTTTAAAAATACATAGTTATATACCACTTATAAAACTCTGTCCTGACTGAGATATAGACAACGCACAGGCTAAGCTACGGGTCGTAGAGACTTAAAATTTTACAGGGTATATTTGTCTTGGTATGTAAGAGAAAGGCGTTCTTGGAATTCAACCTTAAAGGAGTGCAGCGAGTATTGGAATTTGTAAGAAAAAGCTTCACAAAGTCCCGTTTCCACTAGTTAATATATAATAACACTATCATAATAATTTTTTTCTAGTACTTTTTGTGTCGTGTTTTCGTGACAACTTTTATGGTTTAGTTTAGAGACACAGAACAGAGTATTTTTAGATAAAGTATATATTGTGATCAGCTTGGTGAAGCTGAGACAATATTTAAACTAGAATTTGATTGTTGAATCGAGAAATGTCTTTTTCAAGTTTCAACACTTCGAGATCGACACGATTGAAATTTGAATTTGCCGATATTTCGTTATGGAAATCGGACCTCGGTTTTATACAATCCTTTTAATTTAATAACATACATTACATTTAGTAGTAGTAGAGCTCTTAGTGAAGGGCTCGTCCGGGGCAGTACTACCACCATGCCTATTTCTGCCGCCAAGCAGCTTGCTGTGTTCCGGTTTGAAGGGTGTGGGTGCCGGTGTAATTACAGGCACATGAGGCTTAACACCTGTATGCCTCAGGTTGATGGACGCAGAGCAGTGTATTGTAGGTGACGTTCCTAACGAGCGTGACCTACGAGGCAATGCTTTGTTATAGGTGATGGTAACCACTTAACATCAGGTGGGCCATCTGCTTGTTTCATCAGCACATTGTATAAAAAAAAAATACATTTCATCTAATCTACGTAACGTTTTTCGTATGATCCTGTCCAAAGAAATTATAAATAGCAACAATTATTTCCGACTAAGCTAAGTTTATGCAAAGTTATATCAGTGTAACCGCCGCTTTATTATCGACAACAGGAACAGATATAAGCCACACTCCTGCCCGTGAAGATTGGGGCACAATCGGTGTAACCTGAGCTACTAGCTTGGACTGCAATCTAACCAAATGGCTTTTATCGCCGATTTGGACGCTAAGAGATGCATGCAGCAGTCAATATCACTAATCTTATTTCAAGATTTCTTTTAAGATTGGTCAAAGTGAATAATAAAACAATGATTATGCAGTTAACAAAGTTTAATAAGTATTTTATCAGCTGTTTCCCAGCACAAGCTTTGGGGCATAATGGCTTTCTGTGAGTGTATGTTAATATGTATTGATTTATCTGTTACCTATAACAAGATATATAAAATGTAGTATTATTTGGTGTAATATGTAACTTAAAAGCTAAAAACGCATGAAAAAGTCAATCTATACCAATGTTTGTCCTGACTGACTGACATATTAGGCAACACACAGTCTTACCCGTTGATCGTAGAGAGTTGAAATTTTCAGGTTATATTTGTCTTGATGTGCAGGAAGTTTAACTGAAAAGAAATTTCTGAAATTTAACCCATAAAATACAAGGTACAACGGGGTTAAAGTTTTTATGAAAATAACTTCGTCTGGGCTTTGAAATTTCTTTCTTTCCTATGCACTAAGACAAACAACATTTAAAACTTTCTTTAAACTAAGTTATGTCAGTCATTCAGGACAAGTATACATATAATAACTTTCTATAACCATTACAGAAAGTTATCTCAAATATAATATTAATAAATTAAATTTAATAGATATCCAACAAATACCTTCCATTTAAAAACTAATCGGCAACAATCTAATTACAAGTTGAACTGCGCTACGGCGTAGAGGATCTACGCGCTACATCGTAACCCTCGTAGCGAGCAGTTGATCTACGTCACTTGTTTCCTATACCATCAACACCAACATAACACAGGGCCCATATCTTTGTTGAATAAGTTTCAATGTAAAATGAACTGTAATTAGATGGGTTAAGAAAAAATTAAATTCAGAATATTTTAAATAGTCAAATTTCGTTAGCACTACAATGTTAAATGTTTATGACTAAGTGAAAATACCGTTGGTGAATACTATTTATTCTGTGATAGTATCACAACTGACTGGTAGCTTCATACGAGGACTATTAATGAAGCCGGTCCCTAGTGCAAGTGCAAAACGCTGCCGTAATAGTTTTACGACTAACTTCCCTCTTTCTTCACGGAGTAAGAGTTTAATGTACAGTCTCATAGCTTTGTAAAACAATTCAATAAATTGAAAATTATCTAGAGGCATAATGGAACTCTCATATCACAACACAACCCGTAACACACAACACAAAAAACAAAATTCAAAAGTATTTTTGGGTCTAAGAATAAGGATTAAGTTAATATTCTATGTGACAAACTATCAAGCTCACTTTATGCCTAATTCAAAGTTTCTAATTAAGCAGAAAACTTACATAAATGTAAAGAGAAATAAATAAGATAAACTTCTGTTATCTTAAATAAGATGTCGATTTTGGATTTCATCATTTTCGGCTTGCTGAAACTCGGGTTTAAAAACCGGACCACACTTGCTGTTATACTACAAGAATGGTTGTACTGATTTTTGCAAGCCTTCCACATATCTAAACACTATTCTAAAGAGTTCAACTTCTGTATATTTTACTCTGTGGTCTGTTTCTCCCCTCGGCAGACGAATACTCAGCTACTTGATTATGCATCCGCGGTGTTCCAGACCGATTATCGAACTAGTAATGAACGCTGCTGCGTTATAAATTGTGTAATTAGTGTTTCACGGTGGTAGTTTTTGCGCGAAAATTTTGCTAGTTTATTTTTGTGATTATTCATGTAATTTGATATTTTTTTTTTAGTTTTCCTTCACTTAAGGAATTACAAAGATTTTATATTAACCCAATAATCACTTCACCCAACTCTCTTGAGTGGAATTTGAACTCAGAACTCTCCTCTTGATACGGAGATGCGCTATCGAGAGTTCAATTCAACTCGATGAAATAACCCTTGGGATATTTATAATACAGTACTTTAGCGACCGTGGCACCAAGAGCTTAAGGGGAGAGCCATAGGTTCAAATTCCACTCGAGGGAATAATTTTTGAGATAATATAAATTTAAGATAAAATCTTTATTCATGTGATGTTTCCTAATCGGTTCAAAAATATCGTTGGACAAGAATCTAAAAAACAAACAAAACTGAATTCCATAGAGCTCTGATTTGAAACCCTGAATCCTAATCAATGATACCGTCCACTGCTGCCATCTAGAATTCCTTATAGCACCAATTTTTTAAGAATGTTTTGCAATGGTCTTTAGTATTTACAATTTAAGTGCTCTTTCAGATCACAAATCACAAAATAAGATGTCTAGCTCCTTTTTAAATGTTATCCAAATTAATTCATCTGTCACGTCATAATTGAGTCACAACATACACACTTATACATTTATTATAATTCAAAATTAGCCTATATTCAATTATACGGCTATCTCCAAAGGCTTTACGTTTGAAGCCTATCATTATAACAAATTGGTCATTATAATAACAAGCATTGTAGCGACTAACCTATGATAGACGCAATACAGCCTTAATACAGCCACGCAGTCTGTGGTAATAATGCGATAGCCAGTACCAGTGCGGTCAAGCTTTGGAATACTCTCCCTCATTCGATTCGTGCCAGCCCATCTCTTGACATTTTCAAGCGCAACGTAAAAGAGAATTATCTCTCCTAAATCTATACTAAAAACGGCATAAAAATCAGGTTTGTTGTATGAGTGAATTGAATTTAATTTATTGTTTTTTTAGTATTTGTTGCTATATTTGTAAAATTATCAAGTAATAATCAGCAACCTTAAAATTATTCCTAAACGATCCGTTTCACAGTGTTTCAATCATTTTAGTTACTAGATGTCTTTTCAAGTATCAGAAGAGAGTGCGGAGGGAGGATCTCGCAATCCCTCTCATTTAACACTGCTCATTCCTCTGTAGGTGTTTGCCGAAGCGATTTCAACGGATCCGCCTTTATGGTGCTACTACAGCTTAGAAAGAACCGCTAATTCACTCAATACAGATGATATGAAATAGGCGATTTAGATTATAAGCTAAAGCTTTTTTTGTGGTTTGAAAAAAACAAAACCTCAAAAAAGCTTGCAAAACAGTGAAGTTCATAGTTAATAAAATTTTCATAAAAAATATTTGATTTTACTTCTTATGCATTTTCTTACTTTATCTAGTTTGGCAGCAGTAGACGTCTCCATGTCGTAATTAGGCGTAATTAAATTTAACATTATTTTTATTATTATTAATTTTTTAATTAAAATCTGCTATATTAGAAAAACACAGATCTCGTATATGAAAATGTTGTGGTAGTTTTAAGCCACCATATAAGATTTCTAAACCTATTGACTAAGGTCAATTTAAATTCCGAATCCAAAGTTCAAGCAGAGTAAGAGTAAATAAGTTCAAAGAAGATTTCTATCTAATGAGTTAGCGGCGTCTATTATACCCTGTGTTGTGCCTACTTAGGGCCTCATAGTGATTCGCGATTTTATTTTGGACGGCTCATGCAAAGGCGCACATTTTTCATGCCGCAAGAGAAGTGAACAGTGTAATCTTTGCATTTATGCCATGATCCTTTATTGATTTTAGATTTTTAGCGGGAACCGAAACGAATGAAACTGGCGTGAATGGAGACGCGGGCTCAAAGCCGTTGTAAGCCCCTGCTATGATATAAACGGGCATTCAGCGCGCGTATATCAGACACCACTTCATGTACCAACATACCCGCAAAAAATATTTCCATTGAACATTTTCTAAAAGCGTTTTAAAAATGAATTATTGTATAGATAAATCACAATAATTTCATCTGCGCGACCCTGTTACACGAAATGGGCGTCGAGCCTAACTTTGATCATAAAATTATGATAAAGATATTTTATTAATGATAATCTACTAAGAGTGTATACGATTAATGACTACGTTCTCGTCTCATTTTTATAAATAAGGGGAATTGTTACGAAATGTGGCATTAATTAATTTTCATTGAGCAATCAAAATTAACCCAATTTATTTTCCTTAGCAGTTCTTTACAAACACCGACATTTATAACGATACATAAGTACGCAAATTTAGCACATTTTTCCTTTCTTTTTCTAAGCCTCAAAGAAAAACAATGAAAGGAGACCTACCATTAAAATAAATAAAGGAAATAAAGCACGGACCGCAAATTATTTCACTTACCTACTTCTTTTTATAAAAATGCGAACGACGCATTAAATTTTGGGGAGAAAGGAAACTCCCTTGTAAGCAATATCGAGAAGGCAAATTTTTCAGATATTGCCTTCAGGTAGCGCACATTTATTATGTACCCGAATATATTACTCTTGATTCATTGACTTCCAATATTGATTTACTTTGCTTGCATAAGCTGTAGTTGGGAACTCGGACCAGAACGAGCGCCTTTGATCTGGAGAATTAGGAGCTAAGTTTGTGTGTGCGTGGACACTTTAGAAGACTGCAGAAGTTTGCGATGCTAGGTGCCGCTGCAAGATTGAAACTTAATGCATGCACAGACTGGTAATGGCGGAACTTACACTGGAGTTTTATTTAAGCGATGGCTTGAGTAATATTGCAAGTGCTTAAGCAAACTTATAATAACGTAAATAATGATACTAATATGTAGCGCAATACTTTCTTTCACAAATTTTAACTACCTTAATAATTTAGCTCAACATCATTTAGAAATCTATACCAATTATAAGAATCTCTGTCCTGACTGACTGACTGACTATAGCGTACAGCATAAACCACTGATCTTAGAGATTTGTCATTTTTAGGGTGCGTAGGGGTGTACTAAGAATTAAATTCTTGAAATTCAACCCATAAACAAGGGGGGGTTGAAGTTTGTATGAAAATAGCTTCACACGGATGAAGATGTGCGCGTTTCACAAGTATAAATACGAAAGTCAGCTTAAAATTGGATCAATAGAGACGGTATGCTTCCTCATTAAGATTTCCAGCTAAGCTTCTCCAATATCGGTCCCCAGTATATTATTTCAGGGAAGGGTGCTAATATTGAGTTGTGAAACCAACGATTTACCTAGGAGACGCTTCGAGTAACTTTGCCTCGACACTTTGACAACTTATTTCTTGTCTACTGAGTTGGTAAGCCACTCAGTTGTGTACACAGCGGGTTGATTGTTCGCCAAGACAGCCTTCCAATCGACTCAAGGTTATTCCAATACATGTAAAGCCTGGTAAATAATAAAATATTAAATAAATAGGTTTTTGCATGTTATAAATGATTTATACAGAGTCACATAACGCCAACAGCCTTAATAAGTCTACTGCTGGACATAAGCCTCCCACATATTTGTAAGGGTTTGCCATCCCCCTTGGCAAGCAGGTTAGTGACCACGATCTTGAGTATTCAAAAGACACTGCTGCCTAACCTAAGCTAGATCCGGTAACGTAACATTTAGGCTGGCAAATTCTTAACAAAATGATACAATAACAATCCCAACACCTCAACGGCCAATGAAAAAGATAGAATAATAATATTTTTGGGTATTTCAGATAAACACCCTCTAGCCCCAACCTAAGCAAATCTTGTACTATGGAAACCATATTTGTAAGTGCGTACTTAAAATACAATATGCTCATAACACCCAGGAAGAGAACAAACATCTACGTTCATTACACGCAATTAAATATTCTCGGTGGGGATTGAACCCACAACCTATATATTTATGATCAATACGATATCTGACGAAATCGAAGGGTTTCACTACATTTTTTCTACATCGTTTGAAAGTACTAGTATTGCGTATATTTTTTTTATTTATAAAACCTACTAGGTGAAAAGGTTCATGATTGAAGTCAAACCCATGGTCCTGGTTGGAAGGCCCTACCACCCAACCAGCAATGCTCTCAATAAAACATTAGCAAACTTAAAATTAAATAAACAAGGGTCAACGAATTTGAGTTATCCAGCGATACAACCACGAAAGGAATTTAGTAGATTCTATAAAGCGAATATCTAAATTTTCATTCAACTCATTCAAACGCTTAATTCAGTTGAAATAATTTGAGTTCCATTGTTAAGTTTCTAAATTTGAAGTCCAACATTTAACTGCTTACAATTCAAAGGTAACCGCAAATTTGGAAACGAGTATGCCTCTATAGAATGAAACTTATTTGCAAACCGATAACTTTTGGGGAGTTGGTCAGTTCATGCCACTAGCCAGCCAACCCACTGTTCCCTAACTATGCAACAAAGCATTCCTGCTTCTGATTATTGAAACAATATTTCAAAATTTTACTTACTCAGTTGGTAGATATTTATGTGGGTATGTACCAAATGTAATATTTGAACGTACCTCGGCCCACCCTCCTTAGACATCCTCAAAGAATCTCGAGTACTTGGTTCTAAGAGATTTGAGGAAATATCTACTACGCCTGAGGATAAAAATTGTGAAGAGTAAAATAGTAGTTTTGAAGACTCAATAAAGCTCACATTGAAAGGGTCGTCATGTGGGAAGTACTACCATGTCTATTCTTGCCCCAAGCAGCTTGCTTTGATCTGGTTTGAACGGTATGGGTGCCGGTGAAATTACAGCATATCAGGCGTAACACGTATGTCTGTACGTCAGGTTGATATACTCTGAACATTGCATCGTAGGGCACGTTCTTTCAGAACGTCACCTGATAGGTAATACTTTGCTTTAGTATTTATATTGTTTTTCATTAGCAAATCGTATAAAAAAAAAATCATCCGGGAAAACACTATCACCGTACGTATTTCTGCCGCCAAGCAGCTTGCTGTGTTCTGGTTTGAAGGGCTTAGGTGTCAGTGAAATTATATGCTTGTTATACCGCTTATCAGGTGGGCCAATGTTTTTTCCATCAGTTAGAATCAAAAAAACAAAAATGGAAATTTCAGTTTAAGAATAAATAGGTATGCTTATCTTTACAGAGACTTACCTCGATCTCCTCGTTGTTGGGTCTTTCATAACCATTACTTCTGAGATTTCACCATATTTCCCGAAGTACTCACGAAGACTTTCTGTAACAAAATATAACCAGCTTAACCTTCGTATTTCAACAGTTATTTAATATAAATTGAGATAGAATTTTGGGAATTCTTTTCAAAGTACCCCTACGCACCAAGACAAATCTATCCTGAAAGTTTCAAGTATATACGACTAGTAGTTTAGGCTGTGGGATATCTATATGTAAATTAGTGAGGGCAAAGATTCTTATGCTTTGTATAGATTGACCAATGCTTTGATAAGAGTTAAGGTACATCCCTTGTCCCATCATCGTTGGACTAACGACATAGTTAGAATCGCGGGAAGTCGATGGAAAGGGCTCAAAATCGTTCTTCCTGGAAACATGGGTAGGCCTATGTTCAGCAGTGGACAGGCTATTGATGATTATGATGATAGTGAATGAAACAAAAAATCTAAAGAATCTCAAATCTCTCTATTCTATTCTATGCTTTCAGATATAGAATAGAATAGAATAGAATAGACATTTATTACACATACAGGACACACACACACATACAGGAAAAAAGAAAAAACAACCAAACAATAGAGCAGGTAGTATCGGCAGGCACAAAAGAGAAAACAAAGACAACAAAATAGTAAGTAGACAAGAAATAAAGTAAAAGTACAACATAAAAATACTTTCATCAAACAAACAAGTGATTACTTAGGCATTTATAACACAAAAAACAGAAAATCAACAGAAACCGGTACCTACCCTACCCTACACACCTTTATCTACCTACTCTGTTACATACTATGAATGTGTCTGCCCATCCCTGCGCGAATGTGGTCAAATTGGTCCAGCCTCAGCTTGATGCCACTTCCATACGTAGTAAGGAAGCGACGCTGGTTTTCAGTCTGTACCATTTCAGTGAAATCACGGACGCGATAACTTTAATTTAAGTATAATAATAATTTTATTTTAATAATAACACATACGAATAAGCAAACATCTACCTATAGCGAGACCGATAACATCTCAAAGAGAAAAAAGAACAATGTAAAATACATTATTACATATAGGTACATTGTAGTCAATACATATCATATGTAAAGGGATCTACTGAGATCGTTGGTTGTCAACAAACTATAATAATTATATTTTGAACTGTAAATACATTTAGAATAAAAGGACATAGCAATTAGAGACAATACCCAAGAATGGCAAGCAAGACTGACTGAACTGACATGAACAAAACTGAACTAACCATAAAGTAGTGAACTGTCATAGACAAAATTGATAAGTAAAAAAGAGCAAAATTAAAAAATAAGAACTAAGAAGAAGAGCAATGGCGACGGTCGTGTAAAAAAGTAACGTACCTACTTTTGAATTACTGTGTGTTCTGTATAACCCACGCATGATCCTGATACTTACGACCTATTGTGTCAACAAGCGTACAAATAGCTTATAGCAAACTATGAAAACAGTGATAAATTTATTGAAAACTGTAACATGCAAATGGAGCGAAGACCTACCTACCAAGCTTCTAAGGAAAAAGAGTGTCTTGCGTCCTAATAGCAGAGAAGCCCCTTAGCTAAACGTGCGCCACTAAAAGGTAAGCCATGACTTGACCGTGATTTGTCGGTAGTAGCCAGCTACTAGCTAGCTACCTAGGTGCCTACTTCTATATTTATGTGCTCTTTTGAATAGATATAAGTTCTTGTTTAAGTTTTAATTTAAAATTGTGCAATGTTTTTAGGGCACGTAATGGCAGGGGTAAATCATTCCAGCAACGGGTAGCTGTGAAGCGAAACGACCCTCGAAAAGCAGCAGTTCTGTGCTTTTTTGTTACAAACACAAAAGAGCAGGACCTGCTAGGGTAGCGAGAGTTCTCACGTGCCCATACCAGCTTATCAAAAAGATAGGGAGGAGATTTGATCTGAAATATCTGGATATCTGAAATAGGTCAACATTTTTCCATGGCCGTATGTACTTAGAGCCTTCATGCCATAGCAACTTCCACACAATAGAAGGGTCTCTTTATAAAACGTCGAAGCCTTTTCGATTCACACTCCATAAAAGTAAGACGATAAGAGTCGTTCCCGTCAAATGATTGAAGGAGTCGTCAGGCAAATGTTCGGGCGCTCCAGAATTCCGAATGTTTATCGAGTCAAAACAGATTTTCTTCGAGAAGAATCCGGAGTTAAATTTCTCACCTAAAATGCAATTCAGAAAGCTATTTTGTGATTGAAAAATTATAAAAATATAACTAAATAACCAGTTAGAATGTATACGCAAAATCATCAATTTTACAAAAAAAATTGTATAGGTCAGTATTTTTTATACTGTTGGTTAAAAATAATTTTCGATTTGCAATAAATACGACTGCTTACTTACTTTTATACTCTTACAAAATAAGCACTATAGTTTAGAAATAGTAGTAGGACAAACAAAATATACGGTTCGGACCTTTATATACAAGTATAGGTATACATTAGTTCTAAGCACGAAAATGCATAAATTTTGTTTGTCGACCTTTTGAGTTTGCTAATGGAAACCGAAAACCCCTCTAAAATGAATATGCTGATATACATTTTTGTTTAAAAGGTAAAATGTTATACCTACATAATTTCCGGTCACTACCCAGAAAACTAATTAAATTAATTTTGTAATATTCATTATTACATTATGCATTTATTATCAGTTTGTAACCAAAATGGCAGCCAATATAAACATACACTTTCAAATAGGTATTTAATAAAAAATAATTACGAAGGCAATTTCACATTTCGAATATTTCGAATTTTAATATGCAATTCGAAATTCAAATTCAATTATCCACGTACTGGAAGAGAATTTCCTATCCTAACTAAATTGAAGGGTATTCAGCTGTAGCGCAAAACTATCTATACCACTCTGCAAAAGTTTTCGATTAATACTAATTAAGAACAAACAGACCAATCACGAGAGGCTTATTGCGGGATACATTCCAATTTAAACTTCCCTTCAATTCGACAGCGGTTGCGCTTCTAAAACCAAATGTTGGTCTATGCTTTTAAAGTCGATTTTCGACTTGTTTCGCCGGGAACTTTTCTAATCTGACCGCAAGCCTTCGGTACTGCACTTCCAAACAGCAAACAGTAATGAAAAGTAACGATTGCATGCCGACTTCACCATTAATCACTAGTACGCTTACGGTACAAAATGCGTTTTTTTTTTCGATAGAAGAATAGACTTGCCTTATCCGCGGTCGTCTATTTCTCATTATGGCTTCCTCATAAAATATACCCTTGTTTTTCCATGCCATGACAAAACTGGAAGCATTTTCGAATATCACTCAAAATCTGAGATACATAATCTTAGGAGACAACCGTCTCAGCTCAATTGGTAGTACTCTGCCTTCTGCGCTGTAGGTTGTGAGTTTGATCCCCACCGATAACATTATTTTCGTGTTAAGACACAGATTTTTGATTTATGGCTTGGTGTTATATTGCATTTACAAAAAAAGATTTTCTGTTCAAAAAATTTATGTACGTAATGCCACATAAATTTTTTGCAACAATAATACTCTTAGATTTTTTATTTTCTATGCTGGCAACTTTGATTATTTAGACAGGCAAATAATCAAAGGCTGGCAATAAGTGAAATCTGGTACCATTGTATTTTTTTGAGTAAACATACTTAAAATTTAAATCGTACACATATTGACCATGGCATAGTCACATCCCGAGAGTTCTTAAAAATTCAACTATTTTCTTGATAAGTACGGCCGAATATTCAGGGTTATTTAAAAAGCACAAAATATGTATTATCCTTAATTTTTTATTTTTTATGCTGGCCCGTTGTAATATAATTCGTACATATATTGACCATGGCACAATCACATCACAAGCGTTCTTAAAAAAACAACTCAGACTATCTTCTTGAAAAGTGCGGCCGAATAATTCAGGTATCCCTACTACTTGTGTTCGAATGAAAACGCTACTAGCCAGCCAAATGCTAATTTTATGGTTGTTGAACAACTGTGCCGAATCCACCCGTTCTGTCCCTCGCAGTATTGCCTCGTAGGCGTCATCTAAATAAAATATACATTCAGCGAGAGAAAGATAACAAGGGTAGTACCGGCTTAGCGGATTATACGTTCATCATTGTTAATTCATTTCTTTTTCATAGAGGCTGCGATGCGAGGGAATGTCATAATATGCTAGGTAATTACTACGAGCACAACTAATTACTTATTAATGCATTACAACGTTACCAGGAAAGATCCAGTCTGTGGCTACAAACAATTTTCTGTTTATCTTTTGCTTCTCTTGCTTGCAACCTGTCACGAATGGTATAACAAGAACTGAAAAATTAGAATATGTGCCATATGTTTTATTACCTCTGGCTACTCCTGTTAGAAGATAGTATACTATGAGATCTGAGGGTATATCTACCGTGCCTAAGGATTAAAGTTTTTATTTGATTTCGGGGTGTTGAGCAGAACAAATTCGTAAAATGCAGTAAGTTGGTCACTTTTAAATTTCTATCAGTGGAAGTTTGTACTCACGTTTGTACTAGTTAGGTCTATCATCATTAATAACATGTAAAAGTCCTGTACCAAGAAGAACGATTATGAGCCCTTTCCATCCATCGACTTTCTAACAACTTCATCAGTCAATCGGGTAGAAATGTTGTCAGTATAGATCTAAAAAACGATCACTAGATATGTAGTTCTATACTGAGTCATAATTTAAATTGACTATGAGGCAATACTTTATTATAAGCAATGGAAACCACTTAGCATCAGGTGGGCCATCTGCTTGTTCTATCAGCAAGCTGTATAAAAAAACGCCATTCGCCTTCGTTGTTGGACTTTCCACATCCAGCTCTTTCCCGTAACTTTGACCAAGTCGTCTGTGGCCATCGGTCTTTGGCCATTTGGCCTTCGTCATATGTGACCTGATCATTTCCCTTTCTTTCTTGAACGAAAATAACTTCACGCGAACAAAATCGCGCGCGTTTCGCTAGTTAGTAATAGCTATGTAACACATTATCAACTCCATTGCTTAGACAATAAAGTGTAGCTTGCAAATTATTAATATCACGAGGGAGGCAAAGGACGACACAGCAGTTGTTCAACTACCATTAAATTGGAGCCTCACTTCCAAACTGGCACCTTACTGAATAATAACATCACTAGCTTGAGCAGCTGGTTTCACTGCTCATTATAAACGAGACAGTACATAATTCGTTGCATATTTTTCTTATAAATACATACTAACTATTTTCAGACTGAAAACGAACATTTATGCTTATCACACAAATATTTGTCCACGGTGGGGATAAAACCCACAACTTACAACGCAAAAGGTTACCAACTCAGTTGTGAGGCTACTCAACAGTGCAGAAGGCAGATCTACTTGGTTTGCATGCAGAGCGTATTTCTAATTCAATCTGAGAAATTAAATAACACAAAATAATATGATAATATCTGCTCTCTGTGTAATTGTTCACCCAACCAACAGTAATTACGCGAATTCTAAAACAACTTGGAATTCAAATGCCCTCTAATTGGCAGTTTTAATCTACTAACTTTTGTACAGAATTCAGCAAAAGTAGGAAACTTGTCGTGGTCGGTGGCGAAACGAATCAAATCCTTCTAACTGGAAATTATATTAATTTATTTCGACTTGTAATGACTGAAGTGGGTGGTTTGATTAATTTATATTTCAAACGAATGTTTATGAACGACAAAACAGTACCCTTAATTTATTAGTTACTCTTAAGTCTGCACTTAAGGAAATCACAAAGATTTAGTAGTAGTAGGGCTTTTAGTGGAGGGCTCGTCCGGGGAAGTACTACCACCATGCCTATTTCTGCCGCCAAGCTGCTTGCTGTGTTCCGGCTTGAAGGGTGCGGGGCCGATGTAATTACAGGCACATAAGGTTTAACATCTGTATGCCTTAAGTTGATGGGCACAGAGCAGTGTATTGTAGGTTACCTTGCTAACAACGGTGACCTACAAGGCAATGCTTTGTTATAGGCGATGGTAACCACTTAACATCCGGTGGGCCATATGCTTGTTCCATCAGCAAATTGTGTAAACAATAAAATTATCCCTAAGATTATTTCGTCGAGTGTGATTTCGCTCGCCGTGGTGCAGTTGGCTAGCGCATCTCCGTATCATTATCATTAAGCGGAGATAAAAACGATTGCAAGCGTGCTATTTTGCAAACGTTTGTGTTGCGTACCTATTACATGCGCGGTAGTGACAGCTCGTTTAACTGCAAACTGCGGTTACCTCGTCGTCGCGCAACTAACGGAGAAGTCAATCCAAACCTTCGTATATCGTTTTGCAGAGTAGACATAGGACTTTTTCTGCCATTAATATGAGTTTTTTTAGCCAACCATGTTTCTGCCGCCAAGCAACTATGCTCGCATTGCTTTTTTTTTGAGGCAATGTATTGTAAATTTTGTAATATGTATTTAAATTTGCACGCCTATCGAGGTCGTTTGTGTGAGATAGTGCAATTGTATTGTTAATATGTTCAACATCAGGTGTCATTCGCGTATTCCGTCCGTCATTTAAATAAAAATAAATAAATAGCATCACTACTTTAATCCCCAAGCGTGGTAGATATCCCCTCCTATTTCTTAGTACCAAGTACTTACTCCAGATAGTACATTTGGTACACACACGTTTTACAGTAGTTAGTATTCCATACGTGACAAGTTGCAAGCCCATTGCCGCTGCTAAAATACTTGTTTCCTCACGATGTTTTCCTTCACCGTTTGAGAGTACTGGCATCCGTCACTTGTCGTCATAAAAATAATAAAGGTGTAGAGCATGTGAAAAATAGTTGTATAAATCATCTATACTAGATGTTAAGGCCTCTTCACTCTGAACCATTTGTTTTGTGGCCAGGCCACGCACCTGCTCAACCACTATAAAATTGAACTAGCTCGGACGAAATGAACTGACAGCATGGACATTTAAATAGCTCCATGCTAATTTTCGTTCGAGTAAATTAGGTAAAAACTAAATTTAAACTGGTAATTACAAAGGTAAACTGTTTATTTTCAAATTCGATACACGGAACATAGACATAAGTTTGTACATAGAGTGTTGAAACTTATTTGCTATCTATGACTTGAGTTTCGTTTTTTCGGATCAATCCGGAGTATTCACCAAGTATCGTCTAAATATTGTAGGTAAAATGTTCAAATTCCAGTCAAGCGGCGAACCGCCCGGCCGTCGTGCGGTTGGTCGCACTTCAACCGTGTAGTGACCGCCCAGTCACGCAAAATCTTTTATGCCGTATGAGCATGCTCTTAGTGGGAGTTAACCTGCTTTCTGATCCTAGGGTTGTGGGTTTGAATCCGACCATGCAGAAATTGATATTTTATAGAATAATTTATGTGCGCAATGGCAGTGCTCTTAATTATGGAGAAAGAAAATTTCCACCAGTAAGAATTCTAGCAGCGGCGATGGAGTTGCAACCCGTCACGTATGGAATACCAATTACCTACTACAAAATGTGAGAAGGGTTCAAATGTAATATTTGCCTTTTCATCATCATCTTCCATTAGACATCCCCGAAAATCTCGAGTAGAAATGTGGTACTAAGAAATCTGAGGAGATACCTTGCCTGGGGATTAAATTCACGAAGCTATTTCTATATTTAATATCTATAATAAAATTTTTTTTCAAAAATCAAAAATATTTTTCATATTTTCTTGTACCTATAAATAAAGTGGATTTAAAATAAGCTCGATTCAGTGTAAAACATTTTTTATTATGAAAATATACATCAGGTAATTACAATTTCTGATTTCGATAAGGGAAATCTTGATAAAACATACAAGATTTAGCTGTTGTGGGTGAGTAAATGTGTTCGCGGAAAAGGTAAAACTGGGTATTTATATTTATCTCACTTAAAAAAAATATTATTTCGACATCGGAAAATTTAGATTCACAAAATAAAACCTCGTTAATATTACTTTTTACCGATATTTATTCAAATTAAACGTACATAGTATTATGTACGGAGCTCACTGGACCACGGGTTTCCTCGCGACATTTTTCTTTATCGTTTGAGAACTCTGGCATTGCGCACATACATTTTTCAATCAGAAAAATCCATTGGTGCACAGTCCTCACTCCCACTAGCCCACCGGATAAAAAGGGATAGATATATAATCTATCTTATGCCAAAGTACCGTTTTCAATACTATTAAAAGCTTCAGATCATCAGCATTATTATCAGCTACCACTCCATCACTATCGAGAGTAATGAAGCAATCAATCAAAATGTAAACGAAAACAGTCCGCAACGCATATTTTAACTTTAACAATCCTTGCAAAACCGTACCAATTAGTGAAAAACCTTTCGTACTATTCGAATGGTATTATAAATTTGGCACTTAGCCTGACGCAAATTTTCCAGTGCTGTCAGCAAATAAAACGTGGCGCAGTAATAGTTTTGCGACGGCATGCACTAAAATTGACACATTGTCTATGTACATTATGTAAGTAAACAGCCCTGTCTTCAGCATATTTTCTGTATTGGTGAAACTACAGACACACCAGGCCTATCACTAGTTTCGTATTGTCGTTTTGAGTTACACTGCGCGGCTTGCCAGTCAGCGACAACTTGACTGTAGAATAGGTTGCCGAGAGCCGCAGTGTAATTCATAATTTTTGGGATATAAGATCTTTGCAATCAGGCATAGGCTTCTGCAACCAAGCAGCTTGCTGTGCTCTGGTTTAAGGTCACTATTCAAGAACTTACTCCAGCGACGACGGTGGTGCTATGCAATCCTAATTATCATTATCACTATTAATGTTTCGCTGTAAATAATAATGATAAAACTACAAAAAGATAAGTTTACCAAATACATACATGAACCCATGCATAATCAAAGAGTAACAACGTCTTCCAACGACCAACAACGGAAGACGGTCGTACCATAAATGCAAAAAGTGTCTCCTTTACTAAATGTTACTTTTAACGTTTATAGGCTACTTTAAAATAGTGTTCTGTTTTACAATCTCTTAGTTGAAGGTTCAAGATGTAAAAGATAATAGCAAAAAAAACTAGAAAAACTACGTTGCTTTTTCGTACAAATTTCAACTTTCGTGCACTTTTTTATGGTTTGTCTTTTGTAGAATTCCTACACCATAACAAGAAATTACCCTCCAAATTTCTGTCGTAAGACTATTGTTTTTAGCTTTGCGTGGATTGTCAGTCAGTCAGTAACATTATAATATTTATAAGATAATAAATACATAAAGGAAGAAAATTTGTATGAGCTTAGTTTTTGTTTTTATATTTGTAATACCATTAAGCGTACCATTGTACCATAAAACACTTTTGTTAAATAAATAAATTTTATCTCTTATCTCTTTATCTCACTTTTTCGAGGGTACAATCCATACTATGGTAAAACTGTAAATGTCTGTGCATTAAAGATATCTTTTGAAATCATGCTACTAGTGTTTAAAACAAGGTAAAAAGACGGAATCGATTTAAAAAAATATTTTGTATGTTTGTATGTTTATTTGTACGATTGTTTGTACACGCATCACGCAAAAATTACTGCGTTCCAAGACTTTACTCTGTAACCTCTTTTATCTGTAAGCAGCAGCACCTTCTACACCGTACATCGTCTCCAATCTGCCTGCGACAACGTCTAGACCGTTCTGATTCATCGACATTTACCACCAGGTGAGATAAAAGCCAAAGGACAGCCTATCAATGTCAAAAAAAACCTCCAAAATTTGTGGGAAGGCCGAGTCCAGCAGTGGACTTATTTAGGCTGTGGACCTGAAATGACTCTGTCACCTGTTCCGAGTTGGAGCGCATTTTTCTATTCTTATATTTGATTCCCACTTTGTGTTGATTGATCTTCACAAGTGCGCATGATGCAATGAACATTCTTGATAACGCGACCGTATTTCGTGCTGTTACTAAAATACTACAGGAAAAACCTGAATCCATACCACGTACTCCTGAAAATCACTGACGTGGAAAGTCCTCCCAGTTCAGTGATGACACGTTATCTCCCACTTTTTTTAACTAAGCGGCTACTATTGCCATCTGCTGAGCTTACCCGTCGACATCCAAACTCTACCTTTCATGTATTGCGGTTGGCTACTTGCCAGCGCGTTTGGCCACATATTCGAACCATAGAATAAAGATAGTATGTACAAAAGTCTCACTCTGACGAGACGAAAACCCTGATAATATAATTTTACGATGACGTTCTATTACATACAAAAATAAGTATGAACAGTGTGAGTAAAAAACTTGTGTGGTGTAATAAAAGCTTACAAATACGTATTGTTGCTTCTTACATTAGAAAAAAAACATATTGGCATGAACTCCTATTTGATGGGATTACAATGATTATATTGATCAATTGACTAAACATTGGCCAATTTATTAGATACCAATATGTAATAATGTTTCTAATTTATGTATCTTGTACATAGGCGTATAAAGTTTGATTAGAATTGGTACATTGATTCCAAATTTATAAGATTTGTGAGTTATATTCAGAAACCATGAGTAATCCCTCATTTAAACTTAACTCAAAGTTTAATTTACTTCACTTTACTAAAACATAATCTGGCAATAACGTAAGTGCACCAAAACTTTTGAAATGATTAAATTGCTATAGCGCTATTGAATCTAAAGCCGTTGCAATAAAGCACATTTTAGACTGTTATATGATTCAATGTGACACGTGACTCTCCAAAGGAGAGTTAGAGATTCCCTCTAACTCGGCCCGTTGCACTCGTCGATTCAACAATCGGCACATAAATAGTGAATAATCATCTAACAACTGGCTTGAACGGCACGTAGTATTTTTTGCAACTTTAATACCTATGCGATTGTTTTTACACTTATTTTGGTATTGTTTTTATGATCAACCCAACTTCCATACTTCAAGCATAATTTAATAATGGATTTGTTTATAACAAAAGCTCCACTCTCGTTTATAACAAATAAATATCATCAAATTCAAATTTCGATTGTGTTTTGAACAATTGATCAATATCCAAATGGTGTTCTTCGAAACTGTCATTATAGACAGACCCGAATTTGACAATCCAATTCTTGTTTCAATCTAAGAATATGGACTATTTTTTCAATCACGTCAAATGTCTCCAAGAAAATACGAGAATTGGGCCACGGATTCCTAATCAATATTGAGTATTTCAAAAATTTTAGAGCTTTGGAAAGCCCTTAATAAAAAGTGCTTAAAATCACTTGACAAAAAATAATCTTCGTAAAAAAGGCGACAAAGACAACATTATTTCCTACCCTCAAAAGTACTTCGCGCCCACAACCGCCACAGAAGCGTACATCAAAGTGATTACGAGTAAAAAACGCCACAGTGTAGAGTGGGTACGTTGTAAAAATCACGACGACGTGTGAAGTGTCATTGGGGCGTCTCCGTCGAGTGGCGATAGCTTGTTTTTCCCACTTTCGATGAGCGCCGCGGGCCGACTCTGTTCGAGTGCCTCGCCCGCCTCTCCCGCCTCTGATTCGGCTCTGCAGCTCTGTGTTTTATGAGGTCAAGTGAGATCCTCCACAAAAACACGTAGATACCGCGATAAATTACGCACTGACACATTCAGATTCGCCCCATAATATACACGATCGTAATATATTGTTTTTTTACGATTTTTATCCGGGTTGTGTGCTGATAAAGTGCTTGGAGCAATAAAAAAATGGTTATTATTTTTTGTGACTCAAATTTACTTTACAATAAGTTGAGAGTTTCAGTTGAACCTAATTTAGTTATCGTAAAAAATAAATTAGATTCCATTTATTTTTATTAAAGCAAGTAGTTTCTGTTAACTGATATATATGCTGAAGTATTTGTAAACCTAGCTTCTCTATTGAACCTTCCTAGACCAGATTAATTTTATCCAACTTAACTATCAGCTACTGCAGATGTTGTACTTACTGTTTCAATTTAAGGGCGCACAGCGCAAGTTTCGAGATGAACTTTAGAGGAACTTTGTTCGTCGTGACATTGTCAACTAATCTCTAAGCTAGCAGGGGCTAGGGGAACGCGGCTCAGACAATGAATTTATGTTCGACATATTTTAGAAAATAAATGCTTGTGTATGACCCGTTTGCTTTGTATTTGCTTATAACTGGTTTAACAAATTTTACCAAATTCTATTTACACATCAACATCAATGCGACTTGTTGATAATAAATCAATGGTGAAAGAATAAAACTTAAATTTTCTTCATAACTGGGTCTGAATTCATGCAACCGTCTTGGGCGATTTTGTCTATAAGTATTCTTGTGCAATCTGGATCAAGTTTCTTATACGAAATTGCTAATGTAAGCTGGTGGATTCTTACATATTATGCAGCCAGCCCTCGATCGAAAAAAGCGTGCAGAGAAAGTTTTACTAATAAAAAACAAACTTTTAGGAATATTTTAGCAATAGAGTTTTGCCAGTATAAGATCACAAACAAATTTTCAGTAATCTATTTTACATAATAAACAGGTACATTCAATTTCCATGGCCACATAGCGTGCTAAATGCAAATTGCTGCCTGATACAATATCAGTTGACGTGGCGTCAGCAGAAATGATTGAGTGGGCGATGGTTGCATGGCTCCTCCAATATATTAACAGTTATACCATTGTCAGTAGCTGAGCAGTGAGCAGTCAACCGGTGGAAGGTGTTTTGATATAATCACGCGTGAGAGTGGTAGCTTCATTATTTATCATATAATTTCGATGTGGTTTGATTATGGTTCAAGAATCTTTATTATTCTCTAAAAAGAACCGCATATTACTTACTAACTGAACCGTGCCCACTTCTTTGGGCGCTAACATTTTTACTTTTAATTTGACAATCCACTAACGTAGCTTTCCATTGGTAAAAGAATTTTCAAAATCGGTTTTGTAGATCCTGAAATTACCCCCTACAGCCTCACAAACTTTACTAACTGAATTCCACTCCTTAGCGGTTCGCATTGTGAAGGTGGAACTGATCCGTACGTCTGCTCGTCCTATGATGAAAAGAAGATGGTGGTATGAGATCGTGTAGCTTCTGGGCACATTCTCCGAAATATAGCCTATAGAAGATCGATAGCCAAGCAACTTTACGACGGTCTTGGAACAAGGCGACATATTTATCCTTCAACCATTTATTAATAAACGAATGCGGCTGTATCTATAGTGTTCTGTGAATATTTTATTACTGTCCAATAATACAGCACAAGTCTTGTCGCCACTGATTAATATCAATTCCTTGTACATTGTATGTAGGTTAAGGGTGTAGGTAGCTATAGCTCCCAACTGTCGCAGTCTTCCGCATGAGATATGAGCTGGCACACGTTACGTTGCTAATTTCGTGACACCCATTCATTTAGCTATCGCAAACGTGAATGGGAACAGACGTTGCAGGAAATGCATTTATTGAATCAGTTGCTATAAATAACGCCTGTGTAGGATTTGTAATATGCTATTTAGTGAGTAGTTTTTTTATTATAAGAAATACTACCATCAAACAATTTAAAATTATAGCCTATTGTGCCCCACAGCTGGGTAAAATAAGGTAACATTTAAAGCACTAAAAATAACTATCTCAATAGTGATTTGAAAAAACAAAACACTGGTGGTGTAGCCGGAGCAACCCAGCCTTCTGAACCTTAGGTCGTGGATCGAATTCGGACATGCAATCGGTTTTTTATCAGAAAAATGTAGATGCGCAATTCAAGTTTTCTGAAACGGTGAAGGAAAACATAGTCAATCTAAGTATTCTAGCCGCAGCGCTGGGCTTACGACCTGTCAGGTATGGCTAAACTAACTACCTACTGCAAAATGTGGCTATATGCCAAATGTTATATTTGGACGTGACTCTGATTATCCCTCTTCAACTCCTTAGGTGTCACTACTAGGTACCTATAGATAGAAGAATGTCAGCCAGGTGTGTTTTTATTTCATTTTTGAAAACACCTGTAACTTGTTTTTAAGAGTAGGTAAAATCTAATGCGTGGAACTGAAGTTAAAAGCAAATTTACCGACACTTACACCAATAAACACCAGTAGCTAACAAGAAATATAGGCTTTAAAGATTCATAACATGAGCTTTTGCTTCTTCAACTCGTAAACTTGAGTACTCTGAACATCACGTGCGTAGGTGCGTTATATTATTATACGACTACGCTTGTTTTACTTTGGGACCGATGCAATGTAAAACGCGATTAAAGGCAGCTAATCTAAGACTCAAAATGCTTAATAGATTTCAGTCTATCTATATCCATACAATTGGGGTTTTTTTTTTTTTTTGCGGTAAATGGAAAGATCATGTATAAGTTTTATAACAAAACTATCTTTTTAATTTTTGTTTCGCAATGATTCAAAAGTTATTTAAAAATAAAAATTTATTTTTGAATCCTGTACTGAAAACACGCCGACAGCTCCCGAACAAACCCAAGCACGTGTGACGTCATAATTTTAGTTTTCACTCATTGCAATAGCCGATAGCTATGAAATTGTGACGTCACAACTATGGTGATCAATCATGGCGCGTTTATAGTCACGTGATATTTTTCTAAACTTTATCAATTTTTAATTGTTTTTTATTAACTGAAAAAATTTTTGTTTAGAAGTTTTAAATATCAATATTATTAATAATAATGTTTTAAAATACATAAAAAAATCAATATTTATTTTTTTTCAAAACCCCTTATTGTAAGAATATTTGCTTTGACTGACTGACATATTATTTTAAACAACGCACAGTTTAAACCATTGATCTAGACACTTAAAATTGATTGTATATTCATTTAAGTGTGTAAAAGTGTACTAAGAAAGGAATTTCTGAAATTTAACCCTTAAACAAATTAAGCGGGGGTTGAGGTTTGTATGAAAATAACGTCGCGCGCATATTTCTAGTTGTTACTAAGAATTGTTGCTTGTTGGATAAACCTTTATCTCACTGGCTAATAATAGGTCTAATGTTACAGTAACAGATTAAACTGGCCAATGAGGTGAGAGTTTATCTGGTAGTTAGATAGATAAAACATCTGATAGACAACCTGTCGTACTACTAACTGCTTGAAGGATATGAGAATCAGGTATAAATAACAAGAAATTCATGAAGCAGTTCGACGATTACATGATTGTTTTGTCATGTGAAATTGAGCTTTTACTTGTTAAAATTATGATGCAAAATGGTTTGTATTCTGTAGATTCAAGTATTGTGTATGTCTTGGCTTGAAGTGAATTTTAGCATGAAGAACTATGAGTGTTTCTGTGTCATGACTTTGTGCGTGTGCTTTTACACCTGGGTGACATTGATGTACTCTTGTGGCTAGTAATAAATTACAGTTTATAGAGTGTTTCTCTTTGAGATTTAAATAATTAGGGACTTAGTCATGGAATACCAGCTGGTAGTAGATAGATAAAAAACTCTTCAACGGTTATCACTTCAAAGACACAGTAACAGTTTGGAAACTAAAAAATAAACAACACGGTGATACAATGAGCGGACTTAACAGCGATCTCAACCAGGCAGCTGTTGGATGGACAGGACTATCAGTAGAGCTTTTTCTGCGAGGTTTTGTCAAAAGACTATGACTATGACTGACACTGACAGTTCAGTTATTAGTAACTCTGCTCTACCTTCTGTACAGTAGGTTATGGGTTTTATATCCCTACCGGGGACAAGCATTTATATTGATGATCATAAGTTTATGTTCCCTGGGTGTTGTATTGTACTCTAAATTTATGTTTATAAAAAAACGTATATAAATATTCTATCAAATATCTGGTTCCCATAATACAAACTATGCTTAGTTTGGGGCTAGGGGATGTTGTGTAAAAATGTCCACAAATTATAATGAATGCCCAATTTCTAAATCAAGCATTTCTTTTTTTCTTTCCAGACGTAACCGTTCAACATCAAGAGGGCCATTAGCTTATTCCGTTACCTGATCTCATTAAAAATTTAGTGTTTTGATTTTGAACGTTTACTCTCACTTGCAGTTGTCACGTCTACGAGTTAAATGGCCTGCTTACTGTCATTTTAACATGTTGGCTTTGAGAGCTATGTGTACCTTAGTTCTTTTACGAATTTCTTCATTTCTGATCATACCCCTGGTGAATCTCCCAGCGTAACTTTCCACAAGACTTTTTTAGACTGATAACGATGACTTAATACTTTAGAGACATAGAACATGTTTTACAAGCAAATGTCATTTTGTTCGCTCAATAATCTACAGTCAGAACTATCACTAATCCACGTCCTCAATAACAGAATCAAGTTAAGCTGCGTCTAGACAATAGATATCTCCAGCAGAGTGCTTGAGTCAACTCGTCGGAGTGACTTTAATTCACCGCAAGTCACCATCTGGGATTACTTGAGGCCATCATAAGATAGTACAGACGCCTGCAGTAAGATGCTTTCAGTTAATAATTATGTAAGTCATTTTGTTATGAAATTTGATGAATGTGACTTTTCTTCTTTTTCTTTTCTTTATAAAAGCATTTATCCATAAAACTAGGACTAAACTTATCAGTCATTTGACAGACAATTTTGCCAATGACAAGTGAATTGAGTACATACTTTTTAATCAAGTCGAGTCAGTAAAAAAAGTAAAGACGGCTATAATTGGTTTTGAAGAAAAAAATTGCGTTGTTCTTCAAAACTTATAGGAAACATTTTCGTTGAAATCAGGATGCCACATAACACATTTTCATTTCAACTGTTTGCACTTGTGCTAAGATCTCGAGTAATGTTGATTCAAATGCCACCAAAATTACACATCAGAATCTAAAATAACACTAGCAAAACAATTAAAATGAAAATACAATGTTGCATTCAAAGATCACAGAAAACAATTCGGTGGGTCTATCAGACGTGATACAAAAGTTATGACAGATGGCACATATAGAAATAATTATTGATGTGTGTCAATACAACATCATCTACCCCCAACTATAGGAACCAGATACCTGATATATTACTTACATATATTTTTTTGTAAATATATACATAGAATTCAACACACGAACATAGGACGAACACCAATTTTCATCACACAAATACTTGTTCTCGATGGGAATCGAACCCACCACCTACAGAGTAGAAGGCACGGCTACTACAAACTGAACTGTAACGGCTGTCAAATATGACTTACATAAATATGTCGACATAATTATGTAAGTTATATTGTCATGAAATTTGGTCAATGTTACTACTAATACTTTTGGAGTCCATCTAGTGAGTCTATCAGACGTGATACAAAAGTTATACAAATTAATTAAAGATACACATTATAAATCTACCAGAAGTACACTTGCTTTGCTATACAGTCTCTTGTCAATAGCAGTATAAGAGTAACACTGCCGTAAGATGTAAATAAGAGTGGATGACGTAAGAAGCGACTACGAGAACGCACCCGAAAATGAACAATTACATCTTCTGAGTAGTAAACACCGAAACTGCGGTCACCAATCAAAGCACAAAGGGGACCTATGACCAGCAGAGGACTTATTAAGGCTGATGATGTCAAAAAGGATGATCGTAGTAAATCGTTACTCTTTGCTACGATTTCATCTGATGGTAAAATACAGTGAAGCAAGACAGACAGGCTAGAGAATAACCATCTTATTGCAGACGACTGTACATACGTTGGATCTTTGATCGGAACTTGTTGGTTAGTTTCCCGAAATTGGAACTGCTATGAGATGAAGTTCCGCACGTGAGCATGTTGCCTTATGTTACAATGTTATTAAAATGTGTCCAGAATTTGATCAGCTTGTCTAAATTTGGTAGTAATAATTTTCTTTGCATAGAGGTAGCAATTTCGCCTTCCGATTCTAAGATCGCAGTTCTAAAAAAACAAACAAAACTTTACGTCTCAGAGTGAAGAACGGAGTGAAATAGGCACTACTGGTCCAAAAAAGTATTAGTTCCGTTTCTGATTCTTGGCTTCTCCGCGTGGTACCCAGTAGGCAGTTTGTCGGCATTTACTTGTTGTAATTCTCTTGAAATAAAACAAATCTGCTTATCCAAAACTGTTCAAGCAATTGAAACAGTAAGTTTAACTATTATTGTATTGGATAACGTTTTGAAAGCATCTCGGTATCTTTAAGAGTATCAAGTAGATTTAGTAGAGAATGCTGCAAAGAATTGGAGTTCTTTGTAAACTTTAGTCGCAAGTTGGATAAGTTTTGCAAACCGTTCTTCAATTGAAATAGGCACTAAAATAGCTCAACTTGGTTTATTGTATCAACAGAATCGTTATTTTTCACATTTAAAATACCTAATATGCAACCTGGCATTCTGTTGTGTTTGCTAAAGGTGGTGTACCTTTAGCATACATGGCAAATTGCAATGATCCTATTACTTTTGTAAGGAGTTGGTGTTGAAAATAATAATCGACTCACACACAGAACCTTCATAACCCCGCCGTATATATTATAGGTACACTACCTATAATCCAAAACATGATCCTGTAACTTAGACAAAAGGGACATCGAAATACAAGATAACAATCGTCTCACACACAGTACCCTCACAGTTTAGTTGGTAGCCTCGGTACTCTACGAGACTTGATCCCAAGAAGAGCAAATTGTATTTTTTTTATGCTGCTGCTGGTGGAACAAGTATATGGCCCACCTGATATTAAACGGTAACCATCACCTATAACAAAGCATTTATTTGTAGACCATTCACCAACCTGGGGCATATTGGTGTTAAGCCTCATGTGTCTTTTATTTCACCGACACACACCCTTCAAACCGGAACACAATGCGAGCATCGCTGCTTGGTGGTAGAAATAGGAGGATGGTAGTACTTCTCCTTTCACAAAAAGTTCTACTACTGATAAATTATTTTATTTTAAAAACTTTACTATCAAAAAAACGTTACCCTGAGGCGCACCCATAGTATATGTAGGTAGGAAGTTAATTCAGAATTTATTACACCAATATTGTAAAATCCAATGTGATGTAGGTCCACAACATGATACCTTGGATCATAGTGTTAATCACCAACGGAAAACCCTTGACTTATAAACACCTCAAAATATTATGAAGGCTTAGGTAAATTGAAATAAGAATAGAAAATAATCCTGAGTCGGTACTATTTGATAGGCCTATGAAATCTGAAAGGCGATAACCTTTCAGATTTCATACCGTGCCTGAGGGTTAAAAACCGTGAGACTGTTTCTGTTTTTATGTTTTTTAGGGTTCGGTATCCAAAGGGTAAAACAGGCCCTATTACTCCGACTCCGCTGTCTGTCTGTCTGTCCGTCTGTCACCAGGCTGTATCTCATGAACCGTGATAATTAGAGAGTTGAAATTTTCACAGATAATGTATTTATGTTGCCGCTATAACAAGAAATAATAAAAAACAGAATAAAATAAATATTGAAGGGGTTTTTCATACAACAAACGTGGTTTTTTACCGTTTTTACTATAGATAATGGTACGAAACCTTTCGTGCGCGAGTCTGACTAGCACTTGGCTGGTTTTCAGTTTATTTATATCAGATTTTCATGATGTCTTCTGTATAAAAAATAGTGTTATAACAGTGTTCATAAAAAGTTACGTTCCGCTCTGCTGAAGCAACCACTCGTGATTGGGTGCATTCGAAGTTCGGATGCCAATTATTGAAGACATTAGTGGCAAGAGCATCCCTATAGAGTAAAGTTCTAGTAAGAGCATGACACAATAATGTAGTCAATACTACCAGTTGGGCCATAATTACGTTACGAACTATGTAAATGGTTTTAAAATATGGAGGCTGAACCTTTTTTGTTCTTCTTAGTTAGAATGTAGGATGCTATCCTTGCACGAAAAAGGCTCAAAATGGTTTTTTCTGGTAACGTATAATAATAATAAAAATAATGCTGGACAATCCACACAGCGTCATCTAGCCCCAAGCTAAGCAGAGCTTGTGTTATGGGTACTAGATGACTGATATACTTAATACAATACATTACATAAATAGATATTTTTTATTATATATAGAAAACACCCAGAACACACGAAATAAATATTTGCAGATCGTACAAACATTTATCCCAAGGCGGGATCGAACCCGCAACCTCCGCGTCGCAGGCGGACATTCGCCCGCCGCGCCACATCGGTCGTCAATATACCGTCGTCAGTATGCGGGAGGCCTATGTCCAGCTTTGGACTTTTGGTTGGACTTCTTCAGGCTGTTGATGTCGATAAATAAAGTAATAAAATAAGTTATTAATCTTTAAGAAAAAACAATGTAGTTATCCACGCAAAAAGGGCCCATCAGAGGCCTAGTTACGGAAACCAGCCCGCCCACCAAGTACCTACCAATTCCAATCCATGCACCTATGAGTAGGGTACCCAACCTATACAACTTTATACACATAAAAAAACTTCTAATAAAAAATAATAACAATAATAAACTCTTCTTCAAACTTATCTGTTACCTAATTTAATTTTGACTCACATAAAGAAATTAGTCATAAGTAGGTACCAAGGTAGGTAGATTATACATGATAATCATGATGACTAACTTTAAAAGACTAATATAACATCTAGGTCGAAAACGATAGTACTAGATTGTTAAACAATAAAAAAAACTACTTCAAGTGAAAATTTTAGAAAGCATATTTAATTTTCTGCACATAGTGCTTGGTTTTCAAGATTAATATAAAATCACTTTATCAGCCCAAAAACCAAAAAAATATAAAGGCTAGAAGCAGGATCGCGTGACACCCCGCCATGTCTCATCCAGACGAAAAAGAGTGCGGCCACTGTATTTGTTTAATCCCCCCTTATTGTGTAAAATATTAACTCAGAATATACTGAAATAAAAACGTTACAGTTTATTGAAGTAATACTTCTTATGCGACTTCAAACAAGGTTGCGTTTAACGTTTAACACTACCATGGAGGGGGTATGAAAGCACTGTTCTTTTTCTCATTCTCTCATAGCCAGTTACGTTTCGTATATTAAAGAAGTTTTACTTCAGTCGTGTGGTCTAAAGCACGCTCGTTTTTTTTTTAGAAGATTTTTAATTCATTTGTCGTAGTTGAGTACTCAATCACTGATGGTATAATCTTTTAATAGTTTTCTTCTGTGCTATAGCTTGTGGGTTCAATCTCTACCAAGAACATACATGTTGATAAACATAGATGGTTGTTCTATGTATGTATGTATTTTAAAAAGTGTTTAGTTACCTTGTTTTAGTTCGGAGTTAGAAGGCGCTGATTGAACACCTGCTAATATTTGTTATTATTATTAGTATAAAACTAATGGAAACGCGCGTTACTTTGTCCGCATTAAGCTATTTTTATATCAACTTCAACCCCTGCTCTACTATCTTTACTTCTATACTAACATTATAAAGGGAAAATATTTGATTGTTTGTTTGTTTGTATTGAATAAGCTCCGAAACTACTGGACCGATTTGAAAAATTTTTTCACCGTCATGAAGCTACACTATCCCCGGGTGACATAAGCTATATTATATTTTCAAAAAATTAGGGACTTTACTTAAACCCGTGCGAAGCCGAGATGAACTACTAGTCACTTATAAATTGCCAGTTAGTACCAGTGGGCTAATATGAGGCAAAGAAAATACCTCTTTTTTATTCCAGTAAAGTAAGTAAACTGCGAAATTCAGCGTCCGAGCAAAGAAACTGTAAATATTTACACATCACTTGTGAATTTCACATTCGAAGCGCAGTTCTCGCAAGTACGTTCAATATTTTACAGAGTCGAATCACGCGCCGTCTTCAACAGGCCCTGATTGCTGCCCGATCGAAATTATATTTCTCAGGCACATTCAAAGCTCGCCAAGATTGCCTTTCGGACGTAAGATGGTAGAGCTTCGTGTTTAGTTACTGTATTGAACGCCAACGGTGGTCTAGTGGTAGCCCTGCCTTTCAATCTGAAGGTCGTGGGTTCCATTTTTGAACGCCAACGGGGGTTCAAAACAATGTTGTTTAATAGTTTTTTATTTAAAATATTCTAAAACCACTCAAAAACTAAACAGAGTTTAGTAAAGTTCAACTTACATGTATAGGTAGGTAACCTAATAACTCAACAGGCTATGACGCCTATAAAAGTTTTTTAATAAAATTGTCATTTATGATAATACAATACTTCCTAACTTAGATATGTAACAGTAAGTTATCAATACCTGTTCCAGTTATTTAGGTATGATATTATTAAGACATAATGATATCCGCCCAGCACTGATTTTCAGTGTACCTCTCTTTTCATGTCACTGCAAAGTTTTATAGCAATCGGCTTAGCACCGTGATGCTATGCCAAAACATAAAATTACACGTGACTCCGTTTTACGATGACTAGATTTCAGCTGTAAAACTAACTTTTTGTTACTACACTCAAGAGGATATACCTATAGAGTAATGAACCTGAGAATAGTTAAGAATAGGGTAGATTTTAATATCATCGGGCTATCAGATGTTGACTTATTGTATTCGTATTAATAACTTGTTAGGCTTTTTTTAGGTTTTTGGTTACGAAATTATTGGGTTTGTGTAGTAAAAATATAAAAGGAAATAACTACGTTTGATTTCTCCTCAGATCTTGAGTTATTTCTGCTCGTCCCCTCTTTTTGTTTCCAGTTGTGTTTTACCTCCTTTTTTACTGCCGTTTATCCCGATGGGGACCAATGGGAATAAAACATGGGGACGAACGACTTTTAAATTTGTAATATTATAATATTATGTATATTTTAAATTTATATAAATAACGATTGAATTCCATAAGCATAATAAAAGATAAAAAAAAGATGTATATATTATATAAATTGCAAATGGTACAAGCAGATATCCCACCTGATGTTAAGTGGTAACCACTACCTATTGTAACGTGCCTTACCTGTGTGTATCAATGTGTCTGTAGTTTCACTGGTACTCCCACTTTGTTGCGTTTGGCAATACTTATTTGAGGAAGCTTAAAGGGGTAGTCGGAGACATTCAAATATCACATTTGACATGGATAACAACAGGTTTTACAGTAGTTGTTATTCCATAAGTCAAAGTCAAAGCCAAAAGGCATTTATTCAGTAATATCCGCAGGGATCATCTTGAAACGTCTTAAATCTAGGTGAATCTAAGCGCCAGTTCCTCGCGACCAAGCCTAGAAGAATACGTGACACGTTGCAAGCATATCACCGCGGCTAGAATACCAACTGGTTTCCCCACAGTGTTTTATTTCATCGTTGGTAGGTACTAAAGCACAGACATCCCGCACCTTTTTTTTTCGAATAAAAAAAATCATTGTTGCACAACTGGATTTGAAACATAGACCTTAATCCTAAGGATCGCGGGGTTGCTCCCACTAGACCACTGATGCTCTCAAGTGTACCAAATTGTTAGTGACCCAGATTAATTGCTCTCAAGTGTATTACCGATGAGTTTCATATCAAATTAGACCCTTTTCAAACTCATCATTTCTACACACTATGTTTTATCATTTACTGTGGTCTTTTAATTGTTTACGCCAAACCTATGATTGCTTTAGTGGGTGCTTGTGGATGATTTTAAACTGGGAGTTGAAAAGAAGCTTATTTTAATAGTTACATGATATCTAAGGGTTTTGATACTGAATCCGATGTGATCCGTTTAACTTACCTGAAACAAAATTACAATATTTTCAATACATGGCAGTAGGTACTACTACTCAAAGAGTACTACTACTACCACTATATATATTTGTGAACCTATTATTATTTGAACTTAGGACTGAGCACAAATAAATTTGACATTTGTGGCATAAGCGTACCGTGCAAGTATTTAAATTACATGGCGCGGCATTGATGAGTCAATAGTGTGGAGTGTTGCTTGGTTTCTACACAGTGTAACTCAAATATCGGTACTATGTTATGAGCACTGTAACGATACAAGTGAGCACCAGTGGCTAAGTGGAAGTGACCCTACCTTTTGATCCTAAGGTCGTAGGTTCGAATCCGGTCATGCACCAATGGATTTTTTGTGGAAAAATTTATGTGCGCAATGTTAGTGCTCTCAAACGGTGAAGGAAAATATCGTAAGAAAACAAGTTAGTATTCTAGCAGCAGTGATGAGCTTGCAACCTGTCACGTACCTGCATGTATCAAATATAATACTTAAACGTACCTCTGACTACCCCCTTTAGATATCCTCTTAAAATCTCGAGTAGGTACTTGGTACTAAGAGATCTAAAGGGATGTCTACCGTGGCTAGGAATTAAAGTCATGCATCATTTTTTTTAATTATTGTGTACTTTCAACACAAATGTCAAATTTATTGATGCCAGGCCCCTGAGTTGAAGTTTGTATTTATATTATTCTGATCAGTCCACTTTGCATCGCACAGTTCTGCGTCAGGGCAACCGTACCCTAATTCTAAAAATAATCGGCCTTTATACCTGTGATACTGTTTACCTTTGTTTATTTAAATTTTAAATCCAATATTAAAGTTCAAAATCCACCTTTCTGTACGTTTTGGTGACCTAAACCAGTTGTTAGTTCAGGACTTTGTGTATCTACTTACATAAACAAATTCAGCGGTTCTGAGCTGAGTGTATAAAAGGCCAGTTAACTTATGATATAACACGAAATATTTTGTCTAATTTAAAAAAAAAGGCAGATGTCCCACATGGTGTCACAGAAAGTTGCTTGGCAAAAGAAATAGGTGGTAGCAGGTACTTTCCCGGACAATCCATAACACATAGGGACGCTAAGAGCTGTACTATAGTCAAGATTAGCTTATGTTTTAAAACCCAAATCATAACCCGTTTTTCATGAGCAATAATGTTATGAACTGCACAGAAATATTGTATCAAGAAACATCTATCAATAGAAATACATTGCTGTGAATTTAAAGTTTTCAGCGTAGAAACTTATCCTGTAAGAGAAAAATCCTTAAGCAAGTAAAGCTGTATCATGGAGGGGTAGAATAGATCACTCCCTGTAGGATGGCGTCAATCGCTGGCTGATTTATAGAGGGTGTTCCGCATCGGCGGCGCCGGCTAAACTGTCCAGAGTTTTGCTCCTGTTGCAAACGTGGCCCAGCGGCAAACAAGTCACTCACCTGGCGATTCTCCCTCATCGAAAAATCGAACCCCAGTAAAAGTCTTTATAAACGAATCCATTTTAAATTCAGAATAGTCTACCGACGCCGACCACACGGACGGAACCTTCCAGACATGACGTGCGTGCTAACGAAACGCTGGCATTTGCTGGTCAATTTCGACCAACAATTTTCACTGTATTAGTGTACGACTAATTTTCATACGGAATTGAAAAGTGCCGGCTAGATTTGACTGATCTCAGCTCAATGTGTCATAGCCCTGCTTTCCGCGTCGTAGGTGTGTAAGTTTGTGGCTAGATGGCGTTGTTTAAAATTTCTAGCAGTATTTGTTTATTTATTTGGCCTCGAGCTGAAAATTATCAGAATTTGACCCGCTTCGTTTTATTTAGTAGAATTGTCGATTTTCTTAACAATTAAAAAACTGTGATTTAAAACAAAAGTTGAAGTGGATAAAATTGTTAATTTACAGTCTTTTATGCAAACTTTAACCGCAAACTTGACATAATAATTCAATCAGAAGACTGTGCGCTCTACGATGTTACTAAATGTCATATTCGTAGCTAGAGTTTTCATTGAAATCATCTTAGCACCACCTTCCCTAGTTACACGCCACGCCAATAAATTTCCAGCAAGTAGGTAAACTACTTACAAATAAGAAAACTTTAAATTTAATCTCTAAATGCAGAGAGAAAATTTAAGTTACGACGTGATTTAAACGGGTTTTCTAGGATAACAATGGCACAATTTTAGAAGAACTTAACTTGGAAGCTTGGAATATCGACATATACAATATATTGTAAGCATTTGGTGTGTCAACCAGGTTTCTATAAAAATAAAACCCATATTTTTATATTATCCACCTTACAAATGGTTTAGATTTTAGTGCTGATTTCCCAATAGTGTAAAAAAGTTCGAATAACAGAACGCCGGACGTTGTATTTCGTAGCTACTGTTTGTAAAAAACTAGGTTTTTATTCACAAATTCATGTGCTAGATATTTCAACTTTCATTTACTTTAGAAATTAACTGTGATAAGTGCATTATTTTGTAATTTTAATTTTATTTTTTGTCTATACCTGGCATAAGAAATCCATAAAAAATCGGAATATAACAAGATTCTAAAAAGTTATAAAAGACTCCTTGTTAGTATAAATTCAAACATAACTTGCAAGCAGACCCAATTTGTCTCAAATTCATTATCCTGACTAAAATCTGGAACTGAGCGTGTTATCCTAAAATACAGGATATAATTGAAACGTTTTGGAAGCATTGGAGAAGTGTTTAGTTCAATTTAGCGGCAATCAGGACGACCGTTGAAGACGAGGCGTGAGTTGAATACTTAAAATATTAAATATCCCGAAATGACGGGACTAGGGACAGCGAGCCACAAATTTGATATTTTACATTCCAGCTATCGAACATTTTGTAAGTAGACCATACTGAAAATATTATGTAAGTAAGTTACTTACGCTAAGCTAATATAACTAAAAAATAAATCAAAAATTATTTGTGATCCTTTTTACAAAAACTATGGGAACCAAATAACTGATAGAATAGGTACTTATAGGCGTTTGTATGTAAATTCATACTTAGGATACATTAAAAACCCAGACAGAGAACAAACATCAATGCTTGTCCTCGGTGGGGTCGAACCCACAAGCTACAGCACAGCAAGCAGAGCTACTACAAACTGAACTGTGAGGCCATTTAATTAGTTATTTATTCATCTCTTATTAGTACTCATCGTCATCAATAACCTGTAGAAGTCCCAAGCATAGCTCTCTTCATAGCTCGTTGTACGACTTTTAGCTTGTGTATGAGACCAATAGTTACCGACCACGTTTTAGTTTCATACTATAGGTATTATACTAGGTACTATAGTTGTTAGTATTATGTATTACGTAGAGAACGACATTTTTTATAATAAACAGAAAGCCTCTTTAAAGCTTTATAACAAAACAAGATATACATTTTAAACCAAAAAATAAGACCGGATGAAATGGTTTAAAGTCAAATTAACGTCAAAGTAAAGAATAACGCGAAGAAGTAATAATTCAAAACTAGGCAAAGATAAAATTGTGACAGCAAGAAGGAAACGCGCCCAGCCAAGCGAATCTCACGAATGCAACGTTCGTTTTAATACAAGAAAATATAAATTCAAGCATTTTTCTCACTCGCTTACTTACCTTTAATCTTTTCAAAGTTTTACAAATTATCATAATGTAAAAAAATGACTGGAAACAAAATTTTCTTAAGCAAGTTAATAAAAAACAATTTCTTTTTAAAGTATCTTGTCTTATAGCGTAATATTTTAGATCGATTTGAATCTTTTGAAAGCAGATTGATTAAAAAGTTTGGATCGACAATAAGAGTGGGTACGCCATGAAACTTTTAAATGGCTGGAAATTTCGAAAATAATCGAATCTTGTAATGGAACCCCATCACTTTTTCAGTATCGATGAAAATCAATTATAACAAAACAAGAGATTGATATTATTTTTATAAATTAAAATCATCAGTTCCATAGATTGAAATCAGCCAATCGTTATGGCATTGTTTGGTTTGAATGTAGCAACATCATCAATATGTGAAATTTTCATTTGACGAACCTCGGACATTGGGTTCTGTGAAATATTTAGGTACGTTACCAATACAGACGGAAAAACAAACATTTTTACCAATTCATTGGCATACGTATTGGTATTGCCAGTAGTATTCATTAAAGAGTTAGTATTATTCATAAAAGAGTTAGTTTTAAATTCCAATTTGTTTTAAATCATTTTTTTATCCTTCCTTAAGCTGCTTGCAAAAAATATTGTTTTATTTTGTATATCAAAAATCCCTATTTTGCTTGAGAAGCGGAAACGAAATGCGAAACTAATCTATCTTCATATTCCTCTCGGCCGATTTACAATAAAAATGTACATATTTCGGCATCAAAAAGCAAATTTTCCGGCGGAACCGTAGGCCGACGCAATTGCAAGCCCTCAACATGCCGTCTTGCTTTATTTGCTTCATTTTCAACGAGATTCGTATTGCCAAGAAGTTTTGCGTTCAATTTATAATATTTTACCTTTATTTCAAGTACACTTTCAGGCAATTTCTGCATTTTGAGTTACAAAAAACTTGATGTTCAATAATTACGTCTTGTGCATCTTACCAGTCTTCCACTATTTTCATGTATGTATTTATCAATGTTTTGTGGTAACTTTGCAGCAGAAATGAACCTCAATGCTGTTGGAACTCAGAAGTGGCAAACTTACCAATAGCTCCCGAAACATCCAGTATGGTGTCCAGAAATTCATTCACAGCCGTCCAACGATGGCTTCAAATCGATGAACTATAAATCCATTGTCTAAGTTTGCACAGACGGTCTCTGGACTCGGAAGATTAATTTTCTTAGTTTAGATTGTTTCGTGACCCATTGTGCAGGCGATAATTGGATTTTCCCCGACTATCTGTGATTTACTTACCTATAGGATTTGTTGTAAAATTCGTTATTAATAACCATTTAGGTATTTATGGTAAACATTGATTATCCTCTTGGCATACTTTTGAGTTGAACACTGCAGTTTTTTAAGCTTTCTTTAAATAACTAAAATGCACATAGTTTATTTTAGAGAAACTGTTTTAGTAAGTAAGAATTTTTCAAGATCTTTTTGTTTTTAAACAGTGTTAAGTATGTGCTAAGTCTGTGTCACTCCAGTCTTTAAACTAACATCACACTGTGAAATCAAAATCAGTAATAACATAAATAAATTTTAAATATTTTTGTCAAATCAGATTACTTTCGTTTAATAAATTTTAATACAACAGTAGTAATCTACAAAAAGTCTGTTAGTTATAAAACTTTGTTACTTTTCAACATGTTGCTTTCTATCGGATAGTCCAGTAATAAAAGGTGTTCTGTTTTATAGCTATCGTTAAACCGAGCTTAGGCTGTGTGTGTCATGTGTACATGCCAGGCTTTTTAATTTTATTGACGTGTCAATTGACACAGGCCGTTTGAAGAATATGGTGCAACATGACACAAGTTAACAGGTAGTTTTGCGGCATATCATGGTGATAAAACAATATCCACATTACTTCCACGTAAGGATTCATCATTGTCATTTTTGGTTACTGTCTATCGGACGGCAGAATTTCCTATCTTTAGTTTATAAAACAGCTAAGATGATTGATTGAGGAGATTGATCTTCTTTTTTTTATGTAGACAATTTGATATTTATACAGGTTGTTATTTTTAGGTATTATTAATGTAGTCTAATAGTAGTAGTAGAATTCATAAAATTAGCAGAACTATCATAACTATGTTTAAAGGCGTTAAGCTGTCCTTTGTCACTCTAAAGCTGCAAGTTCTAACGCTGTAGACGAGAGAAACATTTCCTTCTTTGGACTAATGAAAAACTCGAAAGGCTGTTGTAACAAAAGAAAGTTTTTGCATCCCGTATTCTAAAGGCCTCTTATCTAAGATTGCAAATTGCACGGTACGTAGCGAGAATAGGTAGATACGTTCTCTGCGGCTCAACAATGATAAACTGAGACTCCAAGACGAAGAGTCACAACGACCATTAAACTTTCAAAAGGCAGGATCTCTAGAACAATACACTGAAAATAAAATAATTTATACAGGAAAGCTTAACTTCAAAAGAGTCTTTCACTCAAAAATAAAGCGTGTTGTAGTACCTAAACAAGGTGGAACATTGTTTTGCATAACAAAGAGAAAAAAAACACCTGAAGGAAAACATAAAGCCACACTTTATTCGCAGAATACTTATTCAAATGAGGCTGTCCCTTCTAAGTTTGTTTTCAATCAAAAACTCGCGCAGCTTTGTCCCGCTAAACTTTATAAATGAGGCGATTATCCACGACGCGGAGGTTCCTCTTGCGATAGGTGTGTGCTGGCCAGTATCCCCCTCTCCTCCCCGACGCCTCCGCCCCGCTAGCCCGGCGGACTCCAACGCTCTGGTTCCTGTGCCTGCGATGCGCTGATAAACCTCTGGTCACCTGCTCTGCATGAATTGCACCGCTTTTTAACTTTCATCCCGCTAAGTCCTTTAAAGTTCATCCGCTTTAAGCGCTAACATTTTATTTATGATTTAGATGTTGACAACTACACCGACAACTTTGTAAAGTTTATGCGACGAGGAAAAAACGCCGAGTCAAAACTCATTAAGCGTAGAAAGTTTTTTGCTACACAAATGCTGCATCATCATCATCATCAACAGCTTGTAGAAGTCCACTGCTGGACATAGCCCTCCCCCATCTTTTTGCCAGGAAGAACAATTTTCAGCCTTTTTCTAACAATGTCGTCAATACATCGAATAGAAGGACGTCCTCGCTTCATCTTTTGGTTCGTGGTCGCCATTCAATAACTTTTATTTCCCAGCGGTTTTCGGTTCTACCAGCTATGGCCTGCACGTTGCCACTTCAACTTGCTGAAACTGAGAGCTATGTCGGTGACCTTGGTTCCTCTACGGATTTCCTCATTTTTGAAACTGCAAAAAAATACTGCACTGAAGAAAATACGTAGGAACTGTAATACTGAGAACGAGGAAAGAGTACAATAACACGAACATAGGCGACGAGTACGTCTACGAATAGTACATCAAGATTAGCTCGAGGCTGCAGTCTGATTACACTGCGGCTACGTAAGAAGAGAGCGTCGTCTTTGCGATTAGCAGACTTCTCCGATTGCAGATGAAAATAGTTTTCATAACATTACTCAAGAAAATAAATATATGATACGAATATTTCAAATATGTATAGCCAAGTATAAAATATGATAAGGATATTTAGCTTGGGGTTCTAATATAACTCTTACATCGGTTGTGTCCAAACTAGATTTAACTTTTTTTATATGATATACACTGCACTGCTCTGGGCCCATCAACTTGAGGCACCGCTTTAAGCCTTACGTGCCTGTACGTTAGATTTTTCAAACTACTGGAATAATAAAAAAAGAAGGTGGTATTATTGACGTGTTTAAAGTAGTTGGCGCAACAAGGTGCTTTCGCATTTGTTCTATCTCAAGTATTATATTGTGCCCCGGGCACTTCCCCCTTCCACAACTTGCTTTACAATTTCCTCGGAGAAATTTTCCGTTCAATTAAATTATACGAATTCAATTGTATAGTTTTTCTCGGATTTCTATTATAACGATCGCGTACAGTATTAAGTTAGTGTCGGAATCAAAACTAAATGAAATAAAAGTGGGCAATAGCTCGTTCAAAATGAATTGCAAACAATATTACATTTTGGGAGCAATCTACGTTAGCCCAAAAGGGAATGATGTGGTTGCTCTTTATATTGCAATTTTTGTATCCAGCAATGCAAATTTGCCGCGCAATCAAAGCGGGAATCCGATTGATGACATGACGGAATAATTGTTTCGTAAATTTGATCGAAAAAATATCGCTATCTTATTTTTGTAACACTTTAAGCTACAATGGTAGATACCTACACAAACTGGTTTATCCATTTCACCATTTCTTTGAGATCTTTTTAATATCGTGACTCCATCGGGTAGTACTAAATCATGTCTTAATATTTTTTATAAAAGTGAAACAAATGGTCCTTTGAATAACAAAAGAGTATCATCATAAACTATTCAAACAACATTCGTAACTAAAACAAAAGTAAAACAAACGAATCATTGCACCTGTGACAGATACAATAAAACTTTGCCAATAGGCCATATTTCAAAGTCGAGTTCAATCTCAAACGCTCATATATTTGAGGCGAGTTCAACATAGTACATAACTCAAAGAATCCAAGATAACTTATCGAAGATTTTCGCATTTTCTATCTTATAAAGGCTATTGGATCAAATTCTTTAAGTGCTGGCTGATGCTAGTAAAAGCCACGTAAAATATTTGAATTTTGACGACACGACTTCAATAGATTGAAAGTCACAATGAATCCTTGGACTTTTAGAGGTGACTTTTGCATGAGAATAGATTTTATTATACATGTTAAAGTCAGTATTATATCTATTTGTTTAAACTAACGGAATAGCGCGTAGTTCGTTCGCGTCAAGCTATACCGTTTAATCGTACAAGATCTCTGTGAAAGAACTCGTCTGGGGAAATACTTTTTTTTGTTTCCATACAACTTGCTAATTGAACAAGCGCCTATATAAACGCATTGCCTCATATGTCACACTCGTTAGGAACATGCCCTACGTTGCATTGCTCAGCACTCATATGCCTGTTATTTCTATATTAATATCACCACCGCATCTACTTCTACCGTCATGTAGTAATGTTTGCATTGCTTTTTTCCAGTTTAAGCAATCCGCTGCATCTACAGGCATGAACACAAGCCTGTGCATCGTAAAGCACATTCCTAATTCCTAATATACGTCATTATGGGAACAACAGTTTAAAAACCCCTGAATATATATTTTTAAATTGTTTTATGTTTAAAAAATAAAAACAAACAACTCTGGTATGAAAGAAGCTCATTTACATCAATCTTTCGCAGACAATGAAGAGCTTAGTAGTTCTCTCGTTGAGCTCAATCTATGCACACGACACTAAAAAGTTTCCTAAGCACACTAGACGGCTGTCTCACATGCATAGATTACTATGCACGGACACGGCCGCGGTGCACCTCAGGGCTCTAGGACCACGTCTGGGGAGAAACTTCTAAATCCCACCAACTTCTGACATACGACCAGCGATATTCGTAGGTAATTAAAACGCATAAGGAACTGAATATATAACAGCCTACACGTGCTGTTGCACTTTTTGTAAATCCAAACACTATACTCGGCTCTTCCATCATCAGCCTTTGCCGGACATATGCCTTCTATACGTTTCCAGGAAAAAAAAATTGAGTCATATTGCCATCCATCGATTTCCTGTGATCCTAGCAATGTCATCAGTCCAATGGGTGGGTGGGTGTTCTACGCTTCGTCTTCCGGTTTGTGGTCATGGGACCATACAAAAAAAAGGTAGGAACCACGCCTTCGTTTCTTGCTTGATTTTTTAGGCTTGGTCACGAAAAGCTGACGCTTAGATCCACCTACCCTTAAGACCGATCAAGATGATTCCAGGATATTATGGAATAAATAATTTTTTTTATTTGACTTCGGTCATTATTCAAGAACCTTAATTACCCAGCGGTTGTCAGTTTTTTAAGCTATATTGCCTTCAAGAACTTGGTACGTACTTAAGTAGTAGTTAGTACTTGTACTTTTGAAGTGACAACATTTTACAGTAGTCAGTATTCCATACATGACATCAGAGGCCCCATTCAACAATATATCTTTAAGTTAAAGTTTACATTGTGTCAATCTCCAAAAAAATACAAGGATAAGGCCTCAGATGATCCGTCTCCAACGATGTATAACCGAAAAAATAAACACAAAATACTTTACCAAACACTTTTGATATGCTTCGTTATGCAGTGTTCTCCTTATTCAATAACGTATTAACCTATAGTCGTAATACAATAATCGGCTCCCCTACTGATCTTGTTAGCGAAGTAGACATGTATTTGCTTCAGGCCAAACCAGATTAGTCTAATGATGAAGCTATACTCTGACCACATGCTGAGGTTTACCTCAGAATCACTGCAGCTTACTAGCTTACAAAAGTGTATGTAGAGAAACAAAGTGAAATGAATTCAATCTGACTAATGATTTGCAATAATAATGCAACAAATTACAGGCAACATTCTTTGAACTTGAACACGCAAGCTGCTTGACGGTAGAAATTGGCATGGTGGTAGTACTTTTCCAGACGAAGTTTTCTATAAAATTCGACTGCTACTACTATGCTACTATGCTATGCTACTATTAATCTCACTAAAAAATACGTATTTTTGGTAAAAATATTACGGTGTTTGCCCAGCATAGATACTACGCAAGCATCACCTTTACATATGTAAATATCAATGCTTTCACAATAAAATAGCAGAAAAATATTATTATGCCCGAACAGTTTTTTTGCATAGCGAGCCTATTATTTAATTTACAATGTTAAAATTCATCTGACAAAACCGTTCATTTGCGAGCAGCTTATACCACTAACAATCATCCTGAATACTTATAATTGCAACAGTAAAACTATTAAACGTAATTGTTAAAAATAAGCGCTTATCAATGATGGTTGCGTTCGTCCCATAAAAGGTTATGGTGAGCGTACTTAATTGTACAGAACTGAACGTAATTAAATATCAAAAAACTATTAAAAACTACATATAACAGACTTTTTAGTGAATGAGTTGAGGATAGCATAGAAGTTTAAAAAAACTATTGTACTTGAAATGTATCGTTTATAATCAAAGTTATCAAGTATGGCACTATCGTTTTGATTCATACCGCGCGGCATGCTTGGCAATGACAACTTGACTGTGAAACGAACACCCAGTAGCCCCGCACTGTAACTCAAAATTATAATACTAAACCTCGTCTATAGTTTTTTTGATGCCTTGGTTGCCTCAGCTATCTCTTTAAAGTTTTGACTACGTTATTCGAAATATTCATAGTAATAACTGTAAAAAGCTTTGCACGTACAATGACGTCTATAATCAGATCATTTAGCTGCTTATTCAACCCGTCAATATGAATTCATGCCTAATGAAAATTTGAATTTGAATATTGTTGAACAGAATTGACTAAAATTCATCGATATTGGCCCTAGATTAGGTTGCGATGCAGACCGATAATTGAATGCCGAAATATTAACATAATAGATACTGTATTAAAATTTCAATATTACAGATACTTTTACACGTTAAAATAGATGTAGGGGTGTTATCGTGACCGTCTTACTACCATTATTAGTATAGCTTAGAAGTACTATTATTAATTATTTTTTTCCTAGCCTATTTTGCCCCACTGCTGGGCAAAGGCCTCCCCCAAATACTTCCAGCTCTCTCTCTCCCGAGCCCTCTCCCACCACGAGGGGACTATTATTAATAATTTAGTTAATTTATTTATAAATCATTTTTAACATGAACGAACCTCTGACCTTTCCGAGATTCTTCGAGGGTGTCTAATGGGGGTACCTACCCCCATTAGAAAGGATCTCGGAAAGGTACTTGGTACTAAGAGATTGGAGGGGATATCTACCGTGCTTGGGGATTGATGTCATGATGCTATTTCTTTCTTTTGTTTAATTTTTAACATGCCATTATCTTTCGACTAAAATATTCAAAATATTTACAACAGACAACTATGTATTACTTATAAAAAAATCATACATAATTGCCACAACAAAAAAGAAACTGACCAAATACTTAGTGCAAATAAACATTCCCTAAAAATATCTTCCACAATATGCTAGTGTTCATTTGGTACGAAGGCCAATATTTAATTTAAATATAACACTGAGGAGCTACACCAGCGCACCTGAACTGAATTCTGGCAGCCAAATTCACTTCCCAGCTTATGATGGACAGGATAATCTGACAAGGAAATCTAGTTTGGTCGCTAATCGGCCTAGCCAGTATTGTTGGCGATTTGTAGTGGAAAACCAACGATTTGTCGAATTTACCTCGCAACGAAACTAACTCGAAACAACTCCGTTTTTAAATCTACATAGCTGAATAAGTATGCACATAGGTAACTCTTTGCTACATCTACATACTTTATCATCTTCTTTTCAAAACTCTACTCATTTTTTAAGATATTGTACAAAAATTCTCAACCTACCTAGATACATACAGATCTCACCAAAGCCAAAGGCCAAAGTACACCGGCATTCTATAAATCTCCTTGAGGCACTCTTTATGTCTCTAGTAGCGCAGTGCTTCTTTCATCGCGTAAGTAGACCGTCTACGATTTATTCTTTAGTTTAGAACATCATTGAACTGCTTGTGCGTCCAGTCTGCGTATTAACGACAGATTTTCGACACTTATAAATTGTTTATTGCTTATTTATTGTTTTTTGGTAATACCAGTCTTGTATTACCTTAAAACTACAGCAATCGACTGACGACTGGTCCTGTGTAGGGCAATTCATTTAGCTACTAAAATGATTACCGTCATTGTCATTGTATTGCTAGTGGCACTGGTATTGACATCAAAAAGTGCTTTGCAGTAATAGACAAGCGTGCCATACAGAAATACAACTGCAAACCACATTATTTTATAAGTCAATCCTTGATGTCAGTTTTGTCGATTAATTTCCCTAGATACCTTAATTTGACAGCGTTAAAAGTATAGCCGTCTCTGTTGTTTCTGTGTTTGTTAAAAGAAACAGCAAACTCTTTTATTGCTGTCAAATTAATTTAGTCTAGTATAAAGAAACAACAGAAATGACTTCAATGTGTGTTAGTAATGCTTGTGTTTGCATAAAATACATAAAATTGTAGTGTAATGTAATGTTTGAATGAAACCTAAGATTTGCAACACACTTGCTCTACTATCCCTTAAAAAATTATAAGACGACTGGGTCGCAAGTTCTGGCCTCGAGATTGGATCGAGTTGCAATGGTAGGTACCGCTTGGCTGGCGGAGCGTCGTCAATAATTCATGCGGTAGGCACGCCGTGGCCGCTAGCCGTACCTAATTGATTCCTGATGCGGACGAGCTCATCGCATCACTGCCTCCTTGTACTGCCCTCCAAGGATCCACGCGCTTCATTACGTACTTACGGCGGACGCGATCGGGGAAATCATATAATAATATTAAATTCAGAGACTGTAACGAGCAAGAAAGTGGTTTTCAGGGGGCGAAGTATTTTACATCGCGTGTTGTGGTGAATCATAATGATCATTTAGTCAATATTTACGCCAAGTTTTGCGTAAATATATATTTTTTAAAAGTTAAAATAAATACTGTGGTGAACCCGGCCTCCTTTACCTACTATGGATATCGTGTAAGCTGCCTAAGAGAATGCATCAAGCGTTCGGCAGCAGCATCGGCAGCGTCGTTCAACCATGAAAACCTTCACAGTGACATTAGATTTAGGATGACAATACTAAACAGTAGTATTGTCATCCTAAATCTGATGTCACTGTCAAAAGTCATAACCAGTATTATTGTCCTTGTCTCGCTCTCGATCTCGCTCTCTCCTCCATCTTGCCGGCAAACAGGCCACTACGGCTCTCAAAAACAAAATAATAAATTCATCAATATTATATTAAAAAGGTGTACAGTGTATAAAACAAAACAATAAACTCGCAATACAGTTTTTAACAGAGTGTTTTCAATCGCAGCACCTCACATCCTCAAGAGATCTGGACTAAAGATCTCCAACACTATCGATTTGCAAAACTAGATACATAATTATTTGAATTTATTGAAATCCAAAATACATAACTAAGGAAGGAAATCTCAATAGCAAAACTAAAATCGCAGTTGTATTCGTACTTGAAGTAAACAAGAGCTAATTTCCATTTTAAATTCAGTTAAAACGTTCCATTTTGTTCGATGTAACTTATGCAGCTGGGCTGTTTGTCATTCGGGGCACATACATAATCCCGACGGAGAGGCCGTGATCTTGAATGTGGAGTGACAACCGCGTCCTTATTCTAACCTTCTCTTCTATCCTGTATTTTACTTAATGTTTTCTACACCTTTAAATACAGACAAGATCGATAAGAATAGTTCTTGTCTGTATAATATAATCGCATGATGCAACACGAAAAGAAACAACGCAAAAGAAGCTATTTTGCTATTTTTCGTTGTGTTTTTGTGAATGCAATGATGATCCGGGTATTTTGTAAACTTTGAGGGCAATCTATATCTAAACGAATTATAAGAATCTTTGTCCTGACTGACTGACTGGGATATAGACAACGCACAGCCTAAACCACTGGTCATAGAGACTTGAAATTTTCTGAGTGTATTCGTCTTGGTGCGTAAAAGTGTACTAAGAAAGGAATTCCCGAAATTCAACCTCTAAATATGTACAGCGGGAGTTGAATTTTGTATGGAAGTAATTTCACGTAGTAGGACGGATTTCACGGACGTAGTCGCGTGCGTTTTGCTAGTTTTTATTATTTATCAGAAGTAAATACCTACTAAAATATAGTAGGCGAAAGCCAATTTTAAGTGAAGCATTGCCTTGCATGTCATGTTCATTAAGAATGTACCCTATGACGCAACTACTTTGCATCCATCAAGCTGAGTCATACAGTTGTTTAGCCTCATGTACCTTTACTGGTATCCACACCCTTCAAACTGGACACAGCAAGCAGCTAGGTATGGTGGTAGTCCTATCCCAGACGACTTTACTACAATTACTAGGTAAAAAAGTCAAATAAAAGTAGGAACATATTTTCAGCAGGTGTCCTTGTAGATAGACAGGACTGTTTAACGCTATTTCCGATAAATTGGTTATGTATATTCGTTAGCTTAAGTTCGATATGGTAATCCTACCATTAAATAGATACGTAAACTTGTAGAAGATTGACTTCTCCAGAATACCACCGCGGCGAGGCACGTATTTGTAATCGAATCTGAAGACGATCCTGTTCTTGCCTATTACAATTAGCCGTTTAATTACTTCCTCAATTTTTCTTTCAATCGCCGGGAATCAAGTTTTTAATGAGTTTCCTAAGAAATCAGTAGTAGATAGGTATAATAATTGTCATTTTAAATTTAAAAAATAAGTGACAGTAACAGCTCCACGACTTGAACCCCCAATCTGAAATTGAAATGAATATTTTTTCTTTCAGAATATAGAAAATGTTTACTGCGTCTAATAAATGAACAAAGAGTTTTCATGCAGACACTAATGGGTATCCACGTGACATGTAATTGAATACAAAGTTACAGCATTACAAAATACCATCATACCTGCGGAAACTTATACCTAACAAGACGAGCTTTCTTCCGTCAAGTCGCAGCCGATATGAGTGACGTTAATGAGATATGCATGCGGTAATTTGTTTATGCTCTATCACTTGCATACAGAATAGGAACGTGAAAATTCTGTCAAATAGAAATTTGAGTAGTTTTTTGCGTGCAGATGCGGTAGTGGGTATTGTCGTGCGTGAGTCTGTTCGTGCACTAAAGGATTTTTCTATTCGAATAAATGGTGAAGAAAAATACCAACTACTACAAAATTAAGCTCGCCTTTGTACATGTCCTCCACTTGTATTTATCCTATGTAATCCTATGTGCAATAAAGAATTAAAAATAAATCCAGGAACTGTAACGAACTCCCTGGGTGGTATAGATACTAAGATGTTACCTTCACAAGCATCATGTTCAGTAATTACACCTCACTTTCTCGTACCTATATTCAGCAACACTGTTCATTTAACATCCTGTTAAACACTTACACTTTACTGCGTCTTAAAAGTTGCATCGTAAAACAACAAGTGATATAAAATTTTCTACATGAAAATGACCTCTCTTTAGAGCTTTTACTTTTTGATAAAGCTTTTCATCTTTTACGATATGTGTTCGTAATTCTGAACTAAAGTTATAAATAAAAAAATTGAGATCCAAAAATCAATAATAATAATAAATTATACAAAGAAACTCAAAATCTAATCCTCCCGTCTTAAGGTTAAACAAGTCGGTACGTTGTTCATTCAAACGCCGTAAGTGTTTAATGTCTACTATTTATTAACGTGCGTCCAAAGTTAAGTTTGATACTGAAATATCATGTCGTTATCTAGGTACGTTACCCTATATGCTACAATAAAATCAGATTACCTTGAAAGTTACAAGCGTTACAAGATTTAGTACTAAATCTTTCGACGCTTGTAACTTTCAAGGTAATCTGATTTAATGTAGCATATAGGGTAACGTACTTAGATAACGATAAGATAATTCAGTATCAAACTTAACTTCGGACGCACGTTAATAAATAGTAGACATTAAGCTCTTACAGCGTTTGTATGGACAACGTACCGACTTGTTTAACCTTAAGCGCACATTCTCATCTTAAAAAAATATACATTCTCTCTCTCACATAAACTAACATACTTCTCAATCACAGTTTAGCTTAATTTGAACTGACTTTTTTTCTTTTTTGATACCTTTTAACTGACTAGATAGATATTTTACTCATTCTTATAGACTATCTACACCAATCTACACTATGGAATATTGTTCTCGTTCTGTTCTGGAGGAGGGCGCTGACACTGCTACTCAGTTTTTACATTGCAGTTGTCAACGTTTTTCATCTGTTTTTTGTAAAAGTTTGTTTCTTGTTCCAATAAACACATTTTGAATTTGAATTTTGACTGTGTAAAGAAAAATAAAGAGAAATAACTTCAGGATTGTTATCATAGTAGATTTCCTTACAGATCTCTTAGTACCAACTTGTACACTTAAGATCCTATGAGGATGGAATGATGGAATTAAACATTATTTACATTATTATTATTTTTTAACAGGATCATAAAAAAAACTGTAGGAACCAAGCCGTAAGCTTCTTGCCGGTTCTTCTAGGCTTGATTTAAGACGTTTCAAGACGATCCACGACATTACTGAATAAATACTTTTTGACTTTGACTTTGACTTTGAATAAGGGTAGTCAATGTAAGTCCGAATATTACATTTGGTCCATACCCCTATTTTGCATTAGTTGGTATTCCATGTATTGTGTAATTTGTTCTAAGCCTAAGTAAGTATGTATAGAAGCTAGTTCGAAAAGAAATTCTTATTTATACGTATTCAAAGAGCAAACAAAGAGTTATTAATACGCAAAATCTTATTCACATCTCATTTGAAAATCCTTTAGACTGTGATGCACAAAGAAGTCGAATGCAATTGCGCTGATTGTCAATCTGCAGACCACGCTTTCCTCATTTCATATTATATTATCATTTTAAAAGATGCGACGTTTTGTCGTATGTCGCACACAATAAATGCCCGCCACGAAATCCAGTTACGTGGAGCGAGCCTCGACAATTGATAGAGAAACTGTGTGCAACGATGAAATTTAAAAAGTCATTTATTTCGAAATGCTTTTTCTCGGAGCGCTCGCGGCTGGTGGAGCGATATCAATTTTATTTTCCGTTGTGGCTTCCAACCCAGGACAGTGTACCGACAACAGAGGAATCACGGAAAAAACGAATAACTTCTAGGTCTAGACAAATAGATTGACATTGGTACACTTATTTTTATGCATGATATACTGGGCAACTAACAGACAAAATTGATGATGTTATGACGACTTTGTAGATTTTGGTACGAATATTTCAGTATCTAGTTTGAACAAGTTTGCTATATTTTGGCGCATAAGTACATAGAAAACTAAACGTGTATTTGTCATGTCGTTGCAATCGAACCTGCACTTCTTGTGTTGCAACTGGTCAGCCACCTGCTATGCCGCCGAGATCATCAAACATTTAATGTTTGCTACATATCTTTCTACAAGAAATGAAACTTGCGAAGAATAATTTACTAAAAAGGCTTTTGACATCCGCAGTATTTTTAAGAAAACTTTGTCACCTAGACCTAGAAGCACACTAAAACTTTTTTCCACCCAGACATTTGGCTAGCAGCTTGGTATATACATTAGTCAACCAGAACAAAGATTCTTATAACTGTTATAAATTATCCATTAATGTAATATTTTCAGTAAAATTTCCCACCGTTCTCACCAACTTTATTGTCATTAGTCTAATGTAATTCACAATAGTCTTATCTTTCAAAGCTCACCAAGTACCGCGATCTTACAAAACACCTTTTAGACAAATGAATGAAACAACATGATATTCAGTTATACGTTCATGTTCAACAAAGTTTCCCAAACAAGACACAAGCTACTTTTCAATACATTTAACAAGAATGCAATATCTATATCTACTGTGACTTTCTTCCTTCTATATCGCTACTTGTCTCTATATCGCTTCCGCAGTCTCGCCGATAAAGGTGGCTTCTATTTTTATTTTAATCCATTTTCTTCGTTGTACAAGATCAACGGACGTCCGTCGCCGAAGCGCGGTCAATGCAATTAAGTTTTGATCGTATAACGACACATTTTGTAGACATTTTTCTTCCCCCAACCATTATGTAGCCACATTGTTCGACATTATTTTATTAAAACTACGTAAAAGATGTTTCATAAATTGTATACGAGAAAATATAAAAGCCTCGACTCGTAAAGTATTTCGGTGTATTATTGAGCCCTCATAAATACTGAATATGTATCAGAAATTTAGCACCCGAAATTGGTAGATAAACAATTTACATGTGAGTAGGTATTCTGGATCGAGGACAAATATAATCGTGTTTATTGAATAAAATTTAGATATTTTTTTTATATCTTTATGTATCATCTAATCAGTATTCGGAGTCTCGTAGCATTTGGGTCGCGTCCCGGTTCCCGGAATAGTTGGACAACGTGCTGGAGTCAAGCCGGCAAGGTCAACTTGTTTACTTCACACCGATAACTGTAACCACGGTTTTGACTTTTAAAACTATGGTAATACGGGCCGGCTGTCCATCATAGGGGTGCTATTCGTAGACTGTATTTTAATAACTGCTGTCGCCACAGTAACTTACCTATTTATAAGTAGCTGTATAAAGAGCTGCTATATTACTAAACAAAGCTTTACCAATGTCAAACTTTTGTGTAATAAACATTATTAATTACTGTAATAATAGATGTTATGTTTTAAATAAATAAATAAATTATTGATAAGTGAATCAAGATTTAGGTACGTGATAAAGTCAAAGTCAAAAAGCATTTATTCAAGTATATCTACAGGTATCATCTTGAAACGTCTTAAAACTAGGTGAATCTAACTGAATGCAAGACAGAAAACATGCTAAGGCAATCATACCAAGAACTTAATATACAAATGATACTTTTACGCTTACCCGCTACCATATTTTGTATGTTGCATTTACAAGAAGTTTCAAATGAGATCAAAAGAGACAAAACACGGTGTAACTATTTCGAGATTACGCCGAGTTTATAAGTAATAGGGTAAATACCGAAGTTTTAGTTTTTCTTAGGAAATACAAAATTATGTTTTTTTAAAGTCATCATGTATTTTTAGATTTGTATACTTTTGGTGTAAGTGTTATCTCTCGGTCTGTTTAATATGATAACCGCATTTAAAAAAAAAGGTGTCATACCAAAAAATACAATTTTCTTTGAGTAACGTTCAAACAGAAATTAATTTAATTCCCTCTCAAAACGTAATCACTACGAAAACGGATATACAGTACGACATAGGAATTACCAAAACGACGTTATACTAACACCATTCGGGCCCAAGGCGTCTATTATGAGATACGAAAAGTAAAACGTTTATAATACGAATGAGAATGAAGTATGGGTGGTGGAGTTAGAAAGAGAAAAGATAAGAAAATAATGCGCGGTCATATATCATCACAATCGCCAGAATTCTGGCCGGGTGGACGGCACCGACCCTCCTCACTGCGTGAATCTACTGAAAATATTTAACTAAGCAAGAATAACCGCGGTACTGCCTTCCGTCGCCGAGTTCTTGCAGTGTTTCACTGTTGAATTTTCAACGATTTGATAGTTTATACTCGGCTTGGTTACATTTTTTATTTTATTTCAAATCTCGGAAAGTTTACAGCAATGTACATTACTTATTTGATGATATCATACATGCAAAGTGTATACGCGGAAGGCCTATTGAAAGTTTTTACTTATAGTAAAAAATGAGTCCGTAGACAGCAATGGTATCGGAGGCAGAATTGTTTTAAAAGTTCTAAATGAAAAAAGTGTAAATATTAGTGCACTATGACTGGCTGTTCAAGTTGAAATAGCTAAGAGATTCCTATTCCTTAAAACTCTTTATAGTACTGTAGTTAAATTTTACAGTATATTTACAGCTGGTAAGTAAAACGTCAGCCTCAGTAAGATATCAACCTCACACAACACTAGAGTTAAATTTTACAGTATATTTACAGCTGGTAAGTAAAACGTCAGCCTCAGTAAGATATCAACCTCACACAACACTAGCAGACGTACACGTAATCATCAAGATCTACTCTCTCTGTGTCAAAAAATTCTAGGCTATATTCAACTAGTTTGCACCATAGAATAAGTTTACTTTAGTCCATATTCTTAGGTTTGCACCTTTGAAATAAAAAAGCATTAGACATAAAATTATCATGCGAACTCCACCAACCACTCATTTTTCTGAGTTTCAGCTTGCCCGTTATCTGAATTGCCAAATAAATTGTCAAAGAAAACAAACCAGAGACAAGACAAAGCATATTAAACACGATTTAAATACCAAAGTTACATGAATAGATGGAAATCCATTGCCGTTTGTTTGTTTCCAGATATCTTAGTTATCCTAAACTCGGGTGACAACTATCCAAGGCCCGTATTTGGAAATATTCGGAATGTTTGGTGCGGTTTAGTTTCAATACCTAAAGCATCGTTCACATCGAGCAAATACTGTGAGAAGTTAAAGTAACGACTGTCCAATATATTTGCACTCATAAAAAACATCTTTATAAACTACGATTGTTTTCGAGAAGCATATTGGATGGTATGCTAGACAGAGACAATTTCAGTGTGGAATGGTAGGTAACCAAGTTGCCCCGCAATTTCCCTTGACACGTCTGTACAAAACCTCATCTACCATTTCATGAGCCGGAAGTTCTTTTGTACCGCGATTAATATAACCAATAAACAGTTTTTCATTCTACAATAGCAGTTTTCCAAACAGGTGCTAAGCCTCATATGCCTTTAATTAGTATTAGTAGAACTCTTCGGGGAAGTACTACAACCATACCTATTTCTGCCGCCAAGCAGCTTGCTGTGCTAGGGTTTAAGGATGTGGGTACCAGTGAAATTGCAGGCTTAACATTTGTATGCTGATGCATACAAATCTAATGATGGATGATCAGTGGAACAATGCATCGTAAGGCACGTTCCTAACAAACGAAAACTGTGAGATAATGCTTTTGAAAGCTTTGGTTGTCGTGAAGAAATTAATATCTAAAATTCATGTCTACATCCTTAGCATAATAATCTTTTCTATCAGTGGATCTACGAAATAAATCAAAGCCAATTTCATTATTTTCGTATCGGCGCCATGAAATGCGGAAAAATATTAAGAAATAAGAAACTAAGAGCCTACTAAGTGAAATTGCATAAGTCGATGACAGCGCGTTTTCTGTAGGGGTAGATAAATACTTAATGCAATTAGTAAAGTGATTGATAGCTTCGCCAGAGCACATTGGATAGTTACCTATCTAATACCTTTTGTCAGAAACTTCCCTCTCTAAGTAAAAACAAATCACGTTATGTAACTCTGTTGTATATACATACCCCAAAACGTTACTTAAATTTAAGTAGGTATATATATAAATAAATAAATAAATAATGCCGGACGATCCACACAGCATCATCTAGCCCCAAGCTAAGCAGAGCTTGTGTTATGGGTACTAGATGACTGATATACTTAATACAATATTATATTACATACATAGATATTTTTTTTATTATACATAGAAAATACCCAGAACACCCGGAATAATTATTTGCAGATCGTACAAACATTTATCCCAAGGCGGGAATCGAACCCGCAACCTCTGCGTCGCAGGCGGACATTCGCCCGCCGCGCCACATCGGTCGTCGTATATATTTACACAAGCTGACCCCTGCTGTGAGCTCTATATAGCACGTTTGTAAACGGTCAAGAATGACCGCAAGACTGCCGTTGCTATCGTGCTTGACAGATAACATTATTTTCATTTTTTTATAATAAGTCCGATAAGACAAAAAATTTATCGAGCTCACCAATTTTAATAGTTATTTTTCAAATACGAAGAAAAGGTTGGTGTTCTATTCTTAAATAAATTTATTAGAAACCTTAAATGCCATCAGTTAATCGTATAAAACATAACAACGTTTTTAAGACGTTACATCTTAAAAACGTTGTTATGTTTTATAAAAAATATATATATTATAAAAAAATTCATTAAACGTAATTTTATGTATTAACCTCTCACTCGCACATCGTGAGATAGCAATTCGTTGCGGTCAATTTAGCGTAATGTAATCAATTGTAGAACCAATAAAATAAATCACTGTAGACAGTTTTAATTGATGCCGAACAGTATTAAACGAGCAAACAAATTCTATACCTAACTGGACCAAATAACTCACCTATTGGGACAATACAGGAAGTACATTGAACCGATATTGTGCTAGAAGGCGATTTGGAAGTTTTTGAATCACTGAGAATCCTTCACAAAACAGATAGTACTTTAGATTATTTTATAATAATTAATAACTAGCTGACCTGTGCCCACTTCGTTAGGCGCAAAACATTTTTACTTTTAGCTTTTATAGCCTATGACATTCACAAATACCGTGGCTTTCTATTGGTAAAAGAATTTTCAAAATCGGTTCAACAGATCCAGAGATTCCCCCTACAAACTCACAAAGTCACAAACTTTACCTTTCTAATATTATAGTATAGATATATTTCAAATTATGGGTTTATCGAATACGATACGATCAGTTTTAAATCGTGTATATACTCTCTAAAATGATGCCTGTTAAACTAAGTTACTACATTTTTTTTTATAACGGAAGTAATTTAGCATATACAAATATTTTACATCTAATATTTAACCTATCTACCTTATATCTACATATTTTATCATAACTCTTTCTACCTATAGTAAAGTGCGGGTCTTTACTATAGCTACTACATTGATTTTATATGTAGTTCAAAATGACATCTTGGGTGGTTCAAGCTCAAGTATTCAATTCATATGCGTCCAAAAATTATCAGACAAATGTAATGTAGACTGACATGACTGTGATATGAGTAGATTTTTCGTTTTTGACAGCGCTCGTTATTTTCACTTTAGACTTATGACATACAGGAATTGATTCAGTTTCGAATGGGTAAATAGATGATAAATTAATTATTACACTGTATAAACCACAAATTGAAACGCGAACGCAATGAATAACTGAGTGAAATGTCATATTGAGTGAAATGATACAGGTGGCACCGAATCTAGGTGTTTCATTTATCACGAAATTCACTGCTATTAAAGATACCAACTTAATAAAAATTACATTATAAAATAAATGCGAAAAATCAAATAATTATATTGTATTATTTATAGCTCAATCACGCTCACTGGATAAATTTGAATGAAACTCAGGTTAAATGTATCGTGGATACAGGAACCGAGTGAAAAAGACCGAAAAATCACAGAAATAAAAGTGCATGAATGGATAAAATATTTTTTTTTAATTTTATTTGAGAAATAAACAGTACAGTAAATCAGTAAATATAAAAAACATATAAAACACATAAACCAGCATAGTTTCTTCTTTTAAATAACACAGAGTAGCGGTGAACAGAAATATATGTAAAAAATTAAAATTTATGTATATTTAGTTTCTTCTTTTAAATAACACAGAGTAGAGGTGAACAGAAATAAATGTAAAAAATTAAAATTTATGTATAATTATAAATAATACCTATATAATAATAAGCTAGTTTACAATCATACATACTTCGAGAAGGTATGAAATGCCACTGCCCTGAAATATTTGCTTAGCTTCCACTGGCGCCGCACTGGTTTCTTCACGATGTTTTCTTTCACTGTGAGAGAGCGCACTGGCATTGCGCACATACATTTTTCGAACAGAACATCCATAGGTGCATGACTGCATTGGAACCCACGACCTTAGGATCAGAAGGTAGGGTCACTTCCACTAGACCACCGGTGCTCCTGGTACCGGTGTCTAGATTTATCCTGCTAAATTATCCAGATGGTTTTAACCCTTGTGCCTTTTGACTTATAAGTTATTAAAACAAACTTTGACCGGTCTAATAGGTTCATACCTAACGCCAGAAGTTAGCATTAATGGTTTGCACGACTTTATATGGCACTTCATAAGAACAAATTAAATGGGCAACAAAATAAATTAGACTGGCAACACATTTTTTAAGAAATTACAGATAAATGAGACTTAATATGCTACCTATATGCCTTAGATTGATAGACTCTCAGCAGTGCATACGATGCAAGTTCGTGCGTGACCTATGAGGCAATACTTTGTTATAAGCGATGGTAATCACTTAACATCAAGTGGGCCATCTGCTTGTTTCATCAGCTAGTTGTTTACAACAAAAAACATCAGAAAATTCCGTAATTGGTGGTATAGAGAATGCGTTCGGTAGTTTATTGAAGTGCGACTATCAATGTACGTGTTATAAAAACAATGTCTGTAAAATAAACGTACATAGGCACACTGTGGAGTTTGCTAACAATCAGAGTCAGACAACAATAAAACAGAGAGCTAGCCTTTGAGGCGAGCAATGATTGAGCGGGCTCAGTGCACTATTTATTTACATATCCACTCAATTAACGAACACTGTAGCTCATTATCCATTCAAATCGCAATCGCTGCTTTCCCACGTTAGTCGATTTTCCGGCGAAAACTCAATGAAAACTTCATAACAGTGTTGACTTTGCGCTTGAAAACGGATCGCGTAATGGCCTTTGTCGGGCAAAAAGCGACTGATCCGGCGCATATCCGCTTTGTATGGCCCCGTTTGCTTTACTCAGTTGACAACATAATTATCGACTGTTGCAACGAAATGGGCCGGTCAACGTACCGGAGCCCGTCGAAATAGATGCTCTAAGCCTTTTAAGGTTTCTTTGTAAACGTTCGCCTTTATTGCTGCTACTGCAAGGTTGGTATTGAGTCATGTTTTTAATTTTTGCTGCACATGACCGATTTAGCTAAGTCGTTGCCGATAACAAGCGAGTTGTAAAGGTTGTCAACTAAATTTTGTTCCCGATATTTAGGTGTGTTAGTTATTAACATTTTGTAACTTACCTACTTTGAAGACTAACGTAGTAATTGGTTAGACAAAATTTCAGTAGCACTCACGTTTATTTAGCAACCGTTTAAACGTAAAACTATTAACAAAAACTTACAGACCAACCATTAGTTTTTTATACGGATAAGATTCGGGAAAGAGAGAATTGGAAGCCTTTGGGATACCTAGGCCTTTGCCCAGCACTGGGGCGAAATAAGCTCAAAAAAAAGAAAACTCGCATTAAAATTAATACTTAACAAGCCCAAGTAGCTTTACGTTAAAGAACTCACTTGATTTTTGTTTTTATTCTCGTCCTATAACTTGTCATTGCTCAAATTGTAGTAAATTATTTCCAGTCGTAGTTTTTAAAACTTTCGTACGACTTATTACTGTCCACTATAAGTACACTTAAGTAATCTTATTGCCTAAGAAATAATAATAAGGTAGATAACTTCAATGTACTTTAAAAATTTCTTCAATGTACCCATAAATGCACTCAGATTAAAACAGCTTCTTAGACAACTAAGGCTGAATGTTGTTCTGAAGTACCTACGAATGAAAATGCAACACCAACAGCGAACTGAAAACCTCATCTCATCTCTACAAACCTCGCCTCGGGGCCTTGAAATGCAGTCTAATGCGTCCCGTCTCATTGCAGGGGAAATGAATCCGACGACTTTAACTAGATGGCGCTGAGTTTAGCGCTAAGTTTTTCATTTATGAAAAACAAAAAGTTGTTTACTTAGCACGCTTTTTTAGAATAACGAAAAACTTTATTTTATTATAATGTAGCGTGGGTAAGTTTAATGGAAGTTTCAGGTTCAATAGTAACCTAAACATACTAACAAAAATAACGAAACTTAGAAAAATTTTGTTAGAGTAGGTAGGTACTTTACTAATTATTATTATTTACCAGGATGCAGTGCTGATATCATGAATAATAAATATACCAGGAACATCCAACACCTTAAAACGAATAAGTGATAATCATCTATTATTTTATTAATATTTTCCCAATTTGAGACTTTAGCTAGATATGTATATTTCTTGCATCTAGAAAATTTCGATACAGCTACCGTTTCTAGCGCAGTTTTTGACAGCATTGGACTTTGCGTGAATTTGACTTTCTTTTATAAATAATAGTATTAATATTTAAAAAAAAATAGACGTATTTATTAATAGAAATGCTTTTATTGCAAAGGACTCGTATCATACCATCGCAAAAAAATCGATTAAAAAACTTTTGTCACTTAGGTCTTAAGTAAAACATCTTGAAGACTCTTCGAATTGCCTTTAATTTATAAATTTACCATTCAATTCGTAGAAACTTCCAATTACAATGGAATACTCATCAATAAATCATCCATCGCAGTCTCGCGAATTATTGTCAACAAAGTTCCCGTTTTCGCTCTAATCTTAATTGAAAATTCAATCATTTATTCATCCGATCAGAGTCGTTAAGGTTCTTTAATAGCTAACGTGCCCTTTTACTTCATTTTTACTTCCCATTGTAATAGCCTGCTAATTTCTCTATCGGGTTTGAGTATCCTTGAAAAGTTATTTAAAAAGGTTTCGAATCGATTTCTTAACTCCATTAAATTGCCAAAGTACCGGAGAAGTAGGTAATTAGAAAGTTGAAACAGTATTGAAATTGGCTCTAGGTGACGAAAGCCTTGAAAGTTTGTAATGTGTTAAATTTCTTTAGTACCTAGGTATTCATTTAACTATAAACTGCCTTAGGAATAATAAAGAATATACTAAGCTCATGTGGATTTAGACCCTGTTGCTTAATAACAAAATTCTTTGAAATATTTAACTATAAAAGTAAAATTAGATGTAAAATATTTGTACCCATAATAAATTATGTATCGTTGTAAAAAAACTATAAAAGTTAAGTAAATAGATCGTTATTATTAATCGTATTCTTGAAACCTCTCCGTATTAGGGATACGATTATTTTGTAACTTACTTATATACTTTTATTTTTAACTTATAATTTTTTTTTTAAATACATACATAGAAATACAATATAACGTCCAGACAGACAGACAGAATAAACATTTATGTTCATCACACAAATGTTTATGCTCGGTGGGGATCGAACCCACTACCTACCAGCACAGAAGGCAGGGTTACTACAAACTGAGCTTTGACTGCTGTCACAATTGCAGTGAGGACTGCAGTGAGGTGTACGACGCGAGGAGGAGGAGGATTTAATCGAACTTATCCATAGTGCTGTCTAGAGTAGGTTTTACATAAAAGCTCGTACATATTTCTAATCTCTAGGTAATGTCAAGAACCAAAAGGTTCATTACAAATAGCTACTAAAATAACTATACTATAGCACGAGGTAGAGCCTGCGGGCTTTGTTATATGGTAAACATCCCCTATTTAGATAAATTCATTGCCACTTTTGCCACTTAGCTCAAACAAGCGGCGCCATCTATATTTGGAATAGTGAAACTAGTTTAGTTATCTAGGGAACTTGGGACTCTCCAACCCTACCGATTTTTGTCATAGGTTTATATTTTTATCTAGATTTTTTGATACATTTCTAAATCCTTAGAAGAGTAAGGTAAGTGAAGATGATGATCACAGGATCGGCTACTTTCGTAATAGTAAAATATCCATTATTGTGTAATTTAAGCCAATTATAAAAATCTTTGTTTTGACTGACTGACATTAGACAAGGCACTAAACCACCACTGCACTGGTCGTAAAGACTTAGAATTTCTTGAAATCAGACTACATGTGTTTTAGTCCTAAAATTCAACTCTTGAATTGGTAGGTATAGTCAGGTTTGAAGTTCGTATAACAACTTTGTGAGCTTTACTAGAATGGACATAAACTATAAAGGATAGCAGCTAAGTCAATCAAAAAAATCATTTTACCTGAAAAAACTTGCTAGCGATCCAATATCGTCAAAAACAGCTAGGCACAATGATATATGTAAGTGACCTTGAACTAAAAACATACGAAGCAACCGTGACTAAAAAAGAAAATTTAGAAATAATTGCCTCATGCAAAACACGTCCGAGAACATTTTCACAAATGTGAAACAATAAGTGGCGTCTCAGCTTTCGAGCGAAGCCAAGTACTCAAAGTTTTCTGGAATTTATTTCATTCTTATGGTACTATTATGCCGTTCTCAGCTACACAACATAAATAATAATGCGGGCGTTATAGGGTCATTACTGTGAGACCGGGCCGAGTGACGTTCAAACTTACGTACCTAACCGCTAAGATTTTTCAAGATATCAGCTCTGAGAACGCCTGGTTGTGTTGGCTTTATGGGCCACTGTAGGTTGTGCAATGTCACAGAACAAGTTTTGCTGGTGAATTTCAGTAGTGACCGTATTTTAAACATTTTTGTAGCAGATTACTGACCGGATGAAAGAAGTGCTAGTTTGATTTGTTTGTTAAGTAATCAGGCCTTTTGCATCTATTGTAAATGATTTATAAACCGTTTGAGGTGACTTTAACAATCGTGCCTCTATTTACGGGACGCTGTAGGGCCTGGGTTGAAATTTTAGATAGAGTTGGCTTGCTGGATGCAGGATGGTATAGGTGCTGGACCTATACATCCTATCAAGCATGTAATATAGTTTTAAATTTAGCTTTTAGAATCTAGTTGAATTACTAGACACAACTTTGAAAGATTGTAGATCAACGATTACCATAAGATCAACGATACTATAGCTACTATAATCCATTTAGTATTTGGTTTATGCAATAGCAAAACTCGAAGAGTGCTTTGAAAATCTCAAAAGTCATCCACTACAATAAGTTTGAAAGCATCGCACATCCGCAGCGTAGACTGTCCTCCAACGGGTATCTAGCCTCTTTGCAGAGACCCATTGAAGCCGGGTTGAAAGCAGGGTCATTACCTGGAACAAAGAGCGAATGCTGCTCAAACTGTGCATAAATCGCGCCACCCTGTTTACCTACGAGGAGACTTCCTACGAAAGCCGCCAAAGAAAAACGCAGCCTACTTCACCTCGAAACTCTGAATGAAACCTTTTCTGTACATTTACCTGTAATACATTTATGCATCTAAGAAACTACCTTTAAAAGCTTAAAAAAATGCGCTGGTCTAATGGTAACGGTGTCGCTTATTCAAAGGTAGTTATGCAATAATAATAATAATGCTGGACATTCCACACAACATCATTTAGCCCCAAGCTAAGCAGAGCTTGTGTTATGGGATGACTAATATACCTAATACAATACAATATAACATACATAGATATTTTTAATTATACATAGAAAATACCCAGAACACCCGGAATAAATATCGGAATCGGGAATCGAACCCGCAACCTCCTGCGCCGCAGGCGGACATTCACCCACCACGCCACATCAGTCGTCAAATTCGAAAAATGTGCTTATTTTATTTTTTCATTTACAATGTACTCGTACTTATAGAATAAGCAGATGTCCCACCCGATGTCACGTCACGTATATAATATAGAAAATAAATCTGCAAGCCAATTGTTTTAAAATAAATGCGTGAATTTGCCCTACGAGTATACTGTGTGCATAATGTAGGTACCTACAGCTGTTTCTAAATTGTATGGAGGTGAATCGCTAATAAGATTTGAATTTCAAATTGTCCACTCAGATTCGGGTGTTGGGTATATTGACGTCAGTTGTGGTTTTTTGTTGGGATAGTTCTAAATTATACAACTGTTTAGAAATAATATAAATGTTTGCATTTAAACATGAAGGCGAATAGGAATAATTGCACGGTTTTGCTTAGAAAAGCTAGTCTAGTTTATTTGTCATAGATATTGAAATCGTTTATCGATGCCTCTTTTTGTGCTCCTCACTGAAGTATTTTCATATAACATAAGTATGATTTACCCGAGCAACTGTTAAGTAATAACTTAGGTAACTGTCAACTTTTTACATTTCTTTTTTTGTGGGCCCCTAACTTCTAGCTTAAGTTAAAATTTTGTATTTTAGGGGCAAGTTTTCCTTACAGCTCAATATAACCAAACCCAGTTCAAAAAGCCTGAACATATTTATTTATTGTATAGTAAAAATATTATTATTTACTATTATTAATAATAATAATATAATAATGCTGGACAATCCACACAGCATCATCTAGCCCCAAGCTAAGCAGAGCTTTCGTTATGGGTACTAGATGACTGATATATTTAATGCAATTCATTACTCACATAGATATTTTTTTATTATACATAGAAAACACCCAGAACACTTGGAATAAATATTTGCAGATCGTACAAACATTTATCCCAAGGCGGGAATCGAACCAGCAACCTCTTGCGTCGCAGGCGGACATACGCCCACCGCGCCATATCGGCCGTCAATGCTATAGTAAAGTTCGATTTCCAGTTTCAATTTCAAATGAGAAGGATACAAAATTAAAACAAAATGCAAATATACAGACAATTTATTAAACCAGTAACTTATACAAAAGCGACACAGAATATCTGAGTAAACTATCTATTTGTCGGTGGCAGCTGTTGATACAAGTGCGGCTAACAATTGAATACGGTTGTAAATCAGAGAGATAGTAACGGTTGACCCCTCATGTAAATGTCGGGCTGACCCCCTCCCACTGTCTCGGAGTCTCGGAGACCCGGCCCAAGCAGTGAGAGTTGCGATTTAGGAAACTTCCAATACAATATTTCATAACATTGAATATTATATAGGTATGGATATAACTAGGGTATTTGCTAGCAAACTTATTGCATAGTAGTACACGTTTTCAATAATTTACTAGATAATTTCATGTTGTAAATCAAACATGCAAACCAGTAAACGCATTAATGTTTGCGTTACAGATGTAAATAATACTGCTTGAGATAAACTTATGTATAGAGATACACACATACGTTATTATACAAAAGTTTTAGGTTCAATTGTCCAAATTATTATATAAAAATTAAAATTCATAAAGGTATGCTAGATATTACACAAGATTACAGAATAGTATTTTTATAAAAACCTTATATCTATACTTCTATTTTATATTATGTTCTAAAGAGGTAAAGTTTGTGATGAGTGATCATCTAACCACAAACTAAGCACAGCATGAACTATGGGAACCAGATGACTGATGGAATGCTTGAGTTTTTTTGTAAATACATACTTAGAATACATATAGGTACTCGTAACACCCAGGCACAGAACAAACATCTATGTTCATCACACAAATGTTTGTTCTCGGTGGGGATCGAACCCACTACCTACAGCACAGAAGGCAGAACTACTATGAACTGAGCTGTGACGGCTGTCACAATATAACTTTAGTTACAATAATTATAATATGCTTACGAATCAATTAAATATCATACCTTCATTTATGCAAGGAAATAATGGCTTTTATGTATAGGCGCCGGAGCACCGGTGGTCCAGTGGGAGTGACCCCGCCTTCTGATCCTAAGGGCGTGGGTTCAAATTTGGTCGTGCACCAATGGATTTTTTCTGTTCGAAAAATGTATATGCGCAATGCCAGTGCTCTGAAACGGTGAAGGAAAACATCGTGATGAAGTGGCGATGGACTTGCAACATGTCACGTATGGATACTAACTACTGCAAAATGTAGGTATCTATCAAATATATTATCTGGATGTACCTCTGAATACCTCCCTTAAATATCGATTAGGTACTTGGTACTAAAAGATCGGAGAGGATATCTACCATGCTTGGGGATTAAAGCCGTGATGCTTTTTTGTCTTTTTTTTCTATTTATAGGTAGGTACATAAAGTTTGCAATATAATATCGCCAATTTCACTCCAACAAATGAAAATAAAAGATCGCGCGATGGGTATCACATATCGCATAAGGCGTTATTGAGACACATGTTCCGGCTTTCTGTTCGATTCTGATTTACTGGAGAATCGCTACTTCTAGCAACCTCGATTTTTAAAAAGCAAAATACTTTAAGAAAATACTGAATACATTTTGGAAACGAATATATACTATGTATATAGGTGTTATAATACCTACTAAGAAAGGAAATCTCTGTGTGAACAATAATCGTGTGACGACTTTTCTGGTGTGTTTCAGTCGTCAGATCAGTCGTAGTCGTTTTTTGGATAAACTTTTGTTCATCCAAGAAACGTCTAGTAATATTAACTTCTGATTTTTTATGTTTCTATCTTTTTATCCACACTGGCATCCACACCCTTCAAACCGAAACACAGCAACCGCATTGTGAATGGTGATAGTACTTTCCCGGACGAGTTCTTTACAAAGAACCCTACTAGCACTCAAAGTCAAAAAGTATTTAATCAGTTATATATCCAGGGATTATCTTGAATAATCTTAAAGCTAGGTAAATCTAGGCGCCAGTCCTCGTGACCAAGATTAGATACTTACGGCTTATAGTTCCTACCGTTTTCTGTATGAGCCTTTTACGTATTAATAATAATGTATTTATATTTTATATTATTCATTTTTATCATTTAATGAAACTCCACTGTGTTAAACTTAACTATCATTCATTATAATGTGACATCAAAAAGTATACGCCGCCTATTCTGCTACCTAAAGCTTTGACATTTCCGACCGAGCATAGGTTAATTTCAAAAATAACATTAACCTTTAAATTACTAGGTACTTATATCTGTCATTTAGTGCATGACAGACTCACTACTGCATGACAAACATAGTGGAGATTTCTCAAAGGTGTTAAACTTTAAACTGCACTTGGGAAGTAAAGTCTTCCAGATGAGCAACAGATGGCTATATTTCCATTTTTTCCGGTTATTTTAAAGCCAGTCCACGTAATCTATACCTTGTTCAAAAAGTTTAAAGTTAATTTATTTTTCTCATTCTTGATGGAGGAAGTGGATAGCCTACCTGATGTTAAATGGTTACCAACACCTATACGATCGATAAAAACGTGCCTAACAATGCTCTGCTCTGTGTCCATCAACCTGATGCATGCAGGTGTTTAACGTCATGTGCGTGTAATTTCACCTAAAAGAATTAATGAATCAATTAGGTATTTCACTCAGGTAGTCTGCCCGCGACCACGGCTATTGCAACATAGTCGAAACGTCGGGAAAATAAATAAAAAAGGTAATACGCGATAAATACCCGTGTAATATGTCTTCAATAGGTATTTCACTTTTTTTTTTTTTCGAACGGACTAAAATGCTGGTATAATCGCCTAGCGATTTCCGACAGCGTTACCGGGCATTCCGAAAGCGTTGCCAGGCATATTTCACTTAATTTTTTAATTTGAAAACACGCACCCAAAGATCAGCTGACTGGTGCGTGGTCATTGACCCCACGTTTTACAACTTGCCACCCGGGGTCACTACCTTCGGTAACCTGGGGCGGGTACTGTCTAGTGTTCTATTCCTTTCTTGAAATTTTATGAATGATTAATAATAAAATTAGCCCTGTACTTTGTACAATATAGTAATTATTTTCTATAGCTATACCATAAATACGAATGCACATTTGCTATAATTAAGGAGTCTTATTTAATAATGATTATTATTAAGGAGTCAACAACATCCTGATCCAAGAAATACTTGGCTTTAAAGAAACTCACCGTAGTGTGGTAATGCTGAGTGACACAAATCTTACTGGTTACACCTGTTATATCAAAATACTTGTGTAGAAATACTGAACAAGCTTAACGTTTCGTAGATGAGATCTGATGCATTCTAATGCGACGTATTAAACAGGCCGGAAAACACATGGTTGGGCATTCGCCAGACCATTCTTTTTGTTTTACAAGAGTCATGGCTGTGTATTGGATCTGTTTAGAAAATAGTGACAACTGTCTTATTGACATTAATACTGACTTGACTATAGTAGGTACATGAGTATTGCACTTCTTGATACTTTTAGTTTTGTATTTTTAAAATAAAAGAAGAAGATAATTTACGATGTATTTCAAAATTGGTGTTGCAAATATATTTATTACTATATTTTGGAGTAAAAATTTTATTTGACCAAAAACTTTTTGCAGAAATTAAAAAAAACAACAATACATATTTGTTCAAAAGATATGACGGCCAAGTCTGCTGGAACGGATATTATTTATTAATTTACTTAATACTCAAACAAGTTATTTTAGATGACAAAAACGTATAAAAAATTAAAAGTCTAGTCATCGCCATCATCACCAGAGAGAACTATTTTGAGAACCAAGAAGAACTAATATCAATACAGTTTCCATTGGGTATTATCCAATGCTTCGTCTTGCGGTTCGTGGTAGCTATTCTAAAACCTTTATTCCCCGGCGGCTGTCAGTTCTACGAGCTATAAAGCCTACCCATTGCAACTTCAACTTGCTGATTCTAAAAGCATTACTTTACTGAACACTTGTTTATTATTTTCAATTGAACTGATTTATTAAAAAATAAATTAAAATAATATAAAACTATAGTAACAGAACCTACTACGATTATAGCTATGCTGTAAAATTTCCTGATGTTTTTCTAATAAATAAAAAGCTACGCAGAGAAGACTACAGAACATTATTATTTAATAATTTAAAGTAGGCCTGAGATGATTTATGTAGCGTAAGGTATTTTTCGCTTGGCACTTTTGCTCCATACTAGAGCCATAACTAAGGCATACCTTATAGTCTACCCGTACTAAGCAGGTATGTATGGTGCATTCTCTCCAGTCTCCGGAATGACTAGCTCCGACATCGCAACACAAATCAACAGCTACTTGCTTCTTCAGGGTATTGATCTCGTGATTTATTTGCGTTTACTTTTCCTACTCGTATTATAAATGCAAGTCGAGATTTTCATGTTTGACTGTTTGTAGCGCAATTACGCTATAACTACAGGACCAATTTGGATAAAACTCAGAGTAAATATAGTTCATAACTTGGATTAGTATACAGGTTTTTCTTTCGAAAATTTACAGGAACCGTGTGAAAAAGACCAAAATAATCCTGGACGAAAAGTGCCTGAAATTGTCTCATAGCAAAGCGCCTAAACATTGAAGGGTTAGTAAAATTATCGCTAGCCGCACCTTACTATTGATATTGATGATTTGCAGTATACTGCGGGACAACTTCGTAAACGTTCCGCAGTCAACTGGTGCTACCTGGCATGCTGCGCGTTTTAACTCAAAATATCAATACAAAACTGAATTTATCTTTTTTCATAGTAAACCTAGTTTCATAGTTTTTGTCTCATAGAGCTCAGAAAACAGTAAACAGGACACCACAGTTCACAAAATACGAAGCCCATAATAGACAGCGGTTAATGTACAAATGAACATCCTAATTGCGTGAGTTTAACTTTTTGTATGTTTGCATTATTAACTCTTTTCAGCTTTGTTGTGGCGAGGGCGAAAGTTTTAGTTTTTTCTGGCTTCGTGGCATGAAATAAGCGTTCCTTTTTTAAAATTAATTATGATAAGTTTGACTTTTGTTTTTCTATTTCCAACCGACATTTTGTTAACAAAGCTAAGCTCTTGCGTTGATAAAGGATAGTTTGTTAATCGACAGCCGTCACAGCTCAGTTCGTAGTAACCCTGCCTTCTGCGCTGTAGGTGGTGGGTTCGATTCCCACCAAGAACAAACATTTGTGTGATGAACATAGATGTTTGTTCTGTGTTCTGGTGTTATATAGTATTCGAAGTATGTATTTACAAAAAAAAAGTATATGAGTAGTTCTATCAGTCATCTGGTACCCATAGTACAAGCTATGCTTAGTTTGGGGCTAGATGATGTTGTGTAAAATTGTCCACAACAACTATTTTTAATGAGCAGAATTGAAAATGCACTAAAATAGCTGCATGAAGCAAGCTTATCCTTTTCTTTTCTTTTTATGCAAACGCTGGTGAAACAAGCATATGGCCCACCTGATGTTAAGTGGTAACCATCACCTATAACAAAGCATTGCCTTATAGGCACGTTAGGTACGTGCTCTACTGTGCACTACTTTGTGTTCATTAACCTGAGGCATACTGGTTGTAAGCCTCATGCGCCTGTAATTTCACCGGCACCCACACCTTTCAAACTGGAACACAGCAATGCGAACATCACTGCTCAGCGGTAGAAATAGGCATGGTGGTAGTACTTCCCCGGTTGAGCACTTTCACAAAAAGCTCTACTAGGTACTACTAATTATATGCTCATATTCATTTAGCTCTAAAGTAGGTAGATTATTGCGATTTTATCGAATAAAATCCTTTTGATATAGGCCGGTCGGTGATTTAGTGGAAGTAGAATAGAATAGAATATAATAAGTATTTATTCTGTGAAGTAACCCCGCTTTCTAATCCTGAGGCCGTGGGTTCGAATCCGGTCGTGCACTTATGGATTTTTCGATCAAAAAATGTATATGCGCAGCCAGTGATCTCAAACAGTGAAGGAAAACACTGTGAGAAACCCAGTTATTATTCTAGCACCTATCACGTATGGAATACCAATTACTGCAAAATATGTACCCATATGTGCCAAATGTAATATTTAGCTATACCTCTGACTACTATCCTCAAAGAATCTGAGGGGATATCTACCATGCTTAGGGATTTTTCTATCAATAGGCGTCTGAGGCTATTCAATGTGTGAATGAGGACTACACCGACTTTATAATGCTGGAACGCACAATGTGCCCCTATTTTTACGTGTTCACTCTGAGAGGTCCTAATTCAAATTCAGATTTACTAGCCCCGCCGTCTAAAATATTTCTTTCATGTGTAAAGCAACGGTTCTGAGCTACGAATATTGCTTTACTGGCATAAATAAACAAGTGAAGCTCACGTATTTCAGATTAAAGTTATGGGTACCAATTTCCACAGCGAAATGTTTATGTTATAATAATAATAATAATGCTGGACAATCCACACAGCGTCATCTAGCCCCAAGCTAAGCAGAGCTTGTGTTATGGGTACTAGATGACTGATATACTTAATACAATGCATTACATACATAGATATTTTTATTATGCATGGAAAATACTCAGAACACCTGGAATAAATAGTTGCAAATCGTACAAACATTTATGTCAAGGCGGGAATCGAACCCGCAACCTCCTGCTTCGCAGGCAGACATTCGTCCGCCGCGCCACATCGGTCGTCATCGGTCATCGGTATATCTTCAGCTTGATGTGTTTACGGATGGCCAGAAGACGATTGAGCGAATCAGCCTGTTTTTGTGAAAATGTGTACATAATCTGTAAAGTTAGAAATAGCGTGTTTGTGCTTGAATGTAGGTATGTATTTTATTTTTTATTTTCTTTAGCAATTGTTATGTCTAACAATGTGGAGTACTCTGTAATGTTAGTTCTGTGATGTATATAATCACAGAACTAACATTACGGAATAAATAACAAAATCTAGGTACAGTTTCTATTACGCAATGTTAAATATTTACCGCCTTACTTGTAAACGTTATTAAAATATAAATTTTTATTTTTCTTAATCTCTATCACTGCTTTTTTTTATATGTGGACATTTTTACACAACATTACCTAACGTTTTAAATGTTCATTTTATCGTATCTTACTACTTACAGGCTACTACAAGGCAAAGCTACTACCAACTGAGTTGTGAACCATGATGATGATAATAATAAAGATAATAAAGAATTATTATAAAAGGACAGTTTTTTTCTATTTGACGAGCTTGGATCTTTGCCCGCACAGTTTAAGATCAGAATGTGATATGTGGAGTTAGTAGATAGTTTCGCAAACAGTGAGGGATTTGTGTGGCGAACTGTTTTAAAGAATCTTCAATGTTTGAAGTGGGTTTGTGATTGCACATGCAGTAGCGAGGCAGCACTTTCCTTCGATTCGTATTTTAAAAGCTTCAAATTGAACTTTTGTATGCAAGTTACATACGTTCTAGCAAATAGACAAATCTGAGCGCTTTTAAGGTTTCGAATCGCAATATTTTATAAAGTTTTGAAAGGATGTATTTTATTGAAAGATAGAGAGTGGGTGCATTGTAATATTGTATACAATATGCATGGTAAAGAGGATATTATGGTAGCACGTCTTCTACGGGCTCAAGTTTGTTTGTGAAACTGAATTACGTTCTCTCTCAATTTATTATCTGTATTTTATTTACTATTGAGTCGAACCTATAACTTCATTATAAAAAAAGCCCCACTGGTATAACTAGTTTGCGAAATTATAACAAATTGGACCATTTTTTTTTAGAAACTCTTAAGACATTATAAATACGAATACTATGACGAAAGTTCCAAATGAAATAACCAAATCCCAACACAAAATCTTTTTAAACTTCCAATGCAACTTTTTAATACAAATTTTAATGAAAAACACTAGAATAGGAACGAATAAAAACGAACAGAAACGATATTGGTTCTTTACTGCAGCAAACGTAAGCTCACACCATTTATTGCGTTTGGAACAGCACAAGTTTCCGTTTGAATGTTCGTAAGGCCAGTAAGACGGTTCTCGTACAAGTTTTAAGGCGTTCCATTAACATGCCTTGGAATAGTTGAGATAGAACTAAGATCTGTATTTCTACATTAAACTACAAGTGAGACTCAAGCATAGATTTTAAACTGTTTTCAGTGAGAATTGGGTTAAATTGTTAGTGAGTTGATCGCACAAGCTTATTATACGAGCGAGGTAAAACACCTTTGTCACTTGACTGAGGATTAATGTCTTTCCCTAAAACAACACCTTTTTAGTAAGTAGGTACGAAATAAGCTACTCAGTAAAAAACCTTAACTAAACAAAGTTGGTTAAAAAGCAATAACTTTACCAATCAAAAATTATTCTAAGAACTTTAAGTAGAAGTAATTTTTTTTATAAATTTTGCTGATGGAGGAAGATGGCCCACGTGATGCTAAGTGGTTACCATCGCCTATAGCAAAGTATTACCTCATTAGGAACGTGCCCTACGGTGTTCTGCTCAGCGTCCATCAACCTGAGGCATACAGCCTCATGTGCCTGTAACTTCATGATATAAAGTATAATAATAATAGTACTGTACTATTCTAACTAGCAATAACTCGTGAATTTGTCTGCGTCGGTTGACCATATCAGTCAATCTGTCAGTCAGTATAATATAAGATAATTACAATATTCCAGTAAAGCTAGATCAAACATGAACCCACTGTAAAGCTAATAAGTTAATTTAAATCTAAGAAAATATGTTTTTGAAACAGTTGAGCTACGCGACATTACTTTCATGTTACTTTGTATAGCTTTACCGGAGTTCTTAGGTATTTCACAGTGAATAAAGCTTGCAGCTTGTTCTCTATCATCTACCTGGTAAAGACTGCTACAGAGTGATAAGGTCGCCCATCATACTTATCATGTAATAACTGTGTTATATATTTAATTTAATATTTTGTGTCATGCGTATATAAAAAAAGTATGTATCATATAATAGCATTTCAGATATTTCGTTCTATTTGTCAGTTGACAAACACATAATAAGCCTATATGTGCCGCCAAACAGCTTGTTGTGTTCCGGTTTAACGGATGTAGGGGCTGCTGAAACTATAGGCGATTGAGGTTGAACACCTGTATAACTCAAGGTGATGGATGCAGTATGCATATCTGTGAGGTAACTCTTTTTTATACGTGAGGGTTACCATTTAACATCCGGTGGGTTAACTTCTTGTGAAAAAAAAATATTTGATAGTATTCTATAGTAACTGTGTATTTTCACTGTTTAAAACACAGACAGCACCTACATAAGTTTCGAGTACAAAATAAAACGAAGTTACTTTGGTGCTCAACCAGATTCAAACCTACAACTTTATGATAAGTGAACAGGCGGCTTTTCTAGGCTTAGGCACCTTTACCTACTTAAACTTCGAACATTCTGTGAACCATCTGGTTAATTAAAGTGAAACGTTGTTTAAAATTAAATAAGCTTCACAAATTGATGTTAAAACGACAAAGGTGTAGATAGCTTGTGGGCATACTTTGACAGTTTACCTTTTGGTCACTAGAGGGCGTCCCTTTTTAAACTTCATACTTTGAAACCCGAGGCCCAATCTAATTTTTAGAGATTAAAACAAGAATTTGCCATAATTGCGCCTGTACGAAATAACAGTTTTAAAGAATGCCATTTGGAGATTGACATTGAAACTTGAATTAGACGATATTTTGGTACGAGAGTTGGACCCCTGAAGACCAACCGTCTGGGATGCTTTATAACACAATAAACATACCTACTGTAGAACAATATACAAGATTCATTTGACCCTACTCCATATCTTGCCCCAAACTAAGGAAAGCAAGTAGTAGCTTTGCTTTCCTGACTGAGCTGAGGCTGAGTCTTGAGCACCAAAAGACCGGAGAGGCTGATGTATACCGTGCATGAATGCGTGCCTCTTAATGATAAAAACCTTTACGCGCAGCTTTTTTTTATACATATATTTATGATATAGGTACGGCTGCTTAACCGATAATGTTCCATATGATGTTAACTGATCACCACCACCTATAACAAAGCTTTACCTCGCAGAACATGTTTGTTAGGAACGTGCCCTACAAGTCCATCGACCTGAATACAGATGATAAGCCTCAGGCACCTGTAATTTCAAATACCTAAAGAAGAATCTGATCTTATTGGTTTTAAACTTTTACAATCAGATATTAAATGAAAGTAAAGACGTTAATTAACTGTAAAATAAAGTGTACATGGGTTTTATCGTAATTGAAATTTAACGAGGCGTTTTATTGGCCGTTAAATTGGGAAGATCAAATAATTTATTTGTTACTATCAACGAAATAACGGATTATTTTTTATAAAGTAAAATCTAATTTAACTTAAGCCACTATTATACTTAAAATAAGGTGAGAGAAGGTTTTCTAGGAGAATGGTCTCCTGGTCCAAATCAAAGGAATCACACGGTATCAAAGACCTTATAGGAAAATTACGAAATATAGCATTGTATAAAAATTAACCGATGCGGTTCCTTGGGTTCCGTTACGCCTATTTATTTTGATTTCATTTCTGTAATTTGCCGAGCAGTAAGAGTAATAATTTAGGTTCACCCATCCAGTATGTAACTACAACTATTATTGCTCTAAGCACTGACACAGTTGGGTACAATCATAGATAAATAATAAAGAACAGGGCAGGTATACTATCAAAAATTCACTTATCTTCTGTTTTTTGGCAACTGTAGCACAATTACTTTCATAGTTAAAATTGTTACAATAGTGTCACAATTCTGCCATCAAGTATAGACGTACTCAGAAATAAAATAAATAAGCCACAGAGCCATAACTCAAGAAGTCAAACGTGACACTACGCTTGCTTATGTCAAAATTAAAAAGACTAGTGGCGCTCCTCGGAACAGAGTATTTTATGAAAAAATATATATCCCAAGTATGTTATATTTCTTTTTGGAACTCTTAGATAGATTTCGATTTTATTAAAAAATCAAACTAATCCTTTCCCACGAATGTATAGTCACATACAATTTATAAGTGCTTATATTTTTCGAGTTTTCTTAGTGAAAATACTTAGGAAAGAAATATATAAGACCTACCATCAAATACTACCAAAACTTATTTATACCTAGCATTATTTAACTAAAAGTAAAGTTGAGCCTCTGTGTGATGTTAAAGATTTGTTCATTGAGAGTACTGTATTTTTTAATAAATATTTCCTAAGATGAGGCTGATGTTTGTAGCTGACATAAGTGCCATACAATCGTAAGCATTTTGTTTTCAAGTTCGTATCTACCGTTCACTGTGTAGCTAATTCTACCTGGTAGTTGCCTCTCAGGTAAGAACATTCCAAAGCAAATTCAAAGACGCACGGTTATTTGTCAACGTCGGTAGTTATTTCTAAACTCACTGGACGGAATCAGAGCGTACTTCGTAAACAGAAATGCCTAACTGACATCGGTGTCAATTCTTAATGGCAAGCTGTAGGTGGAAATTGTCATATCATATATCAGGTTCAGAGTACTTACCACTGTGTCATTGATATCAGTATCAAATTGACTATTTCTAAGCAATACTAAACTTTCTGCTCATAGCTTTACGAAGCGTTGCGTATCGAATATTATGTCCTGTTCTATAAATATTTTACACAGAATAAAATATGTACTCAAGTACCTAGGTACCTACTATAAGCAACTAAGTAACATGAAAAAGATTGAATAAAATACAAATAAGCAACTTTACGAAATCACTTAGGTACTTTGTGTACCGTATATATGGGTAGGTACTATATTGTGTTCTATGTATAAATTACAAAAAAAGTAAGTATTCTATCCTATCTGGTTTCCATTGTACATAATAGCTTTACTAAGTTGAGACTAGATGGCGCTGTAAGAAATGTGTGTTAGTATTTAATCATAAGAGCAAACGTTTCAATAATGAACATGGATGTTTGTCTGGGTGTAATATAGGAACCTACCTTCTACATATTAGCAGACAATATTTATTAATTAAAAACATATTAATCTTACTAAGAACCCTAATACTTTGTACAACATTAATCTATATGGAGATAAGTACGTCAGTAACCAAAAACAATCCGTTTGTACGTTTGAAAATAATGCGTTTGTGCCTCTGTACTGTGTAAGTAGGTAGGTACCTACTGAATAATTAATGCGCATTTTTTTAATGCTACTTTTGGTGGAACAAGCATATATGGCACACGTGATGTTTAGTGGTAACAATCACCTATAACAAAGCATTGCCTTGTAGGTCATGCTCGTTAGATATGTGTCCTACGATGCACTACTCCGCGTCCACCAACCTGAGGCATACTGGTGTTAAGCCTCATGTGCCTGTAATTTCACCGGCACCCACACCCTTCAAACCGAAACACAGCAATACGTGCAGCACTGCTTGGCGGCAGAAATAGGTGCGGTGGTAGTACTTCCCCGAACGAGCCCTTTCACAAAGAGCTCCACTACTATTACTAAAAAATATGCATGTAAAATATTCAGATTCCAAAAGCATTAAAAAAATTACTGTATTTTTTAGTATCATCATATTGTGTTGATGTCATAATCGTTTTAAAATTACTAAAATACTTAAGCTATCAACGCATCAGCTATTACAGGTACCGTTAAACTCTATCTCATTCATAAGTCTCAAATCGATATCGTACGTTACCGATAAAAAAATGTTCATTTTACACTTGAAAGCGTATCATATAAAATTATTCTGCTATCTCCTCCTGAACTCGCGATTTCACATGTCGTAAAATTTTTACTCCCGAGATTTTTATCGTCCCTTGCGAATCTAAAATAAGTTGATATATCGTCGCTTATACTCTTACCTGCTGAGATGGCTATCATTGTATGCATTTGAGCACCTGTTCTGATCTTATTTATGTCATATCCTGGAACGTGAATAGATGCGATGTCTGGCAGCATTTGTCTGTCATGTCTATCCTCCTAATATATTTCGCTGAATAATGTCCTGCGGTAATAAAATTTAATAGGTTTGAGTGTATGACAGTTTCAGAAGTTGTCCAAATTATTATCGCTTTTTGTAAATTGACTCTTAACAATCTCATCATTATCAACAACAGCCTGATGAGGATTGTTGGACATATACCTCTCCCATACGTTTCCAGGAAGAATGATTTTAAGCCTTTTTGATCCACCGACTTCCCATGATCCTAACAATGTCGTCGATCCATCGGGTAGAAAGGCGTCTTTTGCTTCGTCAGCTGGTTCGTGGTCGCTAATTGAGAACCTTTATTACCCAACGGTGGTCGGTTCTACGAGCTATGTTGCTGCTGTGTTCTAACTACAATATCGACCTAAAAAGATTACTATTAGGTTGGTATACTAACTAGCGAAAGGCACGTAACTTCGTCCGCGTTAAATTATTTTGATAGAGACTTCAAGTCCCGCTGCACCCATTTAAGGGTTGAATTTCGGGAATTCCTTTCTTAGTACACTTTTACATACCAAGACGAATATACCCTGAAAATTTCAAGTCTCCGACCAGTGGTTTAGGCTGGCGTTGTCTATGTCAGTCAGTCAGTCAGGGTAAAGATTCTTATAATAGGTTAGTTAGTGCGGTGCTCCTGAAAAGCGCGTCATCATTCGTTTTTCATCGTCATTTTCGTAAAATGCAAGCGTAAAAAATCGATGGAGAGTATAATCATGAAAGCGTTTCGATGACGACCGAGGTACGGAAATAATTAGAGCTGCTTTATCCAACAGATCGCATTCAGCACTGCATAATGAATGAAACGTCACGATGCTGCGTCACCGGACGCGAAGAGTAACGCTGTGACCTCATAACTCTGTACTGCTGATTATAGACAGTTAAATGCAGTCAAAATACAGTGGGTTTATAATATGATGCAATTCGTATTGTGCTCGATTATCATTCCCTTTTAAAAAAACCAGTCAAGTGCGAGTCGGACTCGCGCAAGACAAACGGAAAAATATTGATTTTATTCCGTTTTTATTATTTGTTGTTATAGCAGCAACAGATATACATCATCTGTGAAAATTTCAACTGTCTTACTACATATTACGGTTCATGAGATATAGCCTGTTGACAGATGGACAGACAGACAGATAGTGGAGTCTTAGTAATAGGGTCCCCTTTTACTCTTGGGGTACGGAATTCTAAAAATACATAGTAGGTCCTTGGCCCCTCCAAGATTTTATTAGTATCAGCATATCTAATAAACTACTCATCATTCTGGGAAACAGACGATATTTTTATGTGAAGGAAGAGTTAGTTATTCAAATGTTCGTTGAATAGTTGTAGTTGTCATTCCTGTATTCAAGTGTGTACTCTGTCAATGTAATCCTGCGTATGACTGTTGGTGTTTGAAATCAAAAAATATTCACAGTAGTTTACCAGCGTACACTTTAGCCTGAGATTTTGAAAAACAAAACGTTGTAAATACCGGTAAACCGCACTGGATAGAATCAAATTTGAGCAAAGTAAAAAAATATTAAAATTTTTGAACGCTCACAATCCCAGCTATCGGTATCAAAGCACGTCCAATCAAAACGAGACGTGACAATGATTCAGAACCTTTTCGATTTGTGAATAGCCTCGCTAACTTATTGGCGGTCCTTTATTTGCTGATTGCTGTTTGACACCTCAGCGGCAGCGGATTCCGTTGGTATTTTTATTTAATTAACTTTACTGTGTGTTGCGTTCGTACGGCGTGGGGCGAACACAATGCAGACTAATTTACGCGCGTTTCCAGTTCAACTTTATACGGCTTTCATGCTTTAGAAACCCGTCATATTTTGATAAATTATTAATTTTATTTCAAACTATTCCCCGCACGTGGCTTAGCTCGTCGTACTTCAATGTATTCACAAACTATTCCAGGAGTTTCAACTATTTAAGTTTCATCTAAATTGGTTTTACTTTTACGACGTGTTTTATAAACATCCAAAACGTCTAAACTTTCGCAGTTATTCTCTCATACTTAAACGCTATTTAAATTTAAGCATTACTTAAAATTAGTTTTATCACTATTTTAGTTTATACATTGTTTATCTTCTGATAGATTTTTGTAAGGAAGGCCATTAATGTTTTAGATACATAACTCTATAAACTAGTTTTCTGTTTATTTACCGTAGTCACGGGTCATATTATCAGCGTAATTTCACCGAGTCGATTTTATTGATGCTGTAAGAGAAAACACTGGCCACCCCTTACGGAAAAGCTAAGAGATAAGGCGATAATAATTCTTCCTAAAATGTCACGAAGTTCATATCTGCTATAAGTAAAGTTACTTTTCTGAGAATTCAAATAGAAATTAAATTTTTGAGTGTATGCAGGTATACCTACTTAATTGTTGAGATCTAGTTTTTCCCTACGCAAAAAGTCTTCAATAATACTACCAGAAAATGTAGTACAATAGTTGCGAAGACTATAAAAACATACATCATTTTCCATAAGAAGTCCACTGCCAGAAGTTCACTGCCTCTCCATACTTTTAAATAGAAATAATATCTGGAATATATTATGTAGAACGCAACGTATATTATAGTATATTATTTTAACTAACTATATATTATTAAGTTAAATCTTCTTCTTTCTTTGTGATTTCCTTAAGTGCAGGTAAGCACTATAAAAACTAACAAATTTGAATTACTGCTTTTCTATAGCAAACGTTGCTCAGGTCAAGTAGACAACTACCGTTTATTTGTATAAAATTAAAAAAATAATACAAATTTTAATGTAAAAAAGTTTCAACAAAGCTTTTACAAAGCCAACAACACCAGTAATGCCATCTAGTGAGCTACAAAAGAACTAGGTATATTGGATTGCGCTTACGAAGTTTACACAAATATAACACGTACTCCCGAATAACAGCAGTTGCAGTAATAGCAGCAGGAATCTGCTGCAGGTCTTCTCTTAGAAACGATAAACGAAGTTTCGTATCATCGTTTTGTAATACATTGCAGGGCAACTAGGTAGCCTTTACACAGTCAAGTTGACATTGCCTGACATGCAGCGTATTGTAACTCAAAACGACAATTTGAAACTTCGTTTATCGTTTTTAAAAGTAGACCTGCTGGTCTTGAGACCCGAGCCAAGGCCCCTCGATGGAAGATATTCCGTTCTTAACATACTTACTTACATCAATATTTATTGTCTAATCTGGTTCCCACAGTATAAACATAGCTTAGTTTAAGGCGATGTGGCGCTCTGCTCTGTAAATATTAGCTATCAAATGTTTTCAAGAGTTTTGATTAAGTTAAAAAAAAACAAAGTAGGGCTCGCTTGCACAGCAATCTGATTTAATTTTATTTAGCTAATCACATTTACCAAGATAAACATGTTTAGCGTAAATATAATACCGGCTTTTGCTTGTGCAAGATGTTAAACATAATTAGCTTCCTAATTGCATTTAGGGGCTTGCTAAATACATTCAGGGATTGTTGTGCAAGTAGGCCTGAATGTTTTATTTAAACTTTATTTATTTTTATTATTTAATTTAAACTACAAACTAAAATGACGGTTCAAAATTAAATGTATTTTCAAAGAAGGCACCGCCGTGTGATAATAGTTAGTTTCATAGTTCCCATACTTAACATCTACCCGCGCCATGCAAGTTTGTAATTGAAAAAGTTCAGGTCGTTTTTATCAGGAGCCTTTTTATTTGCTTTTCAATTTGTTTCGCCCTCGAGTACATGCGGTGTAGGTATACCTAACTTTCTAACTTTTTAATATTTTCATTTTGGCTCCGATATTATGATAAAGAATGGTCTGTGTGAAAAAGATATTAAAATAATAATTTCAAAGATTTTATGGTAGTTACTGCTGGTGAAACAAGTATATGGCGCACCGGATGTTAAGTGGTAACCTATAGTAATAGCGCTGTGTAGGTCTTGCACGTACTGACATTCTTCAAACCTGAACACAATAATGCGAGCATTACTGCTAAGCAGAGAAAGTTTGCTACATGTCCTAGAACTTCAGAAAATATTTAGTGTATTACATCCAAAGAAATAATCAAAGAAACTATGTTTATATAATCCCAAACTACACCTTGGAACTACTATAGTATCCTAGTATAATATGGTATGTACCCAAGCGTATTTAAAAAGGTTTCATGGTGAAAATGGTTTATGAAAAAACAATAGAAATTGAGACACGTAATTGAGTAAAAAAACGAATTGTAGCTATTAAAAACCAACAAACACGCAGTATTATACATAGCTAATAAGGTAAATGAATTTTCAATCAACAAATATTCACACCGTAGCGTTTACACCATAATTATAATTAAAGTCTGCAAAAGCTTACAAGTTCCATGCAATATTTACCCTGTGCCTGCTAACCTAGCTCTTAAATTAATAATATTAGAGTTGTGATTCCTAAGTCGTCTATTGCTAGCATAAATTGATTCATTAGTAGGAAAACGCAAGAGGTGAGGAGTACATCAAAAGGTACCGGTGATAAATGCAATTTCCTTGAATCACAGAGATATACATACATTCTACATCTACTACATGGAGTTTTTTTATGCAATTGCTGATGGAACTGGCCCATCTGATGTTAATTGGTTACTATCATCTATAACAAAGCATTAACTTGCAAGTTACGTTCGTTAGGAACAGTCAACCTGAGGCATACAGGTGTTAAGCCTCATGTGTTTGTGTAAATCACAGACACATGAGGCTTAACTGGCACTAATGTTATAAAGAGGTAAAGTTTGTGACTTAGTAAGGTTGTAGAGGGTAATCTCTGGATCTGCTGAATCGATTTTGATTATTCTTTTACCAATAATAGAAAACAACGTAAATGTGAGACGAAAAATTAAAAGTCAAAATGTTTAGGTCAAAAGGTCAGCTAGCAGAGTATAAAGAAAATAAGCAAGTTACGTTTTGTCCCAACATCCTTCCTTTACGCTTAAAACCTCATAGGTATGAGTTCTGTGTCTAAAGTTATAGCTACGTAAATCAACCAAGATAGGCTTCCTCCTGTTTCCTCACGGTTTACCGTTTGAGAGCATTGGCATTGCATACATAAATTTGATAGAAAAATCCGTTGATACACTACCAGATTCGAACCTTAGAATCAGAAGGCAGGGTTACTTTTTCTACACCACCGGTGTTCTCGATAATGTACCTAATGGAACGTATAGGAATTAAATATCTGAGAAAACAAAAAGAGTGTTGGCAACTTGTTATAAAGTAGGAAGACGCTCTTCTTACTTCATACCAACTCATAAGTTTAAGAAGTTATTGAATTCGTTTTTAGGGTTTCGTTCCAGTTTTGCAAAAACTGAACACCACTTTCAATCTTGTCATCTGCCTGACCGACTGATAAATTCTCATCTCATTGGCATAAACTATAAATAAGATGAGAGATCATCTAACAGACTGATCACACGTTCACCCTCATATGTTTTTGAAGCTAAGACAAAATTGAATTTGATATTCAAAATGAGGTCTGCTTAAAATTTTAGTTTAGAAGATTACTATTTGCAGATTGACTCGATAGATACTTTAGTTTGATGATTATTTCGTCACGAGAATCGGACTTGTAGTGCTATTTTGTAACTAACGGATGTTTTTAAACGTATAAAACATATCCTACCATACTTACGCCATAAATTTAATATCCAATCGGGACTTTCGATTACTCATGAAGACATTTATCATCGCCCGAATAATATTACATTTAATTAAACTTTAAAACAAGTAACTGCCGATATCGGGAATTGGATTATCTGTATTTGAGCCTAAAAGCCAGAAATTGCTAAGTGGATATCGGTAGATAAATTATGTACCTACAATATGTGACAGTAGTATTTGGTAGCATATTTGAAAGAGTTTATTTTTTACCTTGATTGCTTTAACTTAAGTACATAGTCAAAAGTCAAAAGACATTTATTCTATGGAATCAAAGTAATCACTTATAGTAATCTTATAGCTAAGTGAATCTAAGTGCCAGCTTCTCACGATTAAGTAGTAGAACTATAGTAGACCATAGTAGAACCAAGGTCACCGACATAGCTCTCAAAATCAACAAGTGAAATAGCAATGGGCAGGCCATATTGCTCGTAGAACCTATTACCGCTATCTGTAAGACTCTTTCTCACCCGATGGAATAGCGACATTCGGTGGGATAGCAGTAAAATCATTTTTCCTAGAAACGTATATAGTAGATACCTATATCTTACAAGCCTCTCTTACATGTAAATGATGATCATTATATAGATTATATAGCTCTATCCTATCCAATTTCATTTTCACGAGGAACTCAAAAAGTCATCAAATCACTGTTATTTTGCTACATTTTGCATAACTGAACGTAGATTTGCGCTGGTAACCCTACCGTGCAGATTCCAAAACGAAACGTCGAAACTTTGCCAGATATGCCCCAATAACCATTCAGTGGTAACAGAAAAGGTAGTAATCAGTAGCAGCGTCGTCAGCAGTACCGAAACGCAATATGCACCCGGCGAGCGGAACGCGGCCCGAAAGCATTTTACCGCATCGATTATTCCATCTGCGTTGCCGACCTTAATTGCTCTATTGTTAATTAAGTAACCTTTCACAGCTCTGACCGATACAATTTTAATCTGCAATCATAGAAAACCGATGCTCAGGCTAAGGCTAGGAGCACACTTATCCAGTTAGGTACATCATATATAACATAGCACTATAATAGGTAACTATTAGCTGTCCGTCTGGTATACAATGGAATATAATGTCTTACAGCATACTAAGATAATACGTTCAAGATACAATGAAATCTGCACGTCTTATAATATAGGATATATAATTACCTCCCGCAAGCGTGGTAACTATGGCAAACAATGAACCACCACACCATACAACTAACGTACCTAATGACGTGAAATTGGATGGCAGTGTTTGTGGCATAACTGAACCTATTTCTACCACCGAGCAGTGATGATCGCATTGCTGTGTTCTGGTTTGAAGGGTGGAAAGTACAGGCATATGAGGCTTCACACCAGTATGTTTTAGGTTGGTAGACGCAGGGTGGTGCATCGTAAGGCACGTACCTGTCGTGTGTAATCTTCAAGGTAATACTTTGTCATACACAAAGATACATAACTACCTACTGAGTATACCGCCAATGCGGTCACCAACCCACCTATCAAGTGCGGTGACTATGGTCTCTGTGGTTGGCTCTTCATGACTGAAGAACGTGATCACATGGATGTCTTCGTAATGGAATGGACGGCTTGTCTCCAGCGCGTTCTGTTTGTCGCCAATTTGACTACTTCGTGAAACTGGCCTTTACCCTCTTTAAGCTGGTCAGTCCATCGTGTCGGAGATCTACCACGAGACCGCTTTCCTTCTACATTTTCAACGAGGACCAGCTTCTCGAGGTTTTCGCCGCCACGCCTGGCTTTAAGGCCAAAGTAATATAGTTGGTATACGGCGGTGACAAATCATAGACAACCTATATTTAACTTTTAACTGCGACAGAATTGATACATTGGTGCGTTTTGCAATCCATGGTATTCACAGCATTGACTATGGTAAACCATCTCAAATATGGAAGAGGCCTATGTCCAGCAGTGGACTTATTTAGGCTGATGAAGTGAGAAAGTATTTTTAAAATGTGGTATGAAAGTTAGTAATTTACGAGCATTCCAGTTCAACCTTAGAAATAGTTGCAGTTGCATGAGTATTGCAATAAATTATTGAACGCGTCTACCTACTACATGGTGACGTTAAATATTAGACAATTTCAGAAATAGGATGCTAATGAAAATGCTCCAACTAGCATATTGTAGCACGGCCTAAACAATAGCACATACCAATAATTAGATTCGTACCAAACTAAATTAGAATTGCGTTTAGTGGGGATTTTGATTTGCGCTTTAGGGCAAATTAATTGCAATTTGGGGGAATTATTTGAAAGCGCTGAAATAGTGAACGAGAAACAAAGCTTTTCATGATCATTTACATTAACATATTTAGAGTAAGATATGAGTTGAATTGTGTTCGAAATCAGTTTTTTTACATATCTTTTAGAAAAACATTGTAAACACGACTCAGGAACGTGATTCCTGATACTATTTACTGGCCCACGTTTTTGAAGATGTCTGAATGGGATTGTTCAAACAATATTGTAAAAAAAGTTTGACTTGACAAAATGTAGGTTTTTTATTTTTATCACTTGTTGATGGAACAAATGGCCCACATATCTCAAGAACTTAATGTTTATGGAGAGTAGTCAAAAGTCATAACTTTATTAGGTGTAGTAGAAAACGACTTAACAGCTGCAACAAAATTGCAATGATCAATCAGCGAACAAATTACCTGATATAAATTAAACATCGTCACGGCATGTTGGAAGAAATTCGTCTCAGTCACCGTCTGATTGAGAAACCACTTAGGGCGTCTATACACGTTCAGTCTTACCTCGGCTGAAACTAGATTAAAAATAGAAAAATAGAATAGTAGCAGCTTCTTAAACTAACAAAAGCATGATGGTTTTTTATTTTTCTTAACTAAAGGTTTTAGCCAAGAAGATAAAAAAATATTCCGTCGACGATAGAAGTTGGCTAAAAATCGTTCTTCCTGGAAAGGTATAGGGAGGTCTATGTCCAGCAGTGATATTCTACAGGCTATTATGACGATGATGGGTTTCAAACATTCAATGCATCAAACAGAGAGCCAATGTAAACAATCTAGGAAATGAAGTGATGCCAGACTGAGCGCGTAACAAACCGATTAGTTTCACAGAAAGCGTCGCATTTGTCTTTACAAGACAATCTGATTGGTACGCAGCACGATTCTAACTGAAAATGTATTTATAGTCTGCAATGTAATGTTTCATGCGCTTGCGTCGCGTTGCTCGTGCGCAGCGTCGATGACGTCTGGTTGCGTCAAATCTGTCATTGTACGAGATGTTATCTCATTCGGTCTTATTACAAAATGCAGTCTAAAAATATTTTCTTTTTTTAACCTCCACTGTTACAAACCATGTCTTCTTGACATATTAAGGGTGATGGTAGGAATTTGGAATGAAGCCTTGTTGTATAGGTGACTTTTTTGGAATATGACTGTCTGATATTTTTTTACTAAACAGAGCTTTGCACCAGCACCCACACCCTTCATACAGGAACATAGCAAGCTACTTGACGGCAAAAATATGCTTGGTGATGATACTTCCCCCCACTAAAAACTCAACTGTTCGTTTCGCTGTCACCTGAGAAGTAGCATCGTCATGTATCGTTTTGTAATATAAAATTTTATGCAGGTAGAATATTTTTTTTTCCAATTTCATTATGTTATTCTATCTATTTTGACTCTCAATTCCTGACTCTATTTTGTCCTAGATCAAAATATTTATCCGAATAATAAATAGTAAGTAATAAGCGAAAGTTTAGATTGGATGTTTGTGGATCAGTCACGCTCTAACGACTAGACTGATTTGGATGAAACTCAGAATAAATATAGAGCGTTGTTTAGATTAGAAGAGATTTTCTCCACGAAACATTTATAGAAATTTATCTCTATCACACTATTAGTATAAGATAGCAAGAGATTTAAATAAGAAAGGCCTAGTGAGTGACTTTTTAATAAATCAATAAATTCTGAAGAGAGCTTGTTTCAACCACATAAGTCGAGTGAGTACCTACCTACTAAGTTTAAGTATTTGTTTTGTTTTATTAAAATAAGTAAAATGCAAGAATATATAATTTTACATAGGTTTTGTATACCTCGAAACGTCATATTATAAAACAAAATACACACGAAACTCCCCCTGCCAATAACAAAAAAGATCGAAAGAGATAAAACACGATGAACTATTTAAATATGACGCCAAGTTTATTAGTAACAGGGATAGTATTTATTTCAAGGTACTTTTGATGACGTTTTAGTTATTATGACATTGTGAACACTCTAATTAATGTCATGTCGTTTCCGCCTACACCAGTTAGTGATAATATGAGCACATAAATCATTATAACATCAAACGGTCAACTACCACCATTTTGTCATTCAAATTAAATGACATCCATCAATTCAATACCCACTTGTTTACTTAAAACATTAGTGAGGTAAAATTTGTGTTTATGTTTGTGTCGTTTGGTGATTTATATAATGATGGTGTACATATCAAAACAAATGTCCATCATCAATTATAATCATAATGTACTTTATCTTGAGATATTGGGTAATATAATCATTAACATTTCCTGAGCACCATCAAACCGATTTGATGAGTTTTATTAATTGGTATCCACTATAGAAAACTAGCGCGTGACTTTGACCACGTGACTCAACTTCTGCTGTACTCGTTTGGTGGATAAATTTCGGAAATTCTTTACTTAAACGCATCAAGACTCTTCTACGCACTAAGACGAATCTACCCTGAAAATTTCAAGTCTCTACGACTGTGCGTTGTCTATATGCCAGTCAATCAGTCAGTCAGTTCAAAGATTCTTAATATAGTTCGTATAGATAGTATTCAGTATATCAATATAAATGACTATCATCAATTATAACTCTTATGTACTTTAGCTTGAAATACTGGGTGATTTAATGATTTCAAGATAATAATTTCAATCTTCTGAGCACTATCAAACCAATTTGATGAGATTTATTATTAGGTTCAAATATTTAGTATAAATACGCTCGCGGTTACTGAATTATACGAAATGTAAAAAATATGCTTAAACATAATTATTTTTGTGAGTAAACTGGATGAGTTTACAGATATCTATGGCAATAACGTCTGTGTTTTACGAAAGCTTCAGTAGATAGGTACATACAGCATCCTTGCGCATACACATAAAATGCACACATGTTCCTGATCATACGGCGCACGTTGTTAGAATCATAACTAACTGAATAATGAACGGTTTGTGTCCACGTGATATTGATAATAGTCTACTTATCAAAACTGCAGCAAGATAAATAGTGTAAAGACTTGACGACGCAGAGGTTGCGGGTTTGATTCCCGCCTTGGGATAAATGTTTGTACGATCTGCAAATATTTATTCCGGATGATCTGGGTGTTTCTATGTATAATAAAAAAATTATCTATATAATGTAATGTATTGTATTAAGTGTATCAGTCATCTAGTACCCACAACACAAGCTCTGCTTAGCTTGGGGCTAGATGATGCTGTGTGGATTGTCCAGCATTATTATTATTATTATTCTTAAGACTTACTAGCATGTTTATGTATGAAATTTGATTTACTTGGCAGTATATGGCAAGGTACCTAACGATACAATATTTATCATAATTATTGTAAAGGAGAGCATCGGTGGTCTTGTGGGAGTAACTCTGCATTCTGATCCTAAGGTCGTGGGTTCAAGTCTGGCCATGCAACAATGGATTTTTCCCTTCAAAAAAATTATCGGGAAGAAATCAGTTAGTATTCTAGCTGCGGCGATGGGCTTGCAACATGTCACGTATGGAATACCGACTATTGCAAAATGCCTATACATTTTGCAATATGTATGTACCAAATGTAATTTTGGACGTACCTTTGACTACTCCTTAGACATCCAATTTCGAGTAAAACTTGGTGCTAAGAGATCTGAGGAGATATCTACCGTGCTTGGGATTAAAATTGTGTTGCTACTTTTTCTTTTTTTTACTAATAAACTCGGTGTCACCTCTCATTCGCATCTACGTATTAAGACAAATATACAAATTGTAATCTTCTACAACGAGAGGTTTAGGCTATGCGTTATATGTTCATCAAGGGCAAGTCATTTAAAGGGCTAGGCACTAGAATAAAGCACGTGATGGATAACCACATCATAAGATTCCCGCCTTGGGATAAATGTTTGTACGATCTGCAAATATTTATTCCGGATGTTCTGGATATTTTCTATGTATAATAAAAAATATAAATATCCCATAACACAAGCTTTGCTTAGCTTGGAGCTAGATGATGCTGTGTGGATTGTCCAGAATTATTATTTATTATTATTATTCTAATACAGTGCTTGAGGAAGGACCTATCATATTCACCAGCAACTATAAAAACATCTTAATATTATAAAATAGACGATTTAATATATAGTACCTACGTACTATTCCGCCACCATCAGAAATTAGTTTTCTGATGAGCGCTCGGCGAGACAACACGCTTTACGAAGGAACACGGATACGAGCCACCACTTCACCGTGTCCAAGATGTGTTGATCGCCGTTACACAGCAAGTCAAAATCTTCCTGAGGATGCTTCATAGAGAAGCGAAACACGTCGATATCTAAGGATTGAAGTAGCGAAATAATAGGTACTTTACATTAAATCGTTTATTTTATAATATTACAATGGACTTCCGCAAAGTCACGCCTGAATCAATTAACTAAAAACATCTTGACTCACGCTCTCTCAGCGTTGACACCTAGATTCGTAGGCGATAGAAACTTTTTATTTTTTTCAAGTTTCAAACGCAGTTTCAGAAACAAGACAAGAACACGGTAACGACTTGCAAGTTGCTGGACTTGAGTGTCTTGTTAGTCCTTTTGTTTCAGACTCGCAATTTTTATTTTTATAAATCTTACGTTATTTTGTATTTACTTCTTTTATTCGTGGTAAAATAAGTGAGTCTAAAGCCCGCTAGCACAACAATCTGATTTAATTTTGTTTAGCTAATCACGTTTGTCATGGTAACCATGTTTAGTGTAAGCGTAAGTGCAAGATGTTAAACGTAATTAGCTTCCTAAATACATTTAGTGACCGTTGTACAAGCGGGCCTAGATGGTTTAGTCTGCAGTTTGACACTCGCCTGTCATTTGATGGCTAAATACTCATTGTCCTTATTCTAAAGCTAAAATTAATTACTCCTATAATCAATTTCTAGTACCTACCAATCTACTAGTATACCTGCGCACTGTACCTACAACATACAACATCCGAGACGATATCCGCAACATTATTTTAACTACCTAGATAAGTCGAACTCTACATTTAAATAAAAATCCGTGAAAAGATACATTATAATAATAACAATAATTATACTAGCCCCACTACTAATAAACTCGGCGTAACCTTGATATTTTTTTTTTTTTTTTTTTTTTTTTTTTACTAGATTATTGCACCTATTCATTGTGGTACTATAATAACATTACGATCTAGCCAACTAGGCTAATGAGTAATTTAACTTTGACTTAATTTTATAGAAATATTGATAACTAAGAATGTGTCCATCGGCACTTTTCTTACAGTCTCTAGGTATTTAATTAAGGGGACACTTTGTTCTTGTGTTCATGGAGTAGCACTATCACTACACTACTAAGTATTAAGTTTAACACTACACTAACTCAAAAGGTTTGGTTCTTTTGAGCCTTCTCACTATGTCTGTGTTATCGAGGAGCTGGATGGCCTCGACGTTCACATGGTGATGAAGTCTTTTTTCGTGAACTTCTGCGTATTTTTGTACTAATTTGTTAACAAACTCGATCTGGAGGTCCCGGTGTAGATCATCGTTTCTTACGTACCAAGGTGCATTAACAATACCCCTTAATACTTTGTTTTGAAATCGTTGGATTATTTCTATGTTACTTTTACAGGTACAGCCCCACAGCTGTATACCATAAGTCCATACTGGCATCAGGACTTGCTTGTATAGCAAAAGCTTGTTATGGACTGACAGAGTGGAATTCCTTCCAAGCAGCCAGTACATCCTCTTGTAGCGTAACTCTAATTCTTCTTTTTTCTTCTTGACGTGTGCCTTCCAGCGCAGCTTTGCGTCAAGGGTCATACCAAGGTATTTGGCTGTGTTTCCGTATGGAATTATTTTATTGTTGATGAATACTGGACAGTACTGATCTTTCTTGTTAGTAAAGTTGACGTGAACCGACTTGGATTCATTAAGTTTTATGCGCCATTTTTTAGTCCAATAATGAATTTGATTTACAGCTTCTTGCACTTTTTCAGCTGCTTCTGCATAAGTACTTCCGACAGCCATTATAGCAGTATCATCAGCAAATGTTGCGATGGTGTTATTGTCTAGTGTGGGGATGTCACTTGTGTATAAAAGGTACAGGACCGGACCTAATACACTACCTTGTGGCACCCCAGCTCTTATTTTCTTGAGTTCAGAGTAGGTGTCTTCTTGCCTTATTCTAAAAACTCTATTTGATAAGTAAGATTCTATTACATCTACGAAACTTGAGGGTAGTAAGTTCTTCAGTTTTAGTAATAGACCTTCATGCCAAACTTTATCGAATGCCTGCGCCACGTCCAGAAAGATAGTAGAGCAGACTTGTTTTTCCTCAAGTGTTTTCTCAATAACATTTGTAATCCTGTGAACTTGGTCTATCGTTGAGTGCTGTTCTCGGAATCCAAATTGGTGTTCTGGTATAAGGTTTTTACTTTCAAGAAGCGGCTTTAGTCTTTTTAGAAACAATTTTTCAAATAGCTTTGACATGATAGGGAGCAAAGAAATCGGTCTGTAGGATGAGGTCTCTTGTGGCGGTTTTCCTGGCTTTGCTATCATGATAACTTCGGCAACTTTCCATAAATCTGGTACACACTTTAGTCTAAGTGCTGCGTTGATAAGGGTAGTTAGTTTGACTAATGCTTTTTTCGGAAGGTTATGTAGTATTTCTCCTGAAATAAGGTCGAATCCAGGAGATTTTCTAGGGTTTATGTGTTTTTTAATTTCGCTCCAGACTTCTCTGGGTGATACCAGCTTTATGGCTTGTATTTCACCATATACTTCATTTATCATAGGTATGTAGTCGGTTTGATCTTCGTTAGGTTTGAATATTTGTTCTAGGTATTCTGCGAACGTTTTAGCTTTTTGCTCATTACTGACAGCCCATTTTCCAGATTCTATATTGATTGGAGGAATTTGGGTAATCGGTCGTTTCATATTTTTGGTGGCCTTCCAGAGTGAGTAGTTTGTACTGCGGTCGTTAGTGAGACTTTGGAGATAGTTGTTGGTTGAAGAATCATTAAATAATTGTATCTTCCTTTTAAGTTGTTTTGTGAGATTATTTAGTTTGTTTTTATCTTGCGGAGCTCTAGTTTGATGCCAAATATTTCTTTGTTTCCGTTTTTCATTTATAAGTTGTAAAATATCATAAGGGTAGATGTTTCTTGTGGCTCTCTTCTTGTATACTGGAGTATTATTCCAGGCAGACTGTTGTATAACTTTAGTGAAATTATCGACTTCTACGTTTAGTTGCTCCGCAGTTTTTAGTGGAACTTTAAGGTTTATATTACAATCTAGCTGTGTCTTAAAACTCTCCCAATCAGTGTATTTATTTACTAGGGTTAGAGTGTCAGCTCCATGTAAGACTTGCTCACTTATTTCTAGATATATTGGAGAATGGTCAGAGCTCATATCATAACTCTGCTTTGCTCTTAAGTAGTTACTTGATAAATTTTTATAAATAAATAAAAAAGTCTATGAGATCCGGGATTTTGTTTGGGTCAGTTGGCCAGTATGTTGGTAGACCAGTAGATATAACATCACCTTTTATCTGTTTTATAGCTTTTACTAAGTTGTTACCTTTTGTATTCGTTAATCTCGAGCCCCAGTATGTGTTTTTGGCATTGAACCTTGATATAGCTACAATGTGTTTTGTCTCTTTTGGTTTATATTAAAACTTCCTGTCAATAAAAAAGACAAATCACAGTGTAACTATTATACTAGGATATACTAATATGTGATTTAGATAAGACATAAACTACTTTTTTTCTAAAATGTCATTGAGTGTAACCGGGAATTTATAGGGACAAGAGTAGGTACTTATAGTAAAAACCTTCTTTACATACTTTAAGCTTACAAATGTCAGTTGAAAAATGTTACTCTAACGCCCGACTTTGACATCGCACCGTAACGGTTCCCGAAGAGTCCCTTTATATTGCAAGTACGCGCCTAAGATGCAAAACCGCAGACCAAAGATAGATGCTATGTATAGACGTGTCATCATCATAAATAATGTATAAGATCCCAGCGGCGACTGTGAATAATTCACCGTCGACTGCCATTTTATTAAATTTGTTCCTATTTTCATAGAGATAATGGATAAATTAACATTTAGAAATTGAAATAGACTAGATTTGTTTGTAATGGATTTTAAACTTCATAAATAGTAAAGCAATTAAATAAATTATTTCATCTATAAAAAGCTACATTATATAAGAGTAACATGGATTTTTTGTTAGAAAAATTGCAATACCCTTGCAATAAATAAGCTAAGGTATTCCTAAGGAATCGATAATTTGCTTCCTGCTTATTTGGTTTCTTTGGTTGGTAAGTTGCTGCAAAAACTATTGATGATAAGCACATAATTAATGTCCTACATGTGAAAAAACTAGAGATAAATTAAAAAAAAAGTATACCTATAATTAAACAAACAAGGCTTGTTACTTTGTTTTATTGTTACCTACAATACTGACTGATTATTATATTAAAACTAGGTAGGTACAAGAAAATAAATCTTGGGAAACTTTTGAATATGAAACTTCAGAAAATGATGACGCTAAACGTTGTTATAACACCTAACTGCTCGAGTTAAGAAACTACAAAGTTCTCAAACGAATGCATGCAAAGTTTTCTTCTAAATTGCAATTAACTAATTGGAAGATAAAGCAGAAAAGTTGAAACGCTTTGGAGTTCTGAGATTTTAACATAATGGATATAATTTATTCAACCAAAATATAAAGGAGGTGTTAGTATGAGTACTACTGCACTTTAACTGGGTGTATATTTAGAAAAAAACAACAAAAATAAACATCTGCAAATAAATTAAAATCAACGCCATCTCGCGACATATTATGGAACTACGACTAGGGCGAAATGAAATCAAGGTATCACTGCAGATTCACGTTTAATGTGCTTGGAAGTGAGCACCAGTTTCTAATGTGACCGAGTCGGCCTTGTATCTCTAGCTAAAAGACGGGTTTTTTTCAGGTTTTCCTTCGAACAACGTAAAGGGTTGGCGCTAAAAACCCGTCTCGGTAAATAAGAGCTCACTTGAGAAGTGAACTCTTGACAATTGATGACATTATTTAAATTTGTTAAATTAATTAGTAGAAATAAAACCGTTTAAGTATCATTTTTTTTCCACTTCGCTAGTAAACAAATGAAGCTGTCTAAGTATATGTATATTCACGCGGGCAGCTTTTAGATATGATTTTGTATGTGACCCGTCCTCTAGGGGGTATCACTGATCGAAGAGTCTTCATTCATAATTGAAAAACATGCTTTTTGTATTATATTCAAACCCACTACCTTAGATCCGGAAGTCTTTACTACTGCAAGAACTGTGCTCTTATACTATAAAGAAAAAGGCTAAGTAGGTATCTACCTGGTAGGAAGCAAAATTGATAATTTTATTAGGTACTTATTGAAAGGTAACAGTAACATTTTCGTGATAGGTACATACTTATCACGCTCATTTTCCATTCTCATTATCCTTATAAAAACCGCAACACGACACCTAAAAACAAAATTACAGAACCGCGCTAAAGCAGAATCACCTCCAGAAACCTGTAAAACCATAATGCTGCAATCATAGTCCCACCCAAACCCGTTTGTTTCAGTCCTTTAAGCGCCATTAAAAATATTATTAACGCGTCTAAAGTACTTCGTAAACCGTTAATGAGGCCGAATCCGACATAGGATGCCGCAAAAATGGCGTGTGAATGAAACAGCTAGTTCAGTTTTAGCTTTTAATAAATATATATAAGGCAAATGTCTAAGTTTTGTAGCCTATAATTATTACCTTTTATTACCATGGTGATAGTCATCTGCCTGAAGAAGTCTACCGACTTAGACACCTCTATACGATTCCAGGAAGAACCATTTTAAACCTTTTCCACCCAATGACTCCTTTGACTGATTTTATAAGTAAAGAACTTTCCTAATATTAAACTATGCGTAGTGTTGAAATAGTTACACCGTGTTTTGTCTTTTACATTGACACGAGGTTTCTGATTAGATTGAAAGAAAAATACGGTGTAATTCTTTCGAGGTAACGCCAAATTTACTAGTTAGAGTTTGAATACTTATTCTAAGGCTAGGTCATTAATCGTTTTTTGACAGCACACCATACAGCGATAGCAATAGCGGGTAAGCTGCAAACAACTCGTTTAAGTACCTTTGCTACTGCTATCACTATCGTTTTTTAGGTTAGACTTTGCAGGTATCAGTGAGCTAGCTGCCGCTCCGCAAACAGCTGATACAAGCGGATTGAATCAGCCCGCATACTCGTTGGCGGACCACGGAGCGCTCTCGAGGGCCATCAAGAATTGAAAGGACGACCGATACGACGCCGCAAAGGAACGACGACCGGGTTAACGGGTGCTGGGGAATTTTCATTTCGTACTAAACGATGGATTTGATTTATTGGTGGCCGCAGAAAGTACAAGATGCGGTGTGGATGAAGCTGTTCTGACTGTTGTGACAACTTGCATCATCTTCTTTTTCTTTATATACCAACCATTGCGTGCCAGTGCGGAAACCATTGTGGACACCATTTTGAAAGTTTAAAATTTTATACAAATTAGTGCTACAACAGATTTTGTGATAAGTATTTCTTAGAGGTAGTTAGTTCCATAGCATAAAGTTCCATTTTCAAAAATAAATTCGAAACCAAACATTTCAAAAGTGGAACACCGGAATTCAGAGTCTTTATTCTAAATTAAAATAAAAACTACTTTAATTTATAGAGACTAACTAAATACTTTTTAAATCGCCTACGCTTAGCCAAAATAGCACAAGCAGAAAGTAAAAAAAAAAACATTTCTAAGGTATAATTTTCCAACATTATTTAAGGACATTCTCCACAATTTCAGGCTACGGCTGTAGTTTTTTCCAAGAGATGTGACCGAAGTCTTGTGTCAGTGGAAGAATTTTAGAGTGTCATTGAAGAGTGAATAGCTTCCCGGCTGCCACTTACCCACGGATGGCTCCTTGACCGCAGCTTACCCCGACATAGGCAATATTATGAATTTTAAATTTTCATTTAGCATTTCTCTCCATTTTTATACACTTTTACCAGCATTTTCAGCATAATAATATTAAGTTTTCTAATGTTACAAATTTTTTATTTATTATTTTCATTAATTTGCCATAGTCACCACAGGTGGACTATGCTGATCCCTATAAAATATTTACATGACAATTAATCATAAAATAAGTGAGGTCATCAACTGATTTAATGACTTATTTTTTGTGGTGTAAAAGTTAATTTTTTTGCTGTAATATCGTTAAAAGTTATAAAAGTTACAAATTGTAAACATTCTAGAGCAGCTGACTGCTGCAGCAGGCTGAAACGGGTACTGCGGGGGTTGAAGGGAAAATAACTTCACGCGGACGAAGTCGCGCGCGTTTTGCTAGTAAGAGAAAGAAAGAATATAATAAAATATAATATATTTTAAAGTAACTTTAAGTTTATTTGACGCACTCATATACATATATGGACATAATCTTAGGATAAAAATAAAGAGTAACAGTTACCTACCTACTAGAAAAAGACCTAAAGATTGAATTTTTCAAAAAATATAAAAAGAGTAAGGTATAACAGAACTAGTAACAGAATATAAATAGTTCGTTGCTCTCATAAATAAATTTAAACTGCCTACATCAAAGGCAGATTACTTATTTTTGTCCATTTATTTTGAATCTGGATGGTATACTCAACCGATTGGTCCGCATAACGAGCCAGTAATTTATTGATCTAATTGTACTAAGAAAAATATTGGCAATTTATATCGGTTTATTTAAAATAGCACCGTATTGCGAGGTAGTATAACTCATTATTGTTTAAGTTGGCAACTGTATAGGATTGGTCTTCTCACGTCTGGCTTAACGGTCTAAAGCCAATACCATCCATTATTATTGCTCACCGTTTAAATTTGCAACTTGTCATTCTAAAAATGCAGCAGCTGATTTTTCAGTCTATGTATAAACTTGCACTGAAAAGCAGCGGTGTACCTTTAAATCACGCTTTGACTAAACATTATTACGACAACCTGAAAAATATCTCAGATTTGAATGAAAGTTTGTACACCGGGAGTAATAGGACCACTCCCAAAAACTTTGGGGGCTTAAAGTATCCATCAATATTGTGGTGGCTAGCCACAGGTATCAATCGGGCTGATGCGTAGATTTTGGATGTAGTCTCTCTCTATTCTGTTTGCAATAATAAACATGTAGCGTTGTGGAAATAAATTAGCAATTGAAACATGCACTCACTTCAGGAATTTATATTAGTACACCCTTACGCACCAAGAGAAATATACTCTGGAAATGTCAAGTCTCTACGTCTAGTTGTATAAACTGTGTGTTGGATTTATTTTAGTCAGTCAGGACAAAGAGTCTTATAATTGGTATAGATGTAGGTTATTTTATGCGACAGAATTATATTCCATTTTTTTCATAAAAAAATCATGAACCAAGTCACACAATTTGTTACTGCCTTTTGTAAATTTGAACGGTGCTCGCGAAATGGTAGAAATAACCTGAATAAAAGAAAGCCAGGGAAGTAGAAAAACAAAATATAGGAATATGTGTTGACGGACTGCCCCTGGGAACCATGATGATCCCATATTTTTTACCGTTCCAGATTTCCTTGGCTGTATGAATATTCAATTAACGCGTGGAGCGAGCCTATTGTACATTTCTTCTTTTTATCTTGTTTTGCATACGTTTTTTGGGTTCAGCTACCTCGGAATATCTTGTAATAGTAAGTTTTTAGCATTAGAATTACTCAGTTTTACTCCACTATAGTTCGAGGCGTAGTACTCAAAATGATACCAATTTTATGAATGTGAAAATGTGTCATGAAAACGCAACAAGCATCCGTTTATAACGTTTTCGTATAATTGAACCGATTGAGATGAAATTTGAACAGAGGACAAAATTTGGAAAAAAATTACAAGGGTTTTTTTGAAGTCATTTTTGCGATTTTATTTCTAAAATGCTAAATATTTTGAGTAAAATTTTATTAAAGAAGTCTTTTTTGTTAACTATTTACTATGCACTGCGTTGTTTTTAGGTTTTAGTTTTTAAGATAAATTTTGTGTTATATGATATTATTATGATACGTGGCCCTGTTATTTAAAGTTCAAACAATTTATGATTTGGAAAATGTGTCATGACACGCAACACAATGTGATATGCCCACAAATATTTATTTATTATTATTGATAAAACATGACATACCTTGCTAACTCTCGATATAAGACTATGTTTTAGTTCTGTAAAATTAACTGTGAGAATAAATTTCACAGCACTTATACCCGAAACTGCTTTAATTCTACTGCACAATAAAATTATACTGTATAATTTTGTCCTAAAATGTTATCCCCAAATACTAGTTAAAACTGTCAGTAAGACCTGATAGTACACATGCTATTTCATGACTTAAAATTGCTAAAATTTACTTTTCAGTAGGTACTCGTACACAAAATCGTTTAAACAGCTCTTGAACGATTAAAACCATGTTAAGGCGACGCTGGTTTTCAGTAGGGTTGCTACACTACTACTAGACTCAGTTAAAGCCGATTATAAATATAAATATTGTAAATCGGGAGTTTGACACACCTAGTGCAATTTTATTTGTAGCTACTAAACACCAAAGCAAAGTATGCCTCGATTTTTATCCAAAATTTTGAATAATAAATAAGTTGCTATCTATTCTAATATTATAGAGGAATGATTTGATAATTTGTTTATTTACATTATAATTAGCACTAGATTTCCATGTTTTTGTATAATTTAATTCTATTGATATAGGTTTACAACTAAGCAAAGTGTTTTAATGTAGTTAATACTACAAATTAATTAATATAGTAAATATTAATTATAGTAAATTGTATACTAGTTTGCCTATTCGTCAATTTAAGCAATATTTGGGGAGTATACAGAAGTATAACTAAATCTAACAGTTTCTACATGGCGTAAGATAAGATAGTGTGTAATTTTACCTCGCCCATCGATAAATTCGAGTCGGCGACTAGTGGCACCTTAAATATAAACTTGTCTTTTTGGTTTTTGTCTATCATCCCTAGTTACGAGTCATTAAGAGTTGCACTCAAGCCCGAGCTTTAAGCCGGTTAAGGTGCAGCCTTATTAAGTTGAGCAGACGCCCGTCTGCCACCCGCTTGCCAAAACCACTTCAACCGTCAGCCAGCTATGACTACGTAGGTAGGTACATGTTAAATTAAAATTTGGCAATAGTTGCAAACTACAACTTGCAATGTCAGCTTTTTAGTGTAAATACAGCAGTACCTACTTACAATTTTGACCAAGTATTTTTATCATTTCAAGTTTATAATTCCTATTATAGGAACAGTAGATTTCGTACCTAAGGCCTAATATGTAAACTTTTCTGTTAATAATATACTTTTTTATTTTAAAGTACATACAACAGCATTTTCCAAATAAAAATACTAATTATTAGACTACATGGATGTTTATTACATTTTCATCACTCCAGTCACATAAATTTTAGTCAAATACTTTTGATAATTTATGTTTTCAGTTATGCTTAATGTGTTTTGTATTGTTCTTCGCAATTTTAACAAAATAAAACTGTAAATAAATCGTAGCCCCGTTGCGACGGCCACGTATCTTGAAAGTTCCGCTTCCAAAGGCATGGGTGATTTACCTGTAAACAATAAAAAAAGGCGTTAATTTACAGCGTTGGAAAGTCGCCAAAAATTTCAACTAGCCGTCTAAGTTCGCTCTAGCAACATGAAGAAATGAACTAAACAAGTGGACGTTTAGACGTTCGCTGTTCCTGATAACCAATCTGGGAGTTGAGAGATGGGCTTAGGTGAGAACAGACGATATAAAACTCATTTATATCCCGTCAGCGTGACGTGTGAGGCGTGCCCGCATTACCAATACGCTCGTTTATCAAACGCCTTAGACATAATGAGACGCACCGCGACGCACCCGAAAATATTTAAAATTTATTCCTATTAAAATATCCCATCCATTCTGTTGATAGAATTCGGCTTCAGAAAATAGGTTGAAATATGACTGCTAGTTTGTTTAAAAAATTATCTTTCCGCATAAAGTTTGTGGAATAAATAAGTAAATAAAATTTGTGTAAACCAAACGTAATCTTTGTGGCAGTCTCGGTTTACAGATAGGACCCCTTTACCTGTTGACGATTATGTCTAAATTTCCTATAATCCAACGAGATCAGTAATATGTACCTAACTGATAAAATGATAAAGTTATGTAGTATTTAGAAACTACAAAATTACACCACATTTACTTGTCAAAGCATAATGAGCCGTACTTTTAGTATTTATAATAAAACAAAGAATTTCAAACATTTTGTTAAAAACATTATATTTCACAATATATGTGCAATAATTTGCTGTACAAATACCTACTGGTATGAAAGCGTCATGGCTTAAGAAAATAACGGGATATCCGTAATGAAGTCACATGACAACTCTTCCAGAAGTATGTTGACGCGTTATTAAAAATAGGTTTCAACCAAACAATGTGCTTGGCAAGATTTTAAAATAAAATGTCGTCTTAGTTTAATGACATCATCCTTTTTTTAGAGTTTTTTAACCGCTCGGCCACGAACTATAAAACAATATTTTTAACTATCAAATCATCGTATTTATACACTTTTAAATAGGTCCCGATAAACTGGATAGTTTTTTTAAATAATACGGATTAAGAAATACTGATTCGTGATTTAGTTATTGGATTAGTGATAATCCACGGGAGACAGAACAGTCGACTGAAATATTTGAAGTAATTTAGCTTATTTACGCACTTGCGTGTTATAAATGCTATCAGATTTTATTTCAGATGAGAATCAGAATAGAGAGATAAAGAATATGTTACAACAACGCATTACTGTTATCATATCTCAGGCTTAAAATATTAAACATCGGTAAAGCCGTTAGTAGTCAGACTACCGTAGCAATCATCATCATCATCATCTTGCTACTCATCCCACTGGCTTAGCACGAACAAATTGTAGTGTCAGCGTATTGTGTTGACATGCATTGCGTTAATTAAAATTTTATTTTTACACACCAATTAAAAGTTTATTTATTCTACACCCTTTCAAGCCCAACCCTTGAGTTTTTTTTGAAGATGAGATGAGGTTGAAACTAGAAATTGATAGTCAAAAGTGGGCCTGTCTGAAATTTTAGTTTCAAATTTAAATTTGATGAATATTTACGAGAGTTGGACCTCGGGTTTCTTCCTGGGTTTCACTCCTTGCTTACTTATTACATCTTTTAAACAGTCCATCCATCTTTGGTCTACCTCTACTTCTGTTACTATCAATCTCTTAGCAACAATTACAGGTATCGCAAGCAATATTGTCGCAGAATCGTCACGCTCGAAAGTCATGCGGTTGTGACGCTATGATGACGCTGTGCGGACGCGAGGATGCGTACTGTGATGACGTGTTTGACTTCCAAATAACAAATTTTTGCATTTTTGCGGTGAAATCTGTTTTAGTAAACTATTAGAAACCCTAATCCCCTTTGAGACTTTTCCATTTGACTTTCTGAAGTGTAATAGTTTAAAAACATCAAATATTAAACGTTTTTATGATACAAATACGTTTTTTTGGAAATTCTCGTACAGCTAATCATAAGCAAATCTATAAAAAACACTGTAAAGCTTTACAGGTAAAACTGAATAACTAGAATCACACTATAATCATATCGCGTGTGGCGACGCGTCAGAAGCCTACCCGTACCATAAATTTTTAAACGATCACACTAGAACACGAGGTCTATCCCATACAAAATATCTAAGATAGTTGACGCGGGTCCACGCGAGTAATGTCTATCTTGATTCAAGCTTAAGTTGCTCAATATAAGCCTTAACAATACTGTAAGTCTTTGACAACAAAACTTCCTGAAAGATGCCTCTAGTCAACCATTAATTACCCATAAAAAAACCATTTCAATATACTCATCGCAGACAGATACATAAACATACAAAATAACATACAAACACTTCCATATTAAACGCTCACATACAAAAATAGGTAAACCACATAGACTCGACGTCAACAAAAATACAATTTTCGCAAATTGACAATAAATAAAAAAAACAAGTGGTATGAAGTGCAAGTAAATAAAATGGAAACAACGATAACGTTTTGGGAGTAAGCAGCCGCGGTGGCGTCGGCATTTTTGGATTCCCCGTTAATGAAACAGGGAAATATTCATTGGCAATCAAACAGTCGGCACTTTTACAAATATTGATACTGTGAATCTGGCCAAGTAAATGTCCGTTCGTTTACAAACGAGAGCGGTTGGAAATCAGGAGCATATACATCTAACTACATAAAATCCTTAGCCGACTAATGACGTTTGGAAGAAGTGGGTGAATGATGAAGGTTCAAATCCTTGCTTCTGGAAATGTTTGAATTTTAAAACAGCGCAATTGCATTTCATGCAGACGAAGTTACGCGTGTTTTGTTAGTATGATATAATATAATTATTCTTGAATGTTTTCACACACATTAAAAGGAAGGTTATAGTCAATCCCTAAAGCAATCATTCGTTTTATGATTAACGCGTAGTTGTGGCCACGATGATTTAATATTAACCAGCTATTTGTATTAAAGGAATGTTAGGGGTTCGGCGGAACACCTGCGGTAATCGTGACTACGTTTATTGACACTATGATTATTTGGATGAGAACTTTATTTTTGATAAGGTCAGTAACCGAACTAGTTTCGTAATATTATTTTTTCTATAAGTACCACCTTCACCAAGTGCTTGAAAACCTTTTAGTAATAGTAGAGCGATACCTAAGTAACATTATTCAGTAGTATTGTACTTTATTCATTTATACGCCTATATATATAATGTATTCTTGTGTATAATAAAGTGTTTTCTATCTATCTTATAGTGCCTGGGACGGGATTTTAGATACCCATCTCACAGTTTAGTTGGCTTAATCCACAGAAAACAACATGGTTAGTAAATGTAGACAACTAAGCCTCAAATTACCTAAGTTTTATAACTTCACGTAGAAGACATCGCGCACGTTTTGCTAGTCTACAATAAATGCAAAGGCCTGTTTCACGCAATGTGATGAACGTTTATTAGTACATTATGTCATTGCCTATGAGCTGAGGAGAATCTACAGAATCGTAAATCATAGATCAAACGTAGTTCAAATCACGTACCACGTGAATGTAATCTGACAATGCATCTCATTTTCACGTGACCCAAATACCAACATTCGAATTCGACAGCGGAAATGCACATTTTCGCAAAACTCATATTACTGGCACAGCTTATTGAAAAACCAGCGCACTCAACATTCAATTTAAAATTTGGAACTTGTAAAATTTTGAATAATATATTTGTTTATAGACCGCCTGTAATACATTTTTATAGAACTACCTAAAACTATGAAAAATACAATTTTGCATTTATACAAAGTGACGAAATAAAAGTTACACTCATAAAACCTGGAGATATATTGTTATAGTTTTAATTTTTTTGGTATATGTTTAGACATTTATAATTCTTTTTGAGTAAATATTTAAGAGCTTTTTTATGTTCATGTCTTTTCTCACTCTCCATGCATTTAATACTTGTAGGTGAGCAAGTGAAACCACATATATTATATTATTTATTGGTATATTATTCTAGACTATAACAGTTTCTTACTTGACATAGGTTTGCAAGTGGGTAAAGTGGTTCAACTGTTGCCTTATACACTGTATTACAACAGTGTAAATCTTTACAACCAATGACGCAACTCTTTACACGCACGTCTTTGAGCGCGTTCCTCAAAGTTACATCGTAAAATTTGCCAAATGGGATCTTAATTTTAACTGGTATGTGATTTATGAACAATTAAAAGTGATGAAGGATTGCTTGAGGTTCAGAAATAGGCCTGAACTTTGCTTAATTATCATTTTATGAACAAACGCGTAGAACAATTACGTTTGGACGTACTAAGCCTACTTCTGCCGACAAGCTACTTGGATGCAGAACAGTGTATCGTAGAGTACGTTCCTAAAGAACGTGACCTGTGCTTTGTGATAGGTAACCGCTTAACATTAGGTGCGGACCATCTGCTTGTTTTATCAGCAAGTAGTATAACAAAAAATAAAAGGTAAATACTCAAAATATAAGTAAACTCATCAACAGATTTCATGTTTATTTAGTTTTTACTACGTAAGTGTATTATATTGTAATGCTGCGATGTCATTTTAAAAGTCCTTCCTACTCATATTATAAACGCGAAAGTTTGTATGTATGGATGGATGGATAGATAAAAAGAATAATAATAATGCTGGACACTCCACACAGCATCACCTAGCTCCAAGCTAAGCAGAGCTTGTGTTATGGGTGCTAGATGACTGATATACTTAATACAATACATTACATACATAGATATTTTTTATTATGAGATGGATGTTTATTACTCTTTTACGCTCGAACCAATGGACAATTTGGTTGAAATTTATATATAGATTGCAACCTGTATTAACATATAGGCTACTCTTTATCCCGAAAAAATAACGGGAACGGGCAAAAATTGCGACGCGGGCGAAGCTGCAAGCGGCCGCTTGTTATGAAATAAATGTCTCTTTAGTGCAAGTGACTGTCCTACAACACGACCATGCATGCACAGTAATCATCTTTCCTCAGGTCCTCAAAGGATTTCCTTCGTGCATAGAGGGTTTCCTCGCTATATTTTCACCTCTTCTTTCACTGTATCGTAAAACAAGTACAAAGTAAACTTTGGGGGTTTGCCATAGTCACCGCGGTTAGCATGCGAATTGGTAACCGTTCGTTTTACTACTCAGGAGTTACGACATTTACGAAAGAAATGGGGGGTTTTATTCTAAGCTGGGACCGGCACAGTCTACATACTCATAAGTATTGCACGCAATAAAATTACCTGAAAAAGAAAATAAACAATTTCTTTATTTCTTTTGGTACCAAAGTAGTTGCTAGAGGGTAAAATAATGGCAACCAATTTTTCTTGTGAATAAGTAATTTCGTTGTTTACCTCTGTTTTTCACCAATAAATAACGTTATCTCTAAGGTAGTCCTTGACCCGGCGTTTTGATTTACGGACTCGGAAACTACTGAAATACAGAGCAACAAGATAAATACTTATCTACATAAGACATTACATGAGCGTTGTAGGTATTCTGAGTAGGTATATCTCGGTGAATCTTGAGGGTTTAAAATAGTTTATCTTGGAAATGTAATTACTGTGCTTGTATACAGTTCCTAATATGACCTGCGAAGCACTATACTTTGTTAAAAGTGATGGTAACCGCTCAACATCAGTTAAGCTATCGGCTTGAAAATTATGAGATGGCCTATGTCCAGCTGCGGATGAGGATGATCATGTATTGAGTATGTATTGAGGATGATGATGATAAGTAGGTGTTTATTCTAGTTAAGAAGCTATCATGGCTACTGTTAGACTATAGTCAGGGTATTATAACTTCATCATCATCATCAGGCTGTAGAAGACTTAGGCCCCCCTGTACGTTTCCAGGAAGAACGATTTTCAGGCATTTCCATACTAATTCCCAAGATCCTAACAATGTTATCGGATCTTTACCTTAGCTGCCATCTATGCCATATATGCCTTTGTATTATAATACTATACAGCTAAACTATAATAAGCGGCTTAATAATACTTTGTGTAGGTATATCCCATGCATTGGACTTCTACAGGCTGATGATGATAAGTAGGTATTTATGTCACTTTAGCTATTATGGTTAATATAGATAGGCTGGGTCTTAGTTAATTTATTTTCTTGTAAACATGCTCTGTGAGGCACCGATCGACTCATCATCAAGGGGATCATCGACTTGTTTCATCACTTTTTCTGATAACTGACTCCTATGAAATTCATATTTACTAGGGTTTTGTAATGTCTACCAGGACTATTGTAGGATTACTCGTGATACCACGTTTTGTAAGTTTAGTTTGAAGAATTTACAACTTTGTCGGTTTCGAGAGAATTTAATTTAAAAATTCCAAAGTTTAACGAGACAGGTGAGCGGAACTGCTAAGCGCGTTATGAATTTTCCCCACATGAAGCTAGTTTGGGGAATTTTTCCCGAATCCCGAAACTTTACGGCTGATCCCATGCGCGTGGTTACCCTAGTCTTATAGGGCTAGGGTAACCACGCACAAGTATAAAAATATATTCGTGGATATTTCACAAAAGCGCACCTATTCCCAAATTAATCAAACCTTTGTACTTTAGGGAAACCCGACAACTGATAGAAAACTAAGATATGATTTATTTATAAATGTACGATTAAAATACGGTATAACACCCAGACACCGGTGTGTACGTTGAACATAGATGTTTGTCAGGACAAACATCTATGTTCAACGCACAAATGTTTGTTCGAACTCACAACCTATCGCTAAGCTATTACTAACTGAGATGTGAGGCCACTCTAAAATCGTGAAACTTTTTATGTATAACTACGAGTAGCTGACCCGCTCGCGACTTCGTTCGCGTTTTTTATACGAACTTCATTTCCTTTTAACATCTGTTTTAAAAAATACAGCTCAATTAAACCCATACCAAGTTTTAAGTTGGATAAGCAAACAATCGTTCAAAACAATTTTTTTTTAAGCTAATTTCTTCTTGTTATCTACCTACTATTAGCAAGATTTCAGAAAAATATCTTTAAAGCACAGACTTTTCAACCTTTTCAGTTTTATTATAGTAATAGAAAAATACCACTAATTAATCTTTTCGTTTTAATAATAAAGATCAAAGAGTGGTTTATTTCTAATAAATGTAAGGGCTAAAGTTAAATCTCACAATTAATGCAGGTGCTCGCGTCCAAACAAACTTACCGGAGGATCTTCGGCAATTATCGGGAACCCGCTTTCTGTTACACGAATCGGGTCTGTTCTACTTTAAACGCGCGCACAATGCAAAATAAGCTTTAAGGCGTGGGTAAAAGACTCAATATAGAAATGATGCGATATGATATGATATCTACACTTCTGTGTGGATTGTCCAGCATTATTATTATTATTATAAGTATATAGATATCGTTCCTAAGTATGGATATCACACACTTATTGTTAAGTTTCTAAGTTAAAATAGCATCCACAGTGGAGTTTTATTTTGCATAATAACTACATATTATTATTCAAAAAACAACGGATAAATTTAAGCCACAATTTTTTTGTCTGTTCGTAGATATAGATATATTTTCAAAAAGAGTGAGTATTAGGTCACTTGGTGCCTGAACTAGGTCTTATAAAGTGTGCTACACCATCGACTGCATCATTACTTAACATCTGAGGCCCAGTTCTCGTATTACGAGAATTGTAACATTTCATTAATTTCAGGCAGGTCCAATTTTTATAATAAATTTCTAGTCTCAATTGCGTCTCAGCTCCAAAAAAATTTAAAAGGCTTTGTAATTGAGCTAAATGATGGCATATAGCAATTCAAATATTGCAAATATGATATGCAATGTTTCAATCTATAAATACAACCAAATAAGTTGGAATATTCCAACAAGATCTATGTACAATAACAGCGAGCGTTTGCTTGCTATATATTTCAATATTGCATGACTTAAATCTACAGTACCTACACTAACATTCTATAACAAATATTCAAGTAAGCTCAACAAAGTAATGGTGTTATTTGGTTATTCATATTTGCAGATGTCCAATGCTTACTATAGCTAGGTTTCAATATTGCATGACTGAAATTCACACTACACTAACATCATACCGGAAATAATAATTCAAGTGAGGTTAGAAGATTAATGCTGTTGCTTGGTTTTTTTGTATTTAGAACTGTCCCTTGCAGTTTCGATATTGCATGACTTTTATATTACACCAACACCTACAAATATTCAAGTGAGATCGACAAATGAAGCATTTGGCTATATATATTTAGAGCTATCCCATCCACTAAAGGTTTCAATATTGCATGACTTAAATCTATAGTACGCTGCCAGCAAAGTGAAACATACAAGTAAGTACTATCATTTATCCTGTGACGTTACACCAAATCATTATGCTGTATTAATTCCGTTAAAAGCTTTTTAGGGCTTTTTAACGACCTTCAAGAATGTAATTGTAAATCGGCTTTAACTTGGGTATAAGTGCGTCGAATGTTAACAGCGTTTCGCTGTTGTTTGATGAAGATTTTAATTTATCCGCGATTCAATGAATGTGTAGAAATTCATATATACATATAGATAAATGTATGTATGCATTTCAAGTATATAAATAAGGACTATGTGTATTTTTCTTTATGAAGAGTGAAGTGTCAATAATGAAAATGTTACATAATTAAGTTGAAAAACTTGTAATTAGACCGATTTAAGCTTTTACTTGGATGACTTATTTTTTTCAATAGGTATTTTGATACAAACTAATGAACCAATTTTGATGGGATCAATCTGAAGGTATATCCTTTAATACAAAACAAGAGCAAGAATTTAAAAATGATGGAGTTTTGAATTAAAACCATGAAAAATACAACCAAATAGAGAACTTTGTTCTTTTTTGAAGTCGGTAAAAAATGTTTGAGTGATGCAGCATAATTTCTAATGACACAGCTGCTATATAATATTAAGCGTACTGACAGTCTGTATCGTGAGTTATTACTGAAAAATATAATTTCAATAAATGGATAAACCACAAGTATACCTAGATTGCTTTTTCAAATGCAAGTAGGTACGACATAGGCCCATTGGGAGACTACCAAACTTTACTCACAAAAGTTGTAAGTTCAAATCTGGCGAGAAGCGGTCACTAAGTCAAACTTTAGTACACTTTGTGGCTAACAAAACATGATGGATGACGTTTAAGGATGAAAAAAGAACAGGGTCAATAGAACTGTGACATCAAAGAGATGGATGGATGGCTCGCGTGGGTTAAGCCGGAGTCTCACCCGTGGGCACGTGAGTGGACATGGGAGAGAAAGAGAGTATAGTGGAGTTACATCCGTCTGCAGCCTACGACACCTAACGCACTTCTACAGTATGTTATTGATTTTTACCGCCCGATGGGCGGAGTCAAATCTGTGCGAAAGGGATCACGCGATCGCCCACTCATTAAATCAGAAGAAGAGCCTAAATTTCCTAATTAAGGACGTTCCCATTAAAACAACTATTTAAAATAGGCAAGCCTTCGTAAAAAACATTTTCGCGAGAATAATGGGTGTCAAAGTTGCAACGTCAGAGCTCACAAGACGAGCTTTCACGTTGAGTTTCATAATATCCCGGAATTGCGTCGTCCATTACTACTTTCTGAAGTTATTTTGATGCAGAACTTTATTTTGGCAAGTTTAAATGGATTGGAGCACTTTGCCATTTCTTTTATTAATAACTGATCCTTATAATTAGATTGAGTGCATGTTGGTTAGGTAAGCAAGAGTAGTTTCTGAGTAATAAATAAATAAATATTCGTGAACAGTTTTACACAACATTATCTTCAAAGTAAGCATAGCTTGTACCTACCTAATATGGGAACCATAACTGATAGGAAACTTATTTACGTGTCTTTTCTCATTATATTCTTGGATTACAGTATAACACCCAGACAGAGAATAAACATCAATGTTCATCACACAAACGTTTGTCCTTGGTAGGGATCGAACCCACAACCTACAACACAGGAGGCAGAGTTACTACTAACTAAGCTGTGAGCTGCTGATGATTTTACGGATTCCTCAATTTATTTGTCTCTTAGACTCAACCTCATCATAAGGAATACTCAAAATTTGTGTTGTCTTTTCTAAACCGTATTTTTATTTACCCTCATTAGCGAACAAACACAAATTCGTCATACCACGCTTCTTACACGAGTTCTTCGAACTAATTACCCTCATAGTTCAAGAGTACATTCGGTCACAGCAAACTGGAAATACCACGAATGTCGGAAAATTTAATTTGATGCAAGACGCTCATTTGATTCCGTTTTGGTTATAAATAAAGCTCAACGATTAGGGAGGCCGGACGACGCGGTTTAGAAATAGCTGGTTCACTCAATACAAATTGAAAAAGTTTTCTCATTAAATTGCAAAAATTTGTCGCCTGGGATTCGGACCTACGACTGATTACGACCCCTTGATACGCATTGTATTAGATCGTTGTCGTGTTTTTTTTATTTATGTGTAAAATAATTTAAAAAAAAGAAACATTATCAACAAGTCATGTGACGAATGTCACTCACATCAAGCAAATATTTTTTCAGACTAACTACCCGCAGATATGTTTTTTTTTTCATCTTACTTGTTAGACATGATATTCCAATCCTTAAATTTTATCACTAGTGGAAAATTTAGTTTTATTTTTATCGGAAATGCTAACCACGCTAAAACAAAATTATAAAAAGTAAAGATAAATACATAAGTAGTTAAGTTACTTTACTTCCTACCAAAAAACGATATTGGACTTGTTCGATTCTAAAAATAACTAACATTTAAATTTTGTTTTTTAAACAAGACCACCATGCCATTTAAACAATCAAACTAGCCTTGTTTATTTAACCCATGGCTCGTACAAAAATAACAGGCCTTTTGCATTTATTCTATAAAAATCTGGCTAGTACAAATAAAGCACTATATTTAGATCTAGGTTAATTATCATTAATCTAATCATCCAAGTATCATTTGCATTTATAGTATAAGGGAAGAATGAAGAACAGAACTAGCTATCCGCAATAAGCTGTGGAATCCTGGTGAATTGTCTCGTCCCCGTGTTATTAGTCGGGTTTATGGGGTCAGGGTTGCAAAACGATCGTGTTGCGAATACTAAATACTCCGTGTATCCCGTATTTCTAATGTGCACTGCACTTTGTTTTAACATTTTGACAGGTTGCTGAACAATGTCAAAAATATCTGTAGATATAACTTTTGAAACTATCATGGTTTTAATCAATATTTTAGATAGAAACGAGATATTTACCATGATTTTTGAGTCAAATTTGATTTATCCCGTTTCTATCCAAAATATTTATCTGTAGATAAATACATAGATTTTCTTAGAATACTATATAAATATGTAGTACCTACAGGCAGAGAACAGGGATGACGGGATGTTGCACTAAAATCAAGATAGTGCATATTTGTACTCAAAATAATGTAATAGGTACACGAGCTTGGCTCATATATAATATTTACTGCGTCGTAACGCATTTAATTAGCTGACATTTGATTGCAGACTCATACTGTCTACAAATGCATCGGTAAATCAAACTGCATTAAAATACTAAGTACACAAATATAATACTTTAATCTATTTGAAATTTATGTTATGGAAATTAGTTATAGAGAGATTTTACTGTCTGGTTGGATTTGCTAGTCTTATGTTGTATTCTAGACGATGTCTAAAGGAGAATATTATTTTGTCTATTGAACTTTATAAGTTTCATTGTATGTACAGTCAGCTGTACCAAGATGTATACAATTCACAAATTTTAAAATGGTGTCACAGCATTACAATAGATATTTACAGAGTAGGTAAAGAACTAAGTGAACTGGTCTAGCGATTTCATGATATTTTTATGTTTTTGTTGTGTAGGGATTTATTGTAATGTCATTTTGTAAGTATATCATGTAAACATCTTTGTGCAGCCGACTGTCCATAGAAAAAGTGTGGTAAAAACTACTTCTGAAATAAACAATTTCTAGGGAACCTACGCTGTGAGTACAACTAAAAAATCTACTGTTTCATACATTTTACGTAGTAAGTATTTAACATGTGTATTAGAACAGCTTTTGTATTTTTTATAGGCAATGAAAAACCATTGGTACCTACGTCTATTTTTTACCAAAACTCCAAAAAAAGTGGATCACAGATAAACTTTTTGTAATTAAAACTACCGAGCAAAACTTTTAGCGAGAATTCTAAATGAACAAACGAGGTGCCTATTGATTACTGAACCTTTGCAATTTCAATTACGAACTGAACAATGGCAATTTGAAACTTGAAAAAGTAAAAAGGCCTAACTCGCACAATCACGACTCAAGTGCAGAAACATAAATGAAACCATTAATTATCCGAGAGCCCAGTTATTTTCCCACCACCCCCTCCCCCGAAAGCTTTCATATTTTTCTCTTTTCCGTTAATTTGTCGACAGTTAATTGAAGGGGTATTTTAGACGTAAATAGCTCAAGCTAAAGTACTCCTGTTTGAAGAAATCTGAGAATCTAAGGACAGAAGATTTACCTTGAATAGCTTATTTTTTAGACAGAAAATCTCCATTACCGTTTTGTCAGTGTTCCAATAAAAAACCTCGATAAGTCTATAGCGATTTTTTTTTTTTTGTGGCATCTGTCCCTCTTGCGGACAATTTTGCCAATGTCAAGTGGGTTGAATAAATTCGTTTTAGTCAAGTCGAGTCGGTAAAAAACGTAAACTCAGCCGTCATCGGTTTTGAAGAAAAAGATGGCGTTTTTCTTCAAAACCAAAGGGAAACATTTTCGTTCAAATCAGGATGCCTCATAACACACTTTCATTTCAATTGTTCACACTTGAGCTAAGACCTCAAGTAATGATGGTTAAAATACCACTAAAATTACCCAGCAGAACTTAAAATAACACTAGAGAAACAATTAAGAGATAGTCGGAAGCAAAACAAAAATAACATTAGTGAGCTTTCTGAAGAAACAGGCCGATTGCTGCTGAAATTAAAAAGATAACTACACACAATATAAAACCTTGTTGGTACTAGTTTGTAGCATTCATTTTGTGGCCTATTGGCACCTAAAACGTATATTGTTAGAGTTTATTTTACATTGAACAACGTAAAGGATTGCCTGCAGGTTTTCAGAGGTGCATAATTCGATGATCTCGAATACCCTTCCTTATTTCTGTTCGTGACGTCGACAGCGTCCAACTTTTTATAGGAAGATTTAATTTCTTTTTTTTTGTTATTCTCCTCACTTTGTTTTTATCCTATTATAATGATCTCGGGATTGCGATGGGCTGATAAGAGGGCGGATGACAACCTTTGATTTAAGATGTCTTTGATTCGGAAATTTAAGTTTAGTAAAATTTATACTTTTAGAGTAATTAGCTCTTATTTTTTAAGGTCATGTACCAATTACTTTTCTTTTCCTAAAAAATTTCTACACTAGTAGATTTTTTGGACCGTTCAGGATGTCAGCAGGATTTTAATAATATAACTAACAACTAAAATTTATGTGCACAATGCCAGTGCTTCCAAACGGTGAAGAAAAATATTGTTAGGAAACCAGTAAGTATACTAGCGGCGATGGCCTTGCAACCTGTCACGTATGGAATACCAACTACTGCAAAATGTGGGTATATGCCTAGTGAAGTATTTGGGCACATTTCTGACCTCTTCAGACATCCTCAAAGAACCTTGAGTAGGTACCTACCTACTGAGAACTAAAAGATCTGGAGGGAAGCTACCGCGCCCCGAGATCCACGAGTATTTCATTTTATTTATAGACTAGCGGCCGCTCGCAGCTTCGCCTGCGTGGCAGTTTTTTCCCGTTCCCGTTAAACTTTCATCCCCTATTTTATCCCCTTGGGGTAGAATTAATCAAAGTCCTTTCTTAGCGGATGCCTACGTCATAACATCTACCTGCATGCCTAATTTCAGCCCGATCCGTCCCGTGGTTTGGGCTGTGCGTTAATAGATCACTAAGTCAGTCAGTCGGTCAGTCAGTCACCTTTGAGTTATATATATTTAGATTTTATAGAGTTCATACAATGAGTACAAGTTGGTTACGCAAAATTTCCAAGGATACATTATTCGTTCAAACCTTCACTGCTCGTCACCTAGTGAAGCGAATAACCGAGGATCGACGCTGAGACTCGCTGCATTGTTTGGTAAACAATGGCCGACCTCGGAGTCATTAACCCACCTCGGATGTCGCCTGCTGCGGATTCTTATGGTTTGAAGCTTAAAATGAATAATGCAGATAGTGCGAGATTTAAACAAGTTCAAGTTGAGGGATAGGCAACTTGTGCGAACAGATAAATCGAGGCTTATTTCATTATCACTATGTAATTATGAAAAATACCTATAACATCTGTTGGCATGAGTTCGAGACGCCGAGTTTTTATTCAAAATAGGTAAAAATACTACGTATTGAATACTTAAAGTGGATAATTTATGGTTCAATAAAAGTGACTCTAAAAATGAGAGCTAAGTGCCTTTATAGGTAGGATTACAAATTAGTGCTTAGAGTCGACGAGAGAGTAGACACGGTAGAGCGATTTTATGGAATGCCAGTTCTAGATTTACACACTTTGAGCTAAAGTTTCACGCTGGTTCTAAGTAGGTAGATGCCAACCTAAGTAACCGTAGATGACTGACAACGCAGTCTCAACGTTAGGTCCTAAGAAGCATGATAAAAGGGTTTACTAAATTATAAAATGTTTGAGTCTACTAAGAAATAAATTAGATATTCTCAAAATTAAAAAGTAAGCTGCTTGCTTGTAGAAAAATAACATTAAAACTTCTCGGGGTCCTCTATATTTTTTTTCTCTTCTCTTATTCTTCTTTTATTATATGGCTTTATTTACGGCTTCTGTCTTGTTATTTTGACGGATAATAATGCCAGTGTCAAGTGTATTGCTTAAACATTATCTGTGGAATTACGAACAAATGCCATAGAGTATAATAAGAAGAAGAATTCATTTAAATAGTTTCTAGATATTTATTTTCTGTTAGCTTTGGAAGCAAGTTAATAATAATTCTACGTGAATATTGGATGAGATCTGAATAGGTATTCAATAGATTATTTTTACTATCACCTTTAAAAATTTAAAACCTACCTATCTACTCTATTGGAATCATATTAGCTTCCAATTTACACAACTCGATACCTAACTCCATAATAAAAGTTATTTCTAGAAATTCCACACACAACTACCCACAATACTAACGATATAATATTATGATTCTAGATAATACGCATAGGTACTCGATAAACCCAATTGATGTAAATTCTCATTTGATCCGTCTATTTCGAACGGCTCAACACGTGGATGAACGGTTTTCAGAATTTCCTAACTGTTTCGATTGTTTAGCAACATAAACTTTATTCATATCAGGGGGAGATCCAGTTTTGAATTTATGGAATTTCAATATAGGTAGTTTGTAACAAACATATCGGGTATCGGTCTATAGAACCAACTTCTACTAAAAGTTCACTTATGCAATACCAATAAAAACTAGTTTTTCTTAGGGTTCCGTACCCAAAGGGTTAAACTAATAGGATCCCGTTTTACCTTCTAGCATCCAGAAATTTGAAATTTTGAAATTCCTTCTATGCGGTTTAGGTATTAATCTTATTATTCAATTTTTTAATCAAAGATTCAAACTTACTAACGCAAAATGACGGCATGTGCCGATTGTAATGTATGGACGTACCTCTGATTACTCCCCTTAGACACCTTCAAAGCATCTTTAGTAAGTAGTGTCACCAAAAAATCTGAAAGGATATATGGTACATACCAAGAAGGCTACAGTTATGAGCTTATTTCATTTAATTTTTCAAACCATTTCAGAGGAAGGAATATAAAAAGTATGATGCAAGGCGCGCTTAAAAGGCTTGGAAGAAGGTTCCGTCCATGAAAGACCTTAAAGTAGGGCAAACCGCTGTCCTTACAAATGAAGCCCATAACATAAATACCTACCTACCTGCCAGCACACACACGAGCTTTGGAATTTTATCTCTTTCACTTATTTAGACTGGCCCCACAGCTCAGTAAGTAGTAGCTCTGTGTTTTGTGCTCTAGATTATAGGGTTGGTTTATACCTAGTATAATATATCTTATCTTATTTATGTTCATCACAAATATTTGTATAATGAACATAAACAAATAAATAAAACACAAGCGCTTGGGTATATATCGTATAATCTGAATAATCTCACACAGTAAAACTTTCAAAATCATGAAATCAGTTGGTGAGTCTACTTGTTTCGAGTATTATTTATCACTTATTTTTTAAGTATGTTTGTATAACCTTTTTATTTTGTTTTTATTTATATTATTTACCTAATTATTTTTTATTATAGTACTGTGAAACTGTACTACAAAGATATACTGTGACAAATAATTTTGCCAAAGTCGAGTATTTAAATAAATTCACTTTTAGTTAGTCGTTACAATTCTCATATAAATAAGCTAGACGTCGAGATGGCATTGGGTTTGAAAAAAGATGGCGTGTTTTTTACCACTTAAGGAAAACATACATGTTTAAATCAGTCTGAGACATAAAACACTTTCATTCCAAATGCTCACACTTTACCTTCGATCAATGATACTCCTAGATAACGGGTCACATACAAAATCATAGCTAAAAGCTGTACACGTGAATATATACTTAGACAGCTACATTTATTTAATAACGAAGTGAGAAAATAATAATAAACAGTTATAAGTTCAACCTAATTCAAATCATGTCACTTTGTAAACAATGTCACTAATTGTCAAAACAAAATAAGAGCTCACATCTCAAGAGAGCTCTTATTTACCGAGACGGATTTTTTGCGCCAACCGAATCCTATATCCAGGGGTATCATTGATCGAAGCACTTAACCCGTAGACCTCAAGTCAAATTACACAACAGATCTCAAAATAACATTAGTAAAACTATAAACGAATAAGCCGTGTTACTTCCAAGGATGACAAAACAAATGCGTGTTCAAATCCATGCACAAAATAATATGACATGACAGCGTCAGGTCCAGCGGGAAATGTTAATTTTAGATTAATCAACTTTCATCAGTCATACAAAGAAATTGCTTAACGATTCTTTGTTTCAAATCCTTTCACAACAAACATCTTTATAGAAAAGGAATACTCAAGTCACTTAATTTTATTAGAATATTCTTAAAAGGCTTGTTCAATACAGCAGAATTGGAAAACTTAAGCTGTCATTAATAAATAGGTAGGTTATGGATTTCGGGTCAGGTATTGGAAGAGTGTCGGATGTGGCGGCGCGTCCGCGAGACGGGTCCGGCCGGATGACCGTGCCGGTGTGACACCAATCTCCTCATTGTACAAACGGACGTACAGGAATATACAACGTGTCCAAAGATAACCCACGAATACTGAAACTGTGAGTTCAGGTCCTGTTTTAATAATAAACTTGATTTAAACTTTTACGAACATTCTAAATTTCTCATAAATATTAGAGTAAGTACAGGTTTTTTTATGGTGCTTCTGGTAGATCAAAACATATACAAAAACATCTCTTAGTAGGTCACGCACGTTTGGTAGGTGCCCTACGATACACTAATACCCTGTATCACTACCTTGTTTGGTAGTGTGCCTGAACAACGAAAGGTGTCGTTGATTTCGAGAGGTAACTTTTTACAACTTGTATTTAGTTGTCATGCAAACTTCAAATACGACTTTGAGGATAATTAAAAATCACATGTCAGTTTATTTGAAAACATGTGACTGAAAGCGTGAATTTTGTTTGATGACGTTCGCAATTGGCACAACGACCCATACAAGTATTAAGAGCATTTTCTTGAAATAAACAAGTTTTTAGATTCGCAAATAATTATTGACTAGTAACAGTAGCTTTTTTTAGCGACTGATACGAAGAAAAACGTAGTAATGTAGAAACTGATATCATGTATTATTATTATTAAGTGCATTTTTAATTTTATGTAACTTGTGTTGTATGGATTATAAGATTATCTAAAAGAATACAATTCAATTATTTTGTGAATGGGAGTTGACAACATACTCTGTGGTCAGAACTTGCTCAATAAAATAACGAGAACCTCATTGAATTCGAATTTCAAAATCGAGTTCACTGACTCGAAGAAAGAAGAAATAGTTGTTTATTTTTAATTACTTCCTTTCTTTATAATGGCATCTGTCTGTCATTCGACAGACAATTTTGCCAATGTCAAGTGAATGTATAAATAGTTTTAGTTGAGTCGAGTTAGTAAAAAAAGTAGTGTAATTTTTTCGAAGAAAAAGATGGCGTTTCTCTTCAAAACCAACGCAACGAAAGGGCAACGTTTTCTTTCAAATCAAGATGCCACATATCACACTTTCATTTCAATTGCTCACACTTAAATCAGTTGAGCTATCTTTAGATTATTTGCACGGTCTGTTGATAGCTCAACTGTTGGATACGTATTTTGTGCATACTAATTATAACCAAGCAATACGCCCGCGATTTCGTCCGCGTGTAATTATTTTCATATAAACTTTAACCCCCAGGGTACCTACATGAATTTCGGGAATTTCTTTCTTAATACATAAATAAATATAAGTACCCAGAAAATGTGAAGTCGCAGTGCTGCAGTGGTTTAGCCTGTAGGTACGTCGTCTATATGTTAATCGTCCGGACAACGGTTCTTATAATTGGTAAAATATATATACTTGTATCATTTGTAATTTTCTTTGTAAATAAAGTGGAGTTCAGTTGGAAAATAATCAACATACCACATTATCCTTACAGAAACTCATTTGAAAGAGCCTTCAAATAATGAGGTCATTCATTACTGCACAATGTATCGAATAGACTGCATGACTGCGTTACGTCAGTTAAGCGCACCACAAATCATCGTAAGTACACTGTGCACTTTGCTTTTTGTATTCAAAGCGGATTGCGGAATTTTATAAATCTTCATCAAAAGAGCACCGGTGGCCTAATCCGGTTGTGCACTAATGGATTTTTCTATAAAAAAATTATGTGCTCTCAAACTGTGAAAGAAGACATCGTCACGAAACCGCTGCTAGAGTTTGAAGGGTCTGGGTGCCGGTGAATTCACAGGCACGTGTGGCAACTGTATGCCTCAGGTTGATGGAAGCAGAGGAGTGCATCGTTGGGCACGTTCACAACTTGACCTGCGAGGCAATGCTTTGTTATAGGTGATAGTTATCATTTAACATCAAGTGGGCCATCTGCTTGCTCCATCATAAAATCACATTAAAAAAGAGGTATATACCTAGTTTTATCTTGACAATACCGTAGTTATCCTTTAGAAACAAAATCTTCTCGACTAGTCTTCCACATTTCGTCTGATTACAAAATATCGCAACTTTCAAACTGATTCGATCCTCAATAAAATGAAGCTCAAATTGTGAACTAACATGGAATCAAAAATAAAAGAAGCACTCAACTAAATCCGTATGATCAAGATTAGAAATGGGAGCAACTGAAAATAACTTCAAGAAATTGAGGAACATTTTAGACGTCTAGGAAGGAGTGCGGCTTATACAGGTAGCTAGGAGTAAATCCTGAGATATTACAAGCTTATAAGACGTGCTATCTCACTTTGAGAAAAAACAGTAGGTAGGTGCTGCATTATATATACCGGGTGTAATAAGACTAGTATTTTTTAAACTTTCGTGATCGGATTAAATAAAAAAGGTAATACGCGATAAATACCCGTGTAATATAAGTGTTCAATATGTAATAAGACTACTTCAGAAAACAGGAAACTGCTCATTCAGACCATGATTCTCATTACAAGAAAAAAATAAAAATGTGAAAAAAAACCGACACTTTTTGCCCATTTTTTCCGTGTTTTAGCATAAATATCGACAATACATCATAAAATAAACATAAGCACCTAATTATTTTGTTCAAAAACGCGAAGAAATGACACACCAAAAACAACAATCTAAAGGAAAGCGCGATCATCTGACCGATGCATTATATAATTATTATACTAGCGGTCGCCGCCCCACAGCGCGATTATTGACTGCTGTATGGAATACATTGCTGGCTGATAAATAGGAATTTCAGCAAAATAATCGTATTACCTACTCTAAGTCTTTTTGACTGTCAGCCAAGTGGTATTCTATAAGACCTTGTTGTAGGTTGCTTTACCTACACGTTCATCGCGTCTTATTACACCTCGCTTAAGTATATACATAGCTCAGGGTTTACCGTTAGCTCGATAGTTTGTTTGTCTAATTATTTGTACCGTGAGCTCAGTCCAAACATCCCTGAAGAGACTCGAACAATGAATACGAGGATATTTCGGACAAATTTGTTACATAGTACAAAAAAATAGTACAGACAATCTGTCAAACACATAGCTAGCAACGATAATTTTGGCGTCGTTTTTGACAGTTTGCAACTAAGCTAACTAAGTTTGCTGTAAGAGCTCACGGTAGGGGGGTTCGATACGTTTAGAAGTAGATACATATTCTTACTAAGTATATCAACTTACAAGTTAGAATAGCGACCAGAGAGTCTAGCTAGACAATGTTCATTTGTTTCGAAGCGATTCTATTTTTACTTTCGTAATGCATTAACTTCTTTACCAAGTTATATCTATAAGTACCAATTATAAGAGTATTTGTCCTGACTGACTGACAATCTTGGTCACAATCATGTTTGTTCCATTTTCTTTTTTGGAGTAATATCTCTGTATGTAGTGTCTACTGTTATTGCTTGTATGCTCATAATGTAGCATGATGCTTGTGTGAGGGCAGGCTTTGTGAGACTTGGCAGCGCCGATACGGACAATTTGGGCCCCGGCCACCTAACCCGTTATTGGATTGTCATAAGTTAACATAGCGTGTACCTATCGGCTTTACTGCCAGTTTGCTAAATAAACTTGATAACCTGCATGCAAAAGTTAATATAACACTTTTATGGGAATTGAATCTCAGTTCTAGGAATGGTAAAGCTAAGGAACAACTGACTTTTGTAACTGGTCATTGATTTGAGTACCTACACGGCTAGTTTTATAACTTTTAAAACTCACGAAAGGTCTACAACAAGCGCATTATTAGCAAACATTCTTGTCTAACCACTTTTAATACTAAAAAGTAAAAAAAATTACGTTATTTTTTTACTTTTTACGTTATTTGACAAAAATTACGTTATTTTTTTAGTTTTGCAGATCTACCGCAAAATGTGTGTGTATACAAAAAGAAGGTGGATTTAAGCCGGATTTAATTTTAAGCCTACTGATTAAATTATAAGTAACTAATTAACTTTTTCATCTTTTGCCTGCCAATACTCTCAAACGGTGGCAGAAACCAGTTTGCAGTTTGTCGCATACGTAATACCAACTACCTACCTACTGCAAAATGAAGGTACCTATATGCCAAATCTAGTATTTGGATATACCTCTGACTACAATTTAAGGCCTCAATCCTTAAAGAATCATGAGTGGGTAGGATACGTAAATGATGCTTAGACTACTGAAGGGACTATTTACTATCTAGGGATTAAAGCCTAGAAACCAAGTCATTCTTTGTCACCCTCATATATTGAAATCACAGGTACCTTAAAACCTAGCTGAGTTTAATAATTCGTGCTGTAGAAAAACCGCGATCAGCAGTTTTCTTTAACTGTAATAAACTATCGACCGACTCCATAATGCAACAGCTAGCTTGATATTGGCGTTGCGTCACCTCGATGCAAAGTGGAAAGTTTCATATGAAAGTGATTTCCCTCAGGGCTAACTTATATTTATTAATTTGTAAGCTTTTTCAATGATTTTACAACTCATTTTCAACTGAAACCCTGGATTAATAAATCGACAGAATATTTATATCTTCGAACATGATATTCACAGTCGTCGGAATTAAAATTAATGAGAGAGAATATCCTGGGATATTTTTATTTACTACCCTCATTGCTTCAGATCGATACCATCACAGACATCAGATCCACGAGAGCATATCGTATTTTTTTCCTATTGCGCTAAGAGAGCCGTGGGAAATGTACATACACAGATACGCGGACAATACTGTCCAAAGTATAAAAACATGACAATACACTGGGCTTTGGAAAATCACCGACCATGTTCGGTTCACACGCACTCACTGGCCAAATGAGCGAACTAAACCGCTTCGGTATAGTGACAGAGTGGCCTATAATTGACTAAATACCATGTTTTGTTTAACAGTCATAGCGGCAGTGAAATTTTAGTACAGAAATAGAGCTTGAGTATGTTATGCATTCATGGTTACCACACATTGTCTATTTGGTATAGTATATCATGACGTAGAAAAATATTTCCAACGGGAATAGTGTTTTCTTTGTGGTTTTGGCACACCTATCCGTGAAACTTTAGTTTTATGATCATCTTAGGATTATTGATTCTCTCTTTCTGAAATTATAATTTTAGATTTTATGTGTTTGATCTTGAAGGCGAAGCGTTCTGGGTTTGAACAAATTACGATAGTTTTGAATTATGTTTAACGCTTATTCCTTCTAATCTAGCTATCTTGCTAGCTTCTAAACAGACCCCAACAACGGATATAAGGACATCTTTTTACAAACATAGAATCTGGTACTTAGTCCAAAAATGGAAAAGAATGCTTTCTGTCAAGCACGATCGGAACGGCAATTCTGGTGTCGTTTTTGACAGTTTACAACCGTGCTATAAGAGCTCACGGTAGGGGACATATTCGGTTTTATTCATAGAAGTGGTAAATACACACGGAGGTGACTAGTCGTGAGTTTACTCACTGTGTTTTCCTTCACCAAGATAACGTAAATACGTACCTATGCCTTACACAATAACACACCTATATAGTGAGGCCTAAGGATCACATTGTATCTTCTCGTGGTAAGTAAGCGAGGAGCCTAACCCCAATAAAAAGGTCAACACAGATGTCTTGGCTTAAGGCGCAGACTGTTGGCAAGCCCTCATGTTGGTAAATATTGCTGTATTCTGCGAATAGCACTACTTCTGGCTTAATGGTTGGCTTTTCAGGGCATCAGGGATCGACAGTTTGGGGCTTTTATTCTTTGAATTTATATAGTTGAGGATGAGTTGGGATCCAATTGCTCTAGTTTCAAGCCCCACAATAAACTCGAAATAGGTACACCGTGTTTTGCCTCTTACGAACTTATTTGAAACTAGTGAATGCAAAAGATAAAATATGGTATAACAATTTTAACGTTCTGCCTAATTTAAGTATTAGTAGTATATTCGATATGTCAGTATCTTGAGTCTTACTTTTGAGTCTCGTGCGCTATCCTGTGTGCTTTTGTTTGTTAGGGTTACAGGCTCCTTTGCTTGTTGTATTCTGGTTAAAAGGGGGTGGGTGCTGGTGAAATGACAGGCGCATAAGGCTTAACACCTGTATGTCTCAGGTTAATGGACGCAGTGCAGTGCTTCATAGGCCGCGTTCCTACCGAACGTTACTTGCGAGGCAGTTCTATGTTGTAGGTGATGGTAACCACTTAACAACAAGTGGACCATCTACCTTTTTATATGTAAGACTTAAAAACAGTTTAATGATACCATTACGTTCAAGGTCAATATGTAAAAGCCAAACAAAAGATGTCGTAAAATTACGTTGCATGAAGCAGCAGGCTTGATACTTTGTATCTTTTAATGAATACAAGTACTAAGTTCTTTGTGAACTGCAGTTTGTAGTAGGTATATTCTATTGTATTTATACAGGGTGTCCCAAAAAATAATGTCAAACAGTAGTCCATAGATAGAGCCTCCCTTGGGGTACCCGAATCAACCCCATGTACGTTTCGCGATTTTTCATAGTTTTCGTGTTATGATTTTTGAGAATTGTCAACCTAAAAAACTGAATTTTGTTTTTTAAAGTAGGACACTTTTTAAATGTTTTCCTTCTCGGACTGAATCGTCTTAAATTGTACTTTTATACTTAAAATAATCAGCGTCGTAACTGTGACCAAAATTATGAAAATGTTGGTGTAAAGCCAAAAATTTACTATTGACGAATAATGAAAACAAATCATAACACGAAAACCATGAAAAATCAATGTACATACATGGGAGTGATTCGGGTAGCCCAAGGGGTGCTCTCTGGACTTCCGCTTGACACTATTTTTTTGGAACATCCTGTATGATGCTGTTGGTGAATGAACGTAGGTAATTGCTTCGAATGATTCATTACAGCAATTAGTTTCGTCATGAAGGACACAATTACAACCACTAACTGTTCGTACCACGCATACGCACTCGCATTGTGTAACACAGCCCGTTGTGAAAAATGCAAATTAAAAGTTGATTTCACAGAACTGTAGTCAATGCAAGTTAATTTAATGTAAATGGTGAACCAATAAAAAATGACCCATGCAATAATAATATCAAGTTTAATAGAGAAATTAATAAATATCATAAAATCTGCCGCGAGTAGTGGAAAGACTTGAAATAATAGGGTTTTGAAAAAAAGTAGATGAGTAGAAGTCGTGAGATGGATCCAGAAAAATGGAAATACAAGGTCTCAAACTTACGTACGTACGTACGTTAAGTACTTCTCTCTTTTACGCAGGTATTCTACGCTAGAACTCTAATTTACGAATTATTTTTTTTAACACCGTTGATGAAACGGCAAAGGAAAACAGCGTGAGAAATACTGGTTTCCCAACTTTTTTTTCCCAACTGGTGGTGGTATCCAAACAGCAGCGATGGGCTAGTAAACTGATAATATCAACTACTGCAACTGCGGCTATGTACCATATTTGGACGTACCTTTGACTATCCCCTTAGACATCCTCATAGAATATGAGATAGATGCTTGGTGCTAAGAGATCTGAGGGGATATCTACCGTGCCTTAGGATTAAAGTCATGAAACTATACAAACAAGCAAGACCTTTACAGCGACATAACTTAAGCGAAGTTTCCCGTGATATAAAATATACGGCAACCACGCACGACTCCTTAAAAGAAGTAAATTTACGACCATCATAAAACGGTCACCACTTCTAAAACGCTGTACAGCAACAAAATCAATATAGCTGTTTGTTTTTCTATTCAGAAAGCCTAAACTGGGGTATGTATTTATTATATCTAGTCTACTTCTGGTACAAACTGCCTACAAAATATAAGACAGTGTGTATCTTTCGGCTTAACACGTCGGTTATCGCTTGAGACAGCTAAGTTATCTCTCACGGAGCGGCAGATAGGTATGGCATGTGTGAATGGACGCAATTACCATACGGGTGACGCCTTTGCGCTGCAATCCTAGGTTTGGCCTGTATTTAGAGAGGGACAGGATAGTTGTAAGTGAAAGGGATTAAGTCCAGAGACCCCTTAAAAGGTGTTACTGATGGTGCATACAAAAACAACGTAAACCACACGAAAAAAGTGTTTTCAAGCCAGAAGTGACTTAGTATTCATTTTATGGTATGGTATTTTTTTTCAGCATTAAAACATTTTGGGTAGATCAATAACTACGGTCCAGCGTTATATATTTTGATAGAATAAAATTTATTTAGATTTGCATTGAAAAGGACCCAACGTTGTTGTTTAAAACTGTTGAATACCCCTGAACGTCACCTGTTGTTCATCCCTGGCCGTGCAAAGTTTAAGCTAGTGCAACCATTAAGCGAGGCTGGATCCTGTGCCCATTAATTTAATAGCGTTTCTTTGCAACGGCAGCTCAAACAAGCTTGCAACGGAAAATGAGCTTTACTGCGTAAGTTTAAGATTTAATAAGGATTAAATTATTTTATCTCAAAAGTGTAAGATAGGGTGTATAATCTCCATGTTGGAGAAGCTTTTTAACCAGATCGTCTATAATTTATGTAATTTCATTTTGAAATAAAGTACCACTAACACCACCACCACTAAGTACCACTTAACATCAGGTGGGCCATCTGCTTGTTCCATCAACAAGTTGTATAAAAAAAAAAACTATTAGTTGTCAATTTAAGATACCAATTTATAAAAATTGAGCAATCTAAAAACTCTCTTCCATGTTTATTATACTCGTGTATAAACTTACCTTAGTACCGAGAAGAACTAACCGTGCCTTGCCTATAGCTACGAGAGTAGGTCACTTCACTCACGACAACAAAACTAGACTTTAGCCTACTACTATTCTACGTAGCGATTATATAGTTAGTTTTATTTCGAACGGACTAAAATGCTGGTATAATCGGGGTTTTGAATTTTTTTTTTTGCGGTAAATGGAAAGATCACATATAAGTTTTATAACAAAACTATTTTTTTAATTTTTTTTTCGCAATAATTCAAAAGTTATTTCAAAATAAAAATTAATTTTTGATTCCAGTACCGAAAACACGCCGAACAAACCCGAGCGCGTGTGACGTCATTATTTTAGTTTTCACTCATTCAATAGCCGCAAACGCTGTACTGTAGGTATAACTTTATGGCGTCACAACTATGGTGATCAATCATGGCGCGTTTCTAGTCACGTGGTTTTTTTCTAAATTTTATCAATTTTTAATTGTTTATTATTAATTGAATTTTTTTTTTGTTAAGTTTTTTGCATTAAATATCAACATTATTAAAAATAATATTTTAAAATACATAAAAAAATCAATATTTTTTTTTTTCAAAACCCCAATTGCCTAGCTATTTCCGACAGCGTTACCGGGCTACTAAAGATCGAAAGAGAGAACAAAAAGTTTAGTTTTATCATTGTGAGTGAGATAGGTACACTCACGTTACTGTACGCAAGCCTCGGTTAGTTCTTCTCGGCTACTATTAGGCCTGCAACTAATTCGACTCCAGACTAGGATACAGCTTACACAGCTTACTAAGGATTTATGCATCGAGTACGCTATACGAAACACAAATGAAATAACGAAGAGTCGAATATTCGCATTAACTGGTGGACCTTTTAGTAAACTAGTAGAATCATAACACAAATATCCACACCCTGCATGTACTCCTTAAACCGTAGATTTTCCTAAAATATTTACCACCAAGACAGATATACCTTGAATTTTCATCTATAAAAAAATTTATATAAAACTTGTCCATGTGCCTTTATTATCTTCATAGTCTAGTCAATCCAATCTATAAAAATTACATATTGTGTTCCAAAGTCTCTTTCTATGTACTTATATTTTATAAAGTGGTTCGGTTGTCCACCTCTCTATTATTCAACAATAAACATTTCAGCAAATCAATTGACAAACATTATCATTAGTACGTATTAAATAAATAAGTAAAATGAGGTTACTTAGCTTACTTATTACGTAAAAATACAAAGACAGTCCTTTTACTTAAATGAAGTTTGCTTAGTAAAGTGTTTATGTAAATGAAATAAGTCGTCGCTTGGATCCTGATTACAATGAAAACTTGAAGTAGTTTTGTTTACCGTTTTAACGCAATTGCGTTGGGTTCATTAAGTCAGACCTCTCTGTTAGACAAGTTCCAACCCAAGCGTTAGTAAAAACGCTATAGTTATAGCTACAATAATATTTTGAACAACTATACAATATCCTTCAAACTTATAAGATTCCAAGTTTTAGATACCTACGTCATCTCTCCAAGTTTTTGATGGAACAAGCAGATGGTCCACGTGTTGTTATGTAATAAATAATGGCTCTTCTAGATGACAAAACATTACTTTAAAGGTCATGCACGTTTTAAACGTGCCCCACTATGCTCTCCCATGCGTCCAGTAACCTGATGCATACAGGTGATAAGCATGTATCTGTAATTTTCCTCGCGCCCACTCACTTCAAACTGAAACACAGTTATCTGCTTGTCGGTAGAAATAGGCATGGTGGTAGTACTTGCCCGGACAAATCCTGTTTCCTATTTAACATGCCTATTTCTGCCACCAAGGAAATCACTGTGTTTTGTTTTGGTTTGAAGTGAATGGATTCCGGCGAAGGCTATCTAGACTAAATATGCATCCTTGTAGACAATAGTCTATGATTTTTCTCTGCTCTTCAGTTCGTTGAGACGGTGAGGAAACGCTTCGAATACTATTTATCTAAGGGGCTGGACAAGTGCATAATAACAGAACAATTTACAAGTTTCTATTTTCAACTAACTCGTGGGCAACTTTGAAGTTTGAAAGTTTCAGTTTCAGGTACCTACAGGTAAGCGAGAAGTTAAAATCAAATTATAGTGAAACGTATGTGAGCAACGTTTCTGAATTATCAGTGCAAAGTTTTAAGAACAAAGTCACAAGCAAATAAAAAAATATATACAAAATAAATAATTTTATGCCGGGAGATAAAAAAACATGAATTGATTTTTTTTTATCTAGCTATACTCCAATTAGGTGAGTATTAAATAATAGCATTCATATTACATTAATTTTATCTGTGGTGTTATTTTTTATCTCAGTGTATCTTTACCTTACTTTTGTAATTTTACTTATTCATAAAAAAGTAATACACATTCCAGGAACTGTTTATATTTAAATCATATTTAATTTTACTTTACCTAAAAAATCAAACATTTAACTTTAATTCCAAAATACTTCAGCGTATATTATCACGCGAATATTTGAATAAAATACCAAAAAGGTATGGAAAATTTAACTCCAAGTTCAGTATTTACAAGTATTTACGACATCAAATACCGTGCCAAGCCAGCCGCATGGTACGCCGACGTGCGTTATAATGTTGTTTCTCACGTGTTTAATATTCGAACCTTTTTGATATCATGTTAAAAATATTTTTTAATCAATGACATTTTATAAAATGAGGTTTTGCGTCGGTGTTCTAAAAATAAAATTCACCACTGGCAAGCAAAAGTGAGTTATAAATGTGTTGTTCAATATTTTTGACTCAATCAAGGACATCGTAATTGATAATGTCGCTTCTATCATAATATTTGGCTGAATCTAAAAACACTTATTCACTCAAGAAACTCCAGCAAAATCTACATTCTAATCCATTTATGTAAAGCCAGTGTGAATCTCGTTTCATTCAATCCAGGGTCGTTTAAAGGGAGCAATTGTGGGTTCAAACAAATTCTAAGGCTATGTATATATGCTCACAATAAAGTCACAATGTGCGACTCATACCATTTACTCTTAATACTAATACATACTACTAAGTATTATGAATAAATAAGTAAATATATATAGCCCCAAACTAAGCTAAGCTTGTACAAGAGAACCAGATAGCTGATAGAATACATAAGTACTTTTTTTGTATACGGCTAATTTGTAAGAATTTTGAAACCACAACTAACAGTGCACATTTATGTGGACTCAGCACGCGTAGTAGCGTAGTTTCCATAAAACTACTTAGAATCATCCTCAAAATTTTTGCTTTTATGCAAAGCAAGGACTCCTATGAAAAGTCTTAAAGTTGAAAAACCCAGACATGTTGACCCCCTCCCCTTAACACAAGCTCTAGCTACGGAACTGCAGAATTTCTCGGGAATAGAAGACACATAATAAATGCTTTCTTTCTTCTGATTTGTAATGAAATTAAAACTTATAGTCAATGGAGAAATTGTAAGCGAATTAAAATCGTAAAATAATTTTATTGTCGTCTATTTTCTAGACAGTGTTTCTTGAAAGACTTGAGGTATAATCAGATCGAGTTTCAACATCATCAGTATAAGTTTCTATTGGAAAGGGTGATATCAGCTTTCTATTGAACTTTGCACTTCACCAAGGAAATTGATTTCTATTCAATTTTGACGGAAATATCTGACAATAGTGGGTTTATAACAGCTCTGAATAGAGTACATTTATTTGTCTATATGATCCAGTTCTTTTTCGTACGGACTAAAATGCTAGCGATTTCCGACAGCGTTACCGGGCCAAGCACTATGGGATCTAGATAGCGGAAGAAAGAGACCTTTTTTTCTAAATACATACTTAAAATAGAATATACAGACTGATAATGTACCTCTACGTTCATCACATAAATGTTCATTATCGGCGGGGATCAAACCAGCAGTCAAATAGCGCAAAAGGCAAAACTAATTCCAACTAAGCTGAGAGGCCAGTCAACCTTAACCTAAGAGGAACCTATAATGTATTCTGTGACGAAGAAAAGTCCTCCAACTATTTAAAGTTTCATTTCATCCACATACTTAAAGGACAATTTCGTTAAATACAGTCTCGACGAGACAATTCATGTTGGAAGCAGCCCCTGTTCAGAGGGGGTGTGGGGTAGGAAGGACCCTTTGAATTATAGTCGCGGTCTGCCCCCGCCACTTATCTCTGCATAATGACATAGGATCGGGTTACACTGTGCAGACATTAGTGTCTAGAGTTTAAGTGGCTGTTCGTGAGTTATTAAAAATTACTGTGAAAACATGTATTTTTCATTAACGTAAAGTTAAGTTTTTTTTTATCTAGACCTTTAACTTTGATATCAAAAAAAAACAATGCTACAAATTCACGAAGAGCCCAACAAAGTGATGATAAATTTGTTCATTTTGTATTTTATTTAGCGTAGCCTCAGTTACCTGAATTATCAGTAGCAGTAGCTTTGCTTTCTGTGCTGTAAGTTGTGGGTTCGATCCCCACCAAAGACATATAAAATGATGAGTACTTATATCTGAATGGTCGGAACTATGTGTAAGTAACTGTTGGGTTATAACCATATAAAGTGATGGCACAAAATTGTTTCGTATTTCAAATAAATTACAAAATAAGCGTATGCCACATATTGCCAAGCTTTGCTTAATAATAGGTAATTTAAAAAGTTGCATGTTCAACTAGCGAGTAGCAAAATAATTCAATGTTGTAGAAATGAATGTCTCCTGAGTAGTTATTTTGTCTTCTGCTAGACCTACGCACCGTGACTTTTTATTATCACTTATGCTTCGCACCTACTCTAGGGCTACCTTCCAACGTCTTTCTCGTTTATCTTGTCACACACCTTTTTCCTGTCACATTCGGTTTGAATCAAAATGTGAATGTTACCAAGACGTATTTTGTTTTTTTTTGTGTTATACTCGTAGTTTACTATCCTATAAATGATCCTATAATGAGCAATTCCCCTTGACCATTTAGTGTGATATTTAATAGAACAATGCATTTATTCATGTAATCACTTCAAAAAAAGAATCCTTCTGTTTTGACTTAATTGTTCTCAATTCGACTGTATTTTTTTTATTTTTGTTATCTCAGAACTTTCGACTGGGTGAACCGATTTTGATGATTCTTTTTTTATTTGAAAGCTTCCTCTTTACTCTAAGCTTTCAGTTCAGTTCTGACGGTTGCATCTATGAGAAATTGAAGTTGGTTTTTTTGTTAGAATTTTATTTACTGTTATAGTAAAAACACTATCTAAAGCTAAAAAAAAGCTGGTAGGGTTAAAGTTAAAAAGACTAAGTTTGTTAAACCGTAGCATAGGATTACCCTGTTTTGATGGTAACATTGTAAAAGTCTACTTTTTTATGTGTCTGTTTTGCTTTTACTGTTTTTTTTCCGTTTGTTGCTCCTATGTGCAAAACAAATTATCTATGATTTTTTTAGAGTTTGCACCAATCTTGAACTGTTTCGATGCAAAACATGTTGTTCCCTAATTATTCTGCCTCAAGTTCATTGGCAACCCTCGCTCCATTTTCCGTCCTTGTCCTATAGTGTCACGTCACGTCACGCGTGCTGGTTTTTAGACTTGAGTGCGCCCGAACGGATGCATACAAAATTACCCAGCAAATTCCAAGAGTTCACTCCCCCTAAACAAATCCTCCCAACTGATTCACATCACAACTGGCTGGGTAATAACTAACGAGACAAGTGCTCCAAGTTTACCTTGTTATGCTAACAGCACTGATTTGTTTCTTGTTTTGTTTCACTGTCTACAAAAATCCAGAGACGAAACAATGAGTCAAATATTACAAAGGGAGGCAACCTCAGTGTCATTGGAAATGTACGGGATTTTTAATCGTACTCATTGGCGTCCTGCTGCGCGGAAAAATAAACTACCTCTCTTTGAGCATGGGCTGATAATTTCTCTAGAGTCTGAATAATTTCAGTGAAGCCTTTGGGGTAATAATTATACTCAGAAACCAGTAATGTTTAAATAAATCTAGAATCATTACCGAGTCGCTTGTGTCTGATTGAATCCCTTGAGCGTGTGAAACTAGCAATTAACTGGCAGCATTTTTGCAATCATCATTTGTATACATTCATCATTAAAATGAAAGTGCTACTCTACCAGTAATTATCTTAATTGATACATTTTTGATGCAACTGTATTTATATTCCTGACGCCGTCGAACCCTTCAAAAGCTCATTACGAACATTACATTACAACCAATAGATTTTGACAACTCAAGTCCACCCAACCGATTGTGTTTTACCGTTTAGCTAAAAAACGCAGATATCGACCGGTAACTGCCAGTTCAAACCCAAGACGATTGATTATAGAAGGTTACAGCTGATTCACCGGGCATCGACATCGTATCGAAACCCCATACGATACCCATTTACAAAAAAATACTCTCTGATTAGCGGGTGAGCCGCCAACTGGCACGGCCGGCGTACGAGCCAGCCAAACTGCCCAACTCAGCACGCCTCAATGAGCTGATTGTCCCAATTAACTTCATTCATACATATGTCCGCCGATAAAACCGCACACTAAGAGCCTTTTCCAGCCTAATACGTCCATTTGCACAGCTAAACTTTTAAAAGCGTTGAACTTTATTGGCGTTGTCGTGGGTTCGAGAAACATTGATACTAACTCTAATGTAAGTCTTCTAGTTTCTACTGGAGCAGGGATTACTAGAATTTATCAGTGATGTTGTAGTTTTACTTCGGACTACGTTAATTTGTCGAGTCACAGTCACGAAACTTTTTAAGGTTTTCGGGACTTTTCAAGATAAAATAAAAAAAATTGTGTTTATTACAGAATAAAAGCATACAAATCAAATAAGAACAAAATATACTAACTAAGAATAGATACATGTAGGACATTCATTCATTGGAATATTTCTGACAAGAAATTGGTAGCAATACAATATTTGTACTAGAAATTGGTCCACACATTTTTGAGAATACAACTTTTCTGCTTGCACAGCTTAAAGCAAGAACATCTCAATTCCATGTTGCAGCATACTCCAAACTCCGAAGTAAGATAGACAGGTACTAAAAGCAAGCGCAAAATTCTAGAACTCGGGCATCCGAAAAGGTCCCGTCAGAGTTTAAAGTAGAACACAAAAAGTTGCATCGATACACTTTGATGTTTTAACAGACGTTTTGTGTGACAAAATATTTTTGGATGGAGCGTTTTATACTGGCGGTTGCGTAAAATAGTTTAAATAATTCAAACGTGCCGTTATGACGTGACAAGCCCATTAGCAAAGCGGAGCAGAATGCATTTCAATTAATAGTATGCGTTGCGGTGAATTTATACCGATAATAAGCAGTAATAGACTGCTGCTGTACCCTCAGCATGAGCTCTTAGCGTTATCGAGTAGATTGCGTGTTAGACGAAAACGCAAAATGGTCATAGTTTAAAATATACACGTTCAAATACAGGTTTATATTTTCCTGAAAGACAGGTAGCGCATCAACATCGCCTCTGTTGTTTCAGGTATCAATGGACTACAGTGACCACTTCCCATCAGGTGGTCGTATGTCATGGCATAAAAATAAAATACAAGAAAGAGACCAAACGTGTGTCAATATTTATTAATTTATTTATATTTATGTATTTAGAAAATTAGTTTAAGCTTCACTTAAATGTTTTCTAAATAATGAAAAAAACACAAAAAAATCGAGATATCTTGGCTGTAGGTATGTGTTGTATTAGTGTAAAGTAGCATTGAAACATATAATAAACGATTTTTCAAACTAATCACAGTGGCACGACTTCCATTACCGAATTCAAAAATCGAATTTTTCGTCCGGGGAAGTACCACCATGCCTATTTCTGACACCATGCAACTGTGTTCCGGTTTGAACATTGTGGGTACTGCTTTCATTCAAATGATGCGTTTAAAATAAAAACAGTTGACGATTGCTGTCAAAAACACTACTATGCCCAAATTCCACGTAATCTTTATGATATCATCTACATTAAAATACCACATACCACACCAAATTCATAACATTACCAAGGTTAGTTCACCAATACTTAACCAGCCGTTCCGGTTGTTTAATCCAAACGACTTTGTCGTTCGATGTTTTCATTCATCAATCTCTGCCTAAACTGATAGTTACGATAACTGCCGATTAATAGCGTGTTAGAAGCACTTGCCAAAAAACTCTTCATTTCTCTAAACTAATAATGAATTCTTCAAGACTTTAATAATTTACTCGAGAGTCTGATAAACAAATGCTCAGTTTGAACTCGTTTCTTTCGTGACCTTTTGATGCCCTTAGATATTTCAGATGCTGATACTTTGGCATAAAAATATTTAAGTAATATCAAAGTTTCAAGTGTCAATTAAATGTGAAATCATTATTATCAACGTCATCATCAGCCTAAATAAGACCTCAGAACATAGGCCTCCCCTACATTTGGGGGGTTGCTATAGTCACCACGTTTCTGTTTGATACGAATCCAAATGGAAACACCAATGAAACGAGACTGTCTTTTATTGAGAACCCCCGAAATACCTTAGGGCCTAGGTAACCTATTCCATAGGGCGCCCACACCACATGTCGCAGTAGTTTCTTTATTAGTTTCTACAGTGGAGTTAGAGTTTAATTTAAACTCTGAAGAAAACGAAAGCTTATATACCCTATAGAAATCTAACATTATGCTCGCACGTTCTCAAGGCAGTAAAAGAACCGTTTACATTTTTCACCGTGCTAATTTTATTTGACTCGTCCTGAATATATTATGTCCTATTATTACACCCCACACCCCTGCAACCGCTTAAGAGTTAACAATGAGATTTTTCCCTGTTTAAATTGTTAAAATTTTTGAGAAAAAATTGCAAAAATCTGATGTAATTCTCGGTGTTGTTGCTCATTAAGAGTACATTTAATTTTCTTTCGTTTTAATTTAGAACGTGTTTTATTTTGACTAAACGGTGTTACTATGGCTTTTATAAACAACTTTTAAGGATTGATAAGGGAGGAAGGATAAGCCGAGTATACCTTAGAATCTAAGGTATAAAAATAGAAACAGAGAAATGTTATAACATCTTAGATAGTTAGAAAGCTGTGTCTTATCCTTTCAAAATAAATTTCCTATAGTAGTAGTTTGCAAAGCAAAAGTAGTTTTCTGCTCTTGATTATTTATCACTTGAATTAATTTTATACATTTTATTAAGACGATCTTTTTAAGATTTTTTTTACGTGTCTTATAATTTATGCAAGTGTTTTTCTCTTGGCAAAGGCATCATGTAAGCATGTATTAAATAAGAAAGTTTTAGGTAAAAAAAAAACAAATCCAAACTGCAATATGATAGCCGGTTGGCACGACGCGAGCGGTGAGTGAGAAGAGTACTGAGCCAAATTCTTAGCAAACACATTCACTTGTGAGATTCCAATTCGACAGTCTTTCGTAATACCTTCCCAATGATTCACTTTAATGATGGTTATAAAAGTAGAGGTAGACCAAAGAAAAGATGGATGGATTGTGTAATATATGATATGAGCAAGAAAGGACTAAGCACAGAGATGACGACTAATAGAAGAGAGTGGAAGAACAAAACTTGTTGTGCCGACCCCACTTAGTGTGGGATAAAGATAGGAAGATAATAATGCATTTGCCGTTTGCGTCCACTTGCTTTTTACATTCTGACTTTTTTCATAAACGCTTGGTACCGTGTTTGAGTTTATTCCAGAGGGAATCGTGAATGGAGCTAAAAAAACTGAAAAACATAGAAACCACACACATGTCTGTTAGCGGTCATAAACATGGTTAAACATTACACACTTTGGTACACTGACTGAAATAAGGTCATTGGCATGAGACGTCACAACCTAAGTAGATAGAAACCTTACACCAAACTAAAGCCTTGGTCACAGTGGTTTTCCCAAACCCCGGCCAATCGTTGAAAAAACCGAGACGGTAATCTGATAGCTGGGTAATGCAAATTGCAAGCTCAAAATGCTCGTCTGACCAGCGAAACATAATCCCTACAAAGTATTTCAACTTACGTTTCTTCCAAGACATCAGGTGTAACTGAGTCAAAGAACTTCTTGTGCAATTTATTGCATAATTCTACCTGAAACAAGATGGAAATGTATTAGTACTTCTTAAAGGAAATGTAATATGGAATGGAACGGCACCAAAGTTTTCTCAATTTATGCGGAGAGAGAAAAACTTTTAATGCAGGTATATAGTTTATACTAGCCAAAACTTAGTACCTACTTATTGACTTGTTGTTTTGAGTAAAAAATAAGCAAAGTATAATTGATAACTACAAAAAGTAACATATTAATATGCATAGTAACAAAATAATAAAATTATGTATGTAAACTAAGTTACACAGTTTACGCTAAGTTTAAAATTTACATTTTTTTTTACTAGATTACAAGACTACCTGCTTCATAAAAGGGCTCAGCTCATGCATCATTTATTTTAAATCCATGTTGTGCAAAAAACGCTATAATAATAATACTAGCCGCATGCAAATAAGCTAAATTTACAGCGATAACAATATCATACCAGTAGCTATGTATGACATACTCATACATACTTTTATACTTTATATACTTTTATACTTTATATAAAATAAATACGTACTGATATATATACATCTGACAAAACGCCATTTAGCCCCAAACAAAGCAAAGTATCATATAGGAGTCAGATATTTGGCAAAATACTTTTTTTGTAAATTCATGCATAGAATACAATATAAGACTCAGACACAGAACAAACGATTTATTCATCACACAAAAGTTTAACATGAAAACCCATTTCGGAAGAGACAACAGCTATTCTAAAACCAATTTAGTGAGTAACAAAATCATCGGCAGCTTTTCATTGACCACGTACAGCTACTAATTTAAAATACATGAAGAGTGCATCTCTGACTGGAAGCTGAATTTCAGTTAACCCGAACAATCCTGTCCAATAATAGCAAGTTCGATCGGGCCAGTTATAGCCCTGACGACCCCGTTACCAACTCTACCTGCCCAAATGAAACTTTAATGGAATAGCCGTATCATTTGTTCTCAAATATAAAACAGACTGACTCCGCGACATGTCCAGAATAACCCGATCTCGTTTAGTACCACTTTGGCGAATTCGTTAGTGGGGAATAATTGATGATTTTCAACTAAATCTGGAATTGGAGCGTTTATATACGGAGCGTAATAATTCTTGCATTAATATGGTGGCTTTATACAAATGTGACAGGAGCGTGCAACGCAGGGTGTAGCGATAGGAGCATAAAGCCTTTTGCGAGTTATCGGGCCGCGCACTCCGCCGTCGCCGTCGCCTGAGCCAAAGACTGAAGCCATACACTTTCGAGGAAATACACCATTTTATTACTTTTCCGCTTTACACTTGAACAGTTGCATATAGATTGTGAATGCGCGTCTGGAAGGCAATGCACTGCAAAGGCTTAACTTACTCCAACAAAACGATGGACAAAATTTTGGCAAAACTGTTTCACCTAGAGCGTGTATTATATACCTACACATAAAACATTTAAAAATAAGACCTAAGTAGGTCTTAATTTTATTTTATCATCATATTAAATACTTTTTTACCGCGAAGCTTAGGCTCGTGTTTATATTATACGGCATATAAAATCGTACTCAAGGGCTGACACAAGACGCCATTTATTTAATATCCTAGTTTTACAGGTTTTTAATAGAATAGTTGCGGTAACTGACAATAGTTATTTATTACTTTACGAAACTTTAAATATAGGTAGTTACAGGGACATTTACTAGTAAGTATATTTTACACTGGCACCAGCAGTGACGTACATGCAAAAGTTACCGCCAAATAAGATCAACTACCCGCAGTCATTCCGGTCTTCTACAGCTATCTCTTTCTTGTGCGAGGTAAGTGCCTCAGGTGTGTGACCTAATGCCCTGTCGCAGGGACAACGGTCCCTAGGTCGCGCAAGGGCTCAGCCGTTTGGTGCCTTCCTGGCTTACCGGAGGCTTTATTGGGCTATTTGCTGACCAAGGACGTGGCCTGCGTGGATTACCTCATCTAGGCATGACGTTAATTTTTCCCCTGTTTACTTTTTCCTCACATTTTCTAGGTAGTAAAGTTCACGGTAAAGTAGTCGCCATGGTTCTGTGTTTTTGTATTCTGGAAGTCAGGTATGGAGTGGAACAAGTTCATAAAAATGGTAGTATCAGCCGTTATTGGTCTACTGTAAATATTGATTATTATGTTTATATATCCTAAAGTTTATTGATATATTATATATCTAGATAGGTAGCCAGTATTCTGTCTCCAGATTTCTGTGACAAATTTCATCTCTATGGGTTCAGTGGTTTAGATGTTATAATTTAACAGACAGACATTTTCACATTCATAAATTGGTGTCAAAAACAATGCAATAATATTGAGTACCGGTTGGTTGGTGCAACTATTTAGCGGTAAGTAATGTATGTACCTACTGAACGTTAGTCACACGACTTCGTAATTTAGAGACTTTGTGTCAATTTAGAGACCTATCAACTTCTTATTTTATAAGTCAAAATGACGTCTTCTTTTCTACAAAAAAAAATTTTTTTTAATAATCAAAAATCTTTGAGACGTACGATATACCTACGTAATCATTTTCTTTACATGATTAACCACGAGATATTTTAACTTAGTAGTTCTTACAACATGATTTCCACTAATTTCAGTGTTTTATCTACAAATATATATAACTTCAGTGAATGAAAAAGTTAAGTACCCCTGAAGCTATATATACATACAAAAATTATCATTTACAAGCTTAAATAGACACATGTATATTTAAAACGTCACCTTAAATGTTGAAATGCGGATTTCGCTAAGGCTTTGGAGTGTGTTGGTAACGTGCAAAGATCGGAATAAAAATAAAGTTTTACCTACCTACTCTTCTTATTTGCGAGGTAAGAAATGTGGAATATCCTCAAGACGTTAACCTACAAAAAGGTAAACAGCGTATAGGTATAATTTCCACCGTGAGCCTTAGATTCAAAACGTATACTCTAACCCATACACCCGTACCCTATCGCTTTATGTGGTAGTTATAATAAACAAGAAATAAGGAGTGGTTTTATAATGCGACTAGGCTTTGCACGTGACTGTGTCGGTTAGATTATTTTTTTCCGCAATTTGCGCTGAATGTTCTGAGATCGCTTTAACGGCATAGTCGAGACAATTTAACAAGCAACTCACTTTTACATTACGAATCCACGGCAATTGTATAACCACGAATTGTCGTCATTTGCCCAAAGAAGTCTACTGTTAGAAATAGAACTCGTCTACATTTAGAAGAGTTAATCGTAGTCACCAATAGCGTGAATCTGCAGAAGATGCTGCCAGCCTATACCTACGCTGGTGCGTTTCCTTAGTCGCCTTTCTCGACATTCATGTGATAGAGGGGGCATATTCTATTCATATCCGGGTCACAGCTCACCACGTATTAGCTTGCAATAATCGTCATTATCCACGAGCGCAGAGTTTAATTCCCGCGAAATTACATACGTCCCCGAGACAAATTTCTTCCCGAGTGTTGTGATACCGTTTTAGTTATCCATGATATAAGGGATATCTTGGCCCTTCCCTGGGAAGGGCCAAGATTTTGTACACAACAGCGTTGCTACTGGATGTTTATTTATATGTCAGTCTTCGCATACTAAAGTAAGTTTGATATGACAAACGCTAAAAGCGACTCCATGCGTTTAAAGTAGTTGAACCCAAACATCACTTGTATCTCAACGCGGCCGTCTCATCTAGAGCGCGGCGACGAGCTCACATTTCTTAAGAAGTTGCTCGACAATATAAACAACGTGTGGTGTTTACCTTAAGTCTCAATCGGCCGCAGTGTTACCAATATAGCACTGTCTGTGCCAGATTCAGCGATATTTTTCATTGTTTTGATCGAAATGAAGCTCAAAAACTAAATTTGAAAAAATATAAAAGCAGACATTTCTTTAATAAAATTTTTAAACTATTGCGTGATCGACTGACTGTCAACGCTTATAACTAGGATATATCTTCTTCTTAACAATCAAATCGTTTATTTTGTTTGATCTATCTTGCTTGAATAAATTTTAGGTGTTTGAAAATATCAAATACATATATATTAACTCCTCCGTCCGGTTTTCTAATGGCACATCATTATTAAGATGGCAACACTAACCGGCCTCAGTCTACGAGATTCTAATAACTTCACCACATTTGTATATGTGGTTTGTAAACCGATAAATGAGTCAATTATTACCACTTAGCCGAAGAAGCGGTTGCAGAGAGATATGGGGCAGATCGCATTATCAGAATGGGGTCGCTCAGTTTCATCTCATTCATCACGGCATAAAATTATGAAATTGTTCAGCGGGAAAGCTAATTCGAAGCTTTATTATACGATTAACCTTTAGCAAGTTGAGAAGTTCTAAAATTATTTAGAAATTATGAAGATTTATTAAGCTGATGTAGGTGTACTAGGCATGATGGCATTTTTTTTAATAATCCATTTTCTATTTGCTTACGGGTCATAAAATATATTGTATAGAACATACAAATTGCTGCTTAAAACTTTTTTTAGCTTATTTTGCATTTAAAACGCTTTCAAGTGTCATTAGGTCAAATGGCGCACATCCGGTCATGAAAATCCCTAATAAACTTTACTTTTACAAACCTTATACTTTTACGATCTTATAAGAATGAACACAAACTATACAAAAGTAAGAAAAAACCGGCCATGTGCGAGTCGTACTCGCGCACGAACGGAGCCCCGTTTCATTATCTTTAATAAAAACGGCAAAAAAATCACGTTTGTTGTGCGAGGGACTTTACATTTTTATTTTAATCTGCTTTTTAGTATTTGTGGTCATCGCGGCAACAGAAATACATCATCTGTGAAAATTTCAACTCTCTAACTATCACGGTTAATGAGATACAGCCCGCGTGACAGACGGACAGACAGACAGCGGAGTCTTAGTAATAGGGCCCCGTTTTACTCTTTGAGTACGGAACCCTAAAAATTAAGAAATAAAAACACAGTAATATCTTAGTTAAACCTAAAAAGATATCGACACGTATTTCGCTTATCTAACGAAGCATCCTCAGAAAGATTTGATTTACTGAAATTGATGATTAATACATTAACACATATTGGACACTGTCGAGTGACAGTATCTGATGTGCTTCATAAGGCAAGTTGTCTTACCGAGCGCTCACTAAAAAGCGAACCTCATTTTCTGGTGACCACTCGCTATACCTTTTTGATGTAAATATCTACCTTCCTCCAAAAATATAAGCGGGCAACTATAACTTTATACTCCAGCTATAATTTATTGCGATCTCTATTAAAAGAAATGCTTCTATTCTAGGTCCTAATGTGATTACGAAAAGATTTATTCGTCATAAACTCGATTCTAGTTTATTCCTTCTAATGGATCTATTTTTGTACATAAGTGCGCTACTCAGTTCCGTTACCGCAATGTTACGTCACTACACCGCACTTATTCCGTGACTATTGACAGTAAAAAGATTTCTCAAGCCCCGAAGGAGACGTACCTATTTTCATTATCGAAAGTAGATCGTAACGTGCTGATTTTATCCACCAACAGAATGAAAGATAAAATAAAGAGAGAGAGAGTATAGGTACTGGCCAGCACGAAAGTTAGACGCTGATGTGAAGCATAAAAATGCTGTTAACTCTTTTATAGAGACAAGAAAACAAATTTCTTTGTAAAAAGATGTATGTTTGAAGCTTTTTGAAGTAATACTTCGAATGCGACTTCCAACAAGGTTGCGTTAAACGTTTAACACTACCATGTAGGGGGCATGAAAGCACTGTTCTTTTCTCCTTCTCTCATAGCCAGTTATAGGTACGTTTCGTATATTAAAGAGGTTTTACTTCAGTAGTGTGGTCTAAAAACACACTCGTTTTTTTTTATACGACTTGCTGATGAAACAAGCAGATAGCATAGCCCACCTGATGTGAAGTGGTAACCATCACCTATAACAAAAAAATACTCCCAGGCATACAGCTGGCACAACATGAGGCATACAGGTGTTAAGTTATGCCCTATATACCTGTAATACAATAAAATAACTACTTAAGTATTTAGTAAGTACTTAGTTGTAAATCACTAGTGAACCCACTCAGTTTACTGACACTGTCAAAAACTTGTGTTTAGCCAAAAACATTTACAACAAATATTTGCTAACATTTCTTGTGGTTTCTACGGTCAAATAAAGTGTTCTGGACTATTTACTGAGCAAAAGAGACTTGATTGGCTTTTGTTTTTGAAGTGCAAGCGGACAAGTGCCGGCTGTGTCGGGCCTTTGCCGGTATGTAATGCTGTTAACACGGACCGTGTATAGTGCAACATTTCTTATTTTTAGGCCTTTCAGAACGTAACACAAGATATTTGTGCCGTTACGATTTTTTTTACTATTGACTCGCTCATTAATAAAAAAAAATCGTTCGCTCACAACTTCGTTCGTGTTTTTCTTTCAAACTTACGCTTACCCTTTTTACACATTCTTTTGTATTTTTAGTCTTTTTACCTTTTTTAGAAAATAGCTAAATATTTGGCTGCCATCACAATTAGAAAAGTGAAAATGCAGCCTAAGGTGGAGCACGCTTAGCCAAAACCCACCGAAAGTTTGTTTGCTTAATGATCAGTCGTGAGTTCTGTCCAAACGGGTCCGAACAGACCCGATCAATGGATACGAGGGCATCTTCGTACAAATCTGGAATTCATTATTTAGTACCAATAAATAGAATACAAAATAGAAAATATAAAAGTTGGATGATAAATTTTGAGTGAAGCAAAACCAAAGCAGTTATTAAAATTAATTATCTAAAACTCTACATAGTAAACAAGATAAATATGACTCGGTGCAACATTACCTACATTTACATACGTGAACTTATCAGATCGTTTAGTCACAATAAACACAAGACCTTTTTGTGTGTGTGAAACTAAACGGGTCAATGTACCAGATTGATAAAATAGTGGTATATTCCCACGACAGTGATCGATTGTTACGAAGATTTCAGCTTACGCAAACATCTTTGCACAAAACCTGGATTTTGATTTTCTACAATTACCTGCAATGTCATCGGAGATTGATCGAGAAGTCATTTACAATCTAATTTTATGTGCAAATAGAACCATGAAGTACCGAAAGGAACTCGACATTTTGTGTCCGTTTTTTCTGTATTTGCAGCATCTATTTCGACACTACATAAGTACTTTTCGTGAATAAGGCTGACGTGAGAGAGTGTGCAAGCTTAATCATCAAAAATCCTGTCCAGGTTATACAATACAGTATCCCGTAAATGACACGGGACTTGACGACCAATGTGGCGCGGCGGGCGAATGTCCGCCTTCGACGCAGGAGGTTGCTGGTTCGATTCCCGCCTTGGGATAAATGTTTGTACGATCTACAAATATTTATTTTGGGTGTTCTGCGTATTAATATAATTATGTATAATAAAAATATATATGTTTGTAATTTATTGTATTAAGTATATCAGTCACCTAGTACCCATAACACAAGGTCTGCTTAGCTTGGGGCTAGATGATGCTGTGTGGATTGTCCAGCATTATATTATTATCATAAAGGCCTCGATTTTTTCATATAAGTATATTCCATTGACTGTGTAATTGGTTTCTTGCAACTGGCTATAATAATTTAGCTGACAACATTTCAGCAAACTATTATTTTACTCACAATCATGTGGGGTAGGCCCAATAGGTTTTTTTCTTCTTCATCATCGTCATCATTTCAGTATGCCTGACATCCTTTTTTTATCCTTCCATATTTTGAAGTGAAAACTTCTTTAGGCGCGTTGAGCACTTTTTGGGGGAACAAATCGTGGAACTCGCGTCATCGTCACCGAACGCTTTCCATGAGCTATATATATAGGTACTGTGTATAAAAATGTGTACCTACTTTTTTGTCTAATTTTTACTTCTATTGGCAGTCTCCAAAAACTAGCTTAGCTGACGACCGATGTGGCGCGGCGGGTGAATGTCCGCCTGCGATTCCCGCCTCGGGATAAATGTTTGTACGATCTGCAAATATTTATTCCGGGTGTTCTGGGTATTTCTATGTATAATAAAAAAATATCTATGTATGTAATATATTGTATTAAGTATATCAGTCATCTAGTACCCATAACACAAGCTCTGCTTAGCTTGGAGCTTAAATGATGCTGTGTGGGTTGTCCAGCATTATTATTAAATTTTTTTTTTGGATTGTGCTACTCATGTCTATCCACATTTATACCTAACAGTATTCTCGTTAAAGCATTTTGATATGATCATTCCTAATCAAACTAAACCCAGTAAGCCTGGGAAGCGTCACAAGGATACACTAATTTGCATCATCCCGTCCATTAGGCTACTAGGCTAGATCTAAGATGTTGTAGGACTGATACTGGGCACTCGGAAACCACGTATTAACTATGCATCCTAACACTGCGTACTAAGCTTAGTATAGACTATATAATCCATGCACGTGTTCTAGTTGTATTTGCAAAGCCTATACAATACAATCTATGTACTATCTATCTAATACCAATTATAATAATACTAGAGAAACGCATGATTTCGTCTGCGTGAAGTTTTTTTCATACAAACTTGTACCACCGCTGTCCATCTAGTCTGTACGACCAGTCCTTTAGGCTGTGCGGTATCTGCATGTCAGTCAGTCAAGACAAAAAGTTCTTAGTATAGATTGTTTTTTTTACAGTTTATAGGTAAACGTTTGACCGCAATCTCACTTGATATTAAGTGATGATGCAGTCTAAGATTTAGATTTAGATAGATGAAGATTGTGTTTGAGGTGTGACACCATTTAGAGTTACTAAACCATTTTTAGCCATGGTGGTTCAGGCTTAGAATATAACCTCTCCATCATATCCCATGAAAGTAACATTCATTTCCACTAGTATTTAAATAATGTTTTTAACAATACTCTTTCTAAGAACAAAAGAGAATAATAGTTATTCTCTATTATATTATTGAACTTAACTTCATGCATGATACTTAGCTTACAGCTAAATGTTGTTTTTTTACAGAACACAAAGATTACACAAACGAAAGATAAAAAATTACATAATCTTAAGCTCAAAATAAGTATCCTTAAATACACGTCGTTACGTAAACTGTCACCGACATGTGTCATGTCTCAGCGTTTTTCATCTCAAGAACGTAGACATATGCTGCCGAAACTAAAGAAGCAGGAAGGCGTTGACAGATCTGAACCTTTAATTATCTTTTTTGCAGCTGACCCCCAAAAATATTCCTACAAAAAATACTAAGGGGCAAAGAAATGTAAGGAGGTACTTGTTGATTGACGAAAATAACGATTGGAATTGTTAAAAAGATAAAGAGAAGATTCAATTTTTTGTTCATTCAAAGAAAAGAGCTCATTAGAAATTCGAACCATCTTTTAACTAAGTACCTTTTGCAGACAATTTATAACCTTGTCCATTATATGGTACGTACAAGACGTATCTATAATAATTATAACAATCTTTGTCCTGACTTACTGTTATAATAGACAACTCACAGTTGAAACCACTGATCGAAGAGACTTGAAATTTTTAGGGTATATTCGTCTTGGTTTGTAGATGTGTACTAAGAACAAAATTATGAAACTCAATCCCTAAAGGGGTGCGGGGGGGGGGGGGGGTTGAAGTTTGTATGAAAATAACTTCACGCAGTAAGATATGGGTAGGTATAGACTGCCTAACAGCTCAGTTTGTACCTCTGCTTTCTACGCTGTAAGGTCGTGGGTTCAATTTCACCAAGGACAAATATTTTTTTAAAACATATAATATGTCTGTCTAATTTGGATGTTATAAAATACAACGTTCTACGCATTATATCAGCTTACCTTTGATTAATTTGGCTATACATTGCTCGACAATCCTCACAGCATCATCTAGCCCCGAGCTAAGCAGAGCTTGTGTTATGGGTACTAGATGACTGATATACTTATTACAATACTATATTACATACATAGATATATTTTTTATTATTATACATAGAAAAACACCCAGAACATCCGGAATAAATATTTGCAGATCGTACAAACATTTATCCCAAGGCGGTAATCGAACCAGCAACCTCATGGCAGGCGGACATTCACCCGCCGCGCTACATCGGTCGTATGGCCCTGGGGAATAAACTACCGATATATATATTTATTATAGAAGAGAGTCTACTGCATTGTTGAGATAGTTAAAATAGATAGTTAGATAGTATAAACATCAACAAACCTTACACCCTAGATGTAAATGAAACTAGAATATCATGTTCATGCTTGTTATGCCACTAAGAGCTATTTGCACTCATTAGATAATATGGCATAAATAAAAGGTGTCACTGTCAGAACTCGCCATACGCCAATTAGTGTGTTTTATAACAGTCTGGGTTATCAAACGCCCGAAATTTAGTCATTCTAGTAATATAGACAGCCGTTGGCTCTGCCTTCTGCACTGTAGGTTAGGTTAGCGCTGAAGTTGCAGATACTGCAGCACAGATGAACACTGAAATTGGTTATTCCCCCCCCCCCCCCCGGGGTGCAGGTTTTAGGGGTTGAATCTTAGAAATCATTTTCTGAGTATACTCCTATACGCAACGAGACAAATATACTGATAGGACGTTATCTATATACAGTCAGTCAGGACAAACAGTCTTATAAGTGGTATAGATATGACTGTTTGTCTGAATGATTCAGTAAATAAAGCCTGACATCTATTTTAGGGTGTGTGTGGTGTAGAAATAAATCTTTGTTTTTATGTGAAACAAAAAAACTTACAACACAGGCAAATCACAGGCTTACAACCGGTTTATAACTTTTCAACTTTTGTCATGCAATCTTCGAATTTCTATTGTTTGTTTAGGCTACTGTCACAACAGTGGTTCGTGTGTTTTCAATCAAAAAGAGAACAACATTTGATACTTTCCCGAAGACGAGAAGTGCTAACGGAAACAAATGAACTGTTACTAGTTGAAAGCTGCATCTAGGACTTTGTTTTATGCAGCGAAATATCGGCTTTATTTACGGTATGTTAGAGTATTAAATTGAAGATAAAACAGACCTGTTTGCTTTGAACGTACTTAATTCTATTGCAATCGCGCGGAGAGACATTTGACACTTCCTAGCTTCGCAATATTATGCAAAGTGTTAATAATGTACCTCTAAACCCATAACAGAAACCATACGTTAGTATGAATATCTCTTAAAACAATTAATATACAAAAATTAATCTACATATAAAAATAATATTGGTGGTATAGTAAATATATATACTTAGAATACAATAACACCCAGACGGAGAACAAACATCTATATTCATCATACAATTGTTCTTGATGATGATCGAACCCACAAACTAGAGCACGGAAAGCAGCAGAGCTATTACTAACTGAGCTGTGAGTCCATATCCAATCTCTTAGTAGTGAATTACATTCCAATTCTTAATCATTAGACTTAAAACGAAACTACAACACAAAATCGACTCACAAACATTACAGTCAACAGTCTTGACTCGTAATGCAATTTCACAAATCATCGAATCCGTTCAAACTCCATGTCGGTTCGTTTATTAATTGTACGGATGAGCTGACTATCCCCCTCCCCTCTCCCTCGCTAATGCCAGTAACTTACTTATCGCGACGGAAACTAGATCCCTTAGCTGCGATTGGAAAATATCATCTGAATTTCCTCCACCTTCATTGCAAGCTTCGTTTATGGGCTTCGTATCAATTTGGTCATAAAAACTGATTATTTTCATTTATTACTAGCAGAAAAACGGGCGACTTCGCCCGCGTGAAGTTATTTTCACACAAACTTCAGCCCCTGCTGTGTCCGTTTAGGAGTTGAATTTCAGAGTTCCTTTCTTAGTACCTAAATCTCTATGCACGAAGATATACTCTGAAAATTTTAAATCTCTACAACCAACGGTTTTGGCTGTGCGTTATCTATATGTCAGACAGTCAGGACAAAGTTTATTATAACTGGTATAATTTTTCTATTTAAGAACGAAACGATATTATCAAAATTCCTGCTGTTGCCAATTAAAATGCAGTCGATGTTTTTCCGATAAAACTAGGGATTAGTGTAAACGGCTAACGATTTTAAGCTGCTTTAAGCATAGGTACATGTATAGTTTATACGTAGGAACTTGTACCGGTCAGTGCAAAATAAGACAGATTTACAATTTAATTGAATACTAGCAAAAACGTGCATATTTTCATTTACAAATATCAACGCCCCCTATACCCATAGGGGTTGAATTTCAGAAACTCTTTTGATGTGGTTTAGGCTGTACGTTTGTCTATATGACTGACTGACTGGGTCAGGACAAAAATTTCAAATGGTACAGATATTTCTTTTTATTAAAAACTATATGTTATAATTTTAATATTGCTGGATAATAATGGACCAATAAAAGTCGATGATAATTATATTATGCTAATTAGCATAAATAAACTAGTTCGATCAAAAAACTGCAGATACAAAAAAAAATCATGAAATACAACATAGTTAACTGTTCAATCTTACTAAACATTACTAATCTGTAAAATTCTGATAAATGTATCCGGAATAATTAACTGCAAATCTCAAATTATCGCGGGTTTATCAATTAGTCAAGTGAAGGTACCTCGTGGGAATGGATTGACAATGCGCCCGCTGGCGCCGTAGGCAGGGGGTGGCGAGATGCCCTCTGCAAAACGGCCGGAGATTGCGCCCCAGCCTCCTGCGCAACTCCACAAACTCAATCAACTGCGTGAAAATATCTAATAAAACTGCTTCTGGCGACGTTTTTAATACCTACTCGCAAGGGAGGGTACGACAATTCGCCATCACACTAGCAGAAACGAAATAAAAATCATATTCCTATTTCTGCCGCTGGCGACGGTATTCGACGGCAACCGAGTTACGTTCCATTCGGGGTCTTCACGTTTTGTGTGACGATGAATTTCCTGTTCGAACGAAAGCGTCTAAAATTCATTAGCTCATGTGACCGCACATCTCTCCCGTTACGTCCAACTAATAGAAAAAATACCGCAGCCGGGAGCCAGTCGACTGGCTCCTTTTTCTTGACGGGGAGATGTCAAAAACAGCGTGCGTGAGAACTGACATCAATCATGTGGGTTAACGTTATTTTTAGTTGGCTCTGCTGACGACTGCATGTGGCTGGTAGCCACGGTCGGTCCTCCAACCACAGGGCATTATGCCACTAATGAATATAATAGTGAAATAATTTGTTTGGTGCGTATCGCCTGTTAAATATTGTATCATGTATAATTATTAAAACGATGAAACTATGTGTCTACCGCGTATGGAATATCAACTACTGCAAATATGTATGTATATATAATATTTAAGCGTATACTTCTGACACTCTTAGAAATAGTCAATAAATCTTGAGATGGTTTCGGTACCTTAGTACCAGGTACGGTAGATATTACAAGGATATCTACCGCGATGGAATAAAGGAATAGGTTTGCAAATAAAACTATGAACCTAATATTTTAACTATTCTTTATAAATGCAGTAAAATAACAAAAAACTACGCTTTCAGAGTTTTGAAAAAAAAAACTGTTTCCTTGACGTCGTCTATCATTTTTGAACTTTTGTTGTCAAACGTTTGTATGTCAACATGTCCTACTTTCGCACGTATTATGCATTTTGCTCGTCAGAAGCTATCGGTTGTGCATTCGCATTTTGCATGACAGAACAGCCATACTCAGGAAGTCGTGTCAGATTTATCACTTTCTCAAAGGCGGGCTAAATACCATCACAATACAAACGGCGACATTAGTGTCCATCATGTCAATGAACAAATTGTTCCATGAAATAATGAGGCGGCTACAGACAAGTTGAACTATTTCAGAAACTACACGATCTGCTGAACGGCACTAAATAACACGACCACTGTGCAGTATTTTTAGAATATTTTTATTTTACGCGGTCGTACATCTTATGAAGTTGATTATCACGTGTTTTACTGTTATTGAATCGGCGTATTTATTTGTATAAACCTAATGGATTCTCGTTGATGCGTGATTCATTTGAACTCAGCTAGCTAAGTATAGTCTTAGGTTGAACTGTATGGACTGTGGAATTGTCACTACTTAGTAGTAACAAAAGAGGTAAGGTTTCGAGATCTTTAGAATTATTGTAGGTACTTCTGCTTTCTACGAAGATGGCAAACAATATTTCTGTGGCCTGGAACAGAGCCAATATTCGATTTTAATGGCAGTTTATACACGCATATGTCTGTTCTTTTGGTATATTCTTTCCTTTATTCTTTCTAACTAATGTACAAAATAAAGGACGACACTCATTTGATATTATTTTTAATGAACCGAATAAATTAAAATAAAAGGACACATTATCCTATTTAGTCAATTTAATAAGTCAATCAAACGGAATATAATGCGCACTTAATTTTTTGGGTTTTGTTCAATTTATTGCAAATTCCAAAACTATATTTTACTCTTTCACAAACATTAAAATAATTATTTCAGAACACCGTGACCCATTATTGGCTAAAAGGTTTGAAACTAACAGAATATTTATAAATACAGCAGAGTCAGCTCGACAGACAGTTGCTAAATTTCAATGTGCTCCAGTTCAAACTCAGCTCTGGTTTTCAGGAGATTAGAATAGAATGTGACTCTACATCAAGTTCGGACACCCGGCTTGATGATTAAAGACACGTGTGACTAAATGATGAAATAGAATAAGAATTGAAAAGACATAATTACATCCGACAACAGACTAATGGAAACATCTGACGTTTTTTATCACCTATTTAATTGTAAGTTTGATCTGACGTTAATTAGACGAAAAAGTCTTGAAGCGTTTACTTTCGGTTCACCTAAAAACAAATTTAAAGTTACAATTGCTTGGTCCATTGGCGTTTGATACGGTTTCAATCGTCCGTTTCAGGTGGCAGGATTCCAAAGCTTTCAAGAGTTACTTTTTAGGAGTAGCACCGCCAATGACACCGGCGGCACGGGCCCATTTAAATATCTCACGAGTGCAAACTGCGACCGTATTTTTCCAAAGCTTTGGTCTGGAATACCCTAAATCCGAATACATTGTGAACGATATTACTCTGTGCACTCACGATTGTACTCGCTATGGGTTCCTCGGCCAAATTTTTGAATTATTCCCATATGAAGTGAACAGAGTTTATGATCGCGCATTCTATATCCAGAAAACGCTTTAGCGAACGCTCCATATTGCCATCCATTTGGCTTCAAAAGTTACTTCTGGATTATCCGGATTATGATGACTCATCGGACGACTCGAACTAGCTGCGGTAAAATACTGCCGCTTCATTGTTTGTTTTTCGATTTTTGCAAGAAGCGGAACGGAAACAACGTGTTATGTCGAAGACAACAACGTCTGTATCAACTTTATCGTGTAATTTAGGTGCAGGGAAGATTTGAAAACATACAAATTTTGACATGCTAGCAATAACTCCTGCAATACGTTTTATAGCTGCATATGTTCGTGACAACATGCTTGCGGTCGTAATTGCAATTCTAGGCGTTGTGACATCGTTCCTCGTCTTTATAGGGCAATTACTGTCGTTATCTGGCATTGATATTGCATCTAATTTATTCATGCTCCCATCCACATTTGAATAAATACATGCCAGCTGTACTGACCTCCTAGATACATTTTGTTTGTAAGAGTTTTCTTATATGCTGTTCTATTAACATAACGTATGTATTATTCCTCAACTTGGCCAAGAAGCGTTTTAAAATGGAACATAAACGAGCGCGTCCATATCAAATGCAACGTTTTAATTAAATGGAAAGTTTTTGATCAAAGCTACGATGGAGGTTGCGGCGTGTCTCTAGAGTTTAGTTGAGAAGGAGTTGATTATGTTTGAATATTTCAAACCAGAACGCGGTAGATATGTGAAATGCAAATTTGGGGACATGTCCTGCTGAAACCCGACTTTGGCTACGCAGTCAAGCACCTACGCTTCACGCCTCGGGTTGACGCGTCCCATACGTGTTGTATGCCTCAAATTTCGTTCACTGCATATTCAGACTTACTCCAGCCAACTTTGAGTTGAAATCTCTTTCTAACAGTCGAGTTCACAAAATCCGGAATAGAACATGCATATGTAATGGACGCAAAATGAAGATTACTTCAATAATGCATTCACTTGGTATTCGACGGACCGCCTGGTGTCGATAATGCTATGCTTGTTTTCCTGAAAGTTAAAACCGAAATTGTGTCTGTTCTATTTGGTAGGGTAAAGTGTAGATTAATTGGAAAAGCCATTACCTCTTCACACATTCCATAACCCTTAAAACTGTTGCGTTTAAACTACCCAGTCCTACTAGCATACAAGTTTGAAGGCGTTGCACTTGCAAAGGGTACAAGTAAGAGGTTTGAGGCTGTAAGAAAATTACTCTACACGAACAAAGATAGGACATTCGCACTATGAGTATGTGTAGTTATATTAATGAGTCCTTGATGTACCTAAGTACACACATCTTTAACCACCAATAAAGGCTCAAGCATTCTAATCTAAACCTATTCCTACTAGTTAAAAAGTACATTTTCGTAAGGTAAGATTTGTTTGCTGCTGAAACCCGTAGCTGAGACGAAACGATCATTTTGTTCTCGAAGAGATAAAACTTTGTTATGGATGTTTTAAAATGATAATTTGACGTTAATACCCTCATTAATTCTACCTGTTAGTGTTCCTATACCTAAAGTTTTCCAACATTTTTGTATTGCTGTTTTATTCTGACTGACTGGCCTCTCAGCTCAGTAGCTTTGCTATCTATGCTGTAGGTTCGATCCCCACCAAGGACAAACATGTGTATGATCAACATACTTATATGTTAGTTCTCTGACTGGATGTTATAATGTATTTTAACTATGTATTTACAAAAAAAAACGTACATAAAAATGTATTCTAACAGTCATCTGGTGCCCATATCACAAGCTATGCTTGCTTTGGGGCTAGATGATGTTCTGTAAAACTGTCTTTAATAATATTTATTTATTTGAAAGCACCGATGATCTAGTAGTAGTGACCCCGCCTTCTCATCCTAAGGCAAACAAAGTAACAAAATATAAATTTCAATTCTAAAGGTCGATGATAGGAGAAAACATTCTAAAAAAAAATATCGAGGTCATAAAACTAGGTATTTACTCATATACTATGAAAGAGCCAATGTGCATACCGTTGCGTTTTAGATAATATTAAACAATGTCGAAATAAAAAGTTAGTAAAGTTATTTTCATCGGTTTTCAAGTTCTATTAATAGCTATCCATAGCTAAGTGTGTGAGTAAAAACTGTTTTACAGATAATATTATAGTAGCAGACTTTGAATAATGTGAAACATCTTTTAAATGTAGAAGTATTTTAGATTCATAAATCATTTGATGTCTTTCTCTTTCATGTATTGTGCACTATCGTAACATTTTAATTCAACACACACATTAATAACTGCAACCAGAGCCAGGTCGTTACTACTTACTATTACAATTATTAAAACAATAAAATATTGTTTTTGGACTTCAACTCATGCTCTGTATTCTACTCCAAATAGGATTTTTTACTAACACATGAACATTATCATGTTGTAAATTCAAATGTTTTTATTCGAAATTCTAAATATTAAATATTTTTTAGACACATCAACTACGATTCTGAGCTAAATTTTTTTTTTTATTCCAAATTCAAAATACTACTCTATGCAGAAACATACTGCATAGAGACGCATACCTGTACGAAGTTCAATTTTTTTTATTCGAAATAAAAACCCTAGATCTCATCATTTTTTTTTAAACCCTGTTTAAACATTTTCAATTATGCATTATAATACGAGTAGATACTTCCTTAGCCTCATCTACATGATCGAGATAAATCTAGTCGCCATTTTTTCCATACAATCACAGTGATGCGAGGTGATTACTCTACTGTTGGATAACATACGTCAAAAGTTTGTTTGAATTATACTCTTAGAAGTTTTTCAATTGAAACTCTTCCCCAAAGCATAATTTTTTAAGCGAGTTTTAGCGGTGTATTGTGTATCCGCAATAGCTTTTTACTGAGTTTAACTCTTTCTCACAACATGTCACATAAGATGAGTAAGATAGAATATAATATTATCGCCCATAGACGAGTTCGAGTCGGCGTCAAGTGTCACCTTAAGTATGCAAGCAGTTTTAGTTTGTTTGACAAGTGTATCACTATCGTATACATCCTGATTTTTTGCCGCATAGATTGCGTGGCTTAAGCAAACAAACTCTTATCTTAAAAACTCCGAAAGGAAACATTTTGCTTTATCAAAATGATAGAATACCTAGTTGTTCCCGAACTTTTCGTTGTTGGCAGAACGTTATCTAAAGAGACAAACATTCTTATGGGAATTGCTTTTATAGCTTGGAAGATTATCTACTTATATTATAACGATGTAAAGTTTAACATTTTAATCGTACCTAATTTAAAAAAACACGACTTTATTTGATAGTAACGGTAGATGTCTCTTAGTACCAACCAACAAAGATTATTTGGTACTGTTTTTTCTAGAACGTTTTAAGTATAAGCAAAAATTAAATTGGAACCTTAAATCACCTTTGACTTTTTTAACTACCTATTTTTTTTTGAGGCTAAGGTTAAAAAATATAAGGTCTTAGTGTGAACAAGTAGAAAACGTACCTTTTTTTAATTATAAATTTATTTCAAAAATGTTAAGTTCTATATCTCGGGGTCACCCGAGAAAGCGTTGGTGAGACGATCTGGACGCCTTTGAAAGGACGTGGTGGGAGAAGGCTCGGGAAAGAGAGAACTGGAAGTCTTTAGGGGAGGCCTTTGCCCAGCAGTGGGACAAAATATGCTAGAAAAAAAAAGTTCTATTCAAATAGCTCAAGTACCTATTCCCACACATATCTGACTAGAAGCTTACTTAAATCAAAATTAAATTATTTCACGAATTTAGTTCACCCTTTAATTTCGCCTGACTCAGTATTAAAATGACAAATGGGGACGTTTTGATGACGAGCTAGGGTGACTGCTGACTGTGTATGTAAAATTACATTATTGTTTTGTAGCGTGTTATGCGGGCGCTATTCGTTTCATCAGAGATCATAATTATTAATGGACTAATAAAAAAAACCGGCCAAATGCGAATCGGACTCGCGCACGAAGTAGGTACTATTATCTATAATAATAAAAACGGCAAAAAAATCACGGTTGTTGTATGAGAGCCCCCTTAAATATTTGTTTTATTGTGTTTGTTAGTATTTGTTACAGCGGCAACAGAAATACATCATCTGTGATAATTTCAACTCTTTAACTATCACGGTTCATGAGATGGACAGACAGACAAACAAACAGACAGCAGTCTTAGTAATAGGGTTCAAATACAAATACAAATAAAAACGGCAAAAATATCACGTTTGAGAAATGAGAGCCCGCTCAAATATTTATTTTATTCTGTTTTTTAGTATTTGTTATAGCGGCAACAAAAATACATTATCCCATAGTACAAGCTATGTTTAGTTTAAGGCTAGCTGATGTTGTGTAAAAATATTTAAAATATTTATTTATTAATCCTTAAAAATTGTATCGAACCCCTGACCTTATAATGATTACTTAATAAGCCACCTTTTCAGACTTCTTAACTAGGATACAAGCTGCGATTTCTTCGTACGCACGATGTTTTCCGTTTTCATCATCGGCAGTGTGTCTCATAAGTTCGATTTGAAAAATTATCGAACCTATGAACTTATGATTAAATACAATAACAACTGTAAGTTTCAGTCTACCTGAACCCTTAATTATGTTTGATGAAGTTAAATGGCCAAAAAAAGTTACGGATAGACCATACCTACCATCAATATGTAGGTAATAGAACTGAAACTTATATACCTAACTAACTAACCACCTAACTTATAAGTTAGGGTATCAGGGTTATAACCCTGATTAAAAACAAAGAGCCAATTCATATATCAATCTCACTAATTTAAAAGTTGTCTAAAAATTTTGACTTACATTTTTTTCACTTTTATACGGTTTTAGTTTTGTCATGTATAAAACGTATGAAAATACTCGCATTCAACAACCTTGTAACGTTAATCTAAGAGAGATATAGTCATTTATAAAATCGAGATAAGATTTGAACTTGAATTTACCTGTTTTTTAATAAAAATATATTTTATTATTTTAATTATATATTTTCTTATCACGTGAGGTGGCTTTTCAACTAATAACTATTTAATTGATACTATTACAACCGTTTCTTTAATAACGTAAAAGTTTTTATTATACAGTTGAATTGTTCACAATATTTAATGCTGTTTCAAACAGACAAACAATGTTTTTTTTCTCTTCAGCCGATAGCATTTCCAGCCATTTATGTTTTACAGCCGTTTATGGAAGGCTTCTCATCTCAGTTACAAAGGAGTAATAATTTATCGAGTTGCGTTTCTAGAAGAAACATTTACCTATCTACTCTACGGGTGGGCGGAAGAGTACGTCACGTCCAGAATTTATCCCTCATTATGTCAGAAACTTGAACAGAGGAGGCCCTCTTCTGAGGAAAAACAATTCTTTACTGTGAATTTTATGATCGTTCATTCTTTTGAAGCCAAATTTCTTACTTAATATCTTTTTCATCATCATCAGCTGTAGGACGCTTCTCTAATAGATTTCCAGATCGACTCATGTACTTGAAACCCTTCTATCAAGGGGGCCGCATTATATTTATCTAATCTTAGAGTAAAGCCATCACTGGTATGTTTGCGCATACGCTCACCTTGGAAAGACTAAACGAATTTTAACATATTTATCAAAAGTAAAAAAAAAATAGTATCTCTTAACCCCCAAGCACGGTAGATATTCCCTCTAAAAGGGGTAGTTAGAGCTACGTCCAGATATTTGGTACATACCCTCATTCGCAACAAGTATTCGATATGTGGGGTTGTAAGCCGCTGTTGCTAGAATACTAACTGGTTTCATCACGATGATTTTTTTCACCGTTTAAGAGCACTGGTATTGCGTGGCAATAGAAAAATCAGTAGTAGATAGACATCTAAATTTCCAAATAATATTTCAGTTTAGCTAGTATATGTCATAAATAATTGTTACTCTTAGATATGAAATTGCGGTCAAACGTTTGTATATGAATTTGTAAAAAAAAAAGAGTCACTTAACTACCTCAAATTTACTAAAGCTTTTACGACTAATGTATCGCTTTTAATGTGGTCATAAACATCTTTCATCCACACCTTAAGTAAAAAACAATATAATTAGTGTCAGATTTATTTACCTATTCAAACTGGACATTCCTTACAGCGCACTATTATTAATAGCACTGATTATTGAGCACCAATGATATTCCTCATGCGCTATGATATTTTATTTCGGTACTCACCAAGGAATGGTTCATCATTATCAAATATTTTCTCGTAGCACCCTTATCATCATGTAAACCTTATTTGTCTATACCAATTCTTAAGAATTTTTGTCCTGACTGACTGACTGACTGACATATAGACAACGCACAACCTAAACTGCATTCGTCTTGTTGCGTAGAGGTGTACTTAAAAGCAATTACCGAAATTCAACCCCTAAACGGATATAGCAAGGGTTGAAGTCACAAAGGTGTATGAAAATACATTACACGGAGGGGGTCGTGGGGGTTTGATAGTTTCTCATAAAATTAAATAATCACTGACTGAAAAATATGGTGGATTATTATGCCGCCAAGTCTCAAACAGCATGTTGTGATTGAACATAAACTACGTGTAAAAATTTTAACCGTAGGTTTATTTTAACTCGTGCATTCAAAGCATAAATCACGGTAAATTCCAGTTTAATTTTTATGCATGTATCGTTAATTTACAGCAATTTTGTGTTGTTCAGAGTACTTACAATGAGCGCTGTAAGTGTTTCTTTCCTGTCGCGGAAGTGACCACATTTGTTAATTTACTTGTTACCGGTTCCTATTTAACTACAAAGACTGAAATCTTTCTAGTTTAAAACAAACCCAATTTTACTGGTTTGAATTTAACTGGTTTATGTAGGCGTGTGCCAAATGTAGTTCTTGACTACAACCTTTACAAACTGAGGAAGTGAAAATATCTTAGGGAATATCTACCGTGCCTACAGATTACAGTCGAAGCCCTATTTCAAGTGTTCGTTTGCAACAATAGTAAAATCTTTTTTTTTTTGTTGTTCAACAAAGTTGACAAATAAGCTAACGGCCCACCTGATGAAAAGTGGTTAACGTAGCCTATGGACGCCTGCAACACTAAAGGAATTACAAGCGCGTTGCCGACACTTTAAATATTTATATTTATTACACATGTAGATCAGCAGAACGTTTAAAAACATTTTAAAATTTACTCTGTGAACGGAATATGTATTCCACATCTACTCTTTCATTTCTACTATTTACAAAAACAAATTATTTACAATAACTAAGCACAAGTTGCCTTTGTACATGTCTTTTGTAATCACTGCTTTGTGAATATTTTTGTGTACAATAAAGAATTTAAGAACTTGAGCTGCAGACCGTAGGAACGATCTAGAGAGATCTAATCTATGCCTTTGTCTATGTCTAATAAAAAAAGGAAACTTCTACATATAAATAAATGTTGTAGACTGTTTTACACAACATCTTCTAGTCCCAAACTTAGCATAGCTTGTACTATGTTAACCAGATGACTGATAGAACACTTACATACTTTTTTTGTAAATATACATACTTTGAATACAGTATAACGCCCAGACAGACATAATACAATTTAATATCATTTAGAATTGTCATTGTTCTTTAAAAATGTATTTTATGGAAATCAATTTAGAAAATGGTACAAACAATTTTTTTTACACATGAAGGTGTATGACCTTTAATACCATTCCCTTCTTTTCAAAACAAGCCGTCAATGGTGTTTTAAACCATTACAAATTACTTGGGAAGGTTTCTATTTAGTGCGGCACCATGAAAATCATTTAAATTTTAAAGTAGCAGGTAGAAAGTACTGACTGAATAAATTTGCGACACAAATCTTTGGTTCTAAGCACGCGGCGATAATTTGTAGTAAATTTTTAATATTTTGGGTACTATAATTGAATATCTTGGTATGATTGCCTTGATATATTTTTATTTTGCATTTAAATTACTAAGTTAGACTAGTAACACACTGGAGCCACATATTGTATTAAGGATCATACAAAAAAAAACGGTAGGAACCACGCCATACGTTTCTTGCCTGTTCTTGTTCAAGCCTAGGCTTGGTTGCTAAGAACTGGTACCTAGTTATAAGACTAAGACTAAGTGATGACTTTAATTCATTGAATAAATGTTTTTGACTTTGACTTTATCGGGAAGGCAACAAAAGTAGATCAAACATTCTCTGTTAAGTTCGATTTGTTTTATACTTACTAACTTTTGATCAAAGCTTTGAACTGTATTTGAAGATCTACCTTAAGCTATAACTATCTCAAATTATTATGTAACTTAATTCAGAGAACGCTGTGGAAAAACCCTACTGCCGATTCCTGACTATATACCCTAGCTGCTGCTACCACAGTTTTCCATGTTGTTGTGAGTAAATAATATTGTAAAGTGTCTTTCAATTACTGACATACCTTGCCTAAGCAAATAGTTGCAGTAACACGCACAGCTGAGTAGTTTTAGATCGTATATCAAGTGCATAGACTATATCATCGTATAACCAAGCCATGTAAAGTCAAGACAGTTCGAACAATAGCTTTGGACTTTATGTCCTATACATAAGATCCAGTATTGTTTACATTTATGACTATCCATAAAATATAAGCCAACTCTTGGCGATAATCAATTGGTCTTACTCGCCTTGTCACAAAGCCATCAAATATGCACCTAAGTGGAAAACGACACGCTTCATGATACTCTATAGTAATTTAGCTTTCAAAATACATATTATAATGATGGTAAATTCTACTGTAGACATATGGTTATTTTATTAAGCGTTATTTGATAGTTGATTCAATATATCAATGAACGGTAGACATTTAGGAAATTAGGTAGCTATTGACTTACACTGTCGTTATGTAAGTTTATTTTGGTGTATATTACTTTGAACTTACAGTTACAAGGTAAGTATAGCAATATTTACTCTCATGAACATTGACTGGTCTCACAGCTTAGTTAGTAGTAGTTCTACCTTCTGTGTTATAAGTTATGGGTTCGATCCCCACCGAGGACTTATAATACTGTGATGAACATAGATGTTTGTTCTCTATCTGGGTGTTATATTGTATTCTAAGTATGTATTTACAAAAAAACGTATGTCAGTATTCTATCAGTCATCTGCTTTCTATAGTACAAGCTATGCTTAGTTTGAGGCTAGATGATGTCGAGTAAAAATATCCACAAATATTTATTTATTTTATTTCTAATCATAGCTGTCTTTGTTGTTTTCGCATGCTACCCACATGTGAGACACCGACCGGAAACAACATGACACATTACTATAATACCTAATCCTATAGAAAACATGTATAAATTATCTTGAATCACATGTGTATGGCCTGTTCTGCTAATAGAAAAGATAAAACCACCCTTTTTGATAAAAATGTTTACGAATTACAAACCTATTCGTAAGAAGGCCCCGTCGGTAATTTAGCGTAGGGCATAGCCACATAGGGGAATCAATAAATTTAAACCAGATTGCCCCAAGGGCTGTATCTTACCTACATAAATCTAAGAAAGAAGAATACTAAAAAGAACCAACCAGTTTTATTCAATAAATGTAAAATAAATTCTTAGCGCGCAAGGTATCTAATTTTACCGTTGTAAATAAAATAATTTCAGTTTTAAAATAATATTTTATCTATAGTTTGACTCTTCTTTTTTATCTTATCTATATAAGATTATTTTACGAATTCTGATATGTTTAAAACTAAAAATCAAATAAAGTTTTGAACTTCGTACCTACAACAAAATAGGTCGTTTATTTAGGCTCTACATGAAAATGTACCCCGAAACATGATAACCCTATTTGCTCTTGTCAAATCTAAGCGAAGTGCCCGACCGTCTGACCCATCATAAACAACTTGTTTAAAACGTAACAGAATTCAAAGCAGTAAAACAAAATTAAATATCAATTTGTGAGATTATAGAGGGTGTCTCGTGAAAGTGGCTAAAAGGACGCATGACACGAATAAACCAGGTTGTTGCTGACTTACCGGCATTATGCCCTGTACTGCCCAGTTTCATGCTGAAAAACTGTACTCGACATTTTGAGACCACACGCTTTGTATGTGAATACGGCCAAACATTTAGTCACGTAATCGGATTACAGGGAAGCTCGTAGCTTCATGTCCCCTGTATTCAGAAGTAAGGCTTTTTGTATTTTATCGGAGAGTTAAAAACAATAGATTCTCAGTTCCCTTTTTGAAAAAAAAATTGTGTTTGAAATGTTGCTATGTTGGTATTCGATTGGTAAGAAATTTATTTTATGGTTTTGAATTGTTAAATTCTAGTCTTTAGTCTTTAATCTGTACTCTCTTAAACAAAACCTCCTGATCCGAAATGAAACCTATTTTTAGAAAGATGACATTAGAACCATTCTCTCCATAAAACCTAAGCTATTTATTTTTTTATTAATTCAAGTGCCAATATTGTATTAATTATCACGCTTTGTTTGCTTTTTTTGACTTATAATGATTATTATCAATAAATTAATATTATGACTGTTATGACTATGTTCAATAGGATACAGAATTTATTTTATCGTACCATCTTTAAGCCTATTTTTAACCCTTCGTAAAACGCTAGCATAGGCATGCCTATACAATGCTCCTAAATAATACAAGTCATTGCTATTTATCGTCATACAATATTTTTCTAACAGGCTTTGAAACATTTTTATACGCAACCCTGGCATGCATGTCATTAAGGATGACTCCGTCGCGGTCCTTTTTCAATTTTAACGATGTAATTACGCAAGTCACGAGTGCTCACATGAATGTAAGATAAAGTGCAAGTACGTTGTACACTGAGGGAACAGGTCGCCGGCGGCACCGTGTCGTCACCGCGAGTGGCTGCGCGTAGCATTTTGTTACACATAATCGGATTAGAGGCAGCCGAGCGTCGTCTGGGCGTATGCCTCTGCACCGCACTCGCATATAAATACGATGCGACTCGACCTCTACTTTAAATCTGAACCCCACTGCATGCGGAATAATGAGCTCAGCTTTCAAAAGCCGAACGCGAAATGTTAGAATTTTCCGAATGAATATCTATTATGCTAAAAAATATTTGCTCTTAAACATACGTGGAGCTGAGATACCCGATGCGATAATATAGACGCTGCACGAGGCGGACGGGAAGGCCGAACTCAGACTTTCATTACACGCATCGGTTCCCGCTCGGTTCACCGAGTGAGCCCTTCTCGAACCTTCCAAGATTACTCCGACGGTTGCCAATTACCGCGAGAATTCGATCGCTGCAAAATCTAACTAAATTCAAACTAGTTAAGTTCACTAATAGAGGAAAGTACATCAAAATTTGTGCAATAACACTAAAATACACATACAAAGTGAAGAGAATCGTGCTCTTATCGTAATCATGCATAGCGTGACATCGACCGTTCTCTAAACGCAGAACTAGGTGTCTAGTAAGCGGTACTGAATGGTCGCAAGCGGCTACACTACGTGAGATGTGCTTCCGGTGGTTCCCGGGAAAGATCTATTTATGCGTTATGTTCCGCGCAGTTACTGTTCGTGTCAATAAGCTGTGTCAACAGGGCACGGGCGGTACAATCAACAAAATATTTCTCTCCGGAATCACGTCGGGTAGACTGTGTATAAATGGAGTGCCTCACTTACCAAACTTCAGAAGATGGCAACTAAGGTGCTCCACCACATTTACCGCTTGCGTAACCCTGGGAAAAATATTTTTCTCCGTGAATCTAACGTGTAAGTCATTTTATAACAGTGGTTGATCTTATAAATAAGGGTTTATCAATTTATGTTTCGTGAATGTCTGGGTGTGATGGCTTATGCTAGCATGCTGATTTACGTTCGTGAGAACATTGGGCTGGACCATTTTACTCTAAAGTGGTATTTTGGTGTCGTTTAGTTAGTTCGTACTTAATAGGTTCTACTCAAATGTACAAAAATAACAATGTTAAAATAAAAATCTATCACCGCTACCCGGTGCTAGTTCTAAATAAAACTAAACACAAATGTCTATAAATAAGTAGTACACGGTTCTACCACACAACTGCAATTGGTAACTAATGCTCAACATTGCTGGTAATTTATAGTAATTACCGAGACAATAGTGAAGATAAATAAGAAATACTCAAGTACAGACTACAGTAACAGTAATAAGAAATGAATTACTATTATTATTTTGATTTACCATTTTATAAGTTAATATTAGAAGCTAATGATTTGGTACCTGGAAAAGATATGATTAGATTATTTATACACCATCCTGTTATTATTAAAAGTAAATGAGTATCTTATGAACTAAATATGGAACAGTTAATCAAAACACATTTCATAATTTATGCGTAGAAGCTTCTGGATCTAATTGAAATCGGCTAGACGTTTTATTTTCTATTAGATATAGCTTTATACATTCTGGTACAGTAGTCATAGTTACTCGACTCGATAGTACGAGGTCCAATTCTTTTGTTTTTTTATTTTAAACGTAACATAAGTTGATCGATACGAGACATAATTTAAAATTAACTGAAAATGGGTGCTTTTCTTGTTGAGTCATATTATCAATTTGACTTTAACCATATGTCGATGGCATAGGTGTATTTGACACAGATAAGAAATCTGATTATAGGCGAAAAAAGCCACAGAGCCACTAAATATACATAGAATAAATTAACACTTTTGCATTATTGGCACTACCAAGTCAATAAAAAAAAGAATAAAGAAAAAATCAAACCCTTCTCCGTGAAGGTATGCACGTTTGTTACTCAGTCCAGTCATGAAGGCCTACAGAAAACTTAGCTGAAACCAAATTCAGCTAGTATTTGTTTTAATAAGCACTGAGATTTAACTCAACGCCTTCTAGTTCCAATGTAAGCAAAACTCGTACTATGGGAACCGCATAACTGATAGAGTAGGTACCTATTTAAATACTTTTTTGTAAATACATATAGCACCCATCAGACAAAACAAACATCTATGTCAATCACATAAATGTTTGTTCTCGGTGAGGATCGAGCCCCGAAACTACAGCGCAAAAGACAGAGCTTCTACCAACTACCCTGTGACGGCTGTCAATCTTAAATTTAACTGAAATTACAGGCACATAGGCTTAACACCAGTATGCCTCAGATTAGTGGACGCATAGAAGTGCATCGTAAGGTCTAAAATTAACGTGTGTGACCTACGACGCAATGTTTTTTATAGGTTATGGTTACCACTTAACATCAGTTGGGTCATATACTTGTTTTAACAGTAATAGCGTATAAAAAATGGTGACAATCAGATAATGTGAATTACGCAACAGATAATGTGCTCCAGATTCGTAAACGTAAAAGATAACACATCATATAAACAAAGTCATAATTATTTGTTTGGTTTCTAATTTAACCTTGATAAGTCAATGAATTGACCCATAAAAGTTAAATTAGAACTCAATGAGTTAAATCGTAACATTGCCAATAAGCGGGAAAGAATAAAACGGTTAAGTAACATACATAAAATGAAAAACTGTTCAAGACTCATTAAAGTAGACAGCATTTCTACCCTCTTTTAATTGAAAATTATTTTTGTGGTCGAACTGTACGTACAGTACCTAGGTACATTTTTTTTAGGTTTTATCAGTAAAAACGATTTTGGTAAATAAGTGAAGTAAGAAAAGCATGTCGATCAGAATTATACTATCTGTATAGATTTAATTATAAGTCTTTATTCCTACTGACTGACATAGACGACCGCGCTTATTAGACGACCGCTGTGGCGCGGCGGGCGAATGTCCGCCTGCGACGCAGGGGTTGCGGGTTCGATTCCCGCCTTGGGATAAATGTTTGTACGATCTTCAAATATTTATTCCAGGTGTTCTGGGTATTTTCTATGTATAATAAAAAATATCTATGTATGTAGTATATTGTATTACGTATATCAATCATCTAGTACCCATAACACAAGCTCTGCTTAGCTTGGGGCTAGATGATGCTGTGTAGATTGTCCAGCATTATTTATTTATTTTATTTTATTTTATTTTATAGACAACGCGCCACCGGTCGTGAAATTTTCAGGTTATGTACGTCATAGTGCATAGGGGTCTTCGAATTATTGATCGAAGGTAGGGGAATAATGACTAAGGCATTCCTGAAACTCAGCCCCTAAAAGTTTGTTTGCAAATAGTTTTGCACGTAGACGACGTCGCACACGTTTACTCTTGAAGGCTTAGGTATTTAGTCACTGGCTGTTTCTTTAGTCCAATCGATGCACTTCTAGAACTGACAGGTCACATACTATTTGACATGTATCAATTTTATACATTTCAGATTTTTCAACTAACAAAAGGACGGGCAACATGCCTACGGGCACCGCGCCGTCGTCTATTAAAGTAGAAAAGACGTAACTACGACGATGTCTGCTTTAGCTTTAGCTGAAGTATAAATGCGTGTCGGCGCTGAAAGGTCGATCAAGCCATCATCGAACTGAAAACATTTGGTTAGCTAAATCGAAAACTACATTTACGTTAATGTAAACGTGTAAAGATACAGAAAAGCATTATTGTCAAACTAACAACAAGCATTGTGAAGGCGGGTGCGGTGTCCGGCGGAGGTCGCCTCATTGCGCCCGCCAATTGAGATAATGGCCTCAAATGCAGATGATTACTGACCCATTCATTGGAAACTAGCAGTTGCGAATGCGATTTATATCATTACACGATACACCATTTACATTATAGTGAAGCCTATGGCTGAAATACCCGAGATGGCTCATAAGTTAAACGTGTGTATTTTGCGGATTTTCATTTTTTCATAATATACCTAAAGCACTGGTGGACATTACACAACATAATCTTAGTCCAAACTAAGCAAAGCGATTATTATGGGAACCAGATCACTAATATAATATATTTATTTATTCCACAAGTTTCTGAGTACAGGCCGTGGCCACAAGTCACAACTTAAAAGCCACAAGAGCCGTATATAGATACATGAGGTGGACCCATCTTAGAATTAGGACTCCTCCTTTACCTTCTATGGATGTCGTGAGAGGCGACTAAGGGACCGAAGCAAATGGGCACCAGCATATCCTGTTTTATAAGACACTGACTACTGTGGCAAACTCCCTAATATAGTGGAGGTCTATGTCCAGCGGTGGACTTATATAGGCCGATGATGATAGATGTCCAATCTATTTTATGGACAAAAATGTTAAAGGAAGTACTAAAAGTTTTTTTTCCGCGCGCTCGAATACAAAATCGGGATTTGAATAATACTCCCGGCAAACTGGCAAATAGTCAACTCTAAGGGATGGTTTATTATCATGTGTGACAAACGTAATCTCCAATATGAGAAAGTTGGGCTGGATGCAGAATGCTCAAATTTTGTAAAGCAACTCATTCTCTAGCAAAAACTTTTTTGGCAACTAATATCAATGTTACGTCAAACGTTCAATCCACCTAATAAATGATAGGCTGAATGATTGGGGACGGTTTCAACACGTACTTGATACGTTACGGCTGTGTGTAAAACCTTAAATCAAGCTAACGTTAACCACGCGTGCCCCCTTAACGAGACGTATGTTTACTTATTACTCTACAAATGCACTTCAAATTCCAACAAAACTATTATTTAATCCATGATTCAACTATTAATTTAACGTTGTGATATTTTAGAGGTGGAACGGAAATAGAAATGGGATATTGTGAAACATTTCAAAGTAATGATTTTACACGCCGCGATGCATTTGCACACTCGCGGTTTACCATAGGCTTCAAACCGAATCGACTATTGTTATTCGGATTATGCAGCCTTACCTTACCCATCAACAGGATTTACAACTGGAGAAAAATAAACCTATTCAATAGCTGTAATGCGCTGTAACGAAGTTGTCCGTAACCGACGGCTGCCTTCTTCTTTTAAATGATCTTGTTGTTAGTAAATCACTCTCTATGATTTAATTATCATGGGTGTACGATAAAATCCAATGTACCATTAGGTAGCTCGATGATTTAAACAGTAACTTTCGTCGTAAGCGAGATTTACGATGTCACAGTACGTACAGTTATTTACGAAACGGTTCGACTCTCTTCACACTTTAATTATAGATCGGACATTATGACAAAATAATATTTCAGTACTGCCTTGAAATATATTATTGTTCTAGTTGAGTCTGGACGTTTAAATATCGAACGTACATAAATATGTCACAAACGTAAGCGCTTTAACGTAGAAATGAATTTAAAATATTCAAAGAATTTGTATCGGATAACCTTTTCAAGTTTATTGCATCATATGTTTAATTATTTTAACCGATTTTTATTTACCACAATACCATAGTTTAAGCTTTTCATTACCTACATATATATTTTATGATAAAATAATATTTTTCCCGTACCAACATTTCACGTAATTCGTTTCAACAACATGTATTTCGTTTTTATTTTATAATGAGCCAAACGCTAAAATCTATTTTGCATCGTATTAGCAGTTCATGAAATATTAAATTTAGAATCCGAAATTAACACTAAAGCGAACGCCACCAAATGGTGATGAGGTGAAGATATAAATGAGTAATAAGCCCACGAGGTTTTTTAGCACATTCGAACATTTTTGTTGAAGGAAATGTCTATCAAATCAGCGCAATAAATTTCGTTTGAATCGTATAAAATAGGCAGATTGGCACGAAACTCTGCAGTTAGAAATGTCAGCGCAGAGTGAATGGACTCAAGTTTTTGTTTATTTATTTCTACATACGTCCGCATGCATGTGCCAACAAAGCAAAGAGATCAGAAAAGGCTCAAAACAATGAAGTCATTAGTCTTTGCTATTTCAAGCAAATTATAGGTAAGTGTAATATCTTGTACGAAACGCTTAGTTGTAGGTCCTAGATACTCCGATTAAGAGCTTGCTTAGACAACGCGAAAGATTTCGCGCAGTAACCGCGCGGTTGTGAAAATAAATTCCACTAATCTACTAAGTATTGCCTCTATATTCTACGTAACAACGTTCAAACTCCTGTCAAGTGGCCATCCGCGCGGGCTACTTAGGGTCACCCTGCCTTCTGGTGCAAAGTTTGAATCCAGATGTGCACAAATGAATGCGGCTGCGCGGTCACTGTGCGAAATCTTTCGATTGAAAAAATTGATTTTTCGCGGTTAAATAAACCCCGTCATACATTTTTAAGACAATACTGTTTTCTACATGTTGGTGAAGCAAAATTGGTGGATTCAAACTCTGAATCTTTGCACCAGAAGGCGCGGTGACCCTAAGTAGACCACCAGTGCTCCAGTAAGTAAAGTTTGTTTCCCGTTGAGTTTGTAGCTTCTCTGAACCTGACCGCTTACCAGCGTCTGGTTTTATTCGAAAGATTTAGTACTAAATTTTGTAAAGCTTGTAACTTTCAAGGTAATCTGATTTTACTGTAGCATATAGGCCCTATATGCTACAGTAAAATCAGATTACCTTGAAAGTTACACGTTACCCTATATTATAGGGTAACGTACCTAGATAATGGCAAGATAATTCAGTATCAAACTTAACTTCGGTCGCACGTTAATAAATAGTAGACATTAAACACTTACAGCGTTTGTATGGACAACGTACCGACTTGTTTAACCTTAAACTAAAGAATTCATTTTACAAGTTAATAAAACTAACCATCGAGTGCTTGCGATAAAAAACAAACTTGACGACTGACGTTTTTATGAAGCGTCAGTTTCCAACATCGCACCATAGTTCATTCAACTTTCAAAATTGTAGTTTTGAAAGTTTCACATTTGGGATCCAAACTATTTCTACCATACCATATAAGTTTTTTAGGTCGATAATTTGTGAAAATTCAGAACAAAAATCATAAACGAAAACTATGAAAAATCACGAAATGATTGATGATTCATGAGGGCGATTCGGGTACCCCAAGGGCTGCTCTATCTCTGGACTTCCGCTTGACACAATTTTTTGGGACACCCTATATTATTATAAACTTTGTAAAAAAATAAATATGAACCCCAACTTGTCCAGCTAATAAAAACACGTTTATTATAATATTTTATCAAACTCAGCTCAGTTGGTAGCTCTGCTTTCTGCGCTGTAGGTTGTGAGTTACTCGATCGTACAGAGAACAAACATTTATAGTGAATGCAGATGTTTATTCTGTTTGGGTGTTTACTGTATTCTATGTGTATTTATTATAAGAAAAATAAGTAGGTATTTAAGTATTCTATCGGTCATATGGTTACCGTAGTACAGATTTTGATTAGTTTGAATAGCAATAGATGAAATTATAGGCTTAACACTTATGTATTTATATGTATTGTTTATATATCAATTGTAATATCTGGGCATACCTCTGACAACCCCCCTTAGACATCCTCGAAGAATCTCGAATAGGTACTTGGTACTAAGAGATCGGAGGGGATAGCTACCGTGCTTGGGTAAAGTCGTGATGCTATTTCTTTCTTTAATTATATAATGTTATATATTATATTACGGTATGACCCTTGTCCCTTGGGAGGTGGGGAGACCCTTGGTGTGGGACGCTACTTGCGTTGACACACTAGCGCCTTCCCATCTGTCGAGGACATCCGTTGGGGCTGGCGCGGCGGCAGATTTTGCCGAGGATCTCAAGAGGCGCAAATATGCAGGTCTCGACAGAGCCTACAGATTTGCTCCTCTTGGAGTCGAGACTCTAGGTCCGTGGGGTACCGAGGCGCTCCGGGTTTTTAAAATTCTTTCGGGGCGTCTGGTCGAAGCGACGCGTGACCCGAGAGCTGGTGAGTATCTGGCACAACGAATCAGCATTGCCATTCAGCGTGGCAATGCAGCCAGTGTTTTGGGAACGCTTCCGATTGGCACTGATCTGGATCAGTTGAGCTACCTTTAGATCGTTTGCAACGGTCTTTAGATAGCTCAACTGTTTCAAATGTATTTTGTACATACCAATTATAAATACTTGTATTAGTCATAATTTTCTTTGTAAATAAATGTAACTTTTATATTACTTTAAGTATATTATATATTCATTGTGTTGTATTGTATTATAAGTATATTATTAAAAAAAAGTATATAAGTATTCTATAAGTCATCTGGTTCCCATAGTACAAGCTATGCTTAGTTTAGGGCTAGATAATGTTGGGTAAAAGTGACCATACATATTTATTATTACTATTAAATATTTTACTTACTTACATATAAATAAATATAATATATTTGTGGACATTTTTATATAATATCATCATATAACGAGGGATCTAGTCACTAAGCATAACAAGGTTCAATGACGTGACACATAGAGTCTGTTTCTAAAGTGGATTAGTGCGGGCTATCGCAGGGCAGCGCGATGCGTGCTCAAAGGTCGGTGTGCAATCTTACGCATTCACAAACCTCACCCGTCACTCAACGCCCGAGTGTGCGACACAAATAAAATCTAAGATTGAAGATTGACTGTTTGTTTGTGTATCTGTCGTCATCTTGGGTTAAGTTAAGCTGCATTCAGACGTTGTCAGTAGCTGGCTTGACTACTTTTTTCAGACATAAAAATTAAACTACTTGTATACTATTACTTTACGGCATAATATTATTTTTATCCAGTTACCTACCTATCTAACTTGTAATGTAATAGTTACCTGTTGTGTCAATAAACAAATATTTCAAAAATAACTTTTGGGGTCTTGGATCAAATGTACTAACTAATACCTAAGTGATCATTTTTATTCAATGGAAAAAAATTTCTTTTGACTTTTACTTCAGTATAAAGCTATTTAGTATAAATAATAATGATGTCACTGCTACTTTATTTTTGGTAAGTGCAAAAGGTGCTTTGTCGTTGAATGGCTTGGTAACGAGCGCAAGAGCATCACTTTTGTTCGAGCTTTAGATTGGGCTGTTGCCAGGTGGGAGTGGTCAAAGACAGCCCAGAGAGGGCGTTGGAGAGAAGATGCTTCAGACGACCCTGCCTTGACGATGGTCAGTATGCTTGTTTATCAGTAGCGTATTTCAGTTTCGCAGCAGCACAGGCATATCTTAATTATTACTAAGCGGTGTTTTACTTTAACTTTTAGCTGTTGGAAGAAGCAGATGGCCATAGAGTAATATATAGAAAAACCATAACTAAGTATTATCTCGAGTGTCACACACGTTAGGAATGTGCCCTATGATGCACTATCCTGCGTCCATCAACTTTAGGCACACATGTGTTGAACGATCAGTAAGGACGGGCCGCATATGCCGTTTAAAAAAACCTCTTGTTATAATCATGTAAATTACTAATAGTTTTGTGAAACAGAAACAGCCTCACGACTTTTAATCCCCAGGCACGGTAGGTATCCTCCTCAGACCTTTTATGTCTACCAAAAAGTATCAACTTAGATTTTTTTGAATATGTCTAAGGGTAGTTAGAGGTAAGTACCTACTACGGTAATATTATATTTGGCATATACCCACATTTTGCAGTAGTTGGTATTCCATACGCGACAGACTACAAACTCATCGCGGCAATTTTGTAACTATTAAAAAATAACCTCTTCGTTAGACCATTTATATTTTATTTGACTTGTAAGTGTTTAGAGTATGTCACATTAGGGACCAAATTAGATTCCTCTATAATCTGCCACGTTCCCCCTCAGTGAACAAACTACTATAAAACTTTTTGTCCAACAATTTACTGATATCAGGAATATTGTTTTGCTCCTATCCGGTTAATAAGTCACAGACATGTGTGCTGTATGACATGCACTTCCACTTACATAATTACGAAAGTATGGGAAAAATAAAATTACAAAGTTATTAGCAATTTATAATGACATGAGAACTTTCATTAAACAGCAAATTATTTAAACATATAAAAAACACACCACAAGATTCTTTTTAATTAGAAACTCTTATTAAGATGATGTATTATTATATTTCAGAGAGCAGGTGGTTTGTCATTTGTATGTAAATACTTTAGTAGTATTTGTACTGTGTTCAGTTTTTTTATTCATTTTTTTGTCAAATCGCAAGTATTTTGAGACCTAGGAAATGATCAACAAGTTACGTAAAGTACCTACCAAAACATGAGCATTATCAACATGCTTAGGAATAGAACCACATTTTATTAAAATTCGTATGCTGTAGGCGTTATTTAATCCCACACTTAATGTAAACCCACTCAAGTGCAGAACAACCCTTGCCTAAACTAATATTTGCATTTCCGTGTAAATAGCGAACACTAACGCTTTAACGCGTACGTACGGTACGTAGGTGAAACTGCGTTCACACGTGCCAAGTGACTTGCACGTAACGTGTCAGCACTAGCAGGGCTAAGATATACAACGGGACAAAATTTTGCCTACTCGATTTCTTGCTCAAAATATATATATTCCTTTATGTCTACCTGTGGTAACATGGCAGTGTTAAAAACCGATCTCATTATGTGTGATGACGACTTAGCGCTAATGTTTAGCCTATTTGTGGGTCTTTTGTCAACAATTTTTAACATGTGCACCAATACAAAAAACATCTAGTGTCAAGCGCAACATATCTTACGTTGCACATCTTAGCCCGGCAGAATAGCGATAGGTATATCGAGTAGCAATCCAACGGGCTTTTCAAACGTACAGAACGAAATTGCATTAGAGCCTAAGCTTTATTGCTAGATAGCAAAAAGGTCAAGAACAGGGTGGTTGCTAAGACGCAAAGCATTCTAATTTCGCGACTCGCTTTGCTCGCCAATTTATTGAGCTTTGCTTTATTAGGCGTAAGACCGGGATCAACAGACTATAATAAGACCTAAACTAAATTACAAAATGGTAACAAGGCAAAAGAAGGGCGCAATTAATGGCATTCGGCTAAGTTACAAAAAGATGGTACTTACCTAAACCAAAGATTCAAAAATCATTTATATTCAAGTCAATCTAAGTATAGCACTTTAGTTAGTATCAAAACTGACCACAAAGTTTAAAGACTGTTCTTGGAAATTTAATGGATAAACTCTATACTCTTTAAATTATCTTTTTGTAAACCAACTATATTTGCGAGTTACTAGCAGGTGTGAACGGAGCTTAATGCCAGTACGGTGAGCGTCTTAAGGTCGCAAGAAGCCATAATCAGAAGTCAACATGGATAGGTTTAACAATGTAGGCAGATATGTTAAGTACATACACGTAAGTTCACAAAATTCTACTTAGTTAAGCCACCGTATATATACGGTTTGATCATTGGATGAGGACATTACATTATGATCATTAGATGACACTTGCTTGTTCTTCTTTTTTTCTAAATTACTGACTTCCGAAACCTCAGTTAATGGTATTTTTAACATAATCATTGTCAAGGAGAGAAATAAAAAGAAAACACAATCGAATCAGAGTTTTTGTTCGTTAGAAATTTGGTCAAGCAAAATAAATAAATAAATATTTGTGGGGATCGAACCCACAACCTACAGTGCAGAAGATCGAGCTACTACTAACTGAGCTGTGAGAGTCAGGCGAAAGTGTTTCTCAAATGAATTGCGGAAGATATGCTTAATCTCGGCTGCCGACGTCGCGTCGCTTAGGTTAAACAAAAAGCCTTCTAATTTCATTCGAGATGCATTAAGTGTAGAATTTAAATAGTACTAAAAGTCCAACTAAAACAATAACTTAAACAATTTACGAAAGACTTGATTGTAAAATTAATTGTTACATACTATCAAGGCAAATAAAATATATTCCCATTTCAATTAAAAATAGTAAGCAACACCACATCTAAACTAAGCGCAAACCACAAAAGAACCAATACGAAGAAGGATTCCAACGACAGGGTATATTGAAAGATTTATTACGCACCGTTTCGGTTACACTTTACTACCTTTACTCTGGCACATGTAAATGTAAAGATGTAAAGATGATCCTGTTTGTACATCCTTAGCTTTAAACGACTGCAAAACTGCTTTCGGTCGGTCGTACATTGTTAAAGAACATCTACGGCATTCGTTGACGGCCACCATGCCTATTTCTGCTGTCAAGCAGTTCCGTTTTTTTTCTGTTTTTTGTTCCTTTCTGTGTTCCGTTTTGAAGAGCGTGCATGCCAGTAACATTACAGGCACATGAGGCTTAACAGTATACCTCTGGTTGATGGATGCAGAGCAGTGCATCGCAGGGCACGTTCTTAAAGGAATGTGACCTGCGAGACAATGCTTTGCAGTTTTTGATGGTAACCAGTTAACATCAGATAAGCATATGCTTTTTTCAACAGTAAGTAGTATAAAAAAGACATCCGCTAATCATCAGAAGCGGAACATCCATTCTGTAATATTCTGTCTGCGGGGGTCACGTTACGCCACGGTCAAAATGTATGGGCAAAATGTAAAAAAAAGTTTTGTTCTCCTAAAGTTAAAATCTATCTGACAGACAGCTGCATAAAAATACTTTTTATATCATAATATTAAAGTTAGCAAGTGACAAAAACTACTTACAAAAGAATGACACCAGCTCCAACGACTTTGGCAAAACTGCCAAGCGGTGAGTATAAACTAAACTTCAGTTCTGATATGCCATCCAAAGAGTAGTAGCAGCCGAAACGTAACTGGCTATGAGAGAAAAAGAGAACGAACAGTGCTTTCATACCATCTCCATGGAAGTGTTAAACGTTTAACGCAACCTTGTTGGAAGTCGCATAAGAAGTATTATTTCAGAAAGTAGTTGTAGTAGCCTAACTTATGCCATCATATTATATTTCTATCAGATCTTTTTATTATGTGCCGGCGCGGGCAAAGACGCGGTAGTGGAACTTCGCTGCCTTCTCCCATTATGTGCCAGACTATCGGTCGTTAGATAGGTACCAAACTGCAACACATTATTCTACGATCTATTTTAACGGAGTCAAACAAACGAAGACAAAAAAGTGTTGAATTCAAAACAAACAGGCAATTGTTTTACGAGCTCCATGTTAAATCACGTCAAAATGCAATGAGTATAAAGGAGTGCACAAGTGTGTGCCTTTCATTTGTTTAGGATAGATAGATAGATAGATAACATTTTATTATACACAAGGATACATTATACATCTAGGCGTAAACGAGTTATTTAAATGAATAAAATGAGTTATTTAAAAAAAATTAAGAACATTATATTTAATTATTCAGGCTTATGTAACAATTATGTAATTATAATAATATTTTTTTTTATAATGCTATACAATATTTTTGACTACGGGAGAATCTACTACCCACAAATAAATTAGTGAGGTCATAGAGATGAAGATTTAAAAACATCAGTTTCATGAAAAAAACATTATACCAATAATATGGCTATTTAGAAGGAATCTACACATACGCAGATGTTTTTACCGTTTCGTCGCGGTTACAAATAGGAAATAAGATTATCTTCGGTATTCAGCTCCATAATAGATTATCTACCTATTGGTGGTCGGTTGGCGTTGGTGGTTTCCTGAAAACTTGCGACCGTCTTCTTCTTCTTTTCGGATCGAAAACTCAACATTAAATTATAGTGGACCAGTAAGTGGAGACCTCTACACCATTGCGCGTAGCCAACATAAAGTCCTCCTTGGTGCAGGTGGTCGGGCACTGTGGACACGAGTAGAGGTGGGGCATGTCCTGTGTGGGGGCACCGCAGCCACACTGGATTTGGGATTGGTCGATGTATCCCCATTTCGCCATGTTGCTTCTAGATCGGCCAACTTGGGTCCGGAGCCGGTTAAGGGACTTCCAAATTGGCCATCTCAGTTCATGTCCAACAGGGAGATGTTCAGCTGGTGGGATGAAGTCCGGAGGAGGAGGAAACTTGAACTGCCAAATGTCGAGCCTTTCATCAGAGGGGTTACTTTTCGTTGATGTAGTGTGTCTCATGAAGCTTCTACGGCTTTTCAGACGTGCTGCAGGCGGTATATGGCCATACAGGGGGTGCCGGCTGTCAATTTCTTGCTTTGTCTTTTCAACACTACATGCAACCTCACGACGGATGCTTGGTGGAGCTATACCAGCCAATGGATACAACATGGCAAGAGGAGTTGGTTTCAGGCAGCCCGTAATGATGCGGCAGGTATCGTTAAGGGCTATGTCAACCTCCTTCGCGTGGGCGGATCGGTGCCACACTGGGCATGCAAATTCACCCGCCGAGAAAGAAAGTGACAGCCCCGTGGTCCGCAGCACGTGAGGTGAAGCTCCCCAAGCAGTTGATGTCAAGCGCCGCAGAAGATTATTTCTAGAGCCCACTTTTTGCTTTGTCTTGAGACAGTGTGGTTTAAATGTCAAGGCTCTGTCAAGTGTTATGCCTAGATAGCGTGGGTTCCGGCAGTGTTCGATGTTCACACCTTGCCAGGAGATATCCAGACTCTGGTTAGCTTGACGGTTCCGCAGGTGGAAGACACACGATTGAGTTTTAGACGGGTTAGGCTGGAGGGCGTTATCGGTGTAGTAACTCCCAAGTTCATCAAGTGCGACTGACAGATTCTGTTCAGCTTCTTTGAAGCTATGAGTTTGGGCTACTAATGCTAGGTCATCAGCATATAGGAAATGCTTTGTGAATGGAGATTGTGGCTGGTCATTCGTGTACACATTAAAAAGTGCAGGAGCCAACACACTTCCTTGGGGAAGTCCGTTTTTTTGGCATCTCCATCTGCTTTTACCGTGATTCAGATGGACTTGAAATCTCCGGTTGTGCAGGATTTCGCTCAGGATGTTGACAAACCCAGGGTCGTGTGTTAAAATTCTGGTCTTCGCCAGAAGCCTCTTTATGTTGACGGTGTCATAGGCTGCTGATAGGTCAACAAATACAGCACCCGTTATCATATTTGCTTCAAACCCGTCCTCTATAAATTGAGTAAGCTTTAAGGTTTGGTTAGTACAGGATCTACCGGGTCTGAATCCAGCTTGCTCTGGAATGAGGTTTGGTTCCAGTATGGGTGTTAGACGGCTTAATAATAATCGCTCAAACAGTTTAAAAGTATGACATAAAAGAGAGATGGGACGGTAGCTTTTCGGGTCTTTGGGACACTTTCCAGGTTTAAGCAGTGCAACCACCTTAGCTTGTCTCCAGAGCTTTGGTATTTTCAGTTCTTTGAGGCAATAGTTGAACATGGCATTAAGCCAGGACACAGCTACTGGTCCTAGGTGCTTTATTTGTTCGACCGTAATGTCATCGTAGCCGGCTGCCTTTCCGTTTTTCAAAGATTTGATACCAATGATGACCTCAGTAGGTGTAAAGGGTTTACTAATGCGATCATTTGTAGAATTTACGTCTAAATCAGACAACTGTGTGGTTTTCGGTAAGCGGTGAAGTGGTTTCCCATTCACAAGGAGCTGGTGAGCAACCTGGTTTGCTGTAACTTGCCCTGGGTTTTTGGGTGGAGGGGGGTCATCGGTAAGTTTCTGAACGGTCTGCCATGCCTTCTTACTGTTGTGTGTCATATCAATACTAGTAACCAAGGACATCCATTTCTGTTTTCGAGTTTCACTGATTTGGTTCGCTAGCTCTTCACCAATCCTTATGGTATTTTCAGAGAATGGGTCAGACTCGAATGCTGATTGATAGGTTGTAAGGAGAGTAGCGGAGTCTTGACTTAGGCCTGGAACATAAGAGGTACGGCATCCTCGAGGAATATGTTGGCAGGACACAAACCTAATGGTGTTAACGAATTTATCGTAGTTGCTTGGAATAGGATCGATTTCGACTAATTTGGAGTCAATATCGGCAGAGAATTTTTCCCAGTTTGCTTTCAAAAAGTTGAAACGTCTTCGAAACGGCACGACCTGAGGTTTTATGACAGCTTCAATATAGATAGCGATTGGTCTGTGCTGAGTATTAGGCATCGCGGGAAGAACAGACTTTCTGCACATAGAAGTTATGTTAGGGCTGGTGAATATTAAGTCGGGATTATATCCACGGCGCCAGCGACAGCTATTAAAGGAGGCTGGTAGTTTCGCGTTATGGATAAGTATCATATTCTCAGCTTCCGCCCATGTTTCCACTGCTAGACCGTCTGAGTTTGTCGAGGAGTAGCCCCATGCTGTATTGTGGCTGTTAAAGTCTCCAACCACTAGTTTGATAGGTTGGTCGTCAAAGTTAGAGGTTTTGTTAAATTTAAATGGCTGTTTAGGTGGCTTGTAGATGGACGTAACAGTGCATTTCCCCGTATCTATCGTCAATGTTTCTATGGAGTCGTCTAAACACCAAGCTGTAGATTGAATAGCTACGGTGGGTCGGACAAAAATGGCACTACCGTATTTAGCATGTGGAGATTCAACGGTAAGGGTCATTCCAGGGATTTGTGGCCTGAGTTGGTCGGGGCCACGATGCGTCTCCTGGACGCAGAGAATATCGCAATGCATTTTTTGGCACAGAGTTGCTAGTATTTCACTCTTAGTTGTAGAAAAGCCTTCTATATTAATAGATACAACTGTTAAAGCAGGATTGTGGCTCTGAGAAGAGCCGTTGATGTGTTGAGTCATCGTGGTGGAAGGATTGGCCAGACTAGACACTGCGTTACCGTGTCTAGCTGTTTCCGAGATGCGCCGCGGGGAGGCTCCTTCCATGCACCCCAATATGAAGGTATTATTTTATCTGCTAATTCACTGTTGTTTGTAATTAGTGTACGAATAACTGCACTCTTATAATGTGTTTGTACCGCAACATTTTGTAATAGACGTGTGTTTTTTAGAGCACTTAAAGTGAAATAAAAATAAAATTACGAAGCGTAGGACGACCGACGAATAACTACGGCGACTACCCGATGGACATTGGGAAGTCGATGGATGGGCCCTCAAAATCATTCTTCCTGGAAACGAATGACGGAGGCCTATTTCCAGCTGTGGACTTCTAAAGGTTGTTGATGATGATGACAGCGAAGTCAACTGAAACACGTGGTAGGATCGTAGAATTTGTTTATTTCAATGCATTTCGAGCTTATCGTGACACCGGAACGTGTTGGCGGCGTTCCAACACTTTCTCCCGAAATCACGGTACAATTGCAAGGAATCGTAGTCTGCACTTTTTCATAATAAAACATTACTATCTGGTTACGAATGCTGTTATAATTAGATACCGTAACGGTAGTAGGTATAAAGTGTATTTTTGTTTACTGAGTGCAGTACTCGTTGCGCGATGTTGCTAAGAAATAAAATGTGGACGAGTGACGATCGTACGCATTCTTTTGTAGCAGATAGGTCGGCACATAGGATTGTCTATAGGTATAGTTACGTACAAGTAGGTACATTCTATGTTAAATTTATGCTGCAGAACCAAAATAGGTAGAGACAGTAGCAATTTGTAATTTTCAAATGTAGTTTATAATTTTTGGTAGGTAGGTAGATTCTGTCATTACCTCATTTTTATACAAGTCGGGTAGACGCGTTATAAAAGTCATGTCTGATCTAGCACAAGATTTTACTCGGATGACGTATTTTCCAAAGTATCTGAACCGATCATAACAAATTATGGGACCAGTCTGAAAGTATGTCCTTTGAAATAAATAAATAATTTCCAAATCGGTTTGCATAATTATAACGGAGTTCTAAAGTATGCTTAAAAACAATTACTAAATTGAAAATATCCTTTATTTCGATCTATCTTTATCTTTATCATTTATTTTATTTTATCTCTATCACTGTAACCTGTAAATATATATCCGTGTGTGGGCAATCTAAATTATCAAATTTAGATATATGTATATATATATATATATTTTTTTAACTATTTATCATAGAATCAACAGCACTTAAGAGGTATACACTTAAAAATTATATGCATACCTACTGTCAATACCAGATAAAAAAAATTGTCATAATATTTGAACTGCTTTTGTAATTTTTTTGGTTTGTCCTTAATTTTTAGCCAAAGAATTTTGAGAGCATGAACTGAAAGGAATATTATTTAAAAGAAAAACTTTTGGAATGTGCTAAAAATAGTTTTAGAAAAAGTATGATCAAGAACTGATGATAGTGAGATAAATAAAATTAGTTTTGAATTTGAAGATACATTTAATTTACTCTACAAGTCTTTGGCTATCAGTCAAGTGATAATACTCTATAGTAATACAATTTAGTATTTCACTAAAGCATTTCTAAACTAGGATGAACATGTGATTTATTTTTAACAAGTCGTAAGTACGAGTAATTTGCCGTCCGATATACGAGTAACTTTTTATGGTCAGCTTTAAACTTAGTATTGCTTGTCTCAAAGTTTTGTTAAAACGAGAAAAAAGATCGGAGAAACGAGAGAGAAACGTCTGGCGAACATCCATTAAACACTCTGGAAGTCCGTAGACTGCCATCAATTGCGGCAACTGCCCACTTCAGAGCGAAGACAGTTTCAGTAATACCTGCTTCGACGAGTTGCAACTCTATGGCAAATTCTGATTCATGTGCCAGATCGAAATTATATAAGCTGAAATTGTTGCCTAGCCTTATAACTCACTGGTAAAACTACTACCTTTGGAGTTTTTTAAATTTGTTCATCCCATCTTAAACAAACATTTGTGTGTGAAACATGTATAATAATAATAATAATAATGTTGGACAATCCACACAGCATCATCTATTATAGCCCCAAGCTAAGCACAGCTTGTGTTATGGGTACTAGATGACTGATATACTTAATACAATACATTACCTACATGCATACATATTTTTTATTATACATAGAAAACACCCAGAACACCCGGAATAAATATTTGCAGATCGTACAAACATTTATCCCGAGGCAGGAATCGAACCCGTAACCTTCTGCGTCGCAGGCGGATATTCGCCCACCGCGCCACATCGGTCGTCACATAGTCGTGGTAATGGTAATTATCAACATAAAGATGTGTGAAGTATATGACACGCCACATCATATTATTTCTTATTCCTCTCTAATTTCAGTAGAGAAAAAAAACATTTCCGTGGGTGTAAACGAGAATAAAACTAAAATTATGGTACGGTACAGCCCATATTCCAAGCTAGGCACCTAACTGTTCCTTTCCTTATTTTACTGAATATTTAAAGCATTATTACTGAGACGCGCTGTAAATTGCGACACAGTTTATACTTAGGGGATTATCAGTGTCCTTACTTTTTTGCACTTTTTTTATAGACTGTTTTTAAAGCTAAAATTAAATAAATATCAATTCAAACATTAGTTACCGTGGTAATTACGCACCCGTATCCATCTATATAAACTTTTAATTAGCGTGACATCGTAGATACATACGACTATAATCAGAAGTAATTTAAACATGTTATTTTGTCTTTAGAATACAAAAAAAACATTTACATCAAGAAACAACCTCCTTTGAGGTTTTGAAAAATTGTGTAAGTTACTTTCTATTTTTTTTTCGCTTATTCCTATCGTCTTCCTATCTTTAGAAAAGCTCCAACATCGTAAGCTTATTAGTATTCGGATACATAAGCATTATGTATCAGAAGGAATGTAATAATCTGTAATAAACCGCTCGATGAGTGCTTTCGTACTATATTCCTAGTTTTACTACACCACTATAGGGGATTGTGAAGCGACTCCCGTCTCCCTCACCCCAGAACATAATCTCAATCTTTATATGTTGAGAAGTTAATAATACTCTACGTTGTGCTCACAAAACTACGACTAAATAAAGCGAGACATGACATGTATTGTGTTACATGAATTCCCATGTTTCTGTCTTGGAATGATAATACGCTTTAGCCGCAGATATACGAAGCTATGTACGGTCGTGTACACTGAATTTGTGGGTAGGTAAAGTTCGCGGCGAATACCTTGGTAAAACAGCTTGAAGAATACATTCTTATTAATTTTAGAGACAGTTTTGTATACCGAACTGTTTGGGTATTTTTACAGGAGGCCGGAATCTCAAGATAGCGCAATGATTTTTTGCTCAGTTTTACCTCATTTTGTATGTATTTTACTGTGAACTACTAAATTATAAACTAACAATGGAACAACAATACCAACATTGCACATTATTCAGAGTATATTGACCTTACTACATACTTAGGATTAGTAAATCCTAAGTAAAAAGCAGAGGTTGAATCTCAAGATCATGGTCATAGGAAGGAATTCTAGTCAAAGTCAAACGGCATTTATTCTATAGAATCAAAGTGATCACTGAGAATGGTCTTATAACTAGGTGAATTTATAGGTACCGGTTCCTCGCAACCAAGACCTAGACACAATTTTTTTCCCCATATTGTTTGAACAGAGCCTTGACAAAACGAGGTCAACAAAATAAAAACAAAAGAAGATCAATAGAAACAAATCTATAGAATCACGACATTAATCTCCAAGCCCAGTAGGTATTGCTTCAGATATCTTAGTACTAAATACCTACCTATTCGAGATTCTTCGAAGACTTTTTCATTGCACAAATATTCACTGAAATTTTCAAGCCTCTACGACCCGCGATCATGCTGTGCTTTATCATAGGTATGTCAGTCAGTCAGGACCAAGATTCTTATAATTATTAGCATAGATTTTTTTCAAATTATTTCCGATTGCATTTAGATTGTTTAAACATACTTATTTGTTGCTAAAACCTCGAAGATATGTATTTAAATGACAATTAAGATGAGATAAGATAATTTTATTAAAATATTAAAGCACACACTTATATCATACTACAATATAGTAGTGGTCTTAAAATTAAAATGGCCTGTATGACATTGTAGTTAATGTGCAGAACCTACACTAAGTCATTTAAAACCTGTGTTGCAGGTCCTGCAGGTCTTCCTGTGGTATTACAGCTATGCCATTTTTACCAAGCCAAGCCACAATAGCAGTTATTAGTTTAAACACAGCATTTTTAGTATAAGGCGGTGTATCTTTGGTGTTATAATGAATACAGTGTTTAAACAACAACTACCACAGCAGTATGTCCGTTCAAAAATTGTACATAATTATCATTAAGGAATCAGTATATAAGAAAATTAATTAGCTTAGTAGAGTATCATCAATTGCTTGCTTTTTGTTTTTAAAACTAAGTCAGTTGATCTTCTAGCAATTTACTGATGCATCTTGATCAGTCAATCAAAGTGGGATTTAAATATAGTCACGAAATTGGAAGGTAGGATAATCCAGCGTCACATTGTTGAAAATCACAAATCTTCTCTGTTCTCGGACAAATAAATACGCACAAAACATTAATTATTTATCAAGGCAATAAATATTGCTTGGTATGTTTAGAATGTGTTATAATTATATCGCCCACGTTATCACACTATAGTAGCGCGAACTTTGCACTAATTCGTGATATTCTTAACATTAATCTACAAGAAGTTATCTTTCTATCTATATACTGATATCATGGCATAGGTTAGCGTTTGATAATGATAGCCATTCATACAAAACTTCTTCAATATCTAGGTATTTAGTTTATATATATCAGATAGATGGTATAATTACCTACAGGTAATGGACAAATAATAATTTAAATACTTTACGAAAAGGCAATTCAAGAAAATGGGATCGAATTTGCCGAACAAAGAAGAGAACACAAATTTAGGGCCAACAACAGCGCTAGGGCGGTTGTCTTTATACTTTAATAAAGCAGATTAAAAAGGCACCTTCTGAACACACTATTAAAATATTTCAGGCAAGAACCAAAAACTAATGGTAAATGCAAACTTAATACCATGGCAGATTGCCGCAATCTGTCCAAACGGAACGATTCCTGCTTAGGAATCGTAATTAGTATGCTACCTGACTTTTCAACCAGGTACACTTATACACATCATTATACCTGTAGAAGTCCACTGCAGGACATAGGCCTCTTCCATACGGTTCCAGAAAGAACGATTTTAGGGCCTTTCCATCCAACAACTTCCCGCGATTCTGAGAATGTCGTCAGTCCATCGGAGGAGAGCGTCCAACAGTTATATTTTATACACACCGACTTTACAACAAACGTTATAGGTACCTTACATCAAATATATTTGTTGTTTGGATGTTTTCATCAAAGTTGTAATAAGCTGCAGATAAAACTATCGCCGTGGCTTTGAAAAACGTACTAATAAGTCCAACAAAAGTTCTTTTTCAAATAGCAGAGGGACTATTGAAGTCTTACAAACCTCTTGCGACCGCAGAAACAAACATTTGCGTCGAGTCAACAGTAATTTCTTTTCTTTGTCTAAAGGCACCTCAAATTATATCCCGGTCCTAAACTAATTTATCTTGAAAAACTAGAATAGGAAATTTTACCTCAATTTAGTTTTGGAACTAGAAATTGTTTTGTTTGTTGTAGTTTGGCAAAAAGTCGTGAAAATGTGACTATATCATTATTGTCTTAATGTTCGTATATCCTTCTTACAAGTTTGCACGGAGCAATTTAGTCCCACGCAACAAGAAGGTAAGTTTTACTGTTCTTGTTTTAAACTGTTCTTATAATTATAAAAAAAAATTCTATTGACCTACAAACAATCTAATTTTCTTTCACTTTTTATTATAAGTTCATCAAATACTTGTGTTTTGGGCTTACCTACATATCAATTGAATTCTAATTTTCAATATCATCATCGCTCTAAAAAGTTCCGCAACCATAAAATCTAATAAAATTAAAGTAATTCAAACAGTATGACGCTGTGTGTAGTCTAAGATTTATCTAAATAATCGTAATGAAAATCTCTGTTGCCGGCATGACAGACACACAACGTTGTGTCAACAACAGTCTTGCTTGACGCATCGCAAAACTGGTACTAGTTTCTGGAGAATGGTTACGATATTCACTCAAGTAGGTTACTACTTAATAAATAGGTAACCTTGACGACGGTAGTATTGCAGTCTTGGTATATTTTGTGGATAAAAAAATAAATAGGTTGGGTTGGCCTTAATGTATTTTAGACGATTGAGTTTAAAAATTTAGTGAGTAGAAAGTCTCGCTGTGACAATAATTTAAAAAGCAGCCCTAGCTAAAGTCCGCTTCACGCTCCCGTCAATTAGCATGTCGTTTGAAGATGCGTTGCTTTGTCACCAACATAGTTTCACAAAAGCATAACCGACATAAACGTGGCTTTAAATAACACCTTCTTCCTAGAATTTAGAGTTTGTTATCGCAAGTCGAAGAGTAAAATGGTGGCATTTCATTCGGCGACAGCCGGCGCGGTAGCATGAAGTCGTGTGCGCGACAGATGAGTAATGACAACAACGCAACGGTGGTGTGTCGCTACGTTCCCAGATGTACCTACGAGTACGTCAGGCTGGATGTAAGTTATGCAAGCCGCTGCTAAATATTGGTTATACTGACGATATCCAAGAATTTCTAACATTGTATAGGCCTATAATATAGAATGGTATTTCCTAATTTGAAATCCCGAGCGAAACTGCTCTACTGCTTGAAAATCTAAAATGACACGAGTGTTTGCACGCCTACATTTTAGCTTTTGATTCTCAACATTGATACGTTTAATTATTTCAGCGAAATTGGCAGACTTTATTGACATTCTGCACATCCGTGCTAGGTAGACATATAACAGTCACTCAGCAAGAAATAAAGAAATAAACACAGTCGCGTAGGATACGTTATTGCACGTTAAACGCAAGTAGGAATCGTTAAACTCTCTCAAACATTACCGAGTTATAAAAAGCTTTAAAATCGTCGGATTATTTACAATAAAAATAGTGCTCAACCACCAAAAACCCATCTAAACACATAACTCTCATTGAAATCTTCTTTCGGTGTGCGGTGTGTCCTATTTTATCGCACAGCGACTCCGCATTGATATAAAAAAATGCCCACAAAACGGCGCGTGACATACTGTAGAGCTGCGCATACGCAGTTTCATAGATTTATTCGTCATCAAAGTTGTTATAAAGAACCGCGATTCAACTGGACTCACAATTTTTCCAACTGCGTTGTAGGTTGTCATGGGGTAAATCCTCACTGAGGACAAATATTTGGGTGGTAAACGTAGGTGTTTGTTCTATTTCTGGATGATATATTGTATTCTAAGAATGTGTTAGTAGTCAAGTAAATTTCAGTAGTAATAGAGCTCTTCTGGGAGTGAAGGGCTCGTCAGGGGAAGTACTACCACCATGCCTATTTCTGCCGCTAAGCAGCTCGCTGTGTTCCGGTTTGAAGGATGTGGGGCCTGTGTAATTACAAGCGCATGAGGCTTAACACCTGTATGCCTCAGGTTGATGAATGCCGAGTTGTGCACTGTGGGGCACGCCTCTTACGAACGTGACCTACGAGACATGCTTCGTTATAAGTAGGTGATGGTAACCACTTAAGATCGGGTGGGCCATCTGTTTGTTACAAAAAAATAATTAACTAAATTTAAAAAAAAGTATTATTTTACGTATCTGATTCCCGTTGCAGAAGTTGTGCTTAATTAGGGGCTATACGGTATTGTGTGAATTGTCCATAAATATTTACCCATCTATTTATCTGAAAGGTGTTAGGTCAGCAGCGCTAAGATGTGCAATGCGACAAAATATTGTCTACTTGTTTCCTCATACAAAATAGAGGTATCCCTTTATGACTGCCTGTGTGCTAACATGCTAGTGTTAAAAACCGATCTCGGATATGACTAATGCCAATTCATGAGTATTTTGTATACAATTTTTAACATTTGCACCAATACAAAAAATATCTCGTGTCAAGCGCAACATATCTTACGTTGCACATCTTAGACCGGCAGGTTTTCTTCTACTCGTAAGTGTTCAATCAAGACGACGACGACGAGAAGACAGCGTACAAACGCAAACAATTTAAACCTTGATCGTGCTTTTATTGAATATAAAAAACTAGAAGCTCCTCATTGATTTATCATTTTTTATCCTGATTTATGAGTGTTTGCGCTCACTCTCATGTCTATTTTCTGCGAGGCCGAAATGACCGGTAAAAAGAAACGTGTTACTATCCGGTAGCTATAGAATTTCGTATCTAGTGGTGTTTACTAGGTTTACCGACCATCGGGGCTTAGTAGAGAGATTATGCCACGATTTGCGGTAATGCGGTTTGCTCTACACTCTTTCCTCTTTGACCAGCTAAATCTTTTCCCCGTCAGATCAGGCGGTGGCCGGTGGCAAACAGACTTAAGCTCCTACCATGATCTTTTAGAATAGTATGTTATACATATATCCAGTATTATTTAATTGTCAAAAATAATTGACTGAATTATACACCTTATCACGACGGAATAGGAGTCATCGAATCTGTCTAAATGAAGTCTGTGTAATCATGATTGTTTCATTTTGACAATAGTAGGCTCCTTGCTAAATTTGCTTTGAAGCTGGGTTGGGCAGCTGCGGCTTTGAATAACCCTTTGATTTAGAAACTAAACAGTGCGGTTTTATTTTATGTTCGCGATACGATAGATCTACGTCGGGCCGGCCGGTCGTTCATTCTAGGCATAGTTTCAATTAATTTTGTTACAAGCGGTTTTCCACGACTTCGTCCGTGTAAGCTTGATGATAATATTTCCCGCGGCAAACAACTAGTTTTTGAGAAGATTTTAAAAGACTTTACAACTGTAAAAAGGTCTTCTGTAGATGCATCTTTTTATCATATACCCTCTCTCTTTTCTGTTTAAAAAAGATGTAGGTACCCACAAAAAGAAAAAAAATCTTAAGTTATTTTTAAAGCAACACATAAGTGACTCTACCTAGTTAGTAATCAGTACCAGAGATTTTCTATTCGAAAAATGTATGCACACAACGCCAGTGTTCTCAAACGGTAAAGGAAAACATCGTGAGGAAATCAGTTAGTATTCTAACAGCGGTGATAGGCTTACAACTGTAAAATGTGAGTATCTTCTAAATGTAATATTTGGACGTACCTCTGACTATACTCAAAGAATCTTAAGTTAATACAACTTGGAACTAAGAGATCTGGGTGGATTATCTACCGATCCTAGAGGATTAAAGTCAATTTCCAAATGGCGGTGAAAAGTAAGCTATATAGCCTAAATGTAAAAAAAATAAAAGCGTATATTTATACTTTAAGCCCCGTGACTCTACCTATATTTCCAGAAACACCGATCATTCATATTTGTGTAGCGTTGCTATTTCTGTGATAATAACAATAAACGATTTATTGTTACTTGTTGTTTATTGAATAGATACCTTCACACCTGTGATAACTTGCCTACGATTCTGAAATTCAAAATGTAAAGAAAAATAAAAGGGTCACGTGTTCGTATTTTCTTTTTAAAGGCCAACAGAAAAAATAGGCCACAAAAAAGATTTCACCGTGCTTTTTAAAAATAAACCGCTCTTATAACAACGCTTCGGAAATGACATCCGCTCAGTAGAGCGATAATGATCTACTACCGTCACGTCAAGATAACTAATAATAGGCGCTTAAAATACGAAAAATACGATTCTACTTACTGCTTCATCAGTTTCTTTACTTATCTGACCAGTTTTCAGTTTACTTTATGGTACTTTTTTTATGGTTTCATGATAGATTTTCGCAAATCATTAGAGTACCGGAGATCTCTAGATCTTCGAGGCTTGGTCGCGAGGAACTGGCGCTTAGATTCACCTAGATTTAAGACGTTTCAAGATGATCCCTGCGGATATTACTGAATGCTTTTTGACTTTGACTTGACTTGATCTAGTGGGAGTGATTAGAAGTCGGGGGTCTTGTGATCCTAAGGCCGTGGGTTCGAATTCGGTCGTGTACCAATGGATTTTTCTATAGAAAAATCTATGTGAGTAATGGCAGTTCTCAAACGGTAAAGGAAAAGATGGTGAGGAAACCAGTTAGCATTCTAAAAGCAGTATTAACGTTGCAATCTGTCAAGTATGGAATAACAACTACTAGCAAAAAATGGGTATGTATGAAATATATCATTCGGGCGTACCTCTGACTACCCCCTTAAGCATCCTCGAAGAATCTCGAGTAGGTAATAAGATATCTGAAGAGATATCTACCGTGCTTGAGAATTAAAGTCGTGATACTGTTAATTTATTATTTAGTATGGTATTACGTAAGTCAGTAGATACCTTATAATATACCTACTCAGGTACAGACTATTGATCTCCTGATAGGTGGGTAGAGGTATGTAATAGTAGGTAGCTAGGTAGGTATAGGTACACTGTATAATCAACCTCCCAAATGTACACTTGACAATCAGTATCTATATATTAAGATGTTTCCGATAAACACAGGGCAAACTAGAGTTAATCAGTAGTTATTGGAGAGGATTTGAAGCGTAACAACGCTGCTGGCAACACCAAGTTTTCACGTGATTGCCGAGAAGTTTGCGAGACAGCAAGTACCTACCTACCTACGTCATTGCGTCTTCTATGACCATTCTAGAAAGAAAGTTGGTTGCTGGCGCTTGTTACTAACCTACCCTAGTAAAACATACTAGGTTCTTAGGTACCTACCTAATAATAAAATAAAGGCTGGGGAATAAATGCCTGCATATTTCTATAGGTTCAGTAATATATTTACCTACCTAAATCAAACTTTAATATTCGATAGTTGTATTTTCCACCCTTTACATATAGGAGCCGTTAGGCATGCGCATGTAACCTGCTTTCTACGCAAAATTCGGCTGAAGTGGAAATTATATAGGGACAATCCGTTCGTTCTGCATCTATCTACTGATGCATTATTCAGCGTACGTATGCAAAATTTCAGGATTAATTATTGATGAAGACGAAGGTGAAGTGCTCACTATGGGTGACGAATAGAAAACCTTTCAGTTTCAAAAGTGCTCCAACTTTTGAATAATGTAATCGCGTATCATGAATAGCTATTAGAATAAAGTGTCTAGAAACTTTGGTAGATATTTGGGAGAACTGAAAAAGTTCCAATGCTGCACTGAGTGATATTACAAAAATTCAAATGACTTGTAGAAATGATTTTTTTAAACAACTTGCTCGAGATCGGTTTTTAATACTGCCATGTTAGCAGGGGTAGACATAATGGGGTATCTCTATTTTGCACGAGAAAAGGGTAAACAAAGTTTTGTCGTCTTGCACCTCTTAGCCCTGTAGGTGGGCATATAAGTACCTACTTGTTTCACCAGAAGTAGCATAAAAAAAATCTAATTTGTTTGGTTGAATTTAAGAGATTCTTGCTGCACTTTTGTGCAACATTGGTTGAATTTTGAGGTACATTTGGTACTTACATACCCTCATTTTACAGTAGGTAGTTAGTACGAAACGTAAATAAATATATAAATATTGATTTGACACAGCGAATGCAATCTAGCCACAAAATTGTCTGTCAAATGACGGAGAGGTGTCGTATAGAAAAAGAAGTGGGGATTGTATGTGCCTAGGTATGGAGACTTTACTGTATTGGCTTAAAAGGTAATTTCAACTCAACAATACTCAACATTACCTACATCGGTACTTACTTTCTCCTGTTTAAGGGTTCATACTCGAAGAATTAAGATAACTATCGACTCTAGCCTATTAAGAACTTAAGACGCACAAAAGAGTTGAAGGAAGTTAAGCAACAAAACGGCTTGAGAAAAGACGCTGTGCGCACGCGCACGATTGAGACAAACAATCGTTTCGAGCCGTTGATAATAACCGTGGCGCGTTCAGCGTCTGTATTGTGTACGCAAAGTATGACCTCATGTAACCAGAGCTGACATTCTATGGAAGAGAACAGTAACAAGTTTTGTATTACAATAATAGTTGTTAGGGGAAACAAGTATTTAATGAGTTTTTTTTAACTAATGACACACGACGCCGCGCCCTCTAACCCAAATTAGGCGAAGCTTGTACTATGGGGACTAGAGAGGTAATTGAAAACTTATATGGTACTTTTTGTTTTGTAAATATATACTTAGAATACATATAACACCCAGACACAAGAACGAAAATTTACGTTCATCACACAAATGTTTATTCTCGGTGGGGATCGAACCCACCACCTACAGCGCAGAAGATAGGGCTACTACGAACTAAGCTGTGACGGCAGTCATTATAGTTATAATCAAGTTTATAGGCTAACGTATAGATAATTCCCTAATAAATTAAATAACCTGTTTGAGCTGGGTAACAAGGTTGGGTAGAGTATAGACGAAACAACGATTTCACATTTAGCTGCATAGTGAAAAAGAATTAATACCCTACTAAAATAGCATACCTAACGCCTAAGCTAAGTAGCCTTGGATAGTAGGTATACGTAGTTTATATTTATCAGTTTCTTAGCACCTTACAATTTTTACACACGTAAATTACTTGGATATATGTATACTTTTCACAAAATCATGGTAGCTGGTACCTAGGTTTTTAGTGTTCCGTACTCTTAATGAAATAATCGTCCCTCCATCTAGTCTTTCCGCCGTCGCCGCGCCATTTTAAAGCCGAAAGGTCCGACATTTAGAAGAATAAAAGGAGACACGACACGACTCCAAAAAAAGAAAAGAAATCGTGCATGAAGTTATGGTCGATACCACAAACCATTGATCGAAGTGATGTGGTCGACACGCACTAAGTTTCTTTTTCAGATAGTAAGACAGTAGGTAGTACTATAATTATTTTAATTATCATGATAGTAAAGCGTAAGTAGTTCATTGCACCCAATTCATTGACCAATGACTCTACAATAGGTAACTTTATTACGTTGAGGTCACTTGATTCTGATAAAAACGTAACGGAATTTTGAAACTACACGTGAATAAAACCAAAAATTTTATGTTACTTTTTTTTTTATAGAAAATTTTAGTTTATAGAAAAACATTTTCTGCTTTGATCTAAAGGTCATAACAAAAAAAATGTGTTTTCGTTTACAATTTTTACATTCCAACAAGACCCAAATTTACGTAGGTATACCCACTGCCCAGGGGCCTCGGCATAGCCTAAGACGGCCCTGGCCACATGCAATCTGCTCGTAACTATCAGATAATACCTACTATAGCAACGATATTGTAAGCACTATCTTCTGTCAATCTTATCTTTGTTGTGATTGATACTTCTTAAAAAGTATATCAAGAAAATCACATAGGTAGTAAGAGAGACATATATTTGGTACGCCAGGGCAAGGGCGCCTAACGTTTCGGACGCTATCAAATAAGTGATAACCGAAGTGGCTACGTCGCATCGTCGTCGTGATATAAAATTTCATAAATTATCTTATCTACGGCGGCTCAAGCAAGGTGTAAACATCTTAAGCAAACACACCACATCAGTTCGAAGCTACTCTTTCGTAGGACTTTGACCGAAGACATGGTTTTTACAGAGCTACAAACAGCTTCTAAATTATTCTTAATAGAAAAGTGTATAATTATTAGCCTGAAAAGTGCCTCGACTTACCCCGAGAAAAGTGGTTTGGCATAGGCGGGGCACTGTTCGCTATTGTACTCCTAAATAATACATCTAATTCAAAGCGAAATTGGCAGTTATTTAGGTATCTAACACATGGTATATAACAAAACCGCGTGGTGCTTAGGTTTGAATTACACCTTTTTAAAATGTTTATGATCAAGTAGGTTGACATGACAGGCTTGCTAGGCTCAATGGGTAGAGGAATCGATAGATCCGATAGAATCTCTAGCATTGTCAACTGCCGATGTAGCGGCCTAGATATTCCGGAGAAGAATAAAGTTGGCATAGATATAGAGGATCAAAGTGCAGTGTGGGCGCTCGACCCAATACCGAGGACGGCGGAGATGTGCGCATGCGCAACGGATCTTTTGCGCGTTCGTTGATGCGCTCTGGCGCAATTAATTGGTTAGACACGTAATAAAACTGAATGACTACCCCGTAAACATGGCACGTGACTAAACAAACCATTAGTTATTATGCATTGTTAAACTGTTCTTCAATATGAAAAGTATTAGTTTGAATTTTGAACTTTCCTTCTCGAAAATAATAATTTATGAATGTTTTAACAGGGAAGACTCCTACTTTAGGCCCACAGGTTTAATAATAAAACAATTGGTATAGTGCTGGGTTGTATATTTAATTTGTTTTACTCTATATCATGTTAATACAAAACTGCCATTGATATACTATTGAACTCCGCCTAAGGACGAGGAAGTACGATCTCTACAACGGAACATATCGTCGCGCCAGGCCGGTCGGTGCCGTGCTCTACGTACATAACATTGAGGTTATGTTGTGATAACTGTTTAGGGTAGAAGCCGGCTTAAGAAGTCATCACCATTTGCAACCGAAAGCAAAAGAAAATAAGGACCGATATTGCACATCCACCGGCAAGGGTGGAGGCAGCCGGAGGTTGCGCGCGCAACTGGCATGGCCGCCAAGTACACCTGACTTCCGATATATCTCGATAATATAACTGAATTACAGGGCTTTAGAGGGCTTTACACTCTATAACGACGTCTGAAATCCTACAGTATGAACGTCGAACGAATATCAATTGTATTTGAGCTTCGCTTTGCAGAGAAAACCACAACATCCAAACATGTTAACTAATCAGCTGATTACCAAACTTTTACCGGTGTTTACGTTCCGGATTCGTAACTTGGTCACTGAAAACGGATCTCAATTTTCATGAAACGGTTAAAGAGACGATTTTGTGCACATCATAAGTGCGTGCAAATATTAGGGGCGTGCGGCTCGCATTGCGCCCGATGCACTTCCGCGTGCAACGCTTGCGAGCCGGGCGGCGACCGAGGAGCGTACCTGGACTAGTCTGCCAGCTGAGTCCTCCGACGAACATCTTCCTGCAATAATAAACATAGCGGTCATACATTGAAGAGGTCTCAAGCGACCGGCTTCTCGGCTCGGCGGACGTACCCCGGGTCGTTGGACGCCTCGGCCTCGCTCCTGGCGACATCCTGAGTTTGGATTTCCATGGGATCGGGCGCCGGCGGCGCTGGGTCAGCCGGGGTTTCAGGCACACACTACGACTACGTACTCGCGACGACGCGGCGGGGACGGCTCCCGGAGTCACTCGGCTGCACTACCGACTACCGGCACGAGACTGGCGCGGCGCGGCGCACCCCTCCACGCAGCGACCGGCCGCCGCCGCCGCCGCCCCCCGCCGCTCGACACCCGCGCGCCGCCCGCGCCCGCGCCTCTGCCGCATCGATTCATTCACATACTACACAATTATTCATAGGACTGGCACGACGACGACGACGACGACGACGGCTCCACCACGTGAGCGCGCGGCACGTGGTCGCGCGCCCGCCCCGCCGCCGTCCCGCATCGCGCGCCTTCACCACCGTCTCCGCCTCCGCCCCCGGCCCCGGCCCAGACAGCACCCGCGCGCACCAAAACAACCCCGTGCATACCAACCCCTACACTAACACTTCACTAATATTTACAAAAAATACGAAAAAATTAAATTCTTGAAAGTTACCTTAGTGTTTCAGCGACCTTAAAAACTGCAAATAAATTTTTAACACGATCATGTTTTTACTAACTTTATTTTTCTGATGTAATATGTAGGTAATCATATAGACGTAATTTATCAGTAGACTTGAATCATCATTGATATTTTAGAAATAAGATAATAATATTTTCTGATGCAATAAGTAATAATCATATCCAAATATTGAAGTGACTTTATACCGCCGCCGCCGAATATGAACGCAGATAATAATGATGCTAAGTGGACATAGAAGGCAGCGTAATATTACGTAATAGCTGTACTGCCTTTCCAAAGGAACCGAGTAAACCACGATCCGTGACGTCAATGTACCGGCGCGGCGGCGGCGGCGACGCGTAGCGGGAGCTACGAATGCCGCTACGTCGATCGCTACGCGCGTAGGCTGCTTACCAATAAATCCTCGTTTTTATGACGCAACCGACTTTCATAGTACCTACCTACCTACTAGTTTAAAGAATACTTTTTTACCTAGAACTTCAGCCGATGGCGAGCCACTGATCTAATTCTGTGCTGCTTCGATTTTCTATTTCGGATCACCTAACAATTCAGGTCAACTTCAAAACCAATATTCACGATTTTTAACGAATTCTGTAACTATAAATAAGTGGGGGGTAGCATACCAAGTCAATCGAATTGTATATAACTAGGTACATACGTCAAAGTGAGAAAGTGAGATTAGTTTTTCTTGGAATACATACCGGGAACCATTACCAACCATACATAATCATACATTGTGGTTACCCGTTTGAAAAGAAACCTGGTTATGTATTTTTTTAACTGCATCGTATTTCTTTAAAACAAAAGATTTAAACGCGTTCATTCTGATTGTAACTTATTGACATGGTAATAAGGTCCAGTACCATATATCAATGACAGGTATTTTATTGTTATTAGGATTTTGGATGTCAAACATTGTAAAAATTTTACCAACTAGCACTTAGCTTATCTAGCTTAGAAGAAACTAACATATAAAACAAAATTAACTCGAATAATTTCCATATCATTCAATCGCGCAAGGCAATAAAGAAAGCCAGAAAAAAAATACAGAAATACTTTTTTTTTGGCTTATGAGGGTTGCGAATTGCGCGGAGCAATTATTTAAGACGACAAAAATGTTCATAAACCGTTTTGAGAAATTTTAATTGTCCACGTGGCTGGTAGTGTCGGAACGTAGTCACTTTAAGCATCTAAAGTTGTAGACAACTATTCCTAAAATAACAAACTTACAATATCAGTTACGTATAAATGACAATAAGTACTAGGAATCAATTATACAACAAAAATACATTTGTAAAGACATTTTTATTAGGTTTTACACGAGCACGCGATAATATCGAGAAAAGGATTACATTTACGACCACAACTAGGTCAAACATTTGTCACAACACAACTCAAGAGTTTTACTTCTTAGACGAGTATTAAGTTTCAGTTCGAAGGATTTTATCACAATACAGATAATATCAACCAGTAAAGACACAAGGGAAAAAAAGCGTTCATGTCATGTAGTTTTATAAGTAGGTGTAGACAGGTATATAAAGGTAATGACTTTTACAAGTAGTAATAAGATCAATACTGTTTTTATTAAGTATGTACGATACTTACTTAATTTTAAAAAGACATGACCTTACTTATAAAAACCTATTAAATATAAACAATACTTAAATAACGCCTTTTCTACCCAATGAGTGACCCCACACATAGTGACTGTACTAATAATAAGCAATGTTTTAATTTAAGTGACGTTTATAAGTTCGGGGCCTGTTCTACTAACTTGGGCCTGACTTACGTAAGTGTCTCTACTGACTGCTACTACTGTACTGTTTTTATTAATATTTACTTTCTGAAAGGGGTTAAACCTCAGTAAACTTTGGTAAATAATATCCGTCGTGTAGTTACAAAGACATTCCCAACCTTGAATCAGTCTGAATCATATCTCAATAGACAATGAGCTCTACCAAGTTTTCTTTAGATACCATTGTAGCTCAGCTAATACAAATTAAGTGTAGATGCCGGAGCGTATTTTGTTTGTCCATAGATTTGGCAGACTGGCTTTCGAGTTTTGTGAAATACGATCTGCGAATGCGTGCCGTAAATGTATACAATAAGTCGGTTTTAGTTCTGTCGAGTGATCTTCTACGTGAGTGGGGGTTTACCTTCCGTACGAGAAGCTGAAGCAAAGACCAGAAACAAATGAAAATCGTTATTTGATAACACAGTATTATGGATGAAATACTTTTTTTAATACTGTAAGTGTAATTTATGTACTGTAAGTGTAAAATATGTAACGCGTGTAATTTATCGCGTAAACGGTAAGCTACGGTTTTTAATAAGTTTTATTTAAAATACAAATATATTGGTGTTTTTTTACTTCCGATCTAAAAGCTGTAGTGTGACTCTACCAGATATTTTTTATTATTTAAAAACAGTCAGGTAGGTACACTGGCTTACGGCCCACCTGACGGTAAGTGGTCACCGTCGCCCATAGACACCGACAATTTTGGAGGCGTTGACGTTGCGATGCCTACTCTAAAGGAATGGGTTTTTTTTAATGTCCATATTATAACGGAGTAGAAGGACCTCAGTTGATAGCTCATTACACAGCTTGACCGTACTTGATATTAATAATAAAACTACCAATCAGTTACATACCAACACAATGCACTTAAACGAAGTTTATTCCAGTAATACGTGAAAATTTAAGTATTTTACGAATCAAATTTATTTTAAAATATGAACTGGACCGAATAAAATAACGTACAGAAAAGGTAGTCTACACGCCAGCCTGGAATAAATAGCAATCGGGTCACAGTACCTGCTTTTAGCTGACTGCTAAATAGTCGGATTAATTAAAATCCATTGTGCAAGACAGTGACATTTTGGATATAGAACTGCAGAACCTTTCTTTTTTTCAATGTGATGCAAATCATTTATATGCTTATTTCCAAAATTAGGTTTGTAGATAAACTATTTTTCCTCCCAGGGTTAAGACGCAAAACGCAACAAAATGTATTGTGGTTATATCGGGAAAAATAGAGATATCTCTTTAGGACCACCTACGATAACTTGTGCCTTATACAAATTCTGTGCACCAATAAACAAAAACTCGTGTTACGTGCGATGTATCTTACGTTTCACGTCTTAGCCCGGCTAAACTAAGCTGGACCAGGATAATTTGTAAAATGCTCAAATTGTTTTAGAAGATACGAATTGGTACTAAGTAAACTCCACTGTACAATTACTTTATGATATGTAAAATAAATATGTATTCAAAATGTCTGTAGCTTCTTAGGTTCTCAGTTCTAACCAGCATTTTAATTTACCCAAAAAAAAAACTTCACATAATGTGTGCTGTCTCGCACGCACCTACGCATTGGTAACTTACTTCTCTTTCGCAATGACGGCGTAAGCACGGTTATTTTAGCAAATACATCTAGTTTAAAAAATATTAGGTGTAAAACAATATTTGCCTTATTTAAATGTACGTGATTCGTACCTAATTCTCTGCAAATTTTACAAATAACCCTGTTTAAAAATCCCATATAGGACGACAAAAATAACGTTTCGACAGAAAAAGAAGACAGCGAACCAGCCTGGAATAAATAGAAACGGGGTCACGATACCAGCTTTTAGCAGACTACATATAGACTAGACTAATTTTAAGTGCATTTAGCAAGACAGTAACATTCTGGATATAGAATCGCCTCATGCTCTCGATAGGTTCTATAAATGTAAAATATTTCTACCAATGGAGTTTCTTTTTTTATACGAATTGCTGATTGAACAAGCATATGAACCATCTAGTGTGGTTATCATCACTTATAACCAAGAATGTGCCCTACGATGCACTGCTTTGTGTCCATATAACGTGAGGCGTGCCGGTGTTAAGCTTCATGTCTTAATTTCACCGGCACCCACACCCTTTACAAACAGGCATGGTTGTAATACTTCCCCGGAAAAATTCTTCACTAAGATCTCTACTACTACAATTTTTAACGTTAACTTTGTAGGTACTACGCATACATACATGCATTAAATGTGTGTTCATTGTCGGGAACTGTATTTACTTAAGTAAAAGTAGATATGTCGAATCCTGATTGCATACCGTTTACCAGTTTACCAACAAAAATATTGGATGTCTTTTTAAAATAGCTTTCTAGTTAACTTTATCGTTTTTTGACCGATCAACTTATAAAATGGAGATACAACGCCTACACGACACTACACAGTATTACGCGGAAGGTAATAGACGACCGAAAAATATATGAATAGTAAGTAAGTAATTCGTGAAAAATACTTCTTTGACGGATATTATTTACAACAAAATATATTATAAGTAACCTTACTTTACTACTAATAATTTTGGTGTAAACTTGAAATAGTTACACCGTGTTTAATCTCTATCGATCTAATTTGAAACTAATTGTCAATAGAAAAGACAAAAACGGTGTAACTATTCCAACATTACGCCTAGTTTATTAGTACTAACTACTAGTAAGTACTAGTAAGGCGGTTCTAACTAAACATTAACAATCTACACGATAGAACACAAAAATATTATATCAAATAGTCGTAAATAGCTTTACTCATGAAGAAATCTACTATTTAAAAAATCATGCACAACCACGTGATAATAAGTGTTTTTAACATCATATAGCTAAAATGGCTTTTGAATCTGCCGTCATTTCTTTTCGTCAACAATGACCATGCTCATAGTATATAAATCCTCAATAGTTACAGTTATAATCAATCTATTTATATCTAATATACTAGACAACACACAGCCTAAACTGCTGATCGTAGAGACTTGAAATTCTTAGGGTTCATACTTAGTGCGTAAAGTTGTACTAAAAAAGGAATTCCGAAGTTGAATCCCTAAACGAGCACAGCGCGTTTGAAGTTTGCATGAAAATGACATTACAAATACCCACTCTTTAGACCAGCCGGGCTAAGATGTGCAATGTGATATATCGCGCTCTTGACATGAGATAATTTTCTTATTGGTACACACGTTAGAATTTGTAGACAAAAAAAAACATATTTAAGTTAAACATAAGCTAATTGCTCTTCATCTGACAAAACGAGATGGGTTTTTTGACGCTACCATGTTAGCACACGCAAACATAAAGGGATGCATGCACGGGATGGAGGCGGCAGACTTGCTGTCTCAGCAATCTTACGCCGCCTCCCCGGCGACAAGGCGAGTGGTAGACCCTGTCAAACAGGGAGTTTTTCGGATCCAGTGTTCCGACGTTCGGGCGTTCAAAGTGAGGGCTCTGTCCATTTACATACGCATCCCGGAAAGGCCGTGGCACTCGTGGTAAGTGTCACTGTGAGCACGGGAATGGCTGTAATTCCATTTCCGGGACGTGCTAAGGCAAAATACGAGAGGGACACAGAAGAATCTTTCGTAGCAGAAAGTCTGGTAGCAGATTTTCCTCAAAAACAAGAAAAAAGGTGTATAAAGAGATATCTCTATTTTGCATGAAATTACGAGTAAATAGAATTTTGTCGCGTTTCACACATCTTAGCCCTGCAGGCAGATCTAGTAACAAGAGGCAACGATTGAAAAATACTACAATCTATTAAAGATGGGGTTTTTTATGTTCTAGCGTTATTACATTAGATAAGATTAGCTTAAGGTACCATTTGCCACATACAGCTTGTTTTGATTTTAGAGATATTTTAATGAATAGATTGGAATGTATATTATTATTTAATGCATACGCGAGATGCACAACAATAACAGATAGTGGTAGGAACGGTCAACGAAAAAGTTAGATGAACATTTCCAGATTTTAGAGTTCAATTAATCAAAACCAGCTTTTTGATCACTTTTTGAACTTCATTTGAAGATTCACTTTCAGCCATTACTATTAGCAAACTAAAGTTATTTATCAATTATAGATTTAGCAATTTCTTTTACTAAATCTTAAGGTTTTGGGTACTGAGCAACGGGAATGGTTAATCTCCTTTTGTCGTTGACTGTATTATACTTTTAAAAGAAATATCATCTCTATATAATATTTTCACAACCTAAAACGATACATCTAAATCTATTGTTCCAGTTTCAAGTAAGCATTTCTACAAACTGTCGGAACCTATAAAATTAACGGGAGGTGCAATAGGGCACTATTTAATTTACCTGCTTTTTATCTGCTAAAAAAAATACCTTTTCCGTATATTGGATAACTCTTGTAAATATAGCCACTAATACAGTTGATGTACTGCCTTTTTTAACATTTTCTATCACTTTTTCAATATTCCTGACGAGCGCAACCTGCGAGGCGGTGCTTTGTTATAGGCGATGGGGACCACTTAACATCAGGTGGGGCATCTACTTGTTCTATTAAAAAGTTGTAAAAAAAAGCTTAATAGATAATTACAGACGAGAGCTGTAAATATGTTTATAATTCCCTAATTTTTGCACCACCCGTTATTAATTTTGTGAATTGACAAATACATTAGCTAATTTATAGTTTGACACAACACTAAGTTCTAAGTAACACATGATACTTAAAAAACAAAGGATATCAGTAAAAATAAATACTTAAGTCATTAAGATATTACTTCGGTTCGTATATTCTATGAACGTCCGTTAGTATTATCTTCGGTCGGAAAATCTCTCTTCTCATTGGCTAATGTAATAGTGACAGTTTACATCAGCCTTTGAGATAAGAGGTTATCCGACAGTAGATTTGTAGTGTTACTAAGGGATTCTCGTAGAATATAGAAACGTGCATTAAACTATTCTAACACACAGCCATTAAAACAACATTACTTAATAATTAGACAGTTCTAAAAAGCAACCCATTGTTGGTTGTCCATCGATTTAACACCAATTCTTAATCATTTAAACATATTTTTCAAATCAATCACTACTTTCTCATATTCCAGTAGCCCCAACTTAGACATTAAACACTTACAGCGTTTGTATGGACAACGTACGACTTGTTTAACCTTAAGGTCTGAAGTTTGAACTACAGTGATTAATTTATAACAGAACTTAGGTCGAAAATACCAAAAACTACAAAAATAAATAAAAGCTTAGCAATCACAGAACAAAGCAAATAAAACAGTCTCATAAATTAATAAATTGCACAAAAGCAAGCATGAAAGCTTATATTGCAACACATAAATTAAAGCTTAATTTTAAACGCGAATAAAGGCGAAAGACAGTCACCGCGCTTAATTTTAAACGCGAATAAAGTCGTAAGACAAGTCACCGCAAAATAATAATAAGAATATTGCATTTTTTAAAGCTTAAAAAGCGATTCGACCATCACTGTTTTGTCTTGTAGTTTTTTTCCGACACGATTTATCCACTGGACATCATTATTTTAATAAAGTTACTTCCATAATTAAACTTTGACCCAATCCACTATAGCAGTTATCTATAAGCCACACTAAAGTAACTATTATTTTGTGATAATTACTTTTCATTAGATGTTTTGCAACAGAATTTGTAATGTGTTTTTTAAAGCGTGTATTCTTCTATAATCCTGTTTTTAGTACTTGCAAACAATATCGTCAAACTAATTATGTTAAAGCTAAAAAAACACATCTTTTGTGTTTAGGTGGGATTTATTTGAGTTATTTTTATTTAAAACCCAAACTGAGCTGATTTTGATTATTTTACCAACGTATCCCCTACGAATAGAGAAATCTATCAATGCGAAACTAGATTTGAACCCAAAACAACCTGAGGATCAGAATGTGGGGTCGTTTCCATTAAACTACCATTACATCATACCTCATATAGTAATAGCTGAGTCTTAAAAAACGTATGGTGTTATTACGTCACCGCTTCAACAAGACTGATGATTTTTTTCCGAGTTTTTAAGGTGCTTTCCTTCTGAAACGATCATTGGATCCAATGGTTAAACAGTACCAGAATATTTCAACTGATTACTTAGATGAATTCAATAAGCTTCGAACCTCACAAATGGCTAAATATTATATGAAAGCATCATTTCCTGCGAGCGATTAAGCATAGCCAACATCTTAACATTTACAAAACCTACTAGAAATAGGTACTTATAGCCGCCTGCACTAAAATAGTTTCAACTTTTATAATTTTCAATCAATACAAAGTTTCTTTGAGTTCACATCTGATAGACCTGTCATAAGTAACAATAAATATTGACTGATATTTTTGTCATTTTTAAACCTTTTGGTAAATAATTACTAAGACGTCGTAACAGACACAGAACAAACATATAATAGTAACAAACGACTAGACAAAAGTATATAAAAAATAAATAAATAATGCCGGACGACCCACACAGTATCATCTAGCCCCAAGCTAAGCAGAGCTTGTGTTATGGGTACTAGATGACTGATATACTTAATACAATATTATATTACACACATAGATATTTTTTATTATACATAGAAAATACCCAGAACACCCGGAATAAATATTTGCATTAATCTTTTTTTAAAGTAATGATGCAATTTTAAATATTGCAGGCAACTGTACTTCACAATGGTATCGATACCCGTAGTACCAGAATTTTTTTATACTTACACAAATGTATATCCTTACAGCAATTATTAGATAAAATTTTCGACAAATAGCAGTTTGCTATGGAAACTAGATAAATATCTTATTCTTGTACAGGTACATAATTTTTGGCAATCTTGAGATATCAGGCGATAAGAATAAAAATATACTATAAGAAATAAAGCTGGATAACAACTTACAGCAGTAAAAGCTTGGTTTAGTTTTTTTTCCATATTCCAACAAGATATTAAAATCGATTTTGCTTGCAAGGGCTTGTTATTAACTAACAGAACTATTATTTATCATTAATTAAATATTTTAATAAATAATATAACGGTACTTAGTTAAAGCAATTATTCATATCTAACACTATCACAAATCCAAAACTCACAACCACTTAACAAGTTAACAATATTATACAACTAAGGAGGTAGATTAATCGTTATTGTATATAGAATAAATATTCTAAATTCAAGCAAGAATAAAACAGGTACGAATGTAGATTAAAGTGAATTTTAAATCAGCCCATTGTAAAAACATAATTTTATTAGGCGTCAACAGCAAGCTTTGGAATATTTTGTAAAAAATGTATAAATGTATAATTTAGATCTTTAATTAAAATGCAATAAGTAGCCTCTTTAGTTTAAGCCAAATTTAAATATTTATCGCTAACACAGTGTCTAAATCCAAGAAGTGATTTTGAGATAAATCAGAAAAGTGTAAATGGCAGTGATATGATACACAGAACACACCCTGTCTCTAAATCTGAGAAATGAAAAAAGAAAAAGATAGCATCACGACTTTAACCCCCAGGCACAGCAGATTAAGATCTCTTACTACAAAGTACTCATTTGTTATTCTTTGAGGATATCTAAGGGGGTAGTCAGCGGTATGTCTAAATTTTACATTACTGAAAAATGTACAAACCCACATTTTGCAGTATAGTTAGTCTGAGAAGTGATTTTGAGATAAATCAGAAACGTGTAAATGGCAGTGACATGATACACACTCTGTCTCTAAATCTGAGGACTAATATTGAGATAAATCAGAAAAGTGTAAATGGCAGTGACATACCAATCTAATTCTTACATGTAACATCCAAAGCCATTGCCTAACTTCACATAACATCGCATCCTACCAGCATGACACTTAAAACATCTTATCCTACGTGATTCTAAAAACATCTAGGCATAGACATTGAGATCAAAATACTAGGGAATGTAGTGGAATGAAAGATTTAATTCTTCTTCGGCGGTACTATATCTCCCGACGAAAGCAATGCTGATAAAGTCGCGTGAGTAGCGCTTAATGTGCCGGACGTATTCACGAGGTTTGTAGAATGACCGTTTAGAATCCCCACACTAGTTCCAGAACTGACTATAGTTACATTCGGAGGTGGGGCAGATCCAGTCGCGAATCCAGTAGATAAAACCTTCTGAGTATTTTGCATCATAAAGGATTTAGTTCCCGTGCCGCCTAGAGTGAGCACTTTCTTCAGCATAACTGATGAATTGCAAGCATTATCTATCATATCTTTGGTAGTGGATATACAGTCGAAATCAGATGTACTTATCTTTGGGGCAGTCTGCACCGGTTTCATAGTTGACAGGTTGAATGACATTGCTGAGTTGGTGCGGTTGATGATGTTTCGTGATACGATGGCGTTGTGGAGAATGTTGCCGGTGGGGAATGACTTTGAAGTAACGTTTACGTATTGTGGTGTTCCGATGATGGTAGCGTTAGATGTGCGGGCTCCGAAACCGATTATTGTACTCGCTGTACCTTGGGACATCACAGTGCTGAATGCACCGGTTTTGGTGTTGATAGGAATTCTGAAATAGAAAACTGTGTTAGTGACTCTGCACTGTAGGTAAGTAATGACCGGACCTATTTCTGCCGCCAGCACATCTCATGTTCCGTTTTGTGACCTACAAGGCAATGCTTTGTATGATGCAATGTTTTGTTTTGCTTTGGTGATGGTTACCACTTGAAATATGCATTATTCTTATCACACCAGAAGTTGCATAACAAAAATGGCCCTGCCATCTGATTGTAATTTAATATCGTATTATTATTATATTATTGATCTTCTAACCTTGGTTGCAAGGAACTGATGCCTAAATTCATCTAGTTTTGTGACGACTCTAAGTGATCTTCAAGATTTTAATGAATAAATGATATTTCGACTTGACTAAATTTCTTAGGTGTTTTCTTTTACTAGAGCATTTTAAAAGTTCCAAAGGTGAAAGAAAATATGAGGAAACCAGTTAGTACAGTATTCGTGTAGATGTTGGTTTGCAATCAGTCTGACACGTGTACGGAATAGTAACCTGTTAAAATTCAGAATGCGCCAATAATATTATTTTAATGTGCCCCTCGCTACCTTCCTTAGATATTTTTTTACGGTAGATCCTTTCTTATTTCTAAAAACCTTGAGACACAAGGGATATAAAAAGATGCATGGGAATTACTGTCAGTACAGTATTATTCTTCAATTTAATCCGGTATGCCAAACCTATGTACGTTTTCATTAGTTGCTACAAAGTAAAGCCAGTAGTAATTTACCTAGTAATCATTTGTAAGGTAGAGCTTGATATGATAAATGCGCAAATAGACGCTTTCTTTTACTCTGTATGAGATACTACAAGCTAAAGGTTGAAGCACTTACCAACGCATTCGTATTTTTGAATATTGGCAGTAGTTTGCGAAAACAAAGTCAAATTCAAAGGCCAAGCCTTTGAACTAGGTAACCTTAAGCTGCTTAAACTATATAACCCTAGACTGCTAGTCTATATTTTTCTCTATTTACTCGAAAATTACATTTTATTAAACAAAAACTATGCCAATCGGTTGTTTTCGGTACGCAACGTAATAATACCGCAGAACTACCAACAAAACAATAGCATTTAGCAGTTTGCACTTTTCTACCAATAATAGGTACTTTTACTGCTCACCTTAGAGGCTGAATGCGCATTTCTTTTCAAAAACTCAAAGAAACGAAAACCAGCGGCTATATATATACAGGGTGTCCGCTGGCAGATTTTACACTTTGAGCTGAGCTCATGGCGCGTAGGAAGGTGGCAGCGGGGGGAGCGGGGTATCTCTCGACGCGGAAGTGCTCGGGTTTTTTAGTAGCCATGATTCAGAAGAATGAGAAAGAAGATGACTACATAAAAAGGCTGAATTATGCTACAGTCGTTTTGGAGCGATTTTCTACGCCTACGCGTTTATGTAACATATTTTTTAGTGACGAGGCGCATTTTCACATTGGGGGGTACGTTAATAAACAGAATATGCGTTATTGGAGTGCAAGCAATCCAAAAGAAGTCCATGAGAAGCCTCTCTACAGCCCGAACACCACAGTTTGGTGTGCCTTATTTTTTTCCTACCTTATTTTTTCGGTAGAGGTGAAACAGTTAACGCACAAAAGTACCGCGCGATGTTGGTAAATTTTTTTGTCCCGGAGCTGAATTGTCATGTTAGTTACAATAACAGAACACATTTTCAGCAAGATGGAGCTACGGCACATACTGCTAGAGACTCAATGACTAAAGTGAGAGAGCTTTTTCCTGGAAAATTAATAAGTCGTTTCGGTGACATAGCCTGGCCGCCTAGATCACCCTATCTGACCCCTTGTAATGTTTTCTTATGGGGATATCTCAAATCTCGCGTATACAGTAATCACCATCAACAATAGAGGCCCTACAAGAAAATATCCGACGAGAGATAGCAGCTATCAGTCCAGAACTTTGCAAGCGAGTTTTCGCCAATATGAAGGAAAGATTGCAAGAATGTTTGCGGCTAGAAGGACGCCATTTAAGTGGTGTGATTTTTAAAAACTACAATCCGCATTATTGTTATGTAAGATAATAAATAAATAACATTGATTGTATTCATATTTTTATTTTATTTTATTTTTTGAAGTATAAAATCTGCCGGCGGACACACTGTATATATATATATCCCCTAAAATACCCTGCGTCCATCAACCCGAGGCATACAGGTGTTAAGCCTAATGTGCCTGTACTTTTAAACTGAAACACAGCAACGCTGCTTAGCAGCTGGAATTTACATGATGGTAGAATTTCCTCGAAAACTGCTAATCTAAAATGAAGGTTGAGAAGTACTATAGATGCTTACCCACGAATGACTTGCGAGGTAGAGCTTGGTATACTCTGTATGGTGACTGTAGCCTGCGGCAAATGAACGCTTCTTTGCCCATTCTGTTGCACTGGAGGACTAGTGTAGTAATGTACAGTGCTCCCAGTGATGCGACGCGGCGCTATATGGGCGACGGGAACGCTGTGCACCATTCCACTCGCAGTTGACTGTACTGTGATGCATTTTGTTTCTTTGCTCGTGAACTGGAATGGAAAAGATTGAATTTATAAAACTCACTGTTTGTATCCAAATTCCACAACCGGTATATAATAAAATTCTTTAATCGCCGCCATAGTTATTGTCGATTGTAAAAAACCAGGAGATATAGGAGCAGCATTTCCGGAGTGCTTAACACTTACACTGCAGTCACCAATTCGCCTGATAGAATGGTGAGAAAATATATGTATTTACTTTTGGTATCTTCACTTGTAGTATACCGAACCGTTTATCACCAGACACGCTTATCTGCTTAACTAAGCTACCTGTTCAAAAAACTGCTCAAGTTTTTGTTATAAGGATTAAAAATTGCTCAATAGTAACAATACTAATTTTTATTTTGTTATTGTTTACTTACGTTATTAGAGTTCAATGTAGCCCCCAAATCGAATTCATCGCCGACCAATGTAAGAGTATCAGGATTGGCGCCGGTAAGATTTTCAATAGCCTTTCTCGCGTCCGCATCGTTCTCAATATTCTCTAGATTGCGACTCAAAAACTCTATATCTGCATCCAAAAGTCCTTCCAAATTCTGGACATCGTCACTTTGCTTGCAAAGATTAAAGTCATCATGCTCAAGCTTGATATCTTCGACTTTAATGCCATCAATATCATCAATACTTTCAATTTTAACATCCACACCAGCCACTAAATCGTCAACTTTGATTCCATCAACTTTTATCTCATCTAAATCTTCTACTTTTATTCCATCAACTTTGATATCATCAATGTCTTCAACCTTTATATCGCATAGATCTGTGTCAGTGGGGACATCTGAGAAGTCTTTGGTATTGTCTGAGGTACCGATATTGTACTGACTAGCGTTGAAATTATCTGTATCAAAGTCCTGTTGCTCGATTTTGATGTTGTCTAGTTGGTACGGTTCGACTACTTGAGTGTTGCTCGTGGAAGGCTGCAGGCTATCAGCGGCTTCGCTAAGGTTTCTCTTCTCGATGTAAGCTTTTATCTTGCGTAGCATGAACTGAGGAGCTTTAAATCCGGTCAATTCCCCAAGCATTGGCAGAGACGAGCGTTTGTATGTTTCGCTCTTTGCTAGTTCCTCAATGTCTTGTAAAACCTAAAAAAATATCAGTATATTATACATACCTACATAATGTACCTAGGTTAATTTATGTTCGTTGACAAGGACACGGAAGTCTCCTTAGTAAGAAATGGATGGATGGCAGATGAAAAAAGCTCAAAATAGTTTGTTGTGAAAGTTCAATGGAGAACATTCAGCAGTACCTCAAGCGACCGATGACTATGATGAATGCTTGTGCTTCACTATGTTCTTGTTAGGTGTTGCATACCTAGTAGATGTGTTTTAGTTTAAGAATGCACGTCATCGCAAGCATCGTAAAGCATTCAGTAAGATTGCAAATTTCAAAAGCTAATATTATAAATGTTTTATCTAATGTGTTTCCAAGAGATAAATAAATATTATTATTAGTGATATTACAGTTGGTAATATTTATTATAAGACTTGCCAAAGGAAAAAAATCGTTACGGAAGAGTGATATACTTTCGAGAATATATTCAAAAGGAGATTTCGAACCATATTGTAAAACTATAGATTAAGTTACGCAATAAAAAATTTGATATGATTTGAAAGGAGATTTCGTTTATTGCTTACCATAATATAAGTTTTGCCTCCAACAGCATTGACCAGGTTATGGCCAGCAATCCACTCCTTGTCTGATGTGTCAGCTGGATAACGGAGTAGTCCGGCATGTCTTGTGTAGAGACGTCCTCTTGCATTACCAAGACCGAGAACCTGGAAAAAAGAAACATAACAATCAGTTTTTCTAAAATCTCGGCTTCAACAAACTGTTTGCTTCACGTGCTTAACTTGATTGGCGGCAGAAATAGTCATAGTCGTGATACCTTACCGGACAAGCCTTTCACTAAAAGATCTACTACTACTCTCTATTGGTATAATATACATTTCATACAACACCATTCGTAGAATACATTATACATAACCCAGACAGAGAGAAAACTTCTATAACTTTTTAAACTATCGTGGTTTTGATCAATATTTTGGATAGAAACAGGATATTTACCATGATTTTTGAGTTTGATTGTTTCCCGATATTTCCTGCAACTGTGCCGAAATATCGAGAAACAATCAAACTCAAAAATCATCGTAAATATCCCGTTTCTATCCAAAACATAGAAAACTTCTATGTTCATTACACAAATATATATTCTCAGTGTAAATCTATACTCTATAAGAAATATAAGAATCTTTGTCGGTCAAGTCAGTCAACTGACTGACAAAATAGACAACGCACAGCTTAAACTGCTGATTGTAGAGACTTGATACTTTCAGGGTATATTTGTCTTGATGCATACTCAGAAAAGAATTAACCCATAAAGAGTGATGACAAAGTCCGGCTTCCACTAGTAATAATATACTTACTTTATGAGCATGAGAGCCCATGATGAATAGGGTGTCTGAGGTGAGTCGTGCTGGATCCCATTTGTCTAGTTCCCTCAGCGCCGGTGACGGGGTCGGTGGTGGGGTCACACCGTCACCCTCCTCTTTGATCTTCTTGCGTTTCATGCCGAAGTCTATTTCACTGTCTGTGTCTTTCCTCTTATTTATTGAACCCTGAACCTAAAAGTTTTAAACAATTTTAATGACGAGATAGAACTAAAGCAAAAACCGTTTCCTAAATTAGTAATGCACTAATTTCTATTTATACTATGTAGAATGTAGCATCCTTTTGATTGCGTGCAGTTTGTTTTAGCATTAAAATAAAAAACAAAGGGATCCTCCGGGGAAGTACTAACATACTACCATGCCTATTTCTACCGCCAGACAGCCGGCTGTGCTCCGGTTTGAAGGTGCCGGTAAAATAACAGGCACATGAGGCTTAACAGTGTATGCCTGAGATTGATGGACGCTGAGTAGTGCATTGTAGGGCACGTTCCTAACGAGCGTGACCTACGAGGCAATACAGTTATAGACGATGGTAACCACTTAACATCAGGTAGTCCGTCAGCTTGCTCAATCAGCAAGTTGAATAAAAAAAAATTGGTATCAAGGAGCAGTTTGGTCTCCAATCAATGCTTACTTCTTGCTTGATGCCAAATTTAGTGTCAACAACGGGACCACCATCATTGCTTTCAGTTTGGTTAGGTTTTTGAGGAGTGTATGTTAAGCGGGCAGCATCCAGCATGGCACGACATACAGCCTTAACCTGAAAACGATAATTTGTGATTAGTGCTTCAGAACAACTTTATGTGTAAGAACCTACAAAATCATAAAATTAGAATTACCTGATCTTCGCTCACAGAATCACACCCCAAATTCAATCTTATGTTGTTCACAGCAGGTACAAAGAATTTCTGTAAGCATATCATAATTTTTAATAGTAAATAAATAGTCTTGTATGAAGGGATATAACTGTATAAGTGAAAAAGTTGCCCCGACACTGTTTAAACAACTTTTTGCAACAAAACAAAAACAGGGGCAACTTTTTGATGTACTATAATAGATGCAAAGGCCTGTTTATTTCATAATTTATAATACCACCACTAATAAAATTACAAGTATTGAGTAAAATTTACATTCCTCTTTTCACATTTGAAATATGCATAGGTACCCTGGTACTAATAAGCTCTATGTAACATTAAAATGGTTACACTGTGTTTTATCTTTTGCAGATAATGATTTAGGCTGTGCCTTACCAGCCAGTCCATCAGTCAGGATAAAGATTTTTGTAATAACTGTTATAAACAGAAATAAATTGCGATTCTGGTTTTGCCATAGAATTTTATACAAAATGTGCCAAGAATGCTGCCAGCAAAGCTTTTACATAAAAAGACTTCATAATACTTACTTCAAGATACTTTTTAATAACTTGATCAATGTCTTTAGTTACTTCAGACTGTATAGTCTGTCGGAGTGTGTCCAGCGACTTGTTGGCACTGGCTCGGAACTCAGCAATCGGCCTGGAGTGAGGTTGTACTGGGCCAGGAAGACTGAATCTTCGGTGCATGGCTGCCAATGTATTTATGGCTATTTGACGGGATATTGGTTGTTTCTGTAAAATTATTATTTTTAATTTTATGTAGGTAACTAGTAAGTACAGCTATTTCTACTACATACACACAACAGAAACACAATACAGTTCAAGTAGGTATCTTTCTTCTTTGATGTCTTAATATTTTTGCTGGTTTGCATGTACTTATGTAGTAAATAAACACAAAAAACCAAAATGAAAACAATAAATTTAATCAACCTTATTTTTGTGTTGTTTAATTTTCTTACATGAACTTAATTTGACAGTGCTGTAATTAAAGCTGTGCTTATTGTTGCTGTATGTTAAGAGATAGCAATGGTTTGACAATACTGTAATTTTATGAACATGTTCCTCCTACATCCAACACTCCTTGAACATGACAGACAGATAACTACAATTAACAGAGTGAATGTTGTAGCTGATTGTTTATACCCTACCAGTTTTGAAATTCTTTAAGATTTCAATAAGTTCAAACTGTAAAATGATTATCATAAGTTTAATTCTAATTACAATTACGGTTCGGTAATTGCTCTACTGGTCCATGGCAATAGCATCAAAATAAATGTACTGGATGCAGTTATATTTATGTAATTTAAAATATTTGATGATTTTGACATTAGTCGTGGGTAATTTGTGTTCCATGATAATAACAAAAGCTTATTCAAAAGCATTTGTTCTACCTAATCGATCGTAATTTCTCACGGCCTGCCCTCCATTGTTAGACCCTACTCAAGGGCGGCCTTGAATTTGACCTACATATTCAAGGACGAGGCCCAATATCAACGGATTCAATTAAACAATAATGTATGTCTTGAGCACTTACCGTCTGCATAATATTTGCTGTGCTATTACGTACATTCACAGTTCTGGGCACCTGGAAAGTTAAGGTAGTGGTCGAGCTTTCCGTTTCAGCGTTTTGCAGTGATGCCTCATTAGTATTCCAATTCTTTTGCACCACCATTTCGTACAACAGATAAGTTAAATATAGTCACACTTTCCTGGCGATACTGCATCACTTTAATTCATGAAAATGAAAAACCAACACAGCCGTCTATCCTAATTTACGTTTTTTTACACAGTCAACTATTCACAATATTCACTCACCACACACACACCCTCACACATTCCTATTTTTATTACTGCTACCAGCGACGTTGCCAGCGCGTGTTCCAAAAAAAGGCTGAAACCCGATTTGAAGAGCCGAAATTTTAAACAAATTCTAAAAAACTATGCTTAGGATTTACTCACATAAATATCGGTCACCCAGAACCATAATTAAGTTTGATGCTTAATAAGTCTCATGGAAAGAGGGAGGGAATGGATTTTTTTTTTCGGTTTTCAGTACCTTTGTACATCTTTAATACTTTTATTATGTTAATCTAAGTAGATGCCAAGCAAAATAATAAATATTTGCTGTGTTTAGGTATTTATATTTATAGAACACTACTGTATAGTTTTCGACTTCAAATCGCAGTTCTATTTTGAAAGATGTAAACTTGTCCCATTGACTTGAAATTTTGTTCAAACAAAATACCTATTTTGTAGTTTCGTCCCCTGATTTTGTATCTTCTGTTGTTATCAAGCTCCTTTTGCATGTGTCAAATATGACAGATTTCATGAAGAAACTGAATCATATTTGAGAAAATGGTAAAATTTATAGATGATAAATAGAGAAATAGAGTGAGAACCACTGAATTACAAACAACGCGTGTGGGAAGGAAAAAGAAAATAGCATCACAACTTAAATCCCCAAGCACGGTAGATATCGATTTTTTAATACGAAGTACCTAGGTACGTTCGAGGATATCTAGTCAGTGGTACATCCAGCCCCCTGCCCCCTGATCTTGTAATTCTGTTAGCATCAATATCCAGTCACATGTGTCAAATTATGACAGATTTGCTAAAGAAAATCTGGATTCGTGGATTTGCTCCACACCATACTAGACCACCAGAAATCAGAAGACCTTGGCGACCAATACCTCGTGAGTTACTTGGTACCTCGATTTCCCAGTCCGTCGATGATGGAGAAGAATAGGGAAATTAAAAAAAAATTTATATCCCACGTCATACCAATATAGGCAGTACACGCACGCACTATCTTGGTCAGCCCGAAGGAGCCACCTGTAAGCCAGGAAGGTGCCCACGACGGCTGAGCCCCGCGACCCAGGGATCGTAGTCTCTGCGAGTAGGTGCTAGGGCGATGGGTTACACACCCGAGGCCCTTACCTATATTTTCCAAGAAGAAGAAAGCTATAGATGGCCGGATTGATTGATTGGATTTTGATGTTAGCAGAAGATACGTGATCAGCCCCCGATAGACCTTTGGTATATACATAATTACATACCCACATTTTGCAGAAGTTAGCATTCCATACGTGACAGGTTGCAAGCCCATCGCTACTGAGAATAGACTGATAGAATACTAACTAGTTTCCTCACGATGTTTTTCTTCACCGTTTGAGAGCACTGGCATTGCGCATATAAATTTTTCGAACAGAAATATCCATTGGTGCACTACTGGATTTGAACCCACGAACTTTGGATCAGAAGGCGGGGTCACTAACATTAGACCACGCGTCAGGGTGAGATTTAATTCGGTATAAACGTTAACATTATCTAGCAATGATGATGATGTTAACCTCCTCAACGAGCCCAATAACGGTAACCCGTATGTTCAGAGGGCGGATTCTGAGTTTTTTTCGTTTTGCGGATATCGGATTCCGATTTGCGAGCTCTAACTTTTTGTATGGAGATACGCTAGTACCCCTATGGGCCACAATGGGTGCTTATCATTTCTTTAACTCAGACTACGCCTGCAGTTCCTGTACCTATTCAGTAGAACTATGCTAGAGTGAGTGAAACTAGTGCTGTAATATTCCATGCAACATTGGAAAAGCCGATGAGGGGTAATCCAATTAAAAGGCTGCCGAAATAATGAAAAGGCTGAAAATTAGCCACCAGAGGCCGAACTGGCAGCACTGAATACCACAGAACTCATTTATATCAAGTGCTACCAACTCCGAAAATATTGCTATTCAGTCCATTTATTGTACGTCCAGTTATTGTACAACACGCTAATGTACACCCGATAATTCAAATCTAAAATCAGTGACTTAAATTCTGTTTTCTACCTATAGTAAAGACCCGCTTTTTATACTATAGGTAGAAAAAGTGATGATAAAATATGTAGATATAAGGTAGATAGGTTAAATATTAGATGTAAAATATTTGTATTTACTAAATTACTTCCGTTATAAAATAAATAAATATTATCTAAATTTTTTTGGGATTTGCCTATTTGATATCACCACAGAATACTCAATACACACACAATACGATTAGTAGACAAAAAAATCACATACACCGTATATTTATAATTGTTCTGTGATACCGTGTCGTACATACAATCCACAGAACTGAGTACTTTTTTATAAATCCGTCCCTCTGTGAGAAAAGTGTCCAGCGTGCGTGGAACAACCACAGAGTACTTTTTTATAGACTGGGAACAACCACGGAACAACAAACGAAAGGAAACGAATGTGAATTAATCCGAAAGGTAAAATTTATTTGTTCTACTATTTGCTGCCACGTCACATCCACAAAGTACTTTTTATGTCACATCACGCACTTGTGTAATAAACAAGTTACCTACGCCATCGCCATTCGCTTCTCCATTATCTCTCGAACTAAACCACATTCAAGCAACTGTCTTGACCAACCAGACAGTAGTTATTTCGTTCGGTGGAGTGGGCGTAGTCAGACGGCTTATACCTACATTTTCACGAATTTCTTTTCAAAATATTAGGTAAGCAAGCAATGTCTCTCAATATCTTTTGAAATATTTTATGACTGTATTTAGATATTACCTACTTGAGTCAGATTTTTCTCGCATTATCTAGCAAATAAAACTAGCAATGTAAACCCAAATGAGGTGGTTTATATTGAACTTTGTACCCCCTTCATTTACAACATAGTTGGTACCTACCTAACAAACCTATTACCTACATAATTAAGTTTATATTATTGGCCTATTAAGGTTTGCCTATGAAGAGATTCAATCCCTCATTTTTAATATTTGTTGAGAACCTTTTATTTTTAGCTCTAGACTAGAAAAATAAAAATTTTCCACATAAATATAGGGATAAAAAATCAAAAGCTCAAAGATAATTTATATAAGTAATACCCATTAAAAAAAGATATCAAGAAACAAATCATAAATTAAAACATTATACATTTCCTGGATAGGGAGACTTCTTCAACCCTTCTAAGAATTCTAATAACCATCACATTTTACAGTTGTTGGTGTGTATACCATAACTAGTATCTGTATGAAATAAACATGCTACTCAAAAATGTTAAGTTTTAAGCATTTCATCATGGTAAATTATTGAGTACTAGTGGTCCGTCCCGGCTTAGCATCGGTTTCAGTAAGGATCCCTAATTTAAAAAAATATATATATCCTATGTCATCCAGGGATAGTGTAGCTTCCCAATGGTGAAAGAATTTTTCAAATCAGTCCAGTAGTTTCAGAGCCTATTCAATGCAAACAAACAATCAAATCTTTCCTCTTTATAATATTAGTATAAAAAATAGTATTATTCATTTGATATAGGCACAGGCATTTATTTAGCGTACATTTTGTAAAGTCAATTGTTAAGGTCACATGATTTAGATTGAATGATGTAAGTAGGTTAGTTAGCATAAATACCTACCTAGTTTCTTTTAATTTAACCATTATTTCAAATACATTGTTTGAATAATACCAATATTAAGTACTTGCGGCCTGCCCCAACTTTACACAAGTAGATAGAGTAGCCCCTGTGAGGTAGCTTTTATTGGTGATATAATTAAAAAAATTGGTTACCTCTGTATTTTTTAAGTTCATCCATTACAAGAGACTAAAATCAATTCTTTTCGTTTTTATAATATTAATTTGATATCATGTCAAAATAAATATTTTTATTTTTGTCTTTATATTGTTTTGTTTCTTATGATAATATTTTGTGTTAGTGACCTTAACCTTGATTTTATTACATACACTTGGTAAATAATATTACCTACAGAACAGACGCTCATTCATTATCTATAAAATATATCAATACAATATATTACTTAGATAGAAAAGAGAATGGGGTCTCCATTCTATATGAGGAGCCAGAATGTGTTGAAAATTACACTACTGATAGTTTGGGCTCGGATAGAGGATGGGCGATTGAAAAATTCAAAAGCAGAGTTGTATCAGGCGAGTGTGATTGGGTATGGTAACAGGGTATGGCCCCTTAGGCCAGGTTAATTGTACTGTAGGCTGTCTAGCATATTATTAAGGTTATTTTCTCTTTGATTTCAGAACTGAAAATGTCGAAGATCAAGGCTGGACCTGTCGTTGACATCCTCGGGGACGAAATGACCAGAATCATTTGGGACACGATCAAAGAAAAACTCATTCTTCCATTCCTGGACATCGAACTTCATGTCTATGATCTAGGTATGGAAAACCGCGACAAGACTGACGATCAGGTAACTATTGACTGCGCTGAAGCAGTCAAGAAATACAATGTCGGAATTAAGTGTGCAACAATCACTCCAGACGAGAATAGAGTTGAGGAGTTTAAACTGAAGAAAATGTGGAAGAGTCCTAACGGAACAATTCGTAACATACTTGGCGGAACCGTTTTTAGGGAAGCCATCATCTGCAAGAATATTCCTCGTCTAGTTACTGGCTGGGAGAAACCTATCATCATTGGTCGGCACGCGCACGCAGACCAATACAAAGCGACAGATTTTGTTGTACCCGGTGCAGGTACACTAGAACTTATCTGGACTCCACCTAAAGGAGAACCAATCAAATACGTTGTCAATGAATATAAGGGCGCTGGTGTCGCTCTCGGCATGTTCAATACTGATGCTTCCATTATCGATTTCGCGCACTCGTCCTTCCAATATGCGCTGGGCAGAAAATACCCACTGTATCTTAGCACCAAAAACACCATCCTCAAGAAATATGATGGCCGCTTCAAGGACATCTTCCAAGAAATCTACGACAAGGAATACAAATCTCAGTTTGATGCTGCCGGCATTTGGTACGAGCATAGGCTGATTGACGATATGGTCGCTTATTGCATGAAGTCAGAGGGTGGTTTCGTATGGGCTTGTAAGAACTACGATGGTGACGTACAGTCTGATTCCGTCGCTCAAGGTTACGGTTCTTTAGGCCTAATGACATCGGTGCTCATTTGCCCTGATGGGAAAACTGTAGAAGCTGAGGCAGCTCACGGTACCGTCACTAGGCACTACCGCTTCTACCAACAAGGAAAGGAAACATCCACCAACCCAATTGCGTCGATCTTCGCTTGGACGCGTGGTCTTCTCCACCGCGCTAAATTAGATGACAACAGTGAACTGAAAAACTTTGCTGAAACTCTTGAAAAGGTTTGCATCGACACTATTGAATCTGGTATAATGACAAAGGATCTTGCTATCTGCATTAAGGGCATGAATGGTGTGAAGAGGTCTGACTACTACGAAACATTTGAGTTTATGGATAAACTCGCAGAGAACCTACGAAAAGCCTTAGGAAAATGACTGCATGCACAAAGCAAAATGTGCAGACTCTAATTTAAGCGTGTATCTAACATTCTCAATATTATCAATTATTTTCATGTCACAATATGTAAGGGAATTAAGGGTATTTTAATGCATTTTATATTTATTACTTTTTACAATGTGTACGAAATTGTATTACCTTAAATGAATTTGTAAACTGTGCTCAAGGCTTTATAAACTTACAGCTTAGCTTAACATCTCATGTAAATTTTTGGTTTGGTTTCTGGTTGTAGGTATAATGTAAGGTAAAATATTTAAAAATCAAAATCATGAGGCACACTTAACTGTTTTTATTTAAATTTATTATATTATTATGTGTACCTAACTATGCATTTGCTAGGTATATATTTTGAGTAGAAAGATTTGGTAGGTAATTTTTTGTTATCATTTATCTGTGCCCTTGGGAGAGTTTGAAAAAAGATTATCTTTGAAATAGTGTAGTTTTTTGCTGTGTTATGATCTTATCAAACAAGACACAGTGGTCGGCATCCAAGTTTGTGTATGTGCAGCGCAACAACCATTATTGTTCAAAGATTAATAACATGGTCGATTGCATCACATCTCGTAGGACAATACTAATTCAGTTTGCCTGGTAGTCTTATCTCATCTTTATTAAGTAGGTACATGAGATGACTTAATGACCTATAGGTTAACTGGGTTTGTCGAACCCGTCCAAAGCGTAAACAACACTTAGTGTGCTATTAATATTACAAGTGTTTTTAAGGGTTAGGGTGGTTGAAACGCATGTGACTTTATCTGAAGACAACTTCATCTCCTTTTACACCCTTTTTAGGGATGACAGCTCAATGAAACATAAACTAAGATTTAAGTTGGACTATAAGCGAACTAATTCTGCAAATCGCATCAACATTCAATTAGCAAGTAGTTTTTGCGGTGTGCGTCGTGTGATGCGTGTACAACCAATCCTAGAAACAAACAAGATTTTTTGGAACGAAGTTCCTTATCGCGCGTTGTGAAAGGGGGCTAGACGGAAAAAATTCTTACGAAAAGTTGTCACGGCACTTTTTACTATAGTAAGCTATTGTAAGCTGTGCGGCGTCGCATGTTTCTCTGTCTGTCTCTCTCTCTCTTATAGAAAGCAAGCCAGATATTTTCATTTCTATTTCGGATTGAGCTTCGTTCCATCCGGGTGTCCCTTGACACCTCTCAAGTTTTTTTTTTGAGTTTATATCATCCCTTTGCCTTTTTAAGTGGTAGTATTAACAAGATCTCAGTAAAATACCTTTTGACCTACTTCAAAGGTTCTTATGGGCCCTGAAAACGAGTTTTCAGGTTATCGCATGGATGGATGGGGAATAAGGGAGAGTAGTGTAAAAGGCTGAAAACATGGTTTAGCTTCTGAGCACTTGGTTAACATTTTGTTGTAGGTAAGTACTGCGAGGTGAAGGAAAAAAGTTGTTAGGCATCTGGGGTATTATAGATGAACCCTACCTTCAAACACAGTCTGGAATCTCCTAAAACCCAGGTCCCATAAGGATATATTATCTCACTTAAGTATTAATGAAACTGACTGCGTGACTGACTGACGTACAGACAACGCACAGTTTAAACCACTGGTTGTCTTTAAAAGTTTAGGATAAAAAGGGATTCCTATAATTCAATAGCCAGGGGTGCAGCTGCAGACAAGAGATTTATCTCTTGTCTGTGGTTATAGGTAATGGTAACCACTTAACATCAGGTAGGTCATCTGCTTGTTCCATCAGCAGGTCACATAAAAAAAGTGGTAGGTAGGTAGTTTCTAAAATACCTACGATAAAAATTTTGAATTCCACTATAGCGTGAGCTAGATAGATAACTAGGTACCTACTTACGTATTTGCCGACGAGCTGAGGTTTGTAACACTATCTAGCAAGCTACAAAAAGAACTGATAAAGCGCCATCTAGCGAGCTAGATAAAAACCAGTCTGAATCGCACACGAAGTATACACGGAGATTTGACTGAAATACTTCTAAATACCCTAGTCCTACCTAGCCCGCTCCAAGCTTACGCCACTGATCAGTTTTATTATTATAATTACATATTATATTTTAGAGTTCCGTACCATAGGGTAAAACGGGACCCTGTTATCTACTAAGACTCCGCTGTCTGTCTGTCTGTCTGTCCGTCTGTCACCAGGCTGTATCTCATGAAAATTCAAAAAATCTATTAAAATAAATATTTAAGGGGGCTCTTATACAAAAAACGTATTTCTTGTGACGTTTTTATAGATAATGGTACGGAACCCTTCGTGTGGAATCTTCTCTCAGGTAAATTACCTCGAAAATTTCAAGTCTCTACGATCAACGGGTTAGATGCTGTACCACAAGATCCCTGCGGATATTACTGAATAAATGATTTTTGACTTTGACCTTGACCACACTGCGCGTTTGAGTCAGTTAGGAGTAGGTACCTATTAGAGCTCTTTGTGAAGGGTTTGTCCGGGTGCGTACTACCACCAAGGATATTTCTGCCGCCAAGCAGCTTGCTGTGTTCCGGTTTGAAGGGTGTGGGTGCTGGTGAAATTACGGGCACATCAGGTTGATGGACGCTTAGCAGTGCATCGCAGAGACCGTTTCTCATGAGCGTGACTTTCGAGGCGATACTTTGTTATAGGCGATGTTACCTAACTGCTTAACATCAGGTAGGCAGTCTGCTTGTTCCATCAGCAAGTTTTTTTTATATGTTTACGTACCTAATTGAGAACAACAAAAAGCTGTTACACTATGGTCCACTTAGGTTTGTTTGATTATAATAATATGTAAGTACAACAACCCGCTAAGTTATCCACAGATTATTAAAAAAAATACATAAATTTCGTTTGAAGCTGTTGTGAGACAATGTTAAATATTATTATATAAAAATTAAGTTGAATAAATAATTAATAATAGATTGCAATATACCTACAATGTGCCTAAATTATAAATTATCTACCGTCCAAGTCTCTACTAATTAGAACATTTTTATGTACCAAAGTAGGCCTATATTACTTCCACAAATAAAAGCTCGATTAGAGGGTTCGATATCGTCGTACAACGTTTTCATTTATCTATTTTCGCCTTCTTCGCTTGGGGGAATGCGGTGGGTCGTCAAATAACTTTCTTAGTGAATTACTGGAGGCAGTAGACGCGGTTTCCCCTATAAGTGCGTCCCTCCCGCGACTCCCGCCATTTCTCCCTTGGTTGGTGGAGTGGGCCATTCAAAGAGCGTTCGCGAAGCTCGCTTGGTACCTACCAACTTACTTGCTGCGTTTGCTTCAGTTTGGCGGGCTTCGCGTCAACCAACAGCCGTGCGTGGTGTGAAAAAGAAAAATACTCTTTTGGCGGGAACCATATTACGTTCGCGGGCTGCATTATTTCACCTGAAGTTTATGTGAAAACGTGAAAATGACTTCGATAATCCATCCAATTATGATTCTACCATGGCTTATGGTCATAAATTTGATGGTAAGTAAGATTTTTTTTATTTGTTTAACGTTAAAATGTTTTTTTACCTACGCTTATGAAAATAAAAAGTAGGTACCTACTCATACCTACCTAGGTAGGTACCTAGGTACCAGGGTGGTTGATAGGTATCAACCACCCTGGTATTTTCCTGGTCTAAAAAACTAAAATTCAGTAGGTAGGTACCCACCTGGATTCAAAGATAGTTATCATGCATCTTTAGTTTTATGACGGTGTTTTACATTTTTCGTATACCTAGTTAGGTTACACATAGGTAATTAATTATAATAACCTATCTAGGTACCTACCTTATTATCGAAGACAACAGCAAATAGGTGCTAAATAGTTTTTTGTTAGTATAGTAATATTTTGCGTTGCTCTTACTTACTTACTATAAAAATAGGGCTGACTTTGTTTAGAATTCATTTCAAACCGACACTTAATGTTCAACTACCCTAGAGCACTTGATGCGTGAAAGGATTTTTAGAATTGGTTAAACGTAATTAGTTTCAAAGATAAAAAAAAAAAAATGAACGATAATATCAGAAACATCGTCCTGTTTTTTTACAACAAAATATAATAACAAAATCTACCCTAATTTACCTACATGTATGTAGGCTAGGCAGACAGCAGGCTTCGCACCCTGTGACCACAGAAAACATGAGGGACGAAAGTTTATTGTTTACTAGCGAAAATGCGCGTGACTTCGTCTACGTGAAGTTACTTTCATACAAACTTCAACCCTTGCTGTCCTTTCGTAAAAAACCGGCCAAGTGCGAGTCGGACTCGCGCACGATGGGTTCCGTACCATTATCTATGGTAAAAACGGCAAAAAAACACGTTTGTTGTATGAGAGCCCCTTTAAATATTTATTTTATTCTGTTTTTTGTATTTGTTGTTACTTATAGTGGTAACAGAAATACATAATCTGCGAAAATTTTAACTCTCTAACTGTCACGGTTCATGATTTACAGCCTGGTGGCAGACGGACAGACAGACAGTGGAGTCTTAGTAATAAGGTCCCGTTTTGCCATTTGGGTACGGAACCCTAAAAATTAACATTTAACATGTTTAGTCACAAACAGTTTTCTACTCATTGCAAGAGCTTTTCGATGAGATCAAATACCCAAGTAAGGTAAATATGAATGAGGTTCAAATACAAAATGTAAGTATTGCACCTTTAAGAGCCACTAGGAATAAACTAGTAGGTAATTGTTTGTGTAACAAGGTTTATCTTTGAAACTCGCCGACCATTTGTATCACCTAATTTAACATCATAAAACTCAATAAAGAATTTGACTTTGAAACCGTAAAATTGGGTGGGTAAGTAAGTACAAGTGTTTAATCCCATTAGCATGTAAGTAATTATACAATCGAATGTTTACATCATAACTGTACCTTAACATTGCAACATAGGTAAGTAGAAGCTAATGAGTATTCCGTTCCGTGGTTCCAACTTGCATCTACTCCGCCCAGAAGCCTTTAAATGCCGTAACGTCAAACATGCCGATCAAATACCCTATGCCTACGTGCAGGTACACTCACGCAATAAAGTCTAAACAAGAATTTTAAAAAACATCAAAACACTTTTTTCTAACAAAACAGATGCTTGAAATTATAGAGTCCACATTTTGCTCGTGGCTCATAATAAACAGCAATCAAACAGTGATTTGTTTTTATGGAAATCAAACAGATCTTTCCATGATACTGATGACACCTTGATGATACTTACCTCCCTCTATTGCAATGGACGTTATAATACATTTCCGCTCTATAAAGCTTTCCTAAGTTAATCAGAAACTTTTTTATAAATTTTACTATACCTACCATATTGGTCCTTTTTACGGTTAGCTAACGGAAAGGGTTCCGTTAGCTAACCGTTTTGTAGGGACAAAGGAAAATTTTTGAACTTTACGCTTGGACTGTACGCTATCGTAGGGCGTGCCTGCATACGATAGAGAACCGCTACATCGCGTTACCGTATCAATTACAAAACCGCGGTTGCGCCCAATTCCAATTACTGGCCCTGGTTCACATGATTCCTATTCATCGTACGCTGACTACTCGAGCTTACGTAGGTACTGATTAAAAGTCTTTTGGTTACTTCGGAGCGCTCATTCTCACGTGGTGCTGCCCGCTTCCGCGGCCATTGCTCGAACTGCTCATCTAGTAGCTTCCCGGAGATTTAATGGACGTCGCTAAACTGTCTCAGGAAATCCGATACCTTATCCAACGTTTATCGATGCCATAGGCATAAGTACACGACGCACGAGAGCATTACTTATTTCCATGAGTATAATGCATCATTTAATACAATGCTCAACATGCATATACAACCAGGAGCTTATGAAAGAATGCTGTAGTGTTCCCGTATAGAATCACCTTCTTTCATAAGTAGGTAAAACGAGTTATGAGCACCAATAACAGTTCCTCGATCTACGGAATTTTGATTAGTGTTACATAATGTCGGTATCCACGGCAAGGTTGATCTTTGAGCGCGTGGGAATCGTCTCCGGCCGTGCAATTAGGGAACGCCCGGGAGCGGAGATACAGATGATGGAATAGTTCTTTCTCGGCCACAGTACGGGGCTTGCGCGTTTTGCGGATTATCAAATACCTACCTTGAAAACGTTGTATTAAACGTTTACATGAGGTGTTTGCGGTGCGCGCGGTTTTAGTAAGAGAGCCATATCGATGAAGGATTTGCAACCTTCGCGAAAGAAGAGATGTATTTACGTGTAAAACCTCACCATGCGTTTCAAATACCTGAATATCGCGTCCGCTTTCACACAAATCACTGTCGCGCAATCACTGAGACCGAGGCCTTACTTACTTCGCAAACGGAGGGTACTCAATTACTATGCACATTGTTTTTATTGCGATCCTCCTTGTCCATAGTCAGCGGAACCACACATCTGCCATTGATCGTAAAACTTACGGTTTGTTTTGATTTAGATTTCCTTGTCTCTACGTTTTACTGGATGGTTAAAATACATTATACTTCCTACTTTTCCAATCCAAGATTAGTAATTATTGTCGTTAACGGCTAAACACAAATTGTAATGAACTCATATACTTACGTATAGATCTGAAGGAAGGTAATATTATTAGAAGTAGTATGATTAAATGTAATGTAGAGCAAATCTGATCTTATTTCATGTTTTTAATTGAAAGCATTCAATTAGAGGTGGAAGAAACCACTTGGTAGTTTACACATCTACTTACAACCCATTCAGAGTTTTTCCATTTGATTAAAACCTTTTGTAGGCTATATCGACTACTCATGCGTTACCAATCGCATTTCAAGCTGTATATTATAGTTAGGTAGGTACTTTTACTGATGGCATGCATGTCTGCTATGAACAGATAGCGAGAAAGTGATTTGCGAAAAAAAATAACCAAAGAAAAATACCGATATGAATGATGTCACATATGTTTGCCTCATCCTCAAGTCATTCACCCGAACCAATTAAAGTTTCATAATAGAAGGTTTTTTGCTCAACTATCCGAATTGGTTTCTCAAGCGTGAGCCAATTTATGATAACTAAACCGATAGTGTCAATACCTGTTAGATCGTCTCAGATATGAGTGATAGGCTTCCTGTGGTTCACCATTCATAGTGATACGAGCTAACGAAGCGTTATTGCTTTGCAGCATGCCCATAAACGTTTTTCAATATCTTCAATCGTGTGTCAATTATTATGATTAACTACCAAGTCGTTTATAGCTTCTAACGAGTGTATGAGTTCTAACAGTATTCAAATCTAGCTAGTAGTTTGTACCAACATACCTAACACCTAAATTGTTTTGCCCAAAATGTTTGCAATAACTATTCCAAATTGCAATTTAGCTGCATGGCCTACTCTCAGCTTTATAGACTTATCCAATTGCAAACAGGCCTCTAGTTAACTGTCGACCTTGTTTTGCAAAATAACAGGCTGAATTGATCCGCCATTTAGCTTATAACGGAAAAATAAACAATCGTAAACTACGGCCGTAATGAGTGGCGTAAATAACTAATATTGTAAGCTCGGCGTAGCTAAAGTGGCATATAAGCTTATAATCAAGTAACTGCAGTCAGGCCGAGGCATGCATGGTGAATGGACATGGTCAGTGCAGGGTACCGTTGTTGCGCCGATCGCCGTCAATGGTGAGGTCGCCGTGCCTACGACCCTGCATGCCCTATCGATCCATATAAGTGCGCTAAACGCCTCCAGGCATCGAAGCCTTCTAAGATGCATGGGAATTGCCCACTTACCTGCCGTACTTTCTAAATCCTAACCTACATTGTGGTGTCATCTCCATTCGTATTGAATAGAAGATAATGATATCATGTCAGATTTGATGTCTAAACTCATTTTGTTGGAACGTGCCCCAGCGTTATCTACACCGATTTGTTTGCAATCTCCACTAATCGTGTTGTGGCCGCAAAAAATGAACACTTAATTTTTCATCCAGATATTTTTTGCGGCGGCTAGCGTTTTATTCAATTAAGTAATCTCCAACGATGACAGACAGCGTTACTGAGAAGCGTGTAAAAAGTTGTCGTGTCCGACATTCATCTAGCTATTACCTGTAGGGGTTTAACTGAGTGGTCAGTCTCTTCCGTTTTGACGTGTGTGGCCCAGTTCTCTATCGGTAATTACATTAGTCAAGACAGCTGTAATTAAATTCAACAGTTCAAAGCAACACAAAGAAAAACAATTTGCACGCAAAAAATACTATGCAGCTATTTAAGGTTTAACTTTACAGTTATTGTCATGGGTCTATCGACCAGAATTGGCTCTCTCTCATGACTAACAAGATGCCTATGTACTATGTGGGTTTAAAAACGCAATGTTGATCATGGTCTCATAATATGAGAATGAGAAGATAGTGATAGTGCTATTTGTAATCTATATATATAAAAATGTTTTGGCGTTTGTTGGTCTCACAAAAACTTGAGAGCGACTGAATAGATTTGTTAATAATTTTTTCTAAGAAAGATTGAAGAGGTGAGAAAATGTAAAAAATACTTTTATTGGCGGTACGAAGTTTGCCGGGTCAACTAATAAGTAATTTAGAGTAGAATAGTAACGAAAATGGTCACCAGACAGCAATATGCTAGTGCAGAGTAGTACCTACCTAGGTACAGCCTATATCCTAGCGCTGGTTTTCTGTGGTGCCAGAAAATTAGGAAGCGTCATGTTTTAGTTAGCATTATGAAGGATACTTAAGTTAACAAAGAAAACCTCGTGTTATAAGATTCGAAATAGAAATAAAAATCGTGCACCCCTAACGTTGTGTCAACACTGTCCGTCAACTAAGTAAAACTTGTCTCGAACGTTTCCAGAAATCAATGTTGTTTACGTATACGGCCGCGGTCTACTACCCCACGGTACAGCTTGTATAGCAGTACCACATGAGGGTGGCAGCCACCCCCGCTCTATAAATCACTGTCCGAATTACTGCGTTTCTATAATATTTGTAATACTACAACGGTTTTCGAGCACAATTGATACGCGACCCTTCCTACAAATTAATTGGAACTAGTCCTGTCATCGTTTTCGGTATGTCAACAGAAAATCGTTTTACTGCTGTTGACTCGTAGGGAAATGATAATTGCTATGTTTTTGTGCCAACTTTTACTCGTATCAGTTTGTACTTATACTTTAGTAACTTTTACCCACGTAGGTGCTTTACTTACTAGTCTTATCTTATGAGAGAACTTTTTAATATACTTCTGAACCTTGTTATTATAATAAAGGTAAAATGCAGAGTGTAAAAGGAGCACTCCCGAAAGCAGACAAAAAAGTTTCTTTAAAATTGTGCATTTCTTTAGTTGGTGTTAATAATGCTGATCAATCCCCATTTGCTTAAGCAGAATGCATATGGGGATAACTTTGACCGCTTTAGCGATATCTATCATTTTTGAAACTTGATAAGAGTCCCCTTTTGAAGTTTGACAAGTTTGTCAAAAAGATTACAATAGTTGCGTTTATCATTCCCGTCCATTCTGATAAATTAAAAAATTTATAGTTTTAATTCGGAATTCGATCATAACTCCAATTTCAGTCATTTTATTCTAGCAAGTAATTTCTGCGCTCGGTCTATACAATCAGGATACTTTCAGAACCGTGCAGGAGGATCGTAATATAGGAGGTATTAACGCTAATACCCAATTATAGACTCCGCATCAGATCGGTGCACGACCCAAGAGATTAGTGCGCTACTATACGATGTAGAGCATTTTGTAAGGGAGAGTTGAGAGGCTTTCCGAAGGGCTATTTGGACGGCCGGACACACGAAATGTAGAGTCGCAAATGAATATTCAGTGCTATCCAGATCATCCATCCTTTCACAAAATTGTTACCCATACCAAAAATTTGCAATGGTAATGCTACGAAATTCACACGGTCTATGAGTGACAAAAGTTCTGTAGTCAGATATTTTTATTTACAGAATTCTTATTTTATACTAACCTCACAGCTCAGTAATTATCTATCTACCTTCTGTGCTGTAGGTTATAGGTTCAGTTCCTCAGGATAAACTGTGCAATGAACATATTAGATGTTTGTTCTGTGTCTGGGTGTTATATATTTACAAAAAATATATATAAGTATTCTATCGGTCATCTGGTTTCCATAATACAATGCTTAGCTTGGGGCTAGATGATCTGTAAAAATGACCACAAATATATTTACTAGCTGAATCGCGACTTCGTTCGCGTTTTTCATACAAACTTCATTCCTTTTACCCTCGTTTTAGGGATGCTAAAGTGCAGCTCTGTACGACCTACACTAAGTTTTAAGTTGGACGAAGATAAATCCAAAAACACAAAAATCGTAAATATTGGTCCAGCCGTTCTTGAGTTATAAGTGGTATTCACACGACTTTGTTTTATATACATAGATTTATATAAGTATTATAATGTTTGTTCTCTTCCTCGATTAGTCTGAATGATGTATTATGTTATAAGTATGTCTAACTATTCTATTAACTATCTGCTTTCGTTTTGCTTAGGCGAAGACCTGTGTCTATAGAAGGCGTTGTATGAAAGTTTTTTTTGTATGCGTACCTAATGGAACAAGCAGATGGCTTGATCTTAAGTGGCTACCATTACCCATAACAAAGCATTACCTCGCAGATCACGTTTGTTAGGAACGTGCCCTACGACGCACTGCACTATCAGCCAGAGGCGTACAGGTGTTAAACCACACATGTAATTTCACCGACACCTACACCCTTCAAACCGGAACACAGCAAACTGCTTGACGTGGTGGCAGTACTTCCCCGGACGAGTCCTTCACTAAGAGCTCTTACTAATGCTCAACCAATATATTTTATAATAAATAAATATTTGTGGATATTTTACACAACATCATCTAACCCCAAACTAAGCATAGCTTGTACTATGGGAACCAGATGACTGATAGAATACTTATATACCTTTTTTTGTAAATACATAATTAGAATACAATATAACACCCAGACAGAGAACAAACCTCTACGTTCATCAGATAAATGTTTGTCCTGGATGGGGATCGAACCCACGGCCTACAACACAGAAGGTAGAGCTACTACTAACTAAGCTGAGAGGCCAGTCAATAAATAGTACGTGTATTCAATTAAAAAATATGGGTGCACGATTGAAAATACGATACAATTATGCCGGTACAAAGCGACCGCACGCGATGGTACCTAGTGTGAAAAGCGGTTAAGTTGTGTTAGTTATTACACGCTCCATCGATTTTTCGACTGTTCACATTGATGTAGGTACGATAAAACGATTGAATGAAAAAATTGTTCGGTAAATATAATACGGTACACTTGGTATATTGTGGATTTATGACAGAAATGTTGATAAAATTATTGTAACATCTTTGAAAAAACGTTTTTTTTATATTATAAATATTTGTTTTCTAAGGCTATCTCGGAAAAATCGAGTATCGAAATTCCCGGTAAAACAGGATATTTGTTTAAAGAACCGCCTCGTACGTAGACTAATTAAAAACTATTGGTACTTTCGGAAAAAAATAATACTAGTGTTGATTTGGCATATCTAAAGGTACGTAGGGTGTGAATTAAATCCGGTTTCAATAAGGCGATTGGATCTCGTAGGAACGAGCGTCCGTTTGTAGTTTACCTTATTTTTTACCTGTACATTATTAGACAGACAGTTTCGCCAATATCAAGTGGAAAAAAATTAAAAGATTTAGTCAAGTCGAGTCAGTAAAAGAGTCAAGCCAGTTGTTTTTGCAGAAAAAGATACCACATATTACACTTTCATTTCAACTGATTTCACTTAAGACCTCAAGTAATGTTGAATGTTGTCTATCTAGACAACTCTTTCATTTAAACACTTTTGAGATATTTATTTTCTGAGAACAGACAGCAGCTCTTAGGAATTGAATATCTCACCTTACTGAACAGTGTAGACCAGTCATTCCCAAAGTGGTCCAGTCTCCCGTGGACCCCCAGGGGTCCACGGGAGACTCGACGGGGGTCTACGTTGGACGTCACAAAAAATGGGGGTCTACAATCGTAAGCAGGGGTGCATGAAAATTTATTTGGCTTCGATAGTGAAGTAGTAAAATGTTGGCTTGTTATTTTAAATAATATGGTACCTAAATTAAACCTTCTACCTAAATTAAGTCTGTAATTTCAGTTGAGCTATAATGCAAGTTGAGTTGACTTGAAAAAATACTACAAATTAATTTACTGCAGTAAAATAATAACTTAGTAAGTAGGTAATATTCATTATTCACTTGCTTTCATTTGAAGTAATTTCCATTGACAAAAATATTTTTATATGGGAGAAAGTTTAAAATTCTCAGACAAAATGTTCCATAACAATAAAAACAATGTCAGTAGGAACATTCATAAGGTTAATCATGTTGGCATGATCTTGTATGAAAACTGAAAGTGAAAGTATAAAACCGTTTTCGTATTTAAGTAAGTAACAAAACAGGTTGATAAGGTACCGGTATATTTTCTTTCACACAAAACAATCTAGCCCCAACCACAAGAAAGAACAAACTTAATAAAGCTTACACGGATCAAGCATTTATTTACTCTTAAGAATTAACAAATTCACTTACAGCGAAAAATTACAAAAAAATTTTAAATAAATATAAATATGTCAGGACATTTTTACACAACATCATCTAGCCCCAAACTAAGCATAGCTTGTACTATGGGAACCAGATGACTGATAGAATACTTATATACTTTTTTTTTTCTAAATACATACATAGAATACAATACAACACCCAGACACAGAATAAACATTTATGTTCATCACACAAATGTTTGTTCTCGGTGGGGATCGAACCCACCACCTACAGCACAGAAGGCAGGGCTACTACAAACTAAGCTGTGACGGCTGTCAAGTGTACTATCTAATGAGAACCAAGTGAATGATCTTTCAAACATTTTTGTATATTTTATTTATTTACTTAATAATTAGCACGGGTTAATCCATTTACTTACGCTAATTATTTCACAGTGTGCCGTATGTAAAAAAAATAAAACAGATAAACATACCTAACAATCAAAAGCAATTAAATTTAAATAAACGAGTAGATCCATGATCATGACAGAAAAAGTAATAGTAATTAATATATAGGCAATAAATTATAATATAGGTACTGTATAACAACCAGATAGAGTAACTATCTATCTGTATCTGTAATTATAAGAATATTTGTCCTGACTTACTGACTGATTTAAAGACAGCGCGTAGCTTAAACTAATAGTCGTAGAGACTTGAAGCTTTCAGGATATATTTATTTTGGTGCATAGAGGTGTACTAAGAAAATAATTCCCGAAACTCAACCCATAAACGGGTACAGCAGGGGTGCGCGTTTTGGTACTCATCTATGAACATAACATTTATCCTCGGTGTCAAACCTGCAACTTACGGAGTACTGCGCAGATTTGTGAGGCCAGTCAAATAATAATGATACTTTGTTTATTATTTTTTTTGTGGGGCATTAATGTACAGGATATGCCAAAGTTCAAAGAATTTATTCATTTTAGAGTTGGTACATGTACCTATATCGGTCGCGAAATACCTACGACAAGAACCAAGAGAAAAGAGACTAAAGATATAGATTTATTCAAGAATGTATCAAAAGGTATCATAATGTACCTACTTTAAGTTGTTTACAAATGTTTATTTGATCCCACGCGCTTGTCTAGACGGAGCGGGGTGCGTGCTCAGGGGAGATAATATTGCAAAGAAAATCATATTCAATCTTCTTCACAAATGAACCCAATTTGAGGCATAATGAAATACGATCTACTCTTACAATAGGTCGGTAAATATTCTATACCCATCGCATCAACGCTCTAAAGTAGGCAGGCAGGTACATAAAGTAAAAGATTTTAATAAAAGTTAACAAACGATACTTAAGTAATAAATAAAGCAGGTATAGATAGACATGTACCTATGTATTGACTTACATAATAATAATAAGTATTACATTATGTAACGAAAAGTATTACATATTTATTTGTTTCCGCTCCTTGGTAATTGTCAATCAAGCATGTGCAGTAATTGGAAAATTAAGAAAATTGTATAGCTACGCTACGGTACAATACGAGTAGTATACCTACATAATATAGTTTTTAGATTTGTATTTTTTTATTTTATTAGTTAGATAAGGCCTTCTTCTAAGATTTTTTGGATCGATGATGTCATTTACTATAACTTCCCTACCACAAAACTCTTACTTAGGTAACTCAATTGACAAAAGCTCTGCACCCCAGCCAAAGTTCAGTTCACGACAATGCGAGTCACGTGCAAAAAAGTCGACAGTGCTATACTAAAAATCGTGAATCTCAATATTTTTTACTTGTGGCGCTTTTTTTACCATAAGCAGGTTACCAAATGCAGGTCTAGTAGTCGTACTGGAAACTTGAAGTATCAATCTTTCTCATCGTATTTTCGTAGTAAATACATATAAATAATAAATATTTTGTGGACATTTTTACACAAAATCATCAAGCCCCAAACTAAGCATAGGTAAGGAAGGGAACCAGATGACTGATAAAATACTTATATACGTTTTTTGTAGATTCATACTAAGAATACAATATGACACCCGGATATCTCATAAGGGTTTTTTTTGTGCTTGTAATGTGGTTTGTGCGTTACGTAAATAAATAACTTTGAAATGTCTAGCGTATACACTCGAGTGCAGCTGACTGTACTTAAAAGGCTAGCAATGTTACCTCTTTTAGATGGTTGTACTCATTTTTTAAGTACAACCATCGAGGTCCCAGACTCAACACACAAGGAATTTTGATCATACAAACGAAAACATACGTCCTCTTTACATAACACACTTGTCAAAGATACATTTACCTAAGCTGGGGAAATTATGATTGTGACTAAATGGGATTAAATGAAATTATGTGCGCGTGCCTACCGCGTAGCGTTTAGCAAGCGCTGACTAGATACCTGTTTTATGTATGAATAGCGTTGAAGCTTACCTGCTAAGAATGGCGATTTTATCAAATTTATCCGCTACAACAGTTTCCATTATTGCGTTGGACGAAATCGTGAAACACATCTTTGTTGGGGTACCGTTTCAACTTTGACATGGAAAAATGTGCGACTGCGACAAATTCTGAAAAGCTGTTAAAATTTTTATAGGTACTCATTTCTGCTGCCATAGTTCTAGGTCTACAAATTAATTATTATTTACTGTTTATGAACCCGCATCAGAAAAATGTAGTAGCAAATATTTTTTTTGTGGTTTTAAAAAGGATATGATGAAGGAGGATGGATCTTACAAAAATTGCCACGAAATTTTTCCAAAATCGTCTTACGTATTTAATAAATATCTCTTAGGATTAACTTGTTCACTCTCTTAGTAAACGCTGCATAATTTTACTAACAGCAATGGTAGACATGGTAAATATCAATTTGCTTTTCATCGCACTCCGCTTTTTCCGTTTAGCAAATAAATATAAGGGCTTTATCATAACACTTTACGCAACGGAGTGATAACGATATCTCATCACCACATTACCAGAAACTGCTGAAAAGAATGTCACATTGATAACAATCACGCTTTGAAGACAATTTTTAAAAAATAAAAGAAATAGCATCACGACTTTAATCTCCAAGTACGGTAGCTATCCTCTCCGATCTCTTAGTATCAAGTACCTACTCGAGATTCTTCGAGCATGTCTAAGGGAGGTCGTCAAAGGTATGTCCAGATAATACATTTGGTACATACCCACATTTTGCAGTAGTTAGTATTCCATACGTGACAGTTTGTAAGCCCATCGCCGCTGCTAGATAATTAACTGGTTTCCTCGCGATGTTTTCCTTCACCGTAAGAGCACTGGCATTGTGCACATACATTTTTCGAACGGAAAAATTCGTTGGTGCACAACCGGATTTGAACCCACGACCTTAGGACCAAAAGGCGATCTCGAACAATTTTTAAATAAAACAATAAAATCTTAAATGAGACATCTTCAGAATAATAATATATATAATAAGAATCTTTGTCCTGACTGACTGACTGACATATAAACAACGATCTAACCTAAACGTTTGGTCGTAGAAGCAAATTTTCAGGGTAGGTTTGTGTTGGTCGTAGGGTGTACCGAAATTCAACCCATATATGGGTAGGCAATGGTTGAAATTTGTGCGATAGATTCATGCGGATAAAGTCACCTGCGTTTCACTAGTTTAATAATAAGATTTTAAAGATTATCTGTTTCTTTTCTGTGGTCTGAACTGATTGGAAGTTACATATTGGTAATTTAATTTCCATGGTATAGTTGTATAGCTTTAAAAGCATTAGGAACAGCTCATCAGCTGCTCCTTTGAAATCTTTGTAGAGACTAGTGAGTAGGCTGTGGCTAGAGCGCGTGCTCGGTCAACGACCACGCAAAGCAAGTTCATCCGCGCATGCAATACTGACGACGTAGTAACTACTACCGCGTCAACGGCAAAATGAGATGTCTCTCCATTCGGTAGCATTATAGGATCTTCACTTATTTATATCAGGTTTTAATAACATTGCGAATGAAAATAAATTGACATGAAGTGTTTTTTTAATAATAATCTTCTATTGTAACGAGAAAACCAAGAAAGTTCTGACTAGATATTTAAATCAATATTTATTTACTAATGCTTTAAAAAAAACTTTAGGTAAGTATAGACCTAATATATGCTCTTAAAATACAATTTTAGTTTATCAAACCCTGAGATGTAGCATTGGCATGGTATGATTTGAAAACAGATAAAAGAGAGCAATAAATTTAAGAGAAATGTATTTACGAGAAAAGAAAACTGCAATAAAAATAATCACGAAGTCATTGAAACTCTAACAAATAAGAGCTTGTGTTACAGTGGTTTACCAAATTTACTTTAAATAACTTAAACACAAAATAAAAATTGTTTTTAAATAAAGTGAGCCTTTCTTTTTCATCACACTTTATATATTTGTAAAAAAACATTTGTCACATTTGATTTTTATTCATACCTACTACTAAATTTCTCAACAACAACTAGCCTACGAAATTTTATGCAGTTCAATCTACGGTTTGAAAATTGTGCTCGAGTCAAACATGATTATAATATAATTATATACATACAAACAATGTGTAATCGCCCAAGTTGACTCGAAGATTTTAGATTGTTTCACTCTCTCAATCAATAATCTATATGAGGTATTTACCTAGTTAACATACTAATTAGCATCCTTTATTATACTCAGAAGCGTATATTTCCCTTGAAGGTTCGTGTATTTTTTAGTTACTTATAGATTTGAAGCTAAAAATAATTGCTAGGGACCGCACTGCTAAAGTTTCATTTCATATTATCAAAGATCAAGTAATTCCCGCACGCAACAAAAAAAAATAAAGTACACTTTATTGCTTTGTTTCTAAAAGCTCAAAATGTTCGCAAGCACGATAGCTTCCGGAATACTGGCTTATTCAGATACTAAGAAAAGTGGATTTTATCAGTATAGAAATAAATATCAAAGTACAGAAGCTGCATCGCTAATGGTAGAGTGCATAAAACCTGCCGTGGAATTCCAGGGCGCACTCACTCATCTGGGATGTGCTTTGATTGGCAAACAATGCATTGTTCTGTTAGATCGTCTTCTGCATATTTCATAATAGACAACAAATCAATTTTCTGTGGTTTCCGTGGAAGATTCAAGAACCCTGAATAATCCCACTAATCTATAGCGGCTGTAGTAAAATATATAGGTATAAAAACATGCAAATATTTTGGGCGAAACGTAATTTTGTCGCGATAATACAGTTAGCAGCCAACTGGTTTGGAAAATACCACTAGTGACTGACACCCACGATATGGTGTTGCGAAGTGCTCTGCATGCAAGCCTGTTTATGGCTATCTTTCTAGGTTTTGGGTTGAATCGTTTCGGGGAAGAGATCAATTTACAACAAAATTGCAGTCAGTAAAACACGGTTACAGTGCAACAAGAGATTGTTTTTACAAAATTGCAAGGAGCAAGGTGCAATAATAAAGACAACGACCACAACTGCATGCGTGGTACTTTAATGTGGTTTGGTTTGTCATTGTTCTAAGAGCAACCATAAGTATCTACTCTGTGTTTTGCTCTATATTATGCCGTAGTTACATAACCGAGGTATTTTTTAAATAAACTATTCTGACTTTGCGGACCAAAAATTTACTTAAATAATAAATTAAAGCTTGTTTGGAAAATTTAAAATAAGGATATTTAAAACGTACTGAATTTTAAATATCTTAGCCATAAATCTAAACTAAAAGCTCAGCTTGTGCTGCTTAAAGTTATTATACCTAGTTAGTTTATGCTTCCACAGGATTTACGAAATCATAGTAATATCCTTACTATTATTAAATTTTTAAATTATGCTGTATATTTGTTTCGTTTAGAGAGCGAAAAACGCTGAAACGATCTTCATAAAATTAGATGTTCTGGATAGGTTTTAATCGCGCAAAATAAGCCTCGCGAGAAAACGAAGTAGACGCAGACTAAGTCGCGGGCAAATGTGAGTTGTTAATATATCTTTGTTGAAGCGTAACTAAACGACAGACGTGACTGAAACTTAACTCAGGAAAAAACTAAGCAATGTATTTATCTGCTTCTAAAGAGACGATCCCTCTACTTGTCAGAGTATTCAAGGCTCTTCTACCTATAGGATAAGATATAAGATATTAGAGCTCTTAGTGAAATACTTGTCCGGGGAAGTACTACCATGGTGCCTATTTCTGCTGCCAAGCAGCTCGCTGTGTTCCGGGTACGCTAACCAACTGCGCTACCGACAAAATAACCCTAAGGATATTTTAGTACAGTTCCGTATCAAGTGGAGGAGTATAAATCCCACTCGAGGGCATTTTTGGGATACGAATTGTCATAATTATAGTAGTTTTTTTGAAGTAATACTACTTATGCGACTCCCAACAAAGTTGCGTTTAACGTTTAACGCTACCATGGAGGGGGTATGAAAGCACTGTTCTTTCTCTCTTTCCCTCATAGCCAGTTACTTTTCGTATATTAAAGAAGTTTTACTTCAGTCGTGTGGTCTAAAGCACACTCTTTTTTTTTAATAAAAACATTTTCCCGTGCATAGTACAAACCTTTAGTTTACGCGAGCTATATAAGTAACAGGTAAACCCGGTTAAATATATGTTATAATTTGTGTCGTAACTCTATTGTGTATGGTACTTCCCAAGTACAGTCTTACAGTTACTGTATATTAAAGTACCTTAATGGGTTCTTCATTTCGTTGTTGGTATGTAGGCCCTGACCAGTTTTAAATTCATACGAATGAACGCTCTAGATTACCGGAATGTTCACATACGCTACACGCACGACTTTTATAAATGACGGCGGCATTTTTATAAGAACCCAAACATAAATCTGTTTTCTAAAGACGTTCTTTAACATAATAAATATTTGTAAAATTCAAATTACACTACCTACATTGCGCCTTTCTAAAGTCGAATCTCGAGTGTTACCAGAATCTGATGATATGAGGCACAATCCTCGTATTTTTTTGAAAATGAGATTTAGATTGACATTAGAATTTAATTGTTAATTAATTAATAAAACAACAAATACTAAAAAACAGAATAAAATAAATATTTAAGGGAGTTCTCAAACAACAAACGTGATTTTTATACCGTTTTTATTATAGATAATGGCACGGAACCCTTAATGCGCGAGTCCGACTCGCACTTGGACAGTTTTTATAGTATCGTGCCATTCATGAAAAAGTCGTCGCCAAGACGAGCCACCTACATACAGATATTCACAAGAACAATGAGTAGGTAGGCTTAGAAGTACTTGGAGGTAATCAGAGAACGCAAGTTTCCCATTGCGTTGTTCCATCTTATGGATAATTTCCATACAGAGTTACGCTCTCTTGAGTGCGCTAATAAGAAAATTCACAATTCATTTGCTCACCAGATAGTATCACAGGAGCTTATTAAGACATCATTACCAGCTGTTGTATAATCACGTAAAGTACGAATAATTACAGGTTTTGATAATGACGGTAATGAATTCATAAAAAGGTCGTTGTACACGCAGCCTGTTGCATGTTTAATTTTGTGGAAATTTTAATTACTTTAGACACGAGCTAGAAAGAATTTTATAACAATAGGTAGACTAGCATAGTGGTTTTTAACCAAAACGAATCAAAAAGGCCTCTTCTACCAGCAGCAGTGGGTTGTTGACTGCAGTGTCGGTGTTTAGGACTCAGGAGATGCTGCTGCCCTACTCAGTGCTCAATTCTTGTAGAGGAAATATCATTATAATCAAGTATCGATCGTGTCCACCTCCAAATGGTATTCTTCGAAACTGACATTTCAGACAGGCCCAATATTTACATAATATGAAAAGCTCAAATGTAGCACATACTGGTAACACTTATATCGACTTTTTTCCTTATTGGAAGAGGCGGATTTCTGGTTTCAGTGGGACGTAGACAATTACGGGTCGCAGTGGCCATCGACCTTATATAATTTGATTGAAACATTTTGAGAACTCTAATTCGAACTTATAAAATTATTTGCCCACGCAGTTTTACAACAGATATTTAAGGAATTAATAGCAGTGTAATAAGTGTAGCTGTTGATGATAATGTTTCTCTGTTGTTTATAACAGTGCTCGAAATCTGATTCCAATAATAATTGCATACAATCGGACAAACCGCAGTCATGATAGTATGTTAACGGACTAGTTTTTTAGCCAGCTCGTTTGGATTCCAACAACGGTTATATAAAAAGTCGTTTAGACATTAGAAGTATAGAAATTGGGCCAAAGTTTTACGTGAATGAACAGGTCGTTTAAACTTTTACTTTTTATAGGTACTTAGTTGAAGCCTGTGGTAGCTTTAATTAGGTAAAAAATCTACAAAGTTTGATATTATCTGCTTGGATTCCGTTTGATCCGGAAAATATTTGCTCACAAGAATTTCATATTTTTCGGTTTTTGGTCTTGGCTGACCATAGCATAGATGTCTTAGTCGCTAACTCTATATCTGAAGGAAACTTTGAATCGAATATTGCTTAACTCTCCGTCTGTATTCAATTACTACGATATTGTAGAGGGTCTTGGTTACATGCCCATCTACAAACCCTCTTCCTTTCCGTATAATTTCCAGTTCCGGCCCGGTGTTTGAATAAGTTATAACACAATCCCAAACCGTTTCATAAAATTTTAAATTTCAATCGATACAGACTTACTTACCTAAATACATTCTGTGAAATATCTATCTTTATAGATACTATTTCTTTTATGTTCGTTCGTTACGGCAAATGGTTGCTGTTCCATTTTTGATCGAGCACAATCGATATGTTTGCTTGTTAAAATTACAAAATCTAGCAAAAAGTTATTTGAAAAACTAGTTTACTTTAGCGTCATTTTTCCAACTTTTTCATTGCAAAAACTAAAATTCTAAGTATAGTACTACATCTAATTTAAATTGAGTTCTGGATGATGGATTACGCTCGTAGGCGGAGCGGATGTCCTCATAGAAGCGAAGACAACGTAGGTAACTAGGAATGTCATAGCAATTTGCACAATGACTAAAATGTCTAAACAAAAAGTGGCACACGGCAAGCAATCGCTATATTTACCATAACTTTATCTCATAATTTCATACAAAACTAAAGAATTGCTATGTTTTTAAACACAAAATACTTCATCATAGACACCGCGAAACCAACTATTAATTAGCTGTGGCCATTGTGGATAAAAGTGCTAGTAGGTATTGCTTCATGCGTTTTAAGCAGTGGCACGCTGAGCTTCATGTTTACTGAGTGTGCTGAATGATACCAGTTCCCAAGGTCAGTTCACGAGAGACAAGAACGATGCCCTTTAAAAACGAGCAAAATATAAGTACACACAGTGTGAAATTAAAAATACCATGCATGCCGAGACACCCACTTTAGATGAAGTTAATGCTTTTTCTTAGAAACCATGCACTGGCTGAGGTGTCGCGATGAATACACGTGCGCTTAAACCTGACTTGTTAACTTTGTAGAAGGTAAACAATCTTTTTAATGCATGAGTAAATTGTAGTCAGGCAGACAAAGTATTTTGTAAAATATTTTGTCTCATAAATTCTATCACAAGAATGATACCTACCAAAAGATGGCAATTAAGTACTTTTGAGCACATAGAACAACTAGGTACATTATCTAAAAAGTGCGAATTGCTTAGTGAGCATCTTTCAAAATGTTTTTTAATTATTCCAGATATTGCCGGAGAGCAGTGCTCTTCTTGGAGACTATTGCCGGACGAACGTTGACTGCAACGTGAGCAAAGCGCATTGCAATCGCGGCGTGTGCGCATGCCAGCCTTACTACGCGCGAGTCGATAACTCTACGTGCCTTGAGTGTAAGTAGCAGTCTTGAAAGTTTTTCTACTGATCTGGTAAATTAAACAACAGTGAACTTGAGTAAACTCAGACTTCAAACAATAACAGTAAAAAAAGTCGGTGTAAAACCTGAACAGAGTACCTATCTACTCTACATCTATAACCATTACTATTAATTCCTTTGTGCTCTGTATGGTTTTCACTTCCACCTAGACTCATTACTTTGATAATTTAGTTATCTCCCACCGTGGAGTCTGCGGTAAGCCAAATTACTTTCACCGTCAATAGCCATCATGTCATCGCAGGTAGTTTTCATCACAAGACGCCCAAAATTATCGCTCGTAACAATATCGAGTTTGCTTTCCATTTTGTACACGTGATGTATCAGTCAAAATGTCTTAACTGAATAGTCGGTATCTCTTTGATCCTATCGAGCCAATAAAGTAATTTGCTTGAAGTTCCGCATTCACTAGTCGTATTCACTTTGCTTTCACTAACTTCTTTGTGTAAATGTCTATATGTGAGCACTTAGTTTAATTATCAACGGTAATAAACATCACAAAACAACAGTCTCAATCGTTTTCTTTAAACAAAAAATGAATCGATTCTGTCTAGACACGTCTTTACATTGATCAGATTAGGATTTAGCCGAGTTAAATATCGTAACAGTCAAAATCGACTGAATACAGATCGAGCGAGCAATAGAATGATATCACGAATCAAACTGCAGATCTTGCCTAGATACCTAGCCCTATAATCTCACGCTTGTCTCACTTTCTTTGCTCCATTCAAATACGACCAAATCGAGCAACTGGATCATGGGTAGATTACAACGGTTTGTTGCCGCTTACGGGTGTCATTGCGAACGTTGCAAAAACACCGGTAAAGCTCTAAATTACGATTTCATGGATACAGTGGATCCTTGGAATGTTGTTAGTGGCAACGGTACTTGTTTATTTATTCATTCACTTGGTGTGGTGTGTGATTACCCGTGTGAGTATATGTGCGCGTTATAAGGAACCATTTGCGGATACATGTAACACACTTCCCTGACCTGTAGGTCCGGTCAGGCGGCATTTCAAACCAGGATCGTACGAAGCCGCTACCCAGCCGACCGCGCTACCGACGTTATCAATAATCATAATTCCATCATCCTGGCCTTTTAAGGTACTGAACGCGACTCTTGAGCATGAAATAAGTTCGCAGGAATCTTTATTTGTCTCGAGCTATGTTTAGAAAAAACTACATGCACATCTTCTAAGATTGATTGCTAAGTGCATTTATCGCAATGTGCGCTTATCAACTACAGCTTAATTATGCTGTGCTACACTTATTATAACGTAGTTTAACGAATTAATTAGTCTTTGGTATGTTATCTACGACGAACGAGGTTACGAGTGTAACCTTACACTCTTACCAAAGAACCAATATACTTACTTAAATAAAAGTAAGTAAACTGTAGATCTATGAGAATACGTTTAAATTGAAAGTATATTATAGCATGTAGACCAGAGATCTAAACAAAAAATAAACCACCCAGATGTACGCTGTCATCTTGTCATTTAAACGTTCCTTGGTCAGTGTGCCAAGCGTGAGCAATCACGGATATATCACGGTCTTACGAACAATAACTGAAGATTAAGCTTGAAGTGACAGCAACCGGAATATCAATTACAAAGCGACTTTAAACAGCTGTTATAAACATTCTAATATGATTGCGATAGGTACAGAAAGTTTATAAGAGATATCCGAGATAATAATGAGTCTTCACAAACTTCCAATTTCAGAGCTTTACAAGAAAATATGAGCTAGCAAAATCATATTATAGTGAGAGTGTCATGCGCAGATTCAATAGAGATGAATGATAATAAATCTTTATTCTGCTAAAGCTCTACGAGTCCCTCATACAATCTGGTTTATTTGTGGAACCAATTTGAGTAAGCTTGACGATTCTGCCTGAGGCGGGAATGAGTATCGGCCAGTTTCAAAACGTGAATATGTCCCGCTACGCTCTGAGTAGGTACTTATGTAGGTCCTGCCCTTGGACCTACCCGGTTTACTTCGTCTTGTTTTATTTTTTAAAGTGCATTGCATGCGACTAGTTTATTTTTTACTTGCACTATTCAAACGAGTGGAAAGGAACAAAATATAAAATATTGTTCAACGTTAAATCTGCATTAGAATGTGCTCAGAGCTAATAAAACTGATCACAATGAGGGCTTAGAATATCCCATACATGCAGGTACATGATGATATAAAACAAACGAAAACTTTGCTGCAAAATATCACACATCATTAATTTTTAATGCGATAAATTAAGTGGGTACCATTTATTACTCGATCTTCGATTGTTCACTTGAGCAAAAACTTCGCTATCGTATCTATCTATATCTATCTAGATGCTTTGTTTGCAAGAATTTTCTAGTAACGAAAAGCAGCAAAGATAGCGCACACACAACATACGTGTAAGCCTATTTAGACGGAGAGAGTTTTTCGCATTGTTTGGGCGACAATGTGCATGCGATTAGGTATCTAAGGCGAGAACATACAGGCCATTCCCGTACTCATGTCTTTACATTCCAGCAAAAAAACAAAAACTTGCCTTCGGCTATATCATAAAAAAAACTCGCCTGTGTTGTAGTTATTTACCCGACTAGACAAACTACAAGGAGAAACTTGCGTACGACTTATCGACTCGATCTCGTGTGGATTTTTTTAAAATTTATACGAGTATCGCACAAATCAGCTTGAACCGTGGTTAGCCTGGTTTTGTCTGCACACAGGAACTTTCAATCTCAAAGGAGAGGCGATAAACGTCCTTTCATATACGAGTATCTTACAGATGTTTGCATATGAGGCCAGTTTTTATATTTCTTCGATAATCGTATCTTAGAAAAGAAAAACTATCTCTACCTAAGTCAGCCTTTAGCATAAACTTTGCTGACTTTTTCTTACTGTAGTATTTCTGGTATAAATATTTGAAGCAAATTTCCATTTACCCATAAAACCAACAAGGCATGCAAGCGTGACGCTAACATTTTTGTATATCTACAGTGCACAAATTCTTTGTACATTAACCCAAATATGCATAGCAAATGAAAGATTACGGCGAAGATAGTAAGTTTTTTAAAGTATTCGTAAATCGTTTCATATAAAACCTTTATAAATCTTGCAGAAAAGTGCACGATGTAAGTAGGTACAGCCGATGGCATAAACCAACTAACGCTTTTACCAACGCTAGCTTGAGCCAATTTTGTATAGCCTTACACCCATATCTACCACGAAGAAGAAACTTATACTAATGTTGCCAACTAAAAGCACGCACCGAAGAATACAAAATTATATTTGAATTATTCAAACATATAAACATGATAGAGAAATTTAGAAACATAATTATGGAGGCATCCATTATCTATAGCTTCAATTAATATTAATGCTTATGAAAATTAGTTAATTTACAAGTACAAATAGCAACCTTTATTTTACCTTGGCAAAATGCTTTGCAAAGGTAAAATAAAATTACTGGACATCGGGCTACCCTATATTTAGGTGGGTTACTGTTTGGGTTAGGGTTAGGTACTGTAGTCGCTATGCTTAGCAGCCGGATAGGTGACTACAGCGACTACTCAGGAAATACTGTTACTTATTAGTGCGTTCCCTTAGTCGTCTACTACAACATCCATAGAATTGATAAAAAGGCTCTATACAAAGCTTCTTCTTCTTTTGTGTCAATAAAACACTTTGATATAACAATTAGACTAATATTTAGCCACTTTTATAGTGTTATCTGTGGTGTTATTAAGCTCATCTCCTGTGAAGGTGTCAGGGCACAAGGGACAGATAAGTAGGTGACCCGTTGACTGAATAGGAGTTTCGCAATCACACCTAGTCATGGAAGGATCACTCATGTCATGCCCCATTTGCAGAGGTTCTCTCTACAAACCGACCATGGAAGATCGGGACCTGGAAGCAGGTATTCTTGAGGTGGTTTAAAGTCTGTAAGAAGTAGGTGCTATTCCTTTCATTGACTGATGCTCAAAGCGGCTGGATGGTCTTTGGAGGCTGAAGTGCATGAAACTCTTACGACATTTTAGTCTATTCTAAGCTGGGACCATTAAAGTTAATAACATTTTTATAATATAGGTAACACATATATAGTGAAAGCATAAGCCAGAAACATTTCGCTTCACTCCCCTCAACCTTCAACTGAACTGTACTCTGAATGAAACTGACCTTGACTTTGTACGGATTATGATCTCAATTGGAAATCGAAAAGTCACGCACATCTTATTCTCTTTCACATCTGTCTGTTCCGTGCCAAATGTTATAAACGCAAGTGTTTAATTCTGTGTATCATTGCTCGTTTTTAGATTAATGTGTCAAGAATGTTAGATTGTTAAGTTGAAAAGTAAAATAATAAAAGGTAATGGTATATAAATGTACTGTGAATTCGAAGGCGTACCACATTTATTTAAATGCATAGTTTGTCGGATCCTATTCATATTCATCCCGTGTGAATAAAGACTGCATGTACCTACTTTCAATTCTTCGCAGAACAATGCATCAAATCTTTTCTTTTATTAGCCACTTTGTTGTTTTTCGTCCATGAGATACCTATCAATTCATACATATTCACACAAAATTAATGGTCATTTTGATCTACCAATATAGGTAATTTTACTCTCTATTGATTTATTTGTATCTTACAAAAAAGTAGGTACCTCGTATGTCACGTAAATTAAAAACGTGCCCTACAATGCGCAGCTCTGTGCTCATCAACTTGAGGCATCAGGCCAGGTTTGGGGCTCGTGAATACTATATGTGCACATATTTATCAACGAATCACCTTTGAATTAAGTAGATTGTGTTTTATAATAGTAAAAAAAATGACCGACCTATGTCCAGCAGTGGATTTATTTATGAATTTCTAGCGAACTGTAAGTAAATTCGTGTCATAAAAACATTAAATCGTCCAAAGAATATGGCGTTCAGATTATAAACTACTGTGATTTTATAGTCCAGATATGTACCTACGCGCGTTATTCATAGCGCGCGTAAAAAGCTCCTAAAAGTAGGTACCGGTTGCATACAAATCATTCCGTGACTCTACTAAAGCCACATTACCTATTCATAATAATTCTACGAATGATTTGTAATATCGGCTTGCCAATCTAAATTAATGAATAAGAAATTAAGGCTCTTCAATAAATGTATACTGAATGTTATGTTATGGATTTTGTTATAGGTTATTGACATCTGTAAATTGGATAAGAGAATAAAAAGAACCTTTGTCCTGACTGACTGATTCCCTGGCTGAACTGACATAATAGATAACGCACAGCCTAATCCACTGGTCGTCGTAGAGACTTGATATTTTCAGGGTATATTTATCTTGATGCGTATGGGGGTGTCGATATTCAGCACCTAAACGGGTACAGCGGGAGTTGAAGTTTGTTTAAAATAGCTTCACGCGGAAGAAGTCAAGTGCGTTTCGGTAGTAATAAATAAGTAATAAAATAAAATATTTCTAGTTGAAACGAATATATTCGTTTCATATATATATAGTGTGGTATATAGTGTGCTAGGCTTCCCGTCCCCAAGCACACTATATACCCCCTCAGAAGTCTTAGGGCCTACCTACCTATATCTAAGGAGGTAGTAAGAGGTACGTCCAAATATACATTTGGCGCATACCCATATTTTGCAGTAGAAAATATTCCATACGTGACAGGTTGTAAGTCCATCGCCGCAGCTAGAATACTAACTGGTTTCCTCACGATGTTTTCTTTCACCGTTTGCGAGCACTGGCATTGCGCACAAAGGTACAGCAAAGCAGTCCCTATGGCTCAGTAACAAATTCGCATAAATAAAATGATGTAATCAGATTCAGACCACCAGCAGCTTACCAAACCGTTATATACACTATTTTGCAACGCGATATGCATCCGTACAAAAATCAGTGTCAAATGTAAATCACTTGTTGAACCTAATCCATTGGATGCAAATTGGACCACACCCATTGAACGAATTAACTTGAGATAAAATAGGGTCGTATACGCCCAGTTCGTGAACCCTTGTAGCCTACATTGCAGCTATACTGCTTTAGTACAAGTGGGTATTGTTTTGATAATTTAACAAATAGAGCCCAGTTTACACGTGCACTTAGTATTGTTTGATTGTTGATTCCATACAAACACAAGTATATCAACAGATCTGTTCTCACGAGGCTTGACTGCGGCTCAAGTGTTTAATTAAAGGCACAAATGAAATGTTGAACTTCACTGATAACAATGAAATGAATATTTTAAAAAAATCCTAGATGGCGTTGTGCAGGAGTTTGATTCAGTACCAATCTTACCGCCCACTACTGGCTCCTGGGATATCTACCATAAAGAAATAAATATTTTTTAAGAATTTTCCTACCTAATTCCAATCAAGGTATTGTCAGAATAAAAATAGTAGACAAAGTAAAGGGCGTAGTAAAGGGCGCTTTTAATTTTTTAAAGGATCGGCAACGCGCTTGTTATTCCTCTGGTGTTGCAGGCGTCCATAGGCTACGGCAACTGCTTTCCATTAGGTGGGCCGTAAGCTAGTTTGTCAACTTTGTTGTATAAAAAAAAGTAACTTAAAAAAAGTACGGTAACTGAACCTTAAAAACTTATCGAAATCTATCTGGAAAAAATCACTCGCAGTGATGAAACCCGCCTATTGTACAGGTTTGTTTTCATTACTGTGTAGGTATAAACCGAGTTTTCATTCAACTATGTACTAATTTAATTAATTAACTTGTTTTATTGTTACAGCTACTTTGCTCGGGTCAGAATGCGTGGTGTCCGAACAGTGCACGTTGAAAGTAGCGTACAGTGCTTGTTTGGAAGGAGTTTGTCGCTGCACAGATGGCCATCTACAGTTTAGAAAGCACACGTGTCTCTCTCGTAAGTATCTAGCAGCAAGCTCAAAACCAGTAGCTTAGAACACTACTTATCTTGAAATACGAACAGCAAGCTGCCTGATGGTAGTAGTTCCTCGGACGAGCCCTTCACTAAGAACTCTGTCTGGCTATAATAAATATTGATGATTAGTAAAATTACTTCCAACGTGTGGGCGAAGTCACAGACGGCTTCTGGTAGTTTATAAAGAGATGGTCAAGTGTTCAAACTAAGCCTAATCAGTCTAATAATACGATGTCTGCTGATATGATAAGATCTGCTGTCTAGTATCCATTTTATTTTATTCACTCTTTTAATACATTTTAATCAGCATAATTTCACAACGTGAATCCTTTTTTTCTATTTTGTACGTTTTAATTTATTAGGAAGAATATTAATTGCACAGAAATATTAGGGCACGGTTTAACTTGACGAGTGTGTCAGTCGTGTAGTTAATTAGAGAGATTATACGAGTAAGCGATGATATTGTGAGTGAGAACCTATATTTCATCCGTTTCTGTCCAATTAGATGTGGAAGGATTTGCGGTTGGCATTTATAATAGGTTCTTCTCTTTTCCTATACTCTGGCCCTATAATAAATTATTATTTAATGTAATATCTGCGTATCAAAATTTGTGCTGTGCATTTTAATAGGTTCATAAAATATTCCAACTCCATTTCGATTAATATTTGTTTTGATAAATCGGCTTCAGTCTAAATCGGTCCACTACTGGACATACCTATGCCTCCAGAAACTTTGAGGAGGGAGGGTTTGCCATAGTCACCTCGGCAGGCGGATTGGCGACCGCAGTATACAGGACATGCTGCAGCCCATCTCCTGGTGCCTTCACTAAGTCTCACTCTTCAGTAGTCTTCACTCTTACGATATCCATAGGATGTAATGAACAGATCCTATTCTAAGCCGAAACTACCACGGCGAATGAACTGTTTACATAAATACGAACGCAAACGTTAAATAGAACGTCATACAAAAACACTGGGTAATTATTTTCAAAGAATATAATCAAATTAATTTATGCAAACGTATGGTTACTAATATAAAAACAGTTTTCAATATCACGATTATAAACAAAAGGAAAAGTGTAACATTTAGCGGAACACATTTAATGGTTGTTCAAAAAGCGTAACGATACTATAAATCTTTTTCCAATCCAAAGTGTCACAGACGTGATAGGAGCAGGAACTAATCAATTACTCGAACGCCAGTTGGAAAACTTTAGCGAATCTTCCTGCACTTATCGGTTAGAGTTCCTTGTCAACCTGTCTTTTCTTCATTGGCGTCGTTTATTTTTGCATGCTCGTAAACATGCCATCAACAACATTTTTTCAAGTATTAAGTGATTGTACCTTTCAAAATTTCCACTTCTTTTTATTGAATGCTACGCCGGCTCGGAGGACCTAACACAGATAAGTTCTTAAAAATATTTATAAAGCATAAATTGAGATATAAATCGCAGTTTATTTCCACAAGAGAACTTTCGATTTCATCAACGCATTCCGATTGCCTCGTGCTAAATTACTGAAGATACTGGATCGAAACGAATAAGCCGTGTAATTCTATTAAACGGGAAGAAGAAAGTTTCAATTTCGATCGAGCCCAATAAGTAGTCCAATGAACGACGAACAGATTAGACAAATATGGATTGTGCAAAAGACGCAAGCAAGAGTTGATTTGCTTAACTGAAATTCGTAATTCCCCAGGATACTCTGCTACTGAAGTTAGCAGTGAAATTACTTTCTAGGCTTGGTCCCGAGGTACTTGCGCTTAGGCTCACCTGTAGATTGAAGACGTTTCAAGATGATCCCTGCGGATATACTGAATAAATTCTTTTTGACTTTGACTTTGAAAATGGCAATGATGAAAGTACTGGCTTTCATCATAGATAATAAGCCCCTTGTTCAATGACATAGAAGCTCACTTAAGCCCATTTCCGTGAGATATCATAATTCTTTAAGAAAAATGAGGTGATTGTTCTGTCGAATCCCCAAGCTCATGAGAACCTCGCTTATTACCACTTATAATGCGAGTATTGTGGACCTATTCAGCTCAGCTGTGTGAAATGCTGCGTAAACTGTTTCGAATTCTTTACTTTCATGTCAAACTCGCAAATACCCTGCAGTATAATTGTTTTCATATTTGTATCACAAAACGGTACCGACATTCAACTCCTTACTGACCCGGTTTTTTCGCAAACCATACGGTTCAGTTACTGAATAAGGAGATCAACTTATCACGCATGGTTGAATATAATCGCCGCTAACCCAATAAAATCACTTGAATGCTTGTTTACGGATAAGGTCAGAAGTTCAAATCATGAAATTATATCTCGGAAGACCCGTTAGCGCACAGTTCCCAGACGCGTAAAATAATGCTTAGGCAGTGGGCTATACAAGTTAATTTTATGTATTAACTTGTCAGCTGGTTTGAGTAATTCGTCAGTGTTGCGTTGGTATGGGTAGGTTTTTTTGACCAAAAAAAAGTTAGCACTTTCATAGCGAGTATTAGGGTCGTCGCCATCAATTATTAATATTGCGTGATGTGCATTATCTTTTCCGATTACTTTAATGATTAAATTATAAACAATGAAGCCGTCTACAGTTTTATATTCACAACACATAATTAGAAGCCGCCATTATTATTTATCAGCTATCAGAAACAAGACAAATTAGAATTGTAAAGTATGCACTTTAAAGTTGCTAACCACGATTAGAATAATCACAGGTTTTCCTCGCTGTATTTTCCCTTTTCTACAAATAGTTATAAGCTACACGCGACATACATAAAGCAAGTTGAAACTGTACCGCGGTGGCTATTGGAGCATGTGATGGTAGACCTTATGGTCAGCCTTAAGAAAATTGCCGTCAACCACCCGTTGCATCACGAGGTCGACAAATAGGTGCAACAGCTTTCCATGTCCAATTGCCATTCAATGATCTACCGCAAATATATAAACTAATGACACTACATTGTCTTGCAGCGGCTCCACTTGGTCACGTCTGCTACAGTAATGAACATTGTCGATTGTGGGATAAAGAAAGTCGATGTGAATTTGTTATCCTAAATCTGTTCGGGAGATGTGCGTGTGGTACCAACTTCAGACAAAACGGAGACAAATGTATTGCGACCAGACTACCACCCTATGCTACTGAGGCTGTAATTGCCGAGCAGGATTCTTTCGACTTCTCCAACAGCCCTGTGTCAGAAGTTCCAAATAAAGCACCAAAACCGACAGTTAATCTCTATAATCAACAGAAAGATTCATTTGGAACTCAAAAAACCGACGATGAGTCACCGAGTAAACTACCTTATTCTAATGATGTTCTAAGCACAGAAGAAGATAGCCCATTGATGCAAGCTGTTTTAAAAGTACCAACAATTGAGCCAGCAAAACACGTATCTAACAGAAAAGATGGCGAACCTATTGCAATCGTAGGCGTGGATGAGTTGACAGCTAATCTACATGCAAACGATCAACCGATTTACAGAGTAGTCACGCAGCCATCCGTTGAAAAGAAGTCTAACAAGAAGAGTGTAGCTAAAGAGCAAACTACTGAACGAAAATCGCAGAAGACTGGTCATAAGAAAAAGTCAACTTTGAAAGGTAAGTCAATCATTCCTACGGATACAGTTTTCTTGGTCGAACTAAAGGTTGTCTGGAACTGATTGCTAATTAGCGATAGGACCGCTCATTGTACATATTTATTTGATTTGTAAGTTTTTTTTTGTTAGTTTGTAAGGTGCAATAAAGAATTTTCATTCATTTATTCATAAAGGCAAGGTTTTTAAAAGTACTTTCTTTTCAGAAAAATTCCGCTCTCGAATTGAAGATGATGGCCCAGCTTCACTCGGATATGCTTGCAAGAACGATTCCCAATGCCAAACAGTGGATCCGTACTCAAAATGCGTGAACAAACGTTGCGATTGTGCATTTAGAAATAACTCTACCTCGGCATGTTCAGCTAGAAATAGGGGCTGCTTACCTGCAACTTTTCAAGTATGTATCTATAAATATTTTTAAACCTACCAAAGATATCTACAGTAAGTTAGGTCGAACTTATTTTTATTTACATAAGTGCCATGTAAAATTTATCGTATTGTTCTTGTCGTCGTATTATTTTGCCACCAAAACAAAATAAAAATATTGTTACTCGTCATGCAGCGTAAAACATGAAGACTAAAAAAAGTTATAATAGGTAACTGTAGGTTTAAGGTTAGCCATCTTCAAACGACTAACGAGATCATGGTAGGTATTCATTTCTTAACGAGGTATGTTATTCTATACAGACAAGTTATCAAGATCTTTTAGCATAGTCAATGCTTGAAGTAACGGTCTCAATATTCCATTTGTGCTAGCTGAACTAGAAGGGTAAGGATATGGAAAGCAATATGCCTGAATAAATTGTGGATTGCTGTAGTTTGTACTCCTAAATGCTTTTACTTTATACAGACTGATTTGACACAATGAAAAAGAACGGACTATTTTATACATCGAACTTTTTGAACGCTTTTAAACGTCAGCCCACGCAATCTACATCCTCTATCCACATCTCTACCTTGTTCAAAAATAAAAATAACAGCAAAATTCTCTTAGCTGAGCTGAGCTGACCCACCGATGCGGGGTCTGTGACTATACGTTTTACGACTTACCACCTGGGGTCGTTTTTCTTCAGCGGCGTCAGGCGGGGTTATCAAGCGTTTTTTTATACTAATATTTACGATAGGTAGACGAACTTTAGGCAACAACACTGTGTATCGAGTAAGATTAGCTATTCCTTTTACTGTGTCCACTGCCTTACATGAAAGCTCGTTTCATGTCCTCATTTTGCTCTTCATTTTATTCTTTACACAGTTATCACATGTGCAGATCGGTTAAGGTGTGAACAATTAATGGTCGTGTCATGCCGATTCATCTGATAATAGTTTGTGTTATATGGTTTGCTTGCAGTTTTATTTTATTTGTATGTGTTCCAGTGTCGATCGACAGGCGCCTGTATAAGTTGGTACTTCGTCTGTGACGGTCGCAAGGATTGCCCAGATGGGTCTGACGAGAAATGCGAGGGACTTAAAAAAGGTTAGCCATTTTTCATTCTTTTTCATTTTTTCATTTCATAGATTTATAAAATTTTTGTTAATAACAGAGGCCTAATTTGAATTTTTATGGAGTTGAGACGAGATTTCAAGTAAAATTTGATGTCTCAATTGGGCCTGCTTGAAATATCAAGTTTCGGACAGATTCGCTATCTACTATTTGAGATTGAGACGATCACAGGCGCTACCTACTTTCAAACTTCCTCTATCACACTTATTTCGACTTGCATCCTTGTCACTTCACCATTTTTGCTTCTAAGTAAAGTAAGTAAGTAAATTATCAAGTTTGTATCTAATGTCCAGATGGTTCAGGAGAGCTGTGTCCAATGAACTCATTCCGCTGTGGAGGACCAGGGTCGGCGTGTGTTAGCCGCGCTGCGCGATGTGATGGCACCGCGCAGTGTCCTGGTGGCGAAGACGAGAGGAACTGCCACACAACCAAACGCAGAGGGTTAGTATCTTCTTGAATCTGTATCATCTTGAATCTGTTACTTTCCATTGTCATCGTCAATTTACTACAACATATTTTCAGCCGTTGCACTGCTGATTTTCGACAGAAAGTTCATCCTCACACCTAGACTAAGACTTATATTTAACGTCTGTCATCGCACTGTTCGCTATTTCAGAGTAACGTCCTCCTGCGAACAATAAGGTTGTAAAAAGGTCTTTCTGCTAAGGCTTTTTTCTTAGAGACAACAATATAGTTATGATTATTCACAAAATGTTTAAAGTATCTCTAATGTTGCAAGCGTCTCGCAACGGTAACCGCTTTCCATCAAGTAGGCTATACTTATTCAGTAGTATAAAATAAATCAATTCTCTTGCTTTAGTTATCACCGTCGCAAGCACATGGCCAGAATTGCGATGCACAAACTCACCAGAACATGGCAAGATCGAAATACATCCAATACTACCTTAAAGAATTTTGTGCAAACATTGGTGTTATCTTTTTTTCGTGACGATTCCGAATGGGCTCTTCGAGCGGTGGACAGGAAAAAATTAGACGCATTTAAGAAGTGGTCTTGGAGAAAAATACTACGCTTCCTCTGGGCTGCCAAGAGAAACTTCAAGTCAGTACTCGAACAATTTACCATCAAGATCAGACTGTTCATGTCCATCATCTGTTACACCAGAGAGTTCTCTATTATACATACACATTCTCACATAGCCCGTAAACAGTCAAATATCTTAGAAACTAGTCTTTGGAAACGTTTGGAGCCATACATCCGGTGTACATGTCAAGTAAAGCCTCTCATTGGCATGTCTCATCCCTGCCATGAGAGCGCCCTGAAACAAGCTGCTGCATTATAACATCATGGAAATGCTTCGTCAACAGATTTAGGTATTTTAAAACGGGTGCAGCCTTCAGAACTTTAGAACACGACAAGGAAATATATCACACAAACGTGTAGCCTTAATTGTGACAGGTTAAAATGCTCACGTATAGTGTTCTTCATTTCAGGTGTCCCCGGCATACATTCCGCTGCAATTCCGGCGAGTGTCTACCAGAATACGAATTCTGCAATGCCATCATCTCCTGCAAAGACGCCTCAGACGAACCACAACATCTGTGCAACGAACAATCCAGGTAAGGTTTTGTTTCAAGATCTCCGCTGCGTACAGTTATAATTTTGGCAAGATCTGTATCTTTTCTTTAGAGGTAAGCTTATTAGACCTGTTTTCTTATCAGATTTATAAATAAGCCATCTGCAGAAGACAAGACGATCGCTTATCTTATCCCATAAAAATCGCGTTCCATAAACCTAATTGGATAGATGCTAGGCCGTAGAACGATATATCGTAAAACGATGTGGTACCTATAGTGTCATCAATCCATTTTACAGCTTTACTGTTTTAGCCTTAGCTTAATACGATCGCCAGCGGTTTTGTACGTAGGTAATCATCAATCAAAAGGAAATTCCAAAAGGTACTCATCTATGCATAAGACGTAACTGTTTTCGGGACATTTCGAAACCGAAACACGTGTGACCCATAACGGTTTTGGCCAAGTATTTGACCCTAGCTTATTATCAGTTCTGGTCTAGTGTTTGTACAGATGGTTCTTTTGAAGCGGAAACGGTCAGACACATGCGGACATGCTGCCATAGATTTCATAATATTTACATGCTTTGATTGTTCCCTCGCGACACAATTGCTAAGATGATTTTTCATTAATATTATTGCTTATTTCAAAGATAGTAAATTTGTTAGTTTGTAATTATATAAACAAAGGAACAGGTAATGCAATATTTTATTTCCTCAATCAAGGTATTAATAAAGCCACTGGACCTACATCTTTCAAACCAAAATACAGCAATGCTGCTTGACGGCATAAATAAGCATGTTAGTACTACTTTCCCGGACGAGCCACTCACAGAAAACCCTACAACCACCTATCGTTATGGTGTGCAATATAGTATTTTCTATTCTATTACTAAACTAGTAGTCAAAGGGCATTTATTCTATAGAATTATAACTAGGTAAATCTAGGTACTATTCCTCGCTACCAAAGCCTAGAAGAACAACCAAGAAACTTACGGCTTGGTTCCTACCCTTTTTTTGTGTGATCCTTAATACAAAATAATGTTATAATACCAAGCAACTAATTTTGATAACAAAACGAAATGAAACAAGTGCAAAAACTGCCCTTATCTGCTTTGAAATGTATATAAAATAAATAAATAATGCTGGACAATTCACACAGCATCATCTAGCCCCAAGCTAAGCAGAGCTTGTGTTATGGGTACCTACTAGATGACTGATATACTTAATACAATACTATATTACATACATAGATATTTTTTTTATACATAGTAAATACCCAGAACACCCGAATAAATATTTGCAGATTGTACAAACATTTATCCCAAGGCGGGAATCGAACCCTCCTGCGTCGCAGGCGGACATTCGCCCGCCGCACCACATCGGTCGTCAAAAATCTGAATCTGAATTAAATGTATATCTGACTGAACACTCTTTGCAGATTTTCTCAGTAATCTGAACTTCCACTAGGTAATAAAAATGTTGTTTTCTTCAGATGGCGTGCAGCAGATTTTTGTCCCATGCGGTGTGGTAATGGCAGATGTAGAAGTACAGCGGTTTCCTGCTCAGGAAGAGACGGCTGTGGAGATAATACGGACGAGATCGCTTGCAGTGTTTGTAGTAAGTTATACTATAAAGCATTTAGTATTAACTTCATTCTCAAGAAGGTATTTTTATACAAGCTTCAAACCCCACTATACCCGATTAGTAGTTGAATTTCGGGAATTACTTTCTTAGTACACCTCTACACACCCAAGACGAATAAACCCTCAAAGTTTCAAATCTCTATGACCAATGGTTTAGGCTGTGCGTGGTCTATATGTCAGTCAGTCAATCAGTTAGTCAGGGCAAAGATACTTATAATTGGTATAGATATAATGTGTCCAATTTAACTAAGAATCATTCTCATCGGATCCATTCTTTCTTTTACACCGTCTGTAGAATGAGCACAGAATAGAATGATCTACCTACTTATCCCATGTAGGTACGTGTAGATGAAATTTGTAATTTTCCTTAGAGCTATCTTTTTTATTAAAATATTTATGGAATTATGCAGGCAGGTACAGTCAGCTGCACTAGAATGTATACAATTCGTAACTTTTAAAACGGTATCAAAACTTTTTAGTAAACTCTTAAACAGTAAAAACTCAAAAAGCATAAAATTAGCTAATAATTTTACTTATTTTTTCAAGTTCCTGTAAATTTTAATTGTAATGTCATAAAACCATTCTGTAAGTTACGAATTGTATACATTCTAGTGCAGCTGTACCTACATAACTCCATAACACATCGATATTCATCACACAATTTCGATATCTGGGTGGAAATCGACTTACAACCTTAATCTGCTGCTCTGCAAAGTAAAAAGATACTTTTGACTTGTATGTTTGGATAAAAGATGAACTTTAGAAGATAAATGTTTGTCTGTTCATGGCAGTTAAATTATTGAGCCTAAATATTTCTAGAAGATACTATCAGTTGTGTCTTTCAATGGGCATATAGATCGTATCTTTTAAATAGTTGTTCTTTCTTGTCACAGTCGGTTAGTTATTTATTGCAGACGTCCAAAATACCTTTTTTAAAACTGTTACATTCGTCATCTGACCACCTTACCAAATACGACGGTATGACCACATGCTTTGCATACATGGTCGATTTGACGCGTTGTTTGATTCCGTTATACGGACAATAGCGGCCAACGATGGTATGCATCACAATATAGTAATTAAATTCTGTTTTTATGTCTTAGCGTAAAAAACAACTGGTTCACTTTCAAACAACTATTTGCAAGCATAGACTATTAGCAAAACGCGTGACTTCGTTCGCGTGAAGTTATATTTAAACAAACTTTAATCCGCGCTGCCATGTACCCGTTCAGCGTTGAATTTCAGGAATTATTTTCTTACACCCCTACGCACCAAAACGAATATGCCCTGATATTTTTAAGTTTTTACGTCATTCAGTCAATCAGTTAGTCAAGACAAAGATTCATAAAAGAGATTAATTGATTTATTGTGTGAGTGCTATAGATACAAGTGTTACCTACTGTTAAAGCTTATGGGTTAGGTCGGTATCGAATTATTTCTTTAATCCCCAGGCATGGTATATATCCCCATAGGTTTCTTACTACCTACCAAGTAGTACCAACTCAAAATTCTTTGAGGATATCTAAGAAGACTAGTCAGAGGTACGTCCAAATATTACATTTGGCACATACCAACGTCTTGCAGAAGTTAGTATTCCACATGTGTTTGCAACCCATCGCTCGTCGCTACTAGAATACCAACTGATTTCTTCACGATGTTTTCCTTCACTGATTGAGAACACTGGCTCCAGTGCTTTCCATTTCAATACTAACTATTCAACAAAAATCTTTTCAGGATGTCCTGCCCCATGAAAATAAGAAATGATCAACTATAAAGTGGCTATAGCGGAACATGTACTGGATCTCAAATCTTGAACACAAATAAGTATAAATATTTACGCAACTTATTAGAAAGTTAAAAACTCTAGATTTTAGATGAAACTTGTATAAAGATTTGAAATGTATTTAGTACCTACGTATTGTTTTATCATAAACAAAATGTATTTTCACCAATTTCCATAGTACCTTGATATAGTAAGAGAACTTTTAGCAAATACCTACTATAAAGTTTATTAGGTAGTGCCCAAAACAGAGGCTCAATCCACGTATTTTTTTGGAGCTGAGATGAGATAAAAACTAGAATTTAACTGTCTGAAATGTACATTTCAAAGAATACTTTGAGATTGAAATTTGAATTAGATGATATTTCGTTACAAGGCCTCAAATTCAAGTTGTTATATACTTTCAATTTTTTTTTAAACTATGAAATCGGTTTCAAATTCAAACCTGACACTTTGGCAAGCGTATGTAAGTATTCTCTAGGTTAAGTTTTCTTAGAGGTTAGTATAATTTCCTTTTTTGTTTGAATAATGGAGTACTCTCCAAGAACCTCAGATATAGTTTTAGGCCACTTATGCAATAAGACTGAAGAGTGATACTCTGCCACTGAATCTAAGACATAAGATATCAGTATCACATCTGACTGATGCTTTGGAGCTTACAGACTTGAATATTTACTTGTATAGGTAACGATAAACAAGTTGTCCGTTTTATAACGCACCACGTGGGCTGCGCAGAATTAAAACTTATGAGAAATGCGTTCTGCGCATCTTAGTCACGTGAGCAACCACGTGACTACGCTACGTACGTTGAGCTACCAAGTGTCGACAAAAATAACGAGCATTCTAGCAAAAAAAGTTCACATTAGCATTTTTAATAAATACTCAAGTCTGTCAAGTCAGCTATTTTAGATAATAGGCATGTAAATAGAAGTACCTACTATTTTAAACGGACATAAATGTTTTTTATTTATTTTAATGAGGAAATTTTAAGATGGCAAACACTTTTGGTATCGTCATAATTTCAAGCTAGAACATGCAAACACATCTACACCCCCATCAAATTACATTGGTAACTCACTTATTGCCGATTTTTGGTTACATTAATATTGGTGTTTTAAGAAAAATAGCTATGTTATGTTTTAGGCCTATTTAGGCTATCTTGGGCGGCCTGCGCCCAACGACAGTAGCATGTAATAATGTTGTAGTTGTCACTCTTGGCGTAATTTTTATTTTTGCAAAAGTTTATTGAAAAATACTACTGCGGAAAACAAAACTGTCAAGCGTTGCTGTTACATGGGTTCAGCACGTTTGGACGTTGCCCTACCGTAAGATATGAACGGCAACAGTAGTATTTTGATTTCATGAAAAACTTTTTTCTTTATTTTCGAAAAGTCTCTCTATACCTACCTTATAGGCACAACTACATTGAAGTAACTATTGATCTGCGGATTTAGGTAGCCTAAAGGTTAGCTGTACGACAGACAATTTACAACCTTATGAGGTGAAATAAACCATTTAAAATAAATAAATAAATTTTATGGTCGTGGGACCATAAAATGCAGCTTATCTTAAACTAATCGTAAACCAGCTAACATTACGATTACCTAAATGCGCAGGCCGAGCTGTATAACTGACCACGATTGTTGTAATGTAAATAAGTATTTAGAAAATGCACAAACTAGTTTATGTATGTACCTATTATAAGCAAATACATTGATTTTTTAGAGTTTACCTTTCTACTCTACTATAAATTTACGTCACGTGAGTACACTCAGCGCGAAAGAGATGCAAGTCACCGGGGTAGAGAAAGGTGCGTGTAAGACGGTACACGCAGAGTAGTCTAGAAACTACCCACATTTATAAAAAAAATACTAAAAAGCTTCGGTACAAAGATGTACTTTATCCTGTATACGCTTATACCTAACTCAATATAAATATTAAACTCCCATCGATAATTCTGAACAGTTTGCTGTCATTTTCAAAAGTAGTTTAAACAGATATATAGTAGGGTGTGACTTAAAGTAATATACTTAGGTCTGCATATTAACAGGCGTTCGGCCGGCTTAGGTTTATCATAATAAAATTATTAACTGTCAAAATATAAAATAACTATCTATCATAACCCGATGGGTAATTATTTACTCAGTGCCGATGGTAAGTCTCCTCATATTCGTTGAAACGCAGGTGTTTTTGGTACCTTTCATAGATTAAAAATGTTTGTACTAAGTAAGGAAATGTAAAGAAAAATAAATAAAATAAATATTTGTGGACATTTTTACACAACATCAACTATCAAATAAAGTTATACTTGAGTATACGTCAAAGGTAGTGCATGGACATCCTTACTACCCCCATTAGACTCTTGAGTAGTATTAATAAACCTGAAGGTATTTCTATCCGAAATTAAGTGTCTATTTTAATATTGTTTTAAATAAGGCTATTATTTATTATTTTTATTTGCAGTAGTAAGCCAGTTTGTGTTGTTGTCTTTGCTTTATCGAAATCATCATACTGTGTCGGCGTGAGTCGGGATCGTGACGCGACAGTAGATAGTACCTACATACTTCATAATATACATTATCTTATAAAATAAAAAAGAAATAGTATTAATACTTTAATCCCCAAGCACAGTAAATATCCCCTCAGATCTTTTAGTATCAAGCGCGTATTCGAGGATAGCCAGAGGTACGTCCAGACATTAAATTTGGTTCGTTTTGCAGTAGTTGGTATTATAGGTATGTGAAAAGTTGTAAGCCCATCGCTACTGCATCTTATAATTATATATCTGATCAACAAACAACTAATCACAGTTGAAAATTGTAAATTAAAAAGTATATCGTAAGAATATTAATATTGTCGTAGTAAATACAATAGTGTCAAATGTATGTATCCGATTAATGAATGTATTAGAAGGCAAACAAACATGTTGTTCTCCGACGAACCACGGGAGTAAGCTGCGCAGGACGCATTTCGCGTAGGTAGGTACTTATAAATATTCTTATACTTCATTACACATTATATTTAGAAATTATATTCTACAAATAAAACAAAATGAAAATTCCGAAAATATTGAGCTCGAGTCGCGGTTTAAATGCACTACACTAGTTTCTAATGACACTACATTTTCGCATAAGTATACATTTTCTCTCAGTGTATCTCACGCGGTTCGTCAGAGGACAACTTGATACCTAAGTAGGTACTATAACTGTAACTCCCGATACGACTTTTGTGTCATTAGTGTCGGGACGTGTCGTGTCACGAGCACAATAATGTAATTACGGCTTTAGAGTGGAGTTTGCCTGGCAAAAGTCAAATGTATCTTAATGTATTATAGTGTGTTATCGTGTGAATGTGATGAGTATTTATTATAAACTTATTTCAGTATCTATTTTTTAATATTTCAAGTCCTATAGATCCTTATCCTAACGTTCCTTAAGTAGATACCTATTAGGCAGGGAAATAATTCCATCTTAACTATAGCTAGCGGTAAAAAGAATTTTTTTTGTACATATTATGTTCAAAATAAAATAGTGGCGGGTTAAAAAAAAATAAAACCGAATTTAAAGATTATCAACTCATACACTTAATTCAAAAGAATGTTTGGCAGCCGTCACAGCTCAGTTCGTAGTAGCCCTGCCTTATGCGCTGGTGGGTTCGATCCCCACCTAGAACAAACATTTGTGTGATGAACGTAAATGTTTGTTCTGTGCTGGGTATTATATAGTATTCTAAGTATGTATTAATAAAAAAAATACAAGTGTTCTAGCAGCTAGTTATCTGGTTCTGGTTATAGTACAAACTTAGTTTGGGGCTAGAGGGCGTTGTGTGAATGTGTATAAATATTTGTTTATTAAAACTGAAATGTTTCAAGTATCTGGGTTTTTTTTTATGGCATGTGACCGTTATTCGGATAATTTTGCCAATGTCAAGTGGGTTGAATAAAATACTTCATAGTCAAGTCGAGTCGGTAAAAAAAGTAAAGTCGGCTGTCATTGGTTTTGAAGAAAAAGATGGCGTTTTTCTTTAAAATCAAAGGCAAACATTTTCGTTCAAATCAGGATGCCACATAACATACTTTCATTTCAACTGTTCACACTTGTGCTAAGACGTCAAGTAATGATGGTTAAAATACCACCAAAATTACCCATCATTAAAATGAAAATACAATGTTGCTTCCAAAGATGACAGAAAACGAATCATATCTGGGTAAAAAAAGATTCACTAAAAAAACATATCACTGAAAAAGACCCGACATTGCAAAATCCCCCCTCAAAATAAGACCATACTCGGTCTCGGTCGGAGAATCGGTCGGCGCATAAAAAACGCACTGAGGTGTGCGCTCTATCTACCACAAGGTGGCGCTTTTACCTACACGAGCAAAAGTTTTGCAACTATACTATCTAGTATCCAATTATCTAGAGCCTTTTGGCATGGTAAATTACATACGGCATTGAATTAATAATGTAGCTATTACTATAGATTAATTAATGCAATGAATTTTGAAGGTATGTTTAAATTAAAATCTCCCTAGTCCATACTCCTGCAAATCGTGCTAGGAAACAGCTTTTTTTCAGACATGATTCACCCACAGAATTGGTTTTGATTTCATTCTTGATTCAGCTGATTACACAATCATCAACCGCGTATTTTAATTCCTTCAACACCTATTGGTTTGCAATGGGGACCCGTCACAGTTTTATCTGTGAATGCAGTTTTATAGGCCTTGAGAAACTAAAACATAAAGTGCAAAAATTTTTTTTCTACGGCCAAAACTGACTAGGTTATGGGCAAAATACCGAACGAGGCTCACTGACCGCGCGAACAGCCTAGCGTTGAGATATTGTGACGTCATGTCACAATGACCCAGCGCTAGCCGCCGAACCCGCGCGGTTTTATTAAAAAAAAATTAATTTAAACCAGAACACGACCCGCGCAGATCTAGTGAACTTTAATAAAATAATGGTGGAGAGCGCGAGCGCTGGCGAAAGAGAATCGAGACGTCACGGTTCCCTGACATGAGCTATCCGGCCGCCCCGCGGTTGGCTTGTACAAAATGTGTAATATCTTCGCAACCAATGGAACGATTTCAATGATTTAAAAACTATCGTACCTAAACAAGTAAAAGGAACACCATTACATAGATAATATATGCATTTTCCGACTTGGTACGGGAGCTCATTCAAAAAAAGTAATTTAACACAATTAACGCACATTCACACAACGCCCCAAAATAAGCAAAACTTGTATTGTAGCTACTATAGGAAAAAATACAAAGGCGCTAAAGTACTTTTTTTAAAATAATTGGAATCCTTTACCTAAGAGTATTTGGCGTTTCGCTAATAGAGAATTATTGTCCAATTCGGTTTACAGGCAAGGCAGGAGTCGTATCATAGTGCAAAGTTTTGACAGACTTTCATCTTCAAGCATTTATTGTGTCTAACACGCATGCGCCCATCTCTGAAACAAAAATGTCTGCCCAGCATCCGATCAATGGGATTATCTCAAAGAAATAAGCTTTTGTAGTGCTTTTTCTGTACTTTCGTGGGGTTTTGTGTATCTGATGTGTGTCAACATGAATATAAACATACCTACACTCTAAAGAAGCTCTATTTTTCAGAAATGGGTAAGTCAAAATGTTCTTTGTCTGCTTATTTTAGCTTCTGTTTGGTTTTTCAGTAAGAGTTCTTATAAAATTGGATAGTATTTAAGGATGGGATAAAAACGCAGCGAATGTGTTGACTGTTGCATACATTTAAAATGATTGTACCTACCTTACTCTTCTGTGATTAAGTACAACGAATTATTAATAGGCAAGGTCTGAGAAAATCGTGACTTGGTAGGTACTAACTTTCAATATGATGAGATAATCAAAACACGAGTTGGAACTTGGATTGATCACGATGATGATGAGAACTCTTATAGTCTAGTGGTAGCAACACAGCTTTCCAATTCTACACTTCTAGTCGTTGGTTGGAAACCAGCACAAAAATTGATGTGCCCAACGCTATGTGAACCCCGAATTAGTCAGCCAGCTCTCGAGGTACTTTCAAACATAGGTAGGTACATTCAAATCTTTCTCTTATCGCCTAGTAGACAAAATAACGCCAATGTGATAAGTTACTTACTACTTTAAAAAGGTAGAAATCAAATAACTTTATAAAAAATATGAAGTCAAATAATATTTAAGTACGAGTACCTATAAGTAATGCTTGTAAGCTAAGCATGGCTTGTACTATGGGAAGCAGATGACTGATAGAATAACTTATATACCTACTTGAAGTAAGCTACCTTAGTAGTCATGCAAAATAAACAATAACATGGTCAGGCAAGTACTAAGCAGTAATTTTTTTCTTTCCTATAGAGCGAACCCATTACAGGTTCTCTTGCAACGAACTGAGATCTTTGGATGTCCGCAATTATAGCTGATGTAGTTTTTTCCAATATTCAAATATTCATCATCATCAGCCCAAAGAAGATTTCTGGGCATAGTGACCTTTATGTTTTCCGTTAGAATGATTTTGACCCATTCCATCGACCGACTTACTTCCCGCGTTAATAGTAATACCTACTATGTTCCATCGAGTGGGTAGACGTTTTTCGTTTTTAAAATATTACCATTTATAAGATACGAAGTCATTTGAAACTAACAAATAGGAGCTCACGCGATTTTTTTTCTAAAATTTACTCAGTATTTCAGTCGCACCATAAACACCAAACAGCCTAGAATAAAAATAATATGTCATTTATTCACGTTGGAAAAGCTTCATTTGAGCCCACTTCATATTGATTGTGTCACATTTTTTTAACCCAATATCTTAATACCCCTTAACTAATTTAAAACCTCATAGTATCGGTTGAACTACCAAAGATTAAGTGATCGACTCCCTCGCTTCGCTCGATAGTTTAAATATTTACCTTCTTGTGGATTGCAAACAAAGGCACGGGTACGCAATCAGATGCTCTTTACTTGATCTTAGAAATGTTTGACAAACAGTTTTGTTTTCGACAACACATCGCAAGTCTTGTAAGACGCCATTTTTCAAGATCTTGTAAAGTTTCTTGAAAAAGTCAACTATCAATGGACGGACGTGTGTTTTGCTGGAAGATAATGAAATGTTTGTGGCTGCCCGTATCAAGGTTGTAACTTATGGAGTTCTATATTATCAACTTACTAGAATCGACAACATTTGTTACAATGAAATCGACTAGGCAATAACTAACACCTGAAACGTACCTGATATTTTTTTTATATGCCGCACGCCAGCAACAAGCCCTATGATGCACAGCTTTGCGTCAGTCAACTTGAGGTATACAGGTGTAGGTACTCGTGGTCCTTTAATGTTTACCAGCAAGGGTGTGGGTACACCCTTCAAACCATGAAACACCATTACCAGCACAAATATTTTTTTAACCTATAATTATTAAGATGTTAATTCATACATTTTTTCAGAATAAGAAAGCCAACTAGAAGGTTTAAGATGAAGCAACTTAAATTAGCAGTAGCCCTGTTGGTGGCTGCTTCTTGCTCCATCACTCTTTTGATGTGCTACTGGAATAGAGGTGTAATGCCCATCCGTAAAATGCCTCCTGATTTTATGTTAAATGTAGCAAGTACAGAAACAAGGAAGAATTTGGTGACGGACATTCCAATGAGACACGTACCTCTGAATGAAATATACAATGAACAATCTCCAAACGATTCTTTAGAGATTAATGACGATAAACCAGGTGAGTATTTTTTATATAGGTATATGTTTACTCCAAATATCCATCCAACTAAATAATTATCTAAAACCTTTTGGGTGGGTTAGCGGCACAAATTACATTTTATTGGTTTTTACAGTTTTCATGATCAACACACCTGGATGCAAAATTCCAGCATCTATCATAAACTACGCAGAATATTTAAAGAGCGGGAAAAATCCAACAGGCAAATGTGGAAAACGAGCTGTTTTTATGAAAAAAATTGACAGAGATAAAGTTCAGGCTCTAATAAAACCAAAAATAATGAAAAAATATTTGAGAAAGAGCGTAGTTTTTGATTGTTGTTACCGATTTATTAGAAGATCGCAACAAAACGGATTTGAAAATAAGAAGATAACGTAAGTTAAGCATAAATAATAAAACTGTTAACTAAGTAGGTACATGCCTACTAAAGACCTAAAAGATAATGCTACTTTATAACACCAAGTGTGTATACGTGAGGTTAACTAATTATGTTATTGCAGGTTCTCACGATGTGTGAAGTTCGAAGATAGTGAAGTAATAACATTGGAAACAGATTTTATAAACGTAAAATGTTTTGATTATGACAAGAGAAACACATCTCATGTAATATACGATGATGTATACGCGTTCGCGAAAGGTATTAACTTGTCAAAGCCAACCGACGACGATGCCGACTGTAGAGTGAAGTATAATGTGCTGATGATCGGAATGGATTCCATGTCGTTGCCTCGATTTACTACATCACTTGATCGAACGGTTCACTATTTTAAAAACAACTTCTGGCTTGGCTTTCGGGCATATCACAAGGTATTTTTTCAAGTGCATTGTATAAAACTCGAACAAATTATAGGTACGAGAGGGTAGGATTAAATTAAAAACACCGTCTTCCAATATTAACAGTGAGCCGCTTTATTCATCACAATATGAATTGACTTACCTAAAACACAAAACGCATCGATAGCGCGTTTTAGCAAACGGACATTTTTAGTCGCGCCATCTAGTTATGAAAACTGAACTAAAATATAGCTTTAACATTTCGCCCGCCAAGGACCTAGTAATGGGTCCTTAACTCTAACTTAACTAGAACATTGTGATACTTATAACTTATTAAATTTTATAACTAACGAAATAGGTAAGCATAACAGCGGCTGTGAATAAACTTGTTTTACCTTTACGATCTAATTTTACAATTTTAATCTTATACAATTTTACTTCTATACTTTTAAACATTTATATTTACTTACTTGTCTATTGGCAACACACACAGTTTTGATGTTGGCCTTTTAACTAAATTTTTGTTGGTTCGCAATGTAACCACGCGGGTCAAACCATCTGAACCTTGGTGCTTTTCAATCACACGACCGAGCAACCAGCGACCAGGTGGTTGATCGTCCTCTTTGATGAGGACTACATCATCTACACGTGGCTCAGGAACTTGATCTGTCCATTTATAGCGATGAACAAGACTCGTAAGGTAATCTTGAGACCAACGACGCCAGAAACACTGGAACATTTTTTGAACTAATTGCCATCTTGATAATGAACTTATATTTGAACTCTCAAAATCTACACCTGGCAGAGAAACCAGCGGTTCTCCTACCAAAAAATGACCTGGGGTCAGTGGAAGCGGTTCACCCGGTTCCGTACTGTTTAAGACGGTAAGGGGACGAGAATTTAAGCAAGCTTCTACTTGATTAAGAAGTGTACTCATTTCCTCAAATGTAAGTGTTGAGTCGCCGATTACTCTTTTTAGATGATATTTGGTCGATTTCACCCCGGCTTCCCATAATCCACCAAAGTTTGGAGCGTGAGGGGGAATGAAGTGCCATTGAGTACCAGTGGACTCTAATTTAGCTGCGCTCTCTTGCTGGATAGTACTCAACTTTTCTAATTCTTTTGAAGCACCTACAAACGTCGTACCATTGTCGCTCCAAATTTGAGAACAATGACCTCGTCTAGACACAAATCTTCTAAAAGCTGACAAAAAGGTTGATGTGCTCATATCACTAACTGCCTCCAAATGAATGGCACGAGTCACCATGCAAATAAACAGACAAATATAGCCTTTGTACGCACGATTTCCTCGTCCTTTAGAAGTACGGATTTGGATCGGACCAGCGTAGTCTACACCGCTATGCTTAAATGCTCGAGCTGGAGTACATCGCACTGCAGGGAGAGATCCCATATACTGCGTCTTGACTGTGGCGTTCTGTCTAACACACGTCACACATTTACGGATGTGCTGTTTAACGAGACTTTTGATGCCTACGATCCAGTAGCCCGTTCTTAAGTACGCTTCCATTAATTGCGATCCTCCATGAAGAGTGTTCTGATGCGCATCATCTACAATAAGCTTCGATAAATGTGAGTCATGTGGCAGTATAATGGGGTGTTTGGTCTGTTCAGCGAGCTGGGAGTTGTGAATTCTCCCACTAACTCTCAGAATTCCTTTGTCATCTAAGTAAGGGCACAAGGATTTAAGCTTACTTGTTTTGCTCTTCAAGCATCCAATAGCTTGCAACTGTTTCTTTTCTTCTGAAAACTCTTCTTCTTGTACCTTTCTAATGCAACATTCTAAAGCTTCATCTATCTCTTTCTTTTGTACATATTGCGTGTGACCTTTACTTCTTTTCAAAAACCTTTTACAATATGATATGACTCTTAACATTCGTGGTAAAGAAGAGAATCTCTGCATTATTTCATTTTCAGGAGCGGTAGCAACGTGTGTCTTTACATTTTCTTCTAGCTGGACCGTTATATTCCTTGGCCTACTGTAATTAATAACTTGCTCTTGCAGGAATTGTGGTCCATTCAACCAAAGATCGTGTTTTGCCAATGCAGAAGGCTGTACCCCCCGAGAGGCACAGTCTGCCGGATTGTCCTGAGACACAACGTGCCACCATTGCGACGACTCAAGAGTGGTTAAAATCTCCGACACCCGATTTGCTACAAAAGTTTTCCACTTGTTCGGATGATTATTCAGCCATGCCAAAACAATTGTGGAATCTGTCCACGCTCGCACCTTTTCCTTGGGTATTCCTAATACTTCGATCGCTTCACTTATTAATCTTGTTAGCAACACAGCACCACAAAGCTCCAATCGAGGAATACTGATCTGTTTTATTGGAGCTACGCGTGTTTTTGCAACTAACAAAGAAGTTTGTATCTCTCCATTTGATCTACACACCCGAAGGTATATTACAGCGGCGTAAGCCAACTTGGAGGCGTCACAAAACCCATGCAGTTCAACATCGACATCATCCGTTTTCATGCCTAGCCATCGAGGAACGTTAACTGCGGTGAGTTGTGGCAGTTCTTCACGGTAAGTACTCCATTCTTCTAACAATTCTATAGGTACCGCTTCATCCCACCCAATACCTGATAACCATAACTTTTGAATCATCATTTTTGCTAAAATTACTACTGGAGCTATCCACCCTAACGGATCGAATATTCTCGCTATGTCTGAAATAATTTTTCTTTTGGTTACAGGTCCTGACGGTGGAGGAAGCTGCACTTTGTACTGGAAGATGTCTTCGCTTCGATTCCAGGAAAGACCTAAAATCTTAATAGTTGTATCTAATTTCATTTCTATGTTGTCCTCATTTGATCTATCATTTTCATCTATTTGTTCTAATACTTCTTTGTTCTGTTTGTCCTTTATTTTATACTTTTCTGTGTTCTCATGTGTTTTTATTTGTTCCAGGAGTTCCCGGTTATTGCTGTTCCACTTTTGTAATTTGAAGCCACCTTTGCCTAATAATCCTACTATTTGTTTGTACAGGTGCATTCCTTCTTCGACTGTCGAGCAACCTGTCATTAAATCGTCCATGTAGAAACAATTCAACACCTTATCTACGGCTAGTGGATATGAGTCCCCTTCATCATACGCGACTTGATGCATGGCCCGCACAGCTAAGTACGGCGCAGAAGCTGTTCCAAACGTTACCGTCATCAATTCATAATCTTGTATTTCTTTTCCAGGATCGTCTCTCCAAACTATGCGCTGATAGATGACATCCTTCTCATCTACCTTGACTTGCCTGTACATCTTTATAATATCTGATACCAGCGCAATACTATGAGTTCTCCATCGCAAAATGGTGTGTCTAAGGTCTGCTTGAAGTGTTGGACCAACCATCAGTGTATCATTAAGTGACACCCCTTTGCTGTTTGAACTGGATGCATCATAGACCACTCGCACCTTTGTGGTCTCTTTATCGTTCCTGACTACTGCATGATGTGGTAAGTATACGGCTTCATTTTTTCTATCATCACTTTCTTTAACTGGTCGCATGTGATTTGAACTTAAATATTCATTGATTACTTCCGTATATTGTTCTTTTAGTACTGTGTCCCTTGACAGTCTTCTTTCTAATGACAATAATCTTTTAACCGCTATATCTCTTGAATTTCCATACTTGCACTGAGGTTCTTCATTCTTAAATGGCAACTTTACGACATATCTACCAGCTTCTCTCTTTGTAGTTGCTTTAAAGAAAGCTTCGCATTTTTGCTCTTCTTCCGTCAGTATCCTTTTTGTACTAACTTCTTCTTCAACTTCCCAAAATCGCTTTAATAATTCATTTTCATTGCAAGCTATATGCATGACCGATATCTCATTTTCTGCCATATTTGTTGGTGTCACAACTCCAGATAAAATCCAACCAAGACTCGTGCTCTGTGCAACCAGGTTACCACTAGAACTTTTCTTTATACTTTGTTTCAGAACCTGACTGTAGACGTCTGCGCCAAGCAGCATATCAATTTTTCGAGGAGTAGCGAATTGCGGATCTGCTAACTGTATGGTTTTGATATCTATCCAATCTAGGCTTTCAATGCGTCTTTCTGGCAAATAAGATGTTATATGACTTAAAACGTATGCCTTAACTTCTATTTTGAACTTAGGATCCGCACGTGACTGAATGGTAGTTTGTACTAAATGCCTTGCCTTTATTTTGGTGCCATTGCCTAATCCTGTAACCGTTCCATTTGCAGGTATCTTTTTTAAGCGTAGCAGTTGAACAGTCGCCTCGGTAATGAAGCAGGCTTGAGATCCCTGGTCCATTAGTGCTCTGACTGTTTGATATTCACCTGTAGCTACTTCGGCATTAATCAAGGCTGTCGCTAGTAATACCTGTTTAGTCTTCGGTATATCGCCTGTGGAAAGGCATGCTACCACGTTGTCACTTGTGGATGGAGTTTCGATCTCAACTATGGGCTTAGATACAGGCTGCTGCTGGCTGGCTGACTTATTTGCATTAAACTCTTCTGATGATAGATGGAGTAAAGAGTGATGTCTCCTCTTACATATACGACAGACAGTGGGTTTTTTGCAACTAAACACATTATGGTTGCCGCCCAAGCAGTTGAAACACATCTTGTTCTTGCTGACGAACGCTCTCCTCTCACCTACATCCTGTTTGACAAACGCTTTACAGAAACTTAACTTGTGATTCTCTGAACAAAACTCGCAAGCCATCGACGCTGACGTCGCTATCATAGACCGATAAGATGTCTGTGAACCACCTCCATGCTGAGCTACAGATCGTTTGTTTGGTTCTACAAATTCTAAAGCACGAAAGCGACTTTCTAGAAAGGTTTTGAACTGCGCAAAGGTTGGCAAGTCATTATTACTATCATTTAAACTGGACACATTAGAGACACTTAGTTCCCATTGTTTCCGCGTTTCTGGGTCTAGTTTCGAACCTACGATGTGGATGATGATGATATCCCACGTGCTTACATCTACCTCTAGGGCTTTTAACGCACTCAAACAATCAGAAGTAATATCGATCAATTCTTTAATTGCTGTAGCTGACTCGAATTTCATGGATCGCTGTCCGAATAACTTATTGAGTATTGTATTTGACAAAAACCTTTTATTATTATATCTACTTTCTAACAGCTCCCAACAACGGTCATAATTAGAATCAGCTATCGGCGTATGCCTAATCAAAAGCTCGGCTTCACCGGTGAGATACCCTTTCAGATAGTGAAGTCTTTGTACATTATCTAATGATTTGTTTTGATGGACTAATGAAACAAATAAGTCTTTAAAAGTAGTCCATTCATCATATTTCCCACTAAATGTTGGTATAATGATCTTGGGTAATTTCGCCAATGAACTCGAATGACTTTCCTTTGTACTTGCTACAACATGACCTGACTTTAGCGATGTCAGCGACTTTATGTGTGATCTAGCTACAATATAACTTTCTTCCGTGATTGCATATATATCATCCTTAACATAAACAGAATCCTCTAATTCACTAGCTTTATAAGCTGCGTACAACTTGGCATTATTTTCACGAAACAATGTCCAATCCTTCTCTAAATTATCTATTTTGGCCTCAGCATATTGAGTAGTGCATCTATCTTTAGGACATTTTTTGAAATTAATTAACGATCTATCTATGGACCGTTGAAGATCTTTTTGAAAATTAATAATAGCCTCCATAATCAAATTTATCACTAAATCAGACCTAAATATTATAAGAATTATTTTTTACTAAAGTAATTGTAGGTACCTATTCATAGAATTCAAACTAATAATAATTTTACCCAATTCTTTGCTCGTAAGTATACGCAACACTAAAATTAAAAGTCTTTTCACCAATAAACTATAATTACCAAAATCAAATAAAGTTAACGCAAAGTTCTCATAAAACACACGAAATTCACTTTATAAAGTTGACGAAAAAAGTACTCACGGTTTTTCACCACAATACAAACACGTCACGATGATGCTGTCGTAGTGTAGCTGCACCTCACCTTTCCTGGAGACGCGGTGGATACTTTCCACCCGCCTTGAACTGCTTCTGTAGGCTCCGTGAGCCTACCTCCTGGGGGAGGATGTTCTTCGGGGGGACGTGAGGTCCGGGGGGGGCCACACTCCTTGCACTGATCTTCAAAGGGGGCGCGAGGTTTATGGGCCCTGCGCGCCTTGTACTGCTCTTTGAGGGAGGTGTGAGGTAATGGTCTTCACACTCCTTGGACTGCTCTGCGGAGAACGTGGGGTTCAGGACACCCACGCCTTGGACTGTTCTTCGGGGGGACGTAGAATCAGATGACCCATGCGCCTTGGACTGCTCTGCGGGGGACGTGGGGTTCAGGGCACCCACGCCTTGGACTACTCTTCGGGGGGGACGTCGGATCAAATGACCCAGACGCCTTGGACTGCTCTTCGGAGGGACGTAGGATCATATGACCCATACGCCTTGAACTACTTCTGGGCTCGCAAAAGGCAAACTTAGCCTTTGCGCCTTGATCTTTTCAACTGCGAATGGCTATTGTTTCCACCACTCACATGTACTGTGAACTCACTGCACTGTACTTGAACTTGTACTTGTACTTTGTACCACTCTCGAGAGAACACGGGGTATGGTTTCACCACCGTGCCCTCAACTGTGGTACAAAGTCCGGCTCGAAGGACCATGTATCTCAACTGTACCTTGCCGCTGCGATCCACAGCGAGTACAGTTACTACCTATTCACTACTGGTTAGGAACCTAGAAATGTACTAGTGCCAATCCGGCTCGAAGGACCATGTATAAAACTCGAACAAATTATAGGTACGAGAGGGTAGGATTAAATTAAAAACACCGTCTTCCAATATTAACAGTGAGCCGCTTTATTCATCACAATATGAATTGACTTACCTAAAACACAAAACGCATCGATAGCGCGTTTTAGCAAACGGACATTTTTAGTCGCGCCATCTAGTTATGAAAACTGAACTAAAATATAGCTTTAACATGCATGTTTTTAAACTAAGTCATGAAAAAATGCCCTGCTCCACTCTAATCCACTAAACAAATCCATTGATGGATTTGATTCTACTTTTTCTTCCACCAACATCTAGATACAAGTTATAATTTTGACTATTTTCAGGTGGAAGATAACACATTTCCTAATTTAATGGCAGCGTTAACTGGAGAGGATTTATCTTCAATAGCAAAGAAGTGCTCCGGCAAAATGGACAAGTGCCATGATCTTCTCATTTGGGACGAATTCAAGAAGGCAGGATACGCTACTGCGTATGGTGAAGATTACCTGCGACTTCCAGATACGTTTACAAATAAATATGCGTTCAAGACACCACCGACTGATCACTATATGAGACCTTTCTTTATGAAAGGAGAGACAGAAATGAACAACAAATCTCTAGTTTGCGCAGGAAAGATTTCATCAGGACAACAGCTTTTAAATTACGCGTTAGACTTCGCAAATACTTATAGAAGTGATCAATTCTTTGGCTTGTTTTGGATGAATTCGTTTAGTCATAACATTAACAGCAGACCGGAAGATGTAGATGGGATTTTAGAAAATTTCTTTAACCAGTTGGCATATACGGGTGTTCTGAAGAACACTTTCGTGATCGTTTTTAGCGATCATGGCATACGTTTTGGGGAACATCGGATGAAAATGGAATCGTATTACGACGAGCGCCTCCCTTTCTTATTTTTATGGACTCCAAAGAAATTCAATGTAAAGTATACTGATCAACTTAAATCGATAATGATCAATCAATTTCGATTAGTAACACCGTACGACCTTTACAATACACTTGTCAATATCAAAGAGTTATCTCTCTGCAGAAATGCTACGGTGCTAGGGGTTTCAGAAGCATGCCCAAACTGCCACAGTATATTCGAGGTTGTCAGCAAGAACCGCACGTGCCAGGATGTCGGTATTCATGATAAGTGGTGCACTTGCCACAAATTGTATCCCGTTCTAACTCATGACCCTGAACGTGAGAAAAGTGTATATTTTGTGGTCGGATATATTCGATCAATGGTTAGATCAATCCAGACTACCAGATGTTGGGGTTGCGCGACTCTGTCATTAGATAATATTGTACGCACGCATTATTACTACCATGAAGACAAAGTAAGCATATTTTATGTCGTTGCCTTTACCATGACTCCCGGTAATGTGTCGTACGAGGCAACTGTGCTGCTAAAGAACAAAAAGAGGGAACTGGTAGGTCCAGTAAGCGTTATTTCAACATACAGAGGTTTAGGCAAGTGCACTTTAAGCCCAAGAGATCGCTTATTCTGCCAATGTCAGAAAATTGAAAATTGCTAATTTTAATTCAGTAAGTAAGTAGTAAAAGTAGGTCCAACTCCGGTTAAGTATTTATAAATGTTTTTTCTGTCTGTGATAGGTAGTAGGTATCATTAGTTACTAGATACCTACAAGCTGAATCTGTAAAATCCGTAGATCTAAGTTTTGTCTTAAATAAATTCTTCTAAATAATTCGTTGAACTTTTGAGTGAAATTTTATAATGAAATTTTTGCGTTATTTGTGGATAAAATTGGATTTCCGTACTTTGAGTATATAAGAAATATAAAACGAAAAGTAACTACGTGTAAGATTAAGGGTATTGGAATTTTCCTATAAACATAAACTAAAACCCCCAACAATAAATGCAAAATGAGAACCACTCTGAACTTAATTTTTGATGAAAATTGTAAATATTTAGATACCCAGTTTACATAACAGACGTTGATTTATAGATTTCTGTGATTCACAATAGGTAAGTGACTAAAACTGACCACAACGACATAGCCACTTTACTAAACTTAACTATAAGGCACCCCATTAAAACCCTACAGTGTTAAGTGTATAATAAAACGAAATCCCGACATGACCAATGCTATTCCTTAGACGTTGTTGTTGGCAATACCTAAGCACCCACATAATTTAACATAACGGCTTCTTAGACGATAAACACAAACTGAAAATAGTTAAAATAAATAAGACAGTTCATTATCAATGTATGGGTGGTAATTTAAACTGGGTTTTGCTGTCGTTGTGACCTGTTGGTGAATTCTCGGCAGCATCTCATAGGTACTCATATTATTCAGAGTCCAACAAAATAATAGCAATAGCTTATGCAGCAGTATTCATATTTAAATTATATATTTTCTATTGAAACTGATTGAATAGCTCGTGCAATGAGCGGGTGCGAGCGTTTAGTGTATACTAGAACTTGCGAAGTAGCGAACGCGGTAAAAGTTATTCACGGGCTAAAAAATCTTGTAAATAATAGGTATAACTTTTACTACACTTTTCATTTTACAAAATTACCTGCATAACAAACCCCGTTCTCTTTATTTTGTGTGATGAACTGCTGACAATACAATCGGCTTTGTTTAAAAGATCATTTCAGTGGTGAGTTTCTTTGAAAGCTTTTTTTTAATTAATTCTGTACCTACCTTTATTATTATTATTAATACTGGACAATCTACACAGCATCATCTAGTCCCAAGCTAAGCAGAGCTTGAGTTATGGGTAGGTACCTACTAGATGACTAATATACTTAATACAATACATTACATACTTAGATATTTTTTATTCTACATAGAAAATACCCAGAACACCCGGAATAAATATTTGCAGATCGTACAAACATTTATCCCAAGGCGGAAATCGAACCCGCAACCTCCTGCGTCGCAGGCGTACATTCGCCCACATAGGTCGTCAATTACTTATAGTATAAAATTAAGGCCGTACCTACTATAGCAACTTATCTTTTAATTTAATAGTGGTTAGTTAAACTAACGAACTGGCTTAGATTACTTCCATGCGTGTAGGTTTTATAGTTTCATCTTCAGAAGTACTTTGAATCCTATTTCAACACTTTCATGATCCAGCCAAAAACCCAAACGTACACCCGTAGAATGTAGGTATACCTATAAGAACCAGGTTAAGGACACTATGCTACCAATTCCTTATCCAATACAAATAATAAGACCACAGCTGGATGTTTGTAGTTTTTATGCAAACAACTAAACTTTCGCATTGGATATAATAATACTGTACCTACCCGTAAAAAGAAAGGTAAGTACATAAAAACAAACAGGCAAAACAATGCACACATTAACACACTGATGAGATCATCGAATAATAAGCAATATTCTGTCCGTTTGCCATATTCTGAGAAGTACTAATTTCAATGTATCTTTTATATCGCAATCCCCGAATCAAAATGGTTTTCGAAGTTGAATGGAGTGAGTTGGCCCGCAATTCGGAGCTACCTTGTCCAGTGGGTTTTCAAATCTCTGCCACAGAACTCACAGAGGAAATTGTAACTAACCCTAATTACGATCCGAAACATTTGTTTTTACTAAAAATCATGAATAATTCATAACCTCTGTACAGTATTTTCAGATCAGTTTTACCATCGACTTGCAAACATGGTTCAGCAAAAAGCTTCTGTTTTCATAATTTCCTCGAGTTTCCTAATATCGTTGTTCTATTATAACTATTACGATAGAGGCACATTTCGAGTTGATGACGTCACCAGTTTTCAAGAGCCTATTTATTTGTACAACGGTAAGGGTCCCCAGAGACTACTTCTAGACTTTCTTGCGATTTTCAAGTTTGTGTATATTTTCCTTACTAGTCTGAATGTTCATTTGTTTTTTCAGGTTCTGAAACTTTTTTAATCAATACAACAGGTTGTAAAATTCCAAATTATGGAAATACATTTGAATTTATGGAAGCGAAAGAGAGAAAGCAGACTTGTGGCGAACGAGCCATTTTTGTACAGATAATTGATAATAATCACATACTTTTCCGAATAGACACCGACAAAATGATAAAATATAAGAGAAATAATAAATATGAATGCTGTTACAAGTTTGCTGGTCGTTCCAAAGCTTCTGGCAAAGAAGATACTGTTCTTAGGTATGGGCACTAAATAAATAATACACGAAGAGTTTGTAAAACTGACACCACAGTAGTCTAGTTTAATAATAATTAATAAAATTATTTCCGATACCTACCAAAGTTTTCAAAGTATTTACGTATGTACTTAATTATTCGTAATTAACGTCCGTCACTTGAAATCTATACATAGTAGAATTCTACGCGATTTCGACACCACAAAGAGATTTTTATATGATACCTGTACCAAATTTCAGACATCTAGGCCTTGTAGTATATGACTTGTTGATGGAACAAGCAGATAACCCACCTGATCTTCGTAGGTCACATTCATTAGGAACGTGCCCAACGATGCACTGCTCGCCCATCACCCTAAAGTACCTATCGCGCTTGCAATTTCACCGGCACTCACACCCTTCAAACTGAAACACAGCAAGCTGGTTGGCTGCAGAAATAGGTGGTAGTATTTCTCTGGAGGAGCCCTTTGCTAGGATCCCTCTGCTTCTAACTTCTACCGAACAAATAGATAGTGTTACAACGCTACTACAACGGTACTACATTCAAAATACCTGTGGCGATAACCATATTATATATTTCAGTTACACTCCTTGTAAACCTTTTATCAACGGCTCAAAAGTGGAACTTCTACAGGATGTCATCACAGTCACATGCATTTCTCCATCAAAGATAAAATCCAATGTAATTTATAAAGACGCTTTCATAGTAATTAAGAAACAAACAACTTATAATAGAGAAATGTTTGAAGAAAATGATCAAAAAATGAATGTCCTGCTTCTGGGTATGGATACCATGTCCCGGGCCAGAATTTTCAGTACTATGCCTAAAACGGTTAAATATTTGCAGAAATACAATTGGTTAGATTATAAGGGATATCATAAGGTAAGCCCATATAATACAGAGCTTTGTAAACCGCTACGTCGCGTTAAAAGTACCATTAAGACCCATGAGGGTCTCGTCAAAAGACCGATTTCACTATTATTGTTTTTGAGCACCCGTGATTTTGCAGGATCGGTCTGATTTTTCTGATTGATCAGACGTGCGGTTTAACTTTTCTTAAAATGTATAATGTATTAGAAATGCATTTGAAAACACTGACTTTCAAACGATGACCGTGAGGAAATAATATTCTAGCAGCGCCGATGGGCTTGCATGCAACCTTTCAAGTCATGTCATTAACTTAAGTAAGAGGCAGTACTTTTTTTATTTGTTATTTTCAGGTGGGTTATAATACATTTCCTAATGTTATGTCAATACTGACTGGGATGAACTTATCTTCAATTTATAGTGCTTGTCGACCCAACATGTACACTTGCAACGAACTTCTAATATGGAGTACATTTAGCAAAGCGGGATACATAACGGCCTATGGAGAAGAAAACCTACAGCTTCCAGACACTTTCTTCAATTACAATGGGTTTAAGTCGATGCCAACACATCATTACATGCGTCCATTGTTTCTTACCGGAGAGCATCAGAGAGGGAACTTGATATGCACTGGCAGTCTTCCTTCAGGAAAACATGTACTCGACTATGCTTACGATTTTGCAGATACTTATAAAAATGAGAGATTCTTTGGTACATTTTGGATTAACTCATACAGTCACAACTTAATCAACAAGCCTTCGCTGTTTGAAGAGGATGTTGTTGACTTTTTTGAAAAAATTCAAAAGTCAAGTATAGCTAACAATACTTTTATTCTGTTTCTAAGCGATCATGGAATCAGATACGGACCAACAAGGGTGCCAATGGAATCCTACTACGAAGAAAGACTGCCTATGTTTTTTATGTGGGTACCAAATGAATTTAAAGATAAGCACGAAGAGGAATATAACAACCTACAGCTGAATCAAAACAGATTGGTTACACCATACGACTTGTATGTAACGCTGATGAGAATATCAAATGTATCGGTAAATTCAGCGAATATAACTTCAACTGCTTGTCCATCGTGCAAGAGTTTATTTGAAAATATATCAACGCACAGAACTTGCGCAGAAGCTGGCATCAGTGAAAAATGGTGCAGTTGCCATGGTATGAAGAGCGTTGACAACAACACCGACAAAGATGCTACAAGCAGTTTGCAATTAGCAGTTTCGCAAGTTCAGAATAAAAGAAACAAAATAGAGACAGTGGATAACTGTAATAAGTGCGTTTTGTTACAACTAGACTCAGTTTTACGGACACATATGTTTATAGATGGGAATAAAACATATTACGTTGTAGCATTCCAAATGAAACCCGGACAGGTTATATATGAAGCGACGGTTTTAAAGGCTAATAATAATTTAACAATTTTAGGTGGTATAGACACATTAAGTGGATATAATACTCGAGGTAATTGTGTCAAAAAAGCAAACGATAGAATGTATTGTGTGTGTAAAAAGGTTAAATGTTATAAATAGTTTTTTTTGTAAATAAATAAATATAAATAATATGTCGGGGACGTACTATTCATATTTATTTATTTTTCCTCTCTCACTAATTTCTAAATGACTTGATTTTTTGTAATTTTTCTTTTTTTCTAATTCTTCTATATTTTGAACGCGAAGGTCTGGCGCGTATCTTCATCTGGTAGGCCGTTTTAAAATCTTCCTTGTGATGCTCATGAATAAAAACAGTTTTATTTTGACTGACTAATGCTCAAGTTTCTAACACAAAGAATATAGAAAACTTTTTTTTTCAGAAAGTGCCTTTTTTACGTTTATGATGATCGAGCCACAAATATCTACATCTATTTAGGCTATAGTTTCACATTTAAATTATTTATTATTAAGTTTAGGTAGCCGACAACCCGGCAACCGCTGGGGAATAAAGGTTCTCGAATAGCGCCCATGAACCGGAAGACGAAGCATAGGACTTCTACCTGATAGACTGACGACATTGTTAGGATCGCGGTAAGTCGATGGACGGAAAGGGCTCAATCGTCTGGAAACGTATGGAGCAGTGGGTTTCTACAGGCCGTGGATGATGATGATGAGGTTTAAGCAACGCGCGCGTAAGTCGTAAATGAGATCCGTAGCAGTTTTGTGGCTTGTAATAAAATCGAATAGCCTTTATAGTCGTATCCCAGGAGAATTCTTAACAGCTCAAAATTGTTTGAGTAATAGCGTCACATGCACATCAATGTTTGCAAAACAAGCCCACAACTTCTGTCGCGTGGTTTTATTTATAACCTTAGACCTCCTGTTAGACGTATATGGGTAGAATTTAAAAGGCTTCCGTCGACTGGGACCGGTAGGTACTGGGACCGCGGTCCCAGTCTCCGGATCGATCGAATTTTATAATTTTTGACACAGTGATCGGCTTAATCTGTTACTAAGTGCATGGAGTAAATCCACGTCTAGGATTGGTACATATCGAATAAATTTATATGATGGATTTTTTTTAATACAACTATCATACTTTTACAGAAACCTTACTTCAGCATTTTCATAATCTAGCGACTGGGACCGCGGTCCCAGTTGACGGAAGCCTCGAATTTAGATCCTTTACCTAACCCTTTTTATTTATACATCACAAAAGAAAGATTAGTCTCCATAATTTATGCATTATCAGTCAGTCAGGTCAAACGCCCAACATTTCTTACAAAAAAACATTGTATTAAATTAGCCCTGTCACTATAGTGATTACTCATTGGTAAAAGATGACGATTTTTTAAGCACTGTGTACCTTCTGACAGATTTCTTCTAATAAAAAATATGATCAATATCGGCGGATAATGTAAGGCATCAGAAGGTAGGCAAGTAAAGATAACAGTTATGCTAATGTCAATATCAATCATTTAGTTAATTGATTCAGGCGTGACTTCTATGTTCATCATACAAATGTTTGTCCTCGATGAGAATCAAACCCACAACCTATAACGGAGAAGGCAGAACTTCTACTAACTGAGCTGTGAGTCCATTCAAAATTAAACAATAAGTACATAAAAATTGACCCATCTTGAAACTTGTCAGTGTGAAGTTTGAAGCTAGTATTTTTAAACTGATAATCAAAGCGGCGATGGTCTTGCAACCTGTCACGTATGGAATACCAACTACTTACTGCAAAATGTGGTAATGTACCAAATTAAATATTTGGACGTACCTCCGACTACACCCATTCGATATCCTTAAAGAATCTCGAGTAGATACTTCATACTAAGAGATCTGAGGGGATATCTACCGTGCTTGGGGATTAAAGCCGTGAATCTAACTTGTTTTTTGTTAATCAAAAAATGAATATATCGTATTTAGAAAACAAATCTTTATTATAACACAAATATTTTTTTACCTACTTACGAGTAACTTTACCTACTAATAGGTACTTAGTAATAATACCAAAATTTTATTTTTTTGCAAGTGAAATGAATATTAATTTTGTTGGTTATTAGTCAATGCCGCGGAGCGATGGAACAATATTTTATTATTAGTGGTTTTTGTTCGTTTCATACATAATAATATATAGCTGTGATGTGACTGAGTCAAGGACCTCGCTACTGGCTCAACCGCTATTAATTTAAGATAACTTTTTCTTTTGTTTTTTTTTTCATGTGACTTGTTGCTGTAACAAGCAGATGGCCCCTGTTGAGTAGTTACCATTACCTATAACAGAGCATCGCCTTGCAGGTCATGCTCATTATAAACTTGCTCTAACGACGCACTCCTCTGCGTCCATCAACCTCAGGAAAACTGGTGTTAAGCCTCGTATGCCTGTAATTACACCGGCACACACACCCTTCAAACCAGAACGCAGCAAGCTGCTTGGCGGCAGAAATATAGGTACCTATGGTGTTAGTACTTCCCCGGATGAGCTCTTCACTAAGAGCTCAACTGCCACTGATAACAAGGCTCGAGAGCACAGATCTAGTAAGAGTGACCGTGCCTTCTGATCCTAAGGTCGTAGGTTCGAATCCGGTCGTGCACCAATGTGCAGGATTCGAACCCAAGCCAAACCTTGTTACTTGAAAAAATTATGTGCGCTATGTCAGTGCTCCCAAACGGTGAAGTAAAACACCGTGAAGAAACAAGTTAGTATTCTTCTAACAGCGGTAATGGGCTTGCAACCTGTCACGTATAGAATCTAACTACTGCAAAATATGGGTGTGTACCTAACAAATGCAACCTCTGACATAATTTTACATAATTTTATTTCAATACAATCGATTTCACCTCTTTTCAATCCCTTGGGGTGCGAATTTTCAAAAACCGTTTCCTAGCGAGCGACTAAGTACACCTTCCAAAAAATGTCTGTGCAAAATTTCAGACTCCTGAACTTTGTAGATTTCGTGATGAGTGAGTGTATATACTTCTCTTATAATAGATTTATTTGTGACCTGACGCATTAGGTTACTTTCATCTGGGTAGCTCGAACGAAGCCGCAGGCAACGCTAGTGAATTATAAAGCAAGGAGCGACAGGCGTTTTTTATCTACTACAATAATGTTTTGATGTCATGTGTGTGAATCTTTTGCATAAGTTGAATAGATTACTCTTTAAACGTAGTACGAACCTTTATAAGTTATTTACATAACTACCTATTCATTTCTACAAGTAAGAAAAATATTATTGAATAGCGTCTAGCTAGATAGTAAAAGGGGTAAGTACTCCAGTAATATCTTGCGCGCGGTACTTAGAGGTTTCTGTTTTAAGATTATACTGGGTAAGGTAAATTTTATCTTAGAGCTAGGCTTTTAAGAGTTCCGTACCCAAAGAGTAAAACGCTTAGACAAATAAACCACCTGGTTTACTTGTCTAAGGTAAAACGGGACCCCTGTCCTGCGGAAACTCCGCTTTCTGTCCGTCTGTCACCAGGCTTTATCTCATGAACCGTGATAGTTAGAGTTGAAATTTTCACAGATTATGTATTTCTGTTGCCACTATAACAACAAATACTAAAAAACAATATAAAATAAATATTTAAATTGGCTCTCATACAACAAACGTGATTCTTTTGCCGTTTTTACTATAGATAATGGTACGGAACCCTTCGTGCGCGTGTACGAGTCGCGCTTGGCCGGGTTTTTATATAAGATTTTTTACAAAATAATCAAAATAACGAAACTCCAATGTGGTGCCAAGCCAACTTAGCTTAGTGAGACTGATATTTTTAATGTACTTACCACTTCTGCTCCTTATTTTTCTACAATAGTAACTACACAGACAGATTTTTATATTATCCCAAAAATTATTTTCCTCCAGTGGGATTTGAACCCACGACCTTCCCCTTGATACGGGGATGCGATACCAACTTCGCTACCGAGGATTCAAATGCCTCGAAGGGGAAGGTCGTGGGTTCAAATCCCACACGAGGAAAATAATTTTTGGGATAATATAAAAATCTTTGTGATTTCCTTAAGTGCAGGTAAGCACTATAAAAACAATAAACTACACAGACAGAGTATTGATTTTGGACGTACCTACCTCTGAAGGGGGTCCCTAGGATGTCTAATCCTGAGTTATTGCTTCTTGTGAGCCCCTACGAGGTCTGAGGGGATATTCAACGGTGCCTGGGGGATTAAGTCCAGAGGCTGTGTGTGGTGTGTGATTTTGGTTATGAATTTAAGTCAGAGCCTGAGGGACGAAGGTCATGTAATCAGAAGAGATTCTCGGTGGAGATCGAACCCACGACCTACCGCACAGAAGGCAGAGTTTCTACCAACTGAGATGTGACAGCTGTCAAAATTTGTCTTCTAATTAAAATGATGTCAGGTAGGTTAATTTCTTTCTTATTTTACAGCGTTTTTAGAGACATCAGCTACCTAATAATCTAAAGATATGGTTAACCACAAACACGCGATTCTACCACTTTCTGCGAGTCTAGTTTTAATTATGTTCAATTGCATTGATTATGCACAAACCCATAGTAGCCAAGACATAAATGAACACGTTAAAACAATACAAAAGCGAGAGATAAGAGAACTCTCATATACATACAAAGGTAAGTCGGTTATTACTACCTAGGTACTACCTACTTATCTAATCAATATCGATACCTCTGACTATCGATACTGACTGACTGACATAGACAACGCACTCACTCAACCAATATGTACAATGGGGGTTGTTGTTGAAGTTGAACTTAGCCAGTTTTTAACCGACTCATAGAAAAGAGGTTGTATTTTTTTTGTTATGTTTGTTACATCATAACTCCATAATTTATAAATCGCTTTTTATTTATTTATGGAATGGATTTTTAATTGGGACTTTCAGATTGGTCCCATAGAAATTTCATAAAAGTCAGTTCAGTAGTTTTTAAATCAAATTTACTGGAAAAATATATAATCCAAGTAAAAGCTGAAGTCGGTTTAACAAGTTTTTTAACCTTATTTATTTATTTTAGATGTCTTATTTATTTTGCAACTTTTTTTTTGTAAAAAGCGGTAATTTCATAGGTCATCTACGTGAGAATGCGTTGCAATAAAACATTCGCCCTTGGCTTTGCATGACGGGAATCATCCAATAAAACAAACTGCAACAAGATACTCGGTTGCTAGTTATGAAAACAATTGTAATCTAATTGGTTCGTATTTATAACCAAGTATACGTGCAAGTTCCGGTTCACGTATGCACTGTTGATAAACTGCATTGTAATCTATTAGTTAAGTACTACAGGACTACCAACATAGTTTATCTAACTACTAGCTAGAGTAATCATTGGTATCCTTTTACAAATAAACGAGCAATGCAGCTATAATTCTACTGTATGTACCTACCTACATAACTATTATAAATACTGATAATACTGATATTATGAGGTGAATCAGTACCTCGGATAATATAACTAGTGACGGACGCACATGGGTTGGTCTATAGAAACACCTCTTATGCTCCATTCAAATATGATACCAGCAGCGCGAGCGTCCGTAGTAGGTAGGTGCCTGCTAAGGGTCGTTACCTGTCAGAAAAATATTTATCTCATTGGCCAGTGTAAACTGTAATTGTAACATTAGCCAGTGTGATGACAGAAAATGAGATTTTTCATTTTAATTGTTTTTCTAGTGTTATTTTAGGTTTTGATGTGTAATTTCGGTAGGATTTTAACCATAATTTCTTGAGGTCTTAGCACAAGTGTGAACAGTTGAAATGAATGTGTGATAAGTGTCATCCTGATTTGAACGAAAATGTTTCCCTGTTTGAACATGTTTTAAAAAAAACACCATCTTTTTTTCAAAATCAGCCTCAAATGACAGCCGACCTAACTTTTTTTTGCTGGCTCGACTGGATTATGAGTATGAGTTTATTATGAGTATTTATTCAATTAGCATTGGCGAAATTGTCTGTCAAATAACGGACAAATACCTACCATTAGGAAGAAAAGAAGAAGATGATACCTTATTCAGTTCATAATAACACTAACAAAGTATTCTGTGATACTAACGGGCGCTTGTAACATATTGGAACCAGGCATTAATATTTCGTACCTATCTATGCTTTTGATCAACACACACGAGCATAATCTATCTATTTTTTTTATTACATATAAAAATGAATTGACGTTTGTTAGTCTTACAAAAACCCGAAAACGACTGAACCGATTTGCCTAATTTTGCTTTTGAAATTGTTGTAATTCTAGCAGTGAAACATCTATTCGGTGAGAATTTTCTATATTGAGTGACAAATATATTAGACAAAACAGATACTTCATTATAATTTAAATAAATGTTCTAAAACCAAACTAAACTAGAGAGTATTTAATATGCTTATAAACAGTATGTATAACAACATCCGCCCTCAATTAAAACTCTCTAAAACATATCATTTTTTAACAAAAACTTATACTAAACCTAAACCATCTACACAATTTCTATGTAGAATACGCCCTAGAGGCTTTGTTAGGATATCAGCAAAGTTTACGTTTGATCTGACAAATTTGATATCTATAATTCCGTCAGATACTTTTTCTCTGATAAAATGATACTTAGTATCAATATGTTTCGTCCGTTCGTGGTGGACTGGGTTGTGCACCAAACTCTGTGCACTCTAACTATCATTAAACAAGGTGACAGTGTCAGACTTACCAGTTATCTCGTTAATGAACCGTTTCAGGTAACATGCCTCCTTGGCAGCCGCCGTTAGTGCCATGTACTCAGCTTCGGTAGACGACAAAGCTATCGTTTGCTGCTTCTTAGCTTGCCACGCAACAGGGCCTCCAGCTAACTTAAAATAGTAACCTGTATATGACTTTCGGTCAATACTACAATTTGCCCAATCCGCATCAGTATAGCCTTCAAGAGATTTTTCTGTCTTCCTGAAAGTAAGACCGTAATCAGTAGTACCTTTCAAATACTGCAATACTCTCTTTGCTGCAAGCCAGTGTTCTTTAGTAAACTTTGTATTGTACTGACTAAGATAGCTTGTCACAAATGCAATATCAGGGCGAGTATTTACTACTAGGAACATCAGCGATCCAATTAAGCTCTGAAATGGATAATCTCCTTCACCATTTCCAGCACTTAGCTTTTTCAAACTTGATGGCGTTTCAACCGTTTTGCACATATCCATACTAAATCTTCGTAGCAAACTCAATATAAAAGTTCTTTGACTAACCTTTATTTTTCCATCATGACTTCTATCGATATTTAGTCCAAGATAGTATTTCAATTCTCCTAGGTCTTTCATGGAAAAAATATCTCCCAAATCACGTTTGACAATGTCAAATGTCATTTCATTCTGATAAAAAACAATTAGATCATCAACGTAAACTGCCAGTATGACCAATTCTTTACCAAAAAGTTTCTTATAAACGCATGGTTCCGAAGGAGTTCTATCAAAACCTAATTTCAGTAAAGTTTTATTTAACATCTTGTTCCATGCTCGTGGTGCTTGTTTGAGCCCGTACAAGGATTTCTGCAACAGACAAACTTGACCTTCGTGACCTTTCTTTACGAAACCTTGAGGTTGTTCCATATAAACTTCCTCTTCAAGATCTCCGTTGAGAAAAGCAGTGTCTACGTCCAAGTGTGTCATTTTCAGGTTCATTTCTGCAGCTAAAGCAAATAATGTACGAAGTGAAGAATGACGAATCACAGGAGCAAACGTTTCATTGTAGTCAACACCTTCTACCTGTTTGAAACCTTTGGCCACTAGTCTTGCTTTATGTTTGATGATATTTCCATGAGCATCCATCTTTAACTTATATATCCATTTGCATGGTATCACCTTTTTATCTGGCCGATCAACAAGTTTCCAGGTTTTCAACCTCATCAAAGAATTATGTTCATCATTCATTGCCGACTGCCATTTGTCTGAATCATCTGCATTTACTGCTGCTTGATAATTTTTCGGTTCAAGCGTCTCTTCAAAAGCTACCGTAGAAGTATAGAAATTCGGCTGTTTACGAGTTCTACCAGGATATCTATTAACTTGTTGCTCCACAGCTGGTTCCACCCGTTCATTAATTGCAGCACCTTCTGATTCTGCTGAACTAAAGTTATTTTCATCATCATCATCATCATCACTGCATACAGAATGCATTTCTTGAAGAGTCACATCTTGCTTTTGCTCATCGTCAAATAAAATGATAGATTCTGTTGGTTTAATAGTCTCAACCACATTATCTTTTAGAGAAGAGAAATGCTCTTCAAAAAAACTTACATCTCTAGACTTCTTTAGCAGTCTTGGATTTGAAGCATCCCTAAAGAAATAGCTATTTCGATCTTCTGTGTAACCAACGAAAATAACTTCTTCGGCCTTCAAATCCAATTTTTTCCGTTTACAAGCAGGAACTTGTACAAATGCTCTGCACCCGAAAATACGTAAATGACTAAGATTCTCTTTATAGCCGTTCCATGTTTCAAAAGGTGTCTTCTTCTCTAGAGCACGATGCGGCGACCTATTCTTTAAGTATACTGCTACCTTAAAAGCATCCTCCCAGTAGACCTTCGACAGTCTACTCTCAGCTAGCATTGAGCGTGCTTTTTCAACAATTGACCGATTTGTACGCTCTGCTACGCCATTAGATTGAGGACTGTAACCTACCGTTGTTTCATGTGTCACTCCTTTCAATGATAAATGATCCGCCAACTCCTTATTTACATACTCCTTACCACAGTCCGTTCTCAATATTTTGATTTGAGCACCAGTTTGTCTTTCCATTAACGCTTGGAAAACACAAAACTTTTCTTTCACCTCTGCTTTCGAAGCAATAAAATAGGGATATATCATCCGCGAATAATCATCTATGAAAAGTAGTACATACTTGTTACCTTGGAATGATGTCTCAGACATTGGTCCACATAAGTCTGAGTGGATCAATTCTAGTTTTGAGGTAGCCTTCTTGTATGCTATTGTCTTGAATGGTTTTCTTGCCTGTTTACCTTCCACGCAGGCAACACAACTAGTTTTATCTACATCAGTGTATTCAATTCCTACGTTAGCGTTCTTTAGCTGGTTCATACCAACGCGACATAAGTGACCTAACCGTTTGTGCCATAATTGGTACCTGTTTAACGAGTCAGAGTGCACATCGTACGCAACATTTTGGTGAGAATTGGTAGTACAATCGAGAGTGTACAGTTCACCACTAGCCGAACCATGTAGAACTGCTTCACCTTTAAAAGAAAAAACATTACTGTTATAAAAATTACAGCCGTTCTTATCAAAAAGTACTACAAAACCTTTGTCTACTGCTTTTTTGACAGAAACCAAATTACTAGTTAGATTAGGTACATATGCTACATCTTTTATACTATCTACCACATTTTGTGAAGTGTTAATAGTTATGTCACCAATACCACCACAGTTTATTTTTTCACCATTTGCAACCGTTACTGTTGATCCTTCCGATGGTTTCAGTATTTTAAACCAGTCCTGTCTAGGAGTCATGTGCTTAGACGCACCAGAATCAACAAACCATTTATTCAGATCCAAATCCGAAGTAACACCGAGAGCGCTACATGAAGCAGCCTGCCCATCTGCACTAATTTCATCTTTCTTTACCTTGCGTAGAGGACAGTTAGGCCGTTTATGACCGGGCTTTTTGCACTCGTAGCAAACAATTGGTTTTTTCTTTAACTTCAAGATGTTTGATTGAAAAACTGTGTCACTTTCTATAGTATTCTTTGACATTTCATTTAGTAGCTTTCGTTTGACTAGATCGGTTGTTACATCCACGTTGCTGTTTTCTAATGCCATTATTAGAGGCTCATATCTCGAAGTAAGACCTCCTAATAAAATAGCAGCAATCGAGGCATCTTCAATCACCTTTCCGATGTCAGCCAAATCTTGAGCAGTGCTCAACACAGCATTTATGTACATTTCTATGCTCTGAAAATCATTCAGCGAGAGTCTATACAGTTTTCGTTCTAATGTTAACCTTCTACCCATACCTTTATCTTCATAAGCATCTTGTAGTGCTTTCCAAGCTTCCAGGGCAGTTTTAGCACTTCTCAAATGCGTAATTGTAGAACCGTCTACTGTCAGGCATATTTTAGCCAAGGCTCTCCTATCGTTTTTCAATTTTCCTTGCTCTGAAGTGGTGTCCGCTTCGTCATATCCATCAATTGTGCACCATAGATCTTCATGTATTAAATAGTTCCGCATTTTGAACTTCCACGAAGAGTACCCATCTCTATTAGACAGTAGGAGTGAGGGAATGGATGAAGAGGACCATTTGATTGCACTGGAATCTCCACTTGACATTTTATCAAAGCCTTTGAAAAAACGATTTTCTCGACTCAATAAAAAATTTTATTACTTTCACACTATTGATAATAAATATTCACTATGAATAATGCAACAGTTCGTGCTGATAACGTTTTTGTTGTAATTCTAGCAGTGAAACATCTATTCGGTGAGAATTTTCTATATTGAGTGACAAATATATTAGACAAAACAGATACTTCATTATAATTTAAATAAATGTTCTAAAACCAAACTAAACTAGAGAGTATTTAATATGCTTATAAACAGTATGTATAACAACAGAAATGTTTGTAGAAGTCCAAGGAAGGTCTGGAAGGAATCCGGTTCACTCATTATCTACCTAGGCACTTTTCTTTGTTACAAATATTACAATCATACTTTTATTGTCTTCTCAAATGTATTAGTGATAGCATAGATTTAGGGAAGTAACTATCTTCTGTTATACAGCTAACGCTAGTTTAGGAGCCAGGGTTTCTACTAACACTGTGATTTTTGATTTACTCAATAAAGATTTCTCATTCTCATTCTGATAAAGAAGACAACTTTACGAACGAAGTTCGCCTGGTCAGCTAGTTAGTTATAATTACTTTAATATAGGTACGTATTACAGGGACAGAAGCAAACCTTATCAAAACTCCGGGTTGCACTATTCCAAACTACGGAAAAAAAATTAAATTCAAAGAGGCTGTTAATTTAAAATTAACATGCGGCCAACGAGCTATATTTGTAAGAAAAATATACGACGGCTGGCAGAAAATAAGACTGGTTTTCAGAATTGATAAGGATAAACTACGAAGCTATGTGAAGAACTTTAAGAAGTATGAATGCTGTTACAGTTTCGCCGTTCGATCAAATGAAACTCATTATGAAGACAGTCGCATAAGGTATCTTTGAGTTTGTTCTCTAATAACTCCGTATTTATGGTAAACAATACATTGTACAGTGACCCTGAAAGACCCTAAAGTAAAGAGCAAAACGATGGTGAGGAACACATAACTATTATGATAATTAATAATAATAATAATAATAATAATGCTGGAAAATCCACACAGCATCATCTAGCCCCAAGCTAAGCAGAGCTTGTATTATATGGGTACTAGATGACTGATATATTTAATACCAATACAGTACATACATACGTATGTTTTATTATACATAGAAAATACCCAGAACACACGGAATAAATATTTGCAGATCGTACAAACATTTATCCCAAGGCGGGAATCGAACCCGCAACCTCCTGCGTCATAGGCGGACATTCGCCAGCCGCGCTACATCGGTCGGTCCAATTATAACACACTGAAGCTTAATTTCAAGTAATTTGTGGAAAGGATAAATAAACTGTAGGAACTTGGTCACGTAGAACTTACGTTTAGACTCACTTATCTCTAATACTATTAAATGTTATCTTTGGAATTCTAATTAATTCCTTTTGACTTCCAAACAGACATGAAAGTGTAAAATAAACTAATGTTTCTAATAGTGAAATGTAAAAAAATATATTTCAGGTACAACAAATGTAAGGTATTTCGAAGTGGCTCAAAAACTGACATAACAGAAGAAGTAATGATAGTTAAATGCTACACGAAAACCAAACAGCCGAACAAGACAAAACCCAGTATTTTGTATGAGGATGCCTACATATTTGTCAAAAAGCAACGTAGAAACATTATGAAGTACAATGAGGAGAGTTGGAACGTTCTGCTTGTTGGAATAGATACCATGTCTCGTGCAAGAATTTTCAAAACGATGCCGAAAATGGTAAAACGTTTACAGGCGCAGGGATGGCTAGATTATCGAGGATATCAAAAGGTAACAACTACTTAAAAGGTTACGTTAATTGCCTGCCCAAATTACACTAGGGAAGTAATTCTTAGCTAGTAAAGTGCATGAGATCATAAACCGAATGTTTTTCAGATTGGCTCCAACACTTTTCCTAATTTAATATCAGTACTGACAGGAAGAAAAATAAGGTCAATAGAAAAATCATGTAGCCAAGGCATGCACACGTGTAATAATGCTATGGTGTGGAGTACATTTCGTGATGTCGGATACATAACGGCCTTTGGAGAAGATAATTTACAACTCCCGGATACTTTCTCAAAATTCAATGGATTTAAAACAGTGCCCACTCATCATTATATGAGACCATTTTTTCTTACCGGAGAAAAAACCCGAGGCAATGTCATCTGCGCCAAGCATCAGCCATCAGGGAAACATATTTTCGACTATGCATATGATTTCGTTGATACATATATCAGAGAAAAATTCTTTGGTACATTCTGGATTAACACCTTCAGCCACAGCACTGGATATTTACCTTCACTATTCGAAAACGATACCATCAGTTTCCTTGAAAAAATTACCGGACTCTTAAACAATACGTTCATACTGTTGATAAGTGATCATGGAATTCGATACGGCGATGGCAGACTTCAAATGGAATCCTACTATGAAGAAAGGTTACCAATGTTATTTGTATGGGTACCGACCAAATTTCGAACAATGTACGAAAAGAAATATTATAATTTGAAACTGAACCAGAATAGATTAGTGACACCTTACGACGTCTATCTTACTTTGGTAAAAATTTCGAATATGTCAAGAAGCTCTAAAGAAATCAAATCAGAAGCTTGTCCACTATGCAGGGATCTATTCGAAGAAATATCTCCTTTCAGGAATTGTGCTGATGCAAGTGTCAGTAACAAATGGTGCAGTTGTCATGGCATGAAAAATGCGGACTCATTTACAGATATTGACGCTATAAATAGTGTCCAGATAGCCGTTTCCTTCATACAAAATTACACTCTCAGAATAAAAACAAAAGCTTGTAGAAAGTGCTCTCCGTTAAGATTAGACAAAGTTTTCAGAATACACACGTATATGGACCAGAAGAACAAAAAGAACTACGTAATAGCGTTTCAAATGGTTGCAGACCTTCCCGAACGTATCAATAGAAGACGGAAACCAACAAAAATTTCTTACGAGGCAACGGTATTGAAAGACAATGATAAATTAATACTTTCGGATTCTATTGAAACAATATCATCTTATAATACTAATGGTGGCTGCGTCAAAAACCGGGCTGATCAAGGCTTTTGTATTTGCAGAGTTGTAAACTGTTAAAGGTGCACATTTATGTAGGTGATACGTGGTAAAGAAATAATTTTATATTACCTATTCCAAAAGTTACCTATGCTCTCGAGTGGGATTTAAACCAACGACCACCACACAAGTTTTGTAGTTGGTTCGGAAACGTTGGTTGGCTGTAATTCTTTTTATGCTACAAATTGAGGAACAAGCAACATAATTACGAGTTATCTTGATTCAAATTAAAGGACATTCATTTTGGATTAAGTTTTGAGCAGTTAGATTCTTTGTAAATAGTGTTGCATCCTAATTAGTTTGGAATAAAACTGTCTTTTTTCGCCTACATTATATGTGCCTTTATTAGTTAGTTAGTTCGGTATCGCGGCTGTAACATCTACTCGTAACTTTGAGAGATCCAAGATGATCTTTGCGGTTAGTAATTAATAAATGCTTTTTGACTTGAGATTCAAATAATAATGGTCAGGTAAAACAGACGCCGGTAATAAGTTCCATAGGTAGCGTTCCGTGTAGGTTAGGTATGCGTATAGAGTTTAAGTTGATTAATTAAATAATGTAGTACCTACCTACAAATCCAACATGTTTTGATTAGACCCTCATTTCATCTCCTACATTTGTGATTTCCCTAAGTAAGCACTATAAAAACGAATATATGCATCCTAATATGTGCGTGATGTATGTAAATATCTGCTGCCTGTATCGACGATCGATCGATAGGAGTCAACGACCGTCCTAAGTTTCGTCTTCAGAAGGCGGATCTGAGTTTTTTTCGTTTCCAGATATCGGATTTCGATGGAGATACGCTAGTTTTTCCATAGGCTACTAGGGGCGCTTATCGTATCTTCATACAAAAATTCGAGCTCGCAAACTGAAATCCGGTAGGTATCCGAAAAACTAAAAAAACTCAGAATCCACCTTACGTTTCCAATAGATTGTGATTAATGAATTATAAGGGTTAATTTTATAGAGAGACGTAACTATAATTACCTGCTCGTTTTATATATTATTTAAACAGCTGGTTTAATTATAAAATTCAAATTCATTTATTTCACTGTATAATTTTTATTAATAAAAATAATTATATAAATAGATTACCTACCAGTTTTTAGTTCTTTTCAGAGAGATCTTTAGTAAAACTAGATAATTAACATTTTGGCCTATAGTAAATTAATTTGTACAGAGTGGATTACTTAGTTTAATGTTAGGTAATAATCTAGCACTCCTAGGAATTATAATTAATAATAATATTGATAGATTTCATATGACCTACCTATATAAGAGATATAATTAATTATAATAAATAAAATTAATTAAGAACATACATAGGCACAAGTTATATAAATATTTCGGATCAAGTATGCAGTATTTCATACACAGTGTTAAGCCTTTAAGGTATAATATTATACTTTGCTCAGGAGTGGGACTTTGAAGGCTTATTATAAAAATAGTAATAGGTACCTACTGGCTATTATAATACTATGTTTAAAAAAATTGTTGAAAATACTGAGATAAAACATGGCAGTACACCTCTTATTCATATTTGTCACTAAGGTAAGGGTAGTATTAAAAAAAATGACTGCTATGTCATAGTTGCCGTTTTTGGTTGATGAAATGAAAATTACAGTGTTTTGAATACTTTAAAACAATGGTTATTCAGTGTCTCAAAATATGATTAAGAGTGTTTTCTATACATACAAGCCTTTATAAATTATATACAGAGATAAATTCAACTTCTTTTTCTTTACATAATTGAATAGTAATGTACCTTATGCAAGTATGCTTTTAGCAAGGCGAGGTGACTGAGGTCGGCTTGGGTATATCACAAATAGAGATAGCTGGGACACAGCTAGCACAGCACCTAACAAGTTTGGCAGCTAAAACAAAAAAAAATATGGTCAGAAGTGTTTTTAGGTACATGGTTGGTTATTATAATATCGACTTAACATATAAACAAGCATGGTAACCCAGGAAAAAGGTGCTATTTACTCCCAGATTTGTGATTGAAGGAGCAAAAAATTTGCAAATAGATTAACCAATTAATTATATTTATATATTATTGAGTTGAAACACATTTATTATTATACAATCATGTGAAGGCACATATTCTCTAATTGTTATTGTTATAAATTGTAAATAATGCCGCACTCATCTTGTAGGATAAGTCTGCCTCCCATTATTCCCATTCCCATTATAATGTTCACTACTGGGTCACTGAAGCATGTAGAGCATGTAGTATGGGTGGGTATGTACCCATACTATTGAGTTTTACTCCTAACATACTATACAGAGTATGGTATATATAGGAGTAAAACACAATATGCTCATAATAATAAGAATAGTGACACCACTTCAGGATACAGGCATATCAAAACAACCCTGTAATACTACCCGATAGAATAAGGTGTAAAGAAACCTACCATGAGATAAATATCCTCTTCTATTATACCATACAACAACCATAAGGTTGATACAAAGAAGGACATTAGAATCATTGGAAATGGAAGACATTCTGTGTTCTTATATTTGATCACATAGAACAATTTACTCATTGGTGCTGCTATTGTCAGAACAGTCATTGAGCATGCTGAGAGACCTGAAAGTAAAATAAAACAGTATGTACTAGATTCGAAGAGGTCAAACTAAAAAGTTGGTTGTCCAATACATAAGTAATTTATTTTTACCTAATCGACACAACAGCATTTCATTATCCTCTTCATTTGCAACATAGCCAAAAACAATTAAAAAGAATACCATACATGCACATATTTGTTTCAAGAGTGTTGACTTTTTAAATGTGTACTTATAAAACACAATCACATACAATATCATCAGTAACAGCCCAATAATATTGACAAGTATTATTTTATCGTCATGTTTAGTTAATCCATAGAGAAGCCATAAGCCAGATCTGAAACATAAAAACAACTATTAATTTAAGTACAATAAGGACATGGTAGGAAGTTTCAATGAGTATGTACCTAGGTACCTACCTACCTACTGAATTTGGGTTATCTTTACTTACGATAAAAGACCGCATAGGAAAGGCAGAGGAGAAGTTTCTGCGGTAGTTTTGCTCACAACATATTGTTTACATACCAAGCTGAAATAAAATATATTTTAGAAACGTGTCGTCCAGTATCTTTTGCACTAACAAGAAATGAAAGAAAAGTATATTACATGCCAGATAAAAATTGTAAGATTGTTGTAGCTACCGCCAGAGTGCTTACAAAACCTTTAAAATCCGATAAATACATATTGCAGAATTCGTATCAGGCCTAGTTTTAGTCACAAATACGCTTCTTTTTCATTTTTTAATAACACTACGTACATTTTTCTATGCAAGTAACGAAAATCCTAGACGAGAAAATATCATAATAAACAAAACCAAAGCAACCGGCCACGCAAACGTAGGTACGTAACTAACGGTGACGTGCAATGTTTGACATTATATAAAATTGACACAGTGCATGCCTGGCACTTTGGGCAAATTGGATGCCAAACCCAAAATGTACACAAATTCTTGGTTGCGTTTTCCATGGTTGTGTACCTATGAGCTCCCGTACTAAGGCGGAAAATGCATATATTATCTATGTAATGGTGTTCCTTTTACTCGTTTAGGTACGATACTTTTTAAATTTTTGAAATCGTTCCATTGGTTGCGAAGATATTACACATTTTGTACCAGTCAACCGCGGGGCGGCCGAATAGCTCATGTGACGTCACGAAATCTTTTCCGCCCGCGGGCGCGCTCTCCGCAATTCATTTATTAGAGTTCACTCGATCTGCGCGGGTCGTGTTGTGGTTTTTACGTGAATATGCCGAACTATAAGTACTGTATAGTACCGAAGTGTACTAATACTTCAGTTAGTACACCTAAAAAACTATTTTTCAATGTGCCAAAGGTCCCGAAAGTGCGCAAAAAATGGTGCACTATCATGAAGAGGGATGACAAAATTCCGCTTTCGTGCCAAACTTCAAGATTTTGTTGCGAGGATCATTTTGATGTAAGTAGGTAGGTACCTCTATAATATACCAACTATGATAATAGTGGGTATATTATGGAGGTACCTACTTACATCAAAATGATCCTCAATCATTACTCGTATGGTAAACAGGTGCGTAGGTAGCTTAGTAAAGCTTGTTTACGAATGTTAAAGAAAAATACAGGGTCGTACCTACTAGGTATATTTCAATGAGTAAGTAAATGATAAAAAATGTAAGTAGTGAAGTTTCTAATAACCCCTCCTCGGTAGTCAGGTTAAAACCAGGGTCGTACTCAGGTCTAACTACAATAAAATGTGCCGTTCCCGGTAATATTCCCCAATGCGGGAATATCCCACAAGTTTCCCGGGATATCGGGGATCATTTTGGGAATATAGAGGAATATTTCCGTCTTGGGGAATATACCTATATCTATCTCATCATCATCATCATCAGCCTGTAGAAGTCCACTGCTGGACATAGGCCTCCCCCACACGTTTCCAGGAAGAACGATTCTGAGCTCTTTCCATCCATCGATTTCCCGCGATCCTAACAATGTCGTCAGTCCATCGGGTAGGAGGACGTCTTACGCTTCGTCTTCCGGTTTGTGGTCGCCATTCGAGAACCTTTATTCCCCAACGGTTGTCGGTTCTACGAGCTTTATGGCCTGCCCACTGCCACTTTAACTTGCTGATTCTGAGAGCTGTCGGTGACCTTGGTTCTTCTACGGATTTCCTCATTTCTGATTCTACCTCGCAGTGAAACTCCCAGCATCGCTCTCTCCATAGCTCGTTGTGCGACTTTAAGCTTGTGTATGAGACCAATAGTTAGCGTCCACGTCTCAGTGCCATAAGTCATCACTGATAACACACACTGATTATAGACTTTCGTCTTGAGGCTTTGCGGTAACTGTGACGAGAAGATGTGCCGTAATTTCCCGAACGCTGCCCATCCGAGTTGGATTCGTCGGCTGACCTCCAACATATACCGGTACGGGTGCGACATGAGCATTTGACATAAGTTTCGTCTTACTCATGTTCATTTTAAGACCCACCTGTTGGGAGACAATATTGAGGTCTCTAAGCATTGTTTCTAGGTCTTCCAGCGATTCCGCCATTATGACTATATCGTCGGCAAATCGAAGGTGACTTAAGTGTTCGCCATTGATATTGATGCCATACCTATTCCAGGACACGAGCTTGAAAATATCCTCCAGTGCAGACGTGAACAGTTTCGGAGAAATTACATCTCCCTGTCTCACTCCTTTTTGCAACTGGATAGGAGTTGTACTCTGGTCCTGGAGTCGGATAGTCATGGTGGCATTACTATATAGGCCTTTCAACACTTCGATGTACCGATAGTCAATTTGACACCGCTGGAGTGACCGTAACACTGCCCAGGTTTCGACTGAATCGAAGGCTTTTTCATAGTCCACAAACGCTAAACAAAGTGGCTGGTTATACTCTTCGGTCTTCTGTATAACCTGCCGGAGCGTATGAATGTGGTCTATGGTACTGAAGCCTTTTCGGGACCCGGCTTGTTCGGGAGGCTGGAAGTCGTCTAGCCTACGAGCGAGACGATTAGTAACTACTCTCCTTCAAAAGGGTGTTATCACCTTTCTTAAAGAACAGTACCACCACACTCCTGCTCCATGCCTCTGGCGTCGTACCCTCGAGGATGAGGATATCTATCTATACATGTAATAAAACTGTAGCCAAAGTGAATGAAAAAGAAGTACTTACCTATGTAAATCTAAGCGCGAACGAAGTTGCGGGCAAAAGTGATATATAATAAAAAAGAAAAAAATATATACCTGAATTTATTATATTTTTAGGTGGAAGCTGATAATAATAATAATAATGCTGAACAATCCACACAGCATCATCTAGCCCCAAGCTAAGCAGAGCTTGTGTTATGGGTACTAGATGACTGATATACTTAATACAATACATTACATGCATACATATTTTTTATTATACATAGAAAACACCCAGAACACCCGGAATAAATATTAGCAGACCGTACAAACATTTATCCCAAGGCGGGAATCGAACCCGCAACCTCCGCGTCGCAGGCGGACATTCGCCAGCCGCGCCACATCGGTCGTCATATGGAGAACTACGTCAAGTATAGGCTTGTGGGAGGAATGCTTAGATTGAAGAAGGAAGTATTGCATTCCTGTATTGTATTCCTGACCTTGAATTTATTGTATAATTTTTAAATAAATCTGGGTATAACCTACGACAAAATATAATTTAAATTCTTAGGGCTTATTTTAAACTTAACATACCTAACGCTTTCGTTTATTCATAGCTCTAAATTACGTGTCCAAAGAACTTAGGTAGGTACATTACTGTCAAATTAAGTATTTAAGTCTAATTTTATTTATTTTATACCTACATAATATTTTTCTTTAAACCTTTAAGTTTCTACATACTTATCTACATACCAATGTTGAAAATAACAGCGTAGGTAGTTACAAAAACAAACACAACTTCCCTGGCTGACTAACTTAAAACTTTTAGGTATTTTATAGGCTAGTCCAAGTATGTGTACCTACCTACATATTATCCTGTTATTCTGATTAGGTTGATAATGAGATTTGTTTACCTCTGAAGTTTCCAACCATGAATTTCAGCGCTTGTGTAATTTAAATGATTACAAGATAATCAAATAACATGAAGGTATCAACTTTAGGTAGATTATCGGATTGCGCTTGCTCAAAACCGATATCTACCTTATTTCTAATACTCATTTGTTATATTAAAATAACAACCTTCTAATAAAAACCTAATCAAATCACTTGGTGACGTTACGCTCCGTGTCGGACGAGTATCGCGAACAGAAACGCGGGGCGCGCAGTGGTTTGGCGGCTAGCGCTGGGCCATTGTGACGTCATCGCTTCCGTTCGCGCGGTCAGTGAATCTCGTTCGGTATTTTGCCCATAACTTAGTCAGTTTTGGCCGTAGAAAAAAAAAATTTGCATTTTATGTTTTAGTTTCTCAAGGCCTATAAAACTGCATTCATAGAAAAAACTGTGACGGGTCCCCATTCTATAGTTGTGTAATCACGGTAACCGAATTTGTGTCCCAGTATAAAAGAAAAGTTACCTACTCTATGTTTGTGTCACAGAATACTGACTGTCAAATACTGTGTTACAACTTTTGTGTATTGTGTTCCAGTCTATAAAAAAGTACTCTGTGTTGTGTTGTGTTCTGTTCTGCTGTGTTGTGTTGTGTTTTTGTTTGTGCTAGTGCTTGTTCGTAGACAGTAGTTATTTTTTGAGAAATATTAAACTAAACACTTGTGGTGCCGTACAGTACCTTATTGGTTCCTACTTTTACAATTTAAGCAAATGTTCAACAAGTAATGATGAACCTATTTGTGCAAATATGAAATCATTCAAGCTAATCGTCCACCACCCAACTTTCAGTCGTAAGTCTTAGGATAGGACTCATATCAACAAGCTCCTCATTCAGTGGAAACATTTTGTGTATTTATTTTTTACATTACAGCGGCGGATTTGATAATAAACCTGAAAGATTACCCTGGGCTCAACGAAAAGGACATTGTAGAAATATATCACCCTGAAAATGACTACCCAAGATTGCTGTTGCAAGTGGCCAAAGTGGATGTTCCTGCCCGAGGAAGAGGTAGAAAACTAGTAGTTAAATGTGTGCCAGACACATGCTATTAAGGTAGCATGTACTCCGAGTGTTTATTATTCTATTTCTTTTCATTATTAGTTTCTTTACTTTATGTGTTGCATGACTTGCATGGAGTATTACAACGGAGTTTGTTTAATTCTGCAGAGATACATTATTTTAAAAGCATCAAGTCAGCATGTACATTCCAGAAGTAGTATGTGTTTATGCAATTAGGTAGCTAGGCTATGTGTGAACCAGGCTATAGAATACACTGAATGGGTTTCAGATTAAGGGTCATAGTGTTGACCTAACTGTGATAAAAATGTCAGCCTTCTAGGTAAGTTCCCATGTTGGAATCCTTAGCTGATAGTAATCTACTAGGGTTTTTGTTTATAGCTGTGGTGTATCACCTAATTTGAATAAACACATGTAGCAAAATCTCAGTAGCTCAAAAAAATTTCTCATATACCTACCTAATCTTTTTATAATCAGCACAATTGGAGTCATATATATACTGTTTATAACAGTTTAAATTTTCATCTCCGGATTTAAGACAACAGTTTTTATAATGGTACTCAATTCTGTTGTTCCATTTTCCTAAAGTAGTCTAATTGAAATAACTAAAAATATTGCCATTTCTTTCTTCTACACAGAAACAACAAGGACAACTATAAGAGTTTTCTACTCGAGTAGTTTTACTTTTATCAACACGCCACGGCATCTTTTTACATGTCCAGGATGACTAGTAGACAATGTTATTAGCATTAAGTCCTCCTAGCACATCATTGTTCTGTGCGGAAGTTTTTAAATAAATAAATAAACTATGACTTTAAATAAAACACACCACCACCACACCATTTTATCTCAATCAGTTTTGGTTTTATGCCAACAAGGGATTCAACTATTGATTCATATTAGATTTAATTCAGGTACATTTAACAACATATTGCTTACTTTCTTATTTTTAGATACCATTAGCGTTGAGCAAAGTATTGCCACAACATTTCAGTTGAGAACATTTGCTGATGTTTATGTCAATATTGTCAATGTGGCTGATGTTGCATTGGATTCTGTGGAACTCACTTTCAGAGATCAGTATATGGGAAGGTCTGAAATGTGGCGTCTTAAAAATAGCTTGGTGAGTTATTTAAACTTGTTTACAAAACAGACTCGAGAGATGGTACCACCTATTTTTAGACTGTGTATTATAAATGGGATGGCAAAGAAATACCACTCTGTTGTCTCTCACCAGCACTTACAGTAGACCTACAAATCACCTACTACATAGTTACCTCTAGATAGTCTATTTATTGGCTATTGTCAGTCCCGAGAACATTCTACAAAGTGAAATTACTAGAGAAAATCCTTAAAAGTTATATGAGCATGCTAGGATATACCATTCATTCATTTTACGTTATGCGAATTATGACTAGGAAGAGTATACAAAATAATTCTAGGTGCATGTTGTCATCCCACTCTCTTGCTTGTGCTCAAAGATTGAGAAAGAAAGAGAAGAAAAACATTGAGAGGAATCATGGCTTAACCAGGAAGGTTGGGCGGACTAGGCTGTGAGAATAATACAGTGCTGGGCAAGCCATGCTATGTTGGATACATGGTACGCATAATAACCTAACATAAAAACTAATAACATAATCATACCTACAGTATAAAAAAGTAACCCCTGATGCTGTCTAAATAATTTATAATAAATAAAAGTTTTTTTCAGATAGGCACATGTGTCTACCTCAATAAAAAGATAGAATACTGTGGGGCTACAATCAGATGTCAAGTCTATGAGATGTGGTCTCAAGGTGATCGTGTTGCGTGTGGGGTAATCACTGAAGACACAAAGATTGTCTTCAGATCTTCCACATCCATGGTATATTTATTCATTCAGATGTCATCTGAAATGTGGGACTTCGATATCCACGGCGATTTATACTTTGAGAAGGCTGTCAATGGATTTCTGGCTGATCTCTTTGCTAAATGGAAGGTGTGTTAAGGAAATTGTTATTTTTATTTATTGGTTACACTTACAAGGCAATGCACGGACGACTGTGGCTGTGGTGGTCCTGGCTTAGAGTAGGGCCTCTTCATTACCTCTCATGGAGTTAAGCAGCAGCATCTTGTTACTAAACACTGACACTGTTGTCACCAATCTGCCTACTAAGGATACCTAGTATTTAAAGCTGACTACTACTGACTATCGCAAACCGTTTTAAATACCGACGACCAATGTGGCGCGGTGGGCGAATGTCCGCCTGCGACGCAGGGGTTGCGGGTTCGATTCCCGCCTTGGGATAAATATTTGTACGATCTGCAAATATTTATTCCGGGTGTCCTGGGTATTTTCTATGTATAATAAAAAAATATCTATATATGTAATACAGTATTGTATTAAGTATATCAGTCATCTAGTACCCATAACACAAGCTCTGCTTAGCTTGGGGCTAGATGATGCTGTGTGGCTTGTCCAGCAATATTTATTTATTTATGTGAGGGAGGCCTTATGTCCAGCAGTGAAACTTTAGGCTGATGACATGGCATTATACTGAAACACAGATTTAATGAAACGAGACACATTCTTGTCAAATCATATATTTTCTAATATATCTGAAATCCTAGCTTACTGATAGTTAATACCCTTAAGTAGGTACCTATTCATACAATACCTAACTGATTATTTGTACTTATTGCTGATACATACTTGTGTGACCTATTGAGTGATCTAGTATCTTATGTTTACATTGAAATTATGACAAAATTACTAGTGTGTGTACTGTTTATTATAATTGCCTTTCAAACTACTTAGTTCTTATTAAGTGACTTGGATGAGTATGTACAGTCAGCGGCACAAATTTATCGGTTTTAGTTATTCAATGCTCATTTTCTCGGGATCTAAGAAAAGCTAAGAAATAGCAACTTCGGTTTGTAAGTACATACTTTTGTAACTAGCCTACTAGTTGAGCCTGTGGTCAAGGCGGGTCTTCAACTAAGAATCAAACTTTTATCAAAAATGAGCTGGTTTAAGAAAAGTAAACCAAAGTAAGATTAAGTAGGTATAAGATTAAGTAGTTAAAATTTTGGAAGTGACTAGGTGTTTATCTTTACTTTACTTTTGTCGCTGACCATACCAAAGTACGCTTATCAGCCTAAAAAAATAAACGGCTGGACATCGACCTCTATCTTCCTCTGAAAGCTATGTCGGTAACCTTGGTTCTTATACGGATTTCCACCTCCGATTATGTATACTAATTGTAGTAGTCCTGTATCAGATCACAGATTCGTGTTCCATTAGATCTTAGCTTAACATTCGGACATAACTAGGCTTGATCACGAGGAACTGGCTCTGGCGTCTAGATTCACCTTACTTTAAAATGTTTCTATTAATCTTTAATGTTCTATTCAATAACGCCGTGACTTTGCTTTAGAACATTATGAATAAAGGAATGGTTTTACATTATAATGTTTCAGAAAAATGGAAGTAATCATGAGGTAACTATTGTCTTATTCTCAAGAACATTCTACAAAGCGAAATCGCTAGAGGAGTTCCCCCCGCACATGAAAGAGTGCTTGCAAAAAAACTACAGAGGAAGGTTTTATGAAGATTTCTACAGGTAAAGTTGATGTTGGTAAAAAAGAGTATTTTATAATTATTCAACACTAGCTCACCCGCTCGCGACTATTGGTTTAAGCCTGTACGTTGTATATATGACAGTCACTCGGTCAGGACAAAGATTCTTATAATTGATGACTTAGATATAGATTTTTTGGATACACGATAAGCGTCCCTGTCGGTCGTTAAGAAAACTGATTTTGCTATAGTGAACCTAAAAATCTCAAACATGGGCTAAGGTGTATAATTTTTTTAGATGGAATCAACTGGTTTCAGAGTTGCTGTACAGAACGAAAGGTACGAAGACTGGTCCAACGTTTTACTGCAGCTACGCCGGCTCTTCACAGACTACCAGAAAATTGTTCTACAGTATCACGAAAGGCCGAACATTGAAATACCCACCGCCATCAATTCTACTGCAGCTCAGGGGAACTTTCTGGAAGTTCTCAATATGAGTTTAAATGGTAAGTGTTAAATACACTGAAATTTATAGCAAGTTCACAGCACGTATTGATTGAGCCATTTAAATGAAGAAGATGGCATGGTAGAATGAGACGATGCGATAGAAAGAGGCAGAAATACGACTTGTTTGGATAATTTACATGATGTAAATTACATCATACTTTTAGATTTTACGGCGATAAACATCTTGAGTAATTGTGTAGGATACACTGACCTTCATAGCAAGGTCACAGAACGTATTGAGCCATTAAGTTTATGAAGAAGATGGCAACGTAGCATCTGACGATGCAATAGAAAGAGGCAGAAATACGACTTGTTTGGATTATTTACTTTCTTGGTTTTACGGTAAAACTGCCATTTTAAGCTATACAACTTAGATACACATGTTCGTTTTTTTTTATGTTATTTCTGCCAGCGCCACGTCGTTTTAGAGTTTTATAGTTTGGAGTCGAGTTTTTTTATTACTTGCTGATAGAACAAGGATGCCCATCTGTTGTTAATTGGTAACCACCATCTATGCTAAAGCATTGCAGGTCACACACGTTAGGAACGTACCCTACGATCCACAGCTTTGCGGCCTACAGGTGTTGAGCCTGATGTGCCTATTATTTCCACACTCTTCAATTTAAACAGCAACGCTGCTTCGCGCTCGAAATAAGCATGGTAGGATTATTATTAATCTGCTTGCAGTGTTCGAGAAGCACTATCTAGACCGTTGCTTCGACCGCACCGGACAGCTAAGCGTTGTCATAACACCCGGAGTCGGCGTCTTCGAGGTCGACAGAGAACTCACCAACGTGACCAAACAGCGCATCATAGACAATGGAGTTGGCAGCGACTTAGTATGCGTCGGCGAACAGCCACTACACGCCGTTCCATTACTCAAATTCCACAACAAAGACAATAATCTCAACTCTATAGATGATTACTCTATGCCTCATTGGATAAACTTGTCGTTTTACTCCACGAATAAAAAGGTTGCATACTCGAATTTTATACCGAGGATTAAACTGCCGCCGCGTAAGAGTCAGGAGCCCCTGCGGAAGATGTATGAGGATGAAAAGAAAGGGAAACTGTTGAAGGAAGATGAATACATGCATAACTCTATATTTGATTATGACGCGTATGACGCACAGGTGTTTCAGTTGCCTCCAGCTCACAGCACATGGTAAGTTTAACTAAAGTATTTTATTATCTGTTCACGTTTATACGACAAACTACCCTCAAAAAATATTCCCAAGGATTTTGAGTATATATTGATCTTGAGATGCCAACTCAAGTGAACAAGTTTTTCCGCCTCTGGCATTTAAAGACTGATAGAGCAGGGAGTTAACGTGCGTTACAATCAACTAGATCTAGATAGATGTAGATTGTAATTCATCATCATCATCAGCCTTTAGAAGTCCACTGCTGGACATAGGCCTCTCCCATACGTTTCCAGGAAGAAAATTCTGAGCCCTTTCCATCCATCGACTTTCCGCGGTCCTAACAATGTCGTTAGTCCATCGAGTAGGAGGACTTATAATTAAGTAAGAAGAATTATTTATTATTGTTGTAAGAATTTATAAAATGTGTACATACGACCTATACGGTTTGTTTCGGATTAAAGTGTGTAAATTTTTGTAGATGTAAATTTTTGATATTACAGTGTTCAAAGAGTGACTCGTACGAAGAAAACTTCTGTAGCAGGTTTAGAAGGCATTAGTAGACGAAGCCCTCCTAACTCAACTATCCATCATAGGAAGATGTCTGACCCGGATATACATCATAGCATTGCTGATATACTATCCACTGGAAGTAAGTTAATATTAATGAGAGTTATTAAAGGCAGATGGCCCACGTGATGTTGAGCGGTTACCTCTGCCTCCATTACACTGCGTCTATCGTTCTAAAACCATACCCACCACCATGTGTCTATAATTGTAACGATCGCTTTTATTTGAAAAGACATGGGAAAAGCTCAGTTACTAAACTGAGTACTAAAATGTATGGAATATACACATTAGCGTCTATATAAAATATTCTCGTCACTGTCAGTTTTATGTCAGTAAAAAGAGATGGCAATACACGCATTTATTTATGCGATTGCTGATGTAACAAGCAGATGACCCACCTGATGTTAAGTGGTTACCATCACCTATAACAAAGCATTGCACTGCTCTGCGTCCATCAATCTAAAGCGTATAGGTGTTAAGCCTCGTGCCTGTAATTTCAGTTATTACTACCCATAACAAAAAACAAGAAATTTGACTATATTCATTAGTAATGATATTTTTTATTTATTATTTTCAGCAAAACACTCGTCGTTTGATACAAACAGTGATGCTACTGACGGCCCTCTATCAAACAATCGGCTATCACCACGAAGTTCCATATCCTCCCATAAGCCGGTGATAAGAACTGGGCGGGCGCTGATCAATCCCTTCGACCCGTCACATGTTACTGTCAAGCTCACTAGTAATAGAAGACGGTGGACCCATATCTTTCCAAAAGGTGATAATTTTTTACAGTTGGTAGACTATCCTTTGACTACAATCTCTCCTGGTGCTAGGCGATGATGAAGCAAAACGCTCAACACCCGTGTAATTTAAATATTTAATATTAATCAGCAAAGCCGGCCTAGTAAGTTAATAATAATAAAAAAAAGTGGATCATCTGGCCCCACATTAAGCATAGCGTGAGCTAGGTGACTGATAGAATACTTAAATACGTTTTTATTTGTAAATACATACTTAGAATACAATATAACTACCAGACAGAGAACAAACATATATGTTCATCACACAAATGATTGTCCTCGGTGGGGATCGAACCCACAACCTACAGCACGTGGTAGAGCTACTATTAACTGAGTTGTGAGGCCAGTCATATCAGCTAAATCAATAATAATAATAATGCTGAACAATCCACACAGCATCATCTAGCCCCAAGCTAAGCAGAGCTTGTGTTATGGGCACTAGGTGACTGATATACTTAATACAATACATTACATGCATAAATATTTTTTTTATACATAGAAAATACCAGAACACTCGAAATAAATATTTGCAGATCGTACAAACATTTATCCCAAAACCCGCAACCTCCTGCATCGCAGGCGGACATTCGCCCGCCGCGCCTCATCGGTCGCCGCGTATACGAATCAGTCTAGTATACGAACTTATTCCATTATATTTACTCTTCCAGGGCCAACTGGTGTGCTTATACAACAGCATCACTACCAAGCACGTCCCGCTGGCGAGCCAGCATCGAGGACCAACGATAGAGAAACCAACGCGGTCAAGGAGAACGGCTCTGCTATGATGACCAACAATCATCCTATTTACCAGGTTGACGGTGAGTACATTATAGTACTACTATAAATACATAAAAAAATATAAATATTGGCAAACATTCCCTAGCCCTAAACTTAACAAAGCTTGTAATTTTTTGTAAATATGTAGCGCCATCCAGCGAGCTATATAATAACTGATATAGCACCATCTAGCGAGTTTTCACGGAGATTGACTATATGAAATACTTCCGAATACCATCTGTTGGTCCTAGAACTCTGAGCCAAAGGTATTTCGGTGGAAGATCTTTCCTTTTCGCTGGAGGATATACATTCCAACCTTGTCCTCCACAAATAAATAAGTACATACTTGCTTAGAATACAAAAACAGTTCATCACACAAATGTTTGTTCTTGGGGATTGAACCCACAAACTTCCAGCGCAGAAGGCAGAGATATTACCTACTGAGCTGTGATGGGTGTCATTTACTATAAAAAACTATTATACGCTTTTTTTAACACCACGCTTAGCAGGCGGATTGGTTAAAACTTTTATCAGACCACGTGATATTTGACTTTGAGTAGGGCTTAAGTGGGCAGCTCGTAAATGCTTGCACTTTTAGTATTATCTATCTACCCTCTTTACAGGTAACATACCTAGTCGCAAGAGAATGATAAGCACATCGGGAGCCTTAAGTATCATAGGCGCAGTGCTTGGCCCTCCGTCGACAAACAACGCTTCACTCGCGTTACTGTGGGGCGCGACCGGAGAACAAGAGTGGACTCCTGCTTTGACTACAGGTTAGTTACGATTCTTTTTATATTTATGACAACTCGAGGAAACCCATAAATTTCACTATGACTATAAACTAGGTAATTCTGAAAATAACATCAAAATGAATCTAGTGGTTTATGTACAGTCAGCTGCACTAGAATGTATACAAATCGTAATTTTCACACTGGTATCAAAACCTTATAATAAACTTTTTAACAGAAAAAACTCAAAAAGCGTGAAATTAGCTGCTATGTTCACATATTTTTGCGAATTTTGGCCCTGTAAATGTAAATTTTAACGCTGCAAAACCATTCTGTAAGTTACGAATTGTATACATTCTAGTGCAGCTGACTGTACATGTACAAACAAACGTGCAGATATTTTTTTATTTTCGTAATTTTTTTTATTACAAGTTTAGGAAAGCAAGTTTAAAAAAAAATTATGTATAGACTTTTTGACTTCTACATTTTTACTATAGTATTGATATGTGTAGGAAAACAAATGCGTACTAACTTATTAAGTTTAAAAATGTTGCCGTTCCTTTCTAAAATGTGTAAAGCAGGAGCATGATTGTGATTTTTTTTGTGTTTGATGTTAGCACGTGTTTTTTATAACTATAATATAATAATCATATAATATCTAATTCTTCTTACCATTATGTTTTATGGTAACTTGTTTGCCAAAAACTCCATTACTATAATTTAATTATCAGTTATTTCAGTTCATTCTTGCATAATGTGTGCATTTCATGTTTTAGTCTAATATTTTTGATTTTGAAAAATCTCATTGCTCATTATAAACTGTGCATTCCATTTTTGATGTTTCATGATATCGCTGCATTGAAAATAATCTTCAAATCACATTGGAACAATTGCTACCAAAGCGAACCGAGCCATAGGTTTGATATAAAATTTATTGGATTTGCAAGTAGATTGTGTTTTATGTTTTAATAAGATATTCTATGGCGCCGAGGTATATTTTAACAGTTCTATTGCTTTTATAATTACTAGCAGTTTAAAATAGAACCGTGCTAAAACGATGTGATATAACAACATTTGCACAAGAAAGCTAGCCACCGCGGTAAGGCGTATCATGCCGCGGGTGTGAGCAGATGCGCGATATCTCCCACACCCTCACACCCGTGCTGTGAAATACCTGACAGCGCCGTTCGGTGTGTAGAGCTAAAGCAAAGCATGAGATGGCATGGAATCTAGCTTTATAAATAATTAGAAAAATCTGAATAAAATTTCATAGCAATACATAGTTTACGCTTCATTATGTAGATTTTAGAAATCTTTTGCGGCTTTATACTGCACGTTATCATTCAAAACCTTATAAAAAGGCAGAGAAAATCAGATCGTGCATGCAGAACATACACCATTATAAAGTATTGTGACTAAATAGTTCAAGCCAAATCATTTTAAATTAACTCATTGACTCCCCACATCATCCTTCTCGTCTCGGTAAATAGTTAGAGTCTATTGTCCAGAAAAATTATGATATCTGTGGTTCTGTCATTCTAAGAATTGAACGTCAACGCAATGAACCGTTCAATTATATTAGTATGCCAGGGCTAAGGGCGCGGCCACATTACCACGATGCCGTAGTCACGTGGCCAAAATATAAGCTAGAGTAAAATCCTTTCAAAAGATTAGCTCACACTGACAGACGCAGCGGGAAACTTTGCTTTATTTATAGTTATGCGATGAAGATTATAACGTTAAAAACATGCTACCGCTAGTTTCTCTTTGCTGATCAATCAAATTTGAACTAAGCTTGAGATAAAATCAAGCATGGCCAATAAAAAAACTATGTAATACTTCTATATTATTAATGAAATTGTTGTAATACAGGTGTGGACTGGAAATCCTTAACAATCCCGGCTTGCTTGCCGATCACGACCGATTACTTCCCCGACAAGCGCTCGCTACAAAATGATTATCTAGTCTCAGATTATAACTTGCTGCCAGACGATGTGAACGCCGATTTCGCTCAAAACAGAGCTATTTATAAAGAACCGCTTACTACTATGGAAGTGTTCAAAGAGTTGGTTTCACAAAGATTGGCACAGGTAAGTTTATCTTTACGCTCGATTAAGTTAAGTTAAGTGTTAAGTTTAAGGCGTCGGGGTGCTTGTTGTCTTTTATGGCCGCAGCTGGGCCACTTGCGAGTTGCCACTATTTTATTTTTTTCTGATAATGTTTGTATTCCATATAAGTATATGTCATGTGGGTACATGACATATACTTATATGGAATACTAGCGAAACGCGCGCGACTTCTTCCGCGTGAAGCTATTTTCATACGAACTTCAACCCCACTGTACACGTTTAGAGGTTGAATTTCGGAAATTCCTTTCTTAGTACACCTCTACGCACCAAGACGAAAATACTCTGAAAATTTCAAGTCTCTACGACCAGTGATTTAGGCTGTGCGTTGTCTATATAGACTTTCAACTTTAACTTTTATAATGTTAGTGTGATGTGAAGATTACCAAATTGTGCTTGGAATTGCTATTTAACTTCCGTCATTACCTTCCAGGGCTTCCAACTCATCGTAGGAGTAAACGAAAGCGAGGTTATAGAATCGCACTGCCCTTCAACGGCCACTCCACCGCCGTCTAAAGTCGCACCACAATGCAACAAGCCTGTAACACCGACGAAGCGATACCTACTGTCCATAGGCAGGATCTTCCATAAGCTGTCACTGGTCGGATCTACCATTACTGTGACTAGATATAGACCTAGGTAAGTCATCGTCAGTGTAAACAAATTCACTGACATAACCCCCCGTAACACTAAGAAAAAACTATTTAGAGCCTTATCTATCCAACGATTTCCTTCGACCTAAGTGTCCTAGCTAAGTATTCCATAACAAAACTTCCAGTTTATCAAAGAGATAGAGTCACCCACAACATAGAATTTATAATAGTACTCCATACAAAATTACCACTTAGCTAAAGTCCTAGACAATGTTTGGCATACTTTGCAGTAGTTACGGTTATGTCTGTGCTACTGTTTACACTCGGAACGGCCTCTACGAGTTTGATGATCATGCAAATAAAACATCATTGCTATTCCACAAATTCTTTAATTTCCTTTCAAATACTATGTCGCTGTACCATCTTATAATCTCTTATAATTTTATTCGTTTAATTTCAGGCACCCGTATCCGCCATTCAATATTCATTATCGCTATCGTTTCCACGCGCCTAACCACGACACATATGAAGTTTCTTGGGTATCTTTTACAACGGAAAAGCTGGAGACATACAACTGGAATTACATGGACCACTATATCTGCACCCGTGGCGATACGGACTTTGCCCTTGCTGAAGTGAGTACATTATACTTGAAGCTATTGATATGCCCCAAATTAGGTTCCTTTAGAGATCATTTTTGGTAGAACGTCATTAAGTTGCCCGAAATCAATATATATTATTATTAATATATCGAACAATGCCTGAAGGTAACCTCAAATCACAAAGAGTTAAGCATAGTCTTGTAACTTCATGACACAAGCTTTGAGGCCCTCATTTTAATTAATAAAAAACAATAAGAACTAATTTAATATTACATTAATAAATCTATTAGGACTAAAAGTATCTTCCCAAAATAGGCAACTCAAAATAATGGAGTAGGTAAATACTTACTATGGTCCAATCCGATATTTGTACCTCTCTTGCACTGTGCCACAGTCCTTATAGCAATCACCGCTCGCTCGATTGCCACAATACGCTTTTACACAAAATTACCCATCTTGAACTAGATGAATTTGGATTCACTTTTCGAAATTTTGTTTTTCTATATTACTGTTGTACTGAGTTATTAATGTATTTTAAATAATCTACGTTAAAAATGCAAACTTACGTAATCAAATAGGTTTTAGTTTCTCTCTAAGTGAATTTGTAATTCTTCTGAGAAAATATCTTAAACCTTCAATAGGTCGATAGTCGAATAGATACTAATAATTACGGTTGATAATCCTTTTCACACTTATTTGTTGAATCCTTGACGTGTTCTTCTTGGTCGATTTCACTAGTACGAAAGTTTTATAAGGTTGTGTTTATAAGGAGATTAGAATAGCGGCTTTTGTGATGCTTCTCCATTGGTCTAGCTGATGCTATAGTGAAAATATTCAGTCATAGTGGTGTGTGTGATCGATTGATCAGATTAGGTCATCTTGTCGGAGAGTGATCACCGGGTGGATGACCTTCCTTCTCTAGAATTTGTAAGTCACGTGCCCAAAGTACAACGTTGGTACAGTTCATAATTTTCTTAGTAGATGCCCCCAGTGTTTCTTAATGTGTCGATTTTTCTTTCTCTTTCAGCCTCATCTATCATGTCTCAGTTCCATTAAGAAAGGTTGGAATTACCAGGTAGGTACTTTACGATCCTTGCGAATAATTTATAAATCTTCGAGTCACTTAAAACAGCTGACCGTGTCTTGTACATCGACTTCGGATTCTCGATCTCGTTGTCACCTATAGACAAATTACACATATTTGTAAATAAATTCAAGCAAATAGATTTCTGTTTTCTGATATAAACCCTAAAGTGATATTAAGGATAGTAAGGCTATATTACCTGTTATTTTTTTTACATTGCTGTTAAGTTTAACATTACGGATTAAAATTTTACGATGTACTACAAAGTGCACTCTTTTACAAACAGCTTTTAATTTTTCCATGCAAGTTGACCGTATATTATTTAAACGCCTAGTCAGACCCATAATATTCTTAATTTGACGGTTTACGTCATCGATCAGTCACAGCCGAAAATATCATATTATTTGACTATTTATTGCATTGCATATTTATGGCCCGCCTGTTAATACAGAAACTTGACTGTGTCGTCGTCATCTTTGACTACTACTTTCACTCTTTAGTCCAGACAGCCATTCATCACCATAATGTTCACTACCCCGTGGCCCATAGAATGATATTTGGTGTTTATTTCATCGTTCTGCTAGACGATCCTTCATCAATCACCGTAATGTTCACAGTGGCCCATACTATATTTATTGTTTATTTCATCGTTCAGATAGCTCAAATATTTTATAACAAGATACATTTTGTACATATAAATATATTGTAGATTATAGCCCTTCAGGTATACTTTGAATATTTTAGAACAAAGCATACATTCCCACGATTTTATATGAACAATCTGTATCTGAGAGTCCGGAAAGGGGAAGTTATATTAGTTTTCGTAAGTCTTGAAAAATCTTCAAAAACAATGGCTGTATTCATTACTTACCGAGGTTTCCTAAAAACGTATTGTAATAAAAATGTTTTCAATAAAACACATTTTGAGTAATACAAATGTTTCAGGCGCTGAAATACTGGCGATTTCGCACGCTCCTCTTACCAATGTCCAACCCGGCCACTAAAAAAATACTCGAAGATGAGACAACACATTGTAATATTTACCCTACGCCCACTCGGTGTGATTTAGATCAGCTTACCGATGGGTTCTTGAAGATGACTGAACTTTACTTCAATAAGGTTAAACGACCCAATAAGCAGCGAGTAAGTATGGAATTAAAATTTAATCGCGTGAATAATAATCGATTCCGTTAAATCTAATTGGATTCTCCACAAAAGTCAGCTAGTAGTAAACTTTTTTTGTGTTTGGAATGCCCATACACATTAGTTTTATCAACATAGATTTCAAGATTTTTTTGGTCAACATTTTTTGCTAGAGCCACCATTTGTGAATTTCTTATTGATTTGATTTATCCCAACATGCGTTAAGTTGTTTATAATTTTACTTTGTTTGATCAATTTTGATAAGTATAGATCAATTTGCATGAGTACGTATTTGCACATATTTTGACACGTAGCGTAGTTATAATAGCACTGCATGCACTATTAGTATTGCACATCTTCTAAATACCTACTAAATTATGCAATTGACCTAGAAATTTTAATAAAACTTGTATTAATAATGGCCACTCAAACATGAAATTTGAAAATATAACTTCCTGTAGCATGATTCTAAAAAATAATCGAAATATTCTCAAAATTGGCCTTCGTTGCAATGTTTGATGTCTGTGTGTGTTTGTTCGCATGAAAAATTTTTTTTATGTTGCACACATATTTATAATTTCCTGTTTGAGTACGAGCATGTGTTTAACAAAAAATAATGATGTAATATATTATGACAATTAAATTCTCGCCTAATGAGATAATGTAGACTTGTACATTCTGTAACTGTAAAAAATCTGTAGTTAAAGGAAATTAGACTACATTTTCTCTAAGGGTTTTAGTTCATTTACGATTGTAACTATAACGTGGTTCATTTAGTTTCTGTTAGGCATTGCGTCTACACGGCGCTTTGGCATACACTAACAAAACTGCGTAAACCAAATGCCTGAAGACCATGGGCCTTCAATAGAAATTGGCGGCGTCCGGTCCAAGCAGGCTACAAAGCTTTCATTAAGTCGGGGCGGAAATCCAGGCTGTAAGGTCTCGGTCGCTATAAGGCCGACTATAAGGCTTAGGCCAGCTGTAAGGTGTCGGTGATACAGATGGTGCCCGGCGGACTGTCTGGACCGTCGGATTCGGCGCTGACCCAGCGACGGCATTCTACTTCGATCCTCACGAGGAGCGTCCAGGTATACCAGCACTATAACCACGGTATACGTCCCTTCCTTTGTTACTAAACCATCTATGTGGTAACTTGGAGCGATTTCTAATATTTCTCAGTGTAGGAATGTTTATATTTTCTTACTTTGATTCAAGAATATAAACCAATTTTTTTTTCATAGATTGTAAATCAAAATCTATGTAGGTATTAGAAGTATGATCTAATCAAAAATACTCTTAAAGTATATCGCAGGGCAAAATAAGCATTTCAAGTTACCAGCTTGTTTACACATTTGTCCTTAATAACTCGTTGAAGGTTGTCTGGTGTGGTACCTCTCCCAACGACTCCGGGGCCAGTAAATAAGTATAAGAATTTTAACTATTCCACCATCTCATGTTGGTTTCTAACACTATGTGAAAGTTACTGCAACATTCTCTGGTCCATCTACCAAAGTGTCCTCTGTTCAAAAATACAAACCTTTCTAGTGTTATTCTTTCATCACTCCACGGATTTGCCGTTGTCATTATCAATTGTTTCAATATTCGCCTTTTTATGTACATTCAGGTGATACATAAGGTATTTATATAGGAGTCTAGATTCTAATCTTTAACAATAGTCCTCTTGGATAAGTCCTTATTTGCTCATTTGCCTCTTACGTCGATTTGTAGTTACCTGTTCAAGAATTTTTTTTTATTTGGCATAGTTTAGCACCGTATACGAGAAAGATGATAAAATTACACATATGTACAATAATTAACAAAAACAGTAGCGTCATTTCATAAAAATATATAATATCGAGGACTAATCTTAACGATTTGTATTTAGTCAATGACAAACTAACAATAGAAATGTAATTTTATAGATAACAGTGCATAAAACTTTCTTGTTTCGAGGTGATAGTCACTTTCTTTTTCAACACTTTAATTTGCACAAATTTTCTGCGTAGCCTCTTGCCTATACGAACAGCTTTCGGTTGATGAAAAATCTAATCTTCAATTTGAAATTAGATTCTAAGTTGCAGGTGATTTGAAGTAGATTCTTCCGCAGATGTAAATGACGGCCACACTGTATGAAAAATGCGATGTATCTTGCACTGCTTACTATAAAATTATCCAAAAAATGCACGGAATGCACCTCGATTTATGTGACATTATTTTGTTTGCTCGCTTCTTTTGTTTATTTTCTATGATTTCGATGTATTATTGATGGCATGAAAAAAACGTTATGAAATAGAATGCCCGAGTATTTTGAAATTGTACTTTTGAAACAGTAACATTTTTTATCTTTTGTGATTAAATTCATCAACATGTCTGGTATTCTATTTCAAAATGTAATGTTTTCTAATGAAATTCATTACAGTATTGTAACTGAGTGTTGTGTGTCAGGGCGGTGTATCCAATTCTCCGTTCAGAGAGCGGTTGGGAAGCACTCGCCTGCCCGAGCGTCCACGATTCAGGAACGAAGCTATGTCAGTACATTGTGAATTGTGATATGCAATTCGCGAATCCAGTATGATCTTAGTATGAAAAACTTACTAGCATTATACGCCAGCTGGTTTTCATTGCTGGCGGCGCATATCTTTGACAAAATACTTAAAGATGATTTTCATTCTAAGAGTCTTTTGGTACGAACGATTGGTATCGCCCTTTGCATTACGTTAAGAATTTCATAACATTAAAACATAAGCTAATTTTGAAGGCTATTACTTGCTCTAAACCTGTCACTGTGTAGTTATTGTCAGCTAAAAATGGACCCAGATAGTACCACTAACTTATCTGTTCAAATAAATAGAGAGGAACTAATGATGCTATTTCATTTCACTTCGATGTCAACTGTATCTTTTGTTTCACAATTATCCCTTCTCAATCTTACAGATAAGTTAGTATACTTTGTTTCTGTCTTTATTACTTGAAAAGGTGTATAAGCAAGAAGTATTCTTATTTACATGACATGGTGATGGTAACTAACTCATAGTGTTGTTTGATTGGTCATAGATGCATGGTAGCTGGAGCTTAGCAGTGTTCATAAACTGCACCCTCACTTTAATCTGTTTCATGCTTTTATATTTTGAGAGAAAAGGATTTCTGAGTAATTTCTCGGCGTTAAGATTTATAAATTGAATTTTTGCTGACTGTAACTTTTTAAGCTTGTAAGTACTCCTAATTTGTTGATCGAAATGTAGTTAATTTCCCACTAAAAGATTTAACATTTTTATTATTTTATATATAAAGAGACGCTGTTCTTACTGATTACAATGTCTATAGTTCGAATCCGGTCGAGCACCAATTAATTTTTCTATTTGAAAAAACGATGTGCTCAATGCCAGTGGTCTCAAACGGTGACGAAAATTATCGCGAAGAAACCAGTTTGTATTCTAGCGGCGGCGATGGGCTTGCAACCTGTTACATATAGAATATAAACTACTGCAAAATGGGTATGTGTCTCAAAGAATCTTGAGTCGGTACGACTTGGTACTTAATGATCTGAGGGGATACTTACCGTGCTTGGAGATTAAAGTCGTGAAGCTATTTCAATTTATTTCTAATATTGATAAGAATCAAGCGCCTCATTCGCAAAGTTCCTACTTATCAATTTTCTTTTTTCCAGATTTGATCTTTCTGTTTCTAATTTTCTGCTGCTTTTTAATGGAGGCTATCGGCTGGATTGCCACACGAAAGTGGCGCCATCTAGTATTGCAATTCCTTGTGTTTTGTTTCGCGTGGATTTTAGCCCCCATTAAAAGAACAGCTTGTTATTGTGCAAAGGGAATGCTTGCCCGAGCCTTTCTTTCGTTTGCTATTCTTATCCTTTACGAATGTTTCATTGCAGCAAGTATCACCTACTAAGTCACTAAACAATAGTTACTGCAACAAGTAAGTATAACTACTCACTCATCTTCTTTTTGTGGCACATTGACGGCACCTCCTGTCATTATGACACTTGTTGGTGTTTAAGAATTACTTGTAACCAGGTAACCAGTTAACCTGTAGATCTAGATTTGCGCCAGTTAAAGTTGTGACTTATTTCATATCGATCACTAGTGAAATTTTTATACAAAGTTCACCCCCGCTGTACCCATTCAAGGGTTGAATTTCGGGAATTCCTTAGTTCACCTCTACACACTTGACAAATAGACACTGACAGGACTAAGATATATACCATGATTGATTTTGATGAATGTGTTTATTAACCTGATATTTCTTACTGCAGGACAAAGTCTTGATTACTAGTATTTTTATTAGATACATACTACTTTATATCACAGGAAACCGTTACGTTAGGGGCCATCTTCACGAGCTTGACATACGACGACGTCATATGTCATACGTGGCACGACGATAATATCGCTGCGTTTCTCTCGCTCGTAGAGATTGCCCCTTAGATTACAGATCAATATAGAAATATAGGAGCTTTGTAAGATAAGACAAGTAACGTAAGATAACAATAAGAAAAGTATAAAATAAAACTACCGACAAAAACTACTGTACTGTACTGCACAGATAAATATACGCAAACAGAGAGGTGTTGTATGTGTTACTAAGTTTCGTTAATTAAGTTTAAAAAACATGTGTAACCGACTCTAAATTTTACTTGGATATATGGTTTTCTTATGGATGCCAGTGTCACAACTGGACCAAATTGAAATGGTACCACACGGAAAGCACGAAATCAAAATCGGTTCCCCTAGTCGAAAGTTCTGATGTAACAAAAAAAATCGAATTGAGAACCGGTTAAAAAGAAATATATTCATAATGTTGGAAAATGGTTTATTTTTTAAATTTGGTCTTTGTAGTCAATGCGCCACAGTCTATAATAATTCATTACATATCCAATAACATATATATCCTGCTTGGTAGCTTCGCGTTTGCGTTGATTAGCTTGGTTATCGATAAATATATTGCTGTCTGGTTTATTATCCTAATACAATGTGTTTAATTTACCATGAATAATATAAAAACTCTGTGGTTTGACTTTGACGCTGTAACGGATGAACCAATTTGGATCGAACTTTGAATAAATACTACCTAGCTTTAAAATCTGAAATAGAATTTACAATTTCATGACTGAAACCTCGTGTCATAGACGGTTAATCAGATAAAAGTTTGAAACAGTCAGCAATATATTTTTGTTTATTTTGTGTCAATACCTACTCGAAAATTTATTTTATTGGAATTTTTTATGATCTAGGGCGGCAGCTAAGAATGCTGTTTTGGAAAGGACTCAATCTCAAACTGGAGAACTCGATGATACCTATGATGACGGGTAAGTGTGGTTTTAATATAGTTAAATTAAAAAAAAAGTTGGCGATTATTTACATAACGCCATCTATCTATTAATGACATCTGTCCGTCAAACGGTTTTAGTTGAGTCGAGTCAGTATAAAAAAAAGTCGGCTAAAAAAAACTTTTAAGGGCCTAGCACGAACAAATACGATATTTTGCGTGGTATCGGTAGCTCAGTTGCGGAGTATTACTTGCTTGCCGCGCAGTATAACTAGCATGTATGGAACAATACGTAACATTATTCGTGCTACATACTCAGATTATCAATTATTAATCTAGCAATGTTTCCAGGGTTATAGAGCCAAAGTTGAAAGCCAATGCGTCTTTGGTTGAGATAATTGAACGCATGCGTCACCCTACGCTGGGCGTGGGGTTCCTGCAACAAACCGTCAGTCTACCTTCTCATACATTTGTGTCCATATACGCGATACACTGGCTTCAGGCTAATATGGACGCCGTGACCTACGAGAAAGCAACAAACATTATGCAGGTACGACTTATCTTAAATTTAGGGATCCGCATTTTCCTGTCCTTATCCCACTTTATGTGTAGTCTGCACAACATGTTCTTTTCTTCCACTCTCCTCTGTCAGCCGTCATACCTGTACTCGCTCCTTTCTGATCCATGTCATCGCATCGCATCTCTATACCCTTCTTTCATCCATGTAATTTCACGGACTTGCGGTTAGGTTCCTACTATTACTTAGTACGATCGTAACATTTCACATAATACCTACTTGTCCTTAATGCTTATCCCTGGTAAAAATATGAAAAGATACAAGACTGCTGAACATTTAATGCTGCTAAACACCGGAGGCGTACGCGTTAGACATGTTGTCAATGCAGTGTAACGTGCTCGTCTACACCCTTAACTTATGAGTAATTTAAGTGTATCCGGCAATGTTTGTGGCAGCCTTTTTACAGTTTCAAAAGCCTAACATTTAAGATTTTGATTGTATGAAGATCATAAATAAACCTCAATCTTTTTCACAAACACTGATTTTATTTAAATTTTCAGAAACTTTTACAAGAGAAAATGATCTGCCATGCATCAGGCGATACAAAGCGTTTTGTCGTTGGATACTACATGTACCATATCTTGCCACAGAAGAAAGAATGTAAAGGTGAGTTAATACTTCTGAACTAGCCTCACATCTCATTTGGCACCTTCTTCCATTTAGGTTGTAAGCTCGATCCCCACTGAGTACCTACACACATTTGTGTGATGGATGAACAAAGATGTTTGTTCTGTCTGGGTGCTATATTGATAATTTTTAATTTTTTTTTTAAATAGGTAGACACACATTACATCAGTTAACTAGTTCTCATAGTTGCTATGCCATATTAATAAGCTCTGCTTAGTTTAGATATAGACGGTGGTGAAATGACCAATAGTATTTATTTTATAGTGTTAGCAGCACCCAAACGTTTTATTGTATTGGCAAAACTTACCCATATTACCATATTTCCATAATGGTTTGACTGTTTCAGTCTAACCATTACCGAGGTGCTCAAACAAAAACTGAAAATGTTACCCCACCAGTTACACACAATTTATTTTTATGGAATTTCTTATGGAACAAGCAGATGACCCACCTGAAGTTAAGTGGTTATCATGATCAACAAAGCATTGATTGATTGATAGAGACCACAGATTTCACAAAATCTTGATTCGATCCTGCAGCAAAAGGCGTATGGCGTACCTAAAGGAACTTTTGACATTTTTATAAATAAACTTTTCACAGAATTAGGTGACTACGTAAAACCGCTCGGTGACCTGCAGAGCTTCGAGAACGAATGGATGGAAGTGGAAGTGTTGGGACCTCGGTCGCCTCTGCTACCTGCCGAGACCAGCGCTGGAGCCATCGATATATCCGGCACAGGAGGGGCGGGAGGGGAGGAAGGAGTCCCGAGCTTCCTCTGCGACCACATCGACCCTGACTACATGCAGTTAGGCAGCGATAGTGACAGTAAGCATACACAAATCAGTCGAAAGCAACGCTGAAAATCAATCGTGACTTCGGGTGGAAAAAAATATCACAGGTATCATGTTAAAACGTTCTATGTTATGTTGAATCTTGAAGCCAGTTCATCACGACTAAGCCTAGAAGAACAGGCAAGCAATTTACGGCTTGGTTCCTACAGTTATTTGTATAATAATCTAAGGTAAGGGGAAGTGACCCTTGTGTGTTGTCTGACACTCCACACAGCATCATCTAGCCCCAAGCTAAGAAGAGCTTGTGTTATGGGTGCTAGATAAATGATATACCTACTTAATACAATATATTACATACATAGATATTTTTTATTATGCATAAAAAATACCCAGAGCACCCGGAATAAATATTTGCAGATCGTTTATCCCAAGGCGGGCATCGAACCCGCAACCTTCTGCGTCGCAGGCGGATATTCACCCGCCGCGCCACATCGGTCGTCAGACAAGAATTTAATTTAATATATTGTTATATTCTAGTGCCAATCTACAAGAACACGCATTTGGATATAGACGTGAACAACAAGAGCGACCGCATCGAATGGGGCCACGCGCGGTACCAGGCTACCTGCCGGCCAGACCAAGCGTACGAGATGTGTATTCAGTGGGCCGTGGCTAGTGGGAATATTGTCGCTGATCTGGTACGATACTTTTAGACGGGAGGGGAGGGTCGTGGGTTCAAATCCCACTCGAGGTTATTATTTGGGATAATTTAAAATCTTTGTGATTTCCTAAAGTGCAGTTAGGCACTATAAAAACTAACAAATAACGATACTTTTAATTATTGTATGTATTCATTGCGACTCTACAATATCGTCAGCGTATAAGTTAATTACGAATTGTGCTTACCGTGTATAGATTCCGTCATGTAAGTACATAAGATAAAATCTTTCAAGATGGAACAGAAAAACTTCATGTACTTTGAATTAAAACAAATACAATTACTTAAAGTACAATACGTATATCGCGGGAAGTCAATGGATGGAAAGGGTCGTTCTTCCAGGAAACGTATGGGAGAGGTCTATGGCGAGCAGTGGACTTTTACAGTCTGATGATGATAGATAGATATATAGATAACTCTTTATTGTTCACCACACAGAAACATAATACAGGACATATACACATACATATACAGTTTGGTTAAACATAATGAAGATGATGATACAAGTAGTGCGGTTTGACAATTTGTTAATCACTGGGTTGTCGAGCGTTTTAAGTCTTTCCTATAACGTCATTTCTTTAGCGGCGATTGATTTGTCTCTACTTTTGTCTATCGAAACAGCCGTATTTTAAATTACTATATTTTTTGGCCTATCAACCAGATTACCTATAAAAAAACATTGCTTCGCAGGTCACCTTCGTGAAGATACTATGCGAGTTCATAGTTCAAGGTGACCTGCGAAGTTAACTGAACTGCGAAGGTGAACTAACGAAGGTTAATATGGTGAGGCTTCACTGTATGCGTCAAGCTGATGGAGTCATCAACCTGACGCATACAGGCCTCATAATAAGCATAGGCATAAGCCTCATGTGCCTGTGATTTCCCACGGCACCCAGATTCTTAAAACCGGAGCACAAGCAACTTGGTGGCAGTACTTTCCCGGCCGAGCCCTTCACTTAGAGCTACTAATAAGAATATGCGATGAAACTCATCTAATATCTTTCAGATATTCGGTTGGGCGAGAAAAGCACAGAACTGCCGGTTACAAATGGTGCCCATACCCGCCGACCCTCTCGCATTACCGTTCACGTTGAAGTCTGACCCGTTGCGAGGACCTATCTACGTGCCCATGAATGAGGAACCCCTGTTGAGGAACAAAGCTGCCCTCTTTGAAGGTAAGTCCTGTCGCGTACCTCTCTCTTGTTTTGTGAGACAAAAGTATTTCATACCTACCGATTTTTAGCGAGCGTAGTTCAAAAAATTATCACATATTTTAAATAAGGAACGGTTTCCTGCATTTAGGTGAAAAATACAAACGCGGAAGTTGAAAAGCATTTAAATCATAAAATTTATTATTAATATTATAACTATTATGCTTTATAAGCCCTTGTAAAGTATATTTTATCACCGAGTACAAAGAAACTGATGAGACATGTGAACCGTTTTCTTAGAAGTTGTGCGTCATAAAATTACGCTATCTACGCTGAGCTTTGGTCATTGACTTTTGCCGCATTCAAACCTTTAACACGTCATGACCTTACTCTAGGGTGTACTGTGCTCTAGACAAGCGAATGACCATTAAATAACTTTCTGCAGGTTTCCCCGAAGAAACATGGCTCGAACGGCTGTTCCTATTCCAAGAAGCAATCGTCGGTCGATTTGGATTCATCAAATGCGCAGCTGAGAGTACTTCTCACGAGTCCGGAGTAGGCGATCACCTTTACGTCCACGTCACAGGGAATATGTTTATATTGATACCGACTACTGTGAAATCTCAGCAGCGGGCGTTGCGGACGAAACCGGCGAATAAGCCTGTAAACTCGGGCAGGTGAGATAAATCTGTTTTGATTCAACTTCACAGCAGTTTATCTTTTTTAACTTTTACTAAATTATATTATGGTGATAAAAAAAATATCAAGTTCGCAGTCAGTGTTTTCCTTATTTTTATGAATTATTGAAATAAGCCAACTGCAAACTGAATGTCATTGTTGCTAGGCACCTTCTCCAGAAATACAAAATGCAATAAAATATAAATAGATATAGAAATGTGTTGGTATATTGATAAAATAAAATCAATTAATTTGTAGATACCCAACCCACATGGAAGTGGTTCCCAGCCCACACGAAGGTTACATACTGACGCGGCATGTCAGTCCTAAGAACAAGGACGAATACGGGGTAAGCGATAACTACTCACCACAAATATCTGTACTATCCACCTACCGCGATAAAATTGTAATAAAAATGTGCGGTTTCATTTATAATAAAATGTTGGAGGATTTTTTGCACAAATGACTATGATTTTAAGGCACATTTTGTAAATTGATCACTCTCATTTTGTATTTTATAGATGGGTTTTCTTTGGTCCTGGAATCACATGATATCTAAGAAGTGGAAATGGTCACAAATTCCTGCCACAGGTGACGAAACCTTCCAAATGAGAATGCTGCGGGATTTTAAACATTTCTGTGCAAACCAAGAACAAAGGCTCAGTCAGTTCTGGGATCACTGTTGGGAGTTGAAGGAAAAAGCATCTGGGATAAATTAGTTGTGATCATTGTTATGTTAAAAATTAATTTAAGCTTATTATTTTATTAAATAAAAAAATATCTTGTTATTTCAGTAGTTTTACAAATCAACCATCAATTTAATGAACCTCTGAGACAGGTGCTAGGCAGGGTACCTAAAAAGAGTGGGTTTGTAAAAGAGAAAGCAAGTAATGGAAGATAAGATTTATTGCTATAAAATGTTTTTTAACAAAATAAATGTACACCTTATTATATGAGATTTCATCAACCTATTTGTTACTGAAAGTACATAAAAAAATATTTATAAATATTATTCCCATTTCCATGGAAGGCACATGGCATGAGAATGAGACCATATTTAACATTTGTTTTATTATTTGCTGATGTAGGTATGTGTATTTTAAATGAAAAATGTAATAAATGCATTTTATATATATCCTCACATCTCACAAACAATACCTACAGTAGGTATACTGGTATAGTTTACTGCGCCAAAATTGAATTTAAAAATCAGTCATTACCTTTATCACATACACATCACTCCTTAGAAAAATACGAAATATAATTTTGTTCAATAATAAATGGACATGCAACAATTCCATAATAATCTTACACTAACCATAAAAGTGAACAACATTATGTCTATAATGGCTATTCCTTATAAATGCAATTCTACAAAGGCTTGGCAGTGATAAAGTAGTTTTATTTAATACACTTAATATTTATTAGCAAAACATCTATTTATCTCACTTTTTAGGTAACTGTATTTACTAATGTCAAAACCACAGAAACATACATATTATTGCAAATTATTTTGTTTTTTTTTAAATTCAATTATGATATGATTGCTTTGCTAAGCAATATAATAATAGCTCATAGAAATGCATTTTTTTTAAAGAATATTATCAAAAAACGTAAGGCGCTAAAATACAATTTAAGTACGAAAACTACAATTTAATCTTAATTAGGTGTTTTAGTACCAGCACCAAGATAGTGTGCTTCTAATTTTGAGATTTAATATTTTTGAGCATTTAATACATTCAAAGTTTTCTTTGTGCGCTTTATTTATAAAAGCTAATATAAAAAAATACAATTTATTAATTATAATGTCTTATGCTGTACTGATATTTTTATTTAAAAATAAACTAATTGGTTCAAGTACCTACATATAGTTATATCAATTACAAAATTGTTCATACTTATCACAATATGTTAAGAAATTATGTCAGATCAGTAGGTATGTACATAATATACCTTCTTCCTACATTTGGTGGATATATTTGTGTTTTATTGCATTACTCTATTTTGTTCAACGTTTATTCAGTTATAGGTAATATCTACCTATCATAAATTAAAAACAGTACAAAGCAAATGCACAAGTAATCTATCTCAAAACTATTACTAACTCTAGTAATTGGACTTTAAAATTGAGAATATACTATGACAGGTTTCATTCCTGGTGTCCTTAGACAAAGAAAAATCTTCTAAATTACATAATTAAAACAAAGATACTTAAAAACAAAACTAATACCCGCATGGAATTACTTCTTACCAAATATAAGCAGGCGGGTTAGCATACTGGTAATGCAAGGCACTTGCTTCTGTTGGTGCATAGTTGGCAAATCAGGTGTATTTGATTCATAATCGAGAGCCACTTTTTGACAAACAAATGTAAGCAGAGTCAAAATATCTCTCTCTTGGCCTGCATAGCGCAGTTCTTCACACAGAGCCTGCATGAACCAAGACCCACGAGTTGTGTTCCTCCAGGAATAAAACCCTGGCACAGTCGAGTACACAATCAAGAAGTCAGCATGAATAGGGATCCTGTACGAAGCACTCGATGAACCATCTGTCTCTGTACGGTTGGTCATAGTAACACCACCATCCAATTTATCTCCCTGACAGGCTTGAATGAAGAAAAGTTTAGGTTTTCCAGCTAATGTGGGGCATTTATCAGCAGTGAAGTAATACCACAAGTTATCAGGCTTGTAATGGGTATCTTTGGCATACAACATACCCAATTCACCATGAGTCAGCACAGCAATCAGCAGACAATCGTGATCCGAATGGTCCATCTCAGCAGTTTGTTGGATGTATTTATTTACACCTTCAGATTTTAGATTGTGCAATATAGTAACACTGAATCCCAATCCTTTAAGCACCTTAGCCAGGTGGTCACTATCGACGTTGGTGCCTGTGCGTGACTTCAGACTGTGAATATCGAAGTGCTCATGGTTGAAAATGATTGCCATACCTCGGTGCTTATGGTTCATGTTGTAGTAGGGCGCATTCCTGTCAGTTGGCATCTTCGCATAGCGACGCACTTGTGATGATTCGTGGCTACCCCATGCGTCGCTTTCATCGCCACCGCCATTGCCGTTTGGTCTTTGTTCAATTTCAGTCTCCGTCTCTCCATTGTTTTGAAGTCCTTCGTCAGACATGTTTATTTTATCTCCACCAAAGCAAGTTGTTTCGGTTGATCTTTACTGACTTTTCTTCTGGTTACGCCAAATCGCGTTGTTTAAATAAGATAAATTTGAATACAGAAAACGCAAGTCGCGTCGCACGCAGCAATTAAATTATTAAACTTATCGTTCGTGTTAAGTAGAATAATACTCTGTGCTAGCTACAGCTAGCTATTGGCCATCAATTCAAGGCTCAAGCAATCAGTTATTTTTCTTTTTGAGGTTTTCTTTCAGTCAATCAAATCAAACAAACAATGACAATTTTAAACAACAGTGTGACCAACTCTTTTTTATTAGAATAGCTGCTGGCATAGGATGCAGTACAAAGTTTTATTTGGAAATGTGTACATTTATTTGTATTAGTAAGTTTTTGGTCAGAGTTTATTGGTAAGGAGCTTACGCTCAAAGTAGTAACTTTTAGTCGTTGATTTAGGAAGTTTTTATTAGTTGCACCGATAATCTATAGCAACGGCAAAGTAATTCATTGCAGTTGTGCTCCGCCTAAAACAAAATTACTATTGAAACAAAAGCGCCTGGAATTACGATTTACAGTTACAGGCCATTTTATTTAACCTGGATCTATCAGTGTGAGATTTTAATGTACTTAGTTGGAAGCACCGACCGACGAAGCAAATTGCCAAACAAACAATAAAAATCAAATTGTTGTCTTTATTAGCAACTTAGCAATTAGCAACTGGCAAGTTAAGTCCAACTACTGCACAACCATGGAATGACTCAGCCTGAGATTTCACAACCATGGAACACACAGGAATACGCAAACAGGAATAATCTAATGAAATGTACCTACAAACCTACAAATCTCTCTATGTCTATTTGTTAGTAGGTACATGAATACATTACAAAACGTATGGAACAGTAGGTAATAGGTACCTCTTATATTATAGGTACAAGGACTGCACTATCAAGTGGATATAATACTTACTAGAAGGTAGGTAGGTTTCACCAAGACTGAACACTGGCTCTAATGCTTAAGCCCTTCGATACTCCTAAACTAAACCACAGAATACTTTGCTTGCCCCTATAGAAAATCATAGTTAGAAGCTGTCCGCGTAAATATATAGACATCTACTTAGGTACATTTGTTTACTTACGAAGGGAGAAATAAATGATAAGGGAACAGTTTTGAAGTTCAACCTAATTACGTAGGTACCTACAACCATGTTACCTAGTAAATAATGACACCAGGTAAGTAATTGTCAAAACAAAATAATAAATAAATAACGAGATCCAAAAAAATTTTGAAGTCACTAGCTCACCTAGGTACCATGTACCTACCATGCAAGCATGCAGGTTTACTCGTCTGATGCAGGGTAGCTTTTTTGAGTAGGTACATTTTTTGTACCTACCTAACCTTTGTTTTAAGATGCCGTTGCTACGGTTACCCTAACGATACACAGAACACTTATTCCTAATCGAACACAATTTGCTTTTGACTTAGGTAGGTAGGTAGCTATCCTTTATGTAACTTACCTATGTAAAGATAACATCCTAATAGAAATGTCGATATTTAAAGTTAAGCCGTGGTGGTCAAACAAAAGGCTACAAAATGAAGAAAGTGGTCTAGGATTGCTAAATGCAAATTGCCTTAAAGTGGATAAGTTCATCTCCCATAACGACAGCGATTGCATTTTGATCGGAAAAGGTTCTGTGCTTACAATTTATAAACCAACCGCTGATCCGGACGTGGCCCATACGATTTTAGAAACGGAATTTGCGGAAGTGGTGTTGCAGATTGAAACTGGGAAGTTTATTGCGTAAGTCTTTCTCCTCATCGAATAGATAGATATGATAGCTTGGGGATGACCCAAGCAGAAGTCTCGAGGTTGAGGTAGCCGAAATCGGCCAGGAATCATTACTATTAGTGATCCTCCTAACGTTGGAACAGTCACATCGTGTTTTGTCTTTCGCACTGACAGCAAATTAGGTATAGAATTAGATAGAATAAGACAAATACGGTGTAGGTAACTGTTTCGAGATCACGCAGAGTTAATTAGTAGCTAGGTGTAAATTTTGCAGGAGATATAAACACTCCTTTCTAATTAACGCCCCTTTCTAATAAAGAATAAAATACTATGTACCTACCTACAAATAAAAACATTGTTCTATTATTTTTAGGGGCTATACAGATCGACAAGTAATAGTCTTACATCCACAAAGTTATGCTATTTACCAGTTAAACAGGAAAGAAGGACACACTGATGCAGGTAAATATAACACAAGTACCTACTAGGTAGGTACTACCAACGCACTATCAGGAATAATGACATCTCATAATGAAATTCTACCCAAAAGATTATGTTTGATCAGTAGGCTTAGTAGTAAGTGCCTGCTAATTTTTTTCAGGTGACCAAAATCTACTGGAGCCCATGATAAAACACTCATTCACTCGTCGAGCCGATAGTTTAACATGCGGTCCGTTTGGCAACATAAAGACCAGATACTTCATCTGCATACAAGGACTCGACGGCAGCCTGAGTTTCTTCGACCAAGATATGTTTCTGTTCATGTGCATATTCAACGATGTTATTATACCGGGTCCAATTTGTTACATCAGTAACTGTGATTCTTTCATCGTTTGTAAGTCAACATGGGTTTTAGAAATTTATAGGTAAGTTAGGTACTTAGGTACCTACAAAGGGAACTCGCTCATAGCGTAGTAGGTTCACACGGAAATATAAGTAGTCGTATTGTAAAATTAGGTTACCACCTATAGTTTTTTGTTTCATAGCTACCACCAATTGAGAGAATCCAGTGAACTTACAGCAAGACAAAACAAGAACAGTAATCCTCAGTGGACATACAATGCTGGAGAAGAAATAACACACATTCAAGTTATACAGGTAGGTACTAGGTACCTACAGGTACAGGTGTTGTTTCTAGGTAGAAACAATACGAACGAAAATAATAAAAAATTTAAGGTGTTTCTAAGGTAGGTATTACTTACTAGCGTAGATTCAAATTTGACTATTTTTTGCAGACAAGCAGCAATTTCATGAGTATCCTTGCTTTAGGCGAAAGACATCTCTACTGCTTTCAAGATAATGGGCTTATGAAATTCGTCATCAAATTCGAATTCATGCCAATTTGCTTCTCTACGTATCTTATAGGCTGGTATTACGGTGAGCAATTTTGAGCCAAACTATTAATTTGATAAGTAGGTGTCAACCTACAAGATATTGGCAATACTGCCGCAACATTGTTTAGTCAATCTCAAGCTCTTTCAAGGACTTTAAAGCTTAGACGAGTAAACCACTACTCGTCTAAGCTTCAAAGGCAATCTAAATTGTTTCGTTTTTCTAAGCTTGGTAAGTACAGAAAAATACATTCTAATATTGCAGAGGCAGGAGCAAGACTGCTAGTCATGGTCGCATCAGAAGACTCGAAACTGTTCATCTACGAAGGTACAACTTTACTGTGGTCTTGTGATCTCCTCAGTCCAGCGGTATCCATTGCCCGCTGTTTCCTCAAGTCCTTGCCAGGCGGTTTAGTCACGTTATCAGCAGGAGGCATAGTTAATGTGGGCTATATCGGAACGGAGCCCGATTTAAATGGCAATGTGACTCTAATGGTGAACGAAACTATTGATCTGCCACAAATACAAGCTGAAATGGAAAATGTTGAGGAATCTTTGCAGAGCATTCTGGAGAATAAAGATGGTAGGTAAAATGATCCATCACATTAGGTACTTACTCATATGGTAGATTTCGTTCAGATAGCAGACTCGAACTCGTCGACTGACGAGACGAGGTTCATATCTCACACCGCCGCGCTGTCGCCGCCCGCCGCGCCGCCGTTGGGCCGTGTTTGCTTACTCATAGAAAAAAGTTTATAATTATATAGTTACTTAGGTACCTAAGTGTCTAGTGAAGTTGCGTTGAAATTACAATTTTTCTGGAACCTTATCTTTTCAAGTTAGGTACTTACCTACCTATCTTTCATCCTACTAAGTAGGTACGAAACATTAAAGCAATAGTGGAGTAAAAACTCCACAGCGTTCGTATGAAAAAATGGTAGCTATAGTTTCTTTAGAGACTCAATTCCATTCAACTGAAACCTGAAAATATTTTTATTTTTGTGTCTTCAAAGCATAGATAACTTCTCTTTATTTCAGATACTGATAGCAGTTATTTAAATATAGAACACGTCTTCAAAATCAAGGCTGATGTCGGTAAACCAGTTCAGAACTTATTCCAAGAAACTACACAGAATAAGAGCGAAGGGATCCATCTACTAATGTGCCCTATAGTAGTGATACTCAATTGTGAAGACCCCAAGCAAATACAATGTGTTCAAATTACTTACGTCTGCTGTCCTCCGTTTGAATGTTCAGAATCTACAATCTGTCTAGACAGTGTCGATGGCTCAGAAATAATAGAAACACAAGTTTTTTTGTCAAGCGAATTCGATATTGCAGAATCTCGAATTAAGATACTATTTACAGTAACCGATTCGTCGGGTAAGATAGTTATGATAACGAGAGAAGTGCTACTACCGTTGAGCCTTTTTTGTTACCCTGTTGATGGTGTGGTAGAGAATAAGTTGAAGTTATGCGTTGAAGGAAATCACCCTTGCATAGATTTGAGTAAGATTTTTACAGGTAGGTAAGTTTTGCCGATGTTTCCTCATTCTAAAGTGAGGCGTTTGGTTGTTTATCAGGTTTATGGTACCTACCTACGACTCACAATCATACAAAAAACAGTAAGACCCAGCCTTTTCTTCTATATAGGCTTGCTCGCGAGACTGAGACCTGGATTCACCTACCTTTAAGACTATTTCAAAATGATTCCCGGATATTAATGAATGCTTTTGAGTTTGACTAATAAATTAATTGTTTATTTATACAAATCAGCCGAACGGTTCAACTCTGAATGTGTACAAGTATAAAATATCGATGACACTACGAGAATATAAAAATAAATTAAATATAGGTAAAAGTTATTAATTTGCAGATTTCACTGAGGAAGATCTCAAAACGAAAAACAGCGATGAAAGTTTAACTTTTACCTACCGATCAACAAAACGAACAGTGACAATAAAAAAATCACCAACCCAGTATTTTATAGAAGCAGACGAATTCACAGAAATGTCTTCTATATTAGACCACTTCTTACTGCGGCTGATTGATCATTACCAACGGATGGGTTTGAAAGACTTCAGATTCAAGTTGAAATATGATAGAGAGTTTGTGAAGCAAGTTATGCATAAATTCTTGAGAAGCATTGAGGCGCACGCGACGGAGCGAACGCAACTCAAGACTTCTGAGGTATGTGGGTGACAATTTAAATCGTTTAAAATGTACAATTCCTAGTAGGTACCTATTCTTTTCGAAATGTTTTTATTTCAGCATATTTTTTGTCCGGATAATAAGGCTACTCTCATAAAAGCAGCGTCATAAACCTACCTATGTCAGTTCGAATGAAAATGTGTCTATAGATTCAAAATATTTCAATTTTGTGTGTCAGGATGAGTTAAATATTCTTCAAAGGCAGTTTCTGGTGGTTCAGAAGAGGCTATTGGTTCAGTATGGTGCGTTGCCGCCCGGCGACTGTGACCCGCTGGAATTCTTGATGAGGGACACTCATAAGAGGATAGTTAATACTGTGAACCACATTATTGAATACAAAGAAAATGTTTGCAGGTAAAACCTACCTACCCTATTTAAGATTTATATATTATCCTAAAGTTATGGAATTAGAACTCACGACCTTCCTTGGACACGCTAACCTCCTGCGCCATCGGGTAGGTAGCTAATCCAACTAGAAGCAATACTCTTGGGGATATTTAATACGGCACTTTATCGACATTGTCAATTGTTAACTGTTGTGTGAAAAAATGTTAGGTACTTACAAGTATATTATATGATTTCTCTGTACTTTTTGTTTAGAATGTCTTACCCTACTTAAGAACCCCTCATAAGTAGGGTCAGACTTTTACCATATAGGTACCTATCGTATCATGTTTTTATTTATTTTTAGGGCTGGCAGTACCGTGACTTCGGTTGGTTTCTTCATAATTCTAATACTAAAGCAATCTACTCAAGAAGATTTCAAAATCAAACTCATTGAAGAGATGATGACGCTTACATCTTTATATGAGCACTATCAAGTACGTTCCTGATAATTTCATTTCAATATTTCGATTTAAATCATGTCCGTTGCCTCTGGAATAGCCTATCCCGATCGACAACCTACTAAACCAGACTAGCTTAGGAAGGAAAGAACATCACAAAAGACAATTTTTAAAACTAAATAAAATTATTCTCTCATTCACCCAAAACTATAGCGCTCAGTAAGTAGTGGCGGCGGAATACAAATATTGGGTGAATGAATCAGAAAAGTTTTTTTTTTATACCGAAAATACGATTTTGGCGATAGTAATTTAACGTAGTCTAGTTTTTATATAAAAAAAATACAAATACGATATAAAGAAAAAATACAATAAACTGATATACTGGGGATATTTGATCGAAATTAAAATATCGATATTTGGTGTATTATATTTAATATTGATTCTAGGAGTGGGAAGAAGCAGTAGCGCAAGCATTATCCTACATTTGGAACAATGTGTTTAAAAAATCGGAAAAAGACAAGGAAAAGTTGGCGCCCGTGATGGAGCAAGCGATATTATCACAAATCAACTTGAAGCGATTTCTGAAGCAACTACGCATCGTCTTAGACAATTTGTTTAGCGAAGCTGATCACGTACAAGAGTATCAAATTACACGTATAGAAGAGATGGTCGAGGTTTTATAAGGCTAAGATCTACATGGTTTATCGTCAGAGACTTTTCACATGACTTATGGCTAGGATTATTTTGGATATATTATGGGTTCTAATCACCAAACCCTGATAAGTAGCGGGCAGCCTACCGTTTATAGTTTTTCTGAATGTTAACTTCATGATCTATAAAGAATAAAAAAATAAAAGACGAGACATTTTATACAGAAACTGCTACTTACTAGGTACTAAAAGATCGAAATTCTATTATTATTATTATTATTATTAATAGCATATGTTATGTTTCTAAACTAAGTTCACAATGTGTTTTAAGCATATACGATATTTCAGATAAAAATTGTGATATTTATACTTATATATTCAATACATAACGCTTTAAGTAAACAACCCGCTATTTACCAGTGCAGATCAAAAGTCCCTAAATAAACTACACTATTAAAAATATTAACACTTTTATTCCACTGAATTATAAATAATTATTTCATAAAAAAGTCCTTATTCACGCAACGTGCAGTAGAGAGTACAGCACAAGATTGAAGTACAACATGTGTACTATCAACAGGAGTACTTTGTCTCGACCTCCGTGTCATTTCTTCTTGGCGTCCTTGAGCCCGGCGCCGGCGTTGAACTTGAAGAAGATCACGTCTCCATCCTCAACAGTGTAATTTCTACCTGGAACGTCGAAGTCAACGTCTAAAATGACAGATTTTGTCTGAAATAGTATCGGACGCCATTTTGTTCCCCTACTCGTATACGAGCTACCTTGGAAAAGTAGAACACGATCCAAGTCTTCACGGATCGGACCCCGTCGTCAGATTGCGCTCGGATTATGGATTGCCACAATCCGAGTTGCGTCCGAGTAGGTAACCGAGTCCACTTGGTCCAAGCAGGCTCTAACCGTGTCAACGCGGCTTTATGAATGAGTAGCAGTGCCTTCGGTAGCTTTGGTAGCCTACACTAGACCTTACCTTGTTGCCTGTATTTGCCAGCTGCCTTGCAAGCTGCTTCAGTACCCTCTTCTCTGAAATCCTTGAAATGCATAACTTCAGCCATGATGAAGCCTTTTTCAAAGTCCGTGTGAATCCTGCCCGCGGCTTGAGGGGCTTTGGTGCCTCTCTGAAATAATTGAGAAAGGAATTGTGTCAATAAATACCAGCTTCTAACCTATTTGCCAGCTTCTAATGTTTAAGATCGCAATGTTAATTTCAATTAAGGAAAATACTTATTTAAAATTAAATATTTCAAAATAAGCACGACGGTAGTCCAGATAGTCTTACTACTAAAATACAAAATCTGATAAACCAGATCAACTGTGACTCTCTGTTTTGACAATAACTACAATGTTTGACGATAACCTAATATTAGTAGTAGTAAAGATTTTAGTACTCGTAAGTTATTTCAAATCTTGAGAGAATTAATAAAGATCTTTAAACTAAAATATAGATTCTTCCAAAGAATAAAAGTTACCTGAATAGTCCATGCCTTCACTTCATCAGGTCCAGCTGTGAAGAAGTACTCCAGCTGTAGAGCTTTGTATCCTTGCACGATGATTTTGTCCAGGGCACTGAATAATAAAGAGATTCGTCACATCGTGTCATGTCATCAGCTTAAATAAGTGTACTAATTAGCAGTGGTAATAAGTTTAGTACAAGAGAGTCCTGAAGATTTCCTGAAGGTGTGAAAGTCGAAAGGCATTCCATAAAATCATAAAGATTTACAGTAAAGTGAGTCTAGGCACCAGTTCCTTGCGACCAAGCGCCTCTGTCGGTCTTTAGGAGAACTGATTTTGCTAGTCAAAATTACACATAAGAGTCTTTGTTCTGACTGATTGACTGACAAAACCACGGGTCGTAGACTTAAACTAAAATTTTTAGGGTACTAAGAACGGAATTCCCGTAATGACGACCGATGTAGCGCGACGGGTCAACGTCCGCCTGCGACGCAGGAGGTTGCGGGTTCGATTCCCGCCTTGGGATAAATGTTTGTTTGATCTGCAAATATTTATTCCGGGTGTTCTGGGTATTTTCTATGTATAAAAAAAATCTATGCATGTAATGTATTAAGTATATCAGTCATCTTGACCAATAACACAAGCTCTGCTAAGCTTGGGGCTAGATGATGCTGTGTGGATTGTCCAGCATTATTATTATTATTATTAATTCAACCCTTATATTAGGTTGAACGTGGATTAAGTCGCACGTGTTTTGCTAGTATTTTATAATCTCATCAAGAAAGGGCCAGCGTAGTTATAGAGTTAACACTAACCTTGATAAGTTGTTATCCCTCAAGTAAGCTTGCCGTTCCGCCGCGTCCATATCCAAAAGCTTACTCTCAAACACTCCCGAGAAAGGAATGAGAGCCGCTCCCGGGTCATTCTTATCAATCCACTCTTTCAGTTTAGGCAACCATTTGTTCTTCTTCCTAATGTAATCTTTTTCAGATAAGTTGACGAGGTAGAGAGCTGGTTTTGAGGTTAGGAACAGGTATTTATTGAGGACTTCGATATCGGCAGCGCTCCAGTCGCCGAAGCGAATGTGTTTCTTTTCTTCCACGAGTATAGCTTTGATTCTCACCAGTGCATCCTGAAAAAATAATATTTATTAAATAAATTATACACATATTAATTTTCTCAATTTTTAGATGCAATAATGGTAAGTGGAACAACAATTTGGCCCACCTGAAGGTACGTGGTAACTATCACCTATAGCAAAACATTGCCTCACAGGACATGCACTTAAGAAACCTTTAATGCACTGCCCTTGCGTCCTTCACTATCTTCAAAAAAACTTCACTTACGTATTCAGGTTTCAATTTCTTATCATTGCCCCGCACTACCACTCGCTCCAGTTTCTCTAGATCCTTAAGTAGCTGGTCTTCGTCCTTCAGCCGGAGCTCTTCACCGATGGTCTCGAGATCTCTGACCGGATTCACGTCGCCGTCCACGTGGATTACATCTTCGTCGTCGAAAGCACCTGGGAATTACAATTTAATATTAAAAAATACATTTGTTATTTCCGTAATTACATTTGTTTCATAAATATTCTTGTCTAAATAATGTTGTGCGAACCGCGATGGTAATTTCATTTCTTAAAACGGACCCCGAGCGAAACTAATTGGTGACCCCTGATCTAGACCATTATAAACTATGTTACAATAAAAGTCATTGACATGACTGAGTTACACGGTTCGATTTCATCAGGAACAATGCTCGACATCAAACTCGCATATCCAGACCTCTTTGAGGTTATATTTTCGTGGTTTTATTACGACAATAATCCCCGAAATTAAATTTATAACTTAGTTGAAACTGTTATTAAAAAAACGCACGATTTGAATACTAACGGCACAAATTAAAGATGGCGTCGCAAGCTTTGATGTGCGAAAGGAAAGCGTTTCCCAAACCCTGCCCTTCGGCGGCTCCGCGTACCAAACCGGCGATGTCAACGACATTCAGGAAAGCAGGCACTTTGCTGTAATAGAAAAAATTGTCAACTTTAGTCCACAAAACAATGCGATTGTAAACAAAATGCTCAAATGTTGTTTGTATACTTCAAACGATGACAATACAAGCAATAGATAGATAGATAGATAGATAGAAAACTCTTTATTGTACACCACAAGGCCATAACAAATTAAAAACTAAATTTAAAACTAAATTAACTAAATTAAAGGAGCATATAACACGGAAATGGAATGGATGGATTGGAATATGTTCACGTCACATGGTCATCGGTCTGCGGCAGTGCAGTTCTACTCAGTGCAGCCGTACCGGCCGTAAAATGGTTACTAAATACCTAAATTAAATAAAAAGTGCTGCTATCTGAGGTATAGAGAGTATAAAGGTCAGTATATCCACACAGTAAGTTTGTACACACCTGGCTGGCTTATGAAATTCGCAGAGATAATCAAACCTCTCATCGGGGACCGGTACCCTACTTGCTGAAACAAAAAAAAATTGTTAGACCATGAATAATTAATTGGGAAACCGTATTAAATGAATAATTTGAAAGTTTACCTGTATTTTCTTCGTTTTATCAGAACAAATACTATTGTTTTAGGTATCATATTTTATTACGAGTGAAAAATTAAAACTAATTATCTATTTGTTGAATTCATATATCGTCACAGAGGCTTTTGTTGAACTCGTGGTAAAACTCGAGGGTTTTCTCACAGTTCCCGAATCACACGTCTTCGGATCCCGACAGCATACTGGGTAACTTGCAAACGGGTTATCCATAGACCTAAGTAGCAAGCCCACATTCGTGATGAGCTTGCATCTAGCATTATATACACTGGATGCTTTTAAGTACTTCGGTAACATAGATTTATCAATACGCGGATTATGCGTCTTCAAGTATAAAGCAATCTGCAGCAATGCAGATAGCTGGAATGACAACCCAGGATATTTCGGACGAAAGACATTGACTGAGCAACAAGCGTCTGTTATCAAATTGCCGACAGTTTGCTCGAGGTACCCGAGATTCGGTAATTTATTCAAAGATAATGGAGAAAATAATTTAGCTTCCTTGAATACAGTGATATCAGAATACATTCGCGGTTTGGCCAAAAACTTTGCGAGACATTTCCCACCACAAAATAAATACGTCTTCCCTTGAAAACTCGCAGCATGTTTATTGCTTCCTCTCACAATCTTTTGTGAGGGCAAATTTTCTGCGTAATTAACGATACAAACACCATTTTCGTAGACAAGATCCATGCACACTGTCTTAACAACTGCAGGTATTTCCGGAATAACAACATTTTGTCCTGTCAAATAGCAATGAGGATGTTCCATAACTTCATTTATGTGCTCGGCACATATCCAGTAGAACTCATTTCGGTACTGGACAATCCCTTTTCTATCGATAGGGTAATTACTATGTTTTAGTATGTTTCTACTAAGACAAAGTGGACACATATTTTTGAAACCGGACATTCTTTGTTGAAATATTTCATTAGATATACACATAACGTCTGCAGCGACAATGCTAGTATGCACATTAGTTAGGTAGTTATGAACTTTTGGAATAAATTCGTTGATTATTTTAAGAGCATTTTCTAAACACTGCCACTTGGATTCATTTCCGTTAAGAACGTAAATGTTTTGATAGTCATTGTATATCCAATCTCTAATTTTATAACTTTTATCAGACCATCTTTCGAATCTATTTTCAATAAACGGCCGCGAATATGGCGGTTTATATTTAAGAATATCGTAGTACACTTCAATCTGTGAACTGTCTAAAATAGTTCTAGCATTGGCATGAAGGTCGAATACAATATTTGGATAAAGGCCATCTTTGCACAATTCCATGGCTTCCGATGCTAATTCAGGAAATCCATCAAATACAAAACCATACGTTGCCGTTCGATGATCTATTGCAGCAGTTTGAATTGCTTTTACAATATGGTCTTCACTGACACACTCTCCAGAACTGATAGCTGCCTGAATCTTAGTCCCTAACTCTGTCCAGTGCAATTTCTCTATCATATTACGTACAGCAATACCCTTAGATATACATATCAAACCATACCGTTTAGCAAGTTTTGCAGCTAGCGAGCTCTTACCTGATTTAGGAGGTCCAATAACGCAAATTCTTAACGGGTATTCTTTAAATAAGGCGATACTATTATTGGAAACATATTTCAAAGGGTTTGTTCTAAACTTTTTAACAGCTCCTGGACCCCCCATAAAATAGATATACGACCGATGTACGATAGGGTATATCTTTCCCTTTCGCCTACTAATTTTATACACACTCTGTATTGCGTTGGGGTTGTCATAAATGTACACGGGGCAGATACGGTTGAATTTACTTATTAGGCAAAATCCTTCTAACAATAGCAATTCAGCGATATCGGTATTTACGATAAATGTTTGTTCAAACAAAGATTCGCACCTGTTTCTCAGGTTCAATAATTTTAAAAGTGCAAGCCTTACTACTTTGTCTTTAGGTTTTGTACCGTTGATGGATACGATTTTGATTCTTTGTTCAGATAAAAGATCCTTCAGGCTTTGAATATTTTCATCATCAGTTTCATAAATACTTTCTATTCTAGCATCAATGCTTTCACGTACTTCGTCCGGTTTTTCCCACTCGCTTTGATCGACCGGTTCGGGGAACTCAAGTATCATTTCATTGTAAGAATTGAATAAGTTTACGTCAACATTCGATGACCCCGAAGGATGTGCGTCTATTATAACACTTTCGGTTGAAAGGCCTTTGACAGGTTCAACTGTAGCGAAAAACATATTCTCAAAAATCTCATCAACTAGAAGTTTTACAACGATATTTTTAGTAATAAAATTCATCCACTCTTTCCGTTCATTATCTAACTTCTGTCTGGCCTTTTGTTTCGCTTCACTCAACTGGAGTTTCCATGTTTGGAACATCATAGATGACATGCGTTGAAGAGTAATTTCTGAACTGCCTTCGATTTCTATTACTAAATCTGGTATACAGAAACAATTAACCATATCTTCAGTGTCTGTAGGTAAGCGTGGGTAACCATCTAATATAAACCCTGTGTTAACGAATGGATCTTGAAACCATAATTTCTTTATTAATTTTTCCATTAGAGGCGAGAGAATAGGTGCACCGCGTTCAAAATAGTTGTTAACTATACGCCTCAATTCGGTTTCATTGGATAAGATGTCTGATAATAAATTTTCATTATCTTCATCCATCTGAAATTCTACGACTGCTTCATCGTCAATAGGTACATCAGTAAAGCTGTTTTCATAACGGCGTCCGACTTTTTTGAAATGTTTTGGCATCAGAAAACTGTTTATAACTTCTTCAAAATCGATGTGAACAAGACCGAGTTCTTTTGCAAGTAATTTAGATATAGTCGTTTTCCCGCTTCCGATACAGCCAACAACACATATACGAAGCGGTGGAATGTTTTTGTACGGCTTATTGTATGATTGATATTTAGACACATCCTTCTGAAATAACTCTGAAGCTTCTTCCTTGCAAAAGTTATAGCATTTATTATCGTATTTGATACCAAACTCAGGTTTGCCTTCCCACAACACTCCGTGATCGTAGTAAGCTATAGGGCAGTAGATACTAGTTTCACACAAATTCCGTGGGTTATTAAAGGTCATGATGTCTTTGGGTATTTCTTCCTCTTCGTCTTGGTCATCGGCTTCTTCGTCTTCATTTGGCTCGCATGAAATCCTATAGCTTTTTCTCAATTTAAGTAACATTTCTTCTACAATTTGAACATCAGATTTATTTTCTAGTTCCAAATCAATGTAGCATTTTCCATATTCTTCTACTTTTAATTTTATAGTGTCCCAGTCTTCTTTAAATTTTTCTACAGAATCAGTAAAAGAAGCAACCAAATCACTCTCAGGATTCTCTTCTGGATTTGATTCTACTTCTGGAATATTGGAATCAACGGTTGAAATTATATCATTGACAAGCATTGTCATATCCATAACCGCTGTATTAGGGTATTTTTTCAAACACAATTTCGTTTTTAACAGCGTATCACTGGCTTGCATAAATCTTTCGGCGTGATTTTTTCGTACACTGCCAATAACTTTGTATTGTTCCATCAAGTCAGCATCAATTTCTCTATTTTCTATCAATGCTATTGTATAATCTGGTATCAGTTTAGCTTCGCTAAGAAAGTCCCAGTATTCTGGGTCTGAAGGAAATCCGTCTATGATATACTTTCCATACGCTTGGTCAGATTTCATCGCTGTTTGACATTCAGTATCTATGTCGGTTAAAATTCTTATCATTTCATTCATTAATTCTTCATTGGTTGGTTCGATTTCCTTCTGTAGCTCATTAGAAATTATGTAGGCTGTGATGGCGGTCATAACATCTTCATCTCCTAAGGCTGGTATAGTGGGTTTCTCTATTGATTTTCGTAAGTCATCAGGAGCGTATTGAGCTATCACTTTACCAACAAGTGCTTTTTTGCACAGATCCACATCATCTAAAAACGGCAACATTGCAAGTTTATTTTTCAAACTGTTACATTTTTCTACGAATTCGAAACTTGGCGTCGGTGGTTCTTCTGGTTTTGTTTCTTCTTCCTCCTCTAAAGTCTCTTCACGAACTCTCTCTTTTTTAATGTAAATGAAACTTTCTTCAAGCAGTGGAATATAAGCTTGTAGTATTAACTGAGTCAGTTTAATCCACGAATCTAGTTTTGCAAATCTTTCCATTTCAGCCTCCTGCCATGCAGCAAACCGGGCATCTTCTAATGTAGCGATAATCTCAGATAAGATTGTTTTCGCAAACGTGTCATATTTTTTTTGTTTTTCACCATCCAAAAACTTATCGTAATAAATGATTGGGGTGTCGAACAACCATGACAGACATTCCGCTATCATCGTTTTGCCTGATGACTTAGTCCCGACAATAATGACCCTACAAGTAGGTTCCAAATATTTTAATTTGAGATAAGGTCGTGGGTTTCTACAAAAAGAAACCATAGCATCTAGAGTAGACAGCAGATAGACATGCTTGGCAAAAGAAACAGCAAACTTAGCATTTCCCGTAGAAGATTTTCTTTTTTTCAGCTCAACTGGACATCTATTAAACCATGGAGATGGATATCTATTAAAGCTCAGTACGCCGCTACGAAGAACGTTTAATTCTTCTACTGATTTCCAGAACTCTTCCATGTCTTCCGGAGGCTCTTCCATGTATAAGGGTTCTGGAATTATGACTGTTGTTACTGGCAACAAAAGTAACCGTTCTGTAATATGGTGCATCATTTGGTGAACTGTATATCTGGCATCAAGCTTGATGATGTAATTTGGTTTGTAACCTTTTAGCTTATTCTCAACATAGGGAAAGATATCAAATTTGTAGTTGCACATTTGTTTGGTAGAGTTCGTTTCGAAATTGACCGGCTGTCTGCAGTTGTATTTGGGATTAAATATGTGACTGTCAAAAGGACTACTGTAGTCACTCGTAGTGTATTTGATAGGCCATCTTACTTCTGCTGGAACTTTTCCTATGAAAGGTTCAACAGTGTGCATGCTGTTTGTATAATTCAGATATTTGTAAGTTTTTTTTGTAACTAGGTCTTTATCAGGGCAAGTGACGTAAATTATGATATCTGGATTCATTTCTAAACTAAAAATAGTGTCTAATTGTTTTATTAAAACAGCTTTCTTTGTGTTGTAGTAGGCATGTCCAGGAAATATGATGTCGGCGCAAGAGTCCAGCAAGAATTTAGGCAATTCACATTTAATTTCTTCCTCTTCTTCAGGCAATTCTTCGGGTTCCTGTTCTTCTTCAGCTTCATCTTCACCAGGTATTTCAGGTTCACTGGTAATTGACGAGTGAGAACTTCCTGTTTTTTCTTTTGGCTTTTTTGGCTTCTTTTTCCTTAGATTACATATCACATCAAACATAAGATCTTGCATAGATAGTATGGATTCCTCACCATTCAAATTATTTACTAGGTATTTTGAGCTTTTGCTTGCAGTCACTAATGGAAAGCCTGATATGACGTATCCTCGATGTTTCACTGCTAGAGATTCTAATTTCACTTTTAAAATCTTCAAAATGGTGTCAAACGCACAAACTTTCCTATGTTTCATGTTGAAATCCATACATATACCAGTGGGGCTGTTTTGATCAATTTCATCAGTAATAATGTTTGTGGGGCATAGATGGACACAACCAAACTTTTTAGAAACAGCTGTGCCGAGGCTATATGAACCTGCTCCTGGTTTACTAAGGATTAAATAGCATGTTGGTTTAGATCTTAAGTAGATTTCTTGGGCATCAATATCAGTCCAAGGGTTGTAGAATTTTGAATTCTTTGGTAGTGGAGCAGCTGTGTTGTCCAATCCTACAACCGCAGCAGCAAGTGGCTTCCAGTTTTTGTGTTCCTCTTCATTAGCCTGTTTACTGATGACCTTAACATCACCACTATATAAAACACATTTCGTAGCATCAACATTTTTTATACCATACTTGTCAACAATATCTATATTGTTCTTATGCTTTTCAAACTCATTCATAGTGAAATTATTCAGAAGAATTCAGTAAAAGCTATTCCATGAAAAAATAAAATTTTTTGACAACACTATTGACATGATACGATTAAAGTGAAATGAGGTTCATTATTGTAACGTAAAAGTTTATATCATTAGGAACAATAAGCTCTAATATGTTTTTCTATAAGTAGGTATAGGTACCTATCTATGTTTACTATATTATGTTGTAATAAATAAGTCAATGATTTCTATTAAGCAACCGGCTTTGCATTATTGTACATGATTTAAGCAGCATTACTATCACTTTTTTTATAAAAATTCCATGTGTACATAATGATTTTGAACCAATAACCTTTGGATCGGAAGGTGTGGTTGGTGACCACCACCAGTGCTTTTAGCATAAGTAACACTGTGCAAGTGCAACCAAGCCATGATTTAATAAAATTTCACATGGACTACATGCTGGTATAATCACCTGGCAATTTGACCGGGCTAATAAAAAACACAGATTATGTAGGTAGTTACAAAATATTAGATAATATTATCCTTTGGTTGTGGTTTTGAGTTTATTGATTTATTAGTAAATGTATGCTTGCAACGCTAGGGTTCCTAAACAGTGAAGGAAAACATTAGTGTCTAAACCAGTAGCAAACTCTGTTGTAATCTGAGGTATGGCTTAAGCAAATGATTTATCAGAAAACTCGTAGCTTAGATGGCAGGTGCTAGAAAAAGCTTAAAATCCTGTTTTAAGAACTATAGTACCAAACCGATAAATTAGGAATGGTGTACATTGCATTGCAATAAAGTATCTTTTTTGTGTTGTGCAATGTGGATATATTTTTAAGGGCCCACTTAAATATAATCTAATTCAAATTATATTGAATAATCTAATTCAAATTATATTGAATAATCTAATTCAAACATTAAGTAATAAAATGGTACTTATTTTCATTAGGATCAATGGTGCAGAATGGGAAGTTTTCAGCAGCAGCTTGACTCTTGGTAAGCACATTGAAGAAAGTTGATTTACCCACATTGGGCACGCCAACTATGCCTACTTTTAAATTGGTACCCACTCGCCCTATGAGGGGCTTCTTTTCAGGTTCTTCCACTTTCTTTGGAGGCATCCTGAAAACCAAATTACACTGGGGAATAACATTTAATTTTGAATTCATGTTAGTAAACAATTTCAGAAAAGTTGCTTTATTGCAGGTAATTTTGGTTGGAATTTAAAATACTTTTCCCTAACTAGCGACTAGAGTGGAATGAATGAGATTTACCGTAGCAAACCTAGTCAATACTTATACAATAATTTATTTATATTTAAATGAATATGAACTTCGATGGCGCAGTAAGTACGCAACGCGTAAGTCTCTTAAAACCTTCCTATGTGAGATTACTCAGGAGGACTAAAGCTCTGGTCTAACTATAAATAAAAAGTATTTTATAGGCGATCGGCAGATATAACCTGCTGGATCACTTTAATACAAACACATGCGTGTGTTTAATGCTAAACGCCGGTTTTACTGATATTGGGTTGTCACACTTTTCACAAACCTGAGAGCAGTAGTTTTATTTACTGTAGACTTTTATAAAATGTAATCGGCACAAATTAATATCAAGCACGAAAAACGTGAGTTGGCTGAGGTGTCCGTCTAGAGTTTTATTTAGCCCCCCAACCGCCTATTCCCCCTGTGATGTGATCTTGTTCTCAGCCGTCATTTGCGTACAATTTTGCCAGTGTCAAGCTCAAGTAATTGGAACGAACATGTCGTCGAACTGCACGATTACGTGACGTCAACGCGGGTTCGCGATCAAAAATTCAAAACAAAGTAGTAGGTACCTACCTATTCAGTGATTTCAATGTTTCTCATACGGCACCAGCGGTATGGTAATCTAATAGTATTTGCTCTAAGTAGGTATGCAAATCTAATTATAATATTGAATACATTGTGTATATATGATGTGTGGTAGGTACACATACATATTTAATAAATAAAATAAACAAACATATCAAACAAATAAAGTTGGTAAAGGTTTATTTAATTTTGATATTAAACATTCTAGAATCTCGTAATACTATATTGGACCCGCCTGCCAGGGTAGTGTCATAGGTGCAGGATTCTGTAGATACGACATAACCACTGCTGATATTGACAGCATGAAGGAGCTTACAATCTGCAAAAAAAAGATTAGGCAGTTACATTAATAAAAAAAATTATTTATATGTATTACTAGCTAGCATCAACATTCTCTGTCTGCAGACTCAAAAAGGAATGGAGGCAGATAGGACAATGAGGTGCACAGCTTATTGGTAGTTTTCATTGTCATTGCTTCTGTGTGAAAGCCTTACACAAACCTTAAAGGGAATATATACTACATCATCACCTGCAGCATAACTCACAGCTTAGTTGACCTTATCTATCGACCAATGATTCTAGGTCACTTGCCAAAATTTTGAAATATTTTCCCAGTTCTCGGATAACATCAATGTTTTCATTCACATACTTTTTGCTTAAAAGTCCCATCTTCATCCAAAGAGAAGGTACAAACCTGTTTGGTATCATCTGACACTCTGGAGTTTGCAAAACTAATGCTTGAGCAGAACACAGCGGTCCAAGCACACCATTTCATTCGCATCATAAGACCACACATTGAGAACACCATACCTAAAATCAACATAGAACATAATTTTATTACACTTGGTTAAAACTGAAGGTTGCGAATTAGGTATTTAATAAAAAAGTAAATGAAATGTAATTGTATATTTGCGTGAAACATACTTCAAAGTTCTTAGAGATATAGTCATAGTAGGTACTTTACCTAGTTATCTATTCACTGGCATGCAAATTTAAATAGGTTAAAACAAAGTAGTTAGGTAGGTATTAAGTTTTTTTTTATTCTTGTACCTACTGGCAGGAATCTTACCTAATATATTCATGTAATCTGTTGTCAAATCTTCAGCAGGTGCTGAAGTCGCTGGAGGAGGTTTGAACCTTCGCTCCCGATCAGCACGTCTGGGGTCTGTTGTAAGTTGCATCTGGAATTTTGGATGTTTACTAAATTAGGTAGGTATGTATGTATGCAAACAATAAGTCACTTCCAAAAAAGTGGAAGATTGGTTTTCTTTCTACTTTGCTTCTACATAGCCTAGTTCTACTTAAAACTTATTAGTATCTGGTGTCTAGTTGAAATGTTTAGGTATCGAGGCCAGCCAGTGACACAAACCTTTTGTTGTTTCAGTACAGGCCCACAAATAATTGAAGCAAAATCAAAACACTTTCAGTAGGTAGATAATGTAAATTTATCGCAGGTTTCTGTGAGCAGACTGAATGAACTGAAAATAAAATGATTATGATAACAATCACATCCAAATCCAGCAATCAAACGCAGTCCGATGTATCGTGAAAATCCGTGAAATGGTGACATTTGTGAATCTAGATTTACAAAAAGTCCAGTTAATGTACAACTACGGAATACACAGCCCGGGATTTCACAGCTAGGAAAACGCAGCCAAATACCATGGATTTCTCGTGTACATTCCCAACACAAAGTCAAAGTAAAAGTGTATTTATTTGTCTAATTACATGTATAGGTACAGATGTTACAGTATCGTATTTGTTCCAATGTAATTCTACCATGTTCTGGCGTGCAAAATTTAATTTAACAATATTCTAGGAATCATCAAAACTAATACATACAATTAAGTCAAATTTTGACATAATTACTTAATTGACACGTGTTGAGAATGTACAACCATGGAATACACGACCTGGGAATTGGCGACCATTGCTTTGATTGGTTGAATCACAGATTAGATAAGTGAAAGGATAAGCTTCGTTTAGATGCAACTAAAGAGTCAAGTTGTACCGTCCTATTTTGAGATTGGTGCATGACCTACTGCAATTTATTTATTTATTTATTCACATACAAAAATATCATAACACAACGAATTCTAAGGCGCTATCCTACTTACTTAAAAATTAATACAAATATCACGTGACATTACTTATAAACAACATAAAAATCTACAACTGAAAAACTAGAAATAAAATCATCATCATCTTCCTGCCCTTATCCCACTTTATGTGGGGTCGGCACAACATGTTCTTTTCTTCCACTCTCCTCTATCAGCCGTCATATCTGTACTCACTTCTTTCTTATCCATGTCATCTTTCACACAATTCATCCATCTACCTCTACCCACATATCCATCAACATTCATGTTCATCGCTCTCCTGGTTACATGACTTTCATCCCTCCTCATGACATGCCCATACCACGCTAGCCTATTGCTCCTCAATTTTTCCGTCACTGGCGCTACTTTCAAACTACCCCTGATATACTCATTTCGTAGGTATCTTGTCCATTCTAGTAACTCCACATATCCATCTCAACATTCGCATCTCTGCCGCATGTACCTTTCTTTCATCAGTCCCTTTAGTCGTCCAACACTCAGATCCATACAATACGACAGGTCTAATGATCGTTTTGTAAACTTTCCCCTTAAGTTTAAGGGGCATTTTTGGATCACACGTGGTTCCTGAGACCTGTCGCCATTTCATCCATCCCGCATTTATTCTGTTCTTCACGTCTCGGTCAATATCGCCGTCGTTCTGTATCAATGAGCCGAGGTACCGGAAATCGGAACAGACTGGTAGGGATACACCATCTAAGGCTATTGAGATAAAATTGGATGGACCACCGAAGTCACAAAACAGATGCTCTGTTTTGGTTCTACTGATCTTCAGTCCGACACTCTCCAATTTATCCCGCCATTTTCCCAGTCTGCTCTGGACCTCAAGCGGATCTTCTCCAACAAGAACAATGTCATCGGCAAACAGCATGCACCAGGGTGCCTCTTCCTGTATGTCTGATGTCAGAGCATCTATTACCAGGAGAAACAAATAAGGGCTCAACGCCGACCCCTGATGCAAGCCTACACCCACATTGAACTTGTCGGTAACTCCAGCCTCAGACCGGACGTGAGTACTCGCTCGATCGTACATAGCTCAAATGAGCTGTATGTACTTCTCAGGCACTCCCTTAACTTTCATACTCCACCACAGAACCTCTCGGGGTACTCTATCATACGCCTTCTCAAGATCTATGAACACCATAATATGCAGGTTTTTGTGTACTCGTCTGTGTTTCTCACAAAGTTGACGAAGTGCAAAGATGGCATCCATAGTCCCGCGCCCAGGCATGAATCCAAACTGGTTCTGTGGTACCTCACTTTCTTCTCTCATCCGTCGCGCTACAACCTTTTCCCAAATTTTCATACTGTGTGACATGAGCTTTATTCCTCTATAGTTGTTACAATCCTGTACATCACCCTTATTTTTGAAGATGGGCACCAGCGAGCTGTTGCACCATTCATCCGGGATCGCCTCTTCTCGTAACAGCTTGTTAAAGAATAAAGCTAGCCACTTTCATCCATCCGCTTTCAGCAATTTCCACACTTCAGCTGGTATGCCATCTGGCCCAACTGCCTTTCCATTCTTCATACCTTGCACAGCAAATTTAACTTCGTCTATACTCACCTCTTTTACCACACCCATGTTTACTGGTACATATTCTAACATTCGATTCCAGACATTCTCCTCATTCATCAACTTTGCGAAATATCCCTTCCATCTTTCTTTTATATCTTCATCTTTCGTCAGCACCTTCCCTGAAGTAGGGAAGGTGCAAGGTGCAAGGAAGGTGAAGGTCTTTCATGCATTTGATATGAATAATATCTCTTTCATTCTTCTCTCTTTCTTTAGCTATACGGTACAGATTTTTTTGTCCGTGCGGGCTTTCAAGCGATTTGTACAATTGGTCTTGTACCTTGGCCCTTGCTACCGCAACCGCTCTTTTTGCATTCTTCTTCCAATCAACATACACTCTTTTTTTATCCTCTTTTATGCTTGCATCCAACTCTTTCTGCCATTCCTTAATTGCATTCTTCTTTTCTTTCAAAACCTTTTAAAAAAAATCCGTTTCTTTCAAAAAAAAAAACTAGAAATAAAATAACAACGTTAAAACAATAATCTAATATTCCTATATTATCAGTAGGAGCTTAGGAGCCATGCAGTCTAGCCATGCAGCACGCTGGCTCGCCTCGCGTGTTTTTTATATTTTTCTAACATAACCTATCCGAGTCGGATCCGCCTTAGAAAGTGAGTATGAACGAGGCATATGTTTTGGCATCCAATTCTATGGTCATGTTTTTCAAAGTTTTTTTTTACAAAATTTTGTACGACCTGGAAAGCACAACCATGGAATACACTACCATGGAATTGAATGCCAAAATGTACGAAAATCTGGCTTAGAAAACCCTTACAAATGGTGTCCGTCAGAACAGCAGGTACCTAGCTCCAATCGTGTTTTCGATATTGCAAGCATTTAGTCAATTTCTCGACAGTTCATATTTTCATAATACTAGAATTTGTCACCTCATATTTTGGGATATTTTCATATAAATACATTACCTGCTGTCTTGACGCTTGCTCAGCAGGTAACTCTCTTAATCACAGCAATCACTGCACCTTTTGCACTGCTTCCTATGTCAGCATTTAGTCATGCATTTGTCAATCTCACATACCAAGTTTCATCAAATTTGGTTTAGTAGCAACGGAGATATTACGATGTGTTTATTTGAAAATTTAACGGACGCCATGTGCCATTTTGACGCTATTTTCAGCCAAAGTAATTTCACTTGAATCGAGTCACCTGTAGCTTATTTCCAAGAAATAGTTATACCGACGGATTCTTTACAATTTTATCTTTCAGATAGCAGTCCAACATCGTAGCTTTCTAGTGTTTTTATCCTAATAAAACAATATATACAGTTTACATGCCAATATGTCCAAAGTGCAGTGCAAAGTGATACTAGGATAGGGATACTAAACTTCATAGAAAAAAATCATACGACAGAAATGTATACACACATAAGTCATAAGTCATAAGTCAGACACAGTATTTCCAGCTTTTAAAACAAGATTAAAGTATTCATCATCATCATCTTAGATAAGTTCACAGCTTATTTCCATGATTAAGATATGTCGATGGATTCTGATACACGGGTACGTGGCCAGTAGCACTGACCTGACCGACCATGCCAAGCTAGCGAGGGTTGCTCACAGTACGTAACATGGCTGCATGACGATTGTTTCTGCCTCTCCGATATGCTGTGTGTGACTTACTGCCATGTCGATACCAACCTTATGATTTAAAATTCAAAATGGCGGAAGCAAATGATGGTATAAAAACTGACATGGGGGTCTTCTTTCGATTGATTTGGGGGTGCTACTTATGAATATCTGGTCAGAGTTGAAATTCATAATGGCGGGTGCAAATGATAGAATAAAAAACTGACGTGTGGGTCTTTTTCGACTGATTTGGGGGTGCTAATTATAAATATGTGGTCAGATTTAAAATTCAAAATGGCGGGTGCAAATGATGGAATAAAAAAACAGCACCCCCAAATCAGTCGAAAACGACACCCATATCAGTTTTTTGTACCATCATTTGCACCCGCCATTTTGAATTTCAAATCTGACCAGATATTCGTAATCAGCACCCCCAAATCAGTCGAAAACGACACCCATATCAGTTTTTTGTACCATCATTTGCACCCGCCATTTTGAATTTCAAATCTGACGAGATGTTCGTAATCAGCACCCCCAAATCAGTCGAAAACGACACCCATATCAGTTTTTTGTACCATCATTTGCACCCGCCATTTTGAATTTCAAATCTGACCAGATATTCGTAATCAGCACCCTCAAATCAGTCGAAAACGACACCCATGTCAGTTTTTTGTACCATCATTTGCACCCGCCATTTTGAATTTCAAATCTGACCAGATATTCGTAATCAGCACCCCCAAATCAATCGAAAGAAGACCCCCATGTCAGTTTTTATACCATCATTCGCTTCCGCCATTTTGAATTTTAAATCATAAGGTTGGTATCGACATGGCGGTAAGTCACACACAGCATATCGGAGAGGCAGAAACAATCGTCATGCAGCCATGTTACGTACTGTGAGCAACCCTCGCTAGCTTGGCATGGTCGGTCAGGTCAGTGCTACTGGCCACGTACCCGTGTATCAGAATCCATCGACATATCTTAATCATGGAAATAAGCTGTGAACTTATCTAAGATGATGATGATGAATACTTTAATCTTGTTTTAAAAGCTGGAAATACTGTGTCTGACTTATACATTTCTGTCGTATGATTTTTTCTATGAAGTTTAGTATCCCTATCCTAGTATCACTTTGCACTGCACTTTGGACATATTGGCATGTAAACTGTATATATTGTTTTATTAGGATAAAAACACTAGAAAGCTACGATGTTGGACTGCTATCTGAAAGATAAAATTCTAAAGAATCCGTCGGTATAACTATTGCAGGTAATTTTGGTTGGAATTTAAAATACTTTTCCCTAACTAGCGACTAGAGTGGAATGAATGAGATTTACCGTAGCAAACCTAGTCAATACTTATACAATAATTTATTTATATTTAAATGAATATGAACTTCGATGGCGCAGTAAGTACGCAACGCGTAAGTCTCTTAAAACCTTCCTATGTGAGATTACTCAGGAGGACTAAAGCTCTGGTCTAACTATAAATAAAAAGTATTTTATAGGCGATCGGCAGATATAACCTGCTGGATCACTTTAATACAAACACATGCGTGTGTTTAATGCTAAACGCCGGTTTTACTGATATTGGGTTGTCACACTTTTCACAAACCTGAGAGCAGTAGTTTTATTTACTGTAGACTTTTATAAAATGTAATCGGCACAAATTAATATCAAGCACGAAAAACGTGAGTTGGCTGAGGTGTCCGTCTAGAGTTTTATTTAGCCCCCCAACCGCCTATTCCCCCTGTGATGTGATCTTGTTCTCAGCCGTCATTTGCGTACAATTTTGCCAGTGTCAAGCTCAAGTAATTGGAACGAACTGTCAAATTAATCGTCAATGTCGTCGAACTGCACGATTACGTGACGTCAACGCGGGTTCGCGATCAAAAATTCAAAACAAAGTAGTAGGTACCTACCTATTCAGTGATTTCAATGTTTCTCATACGGCACCAGCGGTATGGTAATCTAATAGTATTTGCTCTAAGTAGGTATGCAAATCTAATTATAATATTGAATACATTGTGTATATATGATGTGTGGTAGGTACACATACATATTTAATAAATAAAATAAACAAACATATCAAACAAATAAAGTTGGTAAAGGTTTATTTAATTTTGATATTAAACATTCTAGAATCTCGTAATACTATATTGGACCCGCCTGCCAGGGTAGTGTCATAGGTGCAGGATTCTGTAGATACGACATAACCACTGCTGATATTGACAGCATGAAGGAGCTTACAATCTGCAAAAAAAAGATTAGGCAGTTACATTAATAAAAAAAATTATTTATATGTATTACTAGCTAGCATCAACATTCTCTGTCTGCAGACTCAAAAAGGAATGGAGGCAGATAGGACAATGAGGTGCACAGCTTATTGGTAGTTTTCATTGTCATTGCTTCTGTGTGAAAGCCTTACACAAACCTTAAAGGGAATATATACTACATCATCACCTGCAGCATAACTCACAGCTTAGTTGACCTTATCTATCGACCAATGATTCTAGGTCACTTGCCAAAATTTTGAAATATTTTCCCAGTTCTCGGATAACATCAATGTTTTCATTCACATACTTTTTGCTTAAAAGTCCCATCTTCATCCAAAGAGAAGGTACAAACCTGTTTGGTATCATCTGACACTCTGGAGTTTGCAAAACTAATGCTTGAGCAGAACACAGCGGTCCAAGCACACCATTTCATTCGCATCATAAGACCACACATTGAGAACACCATACCTAAAATCAACATAGAACATAATTTTATTACACTTGGTTAAAACTGAAGGTTGCGAATTAGGTATTTAATAAAAAAGTAAATGAAATGTAATTGTATATTTGCGTGAAACATACTTCAAAGTTCTTAGAGATATAGTCATAGTAGGTACTTTACCTAGTTATCTATTCACTGGCATGCAAATTTAAATAGGTTAAAACAAAGTAGTTAGGTAGGTATTAAGTTTTTTTTTATTCTTGTACCTACTGGCAGGAATCTTACCTAATATATTCATGTAATCTGTTGTCAAATCTTCAGCAGGTGCTGAAGTCGCTGGAGGAGGTTTGAACCTTCGCTCCCGATCAGCACGTCTGGGGTCTGTTGTAAGTTGCATCTGGAATTTTGGATGTTTACTAAATTAGGTAGGTATGTATGTATGCAAACAATAAGTCACTTCCAAAAAAGTGGAAGATTGGTTTTCTTTCTACTTTGCTTCTACATAGCCTAGTTCTACTTAAAACTTATTAGTATCTGGTGTCTAGTTGAAATGTTTAGGTATCGAGGCCAGCCAGTGACACAAACCTTTTGTTGTTTCAGTACAGGCCCACAAATAATTGAAGCAAAATCAAAACACTTTCAGTAGGTAGATAATGTAAATTTATCGCAGGTTTCTGTGAGCAGACTGAATGAACTGAAAATAAAATGATTATGATAACAATCACATCCAAATCCAGCAATCAAACGCAGTCCGATGTATCGTGAAAATCCGTGAAATGGTGACATTTGTGAATCTAGATTTACAAAAAGTCCAGTTAATGTACAACTACGGAATACACAGCCCGGGATTTCACAGCTAGGAAAACGCAGCCAAATACCATGGATTTCTCGTGTACATTCCCAACACAAAGTCAAAGTAAAAGTGTATTTATTTGTCTAATTACATGTATAGGTACAGATGTTACAGTATCGTATTTGTTCCAATGTAATTCTACCATGTTCTGGCGTGCAAAATTTAATTTAACAATATTCTAGGAATCATCAAAACTAATACATACAATTAAGTCAAATTTTGACATAATTACTTAATTGACACGTGTTGAGAATGTACAACCATGGAATACACGACCTGGGAATTGGCGACCATTGCTTTGATTGGTTGAATCACAGATTAGATAAGTGAAAGGATAAGCTTCGTTTAGATGCAACTAAAGAGTCAAGTTGTACCGTCCTATTTTGAGATTGGTGCATGACCTACTGCAATTTATTTATTTATTTATTCACATACAAAAATATCATAACACAACGAATTCTAAGGCGCTATCCTACTTACTTAAAAATTAATACAAATATCACGTGACATTACTTATAAACAACATAAAAATCTACAACTGAAAAACTAGAAATAAAATCATCATCATCTTCCTGCCCTTATCCCACTTTATGTGGGGTCGGCACAACATGTTCTTTTCTTCCACTCTCCTCTATCAGCCGTCATATCTGTACTCACTTCTTTCTTATCCATGTCATCTTTCACACAATTCATCCATCTACCTCTACCCACATATCCATCAACATTCATGTTCATCGCTCTCCTGGTTACATGACTTTCATCCCTCCTCATGACATGCCCATACCACGCTAGCCTATTGCTCCTCAATTTTTCCGTCACTGGCGCTACTTTCAAACTACCCCTGATATACTCATTTCGTAGGTATCTTGTCCATTCTAGTAACTCCACATATCCATCTCAACATTCGCATCTCTGCCGCATGTACCTTTCTTTCATCAGTCCCTTTAGTCGTCCAACACTCAGATCCATACAATACGACAGGTCTAATGATCGTTTTGTAAACTTTCCCCTTAAGTTTAAGGGGCATTTTTGGATCACACGTGGTTCCTGAGACCTGTCGCCATTTCATCCATCCCGCATTTATTCTGTTCTTCACGTCTCGGTCAATATCGCCGTCGTTCTGTATCAATGAGCCGAGGTACCGGAAATCGGAACAGACTGGTAGGGATACACCATCTAAGGCTATTGAGATAAAATTGGATGGACCACCGAAGTCACAAAACAGATGCTCTGTTTTGGTTCTACTGATCTTCAGTCCGACACTCTCCAATTTATCCCGCCATTTTCCCAGTCTGCTCTGGACCTCAAGCGGATCTTCTCCAACAAGAACAATGTCATCGGCAAACAGCATGCACCAGGGTGCCTCTTCCTGTATGTCTGATGTCAGAGCATCTATTACCAGGAGAAACAAATAAGGGCTCAACGCCGACCCCTGATGCAAGCCTACACCCACATTGAACTTGTCGGTAACTCCAGCCTCAGACCGGACGTGAGTACTCGCTCGATCGTACATAGCTCAAATGAGCTGTATGTACTTCTCAGGCACTCCCTTAACTTTCATACTCCACCACAGAACCTCTCGGGGTACTCTATCATACGCCTTCTCAAGATCTATGAACACCATAATATGCAGGTTTTTGTGTACTCGTCTGTGTTTCTCACAAAGTTGACGAAGTGCAAAGATGGCATCCATAGTCCCGCGCCCAGGCATGAATCCAAACTGGTTCTGTGGTACCTCACTTTCTTCTCTCATCCGTCGCGCTACAACCTTTTCCCAAATTTTCATACTGTGTGACATGAGCTTTATTCCTCTATAGTTGTTACAATCCTGTACATCACCCTTATTTTTGAAGATGGGCACCAGCGAGCTGTTGCACCATTCATCCGGGATCGCCTCTTCTCGTAACAGCTTGTTAAAGAATAAAGCTAGCCACTTTCATCCATCCGCTTTCAGCAATTTCCACACTTCAGCTGGTATGCCATCTGGCCCAACTGCCTTTCCATTCTTCATACCTTGCACAGCAAATTTAACTTCGTCTATACTCACCTCTTTTACCACACCCATGTTTACTGGTACATATTCTAACATTCGATTCCAGACATTCTCCTCATTCATCAACTTTGCGAAATATCCCTTCCATCTTTCTTTTATATCTTCATCTTTCGTCAGCACCTTCCCTGAAGTAGGGAAGGTGCAAGGTGCAAGGAAGGTGAAGGTCTTTCATGCATTTGATATGAATAATATCTCTTTCATTCTTCTCTCTTTCTTTAGCTATACGGTACAGATTTTTTTGTCCGTGCGGGCTTTCAAGCGATTTGTACAATTGGTCTTGTACCTTGGCCCTTGCTACCGCAACCGCTCTTTTTGCATTCTTCTTCCAATCAACATACACTCTTTTTTTATCCTCTTTTATGCTTGCATCCAACTCTTTCTGCCATTCCTTAATTGCATTCTTCTTTTCTTTCAAAACCTTTTAAAAAAAATCCGTTTCTTTCAAAAAAAAAAAACTAGAAATAAAATAACAACGTTAAAACAATAATCTAATATTCCTATATTATCAGTAGGAGCTTAGGAGCCATGCAGTCTAGCCATGCAGCACGCTGGCTCGCCTCGCGTGTTTTTTATATTTTTCTAACATAACCTATCCGAGTCGGATCCGCCTTAGAAAGTGAGTATGAACGAGGCATATGTTTTGGCATCCAATTCTATGGTCATGTTTTTCAAAGTTTTTTTTTACAAAATTTTGTACGACCTGGAAAGCACAACCATGGAATACACTACCATGGAATTGAATGCCAAAATGTACGAAAATCTGGCTTAGAAAACCCTTACAAATGGTGTCCGTCAGAACAGCAGGTACCTAGCTCCAATCGTGTTTTCGATATTGCAAGCATTTAGTCAATTTCTCGACAGTTCATATTTTCATAATACTAGAATTTGTCACCTCATATTTTGGGATATTTTCATATAAATACATTACCTGCTGTCTTGACGCTTGCTCAGCAGGTAACTCTCTTAATCACAGCAATCACTGCACCTTTTGCACTGCTTCCTATGTCAGCATTTAGTCATGCATTTGTCAATCTCACATACCAAGTTTCATCAAATTTGGTTTAGTAGCAACGGAGATATTACGATGTGTTTATTTGAAAATTTAACGGACGCCATGTGCCATTTTGACGCTATTTTCAGCCAAAGTAATTTCACTTGAATCGAGTCACCTGTAGCTTATTTCCAAGAAATAGTTATACCGACGGATTCTTTACAATTTTATCTTTCAGATAGCAGTCCAACATCGTAGCTTTCTAGTGTTTTTATCCTAATAAAACAATATATACAGTTTACATGCCAATATGTCCAAAGTGCAGTGCAAAGTGATACTAGGATAGGGATACTAAACTTCATAGAAAAAAATCATACGACAGAAATGTATACACACATAAGTCATAAGTCATAAGTCAGACACAGTATTTCCAGCTTTTAAAACAAGATTAAAGTATTCATCATCATCATCTTAGATAAGTTCACAGCTTATTTCCATGATTAAGATATGTCGATGGATTCTGATACACGGGTACGTGGCCAGTAGCACTGACCTGACCGACCATGCCAAGCTAGCGAGGGTTGCTCACAGTACGTAACATGGCTGCATGACGATTGTTTCTGCCTCTCCGATATGCTGTGTGTGACTTACTGCCATGTCGATACCAACCTTATGATTTAAAATTCAAAATGGCGGAAGCAAATGATGGTATAAAAACTGACATGGGGGTCTTCTTTCGATTGATTTGGGGGTGCTACTTATGAATATCTGGTCAGAGTTGAAATTCATAATGGCGGGTGCAAATGATAGAATAAAAAACTGACGTGTGGGTCTTTTTCGACTGATTTGGGGGTGCTAATTATAAATATGTGGTCAGATTTAAAATTCAAAATGGCGGGTGCAAATGATGGAATAAAAAAACAGCACCCCCAAATCAGTCGAAAACGACACCCATATCAGTTTTTTGTACCATCATTTGCACCCGCCATTTTGAATTTCAAATCTGACCAGATATTCGTAATCAGCACCCCCAAATCAGTCGAAAACGACACCCATATCAGTTTTTTGTACCATCATTTGCACCCGCCATTTTGAATTTCAAATCTGACGAGATGTTCGTAATCAGCACCCCCAAATCAGTCGAAAACGACACCCATATCAGTTTTTTGTACCATCATTTGCACCCGCCATTTTGAATTTCAAATCTGACCAGATATTCGTAATCAGCACCCTCAAATCAGTCGAAAACGACACCCATGTCAGTTTTTTGTACCATCATTTGCACCCGCCATTTTGAATTTCAAATCTGACCAGATATTCGTAATCAGCACCCCCAAATCAATCGAAAGAAGACCCCCATGTCAGTTTTTATACCATCATTCGCTTCCGCCATTTTGAATTTTAAATCATAAGGTTGGTATCGACATGGCGGTAAGTCACACACAGCATATCGGAGAGGCAGAAACAATCGTCATGCAGCCATGTTACGTACTGTGAGCAACCCTCGCTAGCTTGGCATGGTCGGTCAGGTCAGTGCTACTGGCCACGTACCCGTGTATCAGAATCCATCGACATATCTTAATCATGGAAATAAGCTGTGAACTTATCTAAGATGATGATGATGAATACTTTAATCTTGTTTTAAAAGCTGGAAATACTGTGTCTGACTTATACATTTCTGTCGTATGATTTTTTCTATGAAGTTTAGTATCCCTATCCTAGTATCACTTTGCACTGCACTTTGGACATATTGGCATGTAAACTGTATATATTGTTTTATTAGGATAAAAACACTAGAAAGCTACGATGTTGGACTGCTATCTGAAAGATAAAATTCTAAAGAATCCGTCGGTATAACTATTTCTTGGAAATAAGCTACAGGTGACTCGATTCAAGTGAAATTACTTTGGCTGAAAATGGCGTCAAAATGGCACATGGCGTCCGTTAAATTTTCAAATAAACACATCGTAATATCTCCGTTGCTACTAAACCAAATTTGATGAAACTTGGTATGTGAGATTGACAAATGCATGACTAAATGCTGACATAGGAAGCAGTGCAAAAGGTGTAGTGATCGCTGTGATTAAGAGAGTTACCTGCTGAGCAAGCGTCAAGACAGCAGGTAATGTATTTATATGAAAATATCCCAAAATATGAGGTGTCAAATTCTAGTATTATGAAAATATGAACTGTCGAGAAATTGACTAAATGCTTGCAATATCGAAAACACGATTGGAGCTAGGTACCTGCTGTTCTGACGGACACTACAAATGTAGTACAAGTAGGTACTTATCTAATCAAGTAAGTATCGGTTGTTATTAGGAGTACGTGCCAGTATTATTGTTATTATAAAAAAAACTTTTTAACAGTGACGTACCTACATAAGCAAGACACAAAGCAGCACAATGTTTGTACTTGTTTCCTCCTATATTATGTAGGTTTCTTACTTGTTTCTAGTTAGGTACTTTCTTTGCGTTACTATGTTACGAAATACGCCTACCTATACCAAAACACAATGCTACACACACATATAAATTATCATAGGTATATACCTAAGTAGGTAACCTAAGTACCGAAGGGTAAGTAGGTACATAGTTGATCAGGTCAGTATGTAGGTACCTACTTAAACACAACAGGCAGTCTTGCAGGTTGGTAGGTAGGTACCTACATCACGTATTTTCATGGGTGGTACTACCTACAGGTGATGGTCAAAATATGCTAATAGAGTCAATTAATGTAACTGGTCGACGGAAAAACTCACTATTTTCGGAGGCTTTCGAGTTAGGGTATGTTAAATAACGTCTCGCGATTGGTCAGTTGGACGGCGCACGCCCACTGCCTGCGGCTCACACGCACGCCTCGTCCGGCCATTTACATACATGTGAAATTTAAAATAATACACCTACACAATACAACCCTTAAAATATACGCTTTTATTAGCCAGGGACACGCGATAGTTAAGAAAAGCTCGAAGCGTTTAATCGAAGGCTATATCCAGATCCATCCAACTAAAGAGCTATGAAGGGGTTTTGTCGCTGTAGCAAATCCGCACGAAGCAAATAAGTGGTGGCCGTTTTTTGGCCTTGTTATTTTATTAGTAACGTATATGACAATTTATTTATTCTATTCTAAATAACCTACATGACAAAGGTCCTATTTAGTCATAATTTAGTATGTTTTTATTTTAGTAAAAATTGGTTTTTGAATAGGTACTTACCTACTACGCTTATATAGTTTGTATACCTACCTATATTTTAATGCATGCTGTGGCATCCTATAACTGGAGGGCACAGCTTTATGACCTTTTGTAACATTTGCATATTTATTTCTTGTGCTTCCTTTAGTAAGTAAACAAATAAACTCAAAAATAGCTTCATGATACCTAATTAATTTACGGGTGTTTTCAAGTGCTTTTTTGTAACTACTGCTCTGCAAAAGCACAATTTTTGGCAGCTACTAAAATACAAAATAACCATATCACAAAAAGCGACATCTAGTATGGAGTAGCCATTACCAATTTTGGCGTCTTGTACCACCTCTCATGATAAAATTATTAGGGTAGAGTAAAAATTATGGACAGACTTTTTGAATTATGAGCAATTTTCCTCAAACAATAAAATTGTAAAATTTTTTTAAAATGTAGGTAGGTATAGTCAATCAGTTGGATTGCTGTTTTGCTTCGGTTTCTACTTTCAACTTATACCTAATTAGAAAAATTATATTTTATTATTTAAAATAAATGAAATACTTAATAAATAGATTTCCGATTTACGAGTGTTTAAAAAACTTTTCGAGTTAAACCAACATAACTCTATAAAATCTTTTCTTTCATAAAGGTACTTTTGTCTGTTGATAAAGTCGAGATGTTTGTACGGTGACCGTCAAAAAACGGTTTTAATACGGTGACCGTTATAAGACCGTGGCTGTAGGAAGACGATGTCAAAAAATGGTGGCCGTTATTACGGTGGCTGGCAAAAAATGGTGACTGTTATATGTACCTATACGGTGGCCGTCAAAAAATGGTGTCTGCTATACCTATGGAATAGAAAATGATCAATTATCATTGGTTGTTCGTAAGGTAGGTACATCGATGTAATATTAGACAGCCATCACAGCTCAGTTTGTAGTAGCCCTGCCTTCTGTGCTGTAGGTGGTGGGTTCGATCCCCACCGAGAACAAACATTTGTGTGATGAACATAGATGTTTGTTCTGTGTCTGGGTGTTGTATTATATTCTATGTATGTATTTACAAAAAAAAGTATATAAGTATTCTTACAGTCATCTGGTTCCCATAGTACAAGCTATGCTTAGTTTGGGGCTAGATGATGTTGTGTAAAAAATGTCCTGACATATTTATTATTATTAATATTGTAATATTATCTTACTGTGCATGCCCACAATTTCTAGTTCTCATCCTTTTTACTCGATGCTCTATGTAACTTTTTACCCAACTGCCATAGCAAAACGGAGCCATATATTAATTAAAACCGCAGTAACGGAAACAGAAGTGCAATTATCCGTTCACGAAGCGTATCATTCGGGTGGAACAGCATGGTAGGTACCCTAGTGTTGATGATATTGAGGGTACGAACAATTTATTGTTGTTGGATATTGGGTATGAACAATTATGAATATTGGTAGGCATTTAACATAATGACCACCTAAGCAAACCTTATACTATGATAACTGATAGAATACTTTGTATTTAACAACCTACATATGCAAAAAAACTACCTACCTACATACCTACGTTCATAGAATATTCTTTATAACCCAGCCATATTTAACAAACATCTGTGCTCTCACTAATGTTTGTCCTCGGTGGTGATCGAACACAATCTTTAGAAACGCAGAAAGCTATAGCCTACAATTTGATAAGCTCCCTACCTACAATAAAACGTGCGTGACTTTGCTTTCGTGTAGTATTTTTTAAGTAAACTTCAAACCCCGCTGCATCCCTTTGGGGGCTGAATTTTAGGTATTTCTTCTTTAGTACACCCTACACACCAAGTTAAATATACACTGAAAATATCAAATCTAGTACTTCGGACAGGATTTTAGATAGGTAGGTACTTAACGCTGTCATCTTTATGGCTTAGTCTTCTTCATCCACAGGAGAGACATAGGGGTTTCATAGATGTTTTGCCCCACCGTGTGAAGAACAATAGCATTGCGCAAATACATTTGAACAGAAAAATCCATCAATACACGATTGTATTCGATCACGCGCCCATATTGCGATCACACTGCGAGGCTACTTATGCTACCAGTAGACCGATAGGTACTTTTCCTATAAAAGTAAACTTAATCAGAATAATAAACTTTCGTATAAAAAAGCGTGTTAGGTAGGTACACCTACTGAAATTACAGGCACACAAGGTTGAACACCTGTATGCATCAAGTTGATGGATGCATTAGCAGTGTTGTAGCGCACGCTCCTAACGAACGTGACCTGCGAGGTAATGCTTTGTTAAGTGCTGATAGCCACTTAACATCAGGTGGGCTATTTGCTTGTTCCATCAGCTTGTACAAAAAAAAGCCTACACTCTACTCTTGTTCATATCCCTCCGAGAACGGAACAATTAACTAATATGGCGGATTAATTAGTAGCTTCTCTTTGAGATCGCTCTTTACTACTCATTACTCACTCATTGTTATCAACGGCTGTCTCAATTAAGGTTATCAATTAGAATTATTCTACGTGGGGTTTTCTTTACCTGCAGAAAAAGTACCTTAGGTTCTAGTATTTCTTCCTCCTACTTACGTACTTACGCATCTCTTATCAATGGGTAGGGTAGCAAACAATGACTGATGACATTTTAAACAATATTTCAGTTATTATAAGTATAGGGGTAAACCCATAAGTGTTTAACTGCCCCAAATCTGCGTAGGTAGTATCAACCCACATTAGAAGACCACGATTCTCGAAAACAATTTCACAATATTCATAATCCACGATCGGATTCAGACATGATTCTGCCAAAATTAAGAGGAATTATTGCAAGCCTAATTTTATTAGCGATTCGAGTTAATATACGTCATTACATGATGATCATGGACGGAAAATATAGCCCTCCTTCAGTTGGGTAAAAACAATGGTCTGGTGTTGTTTAGATAAGATATTTATTATTTAAATCGGTGCGGTAAGTATAGGCGAGGGCGGCTGGTAATTCGGTAATCATCAGTTGTGAGTTCATGCTTCGACAAGGTCAGGACAATGAGATAATTTTAGTCGGAACTTCGATGACGGCTTGTGGGAGGTGATGCTAAATTTGGCACCTAATAGGAGGTGCCTAGACTAAGTGGTATGAACTTTATGAAACAACTTAATCGTTTTTGATTTAGTAAAACCTATGTGTAGGTTGTTTTTCTACGGATTCCTCATTTCTGCTTCTATTTTGTAGTGAAACTCTTTGTGTTTGTGTATAAGACCAATAGTTAGCGACTTCGTCTCAGTTCCATAAGTCATCACTGAAAACATACACTAATAAAGGCTCATACATCATATACATTCTAGCCGACATACGTACTTATCCCTCTACAAATCCAAGCAATCCGTTAAAAATGGAATAACCTCTTTTTTGTCCCAGATTTGGGCCCCGAGAATTAAAACATAAAACGTCAGGGTGTCAGAATGTGTCACGTGCTGGCGTTGAAATCTTGGAGGGCGGAGCCTCCTCACAAAGAAGTCCTGGAGAGTCTAAAGATCCCTAATTCCAGGTTGAGGATTTGACTTCCGGAGACTGCTGTGCAGTAAATTGCCGAAGAAAGGGTGCCAGTCACCGCCATTGTCAACCGATCCTAACGAATAAAATAGAGTTAAAAATGTGTAGCCGATAGGCTCTTTGTCCCGACGTCGTCGTAGCGCACTCCTTAATTATGTGGAACAGTGAAAGGGTCATATTTTCTATTAAATTTACACAATTGTGAATACAGGGTGCTTTTATTTCGATTTATTGATGCAGATAAAGTTGAGGGACATATTCTAATAAAGGCATCTATGTGCTAAAGACAATGTCTTACGATAAAAGAATTACAATCCTTAGCAAAAGGGCCTTATTGGTCGCAAGCTCTGCTAACTAAAATGGTCTGTTAATTGGTTCACTGGCATTTTCTTCTTCTTTCTTCTCCAGTCCTGTCCGTTATTCGACAGACAATTTTGCCATTGCCATCCTATTTTGTTGACAGTGACAACAATATTTTATAAATCCGCTGTAAAGTGCCAAGGTTAATGAATGATCACAATCTAAAAAAGACTTAAAAGTTACGTAGGTAACAATTTACTGATTTCGGGTTTTTGTGTCCAAGATAAACAATATATTTAAAATACAAAACTTGCATTATTTTTATTTTGAGCAATTTATAAGTACCTACGTTGATGTTTCTTTGGGCAGCCCTCAAATTCCTACCTATACCTATATCTTGACCTATACCTCACCCTAATATCCTGACGACATTGTAAAGATCAAAGATCGGAAGTCTGTGGATGAAAAATGCTAATAATGCTAACAATAAAACTAGTGAAACTCGTGAAGTCCGTATGTTATTTCCATGTAGCTATCCAACGGTGAAAAAATTTTTCAAATCGGTCCATTAGTTTCGGAGCCTATTCAATGCAAACAAACAAACAACAATCAAATCTTTCCTCTTTATAATATTGATATAGATTAGTATATTTGTTTGTTAAGAATTTGGATGAAATTCAGACCAGAAAAAATTAAGGAACTGAGTGAAAAATCTTTGGAGAAGCAGTACCTACCTTAAATTTTATCAAATTTTTATGCTAGCAAAATTACCACGTGGGTAAAGTCGCGGGCAGCTGCTAGTCTTCTATTTTCGTTAAATTTGATCATGAGGTTTGTAAAAACGAAGCTTCCTGTACGCGCAGGCGCAGGTCGCCTGTGGTGGCATGGCGAGTGCGCCTTTTGTGCCCTTATAAACAGATTACTATAATCATTGCACACGTAATGCGGTAAATGATAAGGTCTGCTCTAGTGCTCAAAACATATGCTATTGGACCCCATTCGTCACGGCATTGAGCTAAAATATGTCTACTTGAGTCCTTATTTTGATGAGTCAACTGTTATGTTTCAATAATAATAGACGCAAGGTAAACGACACATTCACGATAAAATAAAAGTTGATACATACGTTAACTTTCAAAACATGTAATAAAATAAACATATGTTTTTAAAAATACATACATTAAGTTGTGGCCAAAACGAAATTTGCCATAATCTTAAACAGAGATCCTGAAAATTTTAACTAAGAAAAACGTGTGTCAGTATGGTATTTATTTTATAATCAATATTTATTTGTAGATTTACTAGATTTTAAGGCGTTCTTTTAATTAAGTTGTTAATCGTTGTTCTTGGATACTAACTTAGTAGAGTTCTACAGACTGATGAACAAAAGAATTAAATTAATCTGTATCTCGAGGAGATCGCTCAATCGAAAATAGAGTTTGACTTTAACTCATTTAATTCTTAGAGCGAGAGTTATGACAATCTGACAGATGTATCATCAGTACTCAGAAGAGAAAAGTGCATTCGCCCGCGTTTAGTTATTTTCATACAAACTTTGACCCCGGCTGAACCTGTTTAGGGATTGAATTTTAGGAATTCCTTTCACTACTACGCACCAAGGCGAATAGGTATACCCTGAAAATTTTAGTCTCTACTCTATTACCGTTTAGGCTATGCGATGTCAGTCAGTGCGATACTAAAAAGTATTCTATTAGTTATCTGGTACCAATAATACAAGCTTTACTTAGTTTGGGGCTAAATAGCATTGCGTCAAATGTATGGCTGTATTTCTCCTGTAATTTAAAGGCCATAGGATCCTCCGCTTATCACCATAGACAAATTGAGAGCACGCTTTCTCGGCAGTTGGCAATCGTCAGTGCGTTAGATGAGCGCAATTTGCCATTCTACGTAATGACAGAGCGCTGTGATGCTGCATAATGAGACAGGCCTTGCCGGTCGCATTCTTGCTTATTCAAATACGAAAGCTGGGACGAATTAGTTCTCCTTACAATTGGCACCTAGGAAAGATCTAAGAAAAAATCCATTACCACCAGATCAGTATCCCAATATATTATGGTTTGAAAAAAGTTTTGGGAATAAAGAAACACAAAGAACTGAATAAAACCTTGCTAGTAGTTTTATACCTACAGTCTCTTCAGTAGGTATTGAAATACAAGCTATTTACAGTATTGTTCATGAACAATACCTGCTTTTAATAAGCAATTGTCAAGTAGGTGAAGGAAGAAACCCAACAATTTCTATTCATTTCATTGAGTCTAATTATTGTCCCCTAGTGGATATTTATGTAATTTGCGTAAAGCAATGCCCTTGTAGTTAAGTGATGCTTTGGACCAAACAACGCTAAGGTACAGATACCAACTATCATGCATGGCATGCTACTTGTAACAAGGATAACCTACATTGAGCTGTGTACTTGGATATTGTCAAAGAATATGGATCTGTGGATATTGTACTCTTCTTTTTTTTTTTGTGGCATCTGTCCGTCTTGCGGACAATTTTGCCAATGTCAAGTGGGTTGAATAAATTCGTTTTAGTCAAGTCGAGTCGGTAAAAAAAGTAAAGTCAGCCGTCATCGGTTTTGAAGAAAAAGATGGCGTTTTTCTTCAAAACCAAAGGGAAACATTTTCGTTCAAATCAGGATCTTCTCTCCTTTATGGCAACTGTCAGTCAATCGATAGACAATTTCGCTAGTGTCAAGTGGATGAATAAATAGTTTTTAATCAAGTCGTGTCAGTAAAAAAAGTAAAGTAGGCTGTCATTGAATTAGAAGAAAAAAATTGTGTTTCTATTCAAAACCAAAGGGAAACATTTTAGATCAAATCAGGATGCTACTACACCTTCGTTTCAGCTGCTCACTTTTATGCTAAGACTTCAAGTAATAATGTTTAAAATACCACCAAAACTACAAAGAACTTAAAACTACACTAGAAAAACAATTAAAATGAAAAACTATATTGTTTGATTTGATTTGATTTGACTTATACAAAACAGTAAGACGATAAGCTATTGGATATTACTTATAGAAAATGACAAACTGTGACAGGAGATGTTTTAAGCAATGTTTAAATTCAAATAACGTTTCTATGTGTGGGGAAACAATTGGTCTAAGAGGCAAAAACCCAAATACCTCCAAGAAAAATCCAAATGCTACGCCGGCTACGAAACTGCTACGAAACTTCCCCAAACGTGTATTAACATTTTTTTTGTGTGGAGCTAGCCCTTCTGATTATTTGCTTTTTTGATTATCTAGATTCTTTATTATAGCGGTTACTCGCGACTTCGTTCTCTTAGAATAAGCGACTACGTTTTGCTTTACTCACTATTTCGCAGTAACCTCCTTAGCTTAACTTATAAAAAAAAATCTCAATTTTACGAAATGAAAACAAGAAATAAACTCTTCAAACGCGCTTAGATTCAGACGTTTCAAGTTGATCCCTGCGGTTTTTTTTTTTTTTTTTAGGCATCTGCCGTCTTGCGGACAATTTTGCCAATGTCAAGTGGGTTGAATAAATTCTTTTTAGTCAAGTCGAGTTGGTAAAAAAAGCGTGGTTCTGGTATGGCGTTTTTCTTCAAAACCAAAGGGAAACATTTTCGTTCAAATCAGGATGCCTCATAACACACTTTAATTTCAATTGTTCACACTTGTGCTAAAACCTCAAGTAATGATGGTTAAAATACCACCAAAATTACCCATCAGAACTTAAAATAACACTAGAAAAACAATTAAAATGAAAATACAATGTTGCTTCCAAAGATGACAGAAAACGAATCCGATCCCTGCAGATATTACTGAATAAATGCTTTTTGACTTTGATTTTGACAAAAGAAGAAAGTTGACAAAACCCGTGGGTAATTAAAATCTCTCGTCTTTTATTCAAATTGGAATCAGTCAAATTTCAAGTCTTTTAGACTAATGAGTGCTTTGAGCTGTGCGTTGTCTATATATCAGTCAGTCAGGACAAAGATTCTTATAAATATATTATATAATACAGATTACAAGCTTCCTCATTCTATATAAAAAAAGTAACAAGTATTATATCAGCTATCTGGTTCCCATAGTACAAGCTTTACTTAGTTTAGGGCTAGAGGGCGTGAATGTTTGTCAATAATCATTTATTAGTTCTTTTATTTATAGAATTTGAATCTTATATGTTCGAAGAATACCAGAATACGCCAGGTACATTCTCGCATGACAGAAATTACCCGCACCAGAGCGCACTGTAACAAGCGAAATGACAACAAAAATGATGAAAATTATTTTTAATCGAGTCCAATTGGCGTAGAACCACAGTAACTAACCACAGGGTAACGTGGTCCACCACTGGCGGAGCGTGACCTTAATTAAACGGTAGCTGCATCAGTACGTCTATATTCCTTTGTACCTATTACTCGTAGCTTGTTAGGTAGGTACTATAGGTGCCATTTAGAACAGTAGGTACTGCAATCTGGTTTGAACACGGCAGATAGACTGTACCTACGATTACTTGTTGTTAGCTAGGTAATACCTATTTATTGCTGATAAGGTCAAGGACTGAGGACTAGATTGATGAAATACTTACCAGCACCTACTTATTTTATTATTAAAATTTTTTTTGGTTACTCAATCACGTCGTGATGGCCAAACCGATTCGAATGAAAATGGAATGGACGGAGTAGATTATTAGATCGTTTGTACCCTGAAACGGCTTACAGGATAACTACTTTTTACCGGTATCATCTGAAATATAATTACCTACTAATAAATTCATTAATTTATTCATTTATTTGTAGCCAAAGTTGTAGTTCATCTATTTGTAAAGTAGAATACAATAGTTTGGTTGTTTTGTTAACTAACCCACATTAGAATGTATTTAATATTAAATTTATTTAATAAAGACCAAATAACTCATTAAAACTAAAAAATCATTAAAAAAAGTACTGATCAAAGTGAAATTGTTACTCAAACTATGTCAGTGACTAAGGCAAAATAAATAAATAGAAGTTTGATGTTTTGTGCCTCAAAATTAGCTTTCCTTTGACTTTGAGTAAAAGCTTGAAGCGAAATGGCCCTGAAGTAGAATTATCACATTTCAACCAACCTGCTTGGCCATAATCACTAGCTACTGAAATATTTCAGTCCACTTACGATAATTTCTCGCATTAAGCCACTATCGTGTGTAATTACGTAGTTGGAACAATACGAAATAATAAAAGCGGATCGAGCGCAGGTCATTTGCATTTCCGTTGGATTGGCAGGTGATTTTCCTTTCCCGCAGTGGAAATATGCTGGAGTTAGAGAGAGAGGGTTGAGGGCGTCTCGCCCCTCGATTTAGCTTGGTTTGAAATTATTATTTTGATTACGTTTAATTTGCATACGGCCGTGGATCGGCCGCCTCGGGCCTCCGCCGCCCGACGTAACGACCCCTGTACTTTTCTGTAATGTTTTCGCCATTTTCAACAAAATTCCTCACAAATCATATAATTTCAGGTATCATCATGGTTATTACGAAGAAGCGCCCGTGGTCTTCATACCGCCGTAATAGGTCGGTCGATGCTCAAATTCTTGATAACTACGAGTAATCGCCATAGAACCTGCCTCGGCAGGCTTAATGATCCGATGTCTTCAATTATTGGTAATATCAGACTCTTAAACGTTCTTAGGAAGCCGTCCGGCGGGTCCGTACGGACGAAGAGGCCGCTTATTTATTCCTAAGGTCACATTAATCCAATGATTGCAAGCATGCTCTTTGAATCGATGATAAGTTCACGTACACACCGGACGCACTTTCTGTTCTAGTTTTTCTACCATTTTCTCTTGAAGGCTAAGTGCATGCTACGTTTATGTAATTTTAATATATTTAATGTTATTTAAAATGTACTCGAGCTACTGTGTGCGCGCACGCATTGGCGCCGGTCGGCCCAATAGGCGGCGGCGGACACGCCCATGCGCGCACGATCATACTACGTTTCGTTTTGCTTTTAATCCAGCATTCAATGCATTTGCTGTGCGCAATTCATAATGCTTGGTTTCATTTTAAAATAGATTAAATTGATGCAAGCTTTACACGATTCGATACATGGCGATCGATCAAATCTAACATTTATAGTGTTTATTTCGAATTGTTTTTATGAAAGGGTATGAAATCGATATCGAAAAAAACATTTGACAACTGATTGATTATTGACCGCCATTTATTATAGCGCTATTAGTTTAATAAAGACAAATAATTGTACCAATTCGTATTCGTGTATTGTAGTTTAATTTTATCTTATTGACGAAGAACGAATTTAAAACTTGTCTTCATGGGTCCTTATCTAAATAAAATATGCTTCAATCCGTAATCCTCAAATACGGTAGACGTTTCTATCTTAAATACTTCATTATTTGAATCATCGTAGGTATATAAAATTAGGCACCGACGACGTACCTACGGCCCAAGCAGTCGCCCAAGTTATACATTTGGCACATACTTGCATTTGAAGGAACTCAGTATGTCATTGTAAAAGGTTGCAAGCTTTTTTCTACAGCTAAAATACCGGGCTGTTATTATCTCTACAGAACAATGTTGCTTAGCACAAAATAAAGTTGATTGTCCATTCAAAGGCTTCAGTTACAGGAACGCCTATAGTTATCAAGTGCCTCAGAGACAATTTTACGTTCAATAGCTATCGGCTTTTCAATCCGATATCCGGGACGAAAGGTGGATAATGACATAATGTTAGCCCGCGGCTTGGTTCGGCCGTCAGATTACTGTCATTACAAGCGTGGCGGGGAGCGGAGCGAGCAGCGTAGCGGATTATGTAAATTGATTCATAGCTAACGGGCGTTGCTTGCGCACCTGAGTTCAGTACCTACATCTTTGCCTGGATAATTAATAGACCTGTAGATATATCGGTGAAAAGAGGCCGTAGGTAGGTATATTGGTAGGGTTAAAAACTGACATCAAAGACTTGAAAATAATGAGGGTCTGTCTCTGTTTGACAAGTGAGAAATTTTAAGTCACAGTGCCTGCATTTATTAAATTATTATTATTGCAGTAAATTATAATCATTAGGATGGTCAACTTGTGAAGCGATATAAAATTTATTTCCTGTCGAGGATCAGAACTTTCTTAATTTATTATTAACTAGGTAACACTAAACTTTGTGTTCGTAACCACTTACAGTATTCAAAATAGCGTCAAAATGTTTCGACCAATCAAATCTCGAGGAGTTAAGCATCTCGAGTGTTCTGTGCACAAAGAGTTTGTATCGAGAATTTTTTCCGCAAGGAGGTTGTATAGCATTCAGATAGGCGTCGAATATATTGGAATGTTCTAAATTCAAACACCAAATAGTGTTTAAAAGTGCTTTTTATTTACTTTTTTAATTATTTTTTGACCATAATCTAATGTTAAGTGATGATGCGGTCGACGGCGCAGCACGCTTACCTAGAAGATACTTATTCACTCTTCTCTTGAAGACATCCGTATTATACGTGACCGGAAAAACAGACGATGGCAACGAGTTCCATTCCTTGCTGTGCGCATAATAAAAGTTGAGGCAAAGCGCTCGTCTCCGCACGTTTTGGTGGTCCGATGATAGAACGGGGGTGGGGAAACCAGGTTGTGGAGCTCCAATGTATCCTGTAGAAGACTGACAGACTGGCTACGTTACGACGATGCTCAGGACTAAGCTTAGACTAGACCATTGCATCGTCACCCATAAGCTTTTTGGTTCGTCTTTCTATGACTTTCAAGGCCTTCTTAAGCTGCGGTGTTTGGCAGACCCATCCTAAAGATGAGAATAGTACACGATTCGTGCTTGGTACAGGTTCAGAAGATGTCCCGGTGTGAAGTATTGCCTCACCTTAGATAATACGCCTAGTTTTTTTGCAGCTGTTTTGGCCTTAGGTGAACCCCAAAAGCTCCAGACTATCGGAAATCAAGCGGGATTCATCTCGGAAAGTGGTTCAGTGAATAAAATAAGATTTTTAGAAGGGGGATGGTATAAATTATATATATTTTTCTAATAGCTGTAACTGTTTCATCAAATACCTTGTACACACATCTATAGATATTTAATTTAAAATTCTTTGTGTCAAAGCAAGGTAATTTCACTGGCATCAAAGGTGTTAAAAGACAGTTATTATCTTTGTCTAAACTCCACACATTTTCATTTCAAAATGACACCCTGAAGGAAAACAAAAACGTTTATCTGTAATTATTTGATTAAAGTTTCATTTTAAGTCGCTGAGCCAGTCACAATAAACCGTTTTTCTACAAAGGGTATAAAAATACCTCATCGTCATCATCATCAACAACCTGTACACTTTCCAACCATTGACTTTCCGCGATCATGTCGTCAGTCAATGGGGTAGTAGAACGTCCTACGCTTCGTCTTCCGGTTCGTGGTTGCCATTCGAGAACCTTTATTCTCCAGCGGGCGGGTTCTACGAGCTGTATGGCCTGCCCATTGCTACTACAACTTGCTGACTCTGAGAGCTATGTCGGCGACCTTATGGTTCTTCTACGGAATTCCTAATTTCTGATTCTATCTCGTAGTGAAACTCCTAGCATTGCCCGTTAATCAAAAATAAAAAATGCCTACATATTTCAATTGTGTGATACGATTGGACTTTTCATGGCAGTAGTATAGTTCGCTTTATATCAAACAGGTAGGTATATTATGCCTTTTCGTAATGATAGATAATGAGTTTCCATTTTCCATGAAGGCATGGGAGTTTTTTTGCATTGTCTCTTGTGCATAATGGTGACAGATTATAGACTAACAGTTTGTGCTGTGGTGGGATTGGTAACGGGGACATTAACAAAAGACTTGGTTTGATATTACCGCCACTACTCTACTATTTCCTCGGAAAAGGACAAAGAAACGGTTGTTAGATAATTTTTGCAAAATGTAGGTCTAGTCGCCACGCCGTATAAGGTATCGATCTAGAAATTGCAAATAGCATGAATGGTTGAAACTTGTCCGCACGTAAACGGTTAGAAGCTTTGATTTATAGATTGATATGTAGTTTATTTCTTTGAACCACTTTTGTGGTAAATTAAGTTGGTACCTTTTTTTTTATAAAACACTTTTGGCAAGAAGTACTTAATAGGGATACAGTTTTTGTTTATTTTTCATACTACTTGTTGACAGACCAATCAGATGGCTCAGATGGATAATTTTATCCAACATTACTTGAGTCTGATGTGTCTGATGTGAAATGACGGACTTTAAATAACACTAACGTTAAAAACAATGAAAAAGTCATATTGCTTCCAGAGATATCAGAAAACGAATCTTCTCCTACACTTTTTTTCTAATTCGTTTGAAATATAACATTGTATGGGGTTGATATCATTGGTAATTTCCCTTATCTATTTTTTAGACGATGCGAAGACCCGTCGCATCGCATTAAAGTAAAGTAAAGAAAACAGGCATTTGCATCTATTGTAGATGATTTATACAGCGTCAGGGTAACTTTTTCATTCATACCTACCCCTATTTACGGGACGGTGCAATTGTGTACGTCAGCCCTAAATCATTACTAGGTTGATAAACATTATGATAAGCCCCAATAAAACAACATTGAGCCCAAATTATGATTATTTAGTCATTAATCCTCATAAAATCCAGTAAAGAAACAGATTCAACTCCAAAATACAACTTTTCCTTTCCTAATTATATGTTGTGTCAAACCATAACAAAGTAAATGCGACTTAAAACTTTATTTTATTACCCTAAATTGACTCAAATTTGACAAAGATTGCATGATAATTATCATACTTTACTTTTGAAACTAGGTTATGGTGACCCGTATGCCGACTGCGGAATATTCTGTTTTTTTTTAATACGACTTGCTGGTGGATCAAGCGGATGTTCCACCTGATGTTATGTGGGTACCATCACCTATAACCAACCACCTATCAACCTTGCAGGTCACGTTTGTAAGACGTAATATTACCTATGGTATAGATAGATGAATATAATAGGTAAGGTAGGTAATAATAAAAAAAACTGTATACATTTTTACACATCAGCTAGCTACTATGGAAACCAGGTGACTGATAGAATACTTATGAAAGTTTTTTGTTGTAAATATAAACTTGGAACACATTATGAAAGAGAGAAAATCAATGTTTTCGGTGATCGAACCCACAGCCACAGCACAGAAGGCAGAACTACTACTAACTGTGAGCCAGAGGCCAGTTGTATAAAAATAATGTTACTTACATTAATAAGAAGCACAAATGCGTTAGTAATATATATGAGTGATATGAGAGTGCTCTAAAATCGAACCTAAGATCGCAAAACTCTCCATCATGCCAGAGCAAGTTTTACCTTAAATATCCCTTAGTAGTTTAGCTACTCCCTGGGAGATGGCGCTATTTCCCAAAATTTGTATAAAATATTCTAAAAGTAGTCCAGTTATAAAATATAAGTCCTTCGTTTGGGATGTCTTAGGGCCAGCGTATACAGGTGGACGACACAGTAGCAGTGGATTTTAAGTTATTCAATGTATTTTGCAGCCGAATGCAATTCAATGGGTGTTCGTAATAGGCGACTAACGAAACATACCAGAAAAAGCGTAGCAGATCTCCTGAGTAGGTAGGTGCCTACATAATACTGACACTACGGTCATCATTTCGCCTACCAAGCGTGACTATGGCAAACTCTCCCAAATCTGTGGAAAGGCCTATATCTAATAGTGGATTTCTTTCTAATGACGATATTTTCTAGAAAGCTAGACTAAATAAAATCCTAATCCGATCTGGAGCGTACGATTACCGCGTTGCTAAGCACAATCCAACTTAAATTACCCGTTACTAATAAAAGCAATATATTACAAATTCATTACCATCTAATATTGCACATTAGTAATTTAATTACTTGCATTCCCGCAATGGGCGTGCATCTATGTCGTTTGTTCCACAAATGGTGAAGAAAAAAGCGGTAGACTCCGCCTACAAACGTTATGAAGGAATTTGTATTCACCACTTGTTTTTAGCGGATCGAGCAAAACACCTAACTGTTCTTGTACATGCAACATGCGACATACAATATGTATTCGAACACTTCTATAACGGCTATTGGGTACCATTATGTAGAGAACAAAAAAAATCGGTTCGAAAAATTACGGCACATCTTCCCGTCACAGTGACCTCAAAGCCTCAAGACGAAAGTTTATAAATAATCAGCATGTCTGGTCTTAGAAACGATAAACGTAGGTTCGTACTGTGGTTTTGTAATACACTTCGGGGTTACTCGGTAGTCGTTCCACAGTCAAGTTGTCAATGCCTGACATGTCGCGTAGTGTACCTCAAAACGACAATGCAAAACTTCGCTTATCGGTTCTAAGAGTAGACCTGCAGTGATAATTTATGGAACTGGGGGACATGGTCGTTAACTGTGGTGGATAGGTCCTTTAATAAAACACCGTGCTACCTTCCACGCTATACTGGTTCTTGTTAAAAATGCATTCTATAGAAGACTACCTACTTAATTAATTCAATTTATAATATCATTTTGCTCTTATGTGTGGTGTGCCGTTCGCCATCTTTTCGATCAGAGAGCTTCTTCTTCCTCTTTTTAAACAGAGACTCAAAACTAAACCATAGACTATAATTTACTATCTACGACATTAACTATTGGTATCTTACACAAGATCAAAGTCGTTCACTGCTAGGTAGAATCAGAAATAGGTAGACACAGCTCTCAAAATCAGCAGGTTGAAGTGGCAATGGGCTGGCCATATAGCTCGTAGAACCGATAACCACTGGGGAACAAAATCTCAAATGGCAACCACGAACCGGAAGACGAACCGTATGAAACGATGGACTGATGACATTGTTAGGATCGCGGGAAATTAACAGAAGCGGTGTCTTGTCTTAACCCTATTCACCACCACAACTCTTACCTACACTGATATGTTGCCTTTTTATAATAGTATGGTATTAAACAATAACGACACCTTTAAAAGCTAGCATAATTTCATGCTGAAAAACTATACAGTGTGCTGTGGTGTGCCTCAGACACGTGTGCCAAAGAGCAGCAGCTGAGGGGCGGTCGGGGCGTCTCAGACCCGCCTTGCTGATTGTACCACAAATGTTAAACGAACACCAACGCACATCCCTGTGAAAATTAATTCCGTTACGCTTTTTATACCTACTCCTCAGGTGAATTTAAATATGTTATTTCATGAAATTGAGCTTATTGTGCGATTAGTTTTTGCATCGTGGCTTTTATATTTTTATGAGCTTTTTCTTATTATGCTGTCAAATTTTACCTTTGCACCGATATTTAAAAATACTGCATGGCATTTTGAAAGGTTTTTCTTCCAGTGGTACCTACACTAAGTTATGTCATGTGTGTTTCGAAATAAAGATTTGTATTCCTACATTCACGATTGAATAAGAAGCATACTGAGATACCTTCACAACACTATTATCCAAATATTTTATAGCTGAGCCGACAAATAGGTAGGTTACATTCAACATTCCACGCACAAAGCACAAAGCAAACATTTATCTACCTTTCCAGAGTTTACAGCTCCAACAATGCAAAACAAAAATTCCCATTTATCATATCATAAATTTGTGAGCGACGCCTCTTGTGGGTCACAAGACATAATAAAACCGATTCGCAATTCTAGAGGCCGAAGTGAAAATGATAGCTGACAAAAGTCGTTCGGTGGCTGTAAGCATTGTGCGGGCTTCGACAAAAGAGTCACTCTGGTAGTTTACAATGAGCGGCGAGCGAGAGCAGCAATTTGTCAGCATCGACAATACTCCCGACATATTGACCATTATTTATGGAACTTTGTAAATTACGAGCACGGTTTTATTGCGGGAACGATTGAGCATCGTGTATTACTTTGACTTCGTACGATGACGTCGCGTTCACTTTGTTGCAGCGGACTTATGGGCGATTGTTCTTGGGTTTAGAGTTATGAATATTAATTTGAATGTTTAGTTACAGTAGGTGGGTTTGAAGTCTTTCAATTTTCATTTTCGGAGATACGCCTTTACGCGTTTCTTGGTATTTACACAATGTTTAATATTAAAGTTATGCCAATAGCTAATTAACTGACTACACGCCACAAAACTTCTAATAAGTAAGTATACGGTTTTAATTTTATTTTAAATAGGTACCTTGTGTTATTTGGTACTATAATAAAATTGATGAACCATGAACACTAAAAAGAGAAAAAACAAAGAATGAGCTATTATTTATATAATTACTCGCCTGCATATTTTCAGTTCGTACTGAATAATAACACATGTTTTGTATAAGTTTATGAATAAGCTTAGTAAAATCTAATACTTTTGGAATATTTTGTACACATCCAACGCCTTATCAAAAGGGTGTGAACCGTATCCCAGAAACTCCTTCAAAACTCACGCATATTTGCTTTAAAATCGAACCGGACAATACACTCATTGTATATCAACAAAAGCAAATTACTGTGAAAATGAAATAAAACCCTCTCTTCATCCCCTACTATTAGGCGATGATGTAGCGATACTTTGCGCAGACGCAACTGCGATTTCATACGTACCTACATTTGGTGAGATTGAAACTTTACCATGGTAAAACCGACCATGTTATTAGTTAAATAAGATTTATAATGTTTAGGATAACTCTGTGTTGCAGTAACACAATATAAAGTAACCGTGACGGGTGAATAGGGCATAAAAAAGTGATAAATCAAAGTCAAAAAGGCATAGAGAATGGCGGTCGCGGGTAGTTTGTCGCCAGCCAGCTGTTCTGTTCAAAGCATTATTCGTGTGTTCCCATCAATAATGAGGGTAATTTTCGGCATTTTGTCACATTAGCGAGACGTTTGACTATTGTTGTTTGTTATTAGGAGAAATTATACTCATTGTGTAACGATTTTAATATTACTAATGTTGGATTTGATACCTAATTAAATGGTAGAATCAAAATTTTGCGAATTATTAAAAATATAAAACAGCAATGCACTTTGAGTATTTTATAATTACTTACCTCTATACTTATTTACAGTTTGTAAACGCCTTTTACTGCATATACCTATTTATGATTAGGTAATTATATTTATACAACTTTTTGTCCTGACTAACTGATTGACTGACTGACATATAGACATCGCACAGCCTAAACCACTGGTCGTAGAGACTTGAAATTTTCAGCGTGATAAGAAAGGAATTCTTGAAATTTAACCCCAATAACCCCATAATAGCTTCACGTGGATGAAAGTATTCGTTTTTTATATTATTATATTATGTACATTCATACATCAGTAAGAATTAGCAATAGTAATAGGTAGGGTTTTTTATTTGGTTTTTTTTTTTTAAGTTTATTTTCTGGGCATAATATTATTAGTGTTGTCAGTGTAGAAGTTTTATTAGGTAGGTATTTCTTTATTTTATGCTGTTTCTTTTTTTATTATTACTTATTGTAAAAGTTTTTTCGATGTTCTTGTCCTCACTTGCATCGGCCCCGCCTGAAAACCAGCGCTGCATCAACCTCAGCAAGATTGATGCAGCATTTATGCTGAGACAGGGACCAATTTGGCCCACTAATTATAATTTTGTATTGTAGTTTTTACCTAGATGTTTTAATTTTATTTCAGTTTTACTTTTGTTTATTTGTATTTTCTTTTAGGGCCAAATAAATGAATTTTCTATCTTTCTTTCTTGGGTAGGTAATATAATATATTAAAAAATAACTAAAAAGACACAGCCTCATAACTTTAATCCGCAGGCTCGATAGATATGCCCTTAGATCACTAGAGCTTACCTAGTGGTAGTACCAACTCATGTAAGCATTGTTTATTTTTTTAAATAGGTATGTATAAAGTTAAGTAGTAAGGCTATCAATTGAATAGTCACAAATACTCCTTTACAGTATTGTCAAATTGGTCGATAAATCTCAAACGTTGTACAAATATTTCCTTACAATCTTTGTTTGTCAGCAATTCTATTCACTCGGGTGTTTGATGTTTGCAGATACTTACAGAATATTTTTTGTGCAACTCCAGAAAGTGATATAAGAATAAAATACATTTTAGTGTAGTTTATTGTAATGTGAAAAGCAGTAGGGATTATTTGAAACTTGGATTACCTAAACTCTTTTATAGTAGGTGGTTTCTCTGCCTCAATTTTATGCGACATTACAAAATTAGGACCATTCAAGACTTAGTTCATTGTAATCAGAAGGAGTTGGGCAATTTGTGGTTAAGCGGTAAAATTGTATTAGTTCTAAGCATTGTAATGTCTTCATTACAAAGTAATTTTAAGCTCGTATTTACCATTGCCAAATTAGATTTTAACATACTTTATTATTACCATCACCAGCCTGAAGAAGTCCACTGCTGGACGTAGGCCTTCTCCATCTATAGGCACCCCACGATCCTAAACAATATCGTCGATCATTTGGGTCCTTTGGGCGTCCTACTTATTTAATCCTAGCTGAAACGTGCCCACTTCGTTGGGCGATAAACATTTTTACTTTAATTTTTTTGGATGAATATACTTATGTTCTATGACACTCAGAAATAACGCGGCTTTCTATTGGTAAAAGAATTCAAAATCGGTTCAGTAGATCCAGAGACTACCAACTACAACCTCACAAACTTTACCTCTTTATAATATTAGTATAGATTATACATCTATATATTATTATTAGAGATTAAAACCAGGCATTGTCTGGTCTGACAACTTCTACTAAGGTTTCCTCCAGAGTTTACAGTCGTTTGAGTCATGTTCCCCGTGTTTCCCAGCATGTCAAGCTGAGAACTATCTTTAAATCTTAGCATGGGACGCCCGACTGATCGCTACTACTGTCGTATCTATTGCTGCAGAATTAAAACCATTTCATATTTAGTTACAAAGCAAGCCTTTACTAACAAAATGTTTAACAAACATCACAAGAAAATAGTCTTTTCTTTGAGAAGTTTGCGGTCTCATCAACAAAGCGCGCCATCTGTCGTCCTATAGGTAATTACATCCTATGCTTTGAAATTCCAACCCGCTACTGGCTTTTGTTATACATACTCACCCACGTTTTATTTTATAAATGAGTGGTATGAATAAGAAAGTATACCACAAAATGACTCTAGAAAGTCAACGTCTCGGTATCAGCCGCTGTCAAACTGCCGACAAACTGCCGTGAAATTGGTAGTTTGTTTCTAACCGCAATTTTATATCCGACCATCAATTTATTTACAGTGCTTTGTAAATATGCCGTCGAATATCGGCACGCTAATGTTGATACTATAACGGTGATACTACTTACCCATCTTAGCTAAAAATAAATAAATAAATTAAAAAAAAAAATCATACATGAAAAATTTATGAAAAAATATAAGTTTTAAAAAAACTATGCCACGTATGTAATCGTTTGAACTTTTTTTTTAAGTTAAGCAATGACCTGCTAATTCTGCTACTTGATACTAGGTGGCATTACTATCGCAAACTCCAGATTTTTAGAGCTTTGATATGACAGTTTATAGTTTGTGGATGAATAAAACTAAATAAAACAAATTCATTCGGTTATTCGGACTACAATCCTTACGCAAAAGCTTGTATGAATGATAAAATTTTTATTTTAGTTGTATAACGATAACATTTTCTTGCATTAGATTCCACCATAAAGGAGTGCGTAGTTTAAAAATGAATACGATGGTTGTATTTAAATTTCTTATATATTTTATTTCAGTTAATAATAAGGTAGGTTTAATATAACTTATCATACAAACGTATTTTATGGAGCAACTGTCTAAATTTAAGATTCAGAGCTTTTTGCTTGGCTTTGATCATTCCAGTCAGTCAGTTAGGACTACTTCGTTATTTGAATAACCAGCAGTGTATAAGGAAAAAAGCATTTAACTATTGAATCTATCAATACATATTTATCTATTGACATATAGGCAACACACAGCCTAAACAAATGGTCGCAGAGATTCAAAATTTTCAGGTATATATTCATCATCACATAACTTTTTAAACTAGCGTATTTCTGCAACACTTTTTTTACCTCTACACGAGGTAAAAAAAGTGTTGCAGAAATACGCTAGTTTAAAAAGTTAAATAAATATTATTACGTTGTGCGTGTACCGTAGGTGTAAAGCTAGCTTACAAGATTTGATATTATGAGTTACTTGAATGTAGTTAACTGTTTGTCCTTACAGCCCATCAGTAATACTTTATCAAATTAATTTACATATTTTAAAAATCAGTACCTACTCTTAAATCACAAGAACTTAACTTCCGTAAAATGCAAAGATTCATTTAATTAAGGCTTCATACTGCGCAATTCACCCCTAAAACAATAGTTTAATCAAATCAACTCAGACCACTTAACTCAAAAGCTTTTCATCCGCGGTCTGTCCAAACATTTTACCAACAAACGTGTTGGGTGACATCAAGCGGTCTAATTCGATTAATTTACTTTGAAGCACCAATTAACGGAATAAGAGAGAAGCGATCGAGCGCAGATTTTACCAACAAAATCGACAATTTATTATTTTCTCTTTGTGATGCTGCGAACAAGTCTGGGCGGTGCCAACCCAACAATAGACTCAGCCATTATTCCGATAAAACAATAAACAGCTTTATTAAAAAGACATTCAATTTATTTATTTTATTCATATTTTATTAACCGGCCACCGCTAACAAAAGTGCTCAATACAGCGCGAACAGATACGAACACAATAGGAGAGCTTTAAATTTATAATCAGTTCACACCTGCTATTGAATTTATGGTTTTAATTATTTTCAGCCGAATTTAATTTATTTCTTTATTAATATTAGGTATTTTAGATTCATAAGATTCAGCGAGTTAATTTATTTAATAGTGAATAATCATTATTTGTGGACATTTTTACACAATAAATAATCTACCCCGAAGCTAAGCATAGCTTGAACTATGGGAACTAGATGACTGATATAATACTTACTGATATTTTTTTTTATAAATACATACATTGCATAACCCACAATGAGAACAAAGTTTATCCTCGATGGGGTCGAACCCACAACCTACATACAGCACAGAAGGCAAAGCTACTACTAACTGAGCTGCCAATCAACCAATCACTTTGTAAGATGAATCGATGAAGTAAGTAAAGCAAGAATACCAATTTTTTTGCTTTAGGTACCTATGTCACCATCAGTTTTCTATGAAAAATTAAAGTGGGCGGTGTAAACTACACAAACGGCTGAACTATTCATGGAATGTTTGAACAATGCAGCTCGCGCCATCTGTTGACGCGTGATTGAGACATTTTTGCGAAATAGCACCGTAATTATGCACTTCCGTATCCGGCGCGTGCGACGTTGCCCGCCCACCACATATTTAGGTTTCATGAAACTTAACACTCGTCGATTGCTAAATTGTTGCAATATTGTAAGAAATTACAGTTGCGTCATTCGACACCAATATTTGTTTTGTCTTCATTCAAGTATTCGTTTCCTCCAACGGTTGTCGCATTTAGGTAAGCGTAGTGAAGGACGCCCTCCGGCAGAGTAGGGCGATGATTTGCGTCATGCAGCTGGCAAAAACTGGATGAGAAGAGCCGAAGACCGGGCTCAGTGGTGCGTCTCGGGACAAACCTATGTCCAGCAGTGGCAGCAATTCCTTACTTATTACACCTCTACGTTCTAAGACGAATGCACCCTGTAAATCTCAAGTCTACGAATACTAGTCTAAGTTGTGCGTTGTCTATATATCAGACGTGTAACTTAAACTGGTAATACGAATCATTCCGTATCGTTTTCAAGAGTAGACCTTCTGGGTTATCTTTTCTAGTTATTCCACGATCAAAAAGTCCAGTTTTTAGAATTTGTAGCCTTGATTTTACTCACCTAAGTAGTCTTCTCTATTCCTTCTCACATATTTGCCTAAAATAAAAAATACTGTCTTCCATTCTTCATCAACGTGGCTGAAAGTTCAGGGTTCATTGAAAAGAATTCACATAAATTAATTAAAGGTCCTGACACCTCATAACTAATAAATTTACGAGCATGCCAGAGTTTTTGCTTCGACACACGACTGTCATTACCAGTAAATGTGTCGCATAGCTTTAAATGTAGACCCATATTTTGATGATGATGACATTAGTGTAAGGAAAGACCTGGATGCAAAACCAGGCATCCTGGATTCAAAACCAGACACTTTAATTGACATCTCTCAGGCATCAACTCTCCTTAAAGATTGTATCCATAATTTATACTGTAAGAATACCTAATACATATACCAATACACTTGTGTACTTTACAAAACGTTAAGATATTTTTCTATGAATAAAGAATATAAGAACAACACAAAATACTTACCCCAAATATGAATCGACAAGAAACACGTCGAACGAGTCTTTCGGTGTCTTTTGATTGGCGAATGTACGATTTCTAAACTCGCCGACAAAGCACACATTTGCATACACTTTGTCATTCACATCGCTTCTCTGCATGAGCCGTACCATAGGAGTAAAAATTTTAACTTACTTCTAAAATGCAACTGGTTTTAAACATGTTGTATCATCTAAACTCTCCTGCTTTATTACCTGCCTCATATTGGTCTAAACGCCAGATCATCTGACCATCAGGCAACATTATGGCCAAAATATAATGTGGGGGCCATAACGGCGCTAATTTGGAACACCAGAGGTCCTATCGACGAAATATCATCATATTCATGTTTCGATCGTATCAATCTCTAAATATTCTTTGAAACTGGCGTTTCAGACAGGCCCAGTTTTGACAATCGAATTCTACTTCTAATAACGTCTCAGCTCCAAAAAAACGACGGTTATAGGCCTCTGAACAAAACCTAAATACGTTACTTTGATTACTTCAATCCAAAATAAAATTAGGATCATCATCATGGTCAGATTTCAATTTTATTCTTAGTATCATACCTAAAAAGGTTTCATTAAATTGCATGAAACTCTTAATAACTTCGTAGAAACCCTAACAAAGATGACCTAAAAGAAATTCTGGCTACGACCCTGTATCAGTCTCATTCCTATTCCGTGTAGATATACAGCAGAATGTGACATGCTAATGAGATTCCCTCGTTTTCGACTTTCTTTGAGGGTTAATGATGTGTGTGAATTGCTGTACGTTGGTCGCGTGTTCACCAATAAGGATTTTTGCATACTCTTGACAGTCTCTCAAGTGTGCAATCGGCTGCACTATAAGATGTATACAATTCATAACATTCAGAATAATGACAGCCTTACACAAAACTAAATAAACTCATCAATAGATTTTTAGCAGATTTGAGTTGAAAGTAAAACCTGAGTTTTAGCTGCGTGAGTTTAATGTGTAATGCTGTAATACTATTTTTGACTTTTACACTATAAGCAAACCTGGGGGCTGGTCACGTATCTTCTGTTATCATCAAAATCCAGTCGCATGTGTCAAAGTATGACAGATTTTCTAAAGCAAATCTGTTATATTTGTCACATGCGACTGGATTTTGATGCTAACATGATCAGGGGGCTGAACAGTCGATGGTCGTCTCACGATACCAATATAAAAATTCGAATGATAAATTGACACGGTCTATGTATGCTATTAAAATGTCACGTTGTTAGACTTTTGTTTCTCAAAAGGGCACAAAAAACCCTAGAACATGCTTATTTCAACCTACTTAAATTCGAGTAAATAAATTTTTTCGAGTTCCGTACTTTAATAGGACTAAAACCAAAGCCTGTAGAATCGCCGTGCTATCCGTCCGCCTTCAAGACTACCCTAGCTTACGTTAAGTACAGGTAAGTAGGAAAGGGTAGGTAAGGGTTTTCGAATATTATCTACTTGATTATCCTTTTTGAAATTCGTGAATTCAAAAGAAAAAGCAATAGGCTGCTGACTTGCCGGTTATCAAATGCATAAAAACCGTTTTGATGATTCACCTTATTAAAATCCAAATGAAAGTCTAACCAAACAGAAATTAGCATCAACAAACTTGCACAAAGTAGCCCGATTACTTTCAAACATCAAAAGCACAAAGTAAAGCCGAAACTAATAAAGTGACGCAATACGAGATTGCTTTAATGCTTCAAGTCCCCAACGAGGGCCGATTGAAAGCTACTAGCACAAAATATACATATGTGCATACAGTAAAAATGCTTGTTGTTTATCCTGAGTTTTTTTTTAAATAAACAAATATTGACACACATTCACAAAATGCCTTTTAGCCCCAAACTAAGCAAAGCTTAAGCTTGTAGTGCCCTAAAGGGGCTTACATGTGATTCTAGCACTACCTATATCTAAGTGAATTTTGTACATCCTAACCCACCTAATGTGAAGACAATTGTAATTTGTTTATATTTCTACTTTACAACAAATGTCGTTAGCCAGTAATGTGCATTGTAACTCGCCATAGCCACATGCCATGGCTCAAAAACTATTAGCCAAGTATTTCTACTGCTAAGCAAGTTATATTATACTGTGTTTCAATGCTCCCTCACCCCAAGCACCCTCAAATGACAGAGCAGAGTTTTCATTTTACTGAATAGATGTGCTAATTTGCATCATCTTTGTGTAAATGTTGAACTGATGGGACATAATAAGTTGGATGTATTCTCGCACTGAAAATTACTAGTTTAAAAAGAGGTAGATTAAATTTACTGTGCCTAGTACTTATTAAATTATAATTAAAACTAAAATAGTAGGTATATATATAGAAGTAGTTGTTTTTAAATGAATGCACATTGGCTAGTCTAGAAGCTCTGGCAAAATACCGTCATAGCTTGATTCCTAAAAGTTACCATCGATTGGTTTTCTGTTATCTTTGGAAGGAACATAATATGAAATGGTATGAAAAGGTAATGAAAAAGGTAGGCAACCTTTTTCATTATTTTTTTTCTCGTGTTATTTTTTGGTTGTGTAATTTCGGTGGTGTTCTTATGCAACATTATTTGAACCTTATCTTAGCATAAACTATGAGCAGTTGAAATGAAAGTAGGTATGATGTTGCACCCTGATTTGAACGAAAAAGATCCCCATAAGTTTTGAATAAGAACGGTTTCTTTCTTTAAAACCGACGACAGCCGATTTAACTTTTTTACTAACTCGACTAAAAACTAATTATTCAACCACTTGACACTGGCAAAATTGTCTGTCATCTTGTTCTTCTATTCTCTATGGCACCTGTCCGTCATTCGACAGACAATTTTTCCAATGTAAACTATTTTTAATAAATAGTTTTTTTTAGTATGTCAGTCAAACTCACCGTGTTTGATTAGTAGCATATTTGATTAGTAACATAAATTGCTTGCCAATTTCAAAATCCAACAGCAAAGGTGTCTGTGCATCAAATCGACGCCCCCAACGATATTGGCGTCGTCTCGCCGGCATTATTAACCAGTGTTTGATTTTGTCTGACGGGGAAATAGATAAATTGTTTGTTTTCCTGCCGACGTTGACATCAGAACGGTAGGGGAGAACTTTTATTTTGTTAACTCTTTACGGAGACGACAAAGATTTGCGATACATTTTTCTAATGACGACCGATGTGGCGCGGCGGGCGAAAGTCCGCCACGACGCAGAGGTTGCGGGTTCGATTCCCGCCTTGGGATAAATGTTTGTACAATCTGCAAATATTTATTCCGGGTGTTCTGGGTGTTTTCTATGTATGATAAAAATATGTCATCATCTAGCCCCAAGCTAAGCAGAGCTTGTGTTATGGGTACTAGATGACAGATATACTTAATACCATAAATTACATACATAGATATTTTTTTATTATACACTGAAAACACCCAGAACACCCAGGATAAATATTTGCAGATCGTAAAACATTTACCCAAAGGCGGGAATCGAACCCGTAACCTCCTGCGTCGCAAACGGACATTTGCCCGCCGCGCCACATCGGTCGTCTAATGTTTTGTATGTAGCTGTCATGTCGTAAAAGATAGCCAAACATTTACCCTCTTCGGTTTTGTATGCTCTTGAGCAAAACCCTTTTCTCTATTACCTACTCGTTCTAAAACCTCTTCGATAGTAATTCATTTTGTCAGCTTATATTCAGTTCGTAGTGCTCGAATTCAATACACACATAATATGACATGAAACAGTTACCTATGGTAGGATTATGAATTAAACCCGTCCTGACAGCTCTTAAAAATAGGATTTGCACCGTAACTGACATCTCAAAGGAAGAAACCAATCATATTGCAATATTAAGATGTCAACATTCAAACCGGAGGAGCAAATCCATCAAAATGACTTTCTAACCGCTTAACGTCCTCACTTGAGCGGAACATTAAACTCGAGCGAGTGATGTTTGGGTTCTTTATAAAGCGATAACCGTATCTCAGACATATTTTAATTTAGCAAATAATGTGGTATGCAGATAGGTGCCGCCACGTATGTTTACAATATCTGATAGTTTTGAGAAGTCTAATACCTAAATAAGCCTCTAAAGCTTTGGCTTACGCTCGAAAAAAATTCAACAAAATATTTGGTGAGATGATGTCAACGGACAACAGTAGGTTTTTCATCTGTGTTTGTTCAAGCTTCATGTCTCAAGAATTTGTGGAATGTGTTTGAGCAGAGGACGTCCAGAACAGAAGTAACCCTCACCTGTTGGTGAGCTGGTTAATTTGTTCCTGGAAGTTAACCACGATCTCCAATAGGATTCTATATTGAAATAAGTAAACGCATTTTTTTATAATTATCGGTTTGTGTAGGTAACATAGTTTTTTATGATGTGGTCACGGGATTTTGTAGATATATGAAGTAGGAAGGTACCTACTTGTTTCGACGTTTGATATTTATGCGACTCCGTCATATTATGACCGTTTTATAACGATTACAGTTTCATAGGATCCAATAGCTTGAAGGGTTGTTTTCATTTCCTTGATTAGTACGTGTCGTTTGGTTCAAATTTATCACCTCCGAGAACGCGCCGACGCCGCATCAAATGGCGTCAAAATAAATATAGTAACTTAGTTTAAGCAGCTAGTTCACTGCATAAAAAACAACAATCCAATTTAAAAAAAAAAGTTACAATACGTTGGCTATGTTGGCTATTATTTATTTAAAGGTTAGATCATACCGGATTATGGCAAACTATGGCATACTATGGCAAATTTGTAGTTTTTTCTGGAAACAAGATCACTTGTAAATTCAGTTTGTAAAAAATCTATTGTTTTTTGTGTTTTGGAAAAATAAAATACCTGTGGTTTTAGTTCTGTCTGACTGATCTACTGACGCAAGAAAACCGCGGCTACCCGCCGTTCTACTGTAGAAAAACATTTGAAAAATTGAGCTACAGATTTTTTCATTTTGATATAATAAAATAACTGTGGTTTAACTTCTGTCTGACTGATCTACTGGCAGAAAAACCTTTGAAAAAGTGAGCTAGCTTTTTATATAAATAAGCTGTGTGTGGTTGCGGTAGCTGTGCTGAGGTTTGGCGGATGACGGAGAGGTGAGGTATGACGAAGTGCGTCACTAAATTAAAATATTTAAACTTGACAGTCTGTCACGGTTTAGCTGGCTTGTTTTAACTGAAATATGGCCTTGGACAAAAACACGAACATAATTTAATTGACGGTACTCCTCTTAAAATTAATTCAATTAGCTTTTTTTTTATCTCTTAAATCTGTGATCACTCTTCAAACTATGAACTGACATTGACTTAAGTTGTTAAGTTTTTTTAAATATAACAAGGTTATTTTTTCTATAAACATTTCACCGCTATCTCAACGGATGCTAGGTAATGATGCGATTGACTATGCTGACCTAGTGTTATGATTCAAATATGTGTTGACTGACTTACATAAAGCTAATTTTACTTACTAGTTGGTCTTTTAGCTCAGTAGGATTCTTTTTTATGTTTAAAAATTCCCATTGATATTTTCAACAACCGTGTCTCCTTTTCAAAATAAATAAGCATAAACGTTCTTACGTTTCAACGGTTTCGACTAAATTAACTTCAAATTGAAAGAACGCATTTCTGCTGTTCATACTCGCATCCCTCATTCTTCGAATGTTTTTTAACAGCCAAAAGATATATTTTCGTAGTTTATTTCTGGCATTTGCATTTGCTAAATTTGTTCCCGTTTTTGTGCCGCGACGTTCCCTTTCTTATACTGAAGTATGGCAGATTAATGCGAGTTCGAAGAAGTCGATATTACTTCTGAAAGGGGTCTAAATGTTGATTTACAGCATTTGTTGCTGTTAAAAAGTTGTAAACTGCCTGTGTTTCCGTCGGTGCAACAATGTTAGGCTGTTTAAGATGTCTTTAGTGTCCGTTGAAATAAGTTAGTAAGTACGTACTTAGTCTCGATGCTCATTTAATTCCTATCTTGTTAGTCGCTACATTACAACTTGTAAGCATTTTTGCAACACTTGCAACTAAAACGTTTTCTTTTTTTCACATAACAAATTAAACTAAGAAACCATTATAAAATACGGACTGAATTTAGTATGATGAGTGACAGTGGTTTAGGCTGTGCGCTGCCTATATTCCAGTCAGTCAGTCAGGATAAAGATTTTTATTTTTATGTCTATATACAACACTTAAATGATATTTTTTCTTTTGAGTATACTAACTAGGTAGGTACTTTATTTATTCTCTAAAATGTTCCAAATTAGCCCGCTCTTTAACAGTTCTCGGAAGGTGTCCCACACGTGTTGCGGCTGCTTTGTCTCGTCTCCGGATGACACGATTTATGAGCTCTTATTAATCATAACTTCTTAATTAGTTCACTTGTAACAAAATATTGTCTTCTAGTATTCTAGAATTTTGAGTTAATTTTTATTTTAATGTTATAGAGATTCTAACAAATTCGGTACGTGTCAGTCAATGACCTTCGCATGTTTTTCCTGTCGTGGATTTTAGAAACAATATTGTGTTCATACAGTAATGTGCATAGTGTCTGCAAAGTGTAAATGCCCATGTACAAATAAATAAATAAAATAAATATTTGTGGGCATTGTTACACAGCATCATCTTTTTTTTTAATGTGACCTGCGAGGCAATGTTTTGTAATGGTAACCTCTTAACATCTGGTTGGCAATTTGCTTGTTCCAGCAACAAGAAAAAAACCAACCCATGAGTCGCGCGTCGCTTCGACTAGACGCCCAGATAGAATTTCCTTGGAAATACCCTTCCGGAGCTGAAGACTAAAACTAAATTATGTTTACATTTGACTGAACTATATTACTGTGACTTGAGTAAAAACAGTGCAAGCGTTTTATAGGCCAAACATCTCCAACCAACAGGTAAGTTGCCCGCTGCACTGTCGTGGTCTTCAAACATACCTAAAGTATAAAATGTCAATGCCGCAAAATAAGTTTTACAACAGAACAGCCTAAGAAGATTATTCAGCGCTCTTTACAATGTTCTTGTCAACTACCCTCTACTTTAGAAGTAGTAAAAGTATAATGCTCCACTTTCTACCGATCTGAAAAGCCGGTAAAATGTAAGTTAGCACTAAAGCTTCAAAGTAAGTGGGTAAAGACATAGTGCGTGTAATGTATTCCTTTGATGTGTCAACCTCATCTTGTGAAGTTGTGTGGAACGTAGTAATAGTCAGGTGTATCGCTACATAAACTTCGCTCAAAGGACTTGTACCTGTTATTGACGATGTAAACAGCTTACACCTGGAGGAAGAAATAAAACTGTAACCTGGTATAGGGTACCTACACCTAAAGTGACAAACTTCCAAGACCGAGGTTGAACACTCGCCCTCCTGCCGTGAGCTCTTATAGTACAGTTGTAAGCTATCAAAAACAACCCCAAAGTTGCTGTTACGTTTGTGCTTGATATATTGTTTTATATTTTTTTGAACTATGTAAAGATTTGTACGAAAATACCCTCATATGCATTGTTCGGGTCTATTCGGGCCTGCTCTTGATGATGGACGCATGTCAGTCCTTTCTAGGATCGTAGGGCACGTTCGTAGGCAACGCTTTTTCATAGGTGATGGTTACCACTTAACTTCAGGTTGACCATCTGTGTTGATCTTGTTCCGTCAATAAAGGCTAGTAACCAGTGATCCTATTCACTTCTTTGCCTATATTGTATGAGTGGTAGGTATATTCTGTGGTATAAGTAATAAATAAATAATAATAATAATGATAATGCTGCGGACAATCCACACAGCATCATCTAGCCCCAAGCTAAGCTGAGCTTGTGTTATGGGTACTAGATGACTGATATACTTAATACAATACATTACATAATAGATATATTTTTATTTATTATACATAGAAAATACCCAGAACACCCGAAATAAATATTGGCAGATCGTACAAACATTTATACCGAGGCGGGAATTGAACCCGCAACCTCTTGCGTCGCAGGCGGACATTCGCCCACCGCGCCACATCGGTCGTCGAAAAAATAGGCAACCAAAAGGAATTTTATCAAAATTGTCGAATTCTGCTTACCAGACTGCAAGTAGGGAGCGTAGTTGACTAGCATACGAAATAGTTAAGCCTCCCTCATCGCGCACAATCAGTTTACGAATAATTCGCTTTGGGGACGATAAATCTGAGTTTAGACCCCGGATAGGGACATAACAGGCACATAATTTGATTACGGGAGGAAAACGCCGATAATACACAGGATTATATTCGATTATAAAGGTTAACTTATTCGTGATTAATTGTGTAATCTAAGTTTTAATCTTGGTTTGATCAGATATGGTTGTAAATTCAATTAAGACTCTCATAACTCTCTTGATTTGTATTTGTTTGGACTCTGGTAACAGGTTTGCTCCTAGTAGTGGTATAATCTTGCATAAACAAGGTAGAATGGTTGATTTTTCAAAACAATTACATGCCTTTAAATAAAGCAAAAGTGTTTATTGAATTAGGTAATGCCAGTACTTTCAATCAGTGAAACGAAACATCGCAAGGAAACAACTTTGTGTACTTTGATTTTGTTTAGTTTCATTCATCATTAAAATAAATTATTTTTATTATAATTTACTACACAATAAGTCCTTTTTTTTATTTCTTCTTTTTATTGAACAATTTCAGGCAAACTCCAGCTGGTGGGTACTTGTAAGTAATCTTAACAAATTACTTACAAAGTGTGAAGCAATGGAGACATCAACGCTTCCGTGGCGGGAAAGCCTCTGTATTTCTGTATCCTACAAAGCAGCGACCTTCATATGATGACCGTCATATTGATGGCTAAGAAGACTTATGGATGAATAACTCACATAGGTATAGCAAACATATGCACAAGAATATGTAGAATGGGGAATGGGGGAAGCCCTTTCAACGAATGCATGATCTTGGATGTCTGTTCAGCTGTATCGCAAAAGAAGATGCAGATTCGATTCCTTTTTTTGCAGATCAGCCATCTGACGTTAAATGGTAAACAAAGCATGGTCCCGCACTTCCCGCAGGTCACGCTTGTTAAAAACATGCCTTACGATGCACTGCCATGCGTCCATCAAACTGAGAAATACAGGTGTTAAGTCTTATGTGCCTGTAATTTCACCCACACCCTTCAAACTCGACTACAGCAAGCTGCTTGGCGGCCAAAGTAGGGATGGTGGTAGTACTTCCCCGGACGAGTAGTAGTAGTAGAGCTCTTATTCAATAGTACTGGGTGTGTGAATGCTGGGTGCTTATTTTATAACAGTAAGAGTATTCACTGCAGCTACTTTAAAGGATGAAAATCTCAATCGTAGTGTTCACCCGTGTACTCGCTGTGGCTGTTAATAACGGCAACTGTTTTCCAGGGATTCTTAGCTGAAGACCACCGCTGTTAATGCCGTTGATTAAGCTAGCTGATGGAGTCGCCGGTTTGCAGATGAGCTCGGTTTTTACGGCACGAGCGCCGGCCACCCGCGGAGGCGACACTTTTCTGATGTAGCTCAGGGAAGGACGAGCTAGGTCACTACGCGGTATAGTTATGAAATAGTACATTATTGGTGTTAGATATTATTAATTACCATAGTAGATGAAACAATTCTTCCACCTCCCACTTTTCTTCTCGCTGAATAGAATAAAGTGTCAGTAATGAGCTCGGCGTACTATTTTCTTACTCTCTCTCTTTTTACAAGTCGATCTACTACTACTACTTTCAAATTTGTTTAATTATTTATGTTCTGTTTACTAAAACTAGCTACGGGAACCAATACGCAAGTTTGATGTTTATTTCTGTCTTTATTATTATTATTTATTTCTTCCTTTTGACGACCGATGTGGCGCGGCGGGCGAATATCCGCCTGCGACGCAGGAGGTTGCGGGTTCGATTCCCGCCTCGGGATAAATGTTTGTACGATCTGCAAATATTTATTCCGGGTGTTCTGGGTATTTTCTATGTATAATAAAAAAATCTATGCATGTAATGTATTGTTTTAAGTTATCAGTCATCTAGTACCCATAAAACAAGATCTGCTTAGCTTGGGGCTAGATGATACTGTGTGGATTGTCCAGCATTATTATTATTATTTATTATTCCTTATACTCATACCTAAAAAGTTACTTACTTGATAATGTAAAATCCCCTTTTATTTCATGTTAAATGAGCTAGCTGTTTCCGAGGCAGGATCATAGAATCTCCCCTCATTATTTGCGGTTTCAATTCACTTTTTATGAACGTCGCCCTCTTTACAGCACTTCCATTGCTAGATCAGAATCACGTTTTTAGCTATACTGGTTGTTGCAATTTCACATCTTTCACCATTCAATAAGACTCAAAATAACTTAGTAAGAATGGTATGTATAAAGTAAAGATAATAAAATAAAAACAAATCAATTAAACAAACAACTTTATCGTTTTATTTTAGGATTTAATATTAAAATGAAAAGATATATTTGTATTTTATTTTTTGGATTACGAGATGGGCATTTGGCAAGACATAAGATGATCAAGTGGCAACGCGAGGATCATAGACCACGAGGCAGAACAGCAGCCGGTACATGGTATTGTAAAGACAGTGGGAGCTCTATGAATTTGATTTTTGCCCAAGCGGGAAATAATGGCGAGGACGCCTATATACTCATACTCAGCGTTGGGTAAACGTGAGCTAATTGTACTAGTGGAAACGCAAGTGACTTTTCCGCGTGAAGTTATTTTAATAATTTAGTTTGGCAACACACTGAGCTTTCACTATCTACATTATTATTCATTTGTAAAAGTCTTATACGAAAACGGTAGGAACCCAGCTTATAAGTTTCTTACCTGTTCTTCTTAGACTTGGTCGCGAGGATCTGGCGCCTAGCTTGAAGATGATTCTAAATGACTGCCTATAGATATTACAGTTTTTTTATGTTACTTGGTGATTGAACAAGCAGATGGCCCACCTGATGTTAAGTGATTAACATTACCTATAATGAAGCATTGTCTCGCAGGTTACGCTCGTTAACGTGCCCTACGATGTACTACTCTGCGTCCATCAACCAGAAGCATCTAGGTGTTAAGCCTAATGCGCTTGTAATTTCACTTGCATCCACACCCTTCACACCGGAACACAGCAAGCTGCTTGGCGGCAGAAATAGGCATAGTGGTAGTACTTTCCCGGACGAGCCCATTGCTCAGTCAGAGCAAAGATTCTTATAATTGGTATATATAACAGATAGATATTATTGTTTTATTTTTATTTTTCAGCTGTTAGTGTCCTACAGCATGGTATAAGCTTTCTTTAAATACTGTTGTTTTACAGTATCGTACAGTGTTTGATCGAATAGCTTAACTCTTGACTACCCACAAGAGTCTCTAGCCAATGTGAAATGGCATTATTTGCGGAACGATTCGATTTATACATTCGCTATCGCGAAGGCTATCTAAAGTACTATACATCTCGCTATAATTTTTAGGGGTTCCGTACCCAAAGGGTAAAACGAAACCCTATTACTAAGATTCCGCTGTCTGCCTGTCTGTCTGTCTTAGAGTTGAAATTTACACAGATGATGTATTTCTGTTCCCGCTGTAACAACAAATACTAAAAAATCGAATAAAATTAATATTTAAGGGGGCTCTCAAACAACAGACGTGATTTGTTTGCCGTTTTTATTATAGATAATGTCACGGAACCCTTCGTGTACGAGTCCGACTCGCACTTATACTATAGACTATAGACCACGTGACGATTCTCGTTGCATACATTCTGAACATAATAAATAGTATCCTTGGAACTATAGAACGATGACGAAACGTACAAACTTTGACTGATCTCTGCTTACTTATTTTATGAATCACAGGGTTTATAGTAAATGCATAATAATATATTTTCTTTAATATATTTTCAATTCAAACAACATTCCTAACAAGCTTTCGATCAATTTTAAAATTGTAGATTTGCCTCGTAGATTCATATCGAATAAAACCAAATTTATTAATTCATTAAAACTATTGCCACTGATCGATGTTTAAGGGTTCATTAATAACACAAAAGTCCACTGGGAAAAATATATTTCAATTTATATAAAACCAATTTTAGGCATTTTTGATTCGCACAACTTTGTACAATATACACCTTATAATAGTATAGAGTTTTGCCCTCAAGCAAACAATAATTAATTTGGGTATTATAAAATAAAGAACAAACAAATAAATATTTGCCATTCAATATTAAATTTAATATAATTATGATATCTTTGCCGGAGTTGGTATTTTTGCTATTTTGTAGAATTAATAAAATTTCAGACAAACAGGACATTGTTTTATAATTATGACCGGCTTAGATTTTGTATTAGAAGAAACATTAATAACGATGTACATCGCTATTAAGATATCGACATACATTATAGGTACCTAAAACATAATATATAGCAAATACGAAATATTATGTTGGAGGCCTCCGAAACAATAACCCATAGTAGGATCACCTGCGTTCAATAACTTCACATTATATCGATCCTATAAGGTTTATATACATTGCTCTCTTCGATTAGTCGTAAGTCGTAAAAGCTAGCGCAAATTGGAGCAGGGTACGGCAGAGTTGATTTATAAAACTTGATACATTGACAAATTTATAAAACGGTTCATAGTTCATATGCCATTTTCATAATGTACATTTATTGAATTTATTGTACATTAGTTAAGGTATTTGTTAAATTTATTTTCAACGTCGTGCACCAATGTGCGCTGGCTGTACTGTTAGTGCAAGAGTTCTACTGAAAATCTCATTTTAGTCTCACGATTGATCTACAAATATCATACTACAATGCCTTTACAAATCCTTCAACTTTTGGACCTCAGTAGGATAAATTCGTTTACAAAACAAAAATTAATTTTGACACGGCACATCGAGGTACACAATAAAAATAAATTATTAAAACAGCATAATCGGACTAAAGGAGTGATTCTACTTATTCTATATTACATACTTTTCTATTTTTATTTTATGAGATAATTATTTTTAATAATATCTATACTGTACAACACTTTGTCTCTTAAAAATACATACACAAAGGCGCGTCCCACGTCTTTTCATCTACACTTTTGTCTTAAATTTTATTATACACTTGTATTGATATGTGGTATGTACAGGAGCAGGCAATGGCGCTGGCGTTCGGCGACGGCGACGACGGCGCGGCGGCAGCGCGGCGGCGGCGCTTGGCGGGCGCACGGTATCACAGGTACGGCGAGGCGTAGTGCGGGCCAGCGAACGCCGCGCCCTCCCGTCACACCAGTGAACTTGGCTTCACATCCAGCCCGTGCTCGGGTGAGCGCCCACCGCCGCCCTCGCCTTGGCTGTTCTCCTCTGAATCTGAGCACGAGTCCGAGCTGCCCTTCTTTCCTCCATTGTGTGTCTTCACATGTTTGGCGAGGTGATCTGACCGCATGAACCTTTTGTTGCACACCGGACATGCAAATCTCTTCTCGCCAGTATGTGTGCGGAGGTGTCGCTGCAGCTCGTCCGAGCGTGTGAACCGCTTGCCGCAAAATAGCCAATTGCACACGAAAGGTCGCTCTCCGGTGTGCCAGCGAAGATGAGCCTTCAAATGAGATGTTTTGCCGTAAACCTTTCCACAGCCTGGTATGTGACAGCTGTGAATATTTTTTTTTCTAAGATGTGCTCCAGCGGGTCCTAGCCTTTCTGCCTCTTGACAATTTGGGCAATCGCACGTCGCCCGGCCGGCATACCGCCGCTGTGACCGCGGCGATGGTGCTTGAGCTGGAGGTGCTGGTGAACCAGGTCCGTGCAACCCGAAGGAACCTTGTGAAGGCAATACAGATTTGTAAGCATCTTGTAAAAGGTGCGGTGCGGGTGGCAGTAAATGCGCACCACTCGATAGTGAATGTGTGAGTTGTGAATAATCTTGGCCGGTGTAGTTTGCCATCTGTCCACCAACGTCCAGCCAGCCACCGTGGACGTCCCACCAGGTGCCACCCATTGCCCCCACTCCGCTCATTTCGGCAGCTTTGAGGGCACCACTTCCGCCACCGCCTCCGACATTGAAAGGCCACGATTCGTATGGATGCCGAGAGTACATGGACCCAAGGCTGGCGCTGGATTCGCTCTTTCCGAGGAGTTGGTCTCCCGAGGACGGGAAGTAGAGATCGTTGCCGTAGGAGGGTGCAGAGCATGTGGTGGGCCCGCGCCCATAGGGTCCGCAGGAGGGCGGCTGAGAGCGCGGAGGTACGCTAGCGCCGGGCGGCGAGTGCGCGCCCGGGCTCTTCTTCCACGGATGAAAACCTTTCCCAACGGCGGCATCGGCCAGCGGAGGGGGAGACTTGCTCGACAGCTTGTTGCACTGAGCCGCCAACATCGCCAGAGGCGTGCCGCGTAAGCTCGGGTGTTCCTGGAAAGACAGAAAATAAATAGATTATTATTTTGAATCGAAAAAAAGACAATAACTCTTTATTCGAGTTTAATTATCGGACCGTGAGAATGTGCTCGAGACGTCAAATCAGATTTATGGCCTAATTTTATATATGAACTGATGTGAACTGGTCCGTGCCCGAAGCGTTCACAAACAGGTATAAATAAATTATGAACAGTTTAGAGGTGCCTTATTTACAATTAGCCGACGCGGTGACAGCTCCCGGTGGCTACTGCGTCGGCGCGACCGCACGACGACGACGACGACGACGTTCTAATTAATAAACCTCAGACAAGCTGTCGTAAAATATTTGTATACGCATATAATTATAATCAGACGCTAGATCGAAGTAATAAATGAGCATTAGTGTACCTATATAATAACTACTATAGGTTAAAAGCATCTTTAGACTTGTCCTACTCTACAAAGTAAATTTACTTGAAACCGGTTAGGTAGGTAAGATATCTCTGTACATAATGTCAATGAAAGTAAAACGCGTTTATTATGAATGAAATCCATTCACAGTTGTTCACTTTGCGGAGCTAAATAAAGGTGAGTGTAGAAGAACATCCGGCCGGATATTTCACCCCAGTGTGTGATACAAAAGCTCGATAAAAAAGTTCCATTGTACACAATAATATAATCCGGGGATCACGCACGGGGGGAATGCGAGGGGTGCGGGGATCAACCACGCCCATTTATATTGTGATTGGCGCAGCTGTTGCTCTGGAGTGTGCGCCAGCCCTTACAACAAACTGAAGCAGATCTGGATATTTTTAAGACAGGAATTGAGTATAAGTTTGTATTTATTTATCTAACATTAAGTTCATCGGCACGATTGTTTTAGTTACATTGAAACTATTATCTTTATGCTGACTTATGCAACAGTTCTAAATTTTTCTTAATGTTTTGTTTTTCTATCTTTGGGTTTTTTTTAGGATACAAATAAAAAATCAGACTGCTAAGCTGTTTAGGAGATTTCCTTGTAAGGCTCGATAGAACATGAACACTTTCAACCATTAGATAAGTAAAAACGATTGTAAGACTCAGTTGAAGATAGTTTTAATTACAACAAAAGCTATTATTAATTCCTAGTGGATGTGGGCCAGCGGCAGCATTCTAGCAAATAGAAATAATGGGGCGGACCGGCGCACTATCGCGAACAGATCTACAGCCCAGTTGTAAATATGGCTGCTCTCTCAATTAACCCAACGACAATTACAATTACCATAAAAAAATAATAAAAAGCAGCCAAATTGCTCCAGCAAGCACTTATGTCGCCCGCGTACGAGCTAACTCCTACATTTTCTAAGAATTAAGTATTATTATTTGTTCTAAATTGTAGAATTGCGTTACGACTGTAGGAGTATGTCAATCGCTTTTTATTCCACACTTGTAATTATTTGAGTACCTGAATGGGTACTCAAGAGTCGTTGATTTTTTTTATGAAATTGGCTATCGTCAAACTAAGAATGGAGAACAATAAAATTGATCTTCAGATTTAAAGTTAATTATGTCACATCGTCGTAAGAATCATAAAATCGACACTGTGCTCATCAAAAGCTATTTTGATGCAATTTAAAGGTATTAGGCATGAGTGGTCTGGTCCAAGAGATGTGAGGCCGTACGTCTGCCGCGGTTGAAGTCATAATTACCCTAGGCATTATGCTCCATTTGGGCGCAGGCCGAAACAGAGTGATATCGCCCTGTACCATAATTGGTCGTCAACTCGGCCGGTTGGCCGCGAGATTGGATCTACGTAGATGACGCCTGGTGCCGACTCGCCGGCGCCACACCCGCATTATACAATGTTGATGGCCTTTTCCTTGTCAAAAATGACGAAGATCTTTTGTCATAAAAAACACAAGATGAAATAAAATGAGATTACCTAATGTGAGCACGAAATTGTGGTATCGCAGTTCAGGTAGAGTACCACTTTAATGTGATATTTCACGATAGACTCTTGGTTGAAACAAATAATTTAACGTTTTGTTTGATAGAAAGTTGAATGTGGTGTTTCGGTGATAAATAATTCAGTTTTAATAATAATTTATACAAATCATCATTTGGGGGATTGAAATGTTTTAAGTAAATTCCATGGTCAATAGGGTCAACTTTATTTAAAAAATTACCTCACCAATCTTTATTTTGAAAAGAGATTGGTTGGTATAGGTTACTATAAATAGTTTAATAATCTAGTCTAGCTCTTTAAACAAATTTCACATACCAGCTTGAATGTAAGCGTAGTTTGCAAGTTATTTTGTTTTTTTACTTATAAGCTACACTATCATTTTAAACATATTTTCGCATTAGATAGTTTAATTAAATTGTAGTGAGAAGCAATAAGTGAAACACTTGTATGAGTCATGGCAGATTGGATAATTTAAAATTATCTACTAAAATTATGATGAACCAAAATGAATATTCAAGCAAAACGCTTATCCCCGACGTGTTATTAAGATGATCGTGAAGTCGTTACAAACGAAATTGTATTTCATAAAACTCATAACTATACTTATGAGCTAATATTTTTTCGACAACAGGTTATTGGAAATTATGAGTCTACCATCGTTATAACGAGTGTTTAAAATTAAAAAGTTTTTGTGATAGAGTTGAGATAAACGTGACGTCACTGAAAAATAAATGGTAAAAATGTGAAGATATTTAAAAAAAAAAACTTTACTACATTCATTTCCAGGCATGGTAGATATGCTCTCAGATGTCTTAGTAACTCGTATCGTACTAACTTTGATTTGATTCTTTGAAGATGTATAATCGGGGTCAGAGGTACGTCTGTTAAAATAAGGTTTATTTAGTATTCTGTATTTCCGTTGAATTGTAAATGAATTAATTAATTAGTATAATTGGCTGTAGCCGTTCTAATTAAATAAATTAGATATATAAATACGTTCAAATATTTCACGTATCTATAAATAATTAATTAATATACATACTTAAAGATTCTTAACTGGTCTTTAAACATGATTGGGCTTTAACTACGTTAAACCCACAGTTTGGCATGCCTAAAGCTACACCAATGCATAGCAAATTAACCGAGGGTAAATTGCCAATGGATAATTGTGCAATTAGGGAATTATCGAGTTAATTCCGAGTGAAACAGTACGCTGCCGATCGCGTTTCACGTCCGAAAACGTCCTAGTCCACCCCGTGCCATTCTAAAGCTACTGTTAACCAGCACATTAACCAACCGTTCAAATGTCTACCCACTCTTTGACGGTCAGACGCTTTTATAAAAGCTTTAGATACCTACCTATACCAATGAATTGTTTCTGTAATCCGGGGTTGTTCTTAATGTCGGTGAACAGTACCGTAGGATTCATTAATAGCAAATAAAATGCAAGTATACATATGTATACATAATGTATACATAATGTATACATAATGTATACACAATGTATACATAATGTATACATAATGTATACATAATGTAGGTATACATACATATATTTTTTGAACTACAAAATGTTTGCTTCTTTGAAACTTTCGTACAATACCACGTAGCTCAAAACTAGGTAAAGATTTTACTAAAGAAACCAGATAACTGATAGAATACTTGGTAGGTTTTGATAGAAGATAGAAAACTCTTTATTGTACACCACAGGAGATACCAATTTAAAAAAAAAGTGTCGAAATTTTATTAGAAACTATAGCTAAGTACAGTGGGTAGTCTTATCGCTGTGAGCAATCTCTTCCAAACAACCTTTGGACGGAATGGGTTTTAATTAGCATGGCGGCGTGTGAAAAACATGTCTGGGGATTGAACGATTTAAGGAGTTTGCGAAAACTATTTATTTTGTATACTTATACCTTTATATGCGTCCATTATTTAAAATTATACGACCTATGTGTTACAATGTTAATGATCAAAGTCGTTATAAGACACAGTTTAAAGCTATTACAGTTATTAGCATTATAAAGTATAATCATTATTCTGCTTAGGCAAATTGTTTTACAAAAGTTTCACTTTAACCGATCATTCAGTAGTTAGTAAGTAGTTAAGTCTTGAATAATGAGTGTTAATTTACAATTTCTATCGTTAGGCGAGGATATGACATCGAATTACGGAATAATTCAAAACGGGTGGGTGAAACTAATTAGTGTCACTCGGCTACTGAAGAAGGGTTTTTGTCATTTGACACTAGAAGGGGAAGTAGGTATCAATTGAATAAATTCAATGTCGCCTTCTTTTTAGAAAAACGTGCTACTACTAGCTTTGAATAATAGTAAAGGGATAAAAAATTCAGCATATTCTGGAATTAATGAGTTTCTTTACAAAAATCAGTCAAATTATTCTTTTAGGGGCTTTTATAATCATAATAATCATAATCATAATCATTTATTCATAGGATTGCAGGTACATGAGGATCTTAAAAATTAATTTGCTTCGGCTAAAACCTGCCTTTACAGGCGTATGAATCTTTATAAGGTCTTATAAAATAATATTAAGTAAGTTAAGAATTTTCTTTATTGACATTGCGCAATAGTTTCAAACCAAACCGGCTTGTGAAAACAAACGATAAATTTCAAGAAAATGTCAGCAAAACAACTAATCTGATAATCTCTCATCTTATTGGTGATCTGGGGCCCAATTCTTTAGTTTTTTCGGGCTGAGATGAGATTGAAACATGAACTTCATTATCAAAATTGGGCCCGTCTGAAATGTCGGTATAAAAAAAATCATTTGGGCATAGAGAACTGAGCCTCTAAATGACATCCGTCGTTCTACTAAATTAAATGATGCTCGCAAAATATGAACTGGAATGAACAGGAACATTAAATTCAAGCAAAGGTGATAATCTTGATCCATTTACTTGACTTCTACGAGTATTTAGACACGCGCCACGCTATGAAAAAGTATTTAGTATAGAAAGTCATTATTAAATTTGAACATAATGCAATATTTTGTAAGATTTTGCAAATGACTTTGCTAGCTCAGTAGCTTTGTATATTAGCTACCTGCATGTTGTAACAAGTAAAATGGATTAAGTCAAAGATAATGACCTCGCTACATTATTCCACACGCGAACACTGCCGTCGATGTGTGAAACCCACATTGTACTGATCATAGCTAAATAATGATAATTAGATCACTTTTGAGGACTTCATATTCTCGTTAATCATTTATCATTTAAGTATTATCTGGCTCCCATAGTACAAGCTTTACTTAGTTTGGGGCTAGAGACCGGTGTGTGAATGTGTGTCAATATTTATTTATTTTATTTATTTATAGATTAAGTTCTAAGCCCATAGCAAAGTTCTATTACCGGAACATCTGTGATTAGAGGCGTGAAACCGCGCTAGTTAGCGCAGGTCATTAGGACGTTTCACGGAGCCACATGGCCGCATGTCCGATCACCTCAAATTGAGCCGAAGCCAATTATTTATTTAAATGGAAATTACCGTTTGTGACCTGACGCCTGGCCGCTCCTGTGCGCATGTGCCTTTAATTTAACCGACATGTAAGGAGTCAGCTTTTTGTGAGTAGACTTCAATTGCTATGGTTAATTGGAGAGTAAGCTTTTTTAATGTAGAGCCGATCATGTTAGCCACAATAATTAAAAATAGAGACAAAAATTATGAAGTTCATAAGATTTTGTTGTGCTTTGATTTATTAGTTAATCTATTAAATAAAAATAAAAATAATGAACAATCCACACAACATCATCTAGCCCCAAGCATTTATGGATTGTTGTTAGTTGTTTAACTACTTTCTTAAAGTTATCTATCAAGTTTTTTTTTTTTTTATTTTTAGCTTTACCATCACTAAACGCAATGGTTGTCTGGAAGGCATCCATTGATAAGACCGCCCATTGTGTTTTCTTACACAATGCAGTATTAGTTAATTGCTTAAAATAAGTATCTTAATTACGGGTTTGTCCTCAGTAATGTTTTTATTTATTTTTATTTAATATTACTCCAAGCTAAAGTTAGCTAAAATTATGGTTGAAAGTTCAAATTATGTTGAGAGATCGGTTGATAAAATAATTTCGAAAAAGATGAGAGCTCTAATATTCACGGGCAGTTTAGGCGTCAATAATGTGTTCAAGTGGATGAAATTGTGTGGTAATGTGTCGGACAAGCGCTGCGCCCACTCGCCCGAATTAGCCCGCAGGCTGCACTATAACACCGAAATATTATCCAACATTATGTCTTAGCTCTGAATTCTGATACTAAACTTAAGCATACAACTTCATTCTGATCCTAAGGTCGTGGGTTCAAATCCGGTCGTGTACCAATGGGGTTTTTTATTGAGAAATTGATATAGGTAATGCCTATGCTCTCAAACGGTAAAGAAAAATAAAGCAAGGAAACCAGTTCGTTTTCTAGCAGCGGCGATGGCCTTGCAATCTGTCACGTATTGAATACCAACTACTGCAAACTATGGATATGACACCAAATGTAATATTTGAACATACCTCTGACTACTCCCGTTACTCAAAGAATCTCCTGTAGGTACTTGGTAGATATACATGAGGGTATATCTCTTCTGCCGAGAAATCTCGATGAATGCTTACAAATTATAAAATGAAGCTAAATTGCAAAGAAAATTCACAATATAATAGAATAAACAAAAAACTCTCTACACATTTTGCACTAACTTTACTCCGAAGTAATATTCTTTAAATAAAACCATCGTCGTGTATGAATATAAAATAAATTAACAAAAACTAAATAGTATCACGATTTTAAACGTCAAGCACGGTAGACATCCCCCCAGATATCTTAGCACAAAGTGCCTACTCGAGATTTTTTGCGAATGACTAAAATAAGTACGTCCAGATAATAAATACATTTGGTACATACCCACATTTTGCAGTAGTTAGTATTCCATACGTGACACGTTGTAAGACCATCGCCACTGCTAGAATACTAACGGGTTTTCTCACAGTGTTTTCCTTCACCGTTTGAAAACACTAGCATTGAGCACCTCATTTTTACGATCAGAAAAATCCATTGATGCACGACCGGATTCGAACCCACGACTTTAAGATCAGAAGGCGGAGTCACTCCCACTACACCACTGGTGCTCTATTGTATGAATATTGAACTAAAAAAGGCTATAAACGCGATTGAAGCGCGTGAGGATTTGAATCCACCAATATTTTGCGTGTCGGAATTTAGTCGAAAATTTTGAAATGACGGCCGACCTTCGTCGACTCCAGATAATAGTTGCACCAATTTGAAGAACCAGTTCCACTCAGATAAAAAAGAAACGACCAACGAATGGAAACAAGGGACTTCTCTGACGCCTTTGTTCTGTCTCAGAGTTATACGTTTTTGAACAATATCAGTATTATAGAAAAAAGTAAGCCTATGTTGACTAAAGACTAACATTTTTTTTAGATCGCTTCCTATTTTTGCATAATAAATATGTCAGCAGCATCAAAAAAAAAAAGTTATTAAGTTATACTATAAACAAAATTCACTCAAACAAGATGTGTCTATCTGTCAAGGTCGCACTGGGTCATTGCAAATCATTGTCGAGTACCTTGCGTGTCTACATCCACAGCGCCTTTGGCTGCAACTCTCAGCCGACAGTTCCGAGAAAAAGTCGTTAAACTCACGTATTTTTGGTAGCAACTTAATGCCAGTAATTTTCAGTGAAATTATAATAATTAGCTCCATTTATACGATAGTAACAAACAAATAAAATGCTCGGAACACACCGCCCGAGGGCGTCAGTCAGTCAGCCAGCTTTTCCATTTCTTGATTTGATTTATCTGGGTTTCAAGGAATTATGTAATATTGGCAAGTTCATTAAGTTTGCTATTCTCTAAAATAAATTAATATGTGTACTATAGTGTGTGTATAATCAATACGTGTGTAGTATGCTAGTAATAAGTTTACTTTAAATTAACGTACTAACCGTTTTTTCAGATATGCGTTGACGCGCCAAAGCTAGTCATTATAATTTCAAATCAAATTAATTATGCAGTTGAATGTACCGTATCGTAAAAAGTAAAATATGAGTTCCAGTAAAACCACAGTGACACATGTCGGTACAATAGAACAGGCTGCAATTACACCCATTCCATCCGTTACACTGCATTCAGCGACAAACTGTGTTCAATGGATGTGGCCACGTAATTTCCTTCCACTTCTGCCTCGCTTTTTTTACATTTAACTAATTGAACGACCTAGAATATTAATTGCTGAGAAAATTACCGACGCAAAGGCCCCGGGGCCTAAACCACACGGCTCGACGCATAGTGCAGTCAACATAAAAACGAACAATTATGTATTTACCATGGAACTCGAGTTTTTAAACTGCATCGGTTTTGCTTCGACTATTATTTGAAATAATGTTTCTTTTCACTTAAAGTATAAATTAGAACTGTATTAATCTTTGTTTGTTTGCCTTGGTGGTTCAAGTACACTATTTTTAAGTATGCTTACTTTTGGCCAATTCAATAAACACTTCAAAGGTAAATCTAACACGTGCCAGCTTTCATCACAGAGCATTGTGAAGGTCGCATACATTGTACTATCGCATGCCTGAGTTCAATATCAGTTGTATCAAATATAATTGTGTGTCGATAATAGAGATTATAAAATTCCAGCACTTATTGGGAACAATAGCAACAATTAGGTAATAAAACAAAAGACTATAATTTTAGCGTCACGTAAAGAGTTGGTGCGGAACAATCGGTGAGATAGCGAGCGATTACAAGGCGCTGAGCGGTCGATCGTCACGTAGAGACGCCGGTGAAGAACAAAGCTGAGATATCAGACAATTGAACGCACAACGGCACAAAAAGTCCCATAATTCAATTTGCATCCCGCTAGATGAGCGTAGAGTGTAATCGTCAAGAAGTGTGGGTAGGTACGGTTAAGAGCCGCGGGCGGTGGCTCGGTGAGAACCGCTTTCGCCACTTTTGAACACTTCTGCGAATCGATTAGATCGTCATTTTATTCTCAGTCTTTGAACATTAGATGCATCACGTTGATTTTGTCACGATTATACCCGTATTCGATTTTCTAAGATTAAGGTATTTTCAATATGAAGATTTTTATAATTCATATTTATTATTTTATACTAAGCCATTGTATTTTTTTGACTTAAGTTTAAGTTTGCAAAATAAACAGAAAGAAGAAACAAATTCATTCTTAAAACTAAAATAAAAAAATATGCTGCATACCACGTTGTTGGAATGTTATAATACATACTATATAACGTTTCAACTACTTTTGAAAGAAATTTCACACCCTGACAGGTTACATTCAATTAATCTCTTGCAAGCTACACAATTTCACTCATCATTGTTTGTCGATTGATACCTACGTCGCGTCTGTATTATAACCATATCGATATCGGTGTCGACAGGCGCGAGAGTCCGCGAGGTGACTCGCTATTATGATAATGCAGAGCGATGGTATCACGAGTTATCCATGTATATACTGCTATATTTTCTGTGGTCTAACACAATTGAATTAGCATAGAACAGCCAGCCGCAGCGGGCGGTCTCGCCACGCGACCACCAAGCGTCACTATTATATTATTATTTTGAAAGTATTAGATACCAAAGCGTCTTGTTAATCGAAGATTTTGGTACATATCTGCGTCACATGTATTTAAACTAAATGAGTTAAACTAAAAAAGATAAAGGTTACTTTGCAGCGTCATAAAACTAGATCAAAATGTATATTCTCATATATCAACATTGCTATTCAGTGTGGCAATGTAGCCAGTCTTTTGGGGACGATTCTCATCGGTACTGATTTAAATCAGTTAAGCTATTTCTAGATCGTTTGCAACGTTCTGTACATAGCTTATCTGTTTTGTATGTATTTTATACATACAGTCATACATATTATAAATATTTGTATAAGCTTGCTATTTTCTTTGTAAATAAATATTTACAAACTATTCAAACTTGATGGATTATTGAGAGCCTTTTGTAGATAAAATTAATTTCATCTTTCAATCTTATCTGGTTGTCATATAGTATTATTTTCATTAATTTTTTGGATAGAAACGGGATATTTATCATGATTTTTGAGTTTGATCATTTCCTAATATTTCGACACAGTTGTATGCGCCATGATCACAGGTCGAACAACCACTCGAATGAGTAATAGTTTAATAAGTTATTTTTATTAGTATGAATTATAATTTTTTATAATTTAGTTGTGGTGCTAAACTAGGTATTTAATGAATTGAGTGGAGTAGCAAAAGTAACCACAACACATTTCTGTATAGTTAGCCAGGTGCAAACAGTACACTACCACTTTGGTTAGAATTATAGAACTGGGAACAACAGGTTTTTCACGATCAATGAAACCTCAAACCTACCTACTGTCCATTAAAACGTCTTAAGTACTGACTTAACAGCTGAGTTAGTGGTAGCTCTATCTTCTGCGCTGTAGATCGAGGGTTCGAGCCCCACCAGGGATAAATTTTTGTGCGATGAACATATTTATTTATTTATTATTGAGTCTGTTAAATTAGAAACAGCCGCACGAATGTAATCCCCAGGCAAGGTATATATCCTCTTAAATTCCTTAGGACCTACCAACTAGTACCAACTCAAGATTTTTTAAGGATGTTTAGACGTAGTCAGAGGTAACTTCAAATATTATATTTGGCACACACGCACATTTAAACTATAGTTAGTATTCCATACATGACAGGTTGCAAGCCCATCGCCGCTTGAGTCTCTAACTAAACTGTAAAAACAAATTTGGTAATAGCTTACCTACGACCATACCTAAGCTATTACCAAATTTGTTTTTACAGTTTAGTTAGAGACTTGCCGTGTAAACAAAATCAACGCCATCAATTGCAGACTCGAGCACTCAAGCACTGTGGAGTATTCATGGAGACGGCTTCAAGAGAGGACTTGATGTATGGGTCTAGGGGGCTAATGGCGAGTACTTTCTCTCACAATTCAACAGAATTTGTGCGGAAAACATTGTGAGTTTGATGGAACGTTGTTGATTGTTTGGTGTAGCGGGAGTTTTTTTTTAAAAAAAAAGCAATATTATCGCGGGTTTAATCTTCAAGCACGGTAGATATTCTCTCTGATTTCTTAGTACGAAGTACCTACTCGAGATTCTTCGAGGGATATCTAAAAGTACGTCCAGATGCCCTCAATTTATAAGAAAACAACAATTGCATGTTTAGTTTTTTTTTTATCTTTTATTTTTATTTTTGATGGGAGTTTGAATAGGAGGTAAGTTTTCTTCCGTGTAAAAATAATAAAATAGTGAAAATTTGATATTTCCTTCCATTTTAAGAAATACTTGTGTTTGTAAAGAATGATTCTTACCAGAACAAAATCTATTGGTTCAATAAAAAAGGGTGTTTTGAGGCATCTACGTGATAAAAGCTCATTGCTATTAAATAATGAATTTGTAAAGTTAGATACGTGATATAGTACAGGGAATGTATTGAATTTATCATTAAGGTTAAATACATTCATTATTTATGAATTTTACTGTGAAAAGAATCACAAATAAGACTTAAAGTTTTTACTCAGTTAAAAAATAAGGTTTAGTCCTAAAAGTTTTTCCGAAAACTAAATATTGATAACCCTTCAAACTGCTCTCGCAAAAGCCACGACAAACGGAACCAACGACCCATTTTATCACCAGCAACATTACACTTCAAACTAGCTCCCTTCAAAAGGCATCCGAATTCATAGCGTCCCCGCATCCCCAACGAGTGCGTTTAATGGCCACTATAAGACGCGTTTGTTTAAACTACTCAGTGAAATAATTTACCAGCGGAAAATTTACACTTAAAGCCGGATGTGAGTGCAAATAGTTGTAATTTACGATACAAATACTTACAGTTTTAGATTGGAATAGTGATAAAAGTAGTAGCTTAAGTAGAGAGCTCTAAGTGAAGGGCTCGCCCGTGGAAGTACCACCATGTCAATTTTGGTCACCAAGCAGCGTTGTTGTATTCCGGTTTGAAGAGTGTGGGTACCGGTAAAATGACAGGCACATAAGTTTAAACACTTGTGTCTCTGGTTGATGAAAGCAGATGAGCAGTGCATTGTAGGGTACATTCCTAACAAACGTGACCTGCGAGGCAAAGCTTTGTAATAGGTGATGGTAACCAGTTAACATCAGATGAGCCATATGCTTCAGTAAGTCGTATAAAAATAATAAAAGAAACCACGTCCCTCACAAGACTTTGCTATTTTCACTCGCTTAAACAAATGGCTTAAAAAGTAAAAAGATCGCTGGCTTTGCAAGTTTCATGTCGATGCTGCTTTAGAAGCCATTAAAAGACGCTTTCGCAGAACTTCTCTGCTCCAGTATTTGTTAAAACTCGGTGAAATAAACTGCCACCGGAAAATTTACACTTAAAAGCCGGATGCTTTAGCAAATAGTAGCAATTTCCGATGTATCTTGCGATGGAGTAATGCGACGCGTGCGATGGTTAGTTATAAAGACAGATTTATGGTTTGCCATGATGTCACACTGCAATGGCAATGGATGTGGCATTGGCTTGTGCAATTTGTACTCAAGTTAATGCATTATACCTACAGATAAGGGTAGATGAGATACGGTTGGAAGTTTGATTAGAAAAAGGGAGAAACGACCGTGAATAATAAAGTTAAACTTTCTGAGCTATAGGTTCTGTGTTTAGCTTAGCTAAAATATTTTTTTATGCAATAAACAAGCGTTTTTTTTTCATTTTTTTACTTATGATGGAAAAACTTTTAGATGAGTCAACTTGTTGAATATATTTACAGTTCAAATCAATATGAATAAAAAGTGGTATTAAAAAAGACAGTCACTGTTTTATACCAATCCGTTGTTGTGTAGATGTGATGTGGAACTCCGTAAGGATATGAATGGCGCTATCAGTGTTGTGGCGCTCCGGGGGTTCCGGACCACGCTGGGACCCCCCCAGGGGCGGCGAACCTATCTGTCCCTATTTAAGTGTTAAATTAATTGTTGGCCACACACCACCACCAGATTGCTCCGAACAAAAGACATTAGGCACGTAATGGACCAAGAAATGCTTCCAAAAGTGCGTGCGGCATCGTTTCATATTTCAAAAAGCCCAACACATCGGATGTTGACATTAGAACAATGAACCCGCTCCTTCTTTTTTGTACCCAGTAGAAGGCATTAATTAGTGGTGCTGCATCTTTGAAAATAACCTTCTCCGTTGTCGGGCCATCAAGTATTGACAGGGCGCGATGACGGCGCGGAGACGAGCGACGGGCGACGGCGGCGCCTGGGCCCATGACTTGCACCTCACCTTCATTATGAGAGGCTCGGAGCACCACTCCACTAACAAGCCCGGCTAATGCAATGAGTTGCAAAAATCCCTGACCATCTAATCCAAACCTATCTAAGCGATCTTCACCTTTACACGGTCCTCAGAAGACACAAATTGTATCAGCAGGAGGTGGTACCAGAAGCTGGATAGAACGATTCCGATGACATTAATGACTCCCAAATCGGCCGATACTTTTAAATCTCTAGGGTTTTGTATTAGTTACCCTTGCGAGCCGACCTCCATTATCCGGAGGCGGTGACTACAAAGAGTCCCTTCGAGAGTAATCATTGACGGTGATTGCGGCACCGATCTGCCAGATCACAGATGCTGCGGCGAAATCGTGCTTCGGTTTGTTTAGCGATCACTGAAGAAAAATATATGATCAATTTTGAAGATGTTCTTCAATTGGGTTATATTTTTTTATGTACAGTTTGTGTACAGGTGACTTACATGGCTACTAGATGTATGGTACTTATATATAGAAATAAATTTATTTTTATCGTTCACTTATATGACAGTTGCTTAATGATAATGATACTCGCGATAAAATTCTAAAGCATTTAAGCTGTTAGGAACGTAAAATAATATAAGTATGTAGTGAGTTTACAGCTGGTCGTTAAGTGTTGGAAACGACGCCCGCATTGCATGTGGTACCTACCTTAACTCAAATATCATATTTACACAGTACCTATGGCAACCCTTATTTACTCATCTGTTGTAATACATCTTTTTAACGACTTCTCACATTTGGCCAGCAAGTTACAGTAAAAAATATGGTTTTAACTTGAGTTACATGTTACATGCTAATCTGTAAAAGTATAAAGGCGGTTACGATTAATTACATACATGAACTTTGATTGTTGTGATATTTTAAAATAGTCTTTCAACGTTATCATAAATCCAGTCTTACTTACAAAATGGGTTTACTTTTGTAGTCGGCAATAAATAAATAATGTACTGACAAACTTGATACAACGCCATATAGCCCCAAACTAAGTAAAACTAAAGTACTACTTTGGGAACCAGATAGAAAAAACTAAGAAAAAACTCTACTGAAAACTGTTTTCAAAGTATCTAAACCAGAAAGAATAATTTTACTGTCATTTGAATAAAAGCTTATCAAGAACTGTTTAATAAAATCCTCCTCCCTATCAAAGATTTCTTTTAAACGTTAGTGAAATGGATATACAGAACGTATATATCGTTTAAAAGTTACTTAATGTTTGGTTGAAAACAGTTGGTTTGGTTGAAAGAAGAAGAAGCGAAGAATTATAATTTTGTTTCTTCACTTATAGCTCAAAGTATAGTAATAGTGCTATAACAAAGAGGTTTTTTTCAAATGGTTCCAAATTCAAAATTCAAAACCTTTCGAGAACAACCTCCAATGTGGCTTCGTGCGTATTGTGCACTCAGTATTGTTCTTGAAATAGGCCTATAGGAAATGGAATAGAAAATAGGCCTTGAAATAGGCCATAGGTAAGAATAGTATCGTTACAACCTACGTCTATGCCTGAAATTGGATGTCCCAATTAATACGTTCATACATCAGGGGATAAATACAGTAAATAGTTCGGAAATGTGTTGTTTTAATAAAATGAACGTGTAGTTAAAAAATATTATTATGTAGTTATAATATGTGAATGTTGCACTTGTAAAAAATATTTCCCCTCTTATGGTAAAATAACATTAGCAACTAGTACTTAGGTAGGTACTTTATTAAAAGGTCATTTGTGGTTGCGGCAGGAAACGGTGCAGTTGGCTTGTGGTTGGGCCGTTTTTGTACCATCGCTATGTGTGGCAAAGCAAATGGCGTAATACCATCCTAGTAATACTACTTCTTTTTGGGCGACTAATATAAGCGACGCGTGGCCCGAGGACTACAATATGGTCAATTGACAACAGCATGGCCGCGTCTTATGGAATTACTTCTTTAGATCTAGAATAGAATATATCTAGTAGGTAAATATATTTGATGGAAATATCTACATATGAAAAACTCAAATGGATGGATAGAAGAAATCGCTTTCAGCGATAAGGCCGCCTATTGTACTTTATTCGTTTACGCCTAGATGTATAAGGTATCCTTGTGCACAATAAAGTGTTATCTTTCTATAACTTCACGTAGACGTAGTCGCGTGTTTTGCTAGCAGGCACCATATAAAGGATTGGAAAAAAATGAGGTACCTACGTAAATTGGGGTCAGTGACCACACGTTTTGCGATTTGCCGGATCATTGCATATTTATTTTAAGACAATATTATTTACAGTTTTCACAAATCACTGCAACCAATTTCGCAGTAACCGAACCGCAAAGCTGATAAACAGCGCTAAATTGACACAACGCAAAACAATTACCGCAGGCGGCGAGATAAATTGCAGATATCTTCTTCGTGACAGATTTGCTGTTCATTAACGTTTGTGTAGGATCAATGCACGTAGAAACCAGGTTGCTGCTGTCTGATAACCAGCGCCACGCTGCAGTCGCACCAGTGGCGTGCAAACAATGAAACTTTGGTACTTATTGATAAAGATCTGCGGTGTTGTGCTAGTTCATTCCTACAGGAGCACTGTTAAATGTTGAATGCTTTTTAAAAGGTCTGAATATATCTGGATCATACATGAATAGGTATCATATTTAGTATTCATCTTTTGAAAACCAGCGCTGCAGAATTAGCTCCTGCAAACGCTGAGTGGTAACTGTTTTATAGACTAAGGTTTTTATAACTAGAAGTAAACTTTTCATTTTGAGTACTTGTTCTTTGACGGTGATTTTTATATTTGACGCAATATAACTCCATCTGTCATCCGTAGCAGTACTAACTCAATATAACTGTCCGTTATATAAATCAGCTTACTGCGTAAATGCAGCTATACAGTAAAACGAGGCATGTTTGTCGACAAGTAATGTACGACTAACATCGTTAAATTTGTCGCCAACTAGACACAGCGTTGATTGATGCTCACCCAAATAGCTGAAGCTGAAAGATCTGTTAATCAAGATTTTAGCTTAGAGGCTTAAATTGATGCAGAAATAATTACACTAACAGACTGTGTTTGTTTAGGTACTATGGCAAAATAATTTTTTGTTAAAAGGTTTAATAGCTAACAAACCAATAGCGATTAAATCGCTGTGTATGTTAAAGACCTTATGTATATTTGTATTACTTTTAAATCTATATATCTATAACAATTATAAAAATCTTTGTCCTGACTGACATATTATACATAGACAACGCACAGCCTAAACCTCTGAGGGCTGATTCTGAGTTTTTTTCGTTTTCCGGATACCGGATTTCGGTTTGCGAGTTCGAAATTTTTGTATGGAGATACGCTAGTGCCCCCATATGCCGCTAGAGGCGCTTATCATATCTCCATACAAAAAGTTCGAGCTCGCAAACCGAAATCCGGTATCCGGAAAACGAAAAAAACTCAGAATCAGCCCTCTTGTCGTAGAAATTTTCAGAATATTTTGGTCTTGGTGAGTTAAAGTATACCTACTAAGAAATAATTTTCGAAATTCAACCCCTAAACGTGTACAACGGGGGTTGAAGTTTGTACGAAAATAGCTTGACGCGGACGAAGTCACGCGCGTTTTGCTAGTTGTATATAGGGTTATTCATTAATAATTACACAAATTAATAGAGTATCATATTTCATAGGTCATAAATATTATTTTGTTTAAATAATTTTTTGTTACTTATTGCAAAATGTCTACCGAACAAGCCAAGAAGAATTTAAGAGGTCACACCACACACAGTGGCCATAGTTGTAGATGTCATTGACCTTAGTGTGGCGGCTTGGCGCGCTTAAACAGCGGCGACGCATCAAAATCACGCGACTTTGAACTTGATTTTCTCGGAATTTTCTGATTGTAACGTATTAAGGTCCTATAATATGTCATAATTTTTCAATTTATCTTTAGAAACAGTTTTTGGAATACAGTTTGTTATTAATGAGATATCCTGTACATTATATTATTTATTATAAATTGTAATCGAGTGTCATTTAAGTGGCCCACTGCGGCCAAAAACCCATAGGTGTGAAAGAAAAGGAAAAAAGTATATGCCGTGCAGAGGGACGATATAGACTAAGTGTACAACTCGATAGTACTTAGAGTATTTTCTATTTTTTAACTTTAACTTATTTGCTATTAAACTCAGTGTTAACCGGCACCGGTGTTTTAACTTCAACTATATACGCACTCAAATTAACTAACTTTACAAATTATCATTGTACAGTCTAACTGGACTGTACAATACACGTTTAACGGGTTAATTGTATTTTTTACGTACCTAGTTAAATCGCACAAGACCTACTAAGTCGTTTTTTTATCTGATATCTGTTTAGGTATGAGTACATGATACATGTTGATTAAATAGTTTAAGATACACCAGTTTTGTTACCAGTTTTGTTAGACAGAACAAACTGTTAAATCGTAAATTCGTCTTCTAATCTGTTAATAATTTACGAGATGGGTGTAATGGTCTCCAAGAATGCCGCTGCGTTCCGCTTACGCAGTAAATATCTGTGACAGCTTCATTTAAATACCTTTTGTCAATGAACGGGTTGAGATAAAAAAGAATTATGACATGTCGCTACTGTTTGGGGTTTTTGTTGGTAATTAGATCATGCGAGAAGCATTTTAATTGGAAGACTATTTTGGAATTAACGAACAGAAGAAAATAAAAATAAATAAGTATCATCATGACTCTACTCTCCAAGCACGGTAGATATCTCCTCAGGTCTCTTAGTACAAAGTACCTACTTGAGATTCTTCATGAATGTCTAAGAGAGGTCAGAGATACGTCCAGATATAACATTACAATATACATTACATTATACCCACATTTTACAGTATTCCGCACGTGACAGTTTGCAAGCCCATCGCCGCTGCTAGAATACTAACTGGTTTCCTCACAAATGAAAATAATGAAAACAAATTTGAACAATAGAATCTAGAATACGCAAGATTTTTTCATACATTTATAACTAACTTCACAACTCAGTTCGATTTCCACTGAGGATAAATATTTGTAAAGATAAAGATATAGAGTACAGCTTTGTTTAGTTTGGGGCAAGGTGGTTGTATGTTAAATGATATTTATTGTTGTTTTATTATATAGAAATAAATGTATTTATGTGACATTTGAACATCCCTGTGATATCATTAGAAATCCTCAAAGAATCTTAAGAGGGTACTTGGTACAACCGTACCTAGGGATTGAAGTCATGAATCTGTTCGCTGTTTTATTTTTCATTATTATGACATAAAAAATAAGTGTAAAAATATTAATTACACAGAGAAACACGATTACAGTAAGTAGGTATATATTGTTTACTAGGCTTAAAGATTGACACAGATGGTGTCAACACAGTGTGGTTTGAGTGTTTCACTAATTCCAAAACTAAAATATTGCATGTTAAGTATTATTGCCCACCCTTGGCGTATAATAGCAAAGCCACATATGAGGAAAGTAGGTAAACTAATGCATTTAATATAAAAGTACCCACAACTCGAAGTAAAAAAAATCAAGGACCCACAATATTATTATAACTGAACACTGACTCAGAAAAGTAGTAAACCATACGGTGTCGCATAGTAATTTATGTATTTAGATTTATATCTTTCATCACAAACATCTTGATTCGTCGCAACTCAACCAGACACCTTTTTACAACACTTATCTAACTGGCTCCGACCCAGAAAATTGCTAATCCGACGTGTAAACTTAGAATACAAAGCACTTTGCTATCAAAAGTGACAGATCTCAAGAGCCTATTGTTACAGAGCTAATGTCATTTCGAAGTGACAGTGACATTACAACGGTATTATTCTGGAGATTTGCACTGCCGTCAAAAAAATAAAAGACCGATGACATAGTATGATTGAACGAGTGAAATACATGCACAAATGCCCTTTGATAAAACTTCCCGACGGAAGTCGGCGAATAAATACGAACAGTAGATTATAATTTAGAGCTATAGCAATAAAGCTCTTTTTACTATGAATCTAAATTGACACAGTGGTGTGGTATAAGGCCGGTATTATTCTAGAGACTTGTCCATTTCGTAGTGCTCGGTACGATGACAAAGCATGGCACCTAATCCCCACAACAGCCATTTAGTGCCATTACAAATAAAACTTTGTCGGCGGCCACAATGGCCATTGACGGGGCCTCACGCTGAGTCTGTGAATGGGCTAACGCCAAAAAAATCTATCAGACACGCATAATAGTCGGACGTATTCGGGAGATGAAAGTTCCTGATACACGGTACGGTATCTATTATAGGCTTATCTCGAGTGTGCTTGTTTTGGTTAACTTATAAAACATTTAATTGAACTTTTTGTTTAGCTGAAGACTTATAAATAAAACACTTTTTGTGAGGTAAAAAGTATAATATGAAAAGGTTGCGGGTTCGATTCCCGCCTTGGGATAAATGTTTGTACGATCTCCAAATATTTATACCGGGTGTTTTGGGTCTATGTATAGTATTGTAATAAGTATATCAGTTATCTAGTACCCATAACACAAGCTCTACTTAGCTTGGGGCTAGATGATGCTGTGTGGATTGTCCAGCATTATTATTATTATTACTTCCTAGTACATTGTACATATTAACATAATATCATTATCTCATCGCATAAATAAATATGATATCAATTGTTTACAGCAGAACATTACATTACTATGTAGGTACTATCAATAGAACAATAACTCATTGTTCTCCACAAAGCTCAATAAAATCAATCTATCAATGCGGATATCGAAGGTAATTTGTATTTCCGAAAATACCAATCGTACTCAATTTGGTTTTCTGACAAATATTTTGCGAACAAGATCGATAGCGGGAGGAAACAATGGGAATTGAATACAGAACTCACACAGAATATGCAATAGTAGCTGGATAAAGGGTGTTCAATATTTTCATAATGCGCACCACACATGGTGCGCAAGCATGGATGTCGATAGGTCAAATTTGACAAAAATTCTCGATAAAACAAAGTTTTATTGAAATTTAGCGAGATTGGTAGCATGGAACTTAGTTAAGCGCTAGGTCGATAAATTTGAAAAGTTTTACTGAATTTATCAACAAGCTACAAGGCAACTACTTATCAAGTAGTTGCCTTCGAGGCTAGTTCTGTGCTAAAAGGTGTAGATAAATTTCGATAGAAAACTATCAGATTGTTGATCGAACCCCTGCTCTGAAAGAACCCTAGTTTTTTTAAATAAGGTTGAATACTTAACTACGTAACTAAGTAAAATAAAATAAATTTACTTAACTAACTAAAAAAAAAACAGATTGTTGTGCAAACGGGACTTAGTTTCATTTATCTGAATATTCAATATGTTTTTACCTACACTTATCTTACCTACACTTGAAAAGTCGGCAGTAAGTAATATCCGATCCAATAGAACTATTAAATAAATTTTATGGAACATGCTACAGAAATTAAACAAAGTAAAACATACAAAGTAAAATTTTATGCATATATAGCCACGGTAGCAATAGCACCGTATTAGAAACATTCCAAATCTTATTTTCGTCGAGGTATTCGAATCTTCGGTGGCGAAGTTGGTATCGCATCCCCGTATCAAGGGGAAGGTCGAGGGTTCAAATCCTACTCGAGGAAAATAATTTTTGGGATAATATAAAAATCTTTGTGATTTCCTTAAGTGCAGGTAAGCACTATAAAAACAAATAAACATATATAGCTAGTTTTATTTTATAGCTTATTTTACAAGCAAGGTGGATCTTGGAAAATATATTTACGAGTTCAAAATAAACTGTTAAAAGTTTTCAAATCAGGAAGGAGCTAAAATCTCAATCCAACTAGGTACTAAACACCCAAAGTACCTTTTACCAATTTAAAAGCTATTAAAATTGATAGACTTATTTTGGACCAACAAGTTTGTGCCAGATAATAGATACAAGTTCACTTGTATTCGCCACAATGGTTGAAATGTAATGAAATGAAATGAAATGAAATGAAATGAAATATTTTAATTTGCGAGAAACATGGTTAGGAGTTCTTAAAGTTAGGCACAGTATCACATATTTCACCAAATCACTGGCATGCAAATACCACCTGCACTGGTACTGGTTTACCGGTACTTTCTTTTTTGCATATTTTGTAGTTTATTTGTTAGGCAGGAACAGCTGATTTCATTTCTCGACGGAAAATGATGTTATATAATATATTTACAAGTAAAAAACTATTTAAAGTTTACGAATCTAAGTACTAAGCCCCCAAAGTAAGTGCTTACTTATCACAGAAAAAACTATTTCAATTGATAGACCTATTTAAAAACAAAATACTTATTTTGCAACAAGCTTGTGTCAAGGTAACTTACTAAGTACAGTAACATACAATTTACTCGTATTCGCCACTATCTTCTATCGGTTCCTGTTTCGCATCTTTGTTAAGAACAGCTGATTCGTTTGCCGACGGAAAATGATCTGTCTGCGTTTTTGTAGTACGAAGTACGATTGCAACTTGTTTAGTACTTGAATGTTTTAGTAGTACCTTACCAATCTGTCACATTGTTAGTGGAAAACTTTGAGTAAATTTTTTTATGAATAATTAAAAAAACTTTGAATTAAACTTACGATAGTTTTATTCGGGTTCGCCGACATCGGCGCGTACATATCGGTGATCATCACTACACTAGCACAATACAAAGTCCATTATAAAACAAAAGCAATGTTTATTTGTGTGCTGTCTGTGACAGCGCGCGGCGGGTGCACATAACTGACATGACTGACGTTTGACGCGAGCAGCAGACGGACACTCAGGCACACCAGGCACTAGCGGGGAGCGGGGCAAGGCACGAGTGGGCGGGGCCTTCCAATCCCAGCCTCTTACCGCGCCCCGCCCACGCCGCCCCGCCCGCAAGGTCGCGGGGCGGCTGTATTGATCGCACGCGTACGAAGACTCCATTTTATTTCGGCTGGTCCGATTTGCATAAACTTTTTTGTTTCAAATTACCTTCTGATGTCTCGTCGGTTTTGGGGACGCTGACGGTTTATTGATTGAATTATTTTTAGTTAGTTGGTTGGTTGCTGAATTTATAGTTATATCACTAGTATAACTTAGTACATACATAGGATACATTTCTTTGGTTTTGTTTAGACCTATGAATAGTTTTGCTATAGTGCATAATACGGTCAGTGATTTATGAAGATTAAAATATCTAGTTTCTAAAGTTTAAAGAATATCTTAAGTATCTCACTTTTGATCAACTTGAACATAATGCTTTGAGTCATAACTATTTGCAAACCGAAGTTGCCATTTCTTTGCTAAATCCGGTTAATCCGGTAAACTCCAGTTGCTTACTGAAATAAGCAGATTTCCCATGTTCTTAAGTGGTTACCTATATAACAAAGTATTGCCTAGTATATTAGACGACCGATGTGGCACGGCGGGCGATTGTCCGCCTGCGACGCAGAAGGTTGCGGGTTCGATTCCCGCCTTGGGATATATGTTTGTACGATCTGCAAATATTTATTCCGGGTGTTTTGGGTATTTTCTATGTATAATAAAAAATATCTATGTATGTAATATAGTATTGTATTAGGTATATCAGTCATCTAGTACCCATAACACATGCAATTGTTCTACATCCATCAGCCTGAGACAAACCGGTGCTAAGCCTCATGCCTTTTTTTTGTGTTAGCCCTCATACTTTCATGGGTATTAAAACTGAAGTTGTTACTCTACTTTTGTCGCTGACTGTATCTACTCGCTGGATTATGTGATAATCTTGACTTATACACCTAGACTTATCAGTACCTATGAACAATGTCTTTACGGACTTTGTCTATCTTATCTATTATGCATTATATTATGTCTATTAGTATACTAAACCTACTTAATTTGCATCCTTATATCTTATTAGCCAAGCCAAGAATTTATTTAGTTTTCATATACAAAAGTAAAAATCAGCCTACCGTTAAAGTGACAAATACAATGTCATTAACACCATTACCCGTACCCCCTCCGAAACTTTCCTACCTCGACCCGGCAACAAGGTGCTAGAGATAATGAAATATAATACCACACACAAAAAACATCATAAACACGGCCTAATAATTCCCAATGGGACATAAAAAAGCACCATAAAGGTATAAAAGTTTGCGTTGAAAAAATATGATTGCACCCTTCCGCACCCCGAGTTCCTTCAGACTGCTAAACATTCTCAGAGCAACGTCGTCGCTTTAAGAATAGCTTAAGCGGTTAATAGTTTTATGACACGCATTACACAAGAACATTAACAAATCAGAACTGAACTCTATTTCAGCGGCGCAAGGTGGGAAATTGGTTTTTGTAGGAACCGGAAATGACAGTCGTGAGGCATTATAGCGACATTAGACTAGGGTGCCATGAGGCTCGTAAAATAGTGAAAACGTAGCGAGGTGAGAGGGTGAGAGGGTGAGACGGCGATGGGCGTGTCGGGGATAACGAAATAAAAATGCTCGGGGCCTCATGACCGGCCGTGCGAACTCCGCTTAATGCAATAAACATTTTAATTTAAACTCGAAACTCATGCTGAGATGCAAAATTACGGTATGAGGGCGGCGTGTGCAAAAGAAATCAAATTACGGGAAAATTTCACGACTGGCAATGTTTTTTGGATCCGCCTACCAATGATAGAATATTTCAGTTCTAGATTGGCATAAGGCATTTGGAAATTAAGTTTTCTTAACATGATTAAATCTTTAATCATGTTAGATTATTATTTGTATTGCATTTTTAACATCTCTACGATTTTGCTACGAGATTTAAATATATTTTCAATGAAAAGACATCAACGCGTTTGTACTGGAAACTTTTTTATTAATTGAACATTATAACATACACCAACATCCTCGCATCGCTGTGTTCCAGTTTTAAAAGTGTGGGTGCCGGTGAAAATACAGGCACATGAAGCTTAACACCTGTATGCCTCAAGTTAATGGACGCAGGACAGTGTATCGTAGGGTATGTTCCTAACGTGACCTGCGAGGCAATGCTTTGTAAAAGGTGATGGTTACCACTTAACATCAGGGGGGCAATATACCTGATCATGATCTAGTAGTACAAAAAAGTTTACATTTTAAATCCTTTTTTGAGGTACATACAAGTTTGTATGAAAATCGCTTGACGCAGACGAAATTTCTCACTAGCCATTGTAGGTATCTCAAAAATACAAAAAATAATGTTACTTAAAATAGAGTTACTGATACTATGCACCTTAAGTTTTTACCCCTATACCTATTTTAAACATTGCTCAAAATGTCACTGTTTGTGGATTTTTCTAAGTAAGGCTGTTTACTAGTTTTTCCAAGCCAAAGGTACCACCACCTATAAAATTGGTAGAGTTTAGTACGCTTACAATACGTAGAAGCAGAAATATCTATGTATCTTGGAGTAGATAGGTGGTATAGCTACTCGTAAGTAAGTAAGTCTCCGTTCAAGAGTTTGTCTGGCGCGTTCGGTCCATAACTGCCGGAAATAACCGGAAGTGGCTGACGCCGGGACACTATCAGACAAAACCGGTTCAAACCACTTCAAAGCACTTTTCTCTAGATAGTTAAGATGTAGGTATGTTTAAAGCTCCCATTCTTAAAAAAAATAGATGTTAAATATTTGTGTAAAATAATTTGCGTTAATAAAATTTTATTGGATGTGATTTGCATAGTAGATTATAAAAGCCTTATATGAATGTATAGTAGATGTTAAATATTTGTGTAAAATAATGTGCGTTAATAAAATTTTATTGGATATGATTTGGTTCAAACAACTTCAAAGCGCTTTTCTCTAGATAGTTAAGATGTAGGTATATTTAAGGCTCCCATTCTTAAAAAAATTAGACGTTAAATATTTGTATAAAATAATGTGCGTTAATAAAATTTTATTGGATATGATTTGCATAGTAGATTATAAAAGCTTAATATGAATGTATAGTATTATATAGTAATTTTCTTTGCAGTATTGAGCCATACAATTTGGCCACACGCGACTCACTATGCCTCGCCCGCGGCGTCGCTTGGACTTCTCAATGCACATTGTGCGCCTGCCATTATTTCTCGATAGCCTTTTCAATCGGGAATTCAATCGATATTTAAATAAACAAACTTAGAATAATGCAACAAACAGATCGCATGTGAGTTAGACAAGCATTGTTGTTTTGTTGTGTAGAATTTTTTAAGTACATTTTATACTATTGCAGTTTCGTTTTTATGAATAACTATTTTGCAGTAGGTAGGTACTTGTGATTTTGGTTGTGAGGTTTTATTTTCTTACAAACTTATACACTAAACACCCAGTTGAAGAGATAGAAATACATTTTCTAGACATTATTTCTTAGTGCATATATCGAAGTTTTAGGCTCAGTTTCACTATCGGTCAGGATAACACGACAGATAACATGTTTAATATATTATATTAAATAAAATCTTTTTTCATTGTCTTAGTGCTAAGGTATTATATTATAAAGATATTAATATGCCTGAACTATGTAAAATAATGTCTCAAGGAAAAAATTATATAGATGAGACAGACGCGTAACGCGTGAATGCGCCGCATTCACATATACCGATGGCCGTGTCGCCCATTTGGATTGCAACAGCCTCGGCACCAATTTTCATATGGTTTTTTCTTTCAAGTCTCGTGATATTGCAAGCGACTATCACAAACAAAACCAGTGGCTAAATCACTTGCATGTGTGGACGCTCTATAAGATCTACTTATAGAAGTCGTCAGATAAAATGGTGCACGCGTTTTAGTTATAAATAAGAGTGGTGGGGTGTTCTATCACACTCTAACATGCCAATAATTTATAGTAAATTACTTAGAGTGCAACATACTTAAAAAATAATGGCAGTATGATGCAAGTAAAAGCTATAATTTTAAACAATGTCTGGTATCGCGTTTTCACGTGATCGGCGCACGCGCACCGGACCCGTGTCGAATCCATCTCGCCTCTCAGCCAGGGCCGTAGGCAAGAATCTATGGTCACCAATACATTTAATTTTCATATATTTAGAGATTTATGCCTTTATATGAATTTCAATGCAAACAAACAATCGAATATTTTCTCTTTACAATGTTAGCATAGATTTAGATTTAGTATTATAGATTTATTATAAACTGAGTAATTAAGATCCTTGATGATGTCTCAAGGTAGTAGTTGTAAACACGTTCAAACATGCGCCATGCACCAATTGGATTAAGTATATAAGTTATTGTAATGTAACTCAAACTCATTATTAGGTCCTGTTTCTAACAAAAATATTGGATCAAATATTACACACTTACTCGTGAAAGAGCCCCCAGGCCCCAGACTAATAATCCTGGCTACGGCCCTGCTCTCAACTATCACAATGCCGATGTCCACTTGACAGACGACAAATCAAAATTACCAATTTCGTCATTCGATATTCGTTCCGATATAATTTTCTAATCGTGCCGGAAAATCGCAAGGCTTTCACGTCTAAATAACGCAACGGTCAAATAGTACAAATTATTTCTGCGCAATTCACATTTTGTAGAGACCAAGAAATTGATAGGTATTTAGGTAATGTTACTATTTTGATTCAAATACCTGTCATTGGTGGATTGAGAAGAGTATCGGTGGTCTAGTGGGACTGATTTTTTTGATCCTCTAAGGTCGTGGGTTCAAATCCAGTTGTGCACCAATGGATTAATCCATTCAAAAAATGTATGTGCACAATGCCGTTGCTCCCAAGCGGTGAAGAAAAACATTGTGAGGAAACCAGTTAGTATTCTACTTGGTTTGGAATACTAACTACTGCAAAATGTGAGTATGTACCATATGTACTATTTGGACGTACCTCTGAATACCCTCCTTAGACATCCTCAAAGAATCTCGAGTAGGTTCTTAGTTCTAAAAGATCGAAGGGGATATCTACCGTGTTTGGGGATTAAAGTTTATATCTTTCTTTCTTTTTTTTAATTGGTGAATGAAGCTTTTAATCACTAATGGACTTTTGAGGTAATGGATAATAACAAGGAAATGTAGATACAATCAACATCAAAAGTAGCTTAGCAAATGGTCATTAACCTTTTAAATTATAAAAAAATCTTTCAACGTGAATATGTTACTTAATTTTATGATGGTGGTTGTACCTATATATATAAATATATTTAATAGCGTGGTACTTACTAATATTTTCATGTCCTTGTGATCCACGGACACGGAGTCGATACTAACCTGAAAACCAAAGAAAAAATACATAAGACGTAGCCAAAATAAAATGCCAAAAAAAGACGTAGCCGAATTGATAACCACCTCTTTTTTAGACCAGTAACCGGTGGCATTACAGAGCCAGGTATCCAATGAATTTTTTGAATGGTATAACAGCTGTTACTGAATTAATTCTACAGATTTGTAACTAGATAAGGACTGTAGGATTTGTAACTGATCTTAAAACCGTGGGTTCAAATCCAGTCGCGCACCAATGGATTCCGTACGAAAAATTAATGTGCGCAATGTCAGTGCTCTCAAACGGTGAAAGAAAACATCGTGAGGAAACCAAGTAGTATTCTAGCAGCGATGATGGGCTTGCAACCTGTCACGTATGGAATACTAGTTGCAAAATGTAAGCATGTACCAAATAAATAAAATAAATAAGATCTCGAAGAAATACTTGGCACTAAGACATCGGAGGGGATATCCACCGTGCTTGGGGATTAAAGTCGTGATACTATTTCTTTTTTTTTTTTTTTTCTAGTACGTTGCAACCAAATTATTAAGTAATTTCATTTGACGAGAATAACTTTTGGCACATTTTACGAAAGAATTTTGATTTGGCTATAATCAAGCCAACCATCAACTACAAATTCATCATAAGTAATTATATTTCTACTAAAACGGCATCTTACAACAACAGTCGTGACTAAAATTGCCTTAAAATTAAATAAACCTAATGTTTCCTATTTTCCCATCAGTCAACACTTAAAAAAACATATTAGAAAGTTTCAAAAAACTTAATATCATAAGTCGGGGACGGTACACAAGAGCGAATTTAATTTGGAGCTTTTTTAATTACGGCTGGAGATTCGTTTGGTGCGGGCTTTGCGGGGTTATGCGGGGTGTGCGGGGCTGTGCGGGCTGGTTTCGGCGCCGAGCGGCCACAGCCCTGTAATTATGGGGCCCGTAATTGCGACCCGACAGTGTGCACCCCGCTTTCTTACTTCCCCCGCTGCCTAGCGATGGCCTAACTGAAAATGAGATTTCGTTGAGCTTTAGGTCTAGATGTTCGTTTAGAAAACTGATGGGTTTTGTTTTTAATGATTTAATAATAAGTATAATATATAAGTAAGTAGACGACCAATGTGGCGCAACGGGCGATTATCCGTCTGCGACGCAGGAGGTTGCGGGTTCAATTCCCGCCTTAGGATAAATGTTTTTATGATCTGCAAATATTTATTTCGGGTGTTCTGGGTATTTTCTATGTATAATAAAAAATATCTATTCATGTAATGTATTGTATGAAGTACCTATATCAGTCATCTAGTACCCATAACACAAGCTCTCCTTAGCTTGGGGCTAGATGGATGCTGTGTGGATTGTCCAGCATTATTATTATTATTTTATTATTATTATACTGGCGGTATTTCACACAGCGCTTTTTAGCCCTAAACGAAGCACAGATTGTGCTAGTTGTTATTTAATATTTTTGAATACAACTATCACAGTTCAGTTGGTTGTAGCCTACAGTTTTTTGTGTTATAGGTTGCGCATACGATTCCCACCAAGAACAAAAATATTTACGTGTACACAGTTTGTTCTGAATTTAGGTCTCTTGAACCTTATGTAGAAAATTAACAAACTAATTTCTCAAATTCAACCTGTTCCATTAGGCCATTGTAATCATGATTTTAAGTAGCAAGTAGGTGGTACGAACCAAGCAAGTCATCGTAATTAAACCCTATCAACATAATATTTTTTGTATAATTATTACAGCAGTTGTTTCCAACTGTGTATACATTTTATGGTCAAACAGAATAAAGCAAGTATGTAAATTTATAGTAACTAGTATAAAAAAGGAGATAAGAGAAAATAAATACTGAAATCATACATTTGACGCAATGCCATCAAACCTCAGACTAAACAAAGCTTGCACTAGATAAAGTGATAAAATACTTTTTTCTAAATCTTCTTCTTGCATCAAAGGTACACCTAAATTTAAATGGACTTTGAGTAAAATATTGCCACCTTCACTCTATTATCTGTGAATGAATTTTTCTAAATACATTTAATACAATATAACACCCAGACTCAGAACCAACCTGTATCCATCACTCAAATGCTTGTTTTCGGTGGGGATCGAACCCATACCTTAACCTCGGTAAATTTAGGTACTACCACTGTGTACCTACTGCAGTGTGACGTTGTGACGGCTGTCAATTTTATTTTCAAATTATTTTATTTTCACTTGTAGATAGCGTACTATACTAATTCAGATGTTTATCTATGTATCTTAACTTTTACTTAAGAAAAGCTCTATAAAAAAAATTAATACACCTAACTGGAAATATGAAAGCACAAAACGGAGCCAAACAAGAGACCACGGGAGGTGTTTGTGCTCCACAATCACACATAATCACACCAATTAAATATTTTTATTCCCATTCTGCCTTTGTTCAAGGTGTGCCTTTGTTACCTCATTTCTGTGTCTTTTGTTTGCCAGCCATTTGAGTGCCAACGACTTTTGCTTCTGCTAAGATATTGCTTATTTAGAAAATAAAACTGGTAATTGGTCGTATACATTTAGAAAATGATTTTTATGAAGTTTATTAAATAAAATGAAATAGGGCAAAATTTTGTTCACTTTCCATAATTTACTTTTCATTTAAGAATTAAAGGACATTTTACTAAGCTAGGTTTTTATGCACGTAAAATTAATAAATTAAAGTAAATCTATGCAAAACACAAGTATGCTTAATCAAAATTACAAGTTTCCTTCCAGGAAAAACAAAAAAAAAATAAGCTTTTTAATAGGACTACTACATATACAAAATAATTAACGTTGTCTTCGTTCAGTTAAATAAGTAGCTACCTTTTTAATTTTACCCGTCTTAAAGCTTAAAAAAGGTTTATGAGAATATTTTAAGAATTCAAACCTAACTTCAACACCAGATGATTTAAGATAAAGTCTTCAATCGCGTCACAGATAGGCAGATCTATCTGTTCATACAAACCAACCTAAAAGTACTAAACTGATTTTATTCTGGTTTTTATTTAAGGTATTTGCATGCTTTTTAAAGAACTAAGTATAATTTAACTCATAAGAGGACAGGGCCGAGAGTTAATATTGCAAAAAAATATTATTGCCTTGCGGTAATTTATTAAATGTGCTTTTAATAACGTGCTTTTGCACAAATAAAACAAAAAAAGTACCCAGAGATACGTGATATAATTTTTACATTAATATACGGTAAAAAAATTATGCTGTAAAATAAAATAATAAAGTAAACTAGTATTTAAATTCGTTCATTCACCGTTTTGAATAGAGTTCAGAATAAAAAAATAATAAACACATTTATTACTGTTAATAATTTGAATTGTCAAAAGTGTTATTTTAATTTATCTCACTGAAATAAGGATTATAAAAAATATAAGTGCGGTAAAATAATAATAAATCTCTAGTATTTAAATTGGTGATTCGTGATTTTACATCGAGTTCAGTATAAAAATTAATGATCAAACTTTTTGCTGTAATAAAGCGTGTTAAATAATGCGTACTTATACTAAAAAAAGTAAAAAGTATTATTTTAACTTACCTCATTGAAATACGGATGATTAACGTTATGATTCACAGGGTACGAGTCCCCGTGCTGTGGATAGTACGCGCAATTCATCCCATAAGATTCTAATAGGACCCGTTTAAATCACTGGTGACACAACACACGCGAACGAATAATCTTGAAAATTCCTCGGAGCAATTATCTCGTAACGAATCGATGCGGCGAACGAATCTCGTCTACTAATTGCAGGGTCGAGGTTCGGTGAGCTGGTTTTTCTAACTCGCTCACACATTTTGCGTCTCTTTCTACAGCCGCGTGGTTCTTTCGGAGTTTGTTTACGCGGGGCGGCGCGAGTGACGCAGGGCGGCAGAAGGGCGGGCGCTTTTACGCACACGCGAAACTAACATTGGAAACGCACTAGGTATTCTTTATTTAAAAAATGACAATGCGTTCTCATCTTAAAAAAATCAAATTAAAAACTTTTTATTTTCAGACAGAATTCTATAGTATTCTAAATTTTTTTAAAGAGGTGTACTCTTGCCGTGGTAATAAATGTTTCCGGTGCGTAATAAAGAATCAGGATAACCCCTGTAACTATTATGAGGAATTGGTCCATTTTTTACCGTCAATCTGCGCGGGGGCGGATACAGATCGTATGGCAGGATACACTTTTCTATTGATATCAAAAATCACGTGATACTGTAACAGATGTTTCGTGTATTTTACGGATATAAAACATGCACAGATAATAATAACGGGATGGAGTAAATGAGTAAATGAATCCAACGCATTTGTCAAAACATATTGGGCTCCATATTGCTATACCCTATGCAGGGTCCATGTGATACCTATTACTTACACATAAGACCAATGTTTGTATCCAAACAAAACCATGTGAACGCAATAAATATATTGAGTACCTATTGAGTATTGAACATAAACTGATTCTGTTATACTAGCGTTTTCAGGCTCAACAATTACAGTTTGTAACTTCTTTTTTATTCTATTCTATAATTAAACTAGTAATGTGGGTTGACAAGCCGCAATCTTCGAAAAATCTGCCATCCATTCCTATTTTTAGAAGATTTAACAAAATCACATTTTTAATAAATCAACCGTTATTGTACGTCATCGCTGCTGATGTGATACGATAGGGCAAAGCAAAATTCGTACAAAATATAGAATAACATGTGCAAATGATAGTGATTAGAGCGGGCGGGTGTACGCGTGCTATGTAATTATTGTAATCTCGACGTTCGACGCACGCCGCGCGTACTTGACTTACTGTTGTTCTATTGTACTGTGCTTGTGACCATTCATGTGCTGGATGAATGGAATACGCTGAGATTTAGGTATATAGTAATACAAGGTAGAGATTATTTATAACTACTATAATAATAATTGAATTATGGCTTCATATCGTGACGAGAGACGAGATCGTGTCCTACTGTAAAAACAAATAACGTAAGTAAGCCAATACTAGTTTCTGTTCGATTATTTGTTTGGGTGGTTTGGGTCCACGCAAAAAATAGATCATGTTCTATTAGAAAAACAAAAGGACTACTAAAAGTACCACAAAGTAAAAATAAACGAACATGTAAACAAACGGCACGGATCATTTAAAAATATTTTCAAAGTAAGTGTATCTATGCGCCGCTAATTCCACGTGACCAAGTCTTTGTTAAGCTTTGATCAAGTGTAGGTCACTTTTTTTTTAATTGTTTCTCAAAACTTTTTAACCTCTAAAAACACTAGATACAAGCTTTCTGTTTAAGTATGATCCTTCTTGCTTGAAATATACTATCATAATGGAAACTTATGTTGGTTTCTCTTCTTAATCATATAAAAAATATGGAGATAACGAGGTGAACTTTAGGTAAAGAGGAAGAAGTGGAAATAAACCTGCCCATTCCCACATATGCTGAAAACTAGATGGCAGATGGGGCAGAAATTTCCTGGAGTGGAGACCTAGGACTGATTACAGAAATGAGTCAACGATCTGGTCAAAGTTTCGGGAAGCAGCTGAATGCAGAAGGCCCAAGAACCGGGCACAAGACTTACTTTGCACTGGGTGGAAACTGATTCAAGAAGAATTTAAACCTTCACGTAAGTATATATATTTAGCGGGGTTAAAAAAAATATTTACAAAAGTATAAGTAATTTGCTTGTAGAGTCGCGTGCGCATCTGTTAGGCCGCCCTAACGCCGCCCGGTCTCCGCCCAGCCGCCTAGCTATCGTGTTGCAATCACATTACAAATAAACCTTTCATCATTGTTCTCGCCTTTTCAATCATTGTTGCAAATAACTGTTATTTAGTTCAAGCTTCATTGTAACGCTGTTGGAAGCTGTGCTAGAAAATTGGTGACTTTTCAACCCATTATAAGTTTATTTGTGAGTCTTTGTGAAGTAAACTGGTTTTAGATTTATGTTGATTGTTTATACAGCGACTGGGACTTGCTTTTAACCGGTATTTATTGATTTTACAAAGCAAAATACCTATAGGTTGGTAAGCTACTGATATGGCAAAATACATTTATCTATTTGAAACACATAATTTGATGTCCACGTAGGTTAGTTAACTCCCCATGTATATCTTGTGTGTGGGCCGACTAAGCTGTGAGGATAGAATAAGTGCTGGATAAGCTTATAATCTTGTTTATACTACATCTAAAACCCTGTCCCAGGCACTATAGCATTCCGTAAATAGAGTAAATAATGTAAAAGAACAAACTTTCCTCTGACGCTGTATAATTCTTTTAAAATAGAAACAAAAGCCTGTTAGCTTTTTGTGTAATAACTCACAAAACACGACGTAGTCTGCATGAAAAACCACCACTGTACTCATTTAGGGGTTGAATTTCAGAAATTATGTTTCTTAGTACACATCTACGCACCAAGACGAATACACCCTAAAATTTAATGTATCTAGGACCAGTGAAAGTTAGTGAAAGTCTTCGATCGCGTGAAGTTATCTTATACAAACTTCAACCCCAGTTATACCCGTTTAGGGGTAGAATTTCGGAAATTCTTTTCTAGTTCACCTCTACACACCAATACGCATATCACCCTGAAAAAAATACAAGTCAGTGACCAGTGGTTTCAGTCAGGACAAAGATTCTTATAATTTGATTTGATTTTCTTATAGATGTATGGAACCTAGATTCTAGCTCGGCTTAAATTATCTAATACACTTCTACGTTTGTAGATCTGTCTGCAAACTTCACATAACAAGACAAACCTTGAGTATCGATGAATGATGGAATATCCGCTACAGAGCCAAGGTTTACCATGGCAAGTCCCAAGCCATATATCGCATTTCACAATCGCCCTCTCACATTGTGCAATAGTCGTGTAGAAGGGGTGCAGCATTTCCGGTTGCAATCTTACACTGACTTCCGGTTGTCGCCTTTAACTAACGGTTTGCCAAGCAACAGATACTCTGGCGAGCATGGTAACCAAGGTTTCCATAGGTATGGCGATTGTTTTCATTGCATTTCAAGGTAACTTAGAAATTCGATACGTATTAATGTATTAAGATTTATACAATTAGTAACTTTCAAATTGGCATTACATACAATAAAAATACAATAAGAATCTATATCAATTGTAAAAATCTTTGTTTTAACTGACTGACATATAGACAACGCACAGCCTAAACCATTGGTCGAAGAGACTTGAAAGTTACAGCCTTCTTGGTGTGTTGAGGTGTACAAGAAAAGAATTTCCAAAATTCTACCCCTACACGGGTATAGCGAAGTTTGTATAACATAACTTACTCTATAGTCACCTCTCTCTAGCCTCAAAGGTTTGCTGTAAGAGAACTCTTGTTAGGGTTAAGCTCGCCTTTGTACATGTTCTCTATATATGTATTTTTTTTCTATGTTTTGTTTGTGTGCAATAAAGAATAAAGAATTAAGAATAACTTCACGCGGTCGAATACTTTCACCAACCGATTTCCATATTTTTGAGTTTTTATTATGTTAGGTATAGTTTATTATAATCCTGTGAGAATCATATTTTGTAAGTTAGTTGATATTGACTTTCAATTTGAAATAGTTTACACACAGTTAAAAAAAAATTTGGGCACACCTGTATTTGAGTTCAGCAGACTTGCAAACTTTCTCACGATAGTTGTAAATATTAATTGATTCAAAATTATCATACATTTACAAAAAAAAGTGTCCATATCCCAAAAGGTACGAATATCATTTGTAATCATCAGTAGGTGATAACTAAACTTCCAAAATATAAAATCAGTATCGAATTTTGCAAGCTTATACATAATCTCAGGATTACCATCAAAAACATTGTTCAAATCTCATTCATAACACGTGTGATTCCTTTCAGATAGGGCCATATTGTGATAGAACCCAGTACCATTCACGGAGTTCATTCAGTAGAATTCAATGCGGGATATTCAACAGCAGCTTCCTATGCAAAATTCGCGTAATCCCGGAATAAAAGCGGTCATTTGAATGTTTCCTGTGCGAGAATTGGAAGTGAACAATGCGTGCAAAGCTCACTTGACGGACAGACATCTCCACTCGACACTGTTTACGAACATAATAGGATTAAACTCGAAGACGGGATTGTGTTTTGATATATTGAAATGTGCTTGAATGTTCACTTGACGGTAAGTATTAGTCTTTTTTTGCTTTCAAATTTTATCTAGCTATATTAAATCAACGATTACTTAACTTCAATTATTTAATATCATTTAACGGTTTTGAGGGTGTGGGTGCTAGTAAATTACAAGCACATGAGGCTTATAACCTGCACGGCTCAGGTTGATGAACATAGATCAGTCGATTGTAGGGCACATTCATAACGAACGTGACCTGCAAGACAATGTTTTGCTATAGGTGTTGGTAACTACTTAACATCAGATGGTTTGTTCCATACGGTATTAAAAAAAACCCCAGTTAATACTGTTCTTTGGAATACATGTCATCCAGGAAAGTACTACCAATATACTTGTTTTTGTCTTCAAGCAGACATGCTCGCATTACGTGCCACGCCAGGTAATTACATGAAATTCCACTACCTCACCATAAGTAGAACACCCTCTCATCCTATGGGTTGATAATATTGTTTAGGGCCGCAGATGGATATAGATGGTGGATAGAGAAGGTTTAAGATCTTTTGTTCCTTGAAACTTATAAACGTGGTCTAGTCCAGCAGTGGATTTCTTCAGACTGATGACGATGACGAATGTTCAAGGTGTGCTGTGAGGTAAAACAATGATGAGGTGATTTGATGCTAAAATAATTAATAGGTAGGTACTAAAAAGTTAGAAGATACACCACGTAATAGAATCAGAAATTCTTCATTTCTGATCCAAGTCCGTAGAAGAACCAAGGTTGCCGACATAGCTCTCAGAATCAGCATGTTGAAGTGGCAAAGGGTACGCCATATAGTTCTTAGAACTGTTAACCGCTAGGGAATAAATTCTCGAATAGTGACCACGAATCCGAAGACTAAGTGCTGTACGCAGACTACGTTGCTGAAATCGAGAGAAGTCGGTGGATGAAAAAGCCTCAAAATCGTTTTCCTTCGAAGCTTATAGGGGAGATCTATGTCCAGTATTGGACTTCTACAGGCTGTTGATGATGTAAAAGAAAACAGGCCTTTGCATCGATTGTAGATGATTTATACAGCACATTTATATTATCATCGTCACAACTTAGTCATGTTGATGATGATGATGATGATGATTTAGAAGTACATTATTTTGATGTTTGTCGAGGTGTATGCCGACGAGACGCGCAAAATGACAACACCACCGCGCCACGAGTGCCAAACATAAACGAGCAAACCCATGTAATAATGGTGTTTCCACCCCGTAACAATAACTACATAATAGTCGAGTGCTTTTACGAGCTTTTGTGAGCTTGTCGAAGTTTCTACTTCACATTTTTTACTTTACTTGTGATGGATGCCGCTGGAACGCCGCGACTGACTTTATGACGCGATCTTTTATTGAATACTCTCGTAAAGAATCAGCGAGTTGAAACTGGGTCTTAAATCTGTTAACTGTCTGTGCCTTCGTCGTATTGTTAGAATGAGTTACTTGTTTTGTTTTACTAGTTACTTGCTTTTGAGTTACTTGCAGGTTCTCTAAATAAAATAAGGTAGATATCAAATATTAACTAAATTGAAGGTATAAAATGCTTGGCGTAAAAATACTTACCCTGATCAATAGCGAAAAAAAGGCATAAACTTAGACATTTTTTTTTTTACTTACTAAGCACATAAACTAGCAAAAAATTAAGAAATCAAAGAAGAAAGATACATAAAAGAAAGATCGGTATTTGAATGTTGTGACATGTTTCTGTGTACTAAAAACAGCAACTACTACCTAACAGCAGTAAAAAGGTATAATTCCTCATGCGAAGTTCGATTAATCGAACCAAACAAAAAAATGCATTTGAAGGAATCTGAAAACATCGTGGTTTAAGTGATCGCAACATTTCGATAAGAAGTTCGATTGATCAGGTAAAACTGTCGCTTTTAGAATTCATATAAATAACCTTATAAGGTTTGCAATCCATCACATATGGAATACCAACTACCTACTACAAAATATAGAAATGTGCCAAATGTAATAACTTGGACGTAATGCCTACCCTTATTAGGTAAGCTTATATAATCTAAAGACTAAATCTGAATCGTGCCTTGGAATCTGAGCCGTAAAGTCATTTATTTCTTTCTTTCACTGTAGAAATATGCTTACTCTCTCTTTTTGTTTACTTCTACTTACTCTTATTTGTAAATGTATCTGGACAGTTGTCGGTAAAACTCAGAGGGATTATGACAATAATTCAACTTGAGACACAAGCAAGAAAAAAAAAAAAAAAAAAAAAAAAGACTTGAGACACTGACAAAGCATCGATTACCATATACGCGCAACCCATACGATCTCAGGAGTAACAACCGTTCAGTTAAAAGATAAATGCAACGTAATAACCCTTGTTTATTGAAAAAATAATCGAATGTACAATTTAATTACTGACTGACTATCGGAAGAAAAGCTATTTGTCAGGCACTTAGAAATAAACGACCCAGTCATCTAAATACAATAAGTTTATGATCTCACTAAAGATATGAGCAAAATTATTAGATTTTATTATCAGTATCTATAATGAAAAACAATTTAAATATGTTTTATTACTCTTCGTAGATATAATTTATGTTTCAAAATGTGTTAAAGTATCGTTTGATAAGGTAGTGGTTTTGAGTGTAAATTTCTTTCAGGCAATCTTCGTATTTTTTGGAGCTGAGACCATATTTAAATTTAGAATTTGATTGCCAAAATGGGGCCTGTTTGAAATGTCAGTATCAAAGAATACCGAAAAGATTGACACAAAAACAAAAAACTTGAATTTGAAGATATTTGTTTAGCGCTTTCATAAAAAAAATATATCTATAGATATTTATATACATTTCACATTAGACCATTCACAACCTGCATTTATTTAACTAAGTTGGATTGTCTCCACACTGGAGCACCACATTTATATTATTATTTTTAAAAAAGTTTCACACAAAAAACGGTTAGAATCAAGCCGTAAGTTTCTTGCATGTAGTTCTAGGCTCGGTTGCGAGAAACTGGCACTGAGATTCACCCAGTTACAAGACTATTAAGTCATCACCTTAGTTTCATTGAATAAATGCCTTTTGACTTTGACTTTAGGCCCCAAACTCAGCAATGCTGCAACGATAAGAATGCTGTACTTCAGATATACGTATCGAATCAAAAACAATTGAAATGGCTTATCGATATCTATTACTAATACAATTTCTGTTCATTTTGGACATACAAATTGTAATTATGTTTGACAAGAACTTTACCCAAGATTCTTAGCATTAGAGGGGTTATCGCTCTGCTTATCGCTTTGCTTGTGCAAATGAACAACTTAAGCGTTATTGAGATAAAATTAATCGCCGTTATTAAACCGCGAAACTCTACGGAAGACTTCATTAATTTCTTGCAAAACACTCCGCCTACATTCCAGAGATAGCTCGACGATAGATTTATTAATTATAGAACATTACACGAACAGTTATCTAAGTAATACGTTCAATTAATTATGTTTGAGTGCACGATACAATAAATATCAATTTGGTTACCATATTCTACCTTCCACTGATATTGTATTTGATACGGCCGTGGAGGGTATAGAGTAGTACCCTCCATTCCCACCCGTGGAAATCGTAAGAAGCGACTCAGGCATTAATAATAATAATAATGCTGGACAATCCACACAGCATCATCTAGCCTCAAGCTAAGCAGAGCTTATGTTATGGGCCTACTGACTGATATACTTAATACAATACATTACATACATAGATTTTTTTATTATGCATAAAAACACCCAGAACACCCGGAAAAAGTCCTTTGGGTGGCAGGCGTTCTATGCTTCGTCTTTCTGTTTGTGCGGATGGTGAGCGGCTATATCTCTTATTGACATCTTTAACGCCAGATTGCTGCATTGCGGTCACTTTGTATCAAGCTATTTAACGTTCTGAGCACCAATTTTCAACGCTATCGAATCGGTAGTAAGCAGCAACGTACTCCGAACTATGCCAAGATAAAACATATTTTAATCATATTTTTTAAATGTATGAAAGTTCTCTGTGCACACTTAACTATGATATCAATGCCAAAAATCTTTGTACTGACTGACTGACATATACACAACGGACAGCATAAACAGCACAAACGCTTTTCGTACGGATTTGTAATTTTCTGGATGCGTATATACATGTATTCTGGATGTACATGTCTTGGCGCATAGAGGTGTACCAAGACCGGAATTCTCGAAGTTAAACCCTTGGAGAAGTATAGCAAAAATTTGAATTTGTATGAAAATATTTTCACGCGGACGAAGTCGCGCGCGTTTTCACTAGTCTAAAAATATGTAAATAGGCCAATAATTATGACGCCGTAACAAAAACTAATGGGTTGAGCTTTATAGCATTTTGATAAACAAGTATCGGCTGATATATATTAAGAAAATAATTTTTGATTGACATTCCATTTCGATAAAATATTCCGTGAATTTTTCACAATTGAAAGCATGTTATCACGCAGGACTTGTGCTTAGAATACAGGTGAGGTGCAAGGGGTATGAAGTAAAGGGAAGGAGGGCGATAGCCGCAATAAATCAAGATATTATCTCGGCGAGCATTACAGTGCCGATATGGTGGGGTAGGGTCAGACCACGATTCACAAACACCTATCTACAAGTATCACTGGTCAGTACTCATTACGTCACGCATTTTATGCTGCTTACAATTTACTGATTCTACTTACTTCACTATCGAACCCCAAACTAAGCATAGTGTGTAGGTACTAATGGAACAATATATTTTTTAAGTATACATAAGATAGTAATTGTGAATACATTACTAGTAGTAGAGCTCTTAGTGAAGGGTTTGCCGGAAAAGTAATGTCAACATGCCTATTTCTGCTGCTTAAGGTTTGTGCCGGCATCATGATCATGAAGCTCATGAGACTTACGAACAAATTTTTCTATATAACCAACCGACCGAAGTGTGAAAAAGTTACTTAACATCGGGTGAGATTGTGGTCAAGTGTTGTCCTTTGAGCTGTAAATAAATATATGAGTCTTTGACTTTGACTGACTGAAGTTTTAAGGAGTGGTCTTATAGCACTCTGTACACAATTTTTGTCCTCTATGGGGATCGAATCCACAACATTCAGCACAGTTGTAATAAAGTTCAGCCGAATAAAACAGGCTAACCCACTAATATTGGTAAGAAATGTAATTAATCACTTTCAATAAAGCCCTATATTTTTGAAGGTATAAGTATATCAATCAATTTGGCCCAGATACCTCGTTTTTTTTGTCGACTTTGATACATATCAGTAAAAATATTCGACAGAACTAAAATTATTTATTTTTCTCAAAACCCCAGCAGTGATAAATACGAATCCTCTTTTTGAAAGCAATAATCAATGCTTACAATGTATGATTACACACTTAAAGCTATAATTTCAAAGCCATTAATTAAAATTCAACTAAAGATGGAAACGATGCTGCGTATCACAAATCAAAAGCTACTCGGCGATAGCGATGGTAATAAATCAGAGACGCGCTTAGGCCTTCTTAGCTTTTCTAGATAGAGATTTATCCCGTAATAACATGTTTTTGAGTGAATCACTGCCGAATTATCCGGTAGAGCAAGGATGATTAATCGACAGGCTGCCGATGTAATTATTTAGATACAGCAGACCTACTCTTAGAACCGATAAACGAAGTTTCTTATTGTCGTTTTAAGGTACACTACGCGGCATGTCAGGCATTGACAACTTGTCTGTAGAACGGCTACCGAATAGCCTCGAAATGTATCACAAAAAGACTACGAAACTTCGTTTATCGTTTCTAAGAGTAGACATGCTGACTCAATACTAAACTATATACATATAGTGATATTTATGCTGTTTTAAACCCAGTTACAAACATCTGTCAACATTACGCCTAATCGGATAAACTTTCATATTATTGGCTAATGTTATACTCACAGTTAATACTGATTACATATAAGGTAAGAGTTTGTTTAATAGGCAACGACTACTACTACTGATAGACACTCGTAGTATATTAGATTAGTATATTAGGCTTAAAACATTGCACAAGAAGCTATTTAGAAGCAAGTTTGTGCAAGATGTAAAACGTAATTAGCTTCCTAAATACATTTAGGGGCTGGCTAAATACATTTAGTGATCGTTGTGCGAGCGAGCCTCAGTGTGCGTCATCCCACTGCAAAACAAGGTGGAGAAATTTCCCTTCCATTTTTTCATTTTATAATCCACTTGCGCTTTAGAAAAATGTAAGCGTAGTGATACCTACGCTATTAAGTACTGCTTTTAGAACAGAGTGTATCAAAAACAGGTTCAAGCATTGCCGCTACACCGACACGAATCTCATCCGACGATCCATCTGTTCAACGATTAACTTTAATTAAACTCTATCTTCAATTAAAGCTACATGCGCCCGTTGGTACCAGCATTTCATAAAAATAAAATACGATTGTGCACCTAGGAAGTCTTTATTAAGATTGCGATTGCAAAGAGGCGGGGCCGTTCACTTGTAACAGAATTTGAATAATCGCCACATTACAAGTTTGCATTATAAACAGATACAAGCTATTCTCTGTTGAAACCAATAATGTTTTTATGAGACAACTAGCAAAACGCGCGTGACTTAGTCCACGTGTAGTTATTTTTATACAAACTTCAATCTCCGCTCTACCCGTTATACATTTTGGGATTTCCTTTCGAGTACATCTACGCACCACGACGAATATACTCTGAAAATTTCAAGTCTTTACGACCAGTGGTCATTCAGTTAGGACAAAAATTATTACAATTGGTATAGATGATGTTTTTTTTAGTAGTAGTAGAGCTTTTAGTGAAAGGTGTATACGGGGAAGTACAACCATCATGCCTGTTTCTTCCGCCAAACAGTATATAATTACTTATGCACCTACATAGGTACGTGTAAAGCATGCTCCCACCAATCTGAGGAATATGCTTTATTTGAAGGGCACGTTTTTAGCAAATGTGACCTGGAGAGTAGTGCTTTATTATAGGTGATGGTAACCAGTAAGAATATGATATCAGAGATCGAGACGGTAAAACATACCGCTGAACAAACGTGTAATTATTCTAAGCACGCAAAATGTTTATCTATTACTACGTAGATCTAGAGATAATATTTGAGGTGCTATTTTGCCACTCATTTTTGGAAATTAATTACGATTAATTATATATAATTACTGTGGTTTACGAACTCAATCTGTTAGTCGGTTATGCTCTTCAACACATCGTTTATACAAAAAAACTGTTGTAAAAAGTTGTACTCTTCAGAATAGGAAACTTGATTTATAAGTTTCATAACCTACTAAGTATACACTTGTAGTAATATTTTTAAGGTACCTTTATTACTACCTAAATTTATGAATAAAACCTCAAATAGTGTAACTTTCAACTTTTTTGATGTAACTTACTGATGGTACAGTCGGATGGCCCATCTGATGTTAAATGGTAACCATCACCTTAACAAAGCATAGCCAGGCAGGTCACTAAAAGCTTCTACTACTTCAAAACTCTAATGTCTATAAATCACGAATCCTACTATCCTAAAAACTACATTTTTGCAACCACCTACTTTCTTTATAACCTCGGCCTGGCTCCATGATGCTATACCCTATTTAGCGTCTACGTGGTACCTACTTACACATAAGAAAAATGTTTGTATCTAAATTAAACCATGTGAAAGCAATAAATGCAAAATATTAAATTTACAAAAACAGAGGTATTCATTTATCTATGAAAATCTATATGATCGTAGTATGATAAGATAGTTTTATAAGTTGTCTAACAAGATCAGTGTAGTTTGATCACCGTGCGGGGATTACGAGCAAAGCAAATTCTCAAGTTTGCATACTCAACGCATCGGCCATATTTCAACGATAATGATACCGGCGAGCGTGATAATAATTGTTATTACTATGATCCACATCTGCTATTATTTTATAATTGAAGGCTTTTGGGCGAGACCCAGCAATTATAAGGAGAGCCTGGAGCAGCAACATGCAACGAGGTTAGCCAGTTTTTGCTCCGTTCCCTAAATCTAAATATATATAACTCAAAGGTGACTGACTGACTGACTGACTGACTGACTGACATAGTGATCTATCAACGCACAGCCCAAACCAAAGGACGGATCGGGCTGAAATTTGGCATGCAGATAGATGTTATGACGTAGGCATCCGCTAAGAAGGATTTTTATTAATTCTTCCCCCAAGTGGATAAAATAGGGGATGAAAGTTTAACGGGAACGGGAAAAAACTGCCACGCAGGCGAAGCTGCGAGCGGCCGCTAGTTATGATATATTTTACTAAAATGAATTCTTGCAATCTGGGGCATCAGACACAACGACCAAACTGCATTATTTTATTAAGAAATGTGCTATAAAACTGCTAAGAAGATAGCATGTAGATGAAGAGGCAAGAAGATATTTTTTGATATTTTTTCCTTTCATAGTAGCAACATCAATTGTATAATTATGTAGTGGAGGTGAGAGAATATGAAAAAGATAACGAAATAATTATCACGCACCTAATGTTAAGCAACGTTTACATATACATAACAATGATACCTAAAGTTTTACTGAATTAAAAAGCTGACCTCTAAGTGTATGTTGTAATGAAGTAACAAGTAAGTAAGCTGTCCTCGTTGTACCTATACATAATTTATTCACTAAATGAAAAACTTTTATCACAATTGTCAGCTAAATACATGCAATAGGAACATCAAATTAATTTATTCCTACCTCATTCACCTAATATGTATGGTATATTTAAGATATATATCAACAATAAATATATCTTAAATATACCTGCTAACAATATCAAAACGATAAAGTAGAACAACATAAAATATTTTAATATTTGCGGTCGCCACATCGCCAGCTGATCATTCGATTAACCCAAAATTAATCTACAATCTATACGCCATAATCCTTCGTCTGAGAACAGAGAGTTCATTATTTATTATGAATATTAGTCAATTTTTATTTAGTCAAAAAAAGCGAGCAACGTACGGCTGGCCTGCAATTAAATGAGCCAACCCTGTAATTACGGACAGTAAATTTCTGGACGCGTCCTGACCGTCCGCGGGTATATTGTTCTATCTGGGGATTAGCTCACCGCCTGCTTCGTATCTTATACTGTTTTGTCATTTTAATCTTGCAATATTAATTATAATTACTCGTAGTAAAGATTTTATATGATTTCAAAACCTGACACTAACTGACTCAAGTTTCGATTCAAGGCATAACTTTTGGTACAATCCAAAATCTTTGAGGTAAGTACCTACTTTAGAACGAGTACTACTACTAAAATATATGTACTAGTAAATTACTAACTTCTAAATAATATAACCTTTTGATTCAGTATGATATTTTTTGGCGCTAGTCAGTCATGATTTCTAGGTCCTAATGATGAACGGATATCAATATTTCGAGTTGCTAAAATTTATTGAAATAGTTATTTCTCTTTAAATACGCAAAAATAGCTAAATTATTAAGATCACGATATTACCGACAGCAGAAAAAGATTTGATAATTTGAAACTATAAAATCCAAAGTGACTTTGATCGCGTCAAAATGCCAAGAGTGACAGTATTTCCGTTTTCAAAAACTAAATAACAACTACGTAATTATAAGCAAAAGTAAAAGTATCCGCTAACATTATCCAAACCTTTCAACTCCAGAGGGTCTCAGAAAAAACTTTAGTTAATTACATGTGAGCTCTATCTCGGTCTAAATCGCAGCACTGTCTTATAATTGAGTTTCCTATTTATACAATTTGAATTTGAAATCAACTGGTCGTCTGATGGTATCCATGAATATGATAATTGTAGACTTTATTATTATGATAATGGTCTTCGTGAGTCAAGGTCATGGTTGTACGAGTATAGACATTACTTTATCACCACAAATAAAATGGGCTTACTCTTGTTTTGAAGAGCAGATCAAACATGCAGATGCCAAATCTGCTATGTTTTATAAAAAACATTATCAACAACAGCCTGCAAAAGTCCATTGCTGGACATAGACTTCTCCATACGTTTCCGGGAAGAACAATTTTGAGCCTTTTCCATCCACCAACATTCAAACAACAACGTCCAACGGCCAACACTTCGTACTCCGGTTCGTTAGTCGCCGTTCGAGAACCTTTATTCCCCTGCGGTTATTGATCTTATGTAAAAACTAGGGCAACCATTAAACAGTTCCCATCTCACCACACACAAAATCTACCAAAATTAAACAGTGTCCAAGCTTTGCAAATGGGCCTTCTCTTTTTGATATACAATTTTGACAGCATCTAGTAAATTAATTGAAATAATTTCTAGTACAATCATTCGAATTCTGTCAAGTCGGGCGGTTTTGAAAAAATAAGATGGCGTTTTTATAGATGGCCACTTTCATTCAAATTGCTCACATTTTGCGCTAAGTAGGTATGTTGGTTAAAATGACACTAAAACTACAGAACAGAATTTAAAATAACTAGAAAAACAATAAAAATGAAAAACTAATGTTTCTTTCAAAGATGACAAAACGAAACCTACCTACGAATTATTACGCATACAAGAAGACCAACACAAAGTACTTTTATATAAACTGAAGAGCAATGGGTTATTGTCATTATAAACGGTGACATCGACAATTGATCGACTGTCCCCTATCCTCTACCACCTGCACAAGATATGACTAAGGAATTACATTACATACATACGCCTTAGACGATATAGGTGCCAGTGTGCTATTAAAAACATTTTAAAGTTGATGTTCTATTCACACGAAGAGGAGGATTTTTGAGAGAACTCATTTTTACCGGAGATAAAATCAACCGTCTTGTTTATGATATTCTTAACATAGCGTGATATCGATGTCGGTATTAACGCGAGCTGATCTCTGACCCCTATTCATTCACAATTAGAGTCATGCCGTGACACAGTGTGGCGTGTCGTTGTCGTGTTCTTGTGATTTCACGACACAATGGGATTCCCGTCATGACTTGCAGAATGTGGGGCCATTCATGCTCCTAATACCAAGTAACTATAACTGAAGCTGTGGTCCAGCGAGTATGAACTGTGACCTGAGGCGTTGTTATGTTCAATTGAATATAGAGATTTTCTCTATTTAGCAATACTTTGGTAATAACATGTTATGTATTGCGAAACGACTCATAATTAAATTTTTGTAAATCTTTGTTCTTGAAAATGAGAAGAGCCCAAATCCAAATGGGATTTGGGTTTGAAATTGACCTCTTCTTATTATAACTTAAACAAATAAATCTTTGATATTTGCAGGATGATGTGCCTGTGTGATAAGACAAACAGACAGATCTAAAACAGATACCCATTCACAGTAAAAATAATGGTAAATATTTTGCGCGTGTCGTAAATTCTCTCTCAATGTTTTCCTTCCCCGATTGATAGAGTAGGTACTGTGTACGATTTTTCGGATAGAAAAACCCGATACATACACATGTGTGCATGGTTTTATCACATGATAAAACCATGTGTACGTATCATAAGATATAGGATCGGAAAGTAGGATTGCTACCACCAGACCAATAGTGATCTATATAATATACAAGTCAAATCGATCAGATTACGTTAATCTACTATCACTATCTCTGTTCCTTTCTGTATCTTGATTTTAAACTTTTAAGGTAAGTTCAATATTGACCAACGGACGCTTGGAAAAATGAACCAATAAGAGCTCATGCTATAAAGGTATAGTCCTGTGCAAGCACGAATAGCGACCTGCGACCCGCGATTTGCATACAATGCGTGCGTGGGCGACTCGGGCATTCCAGCGCACACGTGTTCCATGTGTACCTACCATAGTGTTTAGTTTATTTTCATATGCATTTCGAACAACTTGTCAGGAACAGGTTCTATTTGAAGCCTGGACGTATGTAAAGGGCATCTCAAGCCCATTATATATTTTTTGTTGAATAATAATTTAATAACCCGACTTCCTACAGTCTATTTATGTCAACCGTTTTGAATACTGATGTTTTCTTTTCTGGAAAATAAATTATGACTGTTCTACAAATTAGGTATGTACCTACCAACAAATAATAATAATAATAACAATACTCAGTTTGATTTACATGCAACATGCATGGGTAAAAAACGGAAAACTGCATTTATTTAAGATGTAGGTATTTATAATCGTGCGGCTAGTTAGCGTCAAATCCCATTTGGTTCATCCATTTCCATCGTTATTATTATTCATCATTATTATTATGACGACCGATGTGGCGCGGCGGGCGAATGTCCGCCTGCGACGCAGAGGTTGCGGGTTCGATTCCCGCCTTGGGATAAATGTTTGTACGATCTACAAATATTTATTCTGGGTGTTCTGGGTGTTTTCTATGTATAATAAAAAATATCTATATATGTAGTGTATTGTATTAAGTATATCAGTCATCTAGTACCCATAACACAAGCTCTGCTTAGCTTGGGGCTAGATGATGCTGTGTGGATTGTCCAGCATTATTATTATTATTATTATTTAGGGATATTTTAAAATCTTTGCTCATAAAAATTTTGGTTTTTTAGAGGGATTGGCATCTCCTAAGCACGTAACACCAACACGCATAATTAATCCGTCGGCGAATCGTGGTGACTACGGTAACCCCCCAAATAAAAGGAGCCCTATGATCAGAGTGAACTTATCCGAGCTAATGATGAAAAGTATTTTCAAGTCTTAATATCTTTTATGTCAACTGTACAGCCTAAAACAATATGTTTGAACTGTTTTTATATGCTGGCTGTATCCATGTTATAAATTTTCTTTTGTTCAAAATAAACTAATTATTTAAACAATCAAAAAGCACGTCTATACCCTCGAAGCAAGGCCATGTTTATTTTAATCGGCAATTTTTCAGCACAGCAATGCAGTCCAACAGTGATTTATCACTAGATCGGCAGTCGGCACACACGACGAATCTCGTGATAAATGATGTCGCGTATTTGGCCGCTACGCAAACGTGTACTATTTTGTATTGGGTAGAACTTGACAGATTATGTGGAAGTACGCTCGCATACTTAGTCCGCATACCTTATGCCAGAGTTTCCTAGAAGCAGTTCCTGCTAGCGTATATCGTGGAATGATGGTTGTCGACTAATTACAGGGTAACAGAAGTTTGTTCAAATATGGAGAAATACACACGTATACAAAAACTTTGCTGATACAGAAAAATTCCGATTAAGGAGTTCATTTCTAAAAACCTCTAGCAAATATTTAACAAGTCATCTTAAACATATAACAGTGTAGATGTGTAGAACTTAGACTCAGCTCTTCCTATTGCGCTGTAGGTTGTGGATTCAATCCCCACCGAGGATAGCATTTGTATGATGAACATAGATTTTTGTTCTCTGTCTGGGCGTTATATTGCATATACATTTACAAAAAACAAGTAGTACAAGGTTCCCATAGTACAAGCTTTACTTAATTTGGGGCTACATGTTGGTATGTGATATGTTCACAAATATTTATATGTTTTTATTATTTATAACTACAAAGTCGCCATTTACCACCCTAGATCTTCATCCAGGGTGAAACTAAACGTTACTCTGAACATTGTCACAGTTTGTCATTATCCATTAGTAAGAGATACCAATACTTTAAGCATTGTACTTTGACAGATTTTTATTAGCAGGGCTATCTGATGGCCCAGTTGCCATGACATAATGTCCTCAACATGTCACAGTAAATGTGCAATAATCAGGATCAACTAATGCAAATGAAGTAAGTATTCCCTAAACATGATCAGTTCCCAGAGGGTGCTTCCCTGCGCCCTGAGCGTTGACCGCATTACGAGCGCGACGCACCCCGGCGGCGGGACCATTTATCAAATGATCATTTGATTTTCTTGTGTTTGATCACTGAACACATTAGGAATTTGCAATAGCAATGTAGCTTCACTATTGAATCATACTTGAGTACCTACTTTTTGAAATATTAACTTTGTTCTTGGCACCAAACATCAAATGTAGGTAGTTTTACTGGACTATTAGAGATTTAGGATAATAACTAAAGCAGGAAAAATTACAATGCGACGTTATAGTTGACATAAAAAAAGAAAATAATGCACAGTGGTTTTAGTTTAGCAGCATATTCTGTAGTATATACATACTGCAAAGAACAAATTTCCCCAAGTTTCAAGCCCCTTAAACCAGTCAGTCAGTTAGGACTTTGATTCTTATAATATAGTAGATATAAACTTGACAATAATCAGCAAAGAAAGTATTTTGCTTGAAAAGAGAATCGAACCTGCACTCATTCATTGCCCAACTTTGATTCCTACTTGTCCACCCTCGCCCTCTTCACGATACGTCTTATAAAATACGATCTGTTTTGATTGTGGCCTGGGGCACAAATCAATTAGGACTCCCCTCGGCCTCCCGTAGCGCGACACCCGACCCAGTGGCTCGTTTTATGACACATCTCACAAACCGAAAGCGATTCATTAACATTCACAAACTTTATTAGAACGGTTAAAGAACTTAATATTCATTGATTGGATGGGTTATTTTGTTAAGCCAAATCGGTTTATAGCACGGTAGTCAGGGAACAAGTCGTGATAGTAAAAATTTTGCAGAAGGCTATCTGATTTCATGGTATTTTACTTGCTCTATTTGTTGCAGTGCAAAATAGCAACCGATATAAACCTTACCTTATAGAAACCGGTTTTACAAGAAGTTGGATAAATTTTCGATGTTCTTATTTCTCCATGTTATACAAAATTGGAAAATTATGGTAATACGTCGACTGACAAATTAAAGACACGATCACCTTTGCCAATATTGACGGAACAACCAGTTTAAATCATTTATTCACACAGTTATGTACCGTTACCCCTTGCACTGACTAAACCAATTGGGTCAGGTCAACATCGAACTTCATTACTTTAAATTGATATCAATTTTGGTTATCAGGCACGTACATAAATCGATAACTTGTGTACAGGTACACGAACGCATTATTAACCGTATCGATTCTCTATTAATCTTCCATTTAATATAAATTCTAATATAGAAAATAATGACGTAATAGAGGCCGCCGGCGACAGGGTCGTTTCCCACGCCGCAGCGGACAATCTTATTTTTTTTATATGAAAATAAATTAAGTTTTGGTAATCAGACGCCGACCCGATTCCTGACCCGTTTCTTCGCAATATTTCTAAAAGCTATTACAAATACATTTATATTACACACAAAAAAGCTCTCGAGCAATTTTCGCCACATAATGAGGCCATTATGGGGAATTTTATTTTACCAACATAATAACACCACCTTTTATTCGGCCAATCCTGCCTGGAAAGGACTTCGTGTTCTAAAGGACAATATTATTCCAGGCTTGATGAGATTTTCGTGTTAAAATTTTAAGAGTAAATTGCCGTCATTATGTATTTAGTGTGATGGATTAAGACAAGAGCGGTCGAATAGGTCGTTCATCTCGAGTCATCGGTACTTGATCTTAAATTATTGCCTATCTGCAATCCTTTATAACGTTCTTTTCTTTTTGACTAGTGAAAATGCACTCAACTTGGAGTTATTTTCATACAAACTTCAACCCTCGTTGTACACGTTTAAGGGTTGAATTTGGGGAAGTCCTTTCTTAGTACAGCTCTACGCACCAATGCAAATATAACCTGAAAATGTTAAGTCTCTACGATCAGTGGCGGCTTTGCGATGTCTATTGTCAGTTAGGCAATACAAAGATTCTTATAAGGTATAGAAAGATATATATAGAATAGATTAGAACACACGTAAACAAACCGGGTACGATATTCAACCAAAAGAAAAGTAAAGTCTTTTAAGTACATAGGTGTTTCTCAATAGGACTCAACTTGGACCTTTCAATATAAAAAATCAACGCAGCAAATTGTGGCTCTTATTTTACAAAAGGTTGGGCCGCGAAATAATTTCAACCGAAATTACTCGTACATAACACGTGACGAAGAGAGCCTCCAAAGATTAATTTCGTTTTTACATCAAGACCCTAATTACTGTTTGCTTGAAAGGTTACCTATCCGATCCTAAGGAATTAGAAGGTTGAGTTGATCTTGGCACGTCATAAAGCGCTGGTTCTCTGCGCCCGCGCACATCGCTTGCTCCCGACATTATCCTTGTAATTGGCGATTTTGTGCAATTTATGGCGATTCGCGCAATTTACGACCAGCGGACAAGTGGGCGACGCGGCTTCGTTCGACCCGTAGCAAAATTCACTCAGAGTTTCAATTAAAATTTTATGTTCCACAAATTACCTGCCAATTATATTCCATTAGCAAAACCAAAACAACATCGGAATCACGCTGCTCATTTTTTCCTCGCAAATTATAATAATGATGATCTATTCTAATACGGTATTTTTGCGAACCCTAGTCGAACCAGTTTAACGGTTTACGTTAAAAATAAGTATTCCGAGTGATATCCTCATTATTCAACAAATAAATTCGATCTGATCGAGAATATTGTGACGACGATTAAATTTTTGATGAAATAATTGTTTGTAAATTACCTACTTTACGATAGTATAATGTTGCCCTTGGGCATGAAATTGCACGTAATTTCGTCGAGAGTAGGCAGAAAGTGAGCACGTAGCGTCGCACGCATGCGGCTAAGATAAATATTCAATGCGTAATAACTGCACTCTTGACTGGTGGAGCTATAGTATCCTAGAGAGCCGGGACCGCCATATGACGGTATAAAATAGCGCAATTGGAATCTGAAGAACACATGTGCTGTAACATGTGTTCTTTAGATTCCTATTGCGCTATTTTCAAAAGTTTTGATGACTGATCCAAACATCACCAAAAGTTCCACCTTACAAACTCTCTCTTCAAACCTCCTTCTTCGCTTTACAGAAAATGTACCCTTAGTAAAGGAGAGCCTTTACCAAGGGTACATTTTCTGTAAAGCGACTTGCCGTTACCACAGAAGAAATACATATTACTACTAGGTACTTACCGTTACCCATCTCGCAATGATAACTAATTTTACATGTTTTTGAAGTTATCATTTACGTTTTCAAATGCTTGTGCCTAATGCAATTATCTCCATATATGTATGGAGTGTGCATGCAGTATCGTGACGTTTTAGCTGGCGTTATTCCTCAAAACTTTAATTAAAAAATACAATTAAATTTAACGCAGTCTTAGACGAATACTTTGGAAATGCCAAGAGAATTATAAAATGGTTAAGTCACCGCTATATCCCAGTCAACAATATGACGGCGTTTGTTTTTTAAGAATGTACAACAGTGTAGTCTGATTAAATGTCAGGATGGCCGCACGATGTTTTTTCCGAGAACTCTGAACTTTCATGCAAGTATTGTTTGCAAACCCAGTGTTTGCGTCATGCAACATTTCTTGTGCATAGTTGCGTTACATTTTCTACAGTTGTAGGATATAGCATTGCACGGTAACGGCAATATTGGTGTATATTATAAGCACATTCAAAGCGAGTTTTCTTTCACGACAGAAGAAATATACTAACAAATTCGCGTATGACAAAACTAGCAGAGACCGTCTCTTATTTTAGGGCTCAATGACAAAAATATGGTTTGAAGTGACTGAACTCACTTACAGCTTGTCGGTAGGGTATTATATCGGTTAACTGGTTCTTATAATGCAAGTTTTGTTTAGTTTTGGACTGCACGTATGGATACATGTATAAAGTAATAGCTTCACTACTTTCATTTCTAGGCACGGTTGATATCCCGCAGATGTCTTAGTACCAAGTACCTACTCGAGATTCTTTGAGGATGTCTGATGGGGTAGTCAGAGGTACGTTTAAATATTACATTTGGTAATTTACTCACATTTTTGCAAGCTTGCAAGCCCATCACCGCTGCTAGAATACGAGAAGTTTTCCTTCACATGCATGAAATATTAAAAAATTATAAAAATAACGTATCTCTTTAAATCAAAGTAAGTATTGTCTTTCTGTTTTCTGTCGTCAAGACAATAATGAGCACAAATGATTTTATTACAATTACTAAAGACAAATCGCGTCGAAGGCGTCACGAGTCCAAAATAGCCGCGACCGGCTCGCCGCTCTTATGACAGCCAGCGCGGCTGATATTTATGTCGCGCGGCCCCGCCCACCGCGCGCTCCATTCAGCCTGTTTGTATTTATTTCGTGCCTATTTATTTGTATTTGCTTTTGGAATGAATAATACATGAGCGGAGCGTTTCCGTCGTGTGTAGGCAGCGTGACGCCGCGCCGCCGCCGCCGCCGCCGCTTGTCGCGCGACCCTACGCCATGCAGGCACTTTTAGCTTCAGAGTTTATGTAATTGTTAGGACTTTTCTTATTTTGTGGTTTCAGCACTTTAGATTTGGCTCAACCATTTGCTGATATAAATACCATGTGTTTTCGGGTCAGAGCCCCAAGTCTGAGTTTTTTAGGTTTAGGATCTTATCATGTATCCATACAAAAAGGCTTTGGTGCCATTACAATATAACTTGAATCAAAAGTTCTGAAAGTTGTTCTATCTACCACATCATATTAAAGTAGTAAGCTTTATCTTATATTTAAATTATGGAAATAAAAACTTAAACATAAACAAGAACATACAAAGTAAAACATCACAGCGTTTAATTATTTCTAGCTTTCGTATCGTTCTCACGGAGTTAATTAACATAGGGAGGGGAGTAACAAAATTAATTATCGATAACCGCATTCGATTGGATGCGTTCGTTTATTATTTGGTGGGTAAATCACAGCTATCGCGGCTGTATCGATTGGCCCCGCCCTCGCGCGATTTACCGCCAACGTCAACCCGGTACTGGCACCGGTGTGCGGTGATATCACTGTCTTTGCACAACACCGCACTATTACTACAAAGACCACATACAAAGCTTGCTTGTGTAAGTGCATGACTAAACCCTGTTGGAGGCAAAGAAATTTCTATTATATTATATATGTCTAATACATATTATACATAGTTGTAGTGAAATTAACATTACGTGGTCAAATTCTAAACGAAGAAACCAAGGTAACAGACATAACCCTCAGAGTTATGATTAGCAAAGGCCGCTAAATAATAAAGTTTGTTGAATGGTCACCACGAAAGCAGCGTAAGACTGCTTCTCATTCAGAGTAAGCTCCAAAACCAATCTTTCATAGAAATTTATAAATGAAGTCTTATGTCCAGCATTAGACTTTTCAGACTGATGATGGCGATGAGCCAAAATAATAGAAGAATACCAAATTAAACAAGTGAACTTATGTGTTGGTGTGGTATACTAGTTACTGCCGTGACAGAAGAATCTCTCAACGCAGAATCATAAATCACAATCTGCACGCGACCACGTCTACTTCATACCCGATTACCCCCAAGTAATAATAAAATTGTAATGAACTTATGCAAAGACTATGATACCTTTAATTATTAATTGACAACGTGCAATTGTTGACTCATAGTAATTACTGGCTGGATAGCTTGACGCACTTTTACGAAATCGCCTATCAGCAATTACTTAGGACGCAATCGCAATAGCCAATTTCAACACTGATTCAGATCCTGATTTGTTTCCTTTCCATATAACAATTTGGTATTTTAACGTAACAAAAAAACTGCTTTGTTCTTTATAAAAACCTTTTATGACTATTATGACTATTACTATTATGACTATTACTATTATGACTACTATTACTATACAAACACCTGTACGTGTTTATATACCTACTTTATCTGTTCGTTACAGACCTAGGACTTAGGATTGTAAACAAAAACACTATTTTTTCGCTTCGCTTACTTGATCAATAAGCAAAGCGTGCTCGCATAGCTCTCGTCAGCCACAAAGTCAGTTCTTGTATTGATTGTTTGATTGTTCTCAGCTAGGCATAACAATAGGTTTACGTATTTAGTTGAGAAGTTAGCTTAATAACCCGTCTATTATCTTTTTTCCTTTGAGTAGGAAATATGTACGCTTTTTATGACTTGTTTTGAACTTATAGGTCGTAATAACCAAGCTCGGATTAAGTTCTAATAGCTACGAAGGGATTTCTAAATGGTCTACCGTGCTGGAGAATTATGATTACGAGGCTTCTATTATTTTAACTGTGTCCTGTTGAACGTAAACTTAGAGATTCTTTAAAATCTTTAGAAAAAATCGCCAAAATTAGAGAGAAAATTTCCTTATTTCTTATTAATAATCATCTTAGAAAATCATCTCTTCGGAATTTGCAGTCGTGAAATGTCGGGCCCCAGTTACTCATGTATTTGGTAACATCTCTTCTAAGTACTTTTAAGTAACTGCAACCCCAAAGTGGCCGTCTGAACCGCAGGGTTGCCATGACAACGGACCTGTCTCTCGGATCGCTACCTCTCTTCAGTTTATGTGTTCATTAAGTGGTCCCTTATTTATATCCCCTGGGCTATTGTTAGGATTAGGTAGCTCTTTGTCTATGCTGACTTCGCTCTCGAGGGTGGAAGGTAATATTTCTTATTTCCGTAGAACGCTTTAGGAGGGGTTGTTATTTACCTACCTACTGAAACACAGTTTGCGTTAGTACCTATGGTTTAGTACCTCTTGTTTATAAGGTATTGTTTTTGGAACATACTTTACTAAAGTAAAAACCTCAGTTTCTGGACTTCAGTTTCTTTCAGGACTGAGTTTTTTACATGACTTGTTACTGGGTAAAATTATCCACCGAAACGAAAAACTAGAACCTTATTTGGGAGAAAAGAAGAACTTTCGAGATTTGTTTTCTGTCATCTTAGGAAGTTTGACACTGATTCACTGCCAACATTGTGTGTTGAATGACGATATCTCACTTTATTTTTTATTCTGGTCAATATGAAGAAGAGAAGGTAAAGAAGAACTTAGTCCTTATTCTGTGAGAAGAACTCACCGTATGTTGTCATCGCCACCTTTTTACTAGGGCCTCAGATATGTCACGCAAACTTTCGTTTGTCATCATTATGAATAAAAACAAAACTCGTGCTAAATATCAAGCAACCCAGATGTATAAGTAATGATTGACTGCTAAAAGTATACGCCAAGTCGGAAAATGAACGTGCCAAGCGAGAAGGTGATAGCCATTTAAAATCGGACCACAACAAGATGGATCGAATACTTAACTACCAATTTTTTTGTAGCCGTCGAAATCTTGGATTGTAACTGTCACAAATGTATGATTAACGTATCATGTCGCTCACATTCCTCGACGGCTGCCGCCCGCTACAAGATCATCCTATTTAAATTTAGCGCGGCGCGTGCCGTCGCGGGTGTCTCCGGGGGAGGCGCGGGGTGGTGAAGGGCGGGACACTCCACCATCACTCAAGTGACGAAAATTGACGGAAAATGGGCGGACACCGGTTGGCCGCGACGTCATCAATTACCGCGTCCCGACGGTCACCGGTGCAGTCGACGCCGTCGCCAACAGAGCGGTGCATACCTAATGTCTTTCTTAAGATGCCATTATTAGCGCGTGTTAATCCGTCACCCGTGACATGCTTCAAATAAAACGTGAAGTTTAAACATCTTCTCTAAAAAACGATGATCTTCAGATCACGTCCGTATTTTTTTCCCTACCGTCAGATCCTTATCTGACATATGAGCATTACTGCTAAGTATATATACTCATCAAATGTCTGTTGACATTAATTCTGCAAAAGGAAATAAGTTTGATATAAAAGTATGTAGGTATCGTGATTGCAGACATGATAAACCTTTCAGCATTTCATTAGACCGACTCCCGGAAGACGCGTAGTAGCACGCTCCGCAATCTCCAATATCTCAGGCGGATTATTGAGATGCAATCTAGACGCCATCGATCGCTCGATAATTCGATCTAACTGCGGCCCTCTTGCACAACCAGTCATCAGCTCGAAGCTCGATATTTTCATGATACCTTTATTAAATGGTAGCTCGTCGGAGCATCCATCTGCTCCCATTTCATATATATATTGCGCACCTTTTAAAGAAAAGATCCACATGAAAAGAAGCAAACGCAGGAAGCCACAAACAGTGCGAAAGCTCGACGATCGGTTTTGAAAATTGCTCGTAATTAGCATGTATCTCACTCGGCCGGACGACTGTGCGTTTAACTAAGAACCACAGAGTAGTCCAGTAGCATTTACCGAGTAACGGCATGCGACGGCGACGGGTGACGGACACAAATTGCCGGAGGAACTGCCACTACGCAAATTGTAGTTAAAGGCTCGGTTCAATTGTTCCTGTAGACCTGCGGCCGATCAAGAACCTTTGTTTATCCTGTTTACTCGCACTTTTCTTGCTTAAGGCTGTTACATTTTACGATCATGTCTTACGCTATGTAAACTGCTTCTTGTAACGGCTTTTGCTTTTCTACAAACTGAACTTTATAGCAGGCGTGGTATAGGTTAGAACCATTCACCATCTGGATATGAAATCGGCATGTTAGGCACATGAAGTATTTCGTAAAAATAAACATAACTACATCTATAATCGATGTCACAAACCTGTTACTACATTCGGCATACATACTGCCTGTATCCACATCAAAAAGTAGTCAGGAAATTCGCTACGTACCTACCTATTGAAGATCATGTGTTACAGACACAAACTTGTAACAGCTTCAGCGGCTCTCTACATTACTCTATTGTTTATAATATGCGTTTGCAATAGCCTAAGTTCGGGTCCTGAAACTTCCGCGTCCTAGGTCCACCCACATTGTTACCAGACCCACATGCACTGTTATTGATGTGGCTTTGTACGAAGTCATTAATTCAGGCCCGACACCTTTGAGTCAACATAATCGATGCAATATTATCAACGTGATAGCGATTCTTTTTGAAAAAAAGTAATTTGTTGATGAGCTATCGTATCCAAGAAATATGTACTACCTAACTTTTTTACGTATTTCTATCGCCAAACAGCTTGCTGTGTTCCGGTTCGAAAGCTGTAGGTGCCGGTGAAATGAAAGACTCATAAGGCTTAACACCTGTATACCACAGGTTGATGACGCAAAGCAGTGCATCGTAGGGCACGTTTCTAACGAACGCAAACTACGAAGCAATGCCTTGTTTTAAGTGAGGGTGACCACTTAACATTGTGTTACTGAACACCTGCTTGTTAAAAGTTATTGTTGTTGTTTTGTGTAACATAGTTATGCAGTGACGGCTAGACTGATTTGAATGAATCTTGGATAACGGTTGTACTTTTGCTCAATATACCTTTTATTTGAGGAAACCGCACGCCAGAAAGTCATGGGCGAAAGGTGTGGAAAAGAATAAACTGTATGTAAGTATATATTAGTCTTTCATTGATAGATATAGAAAAGTCAGCTCATGGCCGGTGATTAGTAGGAACTAGGTACTTTGCTAAGAATAATATCATTTTTGGAAATATAATAGTGGCCGCCATTTTATAGCAGATATGCGACGGCTACGACGTCTAAGGAAACCTAGGTTATATCTACGAATATAAGTCAAATTCAAAAATATATGCGAGTTATATCTTTATTATGCAGTCATTATAAATATCCAGCACTTATTCAGCCCTTGAGGTTAGATAAAGGCGCCTTGCGGTCGCGCTTGTGAATAATTTATATTGAATCTAGATAATGCGTCTCGTATTGGTAGCAGCGGAGTCACGTCCGAGACATTTGATCGGGTAACAAGAAGTGCGGTGTTTGAGCATGCAACGAGCTATAGGGTTGGCAAAAGCCAAGATTCCTCCCGGAAAATTTAAGACACCTATTTTCTATTTGCTTTGTAAAACCTCATCTTTACGGCGTGAACGCGATACAAATATAATTTACACGAGCATTAAAAAAATGTGAAAATTAAAGACATTTATGATATCCTTATATCTTACACGGACTATGCCGTTTCTATGGTACATTAGCGATGTTTGTGCTGTACCGCATGGATGGATCTCATGAGTGCGTGGCAAAACTTCTCCCTTGATCAACATAGTGCTAGAATATCGAGACAGAATTATGTTACAGACAGCTGGAGATTAGAGTCTTCATTATGGAGTTTTATTTGCGAAACATGAAAAATGAGGGAATCTATTTCTTTCATTGATCGCTCACAGCAGACATAAATGGCTCGCATGCCCATAGTTTTGGTATACCTAACGTTTGATGGATTTAGTTGAAGTGAGTTTCAGAACACGTAACGTTGTCTAAATGAAGTTCAAAATAACATGCGCTCTGTCATGGCGCATACGACCGCCGCCGTGAGGTTTAAACGTGAGAAACACACGCAAAAGGCGCAAATCGTTTAGAAATTGAAACGCATTTTAAGTTAAAAGCCGTTTTCGCTAGGGTTTTTCTCGTGGTAATTAAACAATGACATGTATATTTTTTCCATTAAAAAAAAATATCATAATTTTAGGTATAGGTAAGGTAGGTACCTAAGATTTTTCGTCTTAGAGTTTGTAGCCTCTGAATCTGACTACTGGATTATCTCCAGGCGCCCAAGCCAAGATTTACCGGTTTTTCTCTGATCTGCTCTGACAGCCCTACGAGTTTGTAATGGCGGGGTAATTACGCAGGCATTATCGGGTGACCCCATATTGCGGTTGCCTGCTACGGTGTTGCCGCCGGCCAACTCTTTAATGGACAATACGACTAAATATACATGAATGATGACAAGCAAATTTCTCGTTGCAGTTCAAACTTCAAGCTTATTAGAGTTTATTAGGAATAGCTTGAAGGTGTACTTTAGGAAGTCATTCATGAAGTCCTTATATCAAAATGAAAACATAAATTGACTGACGAGTAGATAGATAGATAGATAGATAGATAACTCTTTATTGTTAACCACACAGAAAAATAATACAGGACATAAACATAACTTGGTTGAACAATGGGCGACCTTATCGCTGACAGCGATCTCTTCCAGGTAACCTTTGTACGGAAAGAATAAAGCTAAATGTAATTGACGGCGGTGTAGTTACTAACAAATGAAAAGAAGATAAACTATAATCCTAGAACTATACTAACCTACTCTAATTAACTACCTGTTAGATACTTTAGTACCTAACACAAAAATTTAACCAATCATAAAACTAAATACTATGTAATAATAACTAATAATAATAATAATAAACGAATACATAAATAAATATATACATATATAATACTAATAACTTGATTAACCAAGTATATAAACGAAAAATATGCTTAATAAAAATAAATACATGCATAAAGGTGATACAGAACAAATTCAAATAGAAATAGATGATAAATAGTGCTGCTTCAACTTCAGTTTAAACGTGTAGAGTGAGGATGCCAGTTTTATTTCTACAGGCAGAGCATTCCACAGCCGAACAGCTTGAACAGTAAAAGAATCAGCGTAGAAGGAGCTGCTATGACTAGGAGTTTTAAGCAAAAGGTTTTCCGATGACCTTAACGTACGGCTACTGGTGGAATGAAGAAATTCAAATCTGTTTTTAAGATAGCAAGGTGAAAAGGGATTGAAAAGTATAGAATAAAGAAGAGTAAGAATATGCGTGTTCCGACGGAGACGTATAGGAAGCCACTTGAGTAGGGAACGGAAAGGAGACACATGATCATACTTGCGAAGACCAAATATGAATCTGATACAAAAGTTTTGGAGCCGCTCGAGTTTGTCAAGCTGTTCCTCAGTGAGGTCCAGGTAACAAGCATCGGCGTAGTCTAGTATAGGGAGTAAAAGTGACTGGGCAAGTGCAGTTTTGGTGGAAGTAGGCAAAAAATTACGTAGTCTCCTCAAAGACCCAGCCGAAGCAAATAATTTACAGCTAGTAGCACTTAACTGTTCCCTCCAAGAAAGGTTGCGATCTATTGTAACTCCTAGATTCCTGACAGTATCACTGTAAGGAATAATGACACCATTAAAAATGACTTGCGGAATCACCGACCAATCCATCTTACAGAGCGTCCTTGAGCTGCCCATGATAATAGTCTGCGTTTTTGTAGGGTTTATTTTTAGCCCATGAACTCGACTCCACTCACTGATGAGGCATAAATCTGTATTGATTTTTTCTACAGCTTCTACTATATTGCTCAGAGGAGCTTGGGAGTAAATTTGAAGGTCATCAGCATATAGGTGGTAGGACGAAGAAAGATTTAGAGAAATTGAGTTGATAAAAATAGCAAAGAGAAGAGGAGAAAGAACGCCACCTTGAGGTACGCCAGCAGGTAAGTCACACCAAGAGGAGAAGGAATCTTTGAGGAGGACACGCTGACGGCGCCCATGCAAATAACTGAAAAACCAGTCAACTACCGCTGGAGACATATTAAGAGAGCGAAGAAGTGCAAGGAGAATGTCGAAGTTGACGGTATTAAAAGCATTACTAAAATCGAGCAACGTCAGCACAGTAAGCCGCCCATTCTCCATGCCCAAGCGAATATCGTCCGTGATCTTGACAAGAGCTGTGACCGTACTATGGCCTTTGCGAAAGCCAGATTGCATAGGGTTAAGGAGATTATGAGAAGAAAGATATGAGTTTAATTGGTTATGGACAAGGCGTTCGAGAACTTTAGATAGAAAAGGAAGAATGGAAATAGGACGATACTCAGAATATGATTTAGGATTTGATTTCTTTGGCAAAGGAATTATTTGTGCTTCTTTCCACGTCAAGGGAAATGCCCCATTCTCTAAGGAATAATTAAAAAGATGACATAGGATAGGTAAGATTACATCAAGGATTGGAATGAGCATATTGCGACTAATACCGTCAACACCAATAGCATTGGATGTGATGGATAAAACACTCTTCTTAACTTCTCCAGCGGTGATTTTACTGAAAAGAAAAGGAGGGTGATCAGGAGTAGGTAGTGACAAGAGATGATTAAGCGTGTTGGTTTTGTCCAGATCACTAATACAAGAAGATGAAGAAAAGTGTAGATTGAGAGCGCTAATATCCAAGTCATCAGGAATTGTGTCCTCGCGAGATTTACCAATTCCCAATGTTTTTAGAAACCTCCAGACTTTAGCTGGATCTTCATCAGAAACAGACTCATGGATATGACGGCGTTGAGCATCTCTACATACCCTATTACAGCGATTTCGAGAATTAAAGTATTTGGTTTTATTATACTCGCTTGGAACAATTTTGTATTTGGTTTTGGCCACAGATTTTTTATGAATGAGAATTTTGATTTCATCAGTGAGCCATGGAGCCGGTAGATGCTTTAGTTTAATGGCACGGAATGGTGCATGGATGTCAAATAAATGAGTTACAATAGAGTTAAAGCAGTTAATTTTGTCATCCATGGAGCCAGCTGCTAAAACCGATGACCAATCCTGGTTTATCGCATCTTTGAAGAATTTCTCCTTGTCCATACCACCAAAACTGCGCTGCAAAATGACCTACAACGAGTACTACAACGAGTACGAGTACTTCAATTACTAAATAAACATATACCTAAAGCTACTGACAGACCAACTATACTGACAGTATAGTTGGCCTGTCGTATTAGTATTGAGTAGACGTTGTGAAGTATTGCTTTAGGGGTATTAATGCGATCTAAAATAGTAAGCTAATCAAACCTAAGGTACCAATGCACTCAATCGACTAACTGACCGATTTCTGATGGCTACCTTATGTTTACCTTTCATTATACTCGACATTAACAGTACTTGGTTTAGCAATATTGATCACTACAGAGACACGCACAAAACAGTTTAGACGGTTGTTGAGTTGGCCTGCTGATGTATTTTAAAACTTTGACTAGGTTCTTTGATATTTGGGTAGAGGATTTCAAATGTACTACCTACCAGCTTCAAAAAAGTTATGTTTCGTATAAAAATGATAGATATTATTTTGAGAGCATTATCAACAAGCACACAGATTAGAAGGCAAATTCAACAAAGCAAAATGATCACATCGTCCCCCGACCGGCGACAGTCAGACGCCGAAGTCTTTGATGTCTCAATTAGAAACGCGAGCGGGTAATTGTGGCGAAAATTAATTCGCGCTCGCGTTCCACAGAGCTTCCATTTACAAGGGGACAGTGAATCAATGTTTTGTTTTTACACTGGATAAAAGGAATATTGAGTAGAAATTGTAGCTAACCATTTATTTCTATATGCATTCTTGATGCATTAAAAAACAGAATTTATTTTCTAGCCATCTAAGGCGTCCGGATTTACTTTTTACCCATGTCCCTATTATTTTTACCTCTAGACGGTGAGTGAATTGAATCTATTTTATCGGTCAACACTTTCAAAACTGAAACAAGTCTATTTAAAATAATTGACACTCTTATTCGTAGTCAATAACTAGCAAATGCACCGGAAGTGACTAGACGCGGCGTGTAATGCATTTCACACTAAGAACGCTCAGAGCCTTAATAAACCAATTACGGTTCATTACCTAATGCAGGCCGGAAGAGGGATATTACTCGCTCATCATTATGGAGACCACAACCTCCCCTTAAATGCATTTTATATGTTTGTCGAAAAATGCAACGGGTGGCAATAGCAACGGCTTTATTGTTAAGGGTGTGTTCTTTTTTTAAACATGGTGAAAATGAAAACAGTTCTTGCGGCCCGGTGCGGTGCCGCGGTGGTATGATGAATGGTCGGTCATTTCCCGCCCGCTCGCCCCATTATGCTTGTCACAGCATATGGCTGATGGTCTCCCAAAGGGGATTGTTGTTTGTTTTGCAAGTACATCGAAATAATTGATAACCACACGAGGTAACACGAGGTAGCAAACTAAACGTTTTGCAATTTTTATTTGTCTAAAAATGTTGTCTGGTTCTTTAAAAAATCTTGACAAAATGTTAACCAATACAATATTTATATTCTAGATTTTAGAGTAAGAAAACGTTAAAAGTCCATTTTGTCTTATTTGAAGCTTCGTTATGAGTTGATTTATAACATAGGTAACGTTTAGTTTATAGTTCAATACAAAACTCACCAGTATTTCTTTATAAGCGGGTAGTGTATTCCAAGACACTCAAATTTTCGTACAACTGTACTTTTTATGGTATTAACGTAAACCTTCGAAGGAGCCAAAATATCTGTAAGGAGATTCACATTGAAGCTTATAAGTGGAATGCAATAAAAATCACATTAATTCAAGAGCCTTGGTGACGCGTCACGGGTACATTCTACGATAAAAAGTAAAAAGTAAGTGAGCTGCTCAGTGGGATTCAATTATTAGTTTAGGTAGTTACCAATAACGATGTTATCATCAAGACAAAAAACTATTTACAATTACAATAAAATCATTTTTTCTCATAGTAAATGGCCATATTTGACAACCGATGTGGCGCGGCGGGCGAATGTCCACCTGCGACGCAGAGGTTGCGGGTTCGATTCCCGCCTTGGGATAAATGTTTGTACGATCTGCAAATATTTATTCCGGGTGTTCTGGGTATTTTCTATGTATAATAAAAATATCTATGTATGTAATATAATATTTTATTAAGTATATCAGTCATCTAGTACCCATAACACAAGCTCTGCTTAGCTTGGGGCTAGATGATGCTGTGTGGATCGTCCGGCATTATTTATTTATTATTTATTGGAAAAACAAAAATAACTATTTAAATGTCAGGAAATAGATCACCACAAAGACCATGTTTAAATATTTAATACGTACGTCAGGCAATTATAGCTCTAACAATTACCCTCTCATAACTGCTTTTAATTATCAGTCTATCAGACACAATTCAGGCCGACGAAGCTTATTACAGGTGTCATTTGATCAAAAATTTAAACTTTCCCAATTAAATTTCCACTTTCGATAGAAGAAATTATTTTCCGATATATCGTACCGAAGACACTGAATTTAAAGTACACAAGCTCTATAATCATGGATAATAATTCAACCGAACAAATAGGGCAAAGACATAATTATAGCTCTACTATATTTAATTAGAGTTAGTTGGATAAAAGGTGGTCACTTTCACGCGTTCGAAGCCACGACGACTTTGGAATCTAGAGTTAGTATTACATTTCAATACCTACCTTATTAGCCTTTCATGAACTTTTGCACGGCTGACGAAATGATAACGTTTTAACTGCATGTTAATATTATAGACTTTTTGGGCCCATTCTACCCCAGAGAGCATCGCAAGATTGGCTGTAATAATATAAAAGCACTGAAGTTTTTCTATCTATCTATTTTATCAACCCACATTCACCCACGCCGCGCTTTCCACCAATCGAAGATTTTACTTTGTAATTAATATATGTTAAAATTGAGGGCCTGCACCTGGGCTGCATAATACTTACATTAGTAGTAGTAGAACACTTAGTGAAGGGCTCGTCCGGGGAAGTAATACAACCATGCTTATTTCAGCAAGCCAGCTTGCTGTGTTTCGTTGTTGTAGTGTGTGGGTGTCGGTGAAATTACAGGCACTTAAGGTTCAACACCTGAATGCCTCAGGTTGATGGACGAAGAGTAGTGCATCATAGGGCATGTTCTTAACAAACATGACCTATGAAGCAATGCTTTCTTATAGGATAACTACCAACTTTTTTTAAATCTTACTAAGAGTAACGAAACTTTGCTTAGTACGTAACGTATAAATAAATATCAGGCACTACAATTTCATAAATCACTGACACATGTGCGTCCACACTAAATCACAAATCGTAGATTGTAATTAAAAACACAATTTCAGGTAAGATTTGAGAAGACAACGTATAATTATTTTTTGTTTAGTTAGATGAATCACAGTTGATTAGTCTGCCTCTGTCGGTAGATGCAGATGTTTACATTTTAATTGGGCCTTTCTACAAATTACCCTTTCACGAACCAAAACAATGTTTAATATAGCAATTTGCAGGTCAGGTCATAAATAAATAAAACTTCTTTTACTGTAGAGTATCCATAAATCAGAACGTGATATTCTCCTTAAAATTGTTTTTCGCACGTCCTTATGACTGTGATTATAGTAAAATTATAATAATTGTGCGCGGCGTAATTACGTGATGTAACTTAAGGCCAACGATATATAGCGTTCAATTTGAATTTATGTAAAATATCGCGCAATAAATTTACATTTTATAACTTGCCCTCGCGGTGGACGTGGGCGCAGTATATCTCTGTTTGGATCAAAAGCTCGTATCTTCAAATTGAGCATATCTATCTAGGGTGACGACCACTCATATTATCATAATAATATAGAATAGTCTGTTTTTTTTTGTATTTAGGTATTGTCATTATTTAGGTACCGTCTTACCACCTGCGATGCATAATTTTTCATCACATACGTTTGAACAAAATATTGTTTCTGATGACTATAGTTTTGTAAGTAGATACATGTAAACATTTCACTCAGATGAAAGTGCCGCTTAAAACAATAAGTTTAATTTTATCGGTGTAAAACATTCTTAGTATGATAATGCTTAAATTCTTGACACACATAATGCAAGCCTAAGGCGAGTCGGCCGACACTATGTCTAATAAATTTATGGACGTCCATTTTCATGTTGATCGGAGCTCGAAATTATAATCGTCGCGCCCGAAGCGCGGTGCGAGTCACGTGACGTTGCGCAGACGCACGTCTTGACAACTGGATGAACATGCTAGTTGATAAACCAAGAAGATATGAATGTTAACCATCATTTTACGTACTATTTAGCAGTAAACTCAGGTAGCAAAAAGTAAAAATTTTCTCAAAACTTTCCTAATGAGAAATTCGTTTGTGTTCGTAAAATTAAATAGGGACTAGTTTCAGATGGTGAAACCCAACTATTAGTAACCATTATTTTCAAGTTCACACGTTCTCACTCACGGCTTTCCTATAAAAAGTATAACAACGGCGAAGTTCACAAAAAGTACGAATATAACCTATGTCAAAGTAGGTATAAGTGCGGAAACAGTATGCGGGTTAAATGATGCGGAAATTGGAAGAGTGAGAACATCTATGTTCGGTCCCTTTATATAGGGGCAAAAAAAAGAGACATAACACGCAATATAAAATTTAGAAAGTGCATTTTGATGTGTTAATAAAACTTTGGTCAATTAACCAAAGTTTTATTATATGGTTAACATTTCAGGTGGGTCATCGGCTTGTTCCATCAGCTAAAGGCAACCAAACGATTATTCAATAAAGATTTTTACCTTTTGCAAACTAATATTTCTAATATTTACGAGATGGAAGTAAAAGTTTAAGAAACCATAATATTTATGGAAATCCACATATACCCTTACCTGTTACTGAACTGCAAATACTGAATAAAAAAAGTCTTACTTTTTTATCTGGGGGCACGGTAGTGCCCCCGCCAAGTCGAGCAAAAAAGCTTTCCTTTTCCCCGTCTGTGTTGGCAACATTGTTCAAGTCGTGAAACAAAAGAACTGTCTGCGCTCGCGCATCGAACATAGCTATCATATTCTAGGCACAACAGCTGACCATAACACAGGGTTTTATTACTAGTTACCTATTACTTAGCGACAGTATCTATCATCACTTATATTTAGTTTTACAAGCAGTCAAATTGTGTTTTACTGCTGTGCAAAAGAATACAACACAAGACATAAAGACATCGTAGTCACAACAAAATCAAACTTCGTACAGTTCCTTTGCAGTATCAAAAACCTTTTTTGTCATCATTTAGGTCACTAGTAAAATACCACGCGATTTAATTTGCATGAAACTTTTTTCATACAACCTTCAACCCTTGTGTCACTTCATATAGAAAGAAAGAAAGAAAGAAAAAGATTTTATTTATGACGACACAGTAAGTATAAGAAAAGGACACACATGAACGTTTTATAAATAGAACATAAATAATACTAGAAATAATAACCTATACACATAACATAACAGAGTAAAAATAAATATTTTATACAAAATAGAAAGAAGAAAAAGTAATAATAATAAACTAAGTAACAAGATAGAGTGTGTCTTTCAATACCTAACATATAAGAACGTCATAAAAAGGAATCCAACTCAGCATGATGCTAACGTTTAGAACGCAGCGCTGATCTTCCGTCGGAACCAGGTTGGTTGGGTCATATCATGTTTGTATTTCAGTAATTTATTTTTATGTACACACCAAGACAAAATTACCCTGAAAATTTCAAGAATCTACGACCAGCGATGGTATGCGTTGCCTATAACTCTATCATTCAAGCGGATAGTTAAGACAAAGATTCCTTATAATTCAGCGCTGTAGATTGTGGGTTCGGTCCCCACCGAAGACAATCATTTGGGTGGTGGTGTAGTGAACAGATATTTCTCTCCCTGGGTGTTGCCTGCCATCTGCTTACACCATCAGCAATTTAAAAAAAAATGTCGCTTCTCCCGGAATGGATCCACTAGTATGTAACATGCAGTAGGCACTTGAATTGTTCTACATTGACGACGAACTGTTACTAATAACGCGTGATCATCTGATACCTGCGCGATTGCTGTCAACAATAATGCACCCAATTATATCGTTATTAGAACACGAAAATGAGAGAAAATTACAAAAACAGGTTGTTTTATCGCTGTTTTCTCACTTTGAAGGTTGGAAAGGCGGGTAATTATTGTGTTCAAACCATAACTTTTACAATGTTTTAGTACCATAGAAGAATTATACAATGATTTATGTAATGTATTTAATCGTAACTTATTCATTTTATAGTACCTACCAACATTGTTGCATTACATTATATTATTACATTACATAATATATATTATATATATCCCTATATTAAGGGGAGGGTCATAAGTTCAAATCTCACTCAGGATAATATAAAATCTTTGTTGATTGTAACTGTTATGGAAAACGGTAGAAATGATATTAAAACCTGTTTTCTAGGCTTAGTTGCATGGAACTGGCACCTACATTGTAATAAAAAATTGTATTTTAATTTTGACTTTGATTAAAACTACCTATATAAGAACCTATCCATTTTTAAATATCGTTTCCCTGATTGACTGACATATAGACAACTTTTAGGGTATATTTTGTCTAGGTGCGTAGAAATAAAGAAACTAAGAAAAAAAAGTGTTATCCAACCCACAAACGGGTACGACGGGGGTTGAAGTTATTATAAAAAATTATTACACGCTGGCTGATGAAGTTGCGTACGTTTCTCTTTCAGTTTTCCGAATCAAAATGAAAGATTACATTTCACTAATGGTATTTTACTACCAGCTTATGGTAGGAAAACCTTCAACCAAATATCTGTAAGCTAAATTGGTATCTCAACAAGTTTCTAAGAAATTCTTTTCCTTGTTGCCAGAATTAACTTGTTGTATTCTGTCACGGTTTGTCTTTTCTCATCGATAAAAGATAGCAATAGTAGACGTTGTTTATCTTTTGACAACTTTTTATAAATAAGTTCACTAATATATTTAGCCAAAGTGTCCATTTTTATTGTTTAAAGTTTTTCTACGTCAATAATCCAAATAAAAGACGAATATCCTGAGTGAGTGAACTCTATGAGGTAATGCAATTGCTATAGAGTAACTACTCAACATCAGATTGGCCACCTGGTTGTTAGTTACATCTCTACTTCTACTACACACTACAGCTGCTATATCGTAATTTATAACATTTCTAAAAATACAAGAAATATGAAGTGAAACCAAATACACGTATTTTTTATGAGACATTCATTCAATATTGCAACATTAGTTTCACTTTCCAAAACGTTATCGCTCTGGCACGTGTTACACCATGCTTTCGGGAGAGAGTACAAAACAAACTGCTGTTTTATGGAAATCCGTCCATCCACCGGAAAGCATGCAACGACAAACTGACTTGTCCGGGAAGTGAAGCACTCAAAACGTTCGCAGATTTATCTCTTTTTCGTACCACGTAAAAAAGTCAAGATTGTGATAAACCAAAGAGCATTCGCTTTTGACCATCGCAAGTCAACTTTATCCCAAGTGACGCAGAGTCCAGAGTTATCTAAGAGGGAGAGTTTGATCGAGAGCACTTATTTAGAAGTAAAGGATAGTAACCTAACGAAACAGCTTTATAAATATTTTATGAAAATCCAATACCTCACAGGGCATGCCCACCGTAAATAACGTACGTACGTAACCGTCTCTCTCAATTCAGTAATTACCTAATCAAATCAATTTAGTAATAATAATTATTCAGGGATCACCTATAATTGTCTTACAGCTACGTGGATCAAAGCGCCAGTTCGTCGCAACCAAGCCTAGAAGAACGGGCAAGAAACTTAGGGCTTGGATCATACAGTTTTTTTTGTATAATCCTTGTACAAATGAATATAGCGTAAGGTTTACAGATGTTGTCATGTGCCTATGGCGCCCATACTCTTCAAATCAGAACACAGTAATGCGAACATCACTGCTTGGTGGCAGTAATTTGTAGGTACTGTGGTAGTAGTACTTCTCCGAACAGACTTTTTCACAAAGAGCTCTATTAAAACTACTATCGGTATGAAATTAAGCTATGTATTTTTTCAATGTTAGTCGTGACTTGATTGCCACGTTCGTCATGAGCTCTACAAATGTCAGATTCACACTTATCGGTGATCTCACGGGGTGGAATATTTTACATTAAGCGCACTTTGCAATACATAATGCTGTCTCAATCTAAAAATACAGGGGCATTCAGATGGACTGTACAGGTGCAGTTATTTTGTATACCTTTATAAATAAATAAAGAAAAATCTCAACAACTACCAGAATAGTTCACCGCTGGGCAATACTGAGCTGTATTGCCTTACAAAGCGCTATGAATCCCATTAGAAGTAATTGATTAATCTTAACTGCATTTGTGAAGTCAGTTTGAATGTGCAGTTTTGCTAGTGAAGTCTGTCTGTTTGCCCCCTTAACTAGGCCATGATTATGCAGTCAATATCGACAAGGTATGATTTACCGTATCTGTAGGTATTTTAACGGTAAGCTTCAAGCGTAAAATTGGACAATCAATTTTATTACAATAAATGATAGAGTATTGGAAAACCTAGTATCTACCGTAGATAATTTGTTTGATTCATATTCTTGCTTTAAAATATCTTATCATTATGATCCTATCCACTTCATATTCCAATTTATTAAACGTAGGAATTTTAACAATATAGTGTTAGTTAGAATAATTGGAGGCAGTTTCCTCCTACATGGATATTTTTCAGAATACAACATTTCTTTTTCTTTTGACGACCGATGTGGCGCAGCGGGCGAATGTCCGCCTGCAACGCAGGAGGTTGCGGGTTCGTCTTTCTTGACTTTGACTGTGACTTTTTTATATGCGTATGAGGCAGTGTAATTTTTAGACTGAGTTATTGAGTACCTAGATGTCATGATAAGTTCTACGGCGCTGCTAGAATACTAACTAGGTTTCCTCCTGATGTTTTCCTTCACTGTTTGAGAGCATTGCGCAGATAATTTTTTTATATAGAAAAGTTAACTGGTGCTTGATCGGATTTGAACCAACAACCTTAAGATCAGAGAACACCAGTGCTGTTATATTTTTATGTTTAAACGTAAATCAATTAATTAGCAATATTTAATAAATAAAAGGTTTAAAGTTATTTCAATAACAGCTCACCTATCATGATTCTATTTTCATGTTATTATTTTAATATCTTAACTAGGTAACACCCTCGTTGCAAATTGCCAATTCGATTTAAGTGCAGCTTCAATCCATTATCATTACATAAAATAATACAATTATAATAGTAGAGAGTAGGAATTTATAAAAATTTAAGCTTATGTTAATAATGACAGAATTGCACCTGTCCAATTGAGCAGGATAATTTAAATACTGTGTAACACGTTACCTAATTTATACTTTTAAAACAAAAGTATTCACAAAAGCTAGCAGATAACAAGCAATAACTGTGTAAGAGTATATTCTGATTTGGATCAGTTAAGTTATCTTTAGATAGTTTGCAATGGTCTGTAGATAGCTCAATTGTTCATTATGTATTCTGTACATACCAATTATAAATATTTGTATTGGCTGTACTTTTTTTGTAAATAAATGTATAAAATATATTAATATACTAGCAACACGCGTTAGTTATTTTTTCCTAACTTCAACCCCCGCTGTACCCGTTTGTTAGGGTTTGGATTTAGGGGTTGAATTTTGGAAATTCTTTTCTTAGTACACCTCTACGCACCAAGAAAACTATACCCTGAAAATGTCAAGACTCTACAACTAAGTGGTTTAGATTGTGCGTTGTCTATATATCAGTCTGACGAAGATTCTTACATACTTATGATTTTCATGATTATAGTATTAAAATGTTTTCATGTAGGATCACTGCATAGTGCACAGCCATATAAAAAACTATCTAGAAACTGTTACTTTACGAAGCTGAATTTAAAAAGAAGTATGTAAAGTTGATCTTGTCATAATAATTGTTATTTATTGAAATTAGGTGTATCAAATAAATTAAACAACCGCCTTCACGGCATGTGATACGAGTAGGTAATATTAATTATTTTGTATAACAAGACAGCCTGCAAAACCACTTAATTAAAACATAAATTTCAAACCTAGTCACGTCGCGTCTTTCATGAAGTAAAATGTTGTCGGCTAGCCGCAAAAGTTCACATTTGCCAGTGGCAGCGTGGCGCTTAAAACCGCGCGCACACGCACTCGATGTGTTCGCTTTTAATGCAAAATAACTATAATTTAGGTGACTAGTGGCTAGCAAGTGTTCGCCATTTAACCGCTAGCCTCTCGAAAGGCGACGGAAGCCTGTCACAGGCGCAATTACAGTACCGAGAATCGGCATTAGTTCAAACTATTTATGTATGTAAAATAAGAGCAACCTCCCGTACGGGGAAACGACGATTGCACGCATCGCTCATTAAGCACTTTAGAGCAATTTGAGGAGGAGAAAAAGTCGGACGAGACGCGGTAACATCGCGTGGTCAATTAAAATGTTGCCGCGCACGGCTGCCGAGTGCCACTCCAACCACTCCAGCAGAGCTCTGCAACGGTACACTCGCGCACAAAACAGCAAAATAACACAGTCGACTTGTTTTGAATTGCTCGCATCCTCTGCTATCTAATTGCTGCAGCTTGTCGACTGACATGCAAATATTAGTGGCGTTAGACTTGTTGGTAACTAGTTACGTGACACTTGATTTTCTGCCCAACCCCTTCCCAACATAACAGTACCAATATTATGAAATAAAATGAATAAAAAGAAATAATTTATCAAATATGTTTTTTAAAAATAAGACTAGATAATAGATAATAGAGATAAAAAACATATCTACACATATTACTCATAGTTACAATACATACACTATATTAAAAAAACATTTCATAAATACCTTTGAGTTTTAATTTATGAAAACTATGGATCAGATATACTATACTCTATACCTTATCTGCTATAAGGCGAAACTCGTTGCTTGAACAAAACGTACTCCACAAACGTGTTTCAACTGAACCACAGCATACCTAACCACTATTTTCTTAAACCTGCAAGCTTACGCGTGGGCGATTCAAGACTTGCTAGTCATTGTAACGCGAGTGAAATGCGCCAACCCTCAGTTTGTTTTACAAAGCTACCATGATGACTTGCTTCGGATAGACAGGTAAATGAGCCAAGTCTTCATTGTTTTTAAGAATAGTTTATGGATGATGAGTACATTTCACTAGTTTTATGTCGCCAGTAATATATAAAATGTTTGTATACGCAAGTAATTACTTACAGATAGAATAATGAGTATATTATATTATTACTTCTTTATTTACTCATACCATCTTTCATACAGCTCATCCCTCTTTTTTTTGTATACTTCTATAAACATAATAATATATATCCTCATCCATACATAACACTCTTCTTGTATTATGGCTTTTGAATATTATACTACTTTAAGATACCAAGAAATCTGAAAGGATGATAGTAGAGCTCTTAGTGAAGGGCTCATCTGGAAAAATACTACGACTATACCTGTTTCTGCGGCCAAGCAGTTTTTTGTATTCCGATTTAAAGGGTGTGGGTGGTGGTAAAATGACAGCCGCGTGAGGCTTATATCTGTATAAGTCAGCTGATGGGCACCGAGTTATAATGCATCGTAGGGTACGTTCTTAATGAACGTGACCTGCAAGGTAATGCTTTGTTACAGGTGACGGTTACCACTTAACATCAGGTGGGCCATCTGCTTGTTCTGCTTGTACAAAATATTGTCTCGCAGTCACGATCGTTAACGTGCCCTACAATGGACTACTCTGCGTCCTCCATCCTGATGTATACAGGTGTTAAGCCTTTCAACCGCCCTTCAAACCGGAACACAGTTAGCTGCTTGGCGGCAGAAATAGGCATATATGGTGGTAGTACTTCCCCGGATGAGCCCTTCACTAAGAGCTCTACTACAAAACTTGGTGTACTTGTTCTACATAAGATTGATAGCAGGCATGAAAACAACATTCTAGTCTTCTAATGTAAAACAAAGCTTCACTCCGTAAAGCTAATTGCAGCCGTCCAGCGCATCAATCACGCACTCGACGCTACAACGAAAACACTGTTAGTTTTGCCGCCGAATTATTAATTACATTCTCACAAAAAACTCACACACGACGCCGAAAAGCATAAATTTCTTCCTTTTTCACCGCACAAAGGACCCGGCGCTCTACAATATAACGCTAAACAGATTAGGCTCGCCCGACACGGCCGTCGCGGCATAATTTTTGGCGCCAGTAGTCCTTGCCTCTAGATTAAACTAATATGAAAAGGAAATTGAGTAGAAAATGGATGAAGGCTCTATGTCATTAAGGATTGGTCACGGTGCTTCAAAGCCGGCAAGTTCTTTATTTATTTGACTTCATTTATTGAATTAACATTTTAAAGAATTTATGAACTGCCGATAATGGGTACGGAACCAAATGAAATGGGCTTTCAGGTAATAATCATTACGGTGATGTGACGGATATTGCTTCGTAAATATCAGTAGCACCTACTGTTTCTTTTTATTGGTTGTTTTGGGAAATAAATAAAATAAGTTCGGTTTGGTTTAATAAATTTTACGACAAGCAGGTTAAAATTGTTATTTTATTGTATCAATGATCTCCACTTTTATGAAAACAAACTGTATGTTTTGCAAAGTTGCAAAGTTGAACACTTCATGCAATTACCTATTCAAAACCCCGACAAAATAATCGAAAACCCATAACATTCTCTCAATATCTCCGGGTCTCGGGTCATTCGGACCCGCGGGGGCGTTCGCTATGAATAGTAAGAGGCCATAGGGCTCTGGGGACCCGACGTCGCAGAGTAACTCGCCGCTTATGGTCCGTGCTAAATCGACAATACCCTTGGGGCCAAAGGGGGCTCTGACAACAAACCATTTCACGCGCTTATTTGGAAAGGTTTGCTCCTTAAATTAGTTCAAAGCGTGAACGAAATAATGAAGTAAAGGTTTTTGAAAAATACTTTAACAGTCAGATACTTTAATAGTTCAACCGAGTCAGTTGATTTGTAAATATCCGTATCGTATATATCATGCTCGATTTAGTTTACCCTAGATCTAGTTTTATTATTTAGTGTTCAACATTTGAAGACAATTCTTAAAGGTTTCAAAGGGACAGGATAGGGTTTAGATCAATGTACACTTTAATAAAAGTACATTGTGTTGTGTACCTAAGTAATTTATTGTTAGTAAGCAGAAGAGTGACGTGATAATAGATGGATAGTGTGAGTAGGTAAGCAGGCTGGCTGTATCTGCGGACTCACATTCATGAGTTGGTCCGGTGATGAGGAGCCCTTGCCGCTCATCTCTGTCGCGGCGGCATGTCACAGTCACAACACTCGCGAAGCAGCGCAGGCGGCGCGGGCGGTCTGCGTGCGCCGAGCGGCCGCGACTGCCGCGCGATCGGCCCCCACCACCGTCCCCACCGCTACCGGCTGCCTCATTTCTCACTATAATTTGCGTGCTGCTCGTTTTTTACCATTATTACTCCCTCGTTTTGTTTTACGTATTATCGAGTGCATCCCGCTCGCACCGGCCGCCATGCGCGCCGAGCGCCGCCCAGATAATAGGCAGCGCAATTACGCACCGCTTGCTAGTGACGGACGACTTGCGCCATCTAGCGTTGAGCAGCGACACTAATATCGCCAGCGAATACGCATTATAGGTTTACATGCAAAAATAAACACAGTCACAGACCTTTTTAAAAGTGCAGAACAAACTTCCTTAACTACTAATTTGTAGCGCGAGGCAACAGTGAAACCGAACTGTATCGCCTAACGTGGAAGGTTGGTAAGTATGTGTTAGTAAGCTTAAAGTAAGTTAACTTTGACCTAGCAACAGGTAGCGTGCAATTACGGTACCCTCAAGTCTTTGATAATGTCATCACGTAAAAGAATGAGACCTAATAACTTATGAACTAATTTTAGATTATGATTTAGATAATAGATAGATGATAAATAGATAAATAGCTACAAATTTGTTCCGGCAAATGCAAAAAATAAACACATTGTGTACACGTACAAAAGACTTTTTAGGTTTTAGGTCATAATATCACAGTTTTTATAGGTAAAACGACATAAACGCGCCCCTGTAGCAGTGCCGTAGCACGTAGCACGCGCGTAGGCGTAGCACTTGTCTGGCGTAGAACACAAAGTTTACCCGCGGAGTTTTATTTTTATACCTTTAAATATTTATAATCATAAAACTTTACGAGATGTGTACTTTTTCATATGGCTGGCTATTATATAAACGCTTAAAGAGGTAATCTGACAGTTTTTTTTGATAAATATGGAAGTACAACTAATTCTTGTAATAGGTACATCGATTTTAGTATGTTAACCATAGTGCCCTGCTGACAATCATAATGGTTTAGTTTTATAGTATTAATTTTAGGTTATTTTAAGTTTAGGTTCAAGAAGTCTATGCAGCATTTACAATAGGTCTAGCAAAGTGTTTATACTAACAAAGCAGTGGCTTTCTTCACGGTGTTTTCCTGCACCGTTTGAGAGCAATAACATTGCGCACATAACTTTTCAAACAGAAAAATGCACGACCCGGTTCAAATCTGTGGAACTAGATATTAATGTCATACGAATATAGAAATAAAATCGCTTCAAAGCTAATGCAGATTGTTCTTTAGGATGCTTAGCTATCGATCATCCGTAACGTATGTTTTTGAACTCCATAAACCAAATTGGTCTCAAGTCTACCTTATGCAAAATTACTTACTCTTATCTACCGCTCAATATGTTAATCTTCAGATATTGAATATAATATCGATCTCCGCCTACAACCAAATTTCGTAATTGATAGGTAATGTTGCCGGGTCAAAGGCCACATTATAGCTTATACTTCACGTTTGTGCTAATGTATTTATGTGAGCCTAATAATAATGTTCCAAATATGTCTTATGGAGGTAATAAAGATAGTAGAAAGTAACGGGTCGAAAAAATATAAAGGCAATTTCTTTCATCAATTTTATTATAATTTTCAGTTTGACACAAAGGCACTTTTCTTAAAACTAAATTGTACAACAGAATCTATTTTATAGAAATCACAATTAATGCTTGGTAGGGTAACTCAAACCAAAAACACTTTGTAAAAATTAATAATAACAATGTTAGATCACCGGGATAATTTACAAACACAACTCAAAAACTAGTCCTTTTTATTAACATTTACACTAACTTTTACTGTCCAAGAGCCATCGGAGGTTGTAGATTGTAGTGTCCTTGAAACACGGCGTAGTTATCCTTCGTGGCACATTGATAACCGCTTATTGGAGTAGGATACTGTTGGTACCGTGGGTCTCTCATCGGAGGACGAGGATATAATCCCTCCTGCCTCATCTCAGGATACCAGCCCGACATCATACCACTTCCGCTGAACATTGTTGTATTGTAACTTGGAGCACTTGACATTACTGGAGCAGGGGCCGCGTAGTTCAAAGACATTGGCTTAGTGGTCGCGCTAGTATAAGGCACTGTTCCATAGTTAACACTTCCTACAGCAGACTGAGATTGCACTACTGGCTGCTCCACTTTTTCTTGAGCAACAGGCGAGGGAGACTGTTCCTTCTCATCCTCTTTCACCTTTTTAGTTTTACGCGACACGTTAGCATGCGTTTTCACATGTTTCGCGAGATGGTCGGATCGCATGAATCTCTTTGTGCAAAGTTGACACGCGAATCGCTTTTCTCCGGTGTGAGTACGTAAATGTCTCTGCAACTCATCGGAGCGCGTGAACCGTTTCCCACAAAACAACCAGTTGCACACGAAAGGACGTTCTCCTGTATGCCAGCGGAGATGAGCTTTCAGATGAGAAGTTTTTCCATAAACTTTTCCGCATCCGGGGACGTGGCAGACGTGCTCGCGTTTCGCGCCGTCTTTTCCGTAGTTTGGGCCGAACCCGGCGGCTTCGGTGAGGCAGTTAGGACAGCGGCACTTGGCACAGCGCCGCTGTAGTTCCCGAGCTTCTTCAGTCGTGGAAGTAGGAGCCGGTGGCCAGTATGCTGGGTATTGAGGGTACGGAGGTAAAGTCGGTTCTCGCCAGGCCACCGGCCCGCACCAGCCTCCAGACGACACGCTGCTGCAAGACGATAGGTCCGAGGCCGGAGATATGGCCTCGCCCCGACCGTAACCACATCCGTAACCAGTCATCATGTTCATCATCTGTAACAAATAGAGATAACATCTTAACAACATGTCACAAACTTAACGTAGCTTAAATTAATGTAGATAAATTTATTTAAATGCTAGGAAGTGTTACTTTGCTTGTGCTGTTAATATTGGTTAGACGCATGAAATAAATTAAACACTTCACTGATAAAATAACCGACCAATTTAATTATGCCAAACTGGCGGAATGTAAATAAAGTGTCAAGAGTAATAGTGCCTGTGGGCGGGCGGACGGACCTGTTGCGCGGGCGGATCCACGTACTGCATTTCCGGCAACGGCGGTGACAACGTAGCTGCGATACTTCCAACTGGATAATTACAGGGCGGCACACCGCTCGCGCCGAGACGTTTTTAATAACTGGCTTGGGATAGACGTAACGAGCGGTTGTCACCTCTCCCCCCGCCCGCGGCCTGAGGCGCACCCTGCCCCGCGCATGCCCCTGCGCAGCCTCCGACACACCCCGCCCGGACCATAGAATACACACGAGTCCCTACCCCGTGAATTATGAGCTTATACTCCACGGTTCACCTCTAGAATGGGAGAGCCGTGAGCGAGACGCCACGACACGCTTACAAAGGTTATGTTTACATTTGCTTGCCCTACTTCACTTAGAAACATAATCAAAATGCCGTTATTGACTGGCTTTACATGTTTGTTTAGGAAGTCTTTGGTTCCATGATATTTTAGTGGTATAAAACAGTTTAGTATCCTCTAGATATGACACCGAAAAAAATTACTAACACAGAATCGATAAAATCCTAACAACCAGCTTTTGCAGGTGTTTTATTGATTTACGACCATCTTTATAACATACTCTGTTAAAAATAAAGTTGTTACCTAGATACTTTAAGGAGCCTATAATGTCTAAGTTGGTACCAAGGGTTATGTTAAGTATTATTACAACTGTTCATTTGTTACAATTTCTACCTACCTACTTATTTTAAACATGGACCACTGGATAAAATAACAATTATTCATTGTTACTACGAACCCAAGACGAGAAAGCTCTACCTAATTTTCTTTTCCCCACTAATTAACTGACCAATTAACTGCATCTAGCTAAACCAGAAATGAGTATCTCTTATTAAATATAGATTTGTAGGTAGATACTCCCAGCCGCTTAATGTATTTAATTTTTTTTTCTATTTCGGTCGGCAGTTCGCGGCAGACATATGATTTATGCATATTCAACCGAAACCAAACCTTTAATTACACGTTGTTAAAATATGGCAGTTTGTTATAACGCTCTCTGCTTTTGTTTTTAAACGCCGCTTTTAGTATATTTCTCTCTCCACGGATGGTTTTTTTTTCATCTGCTATTTTTTTTTATTTCCTTTAGTCCTGAATAGTGGGTTATACACTCACCTACAACGAAGCCACCATAAGAAAGTGGACCTAGTAGAAACTTATTGAACATAATCTGTATTATTAGTGTATCTACTATCTAGCTTAGCTGGAGTAGGCACTCTCAAGATAGGATCATTTTTAGGAAATCCAGGTAGATAGGTACAGTGGATTACACTATAATATAATTATACAATTCGCTACGGTCAAACTGGTATAACAGCTTTAAAATGACTAACTTTCACACAGAAAAAACTCAAAAACCTTGCAATAACTCTTATAGGCATAGGTTCACTTAATTTTTTATTATTTACCCGTTTTTAAGAGTTACGAATTGTATACATTCTAGTGCAGCTGACTGTATCCTATCAGGACTATCTGCTATTGCTTGAAATAATTTTAAATTCGCTTTGTAATTATAGCATTCGCAAGATTTCAGTTTGCTCAAAAACGTTTAACTACACAGATATTTTTCTACGAAATGCACCAAGCGGTGCTACTTTATTTTTCTACTTTATTACTTGCATACAAACTAGCTAACCTGTCGACATGTTTTACAGCATAGAACAATGTATCAACTGGACATCACTGACGGCTACTGCCAGTAGTTGCAACAAAGCCCACATGCGGGGTACAATGTAGCCTACTAATGCCCTATGATCGTTTCAATACGCCATAAATCTTGAGGGATGCTACTGTGTTTTTGTTGTAAACTGAAAAAATACGTCCCTTGTTCCTTTGATGTCAGCTGTCTTCGACCGTGTTCCGACTATTTGATAAACAACTAGGTACGAGTTACGAGTGAAACGTTAGTATATTCAAAAAATTTTGAAAGTCGTGCTAGATACTCATAAAACTCTTAAACCTGAATTATTTGTATGTTGTCAAGTAGGTACAATGGCCTTATGGTGTTAGTATATTTAGCCATGTTGGTCCCAGCTTAGAATAGGACCCCTCCATTATCCTCCTATGGATGTATGGATTTTTTCTATTGATGGGCATTTTAGAAACTACCTATAGATAAAATACCCAATAAGATACCTACATGAAAATTCTGTAGTGTAATGTCTGCGAGGATACTTTAAACGCTACTGCACTTTCCATGTTTTAATATCGTAAGGCAGACTTGCATTTAGTCAGTAACTGACTTCAAATTCAAACAACCACTGCCAAGTCAGTGCATAGGTATCTAGTGCACGTATTCTTATTCTGCGTGATTATTTTAAAGATAGTCCGTTCCACTGAATTAATGTAAGACTTAAGAAATAATGTAGATATATTGTCCAACAAAATATTCCTAAAACTCAGTAGAACATCTGAAATTCGCAATACAATTCGCCACAATCATTTCCGTTCTCGGATATTTTACACTAATTACAGGTTTCCAATATCGTGGGCGGGTAATTGGCTCTATCGTACGTTGTCCTTCACTTCCTGTCCTTTGCTGGGCGCCCGTCAATGGAGCCAAGCTTTGAGCAGCTTTCAAACTGCACAAAGTACCGGCGTGTGGTGTCAGGTTGCAGGCATTGTGGAACAGCCAACGCGGCACCCACTATATCAATGCAGGATCTTGTGCATGTTTTTGGAAATATCGCGCCGATTTTGTTGCAGCCGTGGGAATAACTCTTTGACAATGGGGATGGCGAAAATGATTTACCTATACCTAAGCTTGCATTCTTACTTTTCTCTATATTTATTGCACTACACAGCAAAACGATTATTCATACAGGGCTCACGTTATAAATATCACTATTTTTATCTTATTTAAAAAATATACTAGGTACCTATGATCTTTTTTTACTGTTCTAAGAACCTTCGTACTAACTAATACTAACGTTGATAAAATGTATAAAGAAATACTTAGGTAGGTACACTAACACAGCCTAAACCATTGATCGTAGAAACTTCCAAATGTTATACAGATCGATTCAATAATGACAAATACCTCCATAAAAACATAGATACAAACATGCAACGGGCAGGACAGGCACTGGCAGGTTGCTTGCCTTAAGCAATCATTAAAATTATGTAGGTAAAGTACAATCGAATACCGATTTTCTAGTTTACATAGTAAAAAATAATAACTTTGACAAGGTTTATCAGAGAAACTATACTCGACTACCGAGTTACACAATGGAAAAGCCAATTTTAAAAGCTTCACGCTACTTACTATCTGCGAACCTGCAGTCCATTGTCCACAGAACAGGTAGGTGCATTGATCTTGTTACACTTCGACAAAAGATTACAACCGCTGTTCACTCCTTTAAAATCTGTGAATGTGAGCGGAATTCCGATCAGATAACACCATCATCCGTTCCGATACAATGCCAATACAAAACGTATTCGCGACAGGTAACTTTTTGGAATATCGAATTTCTTTATAAATCAATTGCCGTGGCGTAATTCAGTTTTTTATTGAAAGCGAAACATGAAACTTTGATGTAGTAAAAACGCATAGTGAAGAGTGCATATGGTCTGCATCTTATTATCTGCATTTTATTTATGTAGGAACATGATAATTAACAATTCGTATGTTCAAAACGCAACAACTATTATTTTATTCGTACCAAAAATTAGACAGAAAATTATAACAAAGTCAGTTTATACTTTGTCCCGACCATGTAGACACAAAAAAAAGTAGGTAAAGAAATTCCGCGTATCAGTGGCGCCCCGTAGTGCGCGGCTCCCTCCAAAGACCGGCCTTTCTGTCCAGTGACAGCCGAAATTACTCTACATCGGTAAAATCCTCAAAATCTTTATAAAAACAACTCCGAGCAGTTTGTTTTACACAACAAGCTGTAGAGAACGATGTGAGTGTGACACATTTGACACGGTATTGCTTTCATTAGGTTTTTGCAGTGATACCCGACCGAGGGTTCGCGGCCAGTTTGATGTGCATGACTTGTTTTGGAGCCTTCTTGATTTTTAATGGCGTTATACTGTTGCTAAGTTACACTACCTAATGGTATATCTATTTATAAACCTATCTTATAGTGGATGATCATGTATAGAAATGGTTAAATTGTGTATACCACCTAAAGGTACCCTACACCATTGGAATGGAAACTAATAGATCACATCAGAAACTTACTTTCAGCCTATACCTAGTTACTAAAATGTGTTTGGACGGACTCTGTTACATTAAATGAAATTACACAATGAAGGCTCGAAAAATTTATTACACACGTTACAAGACATACATTTTGTACAAAACACGTTCACATAATATATTAGGTATACATATCTATTAGGTTCTTAAGAGGAATGTCACTCACAGATGTGGATTCAAAGTCTATACCTATTCAACCTTATTGTAAATAAACAAAGTTTATATTCAAACGTGATTGAAACCACTGCTGCAATGAGCTACGAAATTATTTTATACAAAGTAATTTATGAACCACACAAATTTTCTTTAACCAACAGCATCGAGGAAAACCATTAAAAAAAAATACACAGAAAAGTTTACATAGAATAAAACAAACGAACAATGTATGAGCAATGTATAATAGGTAGTAGGTACCTAAGTAGGACCTTTCTTGATAATCAGGAATCAAAATATTTAGTTTCTCTCTAGCTATCAGTCTCAGAAGCGGACATTTTAATGTCGTTACATCGTGTATTCAACATAGAGCCCTTTTTCATATTTTGTTACACTTAACTTACATTTTTTAACTAATAACCTCAAAAATGCTTTCCGGAAAATATCTATTCGAAGACCCACCAACATACCCAATACAAGTTTTATGCATGAAAATAAACTAGATTCCTTGTATACAGATTATCAATACCTACGCAATGAAAACTGTAACCTGTAACCCTTGACAAATCGCGCAAAGTAAATTAAAATTGTTAGCGCCCTTTTGATAATGGAATATTTATCCTGTGCTAGGTACTTTTGTAGACATATACTACCACTTATATGCCGCGACACGGATCTCGAAGCGCGAACAAAATGTACAGATATGCGTAGTACTGATACTGATAAAAGTACAGGCCGACACTTACAATGAATTCCTTCTACAAATCCGTGTCGGTACCAATACCTGCTACGTTAATGTTATTGCGTTCTTAGTGGGCTGAATGAAAAGTACAGCATCGGCGAAGGCGGCGCGTTTTTTATTCAATTGATAGACCATCTTTTGGCTATAATCTTGTCCAGTGGTAAGTGATGATAAAGCCAACGATGAAGGAGGACGGTCTAAAAGACACACTGAGAAAAATGGATTTCGAGCCTAAGGTTAAACAAGTCTTACACCGTTAAATTGTAACTACGCTGGGCGAGTTTGTAACGGTTACGTTAGTTTTTACCTTTCAAAGTGAATACGTCAAAATGATACCGTCTATTACACTTACACAGAACGACCGGAACAACTGTAGGTTTTTTGCCTTCATACGAACAAAATCGGCCGTAATAACGGCACTTTCCGCTTTTCATTTTTTCAGTGCACTCTTGCTTTAAAGGTATTCCGATTATTATTACGTTTGATGGAGTTTTAGGAAGGCCGCGGCCAAGTGGATGGTACTATATCCGTAGTGTAGTTCATTAAAGGAAACAGACATAAAACTTGCATCGTGTAAAATCTCTTCTACTCTAAAGGCCTCACTTATATTATATCTGTCGAAATATAAACAACGCTTAAACTATTATCATCTCTGGGACAAAGAGTGACAGGGGAAACTTTAAGCAATGTTTAAAATTAACTAACGTTATAACTAAGTAAGGGGTTTTGAGTTCATGCAATCATTTGAGGCACAGGGGACTGATTGCGTATCTTCTGTTACTAACAAAATGCTGTTGCAACAACATTTACACAATCAACCCTCTGATGCATGTTTCCACACAACGAACCAAGCTTGCGGGTTTAAACTCAGAAAGCCAATAAACCAGATATAACCTATATTTCATTACATTTTACTAGTTTCCGCCCGCGGTTTTACTTGCGTAGTATCCATAAAAAGAAAAACGAGTGTGCTTAGACCCACTCACACACGACTGAAGTAAAACTTTTTTAATATACGAAACGTAACTTGCTATGAGAGAGTGGGAAAGAACAGTGCTTTCATACCCCCTCCATGGTAGTGTTAAACGTTTAACGCAACCTTGTTGGAAGTCGCATTAGAAGTATTACTTCAACAATACACTATTTTGCTATTCCAGCAGGGCCAAGATGTGCAACGCGACAAAATATTGTCGACACGTTATCTTGTGCAGTAAAGAGATATCTCTTTATGCTAAGATGGCAGTGCCAGAAACCCATGGAGTGTATATCGATAGATAAAATTTGACGTAGATACTCGATAATACGGGGTTTTATCGAAATTTATCAAGATTTCATGGAATTTAGTCAAGCGCTAGGACGATAATTTCAAGAAGTTTTACCGAATTTATCGACATCCTGTCCACCAGAAAATCATTCGATAAAATATGCCAAGGCAAGTTCTTTGCTTATCTAAGATGTAGATAAAATTCTATAGATAAAGTCAGTTTGTCGCCCAAAATTCCATGATCGTACCCCTGGTAACTTCTGTGGGTATTTTGACTACAAATTTAAATATATGACCAAATAGGTAAATGGTGTCAAACGCGACATATTTCACGTACCACATCTTAGCACTATAACTTTTCCAAGATTCCTCCCAATTGATCTAGCCGTCACAACCACAGACATCGAAACTTTCGTATTTATAATATTACATTTTTATAAGTAATACGCAGGTACTATACAAATTTCTATACAAATAACTAAAATTGATAATTGTTTGGCCTCTTTTTTTCTGTTGTCTAATAAAAAAAAATATGATATAATAAATAAATAAATAATAAATAAATATTTGTAGACATTTTTTACACATCATCTAGCCCCAAACTAAGCATAGCTTGTACTATGGGAACCAGATGACTGATAGAATACTTATATACTTTTTTTTTTAAATACATACTTAGAATACAATATAACATCCAGACACAGAACAAACATCTATGTTCATCACACAAATGTTTGTTCTCGGTGGGAATCGAACCCACCACCTACAGCGCAGAAGGCAGGGCTACTACGAACTGAGCTGTGACGGCTGTCAACGGTGTCAACGGTGTTTATATGAAAGAAACAAGTTTTCATTTGTTTTTTTTACGTAATATGGGGTAAGTTTTTGTAGTACTATTATTACTTCAGTGTTCAAGTTGTGTTGATTAAAACTTTAATTTATTTCTTTCATAAAAATATGAGAAAATATTTAAAACATGATAGCTCTAATAACTTACTTTCAAATACCTAATTAAATTCACACAAATTGATTTATAAATACATATTTATTATTATAAACCCAAAACATGGTTTTAAATACCTTAAAATCGCATAATCTCTCACTTAATTACATACAAATTACTTTGCACCTGAAAAAAATAAACGAAGATGAAATGTACACCTAATAAACTAATAATATAAGTAAAATCATGATACGTATAGTTTCATTATTTATTATAAATAAAATAGAATAATTCAGAACATTAATGAAAACCCTTCGGCCCACCGGATATTAAGTAGTTACCATAAACCTTTAACAAAGCATTGCCTCGCAAGACACGTACGTTTGGAACCTGCCCTACAATGCACAGCCTTGCGTCCATCAATCTGCAGAAGTGGGACACAATCGGTAAATAAAAAAAATTAAAAACTGAAAAATAAAACGAACCAAACCATAAGGTTTACTAACATGTAAAAATGATACTGGAAAATAATAAATGCGTGATAAAAAATAATAATAATTGGAAATCATATTAGTTTAAACAAGTCACATTGAGATTACAGAAGAAACAACTAATTTGCTTTAATTTACAAAAAAGAAAAACAATGCAAATTCCCCAAAGAAAATATATAAACAGTAATAAAACATATAAAACAAAAATTGTCAAGCGCGAGTAACTCGCGCACGGTTCCGTACCACACGATATAAAGACTAAACACCAGAAATAGGAAAAATTGAATTTTTTTCAGTGTTCGTTTTATAGGGTTAGGGGTCCCCTTGGACTTTGTTATTTTTATATTATTCCCCATAGCAAGAAGCATTCGGTGATAGCTACAGCTGACAACCTTTCCGCCATGCCTGAGCCTCACGTCTGAGATTTTTTTGTGTGGATAAACGATAAGCGCCCCTGTCGGGTCTTAGGAGAACTGATTTTGCTAGTCAACATACACCTACATCTAAGGATCTCAATCTCTGCTTTGGTTAGCCTTGTAACAGACAAATGTCGCGTCCTACTTTGGCATAGACTTAGTAACAGTAATTGGCATCTTTTGGATACGGAACCCAAAATAGGACGAAACATTACACACGAAAAACCAAACCTGGTAAACACCAACTAATATTTTAACGCATTTTTCCATTCAAAACTACCTTAGGCTTTGCATAGTAAAATATAAGCATACATAGTGATTTTCCGTACAAAACTGCAAAAAGTATAACTGTATACTGTATCTTGTATTTTATTATGCAATGAACCTTTTATGACTTAATTATGTTCATTGAAGACCATGAGCGTATTTTATATAGCAAACAATCTCTCTGACAAAATCTACTTATATTTATAAAATTATGTTTAGTCCAATTCCAAGTCTAGTGCAAGGACCAGCGTTGGTTGCAGACACCCAACATATGCTGAGTCAGAGACCGGTTTGCGATACACAAGCCTCATCATCACATACTTAGTATTAATAATTATTGTAATAGTGATTGAGTCGTAAATAAATAGTTTTTCCTCCTTTCTAGACCAAAAGTCATTCTCTCGACTTCGTGACATTTTTTATTCGCAAAAGTAGAGATATGCGAACTATAATTGTTAGTTATGTTTAAAACAAAATGAACAATTCAACAGGCTCACGTCGCGGCTGTAATCCCTAGGTACGGTAGGTATCTCCTCAGATCTCCAACGCCTTTAGATATCCTTAAAGTATTTTGAGTATAAATAAATAAAAAAATAATGCTGGACAATCCACACAGCATCATCTAGCCCCAAGCTAAGCAGAGCTTGTGTTATGGGTACTAGATGACTGATATACTTAATACAATACTATATTACATACATACATAGATATTTTTTATTATACATAGAAAATACCCAGAACACCCGGAATAAATATTTGAAGATCGTACAAACATTTATTCCAAGGCGGGAATCGAACCCGCAACCTCCTGCGTCGCAGGCGGACATTCGCCCGCCGCGCCACATCGGTCGTAAGTATGTATACAGACAGAGTACTAATTTTGAATATGAGATCTGAGATGTCACATAATCTTATGCATGAAGTACCAACTACTGCAACATGTATGTGCAAAATCTGGACGTGTCTACTACCCCATTGGATATCCTCAAAGAACCTTGGTACTATTTGGAACTAAGAGATTTGAGAGCATATACCGTGCCTGGAAATAATTCGTGAAGTTATTTCTTTTCATTCTAATGATTGTAGCGGGAACTCTACAAATAATACCTAAGTAGTTATGTTTATGGGAATCAAAGGAGATTAAAAATTGCTATTAAAGTACTACTTCGACCGCCTATAGTTCATTTTACTGTAACGTACTTACTATAGCTACTAAACCAAACCGTAATAGGACCCTACTTCATAAATCGCGATATTGATTTGTGATGAAACTGGATAATATTTATACATTTTATTATTATAGTGGTCTCAGTATGGAATAGGAACCCTCCAATGTAGTAATAGGCGACTGATAAAATGTTCCAGGGGTGGACAGCAACATCCCCTAAGTATTTAACATAAAGACTGTGGTCACCAATCTGCCAAATGTAGAAACTGGGCCACTGTACATGTTCTAAATTAAAATTTAAATTAAAAACTAGATATTCACTGGAGCACTGGCGGTGTAAAGGTAGCGACTCCGCTTTCTGATCTCAAGGTCGTGGGTTCGAATCCGGCCGTGCACCAATGGAACTTTTTATCAAAAAATGTATGTGCGAAATGCCAGTACTTTCAAACGGTAACCTGTCTCGCATAGTTAACTAACTACTGCAAAACGTGGGTATGTGTCAAATGTAGTATTTGGACGTGATTCATATTACGTATTGTAATATGAATAACCCTTTAGACATCCTCAAAGAATCTTGAGTTGATAATACTTAGTAGGTCTTAAGAGATCTCAAGGAATATCTACCATGACTGGGGATTAAAGTCGTAAGGCCATTTCTGTTTTTGCCCATGACTTGTGATTCTGATAGCATCTCAATATTTTAACAATTGCATGCGCCAAGATGAAGTCAAACCAGAAACTGAAGTCTATGCCGGATACGTACGCGCCGACTCTACGCGACACGGTAGACCGGTCACGTGACGTGAACGTGCACGTAAGCGTATACGATAACGATGTGGACGCTTTAATATCGTTGAGAGACAAGGTCATTCGTTTCTACCGTCACTGCTGATAGAGCTAATCCTATTACGAACATGGAAGCGCCTTCAGAGGGCCTAGCCTGATAATTTGACATTTGTGGCATAAACGTAGCGTATCAATTTTAAAGATACATTGCGCGGCAACCAGGCAACACTCCTCAGTTGAATTACCGATACCGCGCAATGTAAATAAAATACCAACTATGCTTACCGCCACAAATGTAAAATTTATTCGAGCTAGGCCTCAGTTTGACTGACGTCAGTATATCTCTCTCGTCTTTGAATATAGGCATCAGTGTCTTACAGCTAAATTGTGTGTCCTATTAATTCAATAACCTTATAATTCGTCCCTGAGTAGCGTGTAGCGGTTTTTGGACGGCGCGAGTTTCTTGAAGGTGGACTCTGGAGGTGTAGTCACTTTGAAGTCAGTCTTCTGTTCAATCTGGTTGGGGTCAGGACCATAGTGGAATTCCCTGAAATCAAATAAATTATGATGATCAGAAAAGCTTTTTATTTCCACATGTTATTTCACTGTTCATAACTTTGCTTGTGATTAATTTTATAGATTATCTTAATGCGATAAGGAACTCCCTATCTTCTATCCTTTTATCGATTTACCATGACTATTTATGTCGCCAAGTAGCTAACTGTGTTCCAGTTTAAAGGGTCTGGGTGCTGGTAAAATTACAGTCACATGAGTAAGCCTCATGTGACTGTAATTTCACTGGCACATTAATACGCCTCGAGTTGATGGACGTAGAGCACGTTTCTAACGAACGTGACCTGCGAGGCAATGCTTCGTTATAGGTGTTGGTTACCACTTAACATCAGGTGGGCTATCCGCTTGTCCATATAAAAAAAGAACTTCCTCAAAGATTTAGATATCAACATGGGAGATGACTTTCATGCATTATGATAATTTTACGGCCATTTTAGTGTGGTGGCTGAGATGTGAGATTCAACAAGGTGCGAATTCAAAACCCGTGGCATCTTAACCTTCTCATTCGTAACTTATCAAAGAAATTTAACAGAATTACTGTTATCATAATTGCACAAATGTTATCATAATGTGTGTTTTCAAAAGTTGATTAACAATGTCACACAAAATCAACATAACACAGCAGCTCATATCAAGATTATCTAATTACTGTGACGCAATACATTTCCTATAACCGATAAATTATAAGTACTATGCCTTGTGAACCATTCCTATAAACAAACAACATTAAGTATATACATTCCGCGAAGGTGGGTGAGTGAGTCATTGCATTTTGTTTCTTATATGAACTGTATAAAGATACATGTGACACAGAATTAACTAAACAGTCGTCGTTTACTAAGCCATAATGTTTGAATAGAGTTTTCTTTCAAGTCTGTAGGTAGCAGTATTTCTTCATTTCGTACTATAGAGTATGTTTAGAAACAGGCAAGATGGGGTACATAGTATTAATACTTCTGTCGTTACGGCTAGTTGCGTCACAGAAAATGCACCCTTAAGGTGGTACCTAAGGCGAAACTTTTGGTGATAGTACCTTGGCATTTTTGTATATATGACATGTAGTAAGGGTGTTATATGTATTCTAAGTATAAATTTACAATAAAAAAGTATATAAGTATCAGCTATCTGGTTTCTAGTATAAAAGCTTCGCTTAGTTTAGGGCTAGAGGGGGTTGTGTGAACGATAGTCATTATTTCGCCCTATTCGGGGTCACCATACTGTAAGTAGCGTAAGAAAGCGAATATTATTATATTCGCAATATTCGCATTTAGTATATTTCTTTCAACAAAATTCAAGAATCTTTTTATTACTCGCGTAAACTCATGAAAAATATAAATAAAGATATAAATCTCATTACCCAAAATCACATTTTAGATCTCGTACTGTCGAATAGTAATCGTGTAATTTGAAATAGCACTCATTAGTCTGAAAGCACTGTAAATATAGTCACCTGTGTAGTTTCCCTGAGTGAAGATCCTGCAGAAACTGCTTTAGCTTGCCGGGTATCTCTATATCCTTGTAGTTGGGGAACAGGTACATATGACGGAACGAGTCTATTGCAATAAGAGGCAGATCGGCCGTCGACTTGCCAAGGTGGTGCAGCGGATGCTCAAATCGCTTTCCATCAGCCGTCAGGAAATTTATGCTTTCTGAAAATTATACAAAAATAAATTATTTTCGTGCTTCCAAGAGTATGACAAAAGTCAGGACATGTGGCAAGAAGGAATGATAGAACCAGAATGCAGCGATTACCGAATGGTGTCTATAATTTTCAGACTTAGTGATTGGTTACTATAAAAGTTTTATTTAAATGTTCGTCCGAGGGTCCACCTAGTGTAGCACCTATTAGGTTAATTGCTATTTTATTTTTCCATTCCAACTAGTACTGACAGAAAATGGTTCTTATCAGTAAAACGGGCAAGAAAGTTACGGCTTAGTTCCTACCGATTTTTTACAGAACAAAAATATATAAAATGAAGATTCAGTATGGTGCATATCGCGCTTAGTGAGATTTTTTCAATATTTGTCATGAATCATTAATGATAATGAATTCAATAATGGCAATAGTTTAAGTGTTATAGTTCAATGATTTAGAGAAGATTAATAGAAGTGAAATTTAAAGCATGTCCAAATTATTAGGGATAACTATACTAACGTTTCTCAGAATCCAATTCCTTTGCAACCAGATCCTTGTATTGCTTAACACTCTCCGTGTCGGTTGGATGATGAAACAGGATCAGGAATGGCAAACCTTCTTCTGTCAACTCCTCTGCATTTTCAAAGGTGATCTCACGAACTAGAGGGATACACTTCTGCTGCACCCATTTGTGTAACTCATCAAAGTTCTTAAGAGAACCCGTGTAAGTTTCATCGGGTTCAGTGGAAGTCTTTCTGTCGGCTCTGAAGACGACTATGGGCTGGCCTGAAAAAGATGTAAGCTATGATTATAAGTTACGAACATAGTTTTAGGCGCTGGTGAAGCCTACTCCATTACTCGTATTATATTATTATTTATTATTATCTGACCCTGTATAAAATAAATCATTTAATAATAAATAAATATTTGTGAATATTTTTTACAAAACATCACCTAGCCCCAATATAAGCATAGCTTGTATGTTTCGAATTAGATGACTGATTTACACTATTTTTTATAAATACATGCTTAGAATACATATACACGCATGTGGGAATCAACCCAGAAATATCAGTCATCATCATCAACAGCCTGTAGAAGTCCACTGGTGGATATAGGCCTCCCCCATACGTTTCCAGGAAGAACGATTCTGAGCCTTTTACATCCATCGATTTCCCGCGATCCTTAACAATGTCGTCGGTCCATCGGGACTTTCGTCTTGAGGCTTTGCGGTAATTGTGGCGAAAAGATGTGCCGTAAATTCCCGAACGCTGCCCATACGAGTTGGATTCGTCGGCTCACCTCTGTCGAAGTTGGACCTACCTACCTGTCTGACCTAAATAGACATAGTGGCTACAACTTCGAAGATATCGCTCCCAACGTGTACTGGCCAGGGTGCGACATGAGCATTTGACATCATTTGTCATTTTAAGACCCACCTGGTGGGAGACAATATTGAGGTCTCTGAGCATTGTTTCTAGGTCTTCCAGCGATTCTGTCATTATGACTATATCGTCGGCAAATCGAAGGTGAGTTAGGTGCTCGCTATTGATATTAATGCCATACCTATTCCAGGACACAAGCAAATATCAGTAATATCTGTATAAATGCAAAGATCTTTGGAATGTTAGTCCAATTAATAACTATACATATTCTAATGAGGTACATAATTACTTAGCAAAGCTTATTTGTTTTAATAAGCTTGCTAACAACCTGCTTAAAAATTTATACAAAATAGGTATACCAGTAGCTGGAATGGAAGAACTGTACATATATCTATATTATTTTTAGCTGAAACCGCCACCTTATCAGTTAAAATTTTATACCTATCACCTGCACAAAGCTTCTTTCAACAAAGGCCATAAGATCATAAAATTTCTAAAGAATAGGTATTTTGTTTAATTGTTTTATTAATCACTTTCACATGGTTGATATTATGCTCAGTTTATTTTCAAACTTTCTATTGTAGAAATACTAACAAACATGATTTACCTTATGTTGCTGTTAAACTGGCGGTGTCTAGATGCACCTACTTTAAGATGTTTCAAGGTAATCCATATGATTTTATTGAATAAACATCTCCAAGCAATTGAGCGACAGCTTGAATTTTGGATTTTTTTTTTAGACAGCCGTCACAACTCAGTTTGTAGTAGCCCTGCCTTCTGTGCTGTAGGCGGTGGGTTTGATTCCCACCGAGAACAAACATTTGTGTGATGAACATAGATGTTTGTTCAGTGTCTGGGTGTTATATTGTATTCTAAGTATGTATTTACAAAAAAAAAGTATATAAGTATTCTATCAGTCATCTGGTTCCCATAGTACAAGCTATGCTTAGTTTGGGGCTAGATGATGTTGTGTAAAAATGTCCACAAATTTTTTTTTTTTTGGATAGGCATAGGCCTTTCAAGGTACAATACTTATATAACAAGATAACTCTTTAGTCCATAGAACCCCTGCCTTCTGCGCAGTAGTAGTGAGTTCAATCCCCACCACAGATAAATATTTGCATGATAAATAATAAATAAATAAATAATGTTGGACAATCCACACAGCATCATCTAGCCCCAAGCTAAGCAGAGCTTGTGTTATGGGTACTAGATGACTGATATACTTAATACAATACTATATTACATACATAGATATTATTTAATTATACATAGAAAATACCCAGAACACCCGGAATAAATATTTGCAGATCGTACAAACATTTATCCCAAGGCGGACAATCGCCCGCCGCGTCACATCGGTCGTCGTCGGTGATGAACACAGATGTTTGTTCTTTGTTTGGGTGTACGTATGCTTAGTATGTATTTAAAAAACAAAGTATATTAGTATTTTATTAGCTGTCTGGTTTCCTTAGTACAGGCTTTGATTAGTTTGGGGCTAGAAGGCTTTGTCTGAATGTGTCAATATTTATTTAATTAATGGTTTGACCACAGAAACATAATAAATGGAGATGAACTTGCAACCTGTAATATGGCATACTTACCACCAACTGCAAAATATGGGTATATATGAAATGTTATATTTGGACATACTTAAATGAAATGTATAAACTACTAGCGGCCGCTCGCAGCTTCACCCGTGTGGCAGTTTTTTCCCGTTCCCATTATTTTTTTGAGGTAAAAAGTAGCCTATATGTTAATCCAGGTTGCAATCTATAATTATTCCGAATTTCATCCAAATCTAGAGAGGGAAAGACAAACAAACATCCATCCATCCATCCATCCATCCATACTTACAAACTTTTGCCTTTATAATATTAGTAGGATGAAGTTTGTTTAAATCAGTCTACTATAACATACCTGGTGGATGCATTTGCTGAGAAGCATCACCAAACCCAGCATGGAAGAGGCACTCATCTTTCAGAGTACCAGCCACCCTCCTCAGAGTTTGGTACTCAGGTTGGTCTCTTCTATCCATGTAGCCGATAATGTGCCTCTTCTCATCACTGATTTCATGCAGCTCTTTCAATGTTCCGAACACATTGACTGGATCCACCAACTGCTTCTTGATGAAATCAGCAAATGCTTCTACTGAGCGCTGGCCTGAAATGAAAAGTTGGTATTTAGTTCTGTTAATACTGTTTTCGATAGATAGACTGGCAAAATATTTAACTGTATGCATCAAATAAATAATTACATAAAGGAAATATGTACATCATAATTATAATTATGTGAATTATAGTTTCCTTACCTCTATATTCTTTTTTAGAAGGCAGACCATTATGAAACAGCTTCAAGGTAGGATACTTGGTAATATGGAATCTTGTTGAAATAGCCCCTTCCTTATCACAGTCCACTTTACCCATCACAACTTTACCGGTGTCATATCCAGCTTTTGTCACCTCATCAGCTGCTTCATCAAATATGGGCATCAGCATGTTACTGAATTTGCACCAATCAGCATAGAAATTTAAGAACACAATTTCATTGGAAGCTGAAAATGAAGTAGGTTACCAAATATTGAATGAGCCAAGAGGAAAAATCTAATAGAATAAAATCTGGCATGGCAAAGTTATTATTCATAGTAGGTAGGTAAATAGCATGTGGAGTCCAAGAAAATGCCGATGTAACCTACTATTTGTAGGTACTCACCTAATACCATGTCCAAATTACTTTGAGTTATTTGAACGGCGCCGCTGTCCGTGGGATTGTAAAAACTGTGGCACAACTGAAACATAACAAACGGCGTGCAATTACTTACACGTAATTCACCATAAAAATCAACAATCAACCCAATTTAGCAGCACAATCACGGCCCTAGCCGAGCTGTCTTGTTCAATTTAACTGAGACATTACTACTTACCAATATAAGAAACCATGCTGTAAATTTGTAACTAAATAAATTGGGAAAATTCCAAATCATGGTAGGAAGAATCAAAAGAATGTTTTTTGAAACAAAATCCTCACTTCACTACACTATTAAAAACTGACGACGACGAGGTGACGAATATCGCAGCTTGCAGCCTTCCTTGTGTGCGCCGTGTGCGGTGCGGCTGCCGCGCGTGTGACAGTTCAATGCAAGACATAATATGTTTGACATTGACAGCTTTACAAATAAGGTACCGTGCGTAGACAGAGAATACAATTTAAAAAAAGACAGAATATAATTGAATTCTCTGTCTACGGGTAGTAGGTACCCTTCTACTAAAGTGCCATATGACAGCCACGTACCTACTAACCCGAAAAAATTGAGCAGTCAGTTTAAAATGTCACTGCTCCAATGAGCTCCCGTACCAAGTCGGAAAAATGCATATATTATCTATGTAATGGTGTTCCTTTTACTTGTTTAGGTACGATAGTTTTTAAATCATTGAAATCGTTCCATTGGTTGCGAAGATATTACACATTTTGTACCAGCCAACCGCGGGGCGGCCGGATAGCTCATGTCAGGGAATCGTGACGTCTCGATTCTCTTTCGCCCGCGCTCGCGCTCTCCACCATTCATTTATTAAAGTTCACTTGATCTGCGCGGGTCGTGTTCTGGTTTAAATTAATTTTTTTTTTAATAAAACCGCGCGGGTTCGGCGTCTAGCGCTGGGTCATTGTGACATGACGTCACAATATCTCTTCGCTAGGCTGTTCGCGCGGTCAGTGAGCCTCGTTCGGTATTTTGCCCATAACCTAGTCAGTTTTGGACGTAGAAAAAAAATTTTTGCACTTTATGTTTTAGTTTCTCAAGGCCTATAAAACTGCATTCACAGATAGAACTGTGACGGGTCCCCATTACCTACATTAACTTGGCTAGATTTTCAAGGATGTTACCCAGCCTGATAGGTGTAGAGGACAAGGTTGGAATGTATGTCCTTTGGTTCTGGGTCCTAGGACCAATAGATGGTTTTCGAAAGTATTTCCTAAAACCAATTTCTGTAGCGCGATCCAAGACATTCCAAGATAGTGAAGTAATGAATTGAACCAAAATTGAATGCAGCATGTATAAAACGGAAGGCAGCATGGTATTTCTTAGGTTTTTGAATAAGGAAAAAGAGCAGTTGGTCAGTAAACAAGTTGTAATACAAATTCTGTAATCTTTATGATAATTGTATAAAAATTAAAATTATTAAATACATGTAGGTATGTTGTAAATAACAATAGGTACCCTTATTCTGAATTTATAGTCTTCTTATTCTTATCAGTACTTAAGTATCTACATAGTTGGTACCTAATACCTACATAGCTAAAACTGGACTGAGTAATTACAGAAAGGCACATGAAGTTATAAATGATGTAAAATCATACATGACATTAAGGCACATAAACACAATAAACTTACCTATGAGTTGCTAATATAACAACAATTACAAAAAATGGTCAGTAAGAATTATAACTTATCTAATTATTAATTCCTAAGTCTAAATCAGATCTTAGTTGTAAAAATATATCTTAACTTAGCAATAAAATGATAGATGCCTATTATTTGATTTGGGACAATTACAAAATCTGGGTTATTAGTTGTAGTAGTACCACTGCTGTCAAGGTAAAGGTGAAAGATTCCTTGATAGAGCTTCCACTCTGAAAATAAATAAACATTTTTATTCATCTTATTCTTATCTACTAAATTAATCTATACCAGTTATAAGTTAGGTACTAAGAGATTGGAGGGGATATCTACCGTGCTTGGGAATTAAAGACCTGAGGGTTTTTTTTTTAATTTTGGTTATAAGAACCTATGTCATGACAAACTTTTTTACTTTAGAGAGGAATTGCTGAATTTCAACAACCCTTAATTTTACTATTATTATTAATAGTCTAAATAATACTTATTTTCGAGCATACTTACAATAACATAGTAATTGCAACGATCTCCAAGACAGCAGTCCGAACACACCCAATCTTGGTACCATATATGAGTACATAATGGCATGTTTTTCTGCCTTGTTGTAGCGCATTCTGTCTTATTTGAGCAACGTTTCGATATGTAGTACTGTTTTTTAGCGCCCTGAGACCAGTATGGCATAGTGCCCCATTTGATCTCAGTCAAACAAACATCTTGACCATATTCACAAGTTTTTATAGTTTTAACACATTTCTCATTATTATCTTCTTGGTTTTCACATACGTAGCATTCAAGTGCATACACTGAAACAAAAATAACGAAATTAGATTTTATTTAGCGCATTTTTTTGTCGTCAATAGACTTTTTTGATAACTCTTACTAACCTGTAGATATCATAGTTACAACAGCGAGCGAGAATGTGACGAATCGAATGTCTGCCATGGTCTTTACCGTAATTATGTTTAGATAAAGTTATTTTTCTCATAAATAAATATTTTATAGACAAGGCAAAGTAATAATTCAAACTTCAAAGGAACGAAAATTGTTGTTGTTACATTAGAAAATCTATAAATAGCTACTATAGCTAGAGCTAGTGTTGTGGCTAACGTTTTATTGGGCGGTAGCACAGAACATATATATCCTTACGGCGGTAGTGCTGCCAGCGCGTGTTCCCAAAAAAGGCCAAAACCCAATTTGCCAAGGGCCGATTTCTGACTGCAAAAGTCGATATTTTAAATAAATAGTTAGAAGAAATCGCACATGTTATAAATGATTATCTCACTCAAATAATAGTGTCCAAGGTTTACTGGCCCACAACCCTTGGCCTTATTGAAAAAGGTAACCTCGCAATTTTTTTTGTAGTTTCAGTACCTACCTCTTTAAATCTTAAATAAGTAGGTACGAAGCTGTACCTAGGTAATACCTACCTATGTAAAATAAGTAGAGAATTAGAGTTAAAACTACTGAATTGCCAAACACGCGTGCGGGTGAGATCGAAATACTTCTGATATTATCTGGCAATGATGATGATAATCTTCTCAACGACGATGACCCCTAGGAGAGTGTTTGCAGTCACTTTACTTTAGTCTCAGCGGTTTACCGGTATGCTGCATACACAACAGTTATTTGGAGCTACATTTAGAGAGATAGGTACTAAACCATGTGAAAGCAATAAATGTATTGAGTATTGAGATTTATGGATATTTGAAAAGGTGACACCTACTGCACAGCTACAGTAGAAGTGAGCTAGTGTGAATGAGTTTATTACTTTAATATTGCACGCAATATTGAAGAGGCTGACTAAAGGCTGGGATGATGGAAAGGCTGAAAATCGGAGGTTATTCCCGTTCGTTCCATTTTTTATGGGACAAACCTGATGTTGAGTGGTTCCCTCTGCTTAAAGATTATAGAAATAAATAAAATAAATAGGTATTAAAAATTGAAAGGTAGTCGGTCTCCACATTTTATTCCTGCTGACCCTCATCGGGGACGAGTGGCCGAAGTTCGGTTGCCAGTTCAGCCGCTAAACTGGTAACGCAGTAAGGCGCCCACTAAATTCAATGGTTGAATTACGATCCATTAAAATATTTTGCTATAATACTTGCAAAGATGCAATCAATTTCATAGGAAAGAGCCATAATGTTTTGTGATGTAATTTACTCTTAGGAGACATGTGGGTAAGGTAAAGTATGGTAGGTAAGGTAAGTTAGACGTTGTTCTTTATGAGTGATTAATAAAGTTCTTTAGGCCGATATCTAGTGGTTTCGCATAAAATTTTTACTAGCTATTATTAGATTTCCATTATGAAAAACCACCAACCACTAAATGCAAAGGCCCAATAACTGGGAGGTCTATAGCATAGACCTCCCAGTTATTCCAGGAATTCCATAGAATTTCGTAGTATAGACTACTCTATACTATGAAATTCTATGGGTAAATCCACTAAGCTGGCAGCACTGGGCGTGGCGCCGCCACAGTGCTGCCAGTGTACTATAAAGTATTTATTGATAGATACTATAGATCATGAAAATCCAGATATTACAATACAAGTATCAAACCAACATTTTGCAGTAGTTGGTATTCCATACGTGACAGGTTGCAAGCCCATCGTCGTTGCTAGAATACCAACTGAACCTAATGAGCTCCCGTACCAAGTCGGAAAATGCATATATTATCTATGTAATGGTGTTCCTTTTACTCGTTTAGGTACGATACTTTTTAAATCATTGAAATCGTTCCATTGGTTGCGAAGATATTACACATTTTGTACCAGTCAACCGCGGGGCGGCCGAATAGCTCATGTGACGTCACGAAATCTTTTCCGCCCGCGGGCGCGCTCTCCGCAATTCATTTATTAGAGTTCACTCGATCTGCGCGGGTCGTGTTGTGGTTTTTACGTGAATATGCCGAACTATAAGTACTGTATAGTACCGAAGTGTACTAATACTTCAGTTAGTACACCTAAAAAACTATTTTTCAATGTGCCAAAGGTCCCGAAAGTGCGCAAAAAATGGTGCACTATCATGAAGAGGGATGACAAAATTCCGCTTTCGTGCCAAACTTCAAGATTTTGTTGCGAGGATCATTTTGATGTAAGTAGGTAGGTACCTCCATAATATACCAACTATGATAATAGTTGGTATATTATGGAGGTACCTACTTACATCAAAATGATCCTCAATCATTACTCGTGTAGTAAACAGGTGCGTAGGTAGCTTAGTAAAGCTTGTTTACGAATGTTAAAGAAAAATACAGGGTCGTACCTACTAGGTATATTTCAATGAGTAAGTAAATGATAAAAAATGTAAGTAGTGAAGTTTCTAATAACCCTTCCTCGGTAGTCGGGTTAAAACCAGGGTCGTACTCAGGTCTAACTACAGTAAAATGTGCCGTTCCCGGTAATATTCCCCAATGCGGGAATATCCCACAAGTTTCCCGGGATATCGGGGATCATTTTGGGATTATAGTTATAGATTCTATCTCATTATCATCATCATCAGCCTGTAGAAGTCCACTGCTGGACATAGGCCTCCCCCACACGTTTCCAGGAAGAACGATTCTGAGCCCTTTCCATCCATCGACTTCCCGCGGTTCTAACAATGTCGTCAGTCCATCGGGTAGGAGGACGTCCTACGCTTCGTCTTCCGGTTCGTGGTCGCCATTCGAGAACCTTTATTCCCCAACGGTTGTCGGTTCTACGAGCTTTATGGCCTGCCCACTGCCACTTTAACTTGCTGATTCTGAGAGCTGTCGGTGACCTTGGTTCTTCTACGGATTTCCTCATTTCTGATTCTACCTCGCAGTGAAACTCCCAGCATCGCTCTCTCCATAGCTCGTTGTGCGACTTTAAGCTTGTGTATGAGACCAATAGTTAGCGACCACGTCTCAGTGCCATAAGTCATCACTGGTAACACACACTGATTATAGACTTTCGTCTTGAGGCTTTGCGGTAACTGTGACGAGAAGATGTGCCGTAATTTCCCGAACGCTGCCCATCCGAGTTGGATTCGTCGGCTGACCTCCAACATATACCGGTACGGGTGCGACATGAGCATTTGACATAAGTTTCGTCTTACTCATGTTCATTTTAAGACCCACCTGTTGGGAGACAATATTGAGGTCTCTAAGCCTTGTTTCTAGGTCTTCCAGCGATTCCGCCATTATGACTATATCGTCGGCAAATCGAAGGTGTGTTCGCCATTGAGCTTGAAAATATCCTCCAGTGCAGACGTGAACAGTTTCGGAGAAATTACATCTCCCTGTCTCACTCCTTTTTGCAACTGGATAGGATTTGTACTCTGGTCCTGGAGTCGGATAGTCATGGTGGCATTACTATATAGGCCTTTCAACACTTCGATGTACCGATAGTCAATTTGACACCGCTGGAGTGACCGTAACACTGCCCAGGTTTCGACTGAATCGAAGGCTTTTTCATAGTCCACAAACGCTAAACAAAGTGGCTGGTTATACTCTTCGGTCTTCTGTATAACCTGCCGGAGCGTATGAATGTGGTCTATGGTACTGAAGCCTTTTCGGGACCCGGCTTGTTCGGGAGGCTGGAAGTCGTCTAGCCTACGAGCGAGACGATTAGTAACTACTCTCCTTCAAAAGGGTGTTATCACCTTTCTTAAAGAACAGTACCACCACACTCCTGCTCCATGCCTCTGGCGTCGTACCCTCGAGGATGAGGATATCTATCTATACATGTAATAAAACTGTAGCCAAAGTGAATGAAAAAGAAGTACGTAAATCTAAGCGCGAACGAAGTTGCGAGCAAAAGTGATATATAATAAAAAAGAAAAAATATATACCTGAATTTATTATATTTTTAGGTGGAAGCTGATAATAATAATAATAATGCTGAACAATCCACACAGCATCATCTAGCCCCAAGCTAAGCAGAGCTTGTGTTATGGGTACTAGATGACTGATATACTTAATACAATACATTACATGCATACATATTTTTTATTATACATAGAAAACACCCAGAACACCCGGAATAAATATTAGCAGATCGTACAAACATTTATCCCAAGGCGGGAATCGAACCCGCAACCTCCGCGTCGCAGGCGGACATTCGCCAGCCGCGCCACATCGGTCGTCATATGGAGAACTACGTCAAGTATAGGCTTGTGGGAGGAATGCTTAGATTGAAGAAGGAAGTATTGCATTCCTGTATTGTATTCCTGACCTTGATTATTTATTGTTTAATTTTTAAATAAATCTGGGTATAACCTACGACAAAATATAATTTAAATTCTTAGGGCTTATTTTAAACTTAACATACCTAACGCTTTCGTTTATTCATAGCTCTAAATTACGTGTCCAAAGAACTTAGGTAGGTACATTCCTGTCAAATTAAGTATTTAAGTCTAATTTTATTTATTTTATACCTACATAATATTTTTCTTTAAACCTTTAAGTTTCTACATACTTATCTACATACCAATGTTGAAAATAACAGCGTAGGTAGTTACAACAACAAACACAACTTCCCTGGCTTGACTAACCTAAAACTTTTAGGTATTTTATAGGCTAGTCCAAGTATGTGTACCTACCTACATATTATCCTGTTATTCTGATTAGGTTGATAATGAGATTTGTTTACCTCTGAAGTTTCCAACCATGAATTTCAGCGCTTGTGTAATTTAAATGATTACTAAGATAATCAAATACCATGAAGGTATCAACTTTAGGTAGATTATCGGATTGCGCTTGCTCAAAACCGATATCTACCTTATTTCTAATACTCATTTGTTATATTAAAATAACAACCTTCTAATAAAAACCTAATCAAATCACTTGGTGACGTTACGCTCCGTGTCGGACGAGTATCGCGAACAGAAACGCGGGGCGCGCAGTGGTTTGGCGGCTAGCGCTGGGCCATTGTGACGTCATCGCTTCCGTTCGCGCGGTCAGTGAATCTCGTTCGGTATTTTGCCCATAACTTAGTCAGTTTTAGCCGTAGAAAAAAAAATTTTGCATTTTATGTTTTAGTTTCTCAAGGCCTATAAAACTGCATTCATAGAAAAAACTGTGACGGGTCCCCATTGTTTTCACACAGGGAAATCCCATGGTGTACGACGACCGGATTCACTTCCACTAGACCACTGGTGTGCACGCGACAAAAATTTATTGATAACAGTGGGTAGTTATTTTATAAAATCATGCTTCGCCATGAAGTTTTTCCTAATAATGCATTGTTATAAAGTGTAACATGCATCTCTACCATTTATAAAATGGCGCGGCAATACTAACTACGTCAATGACTTTACTTTACGCTTACATATACATAATGTTGACGTGACTTTGACTGATAAAATATAGTATGTACGTAACGTAAACCTACTTGCTGTTGCTGAATCCAAAAAATTGTATGTGTGTTGTGTTTGTTTATAAATGGAATCGAAAGAATTTGAATTGAAATGAAAAATAATTAATCAACGCGGAAAATCAGTAAAACTATAAAAGTTCGGTTTACCATTTAATCAGTTTCATGGAAGGTATACTATGGAAGTGGACGAATTATTGGAATGGTACTAACAATCTCTAACTATCGTAAACATATTGGATCAGAGTGAAAGGGTTTACCTATGTATACCATGTAACAGTCATTAGAATAATTTTATTTTTCTATTTTAGGTTGGCAAACCAGATGGTTCGTCCTGGAAAATGGAATTATTTCATATTATAAATCACAAGATGAGGTGTCTCAAGGCTGTAAAGGCTCATTCAAAGTTTCAGTTTGCCAAATCAATGGTAAGTTCAAATTGGTAAAATTGGTACCTTACCTATTATATTTTTTAATTATTTCAGTTGATAAGTTTTCTTGGTCAACTTGATGATATTCACATGAAAATTTCTTCCAAAATCAAATTTGTTGGTAATTTAACCTACTTAATTTCAGTTTTTTTTCATTACCTTTTGCCTCCATGTACTTCGTTTTTTAAATAATAATATACTTAGCTTAGTATCTTACTCATTAGCAAGTCCAACCAATCCAATCATGTTTGTTCTTGTGACCCATGTATCTTTTAACTGTAGGAATAAATAAACTTTACTTTTCCAGTAAATAACTTAGACACTACTAAGCTTCACATAGTAATTCCTGGACAGAAGCACATGTATTTATGTGCTCCATCTCCACAAGATCGGCAAAAATGGCTCATTGCTTTGGGTAGCGCCAAGGCTTGTGTGGACTCCAAATCAGATATTGAAGGTAATCCAATATTTAGCAAATTAATGTAGTTTAGGAATTGTGTTTTGAGAAATTCTTAAATCTAAAGAAGTTTTTACATAATTTTTATTTTTAATTATTTATTTTGAACAAAGTACCTACTCAATTTTGAGTATGTCTAAGAATACCCTCCTTAAAATATTTTTACTTATACCAGATACACATACAAACAATACTTTTGTTACATGCTTGCACTTTGCAACAGTCGGCATTCATATTGCAATCTAATTGCTGATGCATAGCTAGAATACTCACTGGTCCTGTTACAATATTTTGCTTCACAATTTGAGAGAATTGCTTGTATATGTATTTTGTTATCAATCTATTATTGCATTGCCATAGGCACTGCAGTGGGTCATTGAGTAAATTTTATTGAATATATTTAAAAAAAAAATTTAATTATTTTGATAAATCAGCCCTTGATAATGTTTGGTTGTGACAACTGATATGATATGGGGCGGCTGACGAATGTCCGCCTGTGATGCAGGAGGTTGTGGGTTCGATTCCCACCTTGGGATAAATGTTTGTACAATCTGCAAATATTTATTCCAGGTGTTCTGTTCTATGTATAATAAATAATAATGCATGTAATGTATATGAGACACCAAAAAAACTACATACCTACTTACCAACTATTTGTACCCATAACACAAGCTCTTCTTAGTTTGAGACTAGATGATGCTGTGTGGATTGTCCAGCATTATTATTAATATTAGTTACTGTTTTAGAGGACCCCAACTCTCTCAGCCACAAGAAGTCTGAATTGAGATTATATTGTGATCTGATGATGCAACAAGTTCATGCTGTAAAGAGTGCGACTACAGCAGAAGGTGGCCCGGAAGTTCAGGTAATAATCTATTAATTATAAGAAACTTTGGTAGGTAGTAGTAAAGCTTATTGTGATGGGTTCAGCAAGGAATGTAACTACCACTATTCCTATTTTTGCGGCAAGCATCAGTGCTGTATTACGGCTTCAAGGGCGTCGGCCCAAGCAGCTTATAGGTGATGGTAACATTGGTAACCACATAACACCACCATCACATCACTTAATTGAGATGCTACACATGATTAATAAATACATGATAATAAGTATTCCGAATTAGGCTCCGAAAAATCTGATCAATAATACATGCATACTACTCGCCGATAGATGGTGCTATGTAGCTGCGCATGCTGTAAAACCTCCTTCATAACAGTCCAATAGATGGCGTTTCAAGTATTGATAAAACTAGCATAATACAAAATTCTAAACATTATTCTGGAAAGTGTGTAGAGGAAGGTTACCACTAGGTCTTCGTCGTAAATCCTATGAGGAGAGGGTATTTATTTTGCGCTTCACGACTCTAGAACAAAGACTGCTACGCAGGGACCTCATTGAAACATAGGTAGTCAACACTGTATGACGTAGACACAAATCGTCTTTAGATAAATAAATTAGTCAATTGCATATTTTTGTTTTACAGAAAATCGAGGATGCATCTATTCTTCTAACTGCAACATGTGATACATTCATCAGAACTCTTGAAGATATCATGAAAATGACTTCTAGTTCCAGCAGCACAACTGTTCCATACGAAATGCCCATTCCAAATATTATTGCTACAAAAACGAATGGTCCTAAAACACCCAGACAAAGTATAACCAGACCTTTATCGCAGGAAAACAGATGAAATATTCGTTGTTGTAAATTATATTATTAGATGTCGTAGTAGGTATGACAGCTTCTTCTGGTTTTTTTACAGTTCTAGTATCTAAACCTCAGTCCAATCGATAAAGGTAGTTTATCGAAATAATTTATGTAAGTAAGTAACAAGTGTTGTTACTTTTCGATCCTGAAACATGATGGCTTAGTCACTGAACGTAAACTCTCCGTCTTTACTAATTTTTGTTGTTACCCAATCACAATCAATATCAAAACAGACCTAAAGTTTGTTAGTAGGCACATACCTACTTATACCCCCATACTTATAAACGTTACTTAATTTAAATACATTGCTTAAAATGAGCCCTGTAAATTTTTATTATTGTAACCGATTTTCATACGTGAAATTTATTTATTTAATGGATATTGCGCGTCATTGTTTTTATGCTAAAAATACAGAAAAGTGGTAGGTGGGTCACTTGTTCCTTAATAAATTTCTACTGCAGTGATTAATGGATGCAGCACGCATCCATCCATCACTGCAGTAGAAATAGGTCATATCTCAATTATTAAAATTTAAAAGATTCTGAAAAGTAATCTGTGATATAACTTATGTAGGTTTTAGTTAAACAACTATAACAATGCTTGTTTTTTGACTGATTACAAATAGAAAGAAAAAAATCTTTATCAATAAAACTGATGCAAGTCAGTAAACTAGACCATTTTGATGTTGGTTTGTAGGTATACATGTAAACCTGGGACGTGATTTTGATAATTATGTTTTGTACACATAGGTATAATTTTGGCGAGTGCACTTTTTCTCCAGTTTTTTTATGCTCCACACATAAAAACATTGTTTTATTATAATGCTTAAATTATCTCCTGTCATTACTTAGAGATTTGAGATTCCAATATAGTTTATATATCTTAGACAGATTTTTATTAGTTGCTAAGTAGGCTTTTAATTGATTAAATTTAGATTCTTTCAATGTAAATTTGGGTTTGTATTCTTAACTATAGTAATAAGGCATTCCTGTATCCAGAATAAAACACTCAAAAAATGTTCCAGATTGGTTTAATTAAAAATATGTAACTTAATTTTAAACTCATCACCATATTGCTTCTCCAAATCTTGAGATAGTCTTTTCCTGAACATCTAATTCCATTCCCATTTTCTTTCTCATGTAAAAGATAGTGCAATCTCTGTTTGTGCACAGCACTTCTTCATGGAGACTGCCCTGGCATCTTTGACATTCAGTCCAAAGTCTTGAGAACTTTTCCTGAAGCTGTCTTAATTTAAACACCTCAGTAATATACAACTGTCCTTCTTTATCCATGCAATGATTACATAATGCTTTCTTTGTATCATTTGGCATGATTACTTTGCATCCAATGCATTTTTCTTTCTTTTTGGTGAATGCAGCCAAAGCTCCAACTTTAGAAGTTACCATGGCTTTTGTTCTTGTGTGCTCTCCTTTCAGCAAAAGAGATTCTGCTTTGTCTCCAAGTATAGGCTCAAAAATTCTCAGCAGGGGTTTAGACAGCTGATTTTCTAGATAGTAATTGAAATCTATAGGAATACTGTTTTCTAAAACGTAGATAGGGTCTTCCGCTTTCATATATGCCGGTGTATTTTTAGCAGCACAGCACAATACATAAGGAACTCTATCTCCTAGTTTTGGTGCAGTACCTGCATCACGCTTTTTCATTTTGTTTGCTAACTCTACATGAGCTTGTTTAGCAGCATAGTCACTTTTAGCAAGCTCCTTTGTTATGACTAGCTGTGATATGTCTATACGATTACATAATAAATCAGATATTATTTGCTTAGCATAGTTTACAGCCCCATCTGGATCTCTGTCTATAAGAAGTTTTTGAAGGCATGTACTCATCATATTTGAAACCAGTGGACAGTTGTCTCTCCTTACAGTTTCTATTCCTTTACAGTCCATTTTATCATATTTGTCAGGTCTGGTGAAATACAATCCAGCATATCTTTTTTTATTTATAAGTAGGTAAGGGTAGTATACTTTTTCAAACTCCAATTTGATTGGTTTCACAAATTTTTTAGTAACAAAGTCAGCAGCCTCTCTGCCAAGTGCCATACTTTCTTCAAGTGTTTTAACACCAAACTTGACCATCACTGAGTCAGTGTCTCCATAAATGACTACAGCATCTTCTTTGTATCCATTAGCTTTGGTGTATTTCTTCTCTACTTCTGATTTTGTAAATTCAATCATGGTACGACCATAAGCAGTAACACTGCCAGAAATCTCAAGGCATGGTAGTTTACCTACCTGTGCCCCAGTGAATCCATAAACTGAGTTTGCACTGATTTTGAGAGCTAGTTGCCTGCCGTCAAGCACTGAACGCTTGAAAGGATCTTTCTCTTCTTTTAAATCTGCTTTTGCTTTTTTTCTTGCAGCAAGTAATGATTCTAGAATTTCAGGTAGTAAACCTTTGCGTACAGTTGCTTTCACAAACATATTTTTGGATGGCGTTATTGTCACATCATCATTGCTCACATCTTGCAGCTTACCCTGCATATTTGGAGGTACTAATGTGGTGTAACATAAGTTATGAGCCATCATAATACTAGGGTACAGGGAAGCAAAATCCAGTGTGGAGATGGGATCAGCATAATATCCTTTTTTGGGCTCAATCACAGTAGCCCCCTCAAATTGGTCATCTGAGCCTGTACCATGGTAAGCTGGCATCAAATAACCGGCTTCTTTAGCTTTTCTCAGTAACTGGCTGACTACTTTAATTTGCTGACCTCTTGTGAGCAAACATAGCAATGGGACTCCTGTAACTCTGGCCATTTCCATATAATTGATGATACACATCAGCTTGTTTAACAGTTTTAAAGGTAAATATGCATCCTTCAAACAGTACATGGCTAACCTTCTTCGAGTTTGTTCACTTTCATTTTGCAAATCAGTAATGATACTATGATGGACATCTTCCTTTTGCTCCTGCAGAAAGTGGTAACTGACAGAGTTCAAAGTATAAGACCTCAGTTTGTAGTCTCTTACAAGGACTAGAAGCAAGTCAAATGGTACTCTACCCTCAAAATTAACACTCTTGTTTTCTCGTCTACCCATCTGTTTGGATTGAAGTATTGAATCTTTAATAACTGATTTTATATTTTTAATTCTTCCTAAAAAATCAAAGTTGTTGACTTTCAGATGCTTTGCTCTATTTATGAGGTAGGGCCAATCAAAATTACTGATATTGTAACCTGTTATTATATCAGGGTCTAGTTCACGGAAAAAATCTGACCACTTTGCCAGCATCTCAGACTCAGACTGAAAGCTTAGAACTTGAGATCCTACAATGGGAGCACAAGTGTTGAGTGTAAATACATTTCTCAGATAAGGCTCAGTTTCACCCTGTCTGATGACCATTGAAGCAATTTGAATGACAGGGTCATGGTTTGGCTCTGGGAAAATACCTTTTCTACCAGCACATTCTATATCAAAGCTCAGAATTCTAAATGGAGCAACTTTGGACCATTCACCTTCAGGTTGGTGAGCAATAAAGGCATTCCAGGCCACATCTACCTCTATTTGGCATCTGGTCTCACAGCTAATTTGAGAACTTTTTGATCTTTGGGACCACTTTCCTACCGGCAGTTCAATCCAACTGCAACCCACTACTGAAGTATCTACCATAAAGCGAATATCAAAGTCAATATTTGATTCATAGAAAGATGGATCCATCAGACTGAAGGTTGTTGGTTGCTTTTCTATGAGTCTTTTACCAGCTGCAATTAGTTTTGGCAATGCCACTGAAACTTTGGCCAGAGTGATATCATCATTTCCTTTGTAATACATCAGTGATTTAGCTTTGACCATTTTCACTACTAATACTGCTTCTCTAATGTTGTCTTTGTTGGAGCGCAAATCCTCTAGAATTGCCTTATTGAGAGCAGTCTTCATTGCATTGCATGTAGTTTCTGTAAAGTTTACTGGTACTGACACATAAAAGTATGGTGTGAATCCATGAACATGGCAACATACAGAATTTCCTTCCATTGTAACACCATACATCCTCATAATTGGAACAGGAGCCATCTGAGATCCAGGCATGCCTTGCATTGGCGGTCCATTGTAATGGTCAATATCTAACTGTTGAAATACTAGAGGATCGTTCTTCGAATTAAGAGCCGGAGGATGCGGACGGGACCATTTCATATTAGTAGCTTGGTTCTCTGGACCTTCACCAAAAACCTGATATTCAGCAGTATCCATCACAGCCAGTTGCTCTTCGAAACTTGACGGCAATTCGGCCTCGTTGTCATCGTCATCATCTTGAGATTTAAACCTTTTTGCAGGTGGACCTGTAGATTGTTTTCGTTTATCCATTTTCACTTTAGTACTTACAAGGTTTTTTATTTCTACCGATGGATGCCTGTAAAAGCAATGTATATTTTTAGTAGACCTTACAAACACCTACTTAACTTACACTACCAAAATGTATTATTACCTACGTAGTATGTAGTAATTGGTTCTTTAATGACTAACCGACTTCAACGGGCTTCTATGAACCTAACCAAAAATCAAAATTTAGAAATAATTCAGTCAGTATCCAATTCAATTCAATTCATACAAAAATAAAAATCAAGATAACAAATTACAAAACAAACTGCAAAAGCGAACGAATGCCGCGAAACTGTTTTTTTTTATAATTCTGTATTTTAGAGGGCCCGCTCGGCTAAAGTCTTTTTGACCATACAACTTTGGCTTGACCGATCTGGCGTAATTTGTCTGACATAAACACACAGTAGGTACAATTCTGTGAAAATTTAAGGATGAGGCAGAAAACGATTGAATAAAATTACTATTTTATTCAATCGACTTATTTAGACTTCTCTACTAATGACCATACTAAATCATACAGAACAGCAGCAGTGACAGGTGGCGTTGAGCTCGCAAATTGAAAATACCCAGAAAACGAAAAAAACTCAGAATCAGTCCACACACAGGAGAGAACGTTAAGGTCGGCTCTTACCTGCACCTCCAAAACCAATAGAGTTGGTAGAGCCGAGTCGAGATGACTTGGATTGACAGAATTTGTCTAAAAACTAAAAAACTAAGTTTCTAACAACACTCGTCGTTTGGCAAACATTTTGGCTGTCGAATGACGGACAGGTGCTCTATAATAATAATAAATTTATTTATTTCCGTATCAAAGTAAAAAAAAAAACAAGTGACGAATAGGCTTGGGCAGAAAACCATAATGGCGAATGATAATATGAAATAAAAAACTGTCCAAATAGTTTTACGAACATGGCACCCCTTCAGTTGAAAGCAGAAACTTCGATTTGACATTTGACAAGTGACATACAGTATCGGCCTTTTCAATTCAAAATGACGATATAAAAAATCTTGTGAGGCGTTATTTTTCATATTCATCGTGATTTATTGTGCTAATCGATAAAGATAAAGTTGTATGTTTTTTTGTTCAAAGAATTTCATAAGTCATCTTGTTTTACTTGGACTTTATGGAAAATATTTGAAATCGAACAGATAATTTTAAAGAAAGATGAAAGCTAGATTTTATCGGAACCATATGAGAAGCGGTGTACCTACCTACATCACTGGTGCGTATGTTTTCAGTTTTGCTGATGTGATGTGGCGTAGCTAGATGAATAGAGAAAGAATCGCGTCCACACCACACCCCCTTTTTCTACGCGGCTTGAACTTATATTGACCTTCGAAAAGTAAAAAGTAAAAGTACCTACCTAGGTAGGTACTTATTAAAATTTAATTTTTTTGTTCTTTCTTTTGCTCCTCTCTTTTCAAAGCTTCGGTTAGAGCCCCCTGAGCTCCGGGGCCCTGGTGCACTGCACCGCCTTGCCCTACGATAGCTACGCCACTACCAGTGATGGACCATGTGGATGGAGATAATGTCCAAACTAATTATGTTCTTGAGTCAATGTTCAGTTTTTGATTATTTTGTCTTTAATCGTTTACGGATATCGGGTAGGTAGGTAGGTAGGTATACCTATTCATATTACACAATCTAAAAAAATTAACACTACCTGTAATGTAGGTAGGTACACTATGTCCATAATTGGGTGTTCACAATTGGTTTTTTTATTTTTTACATGGCGCCCAAAAAAGATTAAACTCCTAAGAAAATGGAAGATGCCATGAAGGCTGTATAAGGCGATGAACCTGTAGCGGCTGCAGCAAAGCACTTTGGAGTTCCGCAGATCACTTTACGCAACAAAATATCAGGTAAAAGCCCTATGCAATATAGTATATGCCCAACTACTGTACCTTCTAACAAGCACAGACAGAAGAAGGTTTGTTAGTAAAATGGCTTTTCGCGATTGCTGAAAAAAAAATTCGTAGGTCCAAAGTAACTCTCCTATAGGTATAGTGTTCAGCGAATCATCACGGTAAAAAACAAATCCAATCCTTTCACGGGAAACTGACCAGGTAGAAAATGACTTGCGTTATTTTTAAAAAGACATTTATAAGACATTTTAAGCACAAAAAACATCGGAAAATTTAACATTGCTAGTTATAGGTATGAGTAACTTAGGCTTATTCCTTATTACACGACTCGGGAGATGGATGTTAACATAAACAAAGCACTTTATTGGCTAGTAAAACGGTTATGAATAACAATTATTGCACTTTGCACGGTGCTATTTTACACAAGAGCGTAATAAATCGAGTGGCCGATCGATGTATTGTGACTGAGACCGTGAGAAAGAAAGCCGTAAAATCTGATTGCTAGTAAAATAGAAACGAATCAAGAAACACATCAAAAATGAAGAGGCATAGATTTATGTGACGGGAAATATTTAATTTTTTGGACGAAAGAAAAGTTTTATTTTTTTGTAGCAATTACGAGTTTTGTGAGAAGACAACATTTTGTTTGTCGCCAACTGTCCTCAACTACCACATTTAGTCACTGTGCTACACCATGGATTGAACTAGAACAACGCAGATGTAGAATATTTAATCTAGAGTTTCAACTGCTCCATTTCATAAACAGTGTACCAAGGTTCTCACGATAATTTTTGCGCTTAGCGACCAAACAGTCAAACATACGGATCGTTAAAACATAGCGCGAAATAATATTATAATTAGGTAGGTTTTCATCTCCTTGTTAAGTAAATGATCCACCAGGTGTTATGTGGTTACCATCGCCTATAACAAAGTATTGCGTCGTAGGTAGGTAACCCAAACCGGAACACAGCAAACTGCTTGGCGGCAGAAATAGGCATGGTGGTACTTAGTACTTCCCCGGATGAGCCCTCCACCAAGAGCTCTACTACTACTAAGACCTGGGGTTTGAACCTACGACCTGAGGCGGGGCCACTTCCACTAGACCACCGGTGCTCTACATTATTAGATCTCATAGATGTCGTAAAAGAGAACGCACCATTATGCACAATGAGTACCTATGTAGCAGCATATCCTATGGTCTCTCACAAGTCTCTAGTCACAAGCATGCTGGTCTTAAAGGTTGCCTACTAAAAATGAAATAATGTAATTTTTTTTTATTATTTTTATAGTTTTGCCTTATTTTACACTCCAAATTTAGAATAACAAAACAGAATGTTAACTGGCAAAGTGGCAACCATATGCACATGCAGGATTATTAAAACAAGGTAGAAGAAGACCTGCCTAGCTTTCTCAGTAAAATGTATTCTTCAAGCTCTCTGAAATTCTGGTCCGTATGTTTTCAGAGTTAATTATGAATAAACGCGACGGGAGCAATTGAATGGCGACAAAACCTGACCAATTGGCTAATCAGATTCTAAGTTGCATCTGGCAATTCTTGTAGGTACTTACCTACTCTTGAATCTCTTGAGTCTCAAGTAATAAGGTGGCTACCTCATTACTTTTGTATTCTTGTCTGATAAATCTACCCAACCGGATTACGTAACGTTCATAAGCTAAGCAACCAGTATAAGCAATTTATTGTGTTTTTTTAATTCCAAATTTTATTTTTGACATTTTATGTAAATTTGGTTTAACAGTATTTATTAAGCTAAAGTAAATAAGCAAAAAAAAGTGAACAAAATATTTAATTAATAATATATCAAGAGTTTTAGTAGTAGTAGAGTTCTTAGCGAAGGGGAAAAAAAGTTTCGGGAAAATACTACCAGCTTGCTGTGTTCCGGTTTGAAGGGTGTGGGTGCCGGTGTAATTACAGGCACACGAGGCTTAACACCGGTATACCTCAGGTTGATGGACGCAGAGTAGTGCATCGTAGGGCACGTTAACAAGCGTGACCTGTGAGGCTTTTTTATAGGTATTGGTAACAGGTAGGTATTGTAACTCAAAGCGTCAATATGAAAATTTGTTTATTTCATTCGTTTTCTAGAGTACTTCAACATTATTAGTTTTTTACAACACTACGAAGGAATAAAATCGTAGTATTTAAAAGGGCCATGTCACGAACCATAATATAGGTAAGCTTAGGTTGTGGTTAGCCAATGCCACTGGTATTGGCTCATTATAAACGGTATAAATGGCTCTCCAACGGTGAAGGAAAACATCGTGTGGAAACGGAAAAATCGGTTAGTATTCTAGCGGCAATGGGCTTGAAACCTGTCACGTACTATCTGGACGTGCCTTTGACTACCCACCATAAACATCCTCGAAGAATCTCGGGTAGGTACTTGGTAATAAGAGATCGGGAGGGGATATTTACTGTTCTTGGTGATTAAAGTCGTGATGAAATTTCCTTCTTTTTTTTCATTTATAAAACACTTGAAAGATGTCTGAGCAGTATACTTAGTTTTGATGCTAACTGTACGGTTTTAGACAAAAACCTAACCTATCAATCAGCACAATGGCATTGAGATTATATTAAGTAGCAAGACGATGGTAACAGGCAACGTAAATCAGTCATCACCACGACATTGGTTCTTGGTACCGATTATTGAATAAACTTCTTCATGAAATTAAGATCTTCAAAAAACTGGTGACCGATAGATGCCGGTACTGCTATAGCGGAGCCGCAACCGTAATGGTAATACCACCGGCATGTATTGGTCACCACCGCCAAAAACATCTTCTTAGCGGTAACAAGAAGAAGAGGTTTTTAGTAGGTATTGTTGTATGCTTGTGGATAGGTTTTTTGTCCTCCAAATGAAACCACCAGATTATATTATTTGTATGTCTTTCAGCGGTGATAGGCTTGCAACCTGTCACGTATGGAATACCAACTACTGCGAAATGTGGGGATGTAACACATATAGTATTTGGACGTACCTACCTCTGACGTCCCCCATAGAACTCCTCGAAGAATCTTGAGTATGTACTTCATACTAAGAGATCTGAGGGAATATCTACCGTGCTTGAGGATTGGAGTCATGATACTATTATTTTTTTGCTTGTTATTGATGGAATAAGCCGATAGTCCATCCGATGTTAACCAACACCTAAAGCAAAGCTCTACCTAGCAGATCACCCACGTTAAGACGACAGCCCTACGTCCATCAACCTGAGGTATACAGGTGTTACACTTCATGTTCCTGTAATTTCACTCTTTAAGCCGAAACATAGCAATGCTGCTGGTGACGAAAATAAGCACGTTGGTCGTAGTACGTCCATCTCTACGCACCAAGACGAATATACCCTGAATGTCAAGTCTACGACCAGTGGTTTAGACTGTGCGTTGTGTTCATGTCAGCCAGTCAGTACAAAGAATCTTATGATTGGTATATGTAGATTATTATTATCGTCGGTCCACTGAGTTGGGGCACCCGATGTTTCGTCTTCCGGTTTGTAGATATAAGTACATACCATCTTCATATTGTAGTAATGACGGTGATATATTTTTAGAAATTTAGGTCTCTAAACAGTAGTAAACTGAACAAGCGTAACGATTGTGTGCTTTACGAGCTCGAAGATAGTCGTCAAGTGAAAACATAGTGATGAAGACATCTTTATAAATAACAGACTTTCAAAAATAGAGACTGTCCTTATTTTGTCGTATTCTTATTTTATTTATACTAGCTGTCCCGTTCGCGATTTCGTCCGCGGGATAGAGTATCTTCTTATACCTATCTAGACTTACTTCCAACATTTCTGCTAGTAGTGCAGTAATACATACCTAACTATATTGGTACCATGAAAAATAAGTATGTACTGCAGAACCGAACTGAGAACCCCGTCCCAATTATTTTTTTACATTTTGGTTTCTGATTTAAAAAGTAAGAAGACAAAAAAAATATTTTTGAATAGGTGTAGAGCAGTATATTTTTAGCCCGTATCACTAAATTCACTTAAAATCTCGCAGTTACATATCTATTAAGTACTGAAAACCTCACTATCATCGATTCAGCATTTTTTGCGTGATTCGTGTAGAAGCAAACAAACGTACAAATTTTTTTTTAAAAGATAAGTGAATATTAATTTTCAAACTAATTATACAGCAATCGCAAATATTTGCTGAGTATTTTTAAAGTCAATCCCGTCTTTTTGTTTATTTCTGTATTGGCTGATAAAATTAAACTTGCCATGGATGTGTAAGCTTGTTTTATACATAGTGGTGTTTCTTTATTTCTCTAAACTAATTCGACATCTCTAAAGTTTATAGTCAGGTATTTTGATTACTGGTGAATCCACTGTAAAGATTTACCGTAGAACCTATGCTTTCAACAGTATTCTTTTACCAGCGGAATAAGTAGATAGTCCCACCTAATTTTAAGAGGTTACCATAACTACTGTAGGAGACAGTAAAGCACTGATTGCCTGGCTGGTCACGTTCTTTGGAACGTGTTCAACGCTGCACTGCTCTGCGTCCATCAACCTGAGGCATACAGGTGTTAAGCCTCATGTGCCTGTAATTTCACCGGCACCCACACCCTTTAAACGGGAACAAAGCAAACAGTTATGTTCCCATAGGTGTGTGGGTAAGTGCAATAGTACAAAATATTATCGAGACACGGTTACAATACAAAGGTCAAAGTGACTTTCATGCGAACAGGTGTGGTTAAATAAATAAGAGCCAGAATAAGCCGGGTCTTTCAAAAATTGCGACTGTTATAAGTTCCTGCTCATTTATATATTATTTTATTCATTTGTATAATAAAAAAATATCTATATTGTAATATAGATTGTATTTAGTATATCAGTCATCTAGTACCCATAACACAAGCTCTGCTTAGCTTGGGGCTAGATGATGCTGTGTGGCTTGTCCAGCAATATTTATTATTATTATAATAAATATATAAATATATATATAATAAATAACTTCACATCAAGTGAGTCATGTGCTTGTTAAATCAGCATGTCGTATAAAAAAAGTTCTACTTAGTTTCTAAAAAAAAAAGAACTCTAACCAACAGTAATCTGCCGCAACCCGCTACAGTGGCAGAACTTTACGGCGTCCGTTTCTTAGGACGCCCGAGCTTTATAGAATTTCTTCTGTGGTATCAATGCATTGGTGACGCGATGACTGAGCGGATCGCAATGCAAGGAACGAGGATAGTTTTATCTTATCTTGGAATGTGCCATCCCTTGGGCTGCCACTTAACGCCAAGCCGCAAAAGGCAAAAGGTAACTTTTGTTACTCGAAATCAATAATGCTTATCTATGGAGCTTTGTGTATGTAACGGTTACGGCACATTCAAAGAAAATGTCAAATAGTTCCAGTCTTCAAACTTTGTGTTTCCTTGACGCCACCGTGTTCTTGTCTATACTAATATTATAAAGAAGAAAGATTTGATAGTTTGTTTGCATTGAATAGGCTCCGAAACTACTGGAATGATTTGAAAAATTCTTTCACCATTGGGAGCTACACCATCCCCGGGTGACATAGGCTATATTATATTTTTAAAAAAAATTAGGGATCCTTACTAAAACCCGTCCGAAACTAGGACGGGCCGCTAGTCGTTAATAAATAAATTAATTAACTAACTGAAAGCTAACATTTTACAAAGCCCTAAACTAAGTGAAGTTTGTACTAACGGAACCAGATTTCTAATAGAATACATGCATTTTTTGTAAATACATACCAAGGCTCGCTTGCACAGCAAGCTCCTAAATGCATTTAGGAAGCTAATTAAGCTAACATTTTGCACAAGGAAAACTAAGTCGCTATTACGTTGTTTATCTTGGTAAACAATATAAGTAAAATAAAATGAAATGAAATTGTTGTGCAGGCGGGCCTTAGAATACAATATACCACCCAGGCAGAAAACGAACATTTTATGCTCATCACGCTATTTTATGATCGAACGCACAACCTACAGCGTAGAAGAGCTACCTTTACTAAGTCTGGGGCTAGATGGTGTTGTGTGAAATATCCCCAAATATTTATTTATTTACTTATACAATCAAATGGGCCATCTGCTTGTCGCATCAACAAGTATAAAACAAAATCCTAAAAATCTATAAGACAATGTGTGCTGCAGAGGTCCAATCTTTGTTTATTTTTGGAGCTGAGATAATAAGAAATTGCTTTTGGACATCAGATGAAATTCTCAGACCAGATTTCAGATGAAATCGAAACTAGAACTTGATTGAAAAATTTTCAGACAAGAAAATTAAATGTCAGTTTTAAAGAATACAATTTAAAGATTGACACGATTGTTACTTGAATTTGACGATATTCCGTTGCAAGAATTGGCCTTAGATGTTGAATAAACGATATCTAAGAAAATACCAGTGGTATTAACAAAGATAGAAAAAGTTAGTTAAAAGAAGGCCAAGCTGTCAATCACACCTAACAAGCAAGCCCAAGTAGTAAAAAGCTTACCTCTACAACTCATGAAGTAGGTTCATTTCTGTCAATCAAATAAAAAACGAAATGGTTTCACGACTTTAAGTCTTCGGGCACGGTAGGTATGTCCTCAGACCTCTTAGATTCTTTGATGATGTCTAAGGAGGGTCGGAGGTACAGTCAGCTGCACACTAAAATGTATACAATTCGTAACTTACAGAATGGTTTTATAGCGTTAGAACTAATATTTACAGGGTAAAAACTCAAAAAATATGTAAACTTATCAGAAAATTTCATGATTTTTGAGATTTTGCTGTTTAAGAGTTTACTATAAGATTTTGATACCGTTTTGAGAGTTACGAGTTGTATACATTCTAGTGCAGCTGACTAAACGTCCAAATATTTCATTTGGTACATATCCACATTTTGCAGTAGTTGGTATTCCATACATGACTGGTTGCAAGCCCATCGCCGCTATTAGAATACTAACTGATTTCCGCTCGATGATTTCCTTCGCCGTATATTGCGCACATACTTTTTTCTATAGAAAAAACATTGGTGAACGACCTGATTTGAACCTACGACCTTAGGATCAGAAGGCGGGGTCACTCACTAGACCACCGGTGCTCTCCGGTCAACTAATAGGTATTAAAGCGCATGTAATATTATATTCGTGATCGAGGCCAACTCAATGAGTGAACTGACCCGAATGAATCAAAAATAAGATCGACTTATCGCAATGTCAGTAAAAAACAATGATAAAACAATTATCTGTACGGCGATATCGAGCAACGACTTGCATCGAGGGCAATGCACTCGTCGAGGGTGAATCGATTTCAAAACGCTGGCTGTTTGTCTTCGACTATAAGTTGGTCTGTGTTTTTAACAATACGCTAATTTATAAAGGTTTTTGATCCCTTTCATCACGTGACATGTACTAAAAGTACTAAAGCGCCTGTGGTTCATAAAATGACTTTAGTGCGGATCAAATAAGGAATCTTCTATTCTTCAGACAATTTTGCCAATGTCAAGTGGATGAATAAATGATTGTTAAAAAACCGGCCAAGCGCAAGTCAGACTCGCGCACGAAGGGTTCCGTACCATTATCTATTGTAAAAACTGGCTCAGTGCGAATCGGACTCGCGCACGAAGGGTTCCGTACTATTATCTATAGTAAAAAGAGCAAAAAAATCACGTTTTTGTATGAGAGCCCCTAAAATATTTATTTTATTCTGTTTTTTAGTATGTGTTGTTATAGCGACAACATAAATACACCATCTGTGAAAATTTCAACTGTCTAACTATCACGGTTCATGAGATACAGCCCGGTGACAGATGGACAAATGGACAGACATACCAGACAGGCAGACAGACAGCAGGGTCTGATTAATAGGGTCCCGTTTTACCCCTTGGGTACGGAACCCTAAAAAGAGTAATGTCAGCTGTCATTGAATTTTGCTTTCTATCGGCAAATGCGCGATATGTATGGCGGTGTGCGTCTTATTCCGAAATTCGTTCAAATAATCTCTCTTTACATTAAAAATAAAGAAACATGTGTTACCACATTTTTCGAATCTACCCCTTGAAGGGGTCACCCCCAATGATGTTTGCATAAAAAATTAAAAACATATGCGCAGGCTGCGTGAACGGCTGCGGACGTTTCATCCATTGGTCGTAGAGCCTTTTTAGATGTTCTGAGTATGTTTGTTTTGGTAACTATAGTGGCGTAAAGAAGTAATACCTCAAATAAAATTCAACCATTTCAGGGTAAGAAGGAAGAGTTGAAGTTTGTAAGTTGTTTGTATGTCTATACCAATTATAAGAATCTTTGTACTGACTAACTGAAATAATAAAACACACAACCTAAATCGCTGGTCGTAGAGCCTCGAATTGTTCAGTGATGACCTTTCATGGATGTCGTTCAAGGCGAGTGAGGAATCAATCTGCCTACTGACATAACATAACATCGAGACTGCGGACACCAATCTGCCGTCAAGCGTGGTGATTACGGCAAACCCTTTAAAAAATATGGGTGATGTCTCTTCCATCTGTGGAAGTCCAAAACAAATAAGTATTTAGGCTGATGACGTGACGCGACTTAAATAGATACCGTACGTAATGCTTTACCTAATTTTAAATTAGGTAGAGACAGGCACCACCTTTAGAAAGATCCTGTCGGCGGCGCCAATGACGAATACAGTGACGTTACCTCTAATTACATAATGACTAACCTAATTATCACCGGCTGACTTGAAGTGTATGATTTTATTCCCATTATAATACCTTATACTATTTCTTCAGTTCAGGTCCCATAAGGTCTTTTCACCAAATAACTGGGTTTTAAATATTTATTTATTGAACTTTTACCAGCATGTCACCATTTGTAAGTAAATGACGCAAATTATTAAAAGACCAGTGGTTCAGACTGTACGTTGTCTTATATATTAGTAGTCAGTCACTAAATAATTGGGTTTGAAATTATCATTTATTTAACTTTTACCAGTAATGTCCAACAGTTTTACCAATAGTTACCATAAAGTTGATGGATGGAGACGGATTAAAATCGTT